>CM016623.1:93969042-95398730 GCA_005393395.2 Gossypium australe
CGTGCACACAGAACACCTCCTAATCCGGTATGAGAAGCGTCACAATACACCACGAAATCCTTTCCTACCTCCAGCTGAATCAAGACTGGAGCTTCCGTCAAAAACCCTCTTAAGCTTCTCAAAGCTCTCTTGTTGTTTATCTGTCCATACGAAAGGCACTTCCTTTCTTAACAACTTCGTCAGAGGTGCGGCTATCCAGAGAAGCCTTCCACAAACCTTCTGTAGTAGCCTACCAACCCCAAGAAACTACGAACCTCAGCCACAGACTTAGGTGGTTTCCAGTCTAACATCGCCTCAATCTTCCTAGGATCCACCCTTATCCTTCTGCAACACTACATGTCCTAAGAACGCAACTTCCTTAAGCCAAAATTCACACTTGCTGAATTTGGCATAGAGCTTCTTCTCTCTTAACACTTGCAACACTATCCGAAGATGCTCATCATGTTCCTCCTCGGACTTGGAATACACCAAAATGTCATCGATGAACACAACGACGAATCGATCCAAGTAAGGTTGAAAAAACCCGATTCATCATATCCATGAATGCAGCCGGGGCGTTCGTCAAACCAAACGGCATTACTACGAACTCAAAATGCCCATACCTTGTCCGAAAAGCTGTCTTATGGATATCCACTTCCTTCACCTTAAGCTGATGATATCCAGACCTTAGATCTATCTTCGAGAAAACCGCTGCCCCCTTAAGCTGATCGAACAAGTCATCAATCCTCGGCAAAGGGTACTTGTTCTTGATAGTCAGCTTATTCAACTGACGATAATCTATGCACATACGCATAGTTCCGTCCTTCTTTCTCACAAACAATACCGGTGCTCCCCCTGGAGACACACTGGGTCGAATAAACCCACGATCAAGCAACTCTTGGATTTGAGCCTTGAGCTCAACCAACTCCTTGGGTGCCATTCTGTACGGGGCGATTGACACAGGAGCTGTACCAGGTAGCAAATCAATTCCAAACTCCACTTCCCTATCTGGGGGTATTCCAGGTAATTCCTCCAGAAAGACATCCACAAAATCCCTTACTTTTTAGACTCCACTAACGCCCTCTTCCTTTGCATCCAACGCACTAACGAAAGCCAAGAATGCCTTGCATCCTTTCCGAACCATCTTAACAGCCTTTAGTGCTGAAACTACGTTAGACAAGTAGTTCTTCTTTCTCCTATCATAACTACTTCTCATCCTCTGGGGTCATTAACTCGCTTAGCTACACAATCCAATATGGCTCGATGCTCCACTAGCCAGTCCATACCAAGAATGAGATCGAATTCTTCGAAAGGTAGTTCCATTAAGTCGGCAGAGAATACTACTCCTTGAATCTTTAGAGGTACTTTCTGAAATATCCTATTCACCTCTACAGTTTGACCTAACGGGCTTACTACAGTCATCTCCCTATCAGATAGTTCAGAGACTATGTCTAGAGTTTCAACTACTCTACATGCAATATAGGAATGGGTAGAGCCAACATCAATCAAAGCAAAGTAGGGCTTGCCAAATACAAGGAACGTGCTGGTTATGACGTCCGGCGTGTCTCCATCCTCTCTCCAGCGAACTGCACATACCAAGCCCGGCTGTCTTGCCTCTGTACTACCAGCACCTCTGCCCGGTGTTCCACGTCCTCTTCCAGCACCGTTTCCTCTACCATTCGGACTACGTCCCCGCTGAGGCTGCTGTCTGCCTCTTCCAGCCTGATTAAAACCCTGAGCTGCTGGTCGATTCCCATCCGGTTTCATAGGACAGTCCTTAATCATATGGTCCTTGGACCCACACTTGAAACATCCTCCTGTCTTCTTCCAACACTCTCCTAGGTGCTTCTTTCCACACTGGTCACAGGCATGATACTTCCCTCCTGTCGCAGCCTGCTGACCTCGCGGCCCATCAACTCTAGTCCTCTTTTGAACATTCCCAGATGACCCTGACGGCCCAAATCCTCTTTTCTGCTTATTCCGGTCCGTGTTCTGCCTCACAGAGTCCTTAATTCCTTCGGCTACCTTAGCCTTTTCCACTAACACGGCAAATTCCCATTCCTGCTGTGGAGCTATCAATAACCTCAGATCGTCCCTCAGTTCGTCCTCAAACCGGACACATCGTTCATGCTCCATAGCCACCACCCCTCGAGCATACCGATTCAATCTTAGGAATTCAGCCTCGTACTCCGCCACGGACTTGTTCCCTTGAACCAACCCCAGAAATGCCTTCCTTTGCGCATCAATGTAATGAGTACCAATATACTTCTTCTGGTATGCCGTCTTAACATACTCCCAAGTGAGTTCCTCAGCTGTAGCACCATCCCGAACTGTGAGCCACCATTGATATGAATCATCGCGAAGTAGCGACACCATTCCTTTCACTTTCTCCCCAGCAGTTAAATCGAGCTCATCCATAATTCGCTCGGTTGCCTCTAACCAATAGTCAGCCGTACTGGGTGCCACACCAGATACGCCACGGAATACCTCAGCTCCATTGGCTCGGAGTCGCTCGGGTACAGACTTCCGAGCTCCCATATTTCCACCTGCTCCCGCCACCATCTCAAGAACTCGCAGCACAGCCTGCGATACAGCATCATCCCCCGTCTGATCTTGCTGCTCAACACCAACAGCTGGTGGCGGTGGTGGCGGTGGTACCTCATTTTCAGACCCTTGACCCGATCTAACGGGCTCCAACACAGTCATTCTGCCTCTACCGCGTCCTCGTACATTACGACCACGTCCCCTAGAGCTCGTATCTACGATCGTGCTTTAGTCTGATTAAGAAATTTTATGAATTAGTCCTTGTTTCACTGCTTATCCGCGAAGAAATCTTATGAAAGAAGTTTTAATAGTAGTTTTTTCGATCATTCATAGTTTCAAGTCTTCTACCCTAATTCAAAGAAACACATCCATTCAGTAGTATCTACCACACGCATTCACTATTCGAACTTTTTTGTCTTATTCCTATCCCAGGGGTATTTTCGTAATTTGTCCTAGAGGGGTATTTTGGTAATAAACCGGAGTCAATTTGAAGATCTTAATAAATTAAGGCATTCTGAAATTTTCAAAATTCGAGGGTATTTTGGAGGTTTTTCCAAATCAAAGATGTTGCAGAAATTTTGAAAATCGGGGTTATTTTGATAATTTCGTAACCCAGGGGTAATTTGGTAAATTTTTCCCAATCAGGGTATCTTAAATTTTTACAAAATAGGGTTTTTGGATACTTTTGCAAAGTAAGAAAATTTCATTAAAATCGAGGTTAATATGGTAATTTTAGAAACTTAGGGCATTTTAGTAATTTTACCACTAGGGGTATTTAGGTAATTTTGTAAATCAGGAATATTTCAGAAAAAAAGAAAAAAATTTATAGAATAGTTTTTACAATCGAAAAGGGTAATTTGAGGATTTTAAAACCAGGATTTTTATAAAAATACAGCTAGTCCCTTTCGGGTTTTAGTTAGGGAGTTTAGCCCGTGAATAAGTCCTCTTGGTTAGGGTGAACCGTCACTACGCACCAAGTAGGATTCGAGTGGAGAGGAGGTGAGTCACTAGGACAGCTTAAATACCAAGCTCCCACCGAAACCAATCCTAGACATGCGTACAATGGTTGCCACACCCTAACTCGGCGACTTAGTCACAGGTTTGTTTAATTAGGCATTAAAGTTTTATGTAATTGTTGGGGTAAACTAGTCCTATAGTTCAAGTACTTAATATACTAATCTATGTTCCATTTCTACCCTTCTACAAATCATACTATAAATCACACAATAGATAGGGGTACTTACCTGGTGGACTTCGGGTCGGAGACTTAGGTGCCATGCCAGAAAAACCTACTTATTTCACAAAAAATTTCACAAATCCATTTGGGCTCAATTTTAAAAACACATTGTGGGCTTTAAACCCAAGGCCGAGAGTTTAAAAACTGGGCTCTGATACCAAGCTGAAACACCCCAAACCCGACCCACAAGCCCTGACCGGATCTGGTATGCTTCTGAGTAAAACGGTTCAAAACTTGTTGTTTCTTTGAAAAACTTTGGTTGGTTTTGAAGAAGAGCTTGTAGGTGTTGGGTCCGATTTGTAAACGAGTTTAATTTTGTTTTTTTGAAGTCTGGATTTCTTTATAGAGTTTTATTTCCAAAACGATAAGTTAAAACCTTGCCGAGTTCTGAGAGTTTACTTGTTTAACTTGAAAATCATTTGAGTTAGGTGTCAAGACGTCCATCATTTATTTTTAAGAAAATCTTACTTAAATTTTTGCTTTGATAAGAATCGTGTCATAATAAAATAATTAAAGTGCATGCATAAACAGTTCATACTACTGGCCTTATTACATCAAAACAAAACCCAAAATAAATTCAAAGTACTTTAAAATAAAAAGTCCAAATAAAATAATCTCGTGCTGAGCATGGCCACCACTAAGCTCCTGCCGACCCAGTCCATCATTGAGCGTCACCTGAAAAATATTCCCACAACGGGTGAGTCAAACAGACTCAGTGTATAACCACCAACACTAAGTCCCAATAGTTATGGCATATCAAATCATACATATTCATATAGCACATATAGATAATGATGCATTCCCGGACCCAAACCTAGATACCATCCGCTACACATCACCCGTACCAACCATCACACCGTGGGGACTACTAAGTCAACCCTCCATCCGCTACACACCATCGAAGGCAGTCGCTGCAGACGACGTGCTCATCGCCCTTATAAATATTGTGGCAGAGCCACCAGATGACAATACGTGACATAAGTCACCACATTCAGATATTTGTGACATAAGTCACCACATTCAGATATCGTGGTAAAGACCACCAGATCACTTCCCCTTAACATATCACCCATATGCCCCATGTCATACAATCATGCAATAACATGCCTTATTCTATATTCACATTCTTATAGTTTCACATATGTGCCATAACAGATCATATTATACTCATAGTAGGAGTAGGTAAACGTACCTGAGTACTTTGTACCATTGCATGGTACTTTAGCCATATTTTCCACATTCTTATTAACACATATAATAAATTAAAGCCGTAAATCTATTAAGATTTAGTGTGGGGTACACACCTGATTCACTTAGCGAGTTCACTGCAATCCGAAAATCCCGATCTAAGCTTTAGATCTTTAATTCCTATATTCGGCCAATACCAAGTATTTTAGCAAAAGCCTATTGGCTAAATAACCAAATCCCGAAGGATTATTGCGACAAAATCCTTACCTAGCTGCCGATTTTACTACTAATCAAATCCCGAAACTTTGTAGTGTTTCTTCCTTGCAATCGGCTAGCACCAAATCCTTTAACTAGTTAGTTTTCGGCTTTTGAATAAATAAGAAACATATCCCAATTACTAAATAGGGCCTTGGCCGAATATGCATGTTCACTTACCTTCCAAATCTTAAATCCCGGAATTAATCTCTTGTCTTGAAGATGTCGAAATACCTATAGGTACATGTTAGATCAATTTCTAACATTTAATCATAACAAATGGCCCTTGGCCGAATATTATACATGCCTTACCTCAGATCTTAAAAGTCCCGCAAGATCTCTTCTCCCTTGTAGTCGACAATAGACAAATCCCGAAAGATCCCTTTGTAGTTTCGACCAAGAGACATAAATGGCATTAGAATCTTGATTTCGGCTTTAAGAAAAGAAATAAAACAACAACAGTTAGATCCTTACGCTTAATATTGTAGTCGACTGCACACCTGCTTGACACCACTGAGGAATTCGGCTATAGGCTAAATGTTGATCACAGGTTTCGGCTTTTGATGATCACTAGGAAAAATTCGGCTATGGCTCTAAATAGAGATGAAATCTTCAGTTTGTGAGAGAAAAGGAAAGAAGAAGAAGTTGAGAAATTAGGCAATGGTGACAAGAAGGATTCGGCTTTTAGGAGAATCAAAATGAAAAGAGAAAAGTTGGCAGAGAGAATTCGGCAGAGACACCAGAGGAAAGAAAGAATGAAGAATGGTCTTATTTTCCCCTCTTTGCCGAAATTACTACCCCAAGAATCCCCTATTCGGCCAACTCCCCCTCTCACTATCAAATCCTTGTTTTTCTCTTTATCTCTTCATTATCACATCTTCTTTTCCATTAATCCTTACCTTAATTAATTATCCCCATTTATCTCTTAAAATAAAAGGATTTAAGCTCCTAAAATATAGCCCAAGTGCCGTCCATTGCTACTCTTTTTGCCGTAAAATATAAGTCCCAAAATGTTGCTTGTGCTGCTCGAACTCAAGACCCCCTTGCACTGCATGTGGTGCCATTCACCAAAGCCTTAAGTGGCATCCTCCTGCCACTTTACTAAATTGATTTTTATGTCCTATTCTTCCTACAAATTCTCTTAAGGCCACATTGCTTAGCTTCCTCTTTTAGATTTAAAATCTAATAATTTCTAAAGCATTTGGCTACACCCTAAGGTTCACAAAATTCACAATACACATTCACAACACACATAGGCATGCTATTTCATACAATTTAGTATTAATGCATAAGCTATAATCCAGGATATTACAGGTGATCTCAAGTCTAAGGATCATATACATAGTTATCACTATGAGTAATGTTGTGACTATTATATAATAATCCAAGAAGCATACTCATAATGGGCCAGTCCAATATGTCGTTCTTTAACATATACTCATGTACTGATTTTGACATCCATATGTCGATGACAAAACTTTGTCATCAATCAACTACATATTAGTCTTAATGCATTATTGTTGTCCAAGCTCACAATAATACTTGTCTAAGGTCCTTTTAAGAATAATTATATTATTCACGGGACATTATTATAAATCAGTTTATTCTACACACACAGAAAGTGAAACGAAAATAACAATGGCAATGCCTTTTAGTAATAAACAAGGTAGAATGAATATGTGATTACAATCAGCTCAGGATTTGATATGTGATTACAATCAGCCCAGGATTGGTTTTTGGGCAAACTCTAACAACTCGATATAAGGTGTGTAGTAGAGATGGGTAGGAACTTTTATAAAATGTGCATTGTTTTCAAAAATCTTCGATTAGACCATGCATGAGTATCAGTGTTATAACTTATGAATATTATGATGTTTGATATGTCGTGATTGAAATACCTTGATATGTATGTGTATATATTTGTGTTTATTTCAAACTGGTCATTTGGAAATACAATAATATACACACTTTTTCATGCCCTTTTTAACTCAAATTCATGCAGTTTCGACAAAATTATTGTCGAAAATTATATAATTATTATAAAATAATTATTTTGTACTTAAATTATTAACATAATGAATTTTAATTTTAAATTATTAACATAATAAACTTTAATTAATTTTATAATAAATTTTGATTAATTTTGATCATTTTCCGTCAGATTTGCACAAAGGGAAAAAAACGACTCGGCAGACATTGCTAGAAGTCCAAAATCGAGAAGCAATTTTATCAAGTCGAATTAATTTTAGGCCTAAGTCAGTCCAATCATGTGTATTAATTCATGATATAATTAATTTTAATTTATATACAATTTAATTTGGATTAAATAAATTATTATTAATTAATTATGAAAAAGTGGTCCAGTTGAGCCGAACTGAGAGAACCGAGCTGACCAAGAAGTGGACAGCCCAAAACCGTCCATATTCTGACCCAAATCAGCTTATTGGCTGATTATTTAGCTTGCAAAGAGGCCCTTGAAGACTTGTTTAAGTTGCAAACAAACCCCTCCACAATCGGTGGCTTTATAGATTTGCCCCAAGCCTAAATTAGCAAAGTTGAAACTTTCAACCTTGCCACATGTGTGGCCGGCCAAGGGAGGGATCTTTGGCTGATAATTTTAGCTATTTTTAGAAGCCCTCTTCAGATATAAAAACCCCCTTAGGCTGGTCATTTGAAACACATCTCAAGCATTCACATGTTTTCCCTTTTCTATCCACTTTTTCTTTTCTTTTCCATTCCAAATTCCCTTGCTCTCTTGCCGATTTCTCCTCTCGAAAAAGGGGCATTCATCAGTCATTTGGAGCAGAAATTAAGTGTCCATAGCAGCCTTGGTCGATGAGGACAACGGAGAAGGAAGAACAGAGCAAACAAGTTAAGCCACGGAAAAACACCAGATTTGATTCTTGTTCCCTATCTCTTTAATTTTTGTTGTTGTTATGATGAACATATCTATGAATATTTATGTTGTTGGAATGGTTAATTTAATCAATTTAGCTTGAATTTAATTCGTGTTAGGTTGATTGGATTTTGCTAAAATTGTTAAAATTGTGTTTATATTGTTATAGGCCACAGTAAGATGCTTGATTAAGTAAAATCATGACTAAGTTATTCTTGCATTACAATTGTGAGGTAGCTAATGAATTAATTATTTAAACCGATTGAAATTGTAATTAATGGACACAGTACTTAATCAATGCATGTTTAATCATCTATGGTAGCTGAGGGTTAAATTAGCAACGGTATCTGACGATACATTATACTTGCATAACTTGCAAGATTATTGTGATTGAACTGTTTCAAGGTAGGGATACTTTGTTACTTCTTTTATGTGCTTATTAGATTTAATTAATCATTTGAATTGACATAGGGATATGTACAAGATATTATTTCAATTTAATAAGTATGTATGTACAATAACATATTTTCCTATTAAGATTTGTTTAATCGGTTGAATTGACATAGGGATATAGTCAAGAGATGAATGGATTTTGGTAGGTGAGTATGTTCATAAGTTAGCAAATTATCGAGTTGCCGTGAATTTATTCGTAACAATATAAACATGAGTTTGATAATTCTAAGTTAAGAAATGTAATTAATCTAACACAATTATGTCATCTTAATTAAAATCATATTTTGAAATCGTGCATTTGAAATTTATTTATTTAGTTTACTTAGTTTAGAATCTTAGTTTTTAATCACCCTCTTCAAACAAAATATTTTTCTTCACCAAAGTGTTTTAAATAGCATTCATAAATAATTCTTTTAACAGTCTCTGTGGGTACGATAACTCGACATTTACTTGTCATTTTATTACTTGTTGCGATTGTGTACACTTTCACATTTCCGTCGTTCCAAGTTTTTGATGCCATTGCTGGGGACTGTTTTAAAAAGTCATTATTTGTGAATTTGTTAGTTTTGCATTTTGGTTTAATTTCTATTTAAATTTTAACTTAATTAAATTTTCTGTGATTATTTCAGGTGTTTATGAGTATTGATCGAATTATTGACTTACTTCCTCTAGACCCTGAGAAGAAAGAACTTTTTGAAAACAAAGAAGATAAGCGGATCGGAGAAGGACTGAAGAGATGAACCTTGAAATTTTGAATCAAGGAAACGGAGCAAACCCTGCTCAAAATCCTATCCTTATTGTTGATGATAGGGATAGAGCTTTAAGACAGTATGTCGTGCCAGTGTTTCATGATCTTAATTCAGGTAGGAGACCTGAAATGGAGGCACAACAATTCGAGCCGAAGCTAGTTATGTTTCGAATGCTCCAAACTATGGGGCAATTTAGTGGAATGCCTACCAAAGATCCTCATATTCACTTAAGACTATTTATGGAGGTGAGTGACTCTTTCAAGTTAGCCGGAGTACCCGAAGACACATTACGATTGAAGCTGTTCTCGTATTCACTAAAGGACATAGCTCGAGCCTGGTTGAACTCATTGCCACCAAATTCAATTTTCACATGGCAAGAGTTAGCAGAGAGATTTCTCATGAAGTATTTCCCGCCTAGCAAGAGTTGCCTGTGATTGTTTCAGCAGAATTAACCAATGAGCAAGAAGAGAAACTCATCCTTGTATTGAAACAATTCAAGAAGGCTATCAAATGGACCATAGTCGATATTCGTGGTATTAGTCAATCTGTATGCATGCACAAGATCATACTAGAATATGGCGAGAAAGGGACGATTGATGGACAGCGAAGACTGAACCCCGTCATGAATGATATAGTAAAGAAAGAAATCATCAAGTGGTTAGATGTGGGTATAATTTACCCTATATCAGATAGTTCATGGATAAGTCCGGTCTAGTGCGTACCGAATAAGGGAGGTATCACGGTAATTGAAAATTAGAATAACAAGTTGATACCGATTAGAACGGTTACGGATGGATAATTTGCATCGATTTCTGGAAGCTGAATAAGGCGACTAGGAAAGATCACTTTCCTTTACCGTTTTTGGATCAGATGCTGGATAGACTCGGGAGGTGAGATTATATTGTTTTCTTGATGGATACTTGGGGTATAATCAGATTACAGTAGCACCAGAAGATCAAAACAAGACAACATTCACCTGCCCATATGGTACATTTGCACTTGCTACATCTCAAAGATGTATGATGTCTATTTTTACTGACATGGTTGAGAAATATTTGGAAGTTTTTATGGATGATTTTTCAGTACTCGAAGATGAATATGATGATTGCCTAGCCAATCTAGCCAAGGTACTAAGGCAATACGAAGAAACAAACCTTGTACTTAACTGGGAAAAGTGCCATTTCATGGTACGAGAAGGTATTGTTTTAGGGCATTGGATAAGAATACATGGAATCGAGGTAGATAAAGCAAAGGTAGATGTTATTGAAAAACTCCCCACTTCGACATCTGTAAAGGGTGTTAGGATCTTTTTGGGCCACGCCGGTTTCTGTCAAAGATTTATCAAAGACTTCTCCAAAATTGCTAAACCCTTATGCAAATTATTGGAGAAGGACATGACATTTAAATTTGATGAGGAGTGCTTAAGTGCTTTCAACGATTTGAAGAGTCGGTTAGTCTCAGCATCCATAATAGTCACACCAGACTGGGATTTTCCATTTGAAATGATGCGTGACGCAAGTGACTTCGCGATTGGATCTGTCATGGGTCAGCGAAGGAACAAAGCTTTTCATCCTATCTACTATGTGAGTCGGACTCTGACAGGAGCTCAACTGAATTACACGGTATCAGAAAAAGAGTTACTTGCTATTGTGTTTGCTTTTGAAAAGTTTCAATCTTATGTTGTAGGTACCGAAGTGACTGTCTATATGGGCCACTCGACAATTAATTATTTAATTTCCAAGAAAGACGCTAAGCTGAGACTGATCCGGTGGGTACTTCTACTTCAAGAGTTCGATCTAGAAATTCAAGATCGAAAGGGAGTAGCAAATCAAGTAGCAGATAACTTGTCCAAATTGGAGCTGCAAGAAGGGAATTCTCCACTTATACCAATTCAGGAGACATTTCTAGATGAACACATACTGAAGGTAAATCATGTCCATAATACCCCTTGGTTTGCTGATATTGCCAACTATTTAGCTTGTGGTTTGATGTCGATTGATAAGACATATCATCAAAAGAAAAAGTTTCTTCACGATGTGAAGTACTATTTCTGGGAAGAACCATATTTGTTTAAAAAGTGTGCAGATCAAATGATCAGGAGATGCGTGGCAGAAGATGAAGTACATAAGATTTTATACCACTATCACTTAGCTCCGAGTGGGGGACACTTCAGAGAACATGTACTGCGGCCAAAGTATTGCAAGCTGGATTCTTTTGGCCAACATTATTTAAAGATGCATATTCTTACGTAAAGAGTTGTGATCGATGTCAAAGGGTCGAAAATGTCACCAACAGAAAAGAAATGCCTCGAAAAACATCATTGAGGTAGAATTATTTGATGTTTGGGGTATTGACTTTCTCGATCCTTTCCCTCCGTCTTTTGATCACAAGTACATCTTGGTAGCTGTAGACTACGTGTCTAAGTGGATTGAGGCTGAAGCATATCCGACAAGCGATGCTAAGGTTGTGATGAAGTTTTTGCAGAAGCATGTGTTCACAAGATTTGGAACCCCACAAGGCATCATTAGTGATGAAGGGTCCCATTTTGTGAAAAAGTGGTTGAAATGGTTACTTGACAAACATGGAGTGAAGCACAAGCTTGCCATAACTTACCATCAGCAGACGAATGGGTAAGCTGAACTGGCAAACAAATAAATCAAAGGCATACTTGAGAAGGTAGTTTACCCAAATCGACGAGATTGATCTAAAAGACTGGATGATGCTTTATGGGCTTACAGGAAATCATACAAGACACCTTTAGGGATGTCACCCTATAGGTTGGTCTTTAGGAAAGCCTGTCATCTGCCTTTGGAGTTAGAGCACAAAGCTTACTGGGCTCCCCAAAGACTCAACTTGGATCTTAAAATTTCTAAAGAGAAACAGATGCTTCAACTTAATGAGTTAGAAGAATTCTGAATGTCTTCATACGAGAATGCCAAATTACTTAAGGAAAGACTCAAGAAATGGCATGACAAGCACATTCGAGTTCGAGAATTTGAAGCAGGTCAGCAGGTCTTGTTATTCAATTGCAGATTAAGGTTCTTTCCAGATAAGTTAAAATCATGTTGGTCCGATCCATTTATGATTCATCGAGTCTATCTATACGGAGTTGTTGAACTTCAAGGTAATGGAGGTATTTTCGAGTTAATGTTCAACGCTTGAAACATTACTAGGGAGATAAAATTGAATGGGATCAAATCTCGTTCATTTTATCAAATGATTAAATTTTCTTGTTTTCTTTCTAAATAAATGATTTAGGAAGTATTTTCGAGATTACTATGTATAAATAAATTCTTTCTAGGAGTTTGGAACTTAAGTGGGACCGTTTGTGACCCCTCCAATCGTTCCTGGGAATTGATTTTAACATAATCTTCCAAGAAATTATCCCCTAAATGGCAAAACAAATTTTTAGTTTCAAATAAAAGGGTCAAATTTTGATCCAAGTTTTAAATTGCAACTCAATTTCAGATTTTCTCTAAGTCTAGGTTCTTAATTAAATAATTTTCAAAATGAAGTTGTTTTTCCTGTAAATATTAAAAATTATATGCCTCTTTTTGTAAATATCTTCAAAAGGCTTCTAGAATAAATGTTTTTAGTTTAATAAAAAAGATGATAATTATTAATATAATTATATCTATTATAATATATATTAATTATTATCAAATTTACATAGAGTTAGGATTAGTTTTAATTTAATCATATTTTATTTTGATAAGTTTTTATCTTAATAAATTAATAGAAAATAATTTAATATGCATTATATTAATTATTAATTGTTATTTTGTAACATCCTGAATTGGGGGCTGTGCATTTGATGTGTTTTTATGTGTATGTTATGTTCTGTGTGTTGTGTTGGTGTGTTTGGGGGTCCCGGGAAGGCTTGGGGTTAAGCTTGAGCCTTGCTGGAAATTTTTGTGTTAGGCACTTTAGGGGAAGCTAGTTGAGTTGGGCCTTAAGGGTATTAAAGTAAGTTTGGTTGACACAAAAATAAAGTTGGTGGAGTGGCAAGGAGGCGTCACTTGGGGTACTTGTAGTGACGCCACAAGGAGAGGGAACAGGTTCGAGTAGCTTGGGTTACATTTTGGAATTTTGTTTTTGAAGTCAGAGGGGAGGTGGTAGATTCGGCTAGGGACCTTAAAGAGGGGGTGTTGAATAACTCAAATGAGTTTGAGATGGATGGATGTGAGGTGATGGGGGGAGTTGAAGTGGTCAATCGGCTTGAATAGGTGATGGTGAGCATTCGGTGGAGAAAATCTAGGAAGGGGTTGGTGTTTGAGAGTTGGCCGAAAGTTGGATAGTGGGGGAAGAGGGGTGTCACGGCTATGTGAGACTTGGGTTGGGGGTTTTCGGCTTGTTGTGGGTGTGCTGTCAACCGAGAGCTCTTAGTAAGTTGGTGCCGAGTGATAAGTGTTTTTGCCTTATGTGCCGAAAGTGCCTAGGATATTCAAAGGGTTTCTTTCTTTGTTGTTGAGTTTCAATCCTCTTCTCATTTTCTCTGAAGCACAAATCTCCCACCTTTGCCAAAATTCTCTTGACTTACACATTCCATATTTTTTTTATCTTCTCTCATTATTTTCTCTGCAAAGCCGAATTCCCTTTCCCCTTCTTTGTTTTTCTTTTGAAACACCATAACCGTATCTAAGACAACTCTCACTTTCTCTCTTGTCAAAGCCGAAATTTGCTTCTCATCTTCTTCTTTTTGTTCTCTACTTTTCCCTTTGTTTCTTTGGATGTTAGTCGAATCTTCCAAGGCCATTTGATATCCATTTTCTTCATAGCCGAAACTACCATTACCTTTCTTCTTTTTCTTCAAACTCTTACTTTTTCCTATTTTTTTTATCAAGTACCGAATACTCCTTGTTTTGCCGTTCATTGTTTGGGACAATTGTCGATTTGGGTAAAGGCCAAATTGAATCACCCTTTTTTGCCGGGAGTGCAAGCCGAATCTTCTGGTGTGATTCGTTAGAAGTAAAGGTAAGGGGTTCTTCTACTATTCATTTTGGCTAGGTTATTGTAACACCCCAAACCCGGCCCATGCGTTTCGACCGGATCTGGCGTGTCACGGGTTGTACATTAAAACTTTTGCTTTGTTGGTTTTGGAAGTCGTAAACTATTTAGACATAATTTGACTAAATAAATGACATTTTAAAAATAAACTCCTTTGTATTTATTATTATTAAGTATAAATAAACCTTGTCATAAATTCATAATTTCAGAACACTGAAATTTACTTAGTTGAATAAAAACTAAGGGCCTTATTACATAAATAATCCCAAAATGAAATAAAATAAACTTAAAGAAATCCCAAATTAACTTGTAGAAATAAAAACTTAATGGTCCCTCGAGTACGTCTCGGCTCCCATGACCACGATCTACTGTTCATCTGGAAGAGTAGAGAAAAATGAAAGCCTGAGTCACCAAGACTTAGTGTATAAATCTCAAAGCGCACAACGACCTGAGCCCACAAACACATTATGGGCCCTGGCCTATACATAAAGGTATCAATCATAATCACATGCTAAACAATAAATAATGAATAATAACCCAACCCATCCTAGGTTTCCATCCTTTACACACCAACCCGTACCAACCATTACACCTTGGTGATTTCTACAATCAACTCTCCATCCGCTACACACCATAACGATAGCCGTACTGCCTATTCCTGTTATTTAGGAATCATTAAACGTGGCATAGCCACCGATCACTATGTGACCTATCATTTATATTTGTGGGTTTTCTACCACCGATCACCAAGTGACCTATCATGCACTTCCCCTTCAATATCATAATTTTCGATACACATATATTTCGATACACATAGAGAGTTCTATGTTTACGTACCTGGCATCCTTGCCTAACCCATTTAGGGTTCCATTCGACTGTCTATACAGCCTCTTTCCGGCTTTTTAGCCCATAACATATATATATAAACATACATACAGGTTTAATAGTATGTTAGAGATCTATACACCTGATTACCGTTAGAACGATGCTTTCTATGTCGACGCTATCCGTAGTCGACACAACTGCTATCTGCCTAAGGTGTTGTTCAAAAGCTGGTCCATAACCAAGTGGCCAATCTCAAATGGCAGATACCGCTCGTTTCTTAAACTTAGGGATTCTCTCCTTTGCCTGATCCATATTTAATTCCATCACAAGTCCTTGTCAGAACTACTATCACAATATATGATCGTTAATCCTCATCATAAAGTTAAGATCTTGTGTACTATGAACGAATCTAGTAAAAATCTAAGGAAAATCTCCTTACCTTAAAATCCCGAAATTGGAGACTAGCGCTTTTCAGCTTTTAGATCTAGACGACCAAGTTTCCTTCAAATCTCGGAATGCCGCCCATCATAAAACTATTAAACTATTAGCTTTTCGGCTTTTGCCTTTCAAAAACCGAAATAGAATGTGAGAAACTAATAGAAGTCGACACTTACCTTAACACAGCGGATTCAGCTAGCACTAGAGAGAAGATTCGGCAATGCCAAAGAAAGAGATTTAAATGCCGAAAGAATAGATCTAACTCACAAATGGGATGAAGAGAGAAAAACTGTGGAGATTTCGGCTTTTTAGAGAAATCGGCACAAGAGGAAAAGAATGGAAAAGAGAGAAAAGAGAGCGAAGGGAGAGGTTTCAGCTTTTGAAGAATTTAAAGAAGAAATTGTAGAGAAAGAGGCTAGGGATTTTCGGTGCAAGGAATAAGGAGAGAATTAGGGCTTTAAATGCCAGAATCAAGGAGCTATCCCCCTATTTATAGGAATTTCGGCACCTCCTGTATAAAACCGAAAATGTCCTTCCTAATTAATTAAAATTCAAGCTAAATGAAAGGGAAAATTTGGCACCCCTTTTGCCATGCAGTAGCCGATTTCTTTACTCCTCTAAGTGGTGGATTTTCGGCCATCACCTTCCTTGTAGATAGGCTCCTATCTTTTCTCCTTTTTATCTTCTAAATTATCAATTATAAAATCCATATAAATCCTCCTATTTTTGAGCCTTGTAGCCGTCCACCTCACCTAACCCTAATGCCAAATTTAGCTAACTAAAATTAAAAGATTTGGGCTCCATGAAACTTAAATTTTGGGCCCCTAAATCCCTTGTTGTGGTGTCACCCCTTGCTCCTTTTTAAGTGCCGAAAATGGCCGAAAAACATGGGCTCCTTCTGGCCAAAACTTGGGCCCCTTTAATTGTTAATGATGCCACCTTTTAATTCCCTTGCAATGCCACCTCTTGTTGGGCCACAAGCCCATGTTGGTATTTTAAACATAATTACCACCTTTTAACTCTATAATGCCGAATCTAATAATTTAACCAAGGCCTTTGCCTAATCCTGAGCCCAATTTGGACTCCTATTACTTAAATTAACATATTAAACATTCCCTACACTAAATGCATAGGCCCATAAATTTGGGATGTTACAGTTCTACCCCCTTAAAGAAATTTCGCCCTCGAAATTACCTGATCAGAAAAGATGGGGGTATTGCTGCTGCATTGCTTCCTCGGGTTCCCATGTAGCCTCCTCAGAACCATGATTCCGCCATAGCACCTTAACCAATGGAACTGTTTTCCTTCGCAACACCTTGACATCACGATCCAGAATTTCTACTGGTTCCTCTTCGAAGGATAGATCGAGTCTTACCTCGATTTCCTCCACAGGCACAACATGAGACGGATCCGAACGGTATCGTCTTAGCATGGAGACGTGAAATACATCGTGAATTTGACTTAATTCCGGAGGTAACTCCAGCTGATAGGCTACTGGTCCTACTCGCTTCAACACCCTATATGGTCCGATAAATCTGGGACTTAATTTACCCTTTCGACCAAACCTTAATACATTTTTCCACGGAATACCTTTAGGAATACTTTATCACCCACTACAAACTCTATGTCCTTACGCTTTAAATTAGCATAGGACTTTTGTCTATCCGACGCCTCCTTCAGTCGAACCTTAATCAATTCAACCTTCTCTTCTGTCTCGGTCACCAACTCCGGACCCAAAATCTGACGTTCCCCTAGTTCTGTCCAACAAGTAGGAGTACGACACTTCCACCTGTACAAAGCTTCGTAGGGCGCCATCTGAATACTTGATTGGTAGCTGTTGTTGTAAGCAAACTCTGCTAATGGTAAGAACTCTTCCCAACTACCTCTAAAATCAATGACAGATCCTCTCAACATGTCCTCTAAGATCTGAATCACCCGCTCAGACTGTCCATCGGTCTGAGGATGAAACGCTGTACTGAAATCCAACTTCATACCCAACGCTTGATGCAACGCCTTCCAAAATCGTGAGGTGAACCTAGGGTCCCTATCTGATATGATCGAAACCGGTACTCCATGCAACCTCACCACCTCCGCTATGTATAACTTAGATAACTTCTGCAAGGAATAATCAACACGTATGGGTATGAAGTGTGCAGACTTCGTCAAGCGATCAACGACTACCCAAACTGCATCTTTCTTAGTGGGTGTGAGGGGAAGCCCACTAACAAAGTCCATGGTGATTCTTTCCTACTTCCATTGTGGAATCTTCACTGGCTGCAATAATCCTGATGGTAACTGATGTTCCGCCTTGACCTGCTGACAGGTCAAACATTTACCCACCAATTCAGTTACTTCTTGCTTCAACCCCGGCCACCAGAATTGATCTCGCAGATCCCGAAACATCTTACTTCCTCCAGGGTGCATAGCGTACACACCACCATGTGCCTCATGCAAAATCCTACTCCTTAACTCCGTATCTTTTTGCATGCACACTCTCCCTCGGAAACATAACAGTCCTTCCTCATTCACACTGAATTCTGTTGGCCCATCCTTTGAGACTAGCTACAATTCCCCTTTAGCAACTTATCTGTCTGTTGCCTCTCCTTCACTTGGCTAATCGAAGAAGGTTTCACTTGAAGTTCAGCTAATAAACTTCCACCCTCATACAAGCTAAGATGAGCAAACATTGCTCTTAAGTTGAAGACTACTTTACGACTTAGAGCATCCGCCACTACATTAGCCTTACCCGGGTGATACTCGATCGAGCAATCGTAATCCTTTAGCAACTCAATCCACCTTATTTGCCTTAGATTCAACTCCTTCTGAGTCAAAAGATACTTTAAGCTCTTATGATCTGTGTAAATGACAAATTTCTCCCCGTACAAATAGTGCCTCCAAATTTTTAAGGCAAACACCACCACCGCCAATTCTAAGTCATGAGTGGGATAATTCATTTCATGCGGTCTTAACTGCCGAGATGCATATGCAACCACCTTTCCATCTTGCATCAACACACATCCTAATCCTGCGTGTGACGCATCACAGTAAATTACGAACTCCTTCCCTGCTCCGGCTGAATCAACACCAGAGCCTCCGTCAAAAACCTCTTTAACTTTTCAAAACTCTCCTACTGCTTATCAGACCAAACAAACGGAACTCCTTTCCGTAGCAGCTTAGTCAACGGTGCCGCAACTGAAGAAAATCCTTCAACAAACCTTCGGTTGTACCTAGTTAAACCAAGAAAACTCCTAATCTCAGCCACAGACCTAGGTGGCTTCCAATCCAGCACCGCTTCAATCCTTCGAGGGTCAACCCTAATCCCTTCTGCCGACACCACGTGCCCTAGAAATGTAACTTCCCTTAGCCAAAATTCACACTTACTGAATTTGGCATACAACTGTTTCTCCCTTAGAATCTGCAAAACTATTCACAGATGAGCATCATGCTCCTCCTCCGACTTCGAATAAACCAAGATATCGTCTATAAACACCACGACACACCGGTCTAGGTAGGGTTGAAGCACTCGGTTCATCATGTCCATGAACGCTGTTGGCGCATTGGTCAATCCAAATGGCATCACCATAAACTCATAATGACCGTAGAAAGTCCTAAAAGCCGTCTTATGAATATCCGCCTCTTTGACCCTAAGCTGATGGTACCTTGACCTCAGATCTATCTTTGAAAAGACTGAGGCTCCCTTCAACTGATCGAACAAGTCATCGATCCTTGGCAACGGATACTTGTTCTTAATTGTTAGCTTATTCAACTGGCGATAATCAATGCACATGCACATTGATCCATCCTTCTTCTTAACAAATAACACTAGCGCTCCCCAAGGCGACACACTCGGTTGAATAAATCCTCTATCCAGCGACTCTTGAATCTGCACTTTCAACTCCACCAGCTCCTTCGGCGCCATCCTATACGGAGCAATAGATACCGGCGCTGTTCCCGGAAGAAGATCGATACCAAACTCCACTTCACGACCTGGGGGTAATCCCGGAAGCTCTTCAGGGAAAACATCAGGAAATTCCTTTACCGTCCTGACGTCTCCAACAGTCATGTCCTTGGCTTCCAAAGCCCGAACAAACAATAAAACTACCTCGCATCCTTTCCTTACCATCCTTTCTGCTCTTAGGGCAGTCACTACATTCGACAAGCAGTTTCCCCTTTCTCCTATCACCAACACTTCATCGCCCTCGGGGGTTTTTAACACCATGCGCTTGGCCGCACAATCTAGATTAGCTTGATACTTCACAAGCCAATCCATGCCTAAAATTAAATCAAACTCCCCGAACGATAATTCCATTAGATCTGTTCAGAAAACAATCCCCTGAACTTCTAGAGGTACTTCACGATAGAGTTTATCCACTACTACAGATTGTCCTAATGGGCTAACTACAGTCATTTCCCTAGGGGTAATTTCAGATTCTAACCTTAGAGTTCCAGATACGCTACTAGCTACATACGAATGCGTCGACCCAATGTCAATCAATACAGTGTAAGGCAAGCCAAAAATTAAAAACGTACCGGTTATGACATCCGGTGCGTCAGCCTCCTCTCGACGTCTGACAGCATAAACCAACCATGGCTGTCTCGCCTCAGTGTTTCCTGCCCCTTGACTTGGTGCTTCACGACCCCGGCCAGTACCATTACCACCTCTGGCTGCACCACGACCTCTTTGTGGCTGCTGACCTCCCCTGCCAGGCTGACCATTTGTAACACCCCAAACCCGGCCCATTCGCTATGACCGAATTTGAAATGCCACTACGGAAAACATTTGAAAAACTTTTGACTTAGAATTAAAAACATAAAAATTTTGTTGTCTTTACTAAAACATTGTGTAATTAAAATTCCAAATAAAATTAAGTTGTTTAAAATAAAACATTTTCAAATAATAATGTAATCGACAATTTAACTTAAAACATAATAAAAATCCTTAAATACTTAAAATGGCCCTTATTACAATAATTAAATACTTAAAATACTGAAACATAAATTGTATAAAGAAAATCCTCTTTTGCATGGGCCACCTCGTATCCACTCCAACCCGGTCCGAGCATCACCTGAAAAGATATCCCACGAGGGGTGAGTCAACAGATTCAATGTGTAACAATACACTAAAAGTCCAATCGATCATACAAGAAAGCCCATTTAAAACACAGTTAGCCATAAGCCCATAATATAGCAAATCAGATAATCACATGTACATATGAAATGAAATGCAATGCCGAACCCAACTTAGATATCCATCCGCTACACACCACCCGTACCAACCAATCACACCGTGGGGATTACTAAATCGACCCTCCATCCGCTACACACCATCGAAGGCAGTTGCTGCAGTCAACATGCACATCGCCCTTATAATCGTGGCATAGCCACCAGATAATCGTGACAGAGTCACCGGATTCATAATATCGTGACCGAAGTCACCGGATTTATAATTCGTGACCGAAGTCACCGGATTCATAATATCGTGACCGAAGTCACCGGAATCATAATATCATGACCGAAGTCACCGGATTCATAATATCGTGACCGAAGTCACCGGATTCATAATATCGTGACCGAAGTCACCGGATAATGTGGTAAAACCACCGGAACACTTCCCCTTTCAATATTTCCCATATGCCCATGCAATAACATATTATTTCATAATCATGCCATATATCTCATAATCATATCAGAATCGGACACATTTCATATTATGCATATAGCATTATTAACGATGCAAATATCATGCCTTGTACATTATCCCAAAAATCATAATCAAATATCGAATATGTTTCATATTAAAATCATACATAGTACAAAGGAATAACGTACCTCAATTCACCGTACCATTGAATGGTACCCGAAGCCATAATCATTTATATTTCTTTATAAACACATTTTTATCAATAAAGCTTAGAAGTTTAGTATAAGTTACACACCTTGCAAACACAAAGAGCGATAGAACTTTAGGATTCCCGACTCTTGCCTACACGTCGACAGAACCTACATATCACTATGTGAGAAATCGATTATCACTAAAAAGATATGGCCTTTGGCCGAACATCATTATCCCTTACCTTGGATTATTCAAACTCGAACGATCTCTCCCTAACGTTGGCTACAAGAAAACCCCGAAAATCTTCCTTCAAAGGTTTAGCCACGGAGAAATAAGAGAATTAGATTCCTAAAATCGGTTAATCCAAAGGAAAAATAAAGAAGAACGATTGATAGATAAACCTTACCCGAAACACGAAGATTGATTAACCCTTACTTGAACTATAAAGGAATTCGGCCTTAACAAATTAAAAGAAAAGGAATGGTGATTTCGACTTTAACAAAAGAGGAGAAAAGATGGTAGTTTTAAATATGATGGTTTCAGTTTTTAACAAAAAGAAAAGAAATAAAAATGGTGAAAAGTATAGGATAGTTTCGGCTATGAGAAAGAAAGAGAATGAAAAAGAAAAAGAAAATATGAGAAATGCTTTTGGTGATAGGATGAATTCGGCTCTAGAGAGGAAGAAAAGAAATGATAAATGTCTTCAAAAGTGACAATATTTTGGTACCAAAAGAGAGTAAAACTTGAGAGGAAAAGAAGAAATAAAAAGTACCAATTTGGTCAAAAATGTAAAGGCCAAACAAAACAAACTTTTTACCAAATGCCAAAAGGCAATTTCGGCTAAGAGAAAGAAATATTGGACAAAGGAAAAGATGCACAAATGACAACCTTTTTGGTCAACCAAAACCTCCCTAATCCCATACCAAAATTCGGCCAACACATTAGACTAAACAATCCCCCTTTTTCCTCCTTAATTCTTCCCTATCAACCCCATAATCTCCATCACAATTAAACCACCTGCTTAGCCCCTTATGCCGTCTAGGTTCATGGTCAAATGACCATGGAAAAAACTTCCAAAACATCTCCCACTCTTCATGCCTTTTGTCCCCCAAACCTTCCATAACAACTTGATTCCTTACCATAACTACTAACTTACCTTTTCCCTTTGGTCTACTATCCATAAATGATAAAGTCCAAACTTATCTTAATTATAGTTGACCAACACTTAATGTAAGGTGCATAAAAATAAAGTCTTCAAAATGCTCATCATGCTACTCGAACCTCTATCCTCAAGCTACCCATTCAAATGCCATAACCACTTTGCCACTAACTCCTCATGTGCTAAATTTAACACTTAAATTAACTTAAGTGTCAAGTTCACCTAATCCACTTTACTAAATATACAATACTAAGAATTATTCTAGCTTCATAACTAAATCCAAACCTTCACAAAACTATACTAAGCCCACAATAAAAATTATACCCGAGCTAACACAAGTAACAAAATGATATTCATAAATTTTCCTAAAACCCAAGGCCCAGTCCTACTAGGCCCAATTTCGGGATGTTACAATTCTACCCTCCTTAAAGAAATTTCGTCCTCGAAATTTCCAACTAACTAACAGTCATGCATCCTCATTCACCACATTACGCTACTGCTGCGCACTCTGATCTTAATAAAACCAATATACTTTCTAAGAACAGTCTCCAAGTTCACACTCAAGGTTCTAGATACTTCACTAGCGATGGTTCCGACACAGCCATTTTGCCTCTACCGCGTCCACAACGACCACGTCCCCTAGAACTCATATCTGACGTCGCGATTTAATCTGACTTAAGAAATTTTATGCATCAGAATTTTGTTCCACTTATTAGCCGCAAACAATTTTTATGAAATAAAGTATTTAGAAGTAGTTCTTTCGATCATACAAAGGTTCAGTTCAATTTCACTACTCTAGCTCAGAGAATCATATTCATCTATCTCGATAGAGACACATTCATTCACTACACCTCTATGGTCATTTCAGTCCTTCCCAACCCAGGGGTAATTCCGTCATTTTTCCTATAGAGGTATTTTGGTAATAAATCGGGGTCAACTTAAAAATAATCTTGACAAATCAAAGGCATTCTAGAATTTTCAAAACTCGAGCGTATTTTTTAAAATTTTTTTTTCAAATCAAGGGTATTGCAAAAATTTCGAAAATCGGGGTTATTTTGGTAATTTTGGAAGTTAGGGGCATTTTAGTAAATTTTCCCACCTCAGGGTATCTTGGTATAAAATAGAGTTTTTGATATTTTATAAAGTAAGAACATTTTAACAAAAGTCGAGGGTATTTTGATAATCTTAAATCTAAGGGTATTTTAATGATTTACAACACAGGGACATTTAGGTAATTTTGTCAATCAGGGGTAATTTCGTAAAATTTTCAAATCAGGGTATCTTGAATTTTCATAAGTTAGGGTTTCATGGATACTTTTGCAAAGTAAGAAAATTTTATTGAAATCGAGGGTAATATGGTAATTTAAAAAAAACAATGGCATTTCTGTAATTTTACCTCTAGGGGTATTTAGGTAATTTTGTAAATCGGAATCATTTTTGAAAAATTTTCAAAATAAATTTTGCTACAAATCAAAAGGGGTAATGTAGTGATTTTAAAAACTAAGGTTTTTATAAAACAGTATGGCTAGTCCCTTTCGGGTTTTAATGATTGGTTTAGCCCGTGAATAAGTCCTCTCGGTTAGGGTGAACCGTAGCTACGCACCAGGTAGGATTCGAGTAAAGAGGAGGTGAGTCGCTAGGACTGCTTAAATACCAAGCTCTTACCGAATCCACTCCTAGACATGCGCACAATGGTTGCCACACCGTAACTCGACGACTTACTTCACAGGTTTGTTCGGTTGTTTTTAAGTCTTATGCATGTGTTTGAGTGCACTAGCCCTAGGGTTCAATAGTCCTAATCTACTAATCTACGTTCCCATAAAAGCCAATCAAATTCACATATTCAATTCACTTCAGTAGTCAGAGGTACTTACCTGGTGGACTTCGGGTCGGAGATACAGGTGCCATGCCAGAATAAACCTAAAAATAGTTCACAAAAATCTTTATTTTTGAAAAACCCATCTAAAAGAAATGTTTTTGGGCCCAAAACCCTCAAAGCCGAGTTTTAAATTGGGCTCTGATACCAAATTGTAACACCCCAAACCCGGCCCATTCGCTATGACCAAATTTGAAATGCCACTACGGAAAACATTTGAAAAACTTTTGACTTAGAATTAAAAACATAAAAATTTTGTTGTCTTTACTAAAACATTGTGTAATTAAAATTCCAAATAAAATTAAGTTGTTTAAAATAAAACATTTTCAAATAATAATGTAATCGACAATTTAACTTAAAACATAATAAAAATCCTTAAATACTTAAAATGGCCCTTATTACAATAATTAAATACTTAAAATACTGAAACATAAATTGTATAAAGAAAATCCTCTTTTGCATGGGCCACCTCGTATCCACTCCAACCCGGTCCGAGCATCACCTGAAAAGATATCCCACGAGGGGTGAGTCAACAGACTCAATGTGTAACAATACACTAAAAGTCCAATCGATCATACAAGAAAGACCATTTAAAACACATTTAGCCATAAGCCCATAATATAGCAAATCAGATAATCACATGTACATATGAAATGAAATGCAATGCCGAACCCAACTTAGATATCCATCCGCTACACACCACCCGTACCAACCAATCACACCGTGGGGATTACTAAATCGACCCTCCATCCGCTACACACCATCGAAGGCAGTTGCTGCAGTCAACATGCACATCGCCCTTATAATCGTGGCTTAGCCACCAGATAATCGTGACAGAGTCACCGGATTCATAATATCGTGACCAAAGTCACCGGATTCATAATATCGTGACCGAAGTCACCAGATTCATAATATCGTGACCGAAGTCACTGGATAATGTGGTAAAACCACCAGAACACTTCCCCTTTCAATATTTCCCATATGCCCATGCAATAACATATTATTTCATAATCATGCCATATATCTCATAATCATATCAGAATCGGACACATTTCATATTATGCATATAGCATTATTAACGATGCAAATATCATGCCTTGTACATTATCCCAAAAATCATAATCAAATATCGAATATGTTTCATATTAAAATCATACATAGTACAAAGGAATAACATACCTCAATTCACCGTACCATTGAATGGTACCCAAAGCCATAATCATTTATATTTCTTTATAAACACATTTTTATCAATAAAGCTATTAATCTATTAGAAGTTTAGTATAAGTTACACACCTTGCAAACACAAAGAGCGATAGAACTTTAGGATTCCCGACTCTTGCCTACACGTCGATAGAACCTACATATCACTATGTGAGAAATCGGTTATCACTAAAAAGATATGGCCTTTGGCCGAACATCATTATCCCTTACCTTGGATTATTCAAACTCGAACGATCTCTCCCTAACGTTGGCTACAAGAAAACCCCGAAAATCTTCCTTCAAAGGTTTAGCCACGGAGAAATAAGAGAATTAGATTCCTAAAATCGGTTAATCCAAAGGAAAAATAAAGAAGAACGATTGATAGATAAACCTTACCCGAAACACGAAGATTGATTAACCCTTACTTGAACTATAAAGGAGCCTTAACAAATTAAAAGAAAAGGAATGGTGATTTCGACTTTAACAAAAGAGGAGAAAAGATGGTAGTTTCAAATATGATGGTTTCGGTTTTTAACAAAAAGAAAAGAAATAAAAATGGTGAAAAGTATAGGATAGTTTCGGCTATGAGAAAGAAAGAGAAGAGAAAAAGAGAATGAAAAAGAAAAAGAAAATATGAGAAATGCTTTTGGTGATAGGATGAATTCGGCTCTAGAGAGGAAGAAAAGAAATGATAAATGTCTTCAAAAGTGACAATATTTTGGTACCAAAAGAGAGTAAAACTTGAGAGGAAAAGAAGAAATAAAAAGTACCAATTTGGTCAAAAATGTAAAGGCCAAACAAAACAAACTTTTTACCAAATGCCAAAAGGCAATTTCGGCTAAGAGAAAGAAATATTGGACAAAGGAAAGGATGCACAAATGACAACCTTTTTGGTCAACCAAAACCTCCCTAATCCCATACCAAAATTCGGCCAACACATTAGACTAAACAATCCCCCTTTTTCCTCCTTAATTCTTCCATATCAACCCCATAATCTCCATCACAATTAAACCACCCCCTTAGCCTCTTATGTCGTCTAGGTTCATGGTCAAATGACCATGGAAAAAACTTCCAAAACATCTCCCACTCTTCATGCCTTTTGTCCCCCAAACCTTCCATAACAACTTGATTCCTTACCATAACTACTAACTTACCTTTTCCCTTTGGTCTACTATCTATAAATGATAAAGTCCAAACTTATCTTAATTATAGTTGACCAACACTTAATGTAAGGTGCATAAAAATAAAGTCTTCAAAATGCTCATCATGCTACTCGAACCTCTATCCTTAAGCTACCCATTCAAATGCCATAACCACTTTGCCACTAACTCCTCATGTGCTAAATTTAACACTTAAATTAACTTAAGTGTCAAGTTCACCTAATCCACTTTACTAAATATACAATACTAAGAATTATTCTAGCTTCATAACTAAATCCAAACCTTCACAAAACTATACTAAGCCCACAATAAAAATTATACCCGAGCTAACACAAGTAACAAAATGATATTCATAAATTTTCCTAAAACCCAAGGCCCAATCCTACTAGGCCCAATTTCGGGATGTTACAGCATTCCCTCGACCCGTAGGCCCTTCACTGTCTCACTGCTACGGACAGTTCCTAATTTAATGGTCCGTAGATCCACACCTAAAACACTTCCCACTGCCGGCCCAACACTCACCGACATGAAATTTGCCACATCGAGCACACTTTGGTGTCTGGTTAGCAGTAGCAGGTTTCTTTTCCCGTTTTGGTCCATCAGACCGGGACCTTTTCTGAGTACGCCCGGTTGACGATCCAAAATTCCTCTTATTTCCACCCCTATCTCTATCCCGATTGAGTTTTTCGGTCCGCTTTACCTCCTCGGCTATCTTAGCCTTTTCCACTAGGACAGCAAATTCCCTCTCCCGCTGTGGGGCTATCTATACACGCAGTTTGTCCCTCAGACCATCCTCAAATCGAACACAACGTTCATGGTCTATGGCCACCATCCCTCGAGCGTAACGGCTGAGGCATAAGAATTCCGCTTCATAGGCCGCCACCGACCTACTCCCCTGAACCAGATTCAGAAACGTTCTACGCTACGCATCCACATAACTTGTCCCAATATACTTACTCTAAAACGCCGTTTTGAAGAGATCCCAGGTGATACGGTCAGCCATCGAACCATCCTTGACCGTAAGCCACCATTGATAGGCTTCATTCCGTAGGAGAGATACAACTCTTTTCAACTTCTCCTCCTCCGTAAAATCCAAATCATCCATTATGCGTTCTACCGCCTCCAACCAATACTCCGCTGAACTTGGGGCTACACCAGTGATTCCCCTAAACACTTCTGCCCCATTGGCCCTAAGTCGCTCCGGCACAGATTTCCGGGCTCCTGTGCCCATACCAGCCCCAGCAACCCTCTCTAAAACCCTTAGCATTGCCTGAGATACCGCATCATCTCCAGCAGTCTGATCCTGAAAGTCCTCCTCCGCGGCTGGTGGAACTGGCTCTCGTTCCCAGATCCATGGCCAGATCCTACTGGCTCCAACACAGTCATCCTACCCCTACCACGACCACGTGGCGGACGTCCTCGACCCCTTGTACTCATCCTACCGCTTCGCATTTATCTGATTAGGAATTTTATGAATTATTAGTTTTCTTCCACTGATTAGCCACGAACAATCTTATGAATAGTAGTTTTAAGAGTAGTTCTTTCGAATTCGCAATTACATTCACAATTCAGTCTCAAGTTCGTATCCTCTAATTCTAGGAAGCACATACATTCAATTATCAACATACAAATAACATCCATGAACTTACATTCATCATGTAAGTGTGTTTGCGTTGTTTCACTACCCAGGGGTATTTTTGTAATTTATCCTATAGGGGTATTTTCGTAATTTTCCAAAATAAGGTTCCTTGGTGATTTTGTGAAATAAGGGTATTTTGGTAATTTTGCAATCCCAGGGGTATTTCGGTAATTTTAGAATCTGGGGGTATTTCGGTAATTTTGCAAATTTGGGGGTATTTCGGTAATTTTACAAATTCGGGGGTATTTTGGTCATTTCACAAATCAGGGGTAATTTGGTAATTTTACAAATCAGGGACAATTTTGGTCATTTTGCAAAATAAGGGTAATTTTGTAATTTACAAACTATGGATATTTTGATGTTGTTGTTGCTGACTTTTCTTTTGAAATAGGGGTACGTTGACAAAAAAAATCTCATTTCATAAACCGGGTTACTCTTGTAAACATGAGGTTTTCGGGTAAAGTTTTCAAACATAGGTATTTCATAAATTCATGGTTGATTGGAAATTTTTTTTTCCACAAATCAAGTGTATTTTGAAAATTTTACAAAACTTGGGGGTCTTTTTTTTCAAATATGGTGGCTGGTCCCTTTCGGGTTTTAATTATAAAGATTAGCCCATCAACAAGTCCTCGTAGCTAGGATGAATAGTCACTATGCACCAGGTAAGATTCTAGTGAAGAGGAGGTGAGTCACTAGGACTGCTTAAATACCAAACTCTCCCTGAATCCACTCCTAGACATGCGTATGCCCATTGCTACACCCTAACTCGGCTAAAGTGAACAGTCACTACGCACCAGGTAAGATTTCAGCGAAGAGAAGGTGAGTCACTAGGACTGCTTAAATACCAAGCTCTTCCGGATCCAATCCTAGACATGTGTATGCCTGTTGCCACACCCTAGTCTTGTGACTCGTTTACGGGTTTGTTTAGAGAAATTAAGTCTTATGAAATTGAAGAGTTTGTTTATTCTAAACTTAAAGTCCATTAATACTATCATACTAATCTATGTCCCTCAAGCCCATTAAGCCCACATATATAACACAGCAAGCGTTTAGAATACTTACCTGCGTGGATCGGGTGCCGGTAGACTCGAAGGCCACTTCTCAACCAAAAATTTTTTTTCTCAAAATCACTTCTATTTTACAAAACATTACTAGACCCATTTCACAGCCTGAGTTTTGAACTGGGCTCTGATACCAAAATGTAACACCCCAAACCCGGCCCATGCGTTTCGACCGGATCTGGCATGTCACGGGTTGTACATTAAAACTTTTGCTTTGTTGGTTTTGGAAGTCGTAAATTATTTATACATAATTTGACTAAATAAATGACATATTAAAAATAAACTCCTTTGTATTATTATTATTAAGTATAAATAAACCTTGTCAAAAATTCATAATTTCAGAACATTGAAATCTACTTAGTTGAATAAAAACTAGGGGCCTTATTACATAAATAATCCCAAAATGAAATAAAATAAACTTATAGAAATCCCAAATTAACTTGTAGAAATAGAAACTTGATGGCCCCTCGAGTCCGTCTCGGCTCCCATGACCACGATCTACTGCTTATCTGGAAGAGTAGAGAAAAAGGAAAGCGTGAGTCACCAAGACTCAGTGTATAAATCTCAAAGCACACAACGACCTGAGCCCACAAACACATTATGGGCCCTGGCCCATACATAAAGGTATCAATCATAATCACATGATAAACAATAAATAATGAATAATAACCCAACCCATCCTAGGTTTCCATCCTCTACACACCAACCCGTACCAACCATCACACCTTGGGGATTTTCTACAATCAACCCTCCATCCGCTACACACCATAACGACAGTCGTACTGCCTATTCCTGTTATTTAGGAATCATTAAACGTGGCATAGCCACCGATCACTATGTGACCTATCATTTATATTTGTGGGTTTTCTACCACCGACCACCAAGTGACCTATCATGCACTTCCCCTTCAATATCATAATTTCCCCCCATGCATACACACATAAAGAAAACATCATGCAGACTTACATATATTTCGATACACATAGAGAGTTCTATGTTTACGTACCTGGCATCCTTGCCTAACCCATTTAGGGTTCCATTCGACTGTCTATACAGTCTCTTTCCGGCTTTTTAGCCCATAACATATATATATAAACATACATACAGGTTTAATAGTGTGTTAGAGATCTACAAATCTGATTACTGTTAGAACGATGCTTTCTATGTCGACGCTATCCATAGTCGACACAACTGCTATCTGCCTAAGGTGTTGTTCAGAAGCTAGTCCACAACCAAGTGGCCAATCTCGAATGGCAGATACCGCTCGTTTCTTAAACTTAGGGATTCTCTCCATTGCCTGATCCATATTTAATTCCATCACAAGTCCTTGTCAGAACTACTATCACAATATATGATCGTTAATCCTCATCATAAAGTTAAGATCTTGTGTACTATGAACGAATCTAGTAAAAATCTAAGGAAAATCTCCTTACCTTAAAATCCCGAAATTGGAGACTAGTGCTTTTCGGCTTTTAGATCTAGACGACGAAGTTTCCTTCAAATCTCGGAATGCCGCCCATCATAGAACTATTAAACTATTAGCTTTTCGACTTTTGCCTTTCAAAAACCGAAATAGAATGTGAGAAACTAATAGAAGTCGACACTTACCTTAACACAGCGGATTCAGCTAGCACTAGAGAGACGTGTGGGTGAAGAGACACGCCCGTGTGGCATATCACACGCTCGTGCTTCAGGCCGTGTCCAAAATAGAGGACATTCTGTTTAAGACGTCAGCAACAAATGGTAGCCACACGGCTAAGTCACACGCCCGTGTGCTAGGCCGTGTGGCCGATTTTATTTTCATGATTTTTTCATAAATCAGGTGCAGACTTCACACGGCCAAGGCACACGTCCATGTCCTATGGCCGTGTCTCTCACACGGCCGAGACACACGGCCATGTCTCATGCCCGAGAGTTTACTACTAGGCATTCTATTTTGCATTAATTAGGATGCAGCGGACACACTGCCATAACACACACCTATGGGGCAAGCCGTGTGTCACACACGGCCTAGACACATGCCCGTGCGTCTACCCGTGTGGACAAAATAAGGCTAATTACCAAACCTTTTTGCCATCCAAACTTACACCAACCTATACACACATCAAACATCCATAATCTCATGCAACACATCATCATTCAACTCTCAATAACCATAGACCATATCATAATGACATTGGTACATGCATGCATATATGAATAGGTTTACAACCAAATAATCAATATGAGCCACACCCCCATCGCCTTATACAAAATGAATCAACTATCATCATAAGCCAACACATTTGGCTAACCAATATGACATATAACAAAAAGACCAAGTCCCTATACATGCCATACTCAAAATACTTGAATTCACTCCCAAAAGATTAGTTTGATAGTGTGAATCGAGCTCCGACGTCTTTCGATCTCTGAGTTAGCTTGGCGGCACTATAAGAAATGGAAAGGAATGGGGTAAGCTTAAAGCTTTGTAAGTTTGCATGTAAATAATAAGCAACATTAAACATGTAGTAGCATACTCATAGCATATTATAAATTTGTACACAACCATCAAATGATCATAGGCATAACTTACTCATTTGCATTCTTACCAAAAATGCATCATAAACTGAGCTCATTTCTCATGAGTTTTGCGTACGCACCTGTACCACTTCATAACATAATCATATCCTCTCATACCATTGACGTATTTTTTAAATTACCAGTTAAACCACTTGGATACTAAAGGATACCCGGGAAACCTCATACACATAGTAAGATGCCAATGCCATATCCCAAATATGGTCTTACATAGGATCACATATCGATGCCGATAGCCCAGCTATGGTCTTACACAATGTCTCAGATCGATGCCATGTCCCAGACATGGTCTTACACTAAATCACATATCAATGCCATATCCCAGATATGGTCTTACACAAAATCACACATAACCCTAATGTCGTGACATTTATATCCTATGTAACAGCCCGATTTAGGGCCTAGTTAGAATAGTGGTGTGAGAACACAAATTCGAAGTAGAAATATGTACTTTAATTATTTTAATGAGGCTTACGAGGTATTTGCATGATTTTGTGAAAAATTCATGAAGGAATTTTATTAATTAGTAAACAATTTGTCCATTAGGACTAAATTGCAAGGATTAGAAAATATGAGAATCTAGAAGGCTTAAGTATGACATAGCATCATAAAAATTATTAGAAGTCCTTATTTAGCAACTAGACCATTATATGTTAAGATGGACAAAAATAGACATGGGAAGGAAAAATCTCAGGAAAGGATCATTAAGGGCATTTTTGTCATTTGCTAAATAAAAGATTAAAAAGGGAAAAAGAAGCCAAAATTGTGCCCATCTTCTTCTCCTTGGCTGAAATTCCCTAAGGAAGACATAGTTTGGGTTTGTTCATCTTTCAAGATTGATTGTAAGTGTCTCTTTGCCCCGTTTTTAATGTTCTTTGTATTTTTGAGATCCTCATAGCTCGATTTAGCTATTTCTAGCTATATTTGAAACACCCCAAACCCGGCCCACGAGCCTCGACCAGTTCAAATTCGTTTGTTCTTTGGAAAACTTTGAGTAATTTTGGAGAAAAGTTGATTTGGGTTTAATATTGAAAACATAGTTAATTTTGAAATCAGGGATTGATTACAATTTTGCTTTTATATTAAAAAGACATGCCAATTTTTGTTTTAAAGTTTTTACTTTTACGTTAAGAATCAACTGAGTTTAAGTGTCAAAACATTTAAAGATTTAGTTTTAATAGAATGGTTTTAACTTTAGTTTAAAATTAATCATATCGTAATAAAGGAATTAAAGTGCATGCATAAGATAGTTCATACTATTGTCTAATTACATCAAAACAAACCCAAAATAAATTTTAGTGCTTAAATAAAATAAAATGTCCAAATAAAATAAATTCCTTGCTGAGCATGGCCACCACTAAGCTTCTGCCGACCCGGTCCATCACTGATCATCACCTGAAAAATATCCCACAACGGGGTGAGTCAAACAGACTCAATGTGTACATCCAACACTAAGTCCTAATGATTCAGGCATATCAAATCATACACATACATATCATAATTTACAATTAATGATGCATTCCCGAATCCAAGCCTAGTTACCATCCGCTACACAATCACCCGTACCAACCTGCACACCGTGGGGACTACTAAGTCAACCCTCCATCCGCTACACACCATCGAAGGCAGTCGCTGCAGTCGACGTGCTCATCGCCCTTATAAATATTATGGCATAGCCACAAGATAAAATATTTCGTGTCAGGTGACACCACATTCAGATATCGTGGTATAAAACCACCACATTCACTTCCCCTTTTATAATCACCCATATTCCCATGTCATACATATCATGCAATATCATGCCTTATTTCACATTCTTATCACGGTTCTCATATGTGCCATATCATATATTCATAATGAGATAACTACAGTAGTAGTAAATTGACGTACCTGAGTACTTTGTACCATTGCATGGTACCTTAGCCACATTCACATTATTATAACATATATACTAAATATTGCCATACATCTATTAAGAGATAGTGTGGGGTACACACCTGATTCACTTAGCAAGTTTACTGCAATCCTGAAAATCCCGATCTAGCGTCCTAGATCCCCAGCCCTTACATTCGGCAAACATATAGTATTTTAGCTAAAGGCCATTCGACCAAATAATCAAGTCCCGAATTCTTACCTTGCTGTCGTTTTAATCCCTAAACAAATCCCGAAACTTTGTGAGTTTCTTCCTTGCAATCGGCTAACACTAGATCAATTGACTGGTTAGTTTCGGCTTTCGAATAAGTAAAGTATAGATCTAAATCATTGTTTATAGCCTTGGCCAAATATCACATAACCTACCTTGGATGTTGAAATCCCGAATAATCCTCCTTATGGTTGACCACACTGAAAATCCTGAGAGATCCTTCCAAATTTCGACAAACAAGAATATTGATGAGATTAGTTCTAGATTTCAACAAATCTAAAAGAAAAGAATGGAAATCAAAGGACATTTGGTCTTTACCCTCTCTATAGCACCTTGCCTAACACCTCAGAGGGATTCGGCTTTGGAGAATACTAGGGAGATTCGTCTTTTGATTGAATTGGAGAAAGAAGAAGAAGAAGAAAAAAGGTTTGATGAGATTCGGCCTATGGAGATGAATAGCAAAAAGGAAGAAAATTAAAAAAAAGACACGAGCTGATTTCTTTGAGAATTTCGGCGCAAAAGAAAAGATGAGAAGAGAATGAATTTTTCGGCACAAATCCCCCTTAGTATGGCCGAATGCCTTACTTACTTCCCCTCCTAAATTCGGCTAGCATTCAAACACTAGCTATTCCTTGATTTTCTCCTTATCACTTCATTTAAAATAATAAAAATAATCCACATTTATCTCTTCTTCATCTAAAAATAATAATTTAAAAATAAATCCTTATTTATCTTATGCTTTAGCCGAAATTTCCTAGGAATTTAAGCACATCTTAAACTCATTCCTAAGTCTTCTAATGCCGTCCATTACTACTCTTCTCTGCTGCAAAATAAAACTTTTTATTTTGCTTCCCTTGTAGCTCGAACCCTGGCCCATTAGCACCTGCTTGTGACGTCACTTGTGTGAGCTTTAAGTGGCGCCTTGCAGCCACTTTACCAAGCTACTACTTTTGTCATAAATCCCCTACATATTTTCTTAAACTGCTGTTAAGTGGCGCCTTTGCTCCTTGCAGCAAAAATAAAAATTCCCCTTATTGCTCCCCTTGTGGCTCGAACACAAGCCCTTTCCCCCCTAGCATATGGCGTTACACACTAAGGACCTAAGTGGCGCCTTACAACCACTTTACCAAGCCCATTTGTGTGATATATCTCCCCCACATTTTCTCTTAAGGCCACCCTACTTAGCTTCCCCTTTTAGATTTAAAATCTAAAAATTTCTAAGGCACTCTCATATTTCCTAAAGTTCACACAATTCATAATACTCATTCACAACATACTCAAGCATGCTATTTCATATAATTAAGCATAAATGCACAAGCCATAATTCGGGATATTACAGTTCTACCCCCTTAAAATAATTTCGTCCTCGAAATTATCTGGCTAAAATAATTGAGGGTATTGCTGTCGCATTGCTTCTTTCGGCTCCCACGAAGCTTCTTCCGATCCATGATTTCTCCATAATACTTTGACTAGAGGAACTGACTTCCTCCGTAACATTTTCACATCTCGTTCCAGAATCTGAATCGGCTCCTCCTCGTAGGACAAATCTGGCCTTAGCTCCACCTCTTCAACCGAAACTACATGAGATGGATCCGATCAATAACGACGTATCATGGAAACATGGAATACGTCGTGCATCTGCTTCAGTTCTGGTGGCAACTCCAACTGGTATGCCACTGGTCCAACTCGCTTCAATACCCGATAAGGTCCTATAAACCTTGGACTTAACTTCCCTTTTCGACCAAATCTCATCACCTTCTTCCAAGGCAAAACTTTAAGGAACACTTGATCTCCCACATCAAAATCTATTTCTTTTCGCTTGAGATCCGCGTACGACTTCTGTCTATCAGATGCTTCCTTCAATCGAGCTCGAATTATCTCAACCTTCTCTTCAGATTCCGCCACTAACTCTGGACCCAAAACTCGATGTTCCCCTAATTCCATCCAACACGTAGGAGTGCGACACTTCCGTCCATACAACGCTTCATATGGTGCCATCCGAATGCTAGCTTGATAGCTGTTGTTGTACGCAAATTCCGCTCAAGGAAAATATTCTTCCTAACTTCCTCTGAAGTCTATCACACAACCTCTCAGCATATCCTCTAACACTTGGATTACTCGTTCAGAGTGCCCGTCCGATTGTGGATGAAAAGCCGTACTGAAATCCAATCTGGTGCCTAAAGCCTGATGTAGTGCTTTCCAAAACCGAGACGTAAACCTTGGGTCCCTGTCCGAAATGATTGACACCGGCACTTCATGTAACCTTACAATCTCCGCCACATATAACTTCGCCAACTTTTGCAAAGAATAATCAACTCTTACTGGAATGAAATGCGCGAACTTAGTCAACCGATCTACTATCACCCATACCAAGTCCTTCTTAGTAGGCGTAAGGGGAAACCCACTAACGAAGTCCATGGTAATTCGCTCCCACTTCCACTGCGGAATCATTATCGGTTGAAGCAATCCTGGCAGAACTTGGTGTTCAGCCTTAACTTGCTGACATGTTAAGCACTTGCCGACAAATTCAGTAACTTCCCGCTTAAGTCCAGGCCACCAAAACTTTCCCTTAAATCTCAGTACAACTTACTTCCTCCAGGATGCATAGCATAAGGGCTACTATGCGATTCCTGAAGAATGCTCTGTCTTAACTCTTCATTCTTCGGCATGCAGACCTTACCCTTGAAACAAAACACTCCCTCGTCATTAATACCATAATCTTCCAACTCTTCATTCTGTACTTGCTGTAGCCTAGCACTTAACTCATCATCAACCAACTGTCCCTCTCTCACTTCATTCAACCACGTCGGCTTAACCTGCAGCTCTGCCAGCAGACTTCCATCATCATACAAGCTTAGATGTGCGAACATCGCCCTCAGATCTGACACAACCTTCCGACTTAGGGCATCAGCCACTACATTTTCCTTGCCCGGATGATACTCTATCGAACAATCGTAGTCCTTCAGTAATTCAACCCACCTTCGCTGTCTTAGGTTCAACTCTTTCTGAGTCAACAGATACTTAAGACTCTTGTGGTCTGTGCAGATTACTGACTTTTCTCCATAAAGATAGTGCCTCCACACCTTAAGAGCAAAGACCACAGCCGCCAATTCCAAATCATGAGTCGGGTAGTTAACCTCGTGTGGCCTTAATTGCCGAGACGCATAAGCGACTACTTTCCCGTCTTGCATCAGAACACATCCTAATCTGGTATGAGAAGCATCACAGTACACCACAAAATCCTTCCCTGCCTCCGGCTGAATCAAAACTGGAGCTTTAGTCAAGACCCTCTTGAGCTTCTCAAAGCTCTCTTGTTGCTTTTCTGTCCATACAAAAGGCACTTCCTTTCTCAACAACTTTGTCAAAGGTGCGGCTATCGATGAGAATCCTTCCACGAACCTTCTGTAGTATCCCGCCAGACCCAAGAAACTACGAACCTCAGCCACCGACTTAGGTGGTTTCCAATCTAACACTGCCTCAATCTTTCTACGATCCACCCTTATTCCTTCTGCAGACACCACATGTCCTAAGAACGCAACTTCCTTAAGCCAAAATTCACACTTGCTGAATTTGGCATAGAGCTTCTTCTCTCTTAACACTTGCAACACTATCCAGAGATGCTCATCATGCTCCTCTTCAGACTTGGAGTACACCAAGATGTCGTCGATAAACACCACGACGAACCTATCCAAGTATGGTTGAAAAACCCGGTTCATCATATCCATGAACGTAGCTGGGGCGTTCGTCAATCCAAACGGCATTACAACGAACTCAAAATGCCCATACCTTGTCCGAAAAGCTGTCTTATGGATATCCCCTTCCTTCACCTTAAGCTGATGATATCCAGACCTTAGATCTATCTTCGAGAAAACCGCTGCCCCCTTAAGCTGATCGAACAAGTCGTCAATCCTCGGCAAAGGGTACTTGTTCTTGATAGTCAGCTTATTCAACTGACGATAGTCTATGCACATACGCATAATTCCGTCCTTCTTCTTCATGAACAAGACCGGTGCTCCCTATGGAGACACACTGGGTCGGATAAACCCACGATCAAGCAACTCTTGGATTTGAGCCTTGAGCTCAACCAACTCCTTGGGTGCCATTCTGTATGGAGCAATGGACACAGGAGCCGTACCAGGTAGCAAGTCAATTCCGAACTCCACCTCCCTATCCGGGGGTATTCCAGGTAACTCCTCCGGAAAGACATCCACAAACTCCCTTACAGTTCGAACTCCATTAACACCTTCCTCCTTTGCATCCAACGCACTAAAAAAGGCCAAGAACGCCTTGCATCCTTTCCGAACCATCTTATCAGCCTTTAGAGCAGAAACTACGTTAGACAAGTAGTTTCTTCTTTCTCCTATCATAATTACCGCCTCATCCTGGCGTCCTTAACTCCATTCACTTAGCTGCACAATCTAATATAGCTCGATGCTCCACTAGCCAGTCCATGCCAAGTATGAGATCGAATTCTCCAAAAGGTAGTTCCATTAAGTCGGCAGAGAATACTACTCCTTGAATCTCTAGAGGTACTTTCCGGAACATCTTATTCACCACTACAGTTTGACCTAGTGGGCTTACTACAGTCATCTCCCTATCAGAAAGTTCAGAGGCTATGCCTAGAGTTTCCACTACTCTACATGCCACATACGGATGGGTCGAGCCCACATCAACCAAAGCAAAATGAGGCTTGCCATAAATAGGGAAGGTACCGGTTATGACGTCCGGCGCGTCTCCATCTTCCCTACGGCGAACTGCATATACCAAGCCCGGCTGCCTTGCCTCTGTATTACCAACACCTCTGCCAGGTGTTCCACGTCCTCTTCCAGCACCGTTACCTCGGCCATTCGGACCACGACCTCGCTCAGGCTGCTGTCCACCTCTACCAACCTGATTAACATTCTGAGCTACTGGTCGATTCCCATCTGGTTTCATAGGACAATCCTTAATCATATGGTCCTTGGACCCATACTTAAAGCATCCTCCTATCTTTTTCCAACACTCCCCTAAGTGCTTCTTCCCACACTGATCACAAGTACGATATTGCCCTCCAATACCAGCTTGCTGACCTCGTGGCCCATCAACTCTAGGCCTCTTTTGCACATTCCCATATGACCCTGACGGACCAAATCCTCTCTTCTGTCTATTCCGATCAGAGTTCTGCCTTACTGAGTCCTTGATTCCCTCGGCTACCTTAGCTTTCTCTACTAATGCAGGAAACTCCCGCTCCTGATGTGGAGCGATTAACAACCTCAGGTCATCCCTTAGTCTGTCCTCAAACTGGACACATCGCTCATGCTCCGTAGCCACTACTCCTCGAGCATACCGGCTCAACCTCAGAAATTCAGCTTCGTACTCTGCTATGGACTTGTTCCTCTGAACCAGACCCAGAAATGCCTTCCTCTGCGCATCAGTGTAACGCGTGCCGACATACTTCTTCTGATACGCCGCCTTAACATATTCCCAAGTAAGATCCTCAGCTGTGGCACCATCCCGAACTGTGAGCCACCATTGATACGCTTCATCGCGTAGCAGCGCCACCATTCCTTTCAGTTTCTCCTCAGGGGTCAGATCCAACTCGTCCATAATTCGTTCCGCCGCCTCTAACCAATACTCAGCAGTACTGGGTGCCACACCAGATACTCCACGAAACACTTCAGCCCCATTGGCTTGGAGTCGCTCGGGTACAGATTTCCGAGCTCCCATATTCCCACCTGCGCCAGCCACCATCTCAAGAACTCGTAGCACAGCCTGCGATACAGCATCATCCCCCGTCTGATCTTGCCGCTCAACACCAACAGCTGGTGGTGGTGGCGGTGGTAACTCATTGTCAGACCCTTGACCCGATCTAACGGGTTCCGACACAGTCATTCTGCCTCGACCATGTCCACGACGACCACGTCCTCTAGAACTCATATCTAACGTCGCGCTTTAATCTGATTAAGAAATTTTATGCATTAGTATTTGTTCCACTGATTATCCGCGAAGAAATTTTATGTAAAGAGTTTAGTAGCAGTTCTTTCGATCAATCAAAGTTTCAAGTTTCCTATCCTAATTCACAGAAAACACATCCATTCCATAGTACCTCCCATACACATTCACTCTTCGAACATTCTTTTGTCTATTCCTATCCCAGGGGTATTTTCGTCATTTGTCCTACAGCGGTATTTTGGTAATTAAATCGGGGTCAATTTGAAAATCTTAATAAATCAGGGCATTTTGAAATTTCAAAACTCCAGGGTATTTTTGAAAGAAAGATTTTCCAAATCAAGGTATTGCAGAAATTTTGGAAATCGAGGTTATTTTGGTAATTTCGTAAACCAGGGGTAATTTGGTAAATTTCCAAATCAGGGTATCTTGAATTTTTGCAAAATAGGGTTTTGGGATACTTTTGCAAAGTAAGAAAATTTTATTGAAATCGGAGGTAGTATGGAAATTTTAAAAACCAAGGGCATTTTAGTAATTTTACCACTAGGGGTATTTTTGTAAATTTTCATAAATCGGAAATATTTCAGAAAAATTTATAAAAATAGTTTTTACCAATCAAAAGGTAATTGAGTGATTTTAATACTAGGATTTTTATAAAAACATGGCTAGTCCCTTTCGGGTTTTAGTTATTGGGTTTAGCCCGTGAATAAGTCCTCTTGGTTAGGGTGAACCGTCACTACGCACCAGGTAGGATTCGAGTGGAGAGGAGGTGAGTCACTAGGACTGCTTAAATACCAAGCTCCCACCGAATACCAATCCTAGACATGCGCACAATGGTTGCCACACCCTAACTCGGCGACTTAGTCACAGGTTTGTTTAATTAGGCATTTAAGTCTTATGTAATTGTTGGGGTAACTAGTCCTAGGGTTCAAATACTTATCATGCTAATCTACATTCCATTTCTACCCTTCTACATATCATAAATCACATAAGAGATAGGGGTACTTACCTGGTGGACTTCGGGTCGTAGACTTAGGTGCCATGCCAGAAAACCTGCTTATTTCTCAAAAGTTTTCACAAAATTCTTTTGGGCTTAATTTTGAAAACGTTTGGGGCCTTAAACCCAAGGCCGAGAGTTTAAAACTGGGCTCTGATCCAAACTGAAACACCCCAAACCCGACCCACGAGCCTCGACCAGATCTGGTATGTTCCTCGAGTAAAAACAGTTCAAATTCGTTTGTTCTTTGGAAAACTTTGAGTAATTTTGGAAAAAAGTTGATTTGGGTTTAATATTGAAAACATAGTTAATTTTGAAATCAGGGATTGATTACAATTTTGCTTTTATATTAAAAAGACATGCCGATTTTTGTTTTAAAGTTTTTACTTTTACGTTAAGAATCAACTGAGTTTAAGTGTCAAAACATTTAAAGATTTAGTTTTTATAGAATGGTTTTAACTTTAGTTTAACATTAATCATATCGTAATAAAGGAATTAAAGTGCATGCATAAGATAGTTCATACTATGGCCTTATTACATCAAAACAAACCCAAAATAAATTTTAGTGCTTAAATAAAATAAAATGTCCAAATAAAATAAATTCCTTACTGAGCATGGCCACCACTAAGCTTCTGCCGACCCGGTCCATCACTGATCATCACCTGAAAAATATCCCACAACGGGGTGAGTCAAACAGACTCAATGTGTACATCCAACACTAAGTCCTAATGATTCAGGCATATCAAATCATACACATGCATATCATAATTTACAATTAATGATGCGTTCCCGAATCCAAGCCTAGTTACCATCCGCTACACATCACCCGTACCAACCTGCACACCGTGGGGACTACTAAGTCAACCCTCCATCCGCTACACACCATCGAAGGCAGTCGCTGCAGTCGACGTGCTCATCGCCCTTATAAATATTATGGCATAGCCACCAGATAAAATATTTCGTGTCAGGTGACACCACATTCAGATATCGTGGTATAAAACCACCACATTCACTTCCCCTTTCATAATCACCCATATGCCCATGTCATACATATCATGCAATATCATGCCTTATTTCACATTCTTATCACGGTTCTCATATGTGCCATATCATATATTCATAATGAGATAACTACAATAGTAGTAAATTGACGTACCTGAGTACTTTGTACCATTGCATGGTACCTTAGCCACATTCACATTATTATAACATATATACTAAATATTGCCATACATCTATTAAGAGATAGTGTGGGGTACACACCTGATTCACTTAGCAAGTTTACTGCAATCCTGAAAATCCCGATCTAGCGTCCTAGATCCCTAGCCCCTACATTTGGCCAACACATAGTATTTTAGCTAAAGGCCATTCGGCCAAATAATCAAGTCCCGAATCCTTACCTTACTGTCGTTTTGATCCCTAAACAAATCCCGAAACTTTGTGAGTTTCTTCCTTGCAATCGGCTAACACTAGATCAATTGACTGGGTTAGTTTCGGCTTTCGAATAAGTAAAGTATAGATCTAAATCATTGTTTATAGCCTTGGCCGAATATCACATAACCTACCTTGGATGTTGAAATCCCGAATAATCCTCCTTATGGTTGACCACACTGAAAATCCCAAGAGATCCTTCCAAATTTCGGCAAACAAGAATATTGATGGGATTAGTTCTAGATTTCGACAAATCTAAAAGAAAAGAATGGAAATGAAATGACATTTGGTCTTTACCCTCTCTATAGAATTTGACAGCACCTTGCCTAACACCTCAGAGGGATTCGGCTTTGGAGAATACTAGGGAGATTCGTCTTTTGATTGAATTGGAGAAAGAAGAAGAAGAAGAAAAAAGGTTTGATGAGATTCGGCCTATGGAGATGAATAGCAAAAAGGAAGAAAATAAAAAAAGACACGAGCTGATTTCTTTGAGAATTTCGGCACAAAAGAAAAGATGAGAAGAGAATGAATTTTTCGGCACAAATCCCCCTTAGTATGGCCGAATGCCTTACTTACTTCCCCTCCTAAATTCGGCTAGCATTCAAACACTAGCTATTCCTTGATTTTCTCCTTATCACTTCATTTAAAATAATAAAAATAATCCACATTTATCTCTTCTTCATCTAAAAATAATAATTTAAAAATAAATCCTTATTTATCTTATGCTTTAGCCGAAATTTCCTAGGAATTTAAGCACATCTTAAACTCATTCCTAAGTCTTCTAATGCCGTCCATTACTACTCTTCTCTGCTGCAAAATAAAACTTTTTATTTTGCTTCCCTTGTAGCTCGAACCCTGGCCCATTAGCACCTGCTTGTGGCGTCACTTGTGTGAGCTTTAAGTGGCGCCTTGCAGCCACTTTACCAAGCTGCTACTTTTGTCATAAATCCCCTACATATTTTCTTAAACTGCTGTTAAGTGGCGCCTTTGCTCCTTGCAGCAAAAATAAAAATTCCCCTTATTGCTCCCCTTGTGGTTCGAACACAAGCCCTTTCCCCCCTAGCATATGGCGTCACACACTAAGGCCCTAAGTGGCGCCTTACAACCACTTTACCAAGCCCATTTGTGTGATATATCTCCCCCACATTTTCTCTTAAGGCCACCTTACTTAGCTTCCCCTTTTAGATTTAAAATCTAAAAATTTCTAAGGCACTCTCCTATTTCCTAAAGTTCACACAATTCATAATACTCATTCACAACATACTCAAGCATACTATTTCATATAATTAAGCATAAATGCACAAGCCATAATTCGGGATATTACAATATTTTGAGCTAGGGTTTATGTTCAAAAATTTACCCATGTATGACATGCATGTATTTTTATGTTTTAAGGAAGAATATGCAAGTTTGATGTATGATAAACATCTTTTTCTAAGTGATTTTCATGAAAAATGCATAAAAGGACCAAACTGTAAAAGTTATAAAATTGGTCATACATGAGTGAAATAGTGGAAATTAAGGGTTGTTGTAGTTAAGATAATAATTCGGCTAAGCTTAAAATACAAGGAAGTTGAATAAAAATCACTTTACGAGTCTAGAGGCAAAAGTGTAATTATCAGAAAGTTTAGGGGCAAAATCATTATTTTTGCCAAAGTGTGATTCATGAATAGATTTAGACAATGTGAATATTAAATAAGTGAAATTTTCATTATAGATCAAGAAACGCAAAGCCTAGACCGAAACTGGGGTAAGAAAAAGGTTGCAGACTAAATCAAACATCTATATACATTTTGAGTACCGAGGTAAGTTTGTGTGAAATTAAGGCTACATATGTTATCGTATTTAAATTTCTTATTATTATGATAAATGCATATTATTATTTCCATGAAATTAATTAATGATACCTCGATGAAAAAGTGAAAAGATTATGTCAAGTTGAAGTCCCGGTTGAAGATTTGAAATAACGAGGATACCTTTGTCACGACATGAGATTGGGATGGTCCTGTATAAGACCATGTCTGGGACATGGCATCGGCATCGAATAAGGAAGGTCTTGTGTAAGACCATGTCTGGGACATGGCATCGACATCTAAGTACGATCTCGTATAAGACCATGTCTGGGACATGCCATCTGTAACACCTCTAACCTATAACCATCACCGGTATAGAGTTAAAAGCGTTACCGGACAGATCGGAAACTTTTACAGACATCTCATACCATAGCTAGGTCAATCACATCAAAGTGTCCCTTAAGTAGGTTTACGAGACCTCAAACATGCTTTAGAATAAGGCCGGGACTAAGCCGAACACATACGAAAAGTCTCTGAAATTTAAAACTTTTTCAAAGTTACAGAGGTCACATGCCCGTGTGGGCAGGCCGTTTGCCTCCCACGGCCTTCAGACACGCCCGTGTGTCTAAGCCGTGTCAAAACAGGGCATACATACTGACTTATCCACACGGCCAGCAGACACACCCGTGTGCCACGGCCGTGTGAAATTAAGCTAGCTATTGACTTTGTCACACGGCCACCAGGCACGCCTGTGTGCCACAGCCGTGTAACCCGCCCAGGCACACTTCGAAGTGGCCCTTGAGCCACACGGCGGAGACACACGGCGGTGTCCCTTGGCCGTGTATGCAAATAGGCCATTTGCAAGGCCAAAATGCCACCCACACTTGGATCATACCTACAAGCACATACAAGCCTATTTCCACACACAATTGGCAACCAAATACATGTCAAATGATCAACATGTTATCTCATTCAATCTCATCTCCAATCATGCCAATTTGCACAACCAAAACACATGTATAACCAGGCATGATTCAATCACAATTTTCCATCAAGCCATACCATAACATGCATCATATACCAAATTCACACATGCATATTGCCAACATTTATCTAACCACATCACATGGCTATTTTTATAAATCAAACATATTTCCCAAAACAACTAGCCTATATATGCCATATCTAGCTATATACACATTTAAAAGTACCAAAATGAGTTTGGGTAGTGTGATGACGATCCTCTACGGTCCCCGAGCCTTCAGTAGCTTTGACGATCTATAAAACAGAGTAAGTACACACAAAGTAAGCTTTCGAAAGCTTAATAAGTCATATACAAATAAACTTAATATATAATGCACATAGCCACATTGATACATCAACATAAATACTTCTTATATGCAAATTTATCGCATAGCCTTTGGCTCATTTGTTTAGCCATCACTTACCACATTCTTTAACTCAAGCATCACTTATGCTCATAGCTCATTCAAACTTGTATATCATATATTATCTCATCAAACTCATATACACATTAGTAAGCTCATATAGATACTTATCTGTCATAGACATATAGTGTATTTTTCAAATGTACCTGAAACGGATATACAACTCACATAGTCGTTCATTACTCGGACTTGCCCGTTGAACTGTTCGGAATCTAATAGGATACTCAGAGTGCTCGGTATAGTCGTACAATGACAACGTCCCAGACGAGGTCTTACATGTACTCAAATATCGATGCCACTGTCTTAGACAGGGTCTTACAAGAATCAAATATGATGCTAATGTCCTAGACATGGTCTTACACGTAAATCTCATATCGATGCCAACGTCCCAGACGTGGTCTTACACGAAATCTTGAATCAACGCCAACCTCCCAAACGTGGTCTTACATGATATCACATAACGGACACCTATGTCATGACATATGCAATCCTATCTATTCCTAGGCTCATACGGGACTTCTCGGACTTTAACAACTTGTCGACTTATTGGTAAACTCAGATTTCACATACATTCCATCTCAATGGATATCCATAGCAATTCAAATTTCATATATACACAAATAGTTCAATTCAAATACATTTATTTGTATATCGACTTACCTCGAGTTCGGTTTAACGGAAACGGATACAGCTACTCGATTACTTTCGATTTCCTGCGATCTAAGTCCGTTTTCTTCAGTTCTTGATCTATACATATTCAAATTTAACCCTTTTATTCACTAACTCATCCAATTCAATCCAAATAGACATATTTAGGGCAATTTACAAATTAGCCCTCACATTTTCACATTTGGACATTTTAGTCCCTATTTCACAAAATCACAAAATACACAAAATTACCATATACCCATGTTTAGCCGAATATTCATGTATCTCATACAATTCCATACATTTCATTCATTTCACAATTTACTCCTTCAAATACTTATTTTCTCAATTACAACCAAATTACTCAAAATCAACAAAACTCCAAAGACAAAATATGCTAATCAAACACATATATTCCATATTTCATCATCAAATATTTTAAAGCTCATATGTTCATCAAAGACACATTTCAAAATCATCATCAATTCTCAAAATTAAGACATGGGTTTTGTAGTATACGAAACAAAGATTGCAAAAAAAGTAGAAATTATCAAAAATCGACGTTAAAACTTACCTTGAATTAAGACATGAAATTGCCGAATGTAGCAAAACTCAAACCCTTTCTTTTACTTACAAAATTCGGTGGAAGGTGAATAGAAAAATGATGAAAAAAATGTTTAATATTATGTTTTAATAAACATAATATTTCTATTACCAATTTACCCTTCCATTTATCATATAAGACAAAGTAACACTATGGTCATTTTGTCATTTAACCATCCACTATCTTATGATGGATTAATAACAACATAAGGCCTCCACCCTAAAAAGCCACATCAAATAGGCACTTATGCAAATATCATGCTAGTTTTGTATTTAGTGCAATTTAACCCTTTTTCAAATTGAGCATACAAACGGACAAATTAATTCACAGAAATCTCACACAGGCTTAGTCACATATTATAAGCACGAAAAATAATATTAAAATATTATTCTAACTCGAATTTGTGGTCCCGAAACCACTGTTCTGACTAGGGTCTAAACTGGACTATTACAATTCTCCCCCTATTGGGATTTTCGTCCTTGAAAATCTTACCGTTAAACAGATTTAGATATTGATGTCTCATTGAATCTTCAGGCTCCCACATAGCCTCTTCCACTCCGTGTCGATGCCACAACACTTTCACTAACGGAATCTTCTTATTTCTCAATTTTTTCACTTCACGAGCTAATATGCGGATTGGTTCCTCTTCATAAGTCATATCAGATCGAATTTCAATCTCAGACGGAGGAATCACATGTGACGAGATCAGATCGATATCTACGGAGCATCGAAACATGAAATACAATATGTATCTTTTCTAGCTCAGAGGGTAACAACAATCTGTACGCAACAGGCCCAACTTGTTCAATAATTTCATACGATTTGATGAACCTCGGACTCAATTTGCCTTTACATCCGAATCTAAGTACTTTCTTCCACGGAGACAATTTCAAAAACACTTTACCAACAATTTCAAACTCAATGTCTTTTCTTTTCAAGTCTGCATAGGACTTCTGATGATCAGATGCTACTCTCATACTGTCACGGATTACTTTCACTTTCTATCCAGTGTCTTTTAACAAATCAACCCCGTGTATCTTATTTTCACTAAGCTCAGTCCAATACAGAGGTGTTTGACATTTGCATCCGTATAAAGCTTCATAAGGTGCCGTTCTAATGCTCGATTGAAAACTATTATTATACGCAAATTCAATCAATGGCAATTATTGTTCCCACGAACCATTAAACTCAAGGATACAACATCTTAACATGTCCTCGAGAATCTGAATAATCTGTTCAGACTGACCATCCGTTTGCGGATGAAAACAGTACTGAAATGCAATTTCATGCCTAAAGCTTCTTGCAATTCCTTCCAGAACCTTGATGTAAACCTCGGATCTCTATCAGACACAATAGACAACAGCACCTGTGCAATCTCACAATATCAGAAACGTAAAGTTCAGCTAATCTATCAAGTGAGAAATCAGATCTTACCGGAATAAAATGGGCAGATTTCGTCAACCTATCAACTACAACCCAAATTGCATCTTTCTTTCTCGAAGTCAATGGCAATCCAATAACAAAGTACATTGTCACTTTATCCTATTTCCACTCAGAAATCAGAATCGGTTGTAACAAACCAGACGGAACCTGATGTTTACCTTTAACTTGCTGAAATGCTAACATTTCAAAACAAAGTCAGAAATGTCTAGTTTCATACCAGACCACCAATAGTGTTGTTTCAGATCATGGTACATCTTTATACTTCCCGGATGAACAGATAAGCGATGTTATGATCTTCATTTAAAATCAACTGAATTAACTCTGAGTTTCTCGGAACACATATTTGATCTCGAAACCTCAAACAATTATCATCATCAACTCGAAATTCAGAATCAGAATTCGAATCACATTGAGCTCGTTTCACTATCATTTCATTATCAACTTTCTAAGCTTCACGTATTTCTTGTAAAAACAACGATTTCTCTTTTATTTCTGCCAACACTGAACCTTCATCGGACATGTCTAAATGTAACATCCTAGAATTAGGGGTACTGCATTTTATGTTTTCTGTGTGTTTGGCTTGTTCTACTTGTTAATTTGGTGTGTTTGGGGGTCCCCGGAAGGCTTGTTTTGCTTGTTCGGCATTTTGAAGCGGGTCTTAAGATTATTTTCTTGTGTTTGTTGACACAAGATGGTGTGTGGTAAAGTGGTAAGTGACGCCACTTAAGGAGCAAGAAAGTGGCGTCACAAGGGAGCAGCTTTAGGGGAGGAGTTTGAATCCCATAAGCCTCATTATGAAGCTTTATTTTTGGCATCTGGATGGGGAGAAGGTGGATTCGGTAGGGACTCTTCAAGGTTGTTGGTTGAATGGGTCTGAAAATCTGTGTCTAAGCGACTTCGAGCTAATAGGGCTGAAATGTTTAGGGGCGTTTCTGGTGTGGCTCCTAACGTAGCTGAGTACTGGTTAGAAGCGGTTGAGCGCATCATGGATGATCTTGACTGTACCGTAGAGGAGAAATTGAAAGGGGTGGTGTCTCTTCTTCGAGATGAGGCATACCAGTGGTTGCTCACGGTAAGGGATGGTACAGCAGCTGACCGCATTACCTGGGACTTCTTTAAGTCAGCGTTTCAGGGGAAGTATATTGGGTCGAGCTATGTGGATGCTTAGAGAAGGGCATTCCTAAACTTGGTTCAGGGGAGTAAGTCAGTGGCTGAGTATGAGGCGAAATTCCTAAGTTTAAGTCGTTATTCTCGGGGTATTGTTGCAACAGATCACGAGTGCTGTGTCTGATTTGAGGATAGTCTGAGGGACGAGTTACGAGTACTGATAGCTCCGCAACGGGAAAGAGAATTTGTTGTTCTGGTTGAGAAGGCTAAGATAGCCGAAGAGGTAAAGAGATCTGAAAGGCAAAATCAGGATAGGGACAAGGGTAGGAATAAAAGGAATTTTGGGTCGTTAGGAGCTGCTGAGAATTACCAAAAGAGGCCTAGGTTGGATGGGCCGGGTCGAGCTGCGAGGCCTGTTGCTGTGGGTCGGTCACAGCTGTGTGCTACGTGTGGGAAGTTTCACTAGGGGGAGTGCTGGGCAAGAAGTAATGGATGTTATAGGTGTGGATCAGTGGATCATCGTGTAAGGGACTATCCGCAAGAGCAAAACAGAGCGCGGCCAGTGGGTCAGAGTTATGTTCAGCCTGGAAGAGGTGGCCAGCAACCACAGAGAGGTCGTGGTTCGACCAGAGGAGGAAATTGTGCTAGGAATGCAAATGCGAGACAACCTGGATTGGTTTATGCAACTAGACACCGAGAGGATGGTGATGCACCGGACGTCATAACCGGTACGTTCCTTATTTTTGGTTTGCCCTTTACTGCGCTGATAGATATTGGGTCTACACACTCCTATGTTGCTAGTACTATGTCTGGAACTTTGAACATAGAATCTGAGATTGCTTCTAGGGAGATGACTGTGATTAGCCCTTTAGGACAATCCGTAGTGGTGAACAAACTCTTTAGGAATGTGCCTTTAGAAGTACAAGGGATAGTTTTCCAGGCTGGTTTGATGGAACTGCCATTCAGCGAGTTCGATTTGATCTTAGGCATGGACTGGTTAGTTAAGTATCAAGCAAACTTGGATTGTGCGGAAAAGCTCATGGTGTTGAAGACTCCCGAGGATAAGGAGGTGTTAGTGATAGGCGAAAGAAGGAATTATCTGTCCAATGTGGTGTCTGCTCTTAAGGTTAAAAGGATGGTGAGAAAAGGGTGTGAAGCGTTCTTAGCTTTCATCAGTGCTTTGGAGGCCAAGGAGTTGATTGTAAAGGATCTTAGAATAGTGAGGGAATTCTCCGATATTTTTCCAGAAGAGCTTCCAGGGTTACCTCCAGATCGCGAGGTGGAGTTCGGTATTGATCTTCTTCCGGGAACAGGGCCAGTGTCCATTACCCCATATAGAATGGCACCGAAGGAGCTGGTGCAAAATTAAAGCCCAGATTCAGGAACTGTTGGACCGGGGTTTTATCTGACCAAGTGTATCACCTTGGGGAGCGCCGGTGTTATTTGTTAAGAAAAAGGACGGGTCGATGCGGATGTGCATTGACTACAGGCAATTGAACAAGTTGAAGATCAAGAACAAGTACCCATTGCCAAGGATTGACAATTTGTTCGATCAACTGCGAGGCTCTTCGGTCTTCTCAAAGATAGACTTGAGTTCAGGTTATCACCAGCTTAAGGTCAAGGAAGCAGATATCCATAAGATAGCTTTTCGAACTCGTTACGGTCACTACGAGTTCTTAGTGATGCCGTTCGGGTTGACAAATGCACCAGCTACGTTTATGGACATGATGAACCGGGTGTTCCAACCCTATCTAGATCGATTTGTAGTAGTGTTCATAGACGATATCTTGGTTTATTCAAGAACGAAGGAGGAACATGATTCGCATCTTCGGGTGGTTCTGCAGATTTTGAGAGAAAAGCAGTTGTATGCCAAATTCAATAGGTGTGAATTTTGGTTGAGGGAAGTTACTTTTCTAGGACATGTTGTGTCTGCTGAGGGGATTAGGGTAGATCCCTGAAAAATTGAAGCCGTGTTAGATTGGAAACCGCCTAAGTCAGTAGCAGAAATTCGAAGTTTTCTTGGTTTGGCTGGGTATTACAGAAGGTTTGTTGAAGGGTTCTCGTTAATAGCTGCACCATTAACCAAGTTATTACGGAAAGGGGTACCGTTTGTCTGGTCAGATAAGCAGCAGAAAAGCTTTGAAAAGTTGAAGAGGATTTTGACAGAGGCACCAGTGTTGATTCAGCCAGAGGCTAGGAAGGAGTTTGTCGTCTACTGTGATGCGTCGTACACAGGATTGGGATGTGTGTTAATGCAAGAGGGGAAAGTGGTAGCATATGCGTCTCGGCAATTAAAACCGTATAAAGTGAACTATCTCACACATGATCTGGAGTTGGCTGCGGTAGTGTTCACTCTAAAGATTTGGAGACACTACCTATATGGGGAGAAGTCGATTATCTACACCGATCACAAGAGCTTGAAATATCTCCTTACCCAGAAGGAGTTAAATTTAAGGCAACGTAGGTGGATTGAGTTGTTGAAGGACGATGACTGCTCGATCGAGTATCACCCAGGTAAAGCTAACGTAGTGGTAGATGCGTTGAGTCGTAAGGTAATATCAGACTTGAGGGCAATGTTTGCTCATCTCAGCTTGTATGATGATGGAAGTTTGTTAGCTGAACTTTAAGTGAAGCCTTCGTTGGTAAGTCAGATTAAGGAGCAGCAGTTGTCAGATGAATCATTAAGTCCTAAATTTCAGCTAGTGGCAGGTGGTGAGACAGAAGATTTTAGTGTGAACAGTGATGGGGTATTGTGCTTTCCTAGAAAGGCTTGTATGCCAAAGGATTTCGAGTTAAGGCAGAAGATTCTGCCGGAAGCGCATAGTAGCCCATACGCTATGCATCCTGGTGGGAGTAAGATGTATCGAGATTTGCATGAACAGTTTTGGTGGCCAGGTCTGAAGCAGGAAGTTACTGAGTTTCTGAGCAAGTGCTTGACGTGTCAGCAGGTGAAGGTGGAACATCAGTTGCCGTCGGGATTGCTACAGCTAGTGAAGATTCCACTTTGAAAGTGGGAAAGGATAACGATGGACTTTGTTAGTGGGTTACCTCTTACGCCTACTAAGAAAGATTCAATGTGTGTAGTTGTCTATCGGTTGACGAAGTCCCCTCACTTCATACCTGTTCGTGTTGACTACTCCCTACAGAAGTTAGCCAAGCTGTATGTAGCGGAGATTGTGAGGTTCCATAGGGTACCAGTGTCTATCATATCAGAGAGGGACCCCAGGTTTACATCGCGGTTCTGAAAGGCGTTGCATCAAGCGTTGGGTATAAGACTGGATTTCCGCACAGCGTTTCATCCACAGACTGATGGTCAATCTGAGAGGGTAATTCAGATCTTGGAAGACATGTTAAGAGGCTGTGTTATCGATTTCGGGGGTAGTTGGGAAGGTTTTCTACCGTTGGCAGAATTCGCTTACAACAACAGCTCTCAATCCAGTATTAAAATGGCACCTTATGAAGCGTTGTATGGCCATAAATGTCGCACTCCTACCTGTTGGACAGAGTTGAGTGAGCGGCAATTGTTGGGTTTGGAATTGGTTTCAAAAACAGAGGAGAAGGTTAAGTTGATTCGGACTTGGTTGAAGGAAGCTTCCGACAGGCAGAAATCTTATGTGGATCTAAAGTGTAAGGAAATAGAATTTGCAGTGGGTAATTGGGTTTTTCTGAAAGTTTTACCATGGAAGAATCTAAGATTTGGACGGAAGGGCAAGTTGAGCCTTAGGTTCATCGGGCCTTATCGAGTATTGAAACGTGTGGGACCAGTAGCTTATCAACTCGAGTTACCTCTGGAATTGAGGCAGATGCATGATGTATTCCATGTCTCGATGTTAAGGCGTTATTGTTCGGATCTATCTCACGTAGTGCCAGTGGAGGAAATTGAAGTGAGACCTGATCTATCTTTTGAAGAGGAACCAGTTCAGATCTTAGACCGAGATGTTAAGGTATTAAGAAGGAAGATAGTTCCGTTGGTTACAGTGTTGTGGCAGAATCACGGTTCAGAAGAAGCCACGTGGGAGCTAGAGGATGTGATGAGATAGCAATACCCTCACCTCTTTTGACCAGGTAAATTTCGAGGCCGAAATTTCTTTAAGGGAGTAGAACTATAACATCCTGGAATTAGGGGTACTGTATTTTATGTTTTCTGTGTGTTTGGCTTGTTCTGCTCATTAATTTGGTGTGTTTGGGGGTCCCGGGAAGGCTCGGGGTCAAGCTAGAGCCTTGGTAAAAATTTTGTTTTTAGGCACTTCAGGGGGGAGAGCTGATTGAAGCGGGTCTTAAGATTATTTTCTTGTGTTTGTTGACACAAGATGGTGTGTGGTAAAGTGGTAAGTGATGCCACTTAAGGACCAAGGAAGTGGCGTCACAAGGGAGCAGCTTTAGGGGAGGAGTTCGAATCTCATAAGCCTCATTATGAAGCTTTATTTTTGGCACCTGGATGGGGAGAAGGTGGATTCAGCAGGGACTCTTCAAGGTTGTTGGTTGAATGGGTCAAGGTATTTAGAATGAGTGGACATGAGGAGTTAGTAGGCTTTGAATTGGTCAAACCAATTCAAATGGATGTTGGAGAGTAAAAGTAGTAAGAAATCAAGGAATGTGGCCATGGTGGAGGTGTTGGCCGATTGTGGGAAACTTGAAGGGAGAGAATTCGGTTTAGTGCTAGCATAGGTGGTGTGCCGAAATTCCTTAGGCCTTAGGCATTTGTTTCTTTTCATTAGAGGATATTCGGTCATTAAGGGAAGTGAGTGCCGGTTTTGCTAGTCTCCTTGAATTCTTCTTTTCTCTTATTCGGGTTCCCCTACTCCTCTCAGTGCCGAAATTGTCAGCTTCTTTTGTTCATCTCATTTTTGCTCCTTTGACACTAGCCGAAAGTTGTGCAACCACCCTTTTTCCCTCTTCTTTTCTTTCCACTTCCCTTTGCCCTCTAGCCGAATCCCTCCTCACTACTTCTGTTTCTTGCTCATTCTACTCTCTTCTTCTTTTGTTCTATACCTTTTCTTGCACCCTTTTTCTCCATAGCCGAATCTCAACATTAACCACTACCTTTTCTTCTCCATTTTGTTCTTTTGTTCTATTCACCCAGCCGAAACCACTATTACTCTTCTTCTCCTTCTTTGAATCTTTTACCTTCTTCTTTTGCCAAGTGCCGAATATTTTTGCTCTATCATTCTCTTTTCTGGTCAGCAGCTGACTTGGTGAGTTCTCTTTTTCGTTGGGTTTTCTTTTCTCTTCTTGCCGTGTTAAATCTTTCTCTCTTGGCCGAATGCATGTGGGTTCTTTTGTTATTGTTCTCCTCTTTTGGCTAAGCCGTTTGTGATTGCTAGTTGTCTAAACTCTCCTTTGTTCCATTTTGGTTAAGGGCCAAATCGAATCACACTCTGCTACCGCTCATTCTTCTTTTAACCTTGGTCTCCGGAAGTTCTTTGGTAAGTTGTATGGCCGAAAGAGGGGAAGGCCTCCTTCATGTTTCGTTTAGGCCTTGAGGCTATTTCTTCTTTATTTTGGGGAACACCATTTTTCTAACATGTAAGTTGTTAGGAGTTATCGGAATAGCAAGATGAATCCTCTGGTACTACTCATTGGTAATCAAGGTAAGGAGTTCTTCTGTTATCCTTTTTGGCAAGATTCTATTCATTTTACTCTGTATTAATCGAATCTTTTGGTCAGCCAATCAAAGGTTATTCTCTGACCTCTGATCAAGTCTATTCATGGATGCGAGTGCCGGTCAATCTAAAGAGGGAGGCGAACCCGTAGTCTCTGCTCCTAGATTTAATAGACGTGCTGTATCGGCGGTTCGAGATTTTCCGTCGGCTTGTGGTAGAGAGCGGACGTTTGCCTAGGATAGGCAAACAGCTGTTACCCCTGCTAGTGAGAGCGTCGACATAGAGAGTCTAGTTTTACGTGTAATCAGGTGTGTAACTCTCACACTCTGTATATTAAATTACGTTATTAACTATGTTGGCTGAAAGTCGAAACAACTGTATCGACAGTCGAGACACCCTCATGGGTAAGGTTGGAAACATCGGGTAAGTTCTGCTATGATGATACTTACGATTATATGCATGTATGAAATAATTATCTGTTACACATTGAGATAATGTTTGCATTCATTTTTAGTATGATGAAATGAGCATGGGTTTGGCATTGAATGATGGGGGAAGTGCGAATCAGTGACTATTGTCACGGTGGTCTAAGAACCACGGTGGTTTGAAACCACGTATACATATATCAGTGACTTGTCTCAGTGGTCTAAAACCACAGTGGGTTGGCCCCACGTATCCGTAAACTTATCAGAGATCGTCACGGTGGTCTGAGACCACAGTGGGTTGGCCCCACGATTATTTATTTTAGTGACTTCGTCATGAGTGGCCTGGGACCACGGTGGTCTAGAACCACTGTGGCATAATGCCACAGGTGTTTGGATGATTTAGGTGACCTAGAGGATGGAAATACTAGGTTGGGTTGGGCTACATTGCATACATGATTAATATGATGTGTTCTGTGGGCTTAGGCCCAATGGGCTTAAGGCCCAAATTGCGTGGTATGAGGATTTACACACGGAGTCTCGGTGACTCACCTCCCTACTTAATTTTGCAGGTAATCATTAGATCGCGAATTTGGGAGCCGAGGCGGACTTGCGGTGGCCATACAATGTTTTTCTCGTAAACTCGTTCTCTTAGTTAAAGTTATTTTTATTGGGATTTTGTTATGTAATAAGGCCACTTCAACTTTAATTTGGGTTTTGTTATAATGATGATATTGCATGTTTAATAAACTATCAAAGATGGGGATTTTCTAAGATTTAAAAACCTTGAACAAACCATTTTCAAGTGGTTAACGAAAATTGGATAACAAGCTATTAATTGATTCAGAGATTTTATTTAAAACCACAACAACGCTTTCAACTGACAAGTTTTATGAAATTCCTTAAGTTTGACTTTCGACAAATAAACCTGACTTGGTAAATCAGTTCAAATTAAACAACTACTTTAAGTTTTCTCTAAAATATAATATCGAAATGCAAGGTTTTTCCCAAGTCTTGATGTTTGGTTAGTTTTTCCCAAATTTCTTTTTCTGTAGCATACCAGATTTGGTCGTAGCGTATTGACCAGGTTTGGGGTGTTACACTAAATGAGCATTCATTGTTACACTAAATGAACATTCATTGCACGCAATGCAAACAATGATTTCTGACTCAGAGCATCGGCCATGACATTTACTTTACCCGGATGATAGTCTATCATAAGCTCATAGTCTTTCAAAAGCTCTAACCATCTTCTCTGTCGCAGATTCAAGTCTTTCTGAGTCATTAAGTATTTCAGACTTTTATTATCTAAAAACACGTGACATTTCTCACCAAAAAGATAATGACGCCAAATCTTTAATGCGAACACAATCGCAAGTAGCTCAAGGTCGTGTGTTGGATAATTCTTTTCATGAGGCTTTAGTTGTCTCGAGGCATAAGCTATTACTTTTCCTTCCTGCATCAAAACATATCCCAGACCATTCAATGAAGCATCACTATAAATCACAAACTCTTTGCCCGATTCCGGCTGTACTAACACTGGAGCTTTGGTCAAAAGGGCTGTCAACTGATCAAAGCTTTTCTGACATTTATCGGACCATTCAAACTTCACATCTTTCTGAAGAAACCTAGTTAACGTAGTTGCAATCATCGAAAAGCCTTTTACGAACCTTCAATAATAACGAGCAAGTCCCAGAAAATTGCGAACTTCAGACACATTCTTCGAAGGTTTCCATTCCAGAATAGCAGAAATCTTGTTTGGATCAACTCATATTCTAGAGGCCAATACAATATGTCCTAGAAAACCAACTTCATGTAACCAAAATTCAGATTTGCTAAATTTTTGCATACAATTGATTTTCTCTCAGAGTTTGCAACAAAATTCTCAGATGTTCAGCATGTTCATTATTCATCATGTGAATAAATCAAAATGTCGTCAATGAAAACAACAACAAATCGATTTAGGTACGGTTTGAAAATTTTGTTCATCAGATCAATAAAAATAGTAGGAGCATTCGTTACTCCGAAAGGCATAACTAAAAACTCATAATGCTCGTACCTCGTTCCGAAAGCCGTTTTCGAAATGTCTGAATCTTTTACTCGTAACTGGTAGTATCCTGATCTCAGATCTATCTTTGAAAGCACAGTGACTCCTTTTAACTGATCAAACAAATCATCTATTCTGGGCAACGGATATTTGTTCTTTATTGTTACTTTGTTCAACTAACGATAATCTATACACATTCCATCGTGCCATCTTTCTTTTTCACAAATAGAATAGGAGCACCCCAAGGTGAGAAACTCGGTCTTGCGAATCCTCTGTCAGTCAACTCTTGCAACTGTGACTTTAATTCTTTCAATTCTGTTGGTGCCATTCTATACGGAGCTACCGAAATAGGAGTCGTACCAGGCAACAGATCAATACCAAATTCAACTTCACGTATCGGAAGCAATCTCGTCAATTCTTCAGGGAATACATCTAAAAACTCAAAAACAACTGGCACTGATTCAACTTTCTTTTAAGATACTTTCTAGTCAATCACATAGGCAAAATAAGCTTCATAACCCTTTTTCAAATAACTCTGAGCTTTCGACACAGATATTACAGCAAGTAACCCAGTCAAATCATTAGACTCAACCCAAACTATTTCATCATTCTGACCTTTCAAATCAATGATCTTTCTTTTACAATTCACAACTGCATCATGCAATGTCAACCAATCCATACCCAAAGTTATGTCAAACTCATCAAATGGTAATAGCATCAGATCAGCAGGAAAACAAATATTTCAAAACATCAATGGACAGTTCTTGCATACTTTGTCAACTAGGACACTTTTACCTAAGGGGTTCGATACTTTTACAACAAACTCAGTAGATTCTACAGGCAAAGTCTTACTGGATACTAAATTCATGCATACATACGAATGAGTAGAATCAGGGTCTATCAATGCAATCACTGAAGTATCATAAAGAGTAAATGTACCTGTAATAACATCTGGCGATGAAACTTCTTCACGGGCTCGGATGACATACGCTCTGATAGGTGCTCTAGCTTCAGATCTCGTAACAGTATCTCTCGTAGTTCTCTGACTACCACTGACATTTCTTACATTTCGAGAAGGTCTACTTCTAGCTAGAGCATTATCAGATCTCAGATTCTGAATAATCTCTTGCTCAACAGACTCTGGGCAGTCTCGGATAAAATAATCTAATGATCCACATCTGAAGCAAGCTCGATCATTTAATCTACAACTTCCCGGATGCCTTTTTCCACAATGCTTACATTCAGGTGTCTCAGATCAGACATTTCCAACACTAGCTATCGATATAGCTGGAGCTTTAGAATTCAACTGTAATCTAGCTCGATCTCTCAGATTTGAATGTCCCACATTAGTTCTAGAATGACTATGCTCATCTCTGAATTTCTTCGAAGTAGACTGAAATGATTTGCTTGGAAATCTTTTTCTCACATCTCTGGCATCAGAATCAGCTTTTCTTTTGTCTTTCCCGAGTGCCTCAGTTTTACATGCCCAATCAACAAGTACAACAAACTCTTTTATCTATAGAATCCCAACTAGCAAATGGATATCCTCATTAAGGCCGTCTTCAAATCTTTTGCACATTATTGCTTTGGACGATACACATTCTTCAGGATACTGACTTAGTCTCATGAACTCTCGTTCATATTCCGTGACAGACATGCGACTCTGTTTCAATTCCAAAGATTCTTTTCATTTCTGATCAATGAATCTCTAACTAATGTATTTCTTTCGAAACTCAAACTGGAAGAAATCCCTAGTAACCCGTTCCTTTGGAACCACAGAGATCAAAGTCTTCCACCACTGGTAGGCCGCGTCTCGTAATAAAGATACAACACATTTTATACATTCTTCAGAATTTAGTGACATTTCATCAAATACACGGATTGTGTTCTCTAACCAGAACTCGGCTTTCTCGGCATCGTCATCACTGGTAGCCCTGAACTCTTCAACCCCATACTTACGAATTTTGTTGACCGGAGGCTTGTTCAACATATTCGGATTCATAGCCGAAGGCACAACTAAAGTCTGAGGGGGATTAACCGGAGGCGAAGGTTGTGAAACAGTCGGATTATTTCTCACAAACTGAGTGAACCACTCACTCATCATCTGGAAGAAAGCTTGTTTAGCTTCTCCCTTTTGACTGCTCGTAGCCGGTCTCAAATAAGATGGCGCTGTCTCTTGAGCAGGAGCAAGCGCATTGCTTTCTACATCGTCAGCTACGGCTCTTTCGGGATCCATTACTATATGTAAAACACATTTTACTCGTCAGGATTTCATAACACTATCACAGTTCAAATATATGGCATCTATAGTTAGACTCTTACACGCTACGTTAGCCAGAGAATCGACTAAATCGTAGCTTTGATTCCAATCAAATGTAACACCCCTCACCCGTAACCATCGCCGGTATAGAGTTAAAGGCGTTACCGGACAGATCTAAAACTTTTACAGACCTCTCATATCATAGCTAGGTCAATCACATCAAAGTGTCCCTTAGGTAGGTTCACGAGACCTCAAACATGCTTTAGAATAGGGCCAGGACTAAGCCGAACACATATGGAAATTCTCAGAACTTTAAAACTTTTTCAAAGTTACAGAGGTCACTCGCCCGTGTAGGCAAGCCGTGTGCCTCCCACGGCCTTCAGACACACCCGTGTGTCTAAGCCGTGTCAAAATAGGGCATACATACTGACTTATCCACACAGCCACCAGGCACACCCGTGTGCCATGGCCGTGTGAAATTAAGCTAGCTACTCACTTGGTCACACGGCCACCAGGCACGCCCATGTGCCACGACCGTGTAACCTGCCCAGGCACAATTCGAAGTGGGCCTTGAGCCACACGACAGAGACACACGCTAGTGTCCCTTGGCCGTGTATGCAAAATAGGCCATTTGCAAGGCCAAAATGCCACCCACACTTGGATCATACCTACAAGCACAATACATGTCAAATACATGTCAAATGATGAATATGTTATCTCATTCAATCTCATCTCCAATCATGCCAATTTGTACAACCAAAACACATGTATAACCAAGCATGATTCAATCACAATTTGCCATCAAGCCATACCATAACATACATCATATACCAAATTCACACATGCATATTGCCAACATTTATCTAGCCACATCACATGCCTATTTTCATAACTCAACATATTTCCCAAAACAACTAGCCTATATATGCCATATCTAGCTATATACACATTCAAAAGTACCAAAATGAGTTTGGGTAGTGTGATGACGATCCTCTACGGTCCCCGAGCCTTCAATAGCTTTGACGATCTATAAAATAGAGTAAACACACACAAAGTAAGCTTTCAAAAGCTTAGTAAGCCATATACAAATAAACTTAATATATAATGCATATAGCCACGTTAATACATCAACATAAATACTTCTTATATGCAAATTTATCACATAACCTTTGGATCATTTGTTTAGCCATCACTTACCATATTCTTTATCTCAATCATCACTTATGCTCATAGCTCATTCAAGCTTGTATATCATATATTATCTCATCAAACTCATATACACATTAGTAAGCTCATATAGATACTTACCTGTCATAGACATATAGTGTATTTTTCAAATGTACCTGAAACGGATATACAACTCACATAGTCGTTCATTTCTCGAACTTTCTCGTTGAACTGTTCAGAATCTAATAGGATACTCAGAGTGCTCGGTATATTCGTACAATGCCAACGTCCCAGACGAGGTCTTACATGTACTCAAATATCGATGCCACTGTCTCAGACAGGGTCTTACACGAATCAAATACGATGCTAATGTCCTAGATATGGTCTTACACGTAAATCTCATATCGATTCCAACATCCCAGACGTGGTCTTACACGAAATCTTGAATCAAAGCCAACGTCCCAGACGTGGTCTTACATGATATCACATAATGGACACCTATGTCATGACATATGCAATCCTATCTATTCCTAGGCTCATACGGGACTTCTCGAACTTTAACAACTTGTCGACTTATTGGTAAACTCAGATTTCACATACATTCCATCTCAATGGATATTCATAGCAATTCAAATTTCATATATACACAAATAGTTCAATTCAAATACATTTATTTGTATATCGACTTACCTCGAGTTCAGTTTAACAGAAACGGATACGGCTACTCGATTACTTTCGATTTCCCGCGATCTAAGTCCGTTTTCTTCGGTTCTTGATCTGTACATATTCAAATTTAACCCTTTTATTCACTAACTCATCCAATTCAATCCAAATAGTCAAATTTAGGGCAATTTTTAAATTAGCCCTCACATTTTCACATTTTGACATTTTAGTCCCTATTTCACAAAATCACAAAATACACAAAATTACCATATACCCATGTTTAGCCAAATATTTATGTATCTCATACAAGTCCATACATTTCATTCATTTCACAATTTACTCCCTCAAATATTTATTTTCTCAATTACAACCAAATTACTCAAAGTCAACAAAACTCCAAAGACAAAATATGCTAATCAAACACATATATTCCATATTTCATCATCAAATATTTTAAAGCTCATATGTTCATCAAAGACACATTTCAAAATCATCATCAATTCTCAAGATTGAGACATGGGTTTTGTAGTATACGAAACAAAGATTGCAAAAAAGTAGAAATTATCAAAAACTGAAGTTAAAACTTACCTTGAATTAATACTTGAAATGGCTAAATGTAGCAAAAATCAAACCCTTTCTTTTTCTTACAAAACTCAGTGGAAGATTAGTAGAAAAATGATGAAAAAAATGTTTAATATTATGCTTAAATTAACATAATATTTCTATTACAAATTTACCCTTCCATTTATCATATAAGACAAAATAACCCTATGGTCATTATGTCATTTCACCATCCACTATCTTATGAATGGATTAATAACAACATAAGGCCTCCACCTTAAAAAGCCACATCAAATAGGCACTTATACAAATATCATGCTAGTTTTGCATTTAATGCAATTTATCCCTTTTCTCAAATTGAGCATACAAACAAACAAATTAATTCACAGAAATTTCACACAAGCTTAGTCACATATCATAGGCACGAAAAATAATATTAAAATATTATTCTAACTCGGATTTATGGTCCCAAAACCACTGTTCCAACTAGGGCTTAAACCGGACTGTTACAGCATCGACATCGAGTTAAGAGATCCCGTGTAAGACCATATCTGGGATATGGCATCGACATCAAGAGGTGATCCCATGTAAGACCATATCTGGGATATGGCATTGGTATCATGATACATGTATGATGAGATTGAGTATCCTCTAATATTCCGAATAGTTCAACGGGCAAAAGAGCTAAGTATGCAAAGAAGCTATGGAGTTAAATTATACAAGGATGATAATGAGTTCCATTTATGTTAAGGATGATGATGATTTAAGTTTATGTCCAAGTTAGCATAAGTGCTAAATTATGTGACTAAGTGATACAGGTACTATGAGTAAAATTACAAGTTATGAATCCATAATGTGATGTTTGATGGTAAGAGTGAGTATGAGTAAGTATGCCTAAGCACTTAAGAACTTGTGTTGCTATTGTTATATGAGTTGAATGGATTCTACCATGAACACTTATGTTGCTATATTAATTTATGCAAACTTACTAAGCTATATGCTTACCCCTCTCTTTTCCCTTTTCCTTGTAGTATCGCCAAGCTAGCTCGGGGATCGTAGAACGTCGGAGCTCGGATCACACTATCAATCATTCTTTTGGTATAGTAAATTTGATTTATTTTGGGTGTGGCATGTATAGGAACTTGGTCATTTTGTATTATGTCATATTTGAGAGCCAATGGGTTGGCTACTAATGTTATACACTCACTTTGTATATGGCCATAAGGAATTGGCAAATATTTGTCAAGTTTCATATTTTAACAATGATAAGTTTTATGAAGGGAAAGTTTATGCAAATGATGAGGTAAAATGTGAAGTGTTTGACTGATGATTAGTGGTTCTTTATAGGGTATTATTGCCATATCATGTACTACTTGAGTTGGTCTAAGTGTGTTTATGTTTCAGGGTGGCAATTGGCTTGGAAAATAGCCTTCTAATTGTCCACACGAATAGACACATGGGCGTGTGTCTAGGCCGTGTGTGACACACGGTCAACCCCCATGGGTGTTTTGATAGGCCGTGCGTCCCCTGCACCAAATTTACGAGAATTTGATTCGTCACACGGGCCAGCACACGGTGTGTGCCTAGGCCGTATGCTTTTAAAAGCTGATGTCATAAACAGAATGTTAAGATTTTCACACACGGGTGAGGACACGGGCGTGTCTAGGCCGTGTGAGAGACACGGGCCATTAACACGAGCATGTGTCCAGCCGTTTGAAAACCCTTGTAGGTTCGAAATAAAAATTAAATTCCACGCGAGCAAGGGACATGGGTGTGCATGACTACACGACCTGCCCACACGGACGTGTTCCACTTCACACAGGCGTGTGGCCCCTGTCTAGATAAAAATTTTCTAAGAGCGCAAAAGTTTTTGAATTAATTCCTAAACCTCCCGTAAGTATGTTTAGGGCCTCGTAGGCCCATAATAAGGATGTTAGGAATATGAATGAAAAGTTTTAAGTTTGAAAAGAAATTTTATAGCCCGATAATGTATGTTTGAGCAAGTTAAGTCCGGTAATGCCTCGTATCCTATTCCGACGTTAGGCACGATTAAGGGGTGTTACATTTAATGATATCAGAGCTACAGTTTAGTCGATTCTCGGACTAACGTAGCGTATGCATGAGTCTAGATATACATGCCATACATATGAGTATTTATATAATGATAGTGTGATGACTCCTGACGACTTAAATTGTATTTTTATATAGTAAATGAATCCTGATAGAGCTGTGGCGGATGATGTAGAAAGTAATGCGCCGGCTCCCACTGAAGGGATGGTGCCGAATGAAAATGAAGATAGACCTACAATCGTGAGTCAGACATGAGGAAAAAAGGCTAGGGAAACCTTTCTCCATATGATGAATGCATGGTATACGGAGTTCGTTCGTACGAATCTGAATGCACAACCCCCTCCACCCCCGCCTATTCCTCAACCTACCCCTGTAGCTCCCCAAGTGGTAGAAGTAGTAAGAAGAGAAAAGCCTTTGGTTAATAGAATCAGGAAACAAGGGGCCGAAGAATTTCGGGCTAGTAAAGATGACGATCCAGAAAGAGCAGAATTCTAGCTTGAAAACACTATTCAAGTATTTGATGAATTATCTTGCACATCTGAAGAGTGCATGAAATGTGTAGTGTCTCTTCTGAAAGATTTTACTTATCAGTGGTGGAATATCCTTGTGTCAGTTGTACCAAGGGAAAGGATTACATGGGAGTTTTTCCAAGAATAATTTCGGAAGAAGTACATTAGTCAGACGTTTATCAATCAGAAAAGAAAGGAATTCCTTGAACTAAAACAAGGTAAGATGACAGTAACTGAGTAAGATCGTGAGTTTGTAAAGCTCAGCAAATACGCTCGAGAGTGTGTATCCACTGAGGCCATCATGTGTAAATAGTTCGAGGACGGATTAAATGAAGATATCAGATTGTTTGTTGGTGTCCTCAAGTTAAAAGAATTTGTTGTGCTAGTGGACCGAGCTTGTAAAGCCGAAGAATTGGTGAAAGAGACAAGAAAAGATGAGATGGAGTCTCGTGATTCAAGAAAGAGACAATTGAACAAGTTGTTTCACTCTTCATCCAAGAAGTCAAGAGGCTACTTCAGCTGGGTTTTCAAATAGAAGTAAGGGTAAGCAGTACTCGGGGAATAAAGCTCAGACTACTTTAGTTGCTAGTATTGGGAACATTCGATCTAATAGACCGGAATGCCCACAGTCTGGCAGACGACACCCCGGTGAATGTCGTGCACATGAGAGTGCTTGTTTTAAGTGTGGTTCCCAAGACCATTTTATTCGAGAATGCCCTAAGATGGTTGAAAAAGAAAAGGTTCAGAGTTCAAAATCAGGAAGCGCTAATAGAGGAAGACAACACAGAAACCCGAGTAGTGGAACAAGTTGTAAAAGTACACCCCGAGCGCAGGCTGCGAGGCCTGAGGGTAGAGCCCCTGCAAGGACTTATGCCATTCGCGCTCGCGAAGAGGCATCATCCCCTGATGTAATTACGGGTACATTTTCTCTCCATGATACTAATATTGTTACTTTAATTGATCCGAGATCTACCCACTCATACATTTGCATGAAATTAGTATCTAGTATGAGCTTGCCCATAGAGTCTACAGAGTTTGTGATAAAAGTGTCCAATCCACTAGGCAAAAGTGTATTAGTTGATAAAGTATGCAAAGATTGTCCATTGATGATTAGAGGTCACTATTTTAAGGCAAATCTCATGCTATTGCCATTTGATGAATTTGATATAATTCTTGGTATGGACTGGTTAACCACTCATGATGTGATAGTAAATTGTGGAAAGAAATGCATTGAGTTGAGATGTAAAAATGGGGACACTCTTCATATTGAATCAGATGAACAAGACAGATCACCGGTATTGGTCTCTTATATGTCTGCTCAGAAGATGTAAGAAAGGGGTATGAAGCCTATCTTGCCTTCGTTATGAATACTAAAGAAACTGAGTTAAAGATTGAATCAGTACCGATAGTAAGTGAATATCCAGATGTTTTTCCAGAAGAATTGACAGGGTTGCCTCCGATTAGAGAGGTTGAATTTGGCATTGAGTTAGCTCCCGGTACTGTACCGATATCGATTGCTCCTTACAGAATGGCTCCATCTGAGTTGAAGGAATTGAAGGCATAGTTCCAAGAGTTAACGGACAAAGGTTTCGCAAGACTGGGTTATTCTCCATGGGGTGCACCAATGTTATTTGTGAAAAAGAAAGATGGTTTTATGAGATTATGCATAAACTATCGTCAGCTTAATAAGGTAACCGTAAAGAACAAGTACCCATTGCCAAGGATCAACAATTTGTTTGATCAATTGAAGGGAGCCACTATGTTTTCCAAGATATATTTGAGATCAGGGTATTATCAGTTAAGAGTGAAAGATTCAGATGTGCTGAAAACTGCATTTCGGACGAGGTATGGGCATTAAAAATTTTTAGTCATGCCTTTTGGTTTAACAAATGCCCCTGCGATGTATATGGATTTAATGAATCATATTTTTCGGCCATACTTGGATAAGTTTGTAGTTGTCTTTATTGATGACATACTGATATATTCCCGTGATGAGCATGAGCATGCCGAGCACCTGAAGACAGTTTTACAGATTTTATGAGATAATCAGTTGTATGCCAAGTTCAGCAAAAGTGAATTTTGGCTCAAAGAAGTTGGATTTTTGAGGCATATTGTCTCGGGAGATGGAATCCGAGTTTATCCAAGCAAAATTTCGGCCATTGTTGAGTGGAAGCCACCCAGAAACGTAACAGAGGTGAGAAGTTTTCTGGGCCTAGCTGGCTATTACAGACAGTTTGTCAAGGGGTTTTCTATGATAGCTACCCCGATGACAAGACTGTTACAGAAAGATGTAAAGTTTGAATGGACGGAAAAGTCTCAACAGAGTTTTGAAAAATTAAAAGCATTCTTGACAGAGGCTCCAATTCTAGTGCAACCTGAGCCGGGAAAAGAATTTGTGATCTATAGCGATGCATCCTTGCATGGTTTGGGCTGTGTGCTTATGTAAGAAGGCTAGGTGATAGCATATACCTCTAGACAGTTAAAGCCACACGAGAAGAATTACCCGACACATGATTTAAAGTTAGCTGCCATTATGTTTGCATTAAAGATTTGGAGACATCATTTGTATGGTGAGAAATGTCGAATATTCACCGATCATAAAAGTCTAAAGTACTTGATGACTCAAAAGGAATTAAATTTGAGGCAACGAAGATGGTTAGAGCTGATAAAGGATTATGGGCTAGTCATTGATTACCACCCGGGAAAGGCGAATGTAGTCGTTGATGCTTTGAGTAGGAAATCCCTGTTTGCATTGAAGGCTATGAATACGCGGGTGACTTTTCCAGACGATGGTTCCATTCTAACTAAGTTAAGGGCTAGACCGATGTTCCTTCAAGAGATTTATGAGGCTCAGAAAAATGACAATGACTTGCAACCCAAAAGAGTTCAATGCGAGTCGGGTGTTGAGTCCGACTATCGAATAAATTATGATGGATGTTTGATATTCAGAGACAGAGTTTGTGTACCTAGGAATGATGAGCTTATTCGAAAGATTTTACACGAAGCACATAGTGGATGCTTATCAGTACATCTGAGCAGCACGAAAATGTATAATGATTTGAAGAAATGGTATTGGTGGCCGAGTATGAAGAAAGATATTTTTGAATTTGTATCAAGATGCTTGATTTGTCAGCAAGTAAAGGCCGAACACCAAGTACCTTCGGGTCTGCTTCAACCTATTATGGCTCCTGAGTGGAAATGGGACTGGGTTAGTATAGACTTTGTAACAAGTTTGCCGTTGACACCGAGTAAGAAAGATGTCGTATAGGTTGTGGTGGATAGACTTACGAAGTCGGCCCATTTCATACATGTACGCGTTGATTATTCACTTGATAAGTTGGCAGACTTGTATGTTTCTGAGATTGTAAGACTACATGGAGTACCTTTATCGATCATATTAGATAGAAATCCGAGATTTACATCCCGATTTCGGAAAAAGTTGCAAGATGCTTTGGGCACAAAGTTGAGTTTTAGTAAGGCTTTTCACCCCCCAAACAAATGGACAGTCAGAGAGATTAATACAGATACTTGAGGATATGCTTCGGTGTTGTGTTCTTGAGTTTCAGGGCAGCTAGGAAAAGTACTTACCGTTGGTAGAGTTTGCTTATAATAACAGCTTTCAGTCAAGTTTGAAAATGGCACCTTATGAGGCTTTGTATGGGCGTAAGTGCCGAACGCCTTTATATTGGACTGAACTTAAGGAAAACCAGATTCACAGGGTTGATCTGGTTAGAGAAACCGAAGAGAAAGTTAGGGTGATTTGAGATTATTTAAAAGCTGCTTCTGATAGACAAAAATCCTACTCGAATTTGAAAAGAAAAGAGATCTAGTTTCAAGTCGATGATAAAGTATTCTTGAAAGTGTCACCGTGGAAGAAAGTTCTCAGATCCGACCGGAAAGGCAAATTGAGTCTGTGTTTTATCGAACCATATGAGATCACCGAGAGGATAGGGCCGGTAGCCTATCGATTGGCTTTGCCGTCTGAGTTAGAAAAGATTCATGATGTATTTCACGTGTCTATGTTGCGACGCTACCGATCAGACCCTTCGCATGTGATTACACCGGCAGAGGTTGAAATTCAACTCGACATGACATATAGTAGAGAACCGATTAAGATCCTAGCACGGGAAGTCAAACAGTTAAGGAACAAAAGTATTGCTCTCGTGAAATTCTTGTAGCAAAGACATGGAGTAGAGGAGGCTACATGGGAACTCGAGGAGGCTATGAGGAACCAGTACCCAAAACTTTTTGCTGGTAAGATTTTCGGGGTTGAAAGTCCCTAAAGGGGGAGAATTGTAACAGTCCGATTTAAGGCCTAGTCGGAATAGTGGTGCGAGACCATAAATTTGAAGTATAAATATGTACTTTAATGATTTTTATGAGGCTTACGAGGTATTTGCATGATTGTGTGAAAATTTCATGAAGGAATTTTATTAATTAGTAAGCAATTTGTCCATTAGGACTAAATTGCAAGGATTAGAAAACATGTGAATCTAGAAGGTTTAAGTATGAAATAGCATCATAAAAGTTATTAGGAGTCCTTATTTAGCAATTAGACCGTTATATGTTAAGATGGACAAAACTAGACATGGGAAGGAAAAATCTCAAGAAAGGATCATTAAGGGCATTTTTGTCATTTGGTAAATAAAAGATTAAAAAGGGAAAAAGAAGCCAAAATTGTGTCCATCTTCTTCTCCTTGGCCGAAATTCCTTAAGGAAGACATAGCTAGGGTTTGTTCATCTTTCAACCTTGATTGTAAGTGTCTCTTTGCCCCGTTTTTAATATTCTTCGTATTTTTCATATCATCGTAGCTCGATTTAGCTATTTCTAGCTATATTTTGAGCTAAGGTTTATGTTCAAAAATTTACCCATGTATGGTATGCATGTTTTGATGTTTTAAGGAAGAATATGAAAGTTTGATGTATGATAAACATCTTTTTCTAAGTGATTTTCATGAAAAATGCATAAAAGGACTAAATGGTAAAAGTTATAAAATTGGTCATACATGAGTGAAATAGTGGAAATTAAGGGCAGTTGTAGTTAAAAGAATAATTCGCTAAGCTTAAAATATAAGGAAGTTGAATAAAAATCATTTTACGAGTCTAGGGACAAAAGTGTAATTATGAGAAAGTTTAGGGGCAAAATCGTAATTTTTGCCAAAGTGTGATTCATGAATCGATTTAGTCAATGTGAATATTAAATAAGTGAAATTGTCATTATAGATCAAGAAACGCGAAGCTTGAACCGAAACCGGGCAAGAACAAGGTTGCGGACTAAATCGAACATCTATATACATTTTGAGTACCGAGGTAAGTTTGTGTTAAATTAAGGCTAGATATGTTATCGTATTTAAATTTCTTATTATTATGAGAAATGCATATTATTATTTCCATGAAATTAATTAATGATACCTCGATGAAAAAGTGAAGAGAATATGACAAGTTGAAGTCCCGGATGAAGATTCGAAATACCGAGGATACCTATGTCACGACATGAGATAAGGACGGTCCCGTATAAGACCATGTCTGGGACATGGCATTGACCTCAAATAAGGAAGGTCCCGTGTAAGACCATGTCTGGGGCATGGCTTCGGCACCAAAGGAAGATCTCGTGTAAGACCATGTCTGGGACATGGCACCGACATCTAAGTACGATCTCGTATAAGGCCATGTCTAGGACATGGCATCGACATCTAAGTACGATCTCGTGTAAGGCCATGTCTAGGACATGGCATCGATATCTAAGTACGATCTCGTATAAGACCATGTCTAGGACATGGCATCGACATCGAGCTAAGAGATCCAGTGTAAGACCATATCTGGGATATGGCATCGGCATCAAGAGGTGATCCCATGTAAGACCATATCCGGGATATGGCATTCGCATCATGATACATGTATGATGAGATTGAGTATCCTCTGATATTCTGAGTAGTTCAACGGGCAAAAGAGCTAAGTATGCAAAGAAGCTATAAAGTTAAATTATACAAGGACGATAATGAGTTCCATTTATGTTAAGGATGATGATGATTTAAGTTTATGTCCAAGTTAGCATAAGTGCTAAATTATGTGACTAAGTGATACAGGTACAATAAGTAAAATTACAAGTTATGAATCCATAATGTGATGTGTGATGGTAAGAGTGAATATGAGTAAGTATGCCTAAGCACTTAAGAACTTGTGTTGCTATTGTTATATGAGATGAATGGATTCTACCATGAACACTTATGTTGCTATATTAATTCATGCAAGCTTACTAAGCTATATTCTTACCCCTCTCTTTTCCCTCGAACACTTATGTTGCTATTGTTATATGAGATGAATGGATTCTACCATGAACACTTATGGATCATAGAACGTTTGAGCTCGGATCACACTATCAATCATTCTTTTGGTATAGTAAATTTGATTTATTTTGGGTATGGCATGTATAGGAACTTGGTCATTTTGTATTATGTCATATTTGAGAGCCAAAGGGTTGGCTACAAATGTTATACACTCACTTTGTATATGGCCATAGGGAATTGGCCAATATTTGTCAAGTTTCATATTTTAATGATGATAAGTTTTATGAAGGGAAAGTTTATGCAAATGATAAGGTAAAATGTGAAGTGTTTGAATGATGATTAGTGGTTCTTTATAGGTATTATTGACATATCATGTATTGCTTGAGTTGGTATAAGTGTGTTTATGTTTTAGGGTGGCAATTGGCTTGGAAAATAGTCTTCTAATTGTCCACACGGGTAGACACACGGGTGTGTGTCTAGGCCGTGTGTGAGACACGGTCAACACCTATGGGTGTGTTGATAGGTCGTGTGTTCCCTGTACCAAATTTACGAGAATTCGATTCATCACACGGGCCAGCACACGGGCGTGTGCGTAGGCCATGTGCTCCTTGAGAAGTTGCTAACATCATAAACAGAATGTTAAGGTTTTCACACACGGGTGAGGACACGGGCGTGTCTAGGCCGTGTGAGAGACACGGACAATTGACACGGGCGTGCGTCCGGCAATGTGAAACCCCTGTAGATTCGAAATACAAATTAAATTCCACATGGGCAAAGGACATGGGCATGTGAGACTACACGGCCTGCCCATACGGGCGTGTTACACTTCACACGAGTGTGTGGCCCCTGTCTAGATAAAAATTTTCTAAGAGCGTAAAAGTTTCTGGATTAATTCCTAAACCTCCCGTAAGTATGTTTAGGGCATCATAGGCCCATAATAAGGATGTTAGGAATATGAATGAAAAGTTTTAAGTTTCAAAAGAAATTTTATAGCCCGATAATGTATGTTTGAGCAAGTTAAGTCCGGTAACGCCTCGTATCCTGTTCCGACGTGGGGCACGGGTAAGGGGTGTTACGTCCTATCTATTCTTAAGGTTCAACCGAGAATTTTACCACATCGAATCTTAGCGAACGTACTCATAACAATAATTAAACAATTCATGCAATATCAAATATTAAATGCATAATATAAATTTGCATTATTTACACATGAACTTACCTCGATGCAAAATATTGACAACTAATTCGATTTAGTCCGAAATCTTTTTCTTTCCCCAGTCTAGGTCCAGACTCTGTTTTTCTTGATCAATAATAGCAAATTTAGCTCATTTAATTATCACATTATTCAAATCAATCCAAATTCATACTTTGGCAAAATTATAGTTTTGCCCCTAAACTTTCACATATTTACAATTTAGTCCCTAGGCTCGTAAAATGAAATGTGTTCATTTTCTTTGTCACCCAAGCCTAGCTGAACCTAACACATACTCATATGAGCTCACATTTCTCATTAAAACATACATCTTTTTACACATTTTACATCTTTTACAAATAAGTCAAATTGGACACTTATTCTCAAAATTTCTTCATGAAACTTTCACACAATCATGCAAACATGTCATGGACCTCAAAACAATCATAAAACAAATATTTCTATATCAGATTTTTGGTCTTGAAACCACTATTCCGACTAGATCCCAAAATTACGATGTTACAGACACACGGCCGTGTAACCTGACCGTGTGTCACACACGGCTGAGACACACGCTCGGGTCTCTGCCCACGTGGACAAAAATAGGCTATTTACCAAGCCATCTTGCCACCCAAATTTTCATATACCAACACCAAATCAAGTGGCACATAATATGGCATAAATATCAATCTATGACACCCCAAACGCGGCCTAGACATTATGGCCGGATCTGGCGATGTCACATGATAGTGCCTTAGAAAACATAAAATACAATAAAACCCTTTTTCGTTGTCTTATGAAACTTTCAAAACATGTCATTTGTTTCCATCATTATCCATTTCCAAAACGTTGTCCATTTTCCAAAATATTTCACAGTTCGTGGAAGCATTTAAAGAAATTTGCGAATTTGTGTGCACTTTGATAAAACATTTGTTTATTTTTAAAACTCGTATCATATCCTACTGCTAGCAGTTATAAAAATAAAAATCCCAAATTTAAAACAAAAATTCGTAAAGGCCATATTACATAAACTTTTTCCCAGATATAATCAAAACCATGAATAAAATTAAAACCGTAAAGGTCCAGAACCGTGGTCACCGCCGAGTCCTCCGCTGTACCGACCCGTCTACTGCTGGGGATTACCTAAACAGATTAAACAGAAAAGGGTGAGTTTTCGCAAACTCAGTGTGTAATCCCCACAGAAAACATACACACAGTAATATCAGATAACAGACACAGATTCACAGTTCGGGTCTGAACCCATTACAGAAACAGTGTGGACCTTAGCCCACTCAGATACAGAATCAGATATAATCTAGGGCCTTAGCCTATTTTAGACATATTATATAGATCAGAATAGAATAGCGGAATCCTACCCACCAGCCTCTACACACTAACTCCGTCCAACCCTACACACCATGTTGGGATAAAGTCAACCTACCCATCCCTACGCACCATGCTGTACCGAATGCGGCACATAATCAGAAAGTTGCAGCTGAGCTGCCAGATAACAGGCTTAAGAGCCTTTCAGATACTTCCTCCAAATATCATCAACCCACCCCGATGCAATGCAACATACATAATATGACATGCTTTTATGCAAATAACAGTTCATACATTCAAATCAGTATACATTCTAAGTGTAACATGTTCAGTACAACTTTCTCATAATCAAATCACATAGCTACAGGTCTAAGTACTGCTTACCGACCCTTCACCAGGTTCACAGTCAAATTGGGCAACCCGTTCAACCTTTCAGAACATTTCATGAAAATGGGCTCACACGCCCATATGGTCTGCCCGTGTGGATCACACGGCCTGGACCAGAATCCCACACGTCCGTGTGATTCACCGTGTGGCCCACATGGCCCAATTGGTAGAGCTGATGTGTCGCACACGGCTGTGTCAATCACGCACGGCCTGGCTCATCGATCACACGACCGTGTGGTGACTTACAGTTTTGAACACAGCCTACCACACGGGAGACACACGCCCGTGTAGTGTCAACAGTGAGGTTTTTGGCTTTCGTCAAAACCTCATTTTCTGCATTTTCGGGTACACACCTGGTTTCGATTGAAGCTAAAATGATTCCCGAGCACTCTAGAACCTAAAATCGATAATCCCGAGTCCAAAATCAGTTACTTAATACGAGTTGTCATGAACAGGTAAAACCTAAATCTCAACGAAAACCCTTACCTTTGAGCGGATACCGACAAACACGTACTTAGTTGGCATAGTTTATGAACCACAGCCACTTACACCACTCCTAAACACAAAAACACTCCTCTTTAGTAACCATTTAAGAGGAACAGACAAACCTAATCACAAGCATAACTTACCGACCATGCGCTAGCGTAGAGTGGAAGAGATGGAAAGGAAAAACAGAAGGAGAGGGGTTTGAGAGAGCAAAATTTTGGCAAAGCCAAGAAGAGGTGGGCGGCAGAGAAATTGGGGAAAAGAGGAGAATGCCAAAATTTGTTTTTGTTTGGGAGAGGGAAAAATGAACAGATTTTTCTAATATTCCCTTTATCATCTCCCCAAATCTCTCCGTACTATCAGATTTTTAGTCTAACACAAACTCTTTGGACGTGATAGATGCTCACACCGAGATTCGAACACAGGACCACCAACACTCCAACACTCCACTTAACCACCAGACCAGCAGGCCCACTCTGTTAATTACTTACACACTTTAACTTATAAGCCTACTAACTAGAGTTTGGGCTTTATTCATAAAATACCAAAATTTGCCCATGTCAAGGCTTGAACTCAAGACTTCTCAAACACTCCCAAAGCACTTAACCACTGAAGTAGATACACAGTTGTCACAAATTTACAAAAAACTGGAATTAAAGAAAAATCGAAGCGTTACAACTCTGCCCCTCTAATAGAAAATTTCGTCCTCAAAATTTTACCTGATCAGAAAAGGTGAAGATACTGCTGCCGCATCGAATCCTCTGGCTCCCAAGTGGCCTCCTCAGTGCTATGATTCTGGCATAGCACCTTCACTAAGTGGATAGATTTCCTCCGCAGAACCTTAATGTCATGCTCCAGAATCTGAACCAGCTCCTCCTCAAATGTCAGATCAGGTCTAACTTCAATGTCCTCAATAGGAACAACATGCGTGGGATCAGAGTGATAGTGTCTCAAAATTAAGACATGGAACACATCATGAATACGATCCAACTCCGGAAGAAGCTCCAACTGATATGCGACTGGCCTCACTCGTTTCAGAACACGGTACAGCCTAACAAACCGAGGGCTCAACTTACCCTTACGGCCAAACCTCAAGACCTTCTTCCATGGGGAGAGCTTAAGAAAAACTAAGTCCCCCACAGAATACTCAATATCCTTTTCTCTTCAGATCAGCATAGAATTTCTGCCTACCAGATGTCAGTTTTAGTCAATCCCGAATTAATCGAACCTTATCTTCAATTTCAGAAACCAATATCGGACCCAGAACATGTCACTCGCCCAACTTAGTCCAGCAAAGGGGAGTGCAACACTTACAACCGTACAAGGCCTCGTAGGGTGCCATCTAGATGCTAGACTGGAAGTTTTTATTATAGACAAATTCTACCAGTGACAAATACTCCTCCCAACTGCCTCAAAAGTCTATAACATAGCTCCTCAACATATCCTCCAGTACTTGAATCACCCTCTCCGACTGACCATCTGTCTGAGGATGGAAAGCAGTACTGAAGTCTAACCTTGAACCCAGTGCCTCGTGCAATTTCTTCCAGGATCCCTATCGGAGATGGTCGAGACAGGAACCCCATGCAGTCTCACTTTTTCAGATACATATAGCTTAGCTAACTTCTGGAGAGAAAAGTCTGTCCTAACAGGAATGAAGTGGGCAGACTTGGTCAATCAGTCCATGATGACCCAAACAGAATCCTTCTTAGTGGGTGCTAAGGGCAACCCACTAACGAAGTCCATCGTTACTTGTTCCCACTTTCACATTAGAATCTTTACCGGCTGCAATAACCTCGTAGGCAACTGATGCTCAGCCTTAACCTGCTGACAAGTTAGACAACGAGCAACAAAGTTCGTAATCTCACGCTTTAACCTTTGCCACCAGTATAACTCTCGGAGATCACGGTACATCTTGTTCCCGCTGGGATGCATAGCGTAAGGGCTACTATACGCTTCCCTCAGAATTGACTGTCGTAATTCCTCATCACTCGATACACAAATTCGACCGCGGAAACAAAGTACCCCATCACTGTTAATCCCAAAATCAGTAGTATCCCCATTCTCAACCTGACGGAACCTCGACTCAAGTGACTTATCTCCCCTCTGTTTACTTCTGATCTGAACAATCCATGTAGGCCTAACCTAAAGTTCTGCTAACAGACACCCGTCGTCGAATAAACTGAGTCGAGCGAACATTGCTCTCAGATCGATCATAGCCTTACGGCTCAAAGCATCTGCCACCACATTCGCCTTACCAGGATGGTACTCGATGGTGCAGTCATAATATTTAAGCAGTTCAACCCACCTACGCTGCCTAAGGTTTAACTCCTTCTGAGTGAGGAGATACTTGAGGCTTTTGTGATCAATGTAGATAGTACACTTCTCACCGTACAGATAATGCCTCCAAATTTTCAGAGCGAAGACTACCGCTGCTAGCTCAAAATCGTGCATCGGATAATTGGCCTCATGCCTTTTAAGCTGATGAGACGCATAAGCTACCACTTTACCATCCTGCATCAGAACACAACCCAAACCCACATGTGACGCATCACTGTATACAACAAAATCCTTCCTAGATTTAGGCTGTATCAGAACCAGAGCCTGTATAAAAACATATTTGAGCTTATCGAAGCTCTCTTGCTGCTTATCAGTCCAAACAAAGGGAACTCCCTTGCGCAGAAGCTTGGTTAACGGTGCCGCAAACAAGGAGAACCCTTCTACGAAGCGTCGATAATAACCCACCAGCCCTAAAAAGTTATGGATTTTGGACACATTCTTCGGTTGTTTCCAATCCAACACAGCCCCAATCTTACGAGGACCAACATGAATACCCTCCGCAGAAACCACATGCCCCAAAAAGGTTACTTCCTGGAGCTAAAACTCACACTTACTGAACTTTGCATACAACTGTTACTCACGAAGAGTCTGTAGTACCACTCTGAGATGCTCATCGTGCTCGTCCTCAGTCTTCAAATACACCAGAATGTTGTCAATAAAGACTACCACAAACCGATCCAGATAGGGCTAGAACACTCTGTTCATCAGATCCATAAAAGCTGTTGGCGCATTTGTCAGTCCAAATGGCATCACTAGGAACTCTAATGTCCATAACGAGTCCTAAATGTCGTCTTATACACATCGGCCTCCTTAACCCTCAATTGATGATATCCCGAACGCAGATCAATCTTGGAGAACAAAGAAGCCCCTCTGAACTGGTCAAACAGATCATCAATCCTCGGTAGTGGGTACTTGCTCTTGATTGTTAGCTTGTTCAATTGTCGGTAGTCGATACACATCCTCATTGTCCCATCTTTTTTCTTCACAAACAAAACCGATGCTCCCCACGGAGACACACTGGGACGAATGAATCCACTATCTAATAGTTCTTGAATTTGAGCCTTAAGTTCTGTAAGCTCCTTCGGTGCCATTCGGTAGGGCGCAATAGAAACCGGAGCTATACCCGGAATGAGCTCAATCCCAAATTCCACCTCTCGACTCAGAGGCAAACTCAGTAGTTCTTCAGAAAAACATCCAGAAAATCTCTTACGATTCTGATATCATTAACTGAAGAGTCCCTAGAATCAGAAACACTGATATAGGCCAGGAATGCCTCACATCCTTTCCAAACCAATTTCTCTGCCACCAATGCAGAAAAAACATTAGTCAGGTAGTCTCGATGTTCTCCAATCACTACTACCTTGCTGTCCTCCTCGATTCTCAAAATAACCCTTTTTGTCGCACAATCAAGACTTACTCGGTGCTTGACTAGCCAGTCCATTCCCAGAATCAAATTAAACTCTCCAAATGGAAGCTCCATTAGATTAGCTAGAAACACAGTCTCTTGAACCTCTAGCGACACTTCTCTATATAGTCTACTAACTCGGATAGACTGCCCCAATGGACTCTCGATAGTTACCTCGCTCAAAGTATTCTCAATCGAAATCCCCAAGATTTCAGACACAGAACTAGCTATGTAAGAGTGTGTGGAGCCTATGTTTACCAATGCCAAATAAAGTACATTATAGATGAAAAATGTACCTGTAATGACGTCCGGAGCATCTTGGTCTTCATGGCGGTAGGCAACATAAACCAGTACAGGCTGCCTCACCTTAGTCGGACCAGCACCTCTACCCGGTGCTCTCTGTCCTCGACCCATACCATTACCACCCCTAGCCTGACCTAGGCCCCTAGGTGGCTGTTGAGCTACTCTCGGTGGCTGCGTAGTACCAGTACTTGTAGCTTGTATCTGATCGGTTCCTAGTGGGCAATCCCGAACACGATGCTCAGCTAACCCACATCTCAGACATGCCCCAGTCGTCCTCTAGCACTCGTCCGGATGGCGTCTACCACAGTGTCCATACAGCGCCGCCCCAGTAGGTGCAACAGGAGGCCCAACTCTCACTGGCCCATCAAATCTGGCCTTTTTCATAGGCCTCATCACAGAATTCAAGGGCTTCGATTCCCTCTTATTCTTTCCTTTCTCAAGATTTTGGCGTTCAGCTCGCTTAACCTCCTCGGCGATCTTCGCCTTCTCAACCAGTGTAGCAAACTCACGCTCCCTCTGCGGAGCTATCAGAACTCGCAAACTATCCCTGAATTAATCCTCAAAATGGATGTAATGCTCGTACTCGGTCGCCACCATGCCCCGGGCATAACGGCTATATCTCAGGAACTTGGCCTCATACTCGGGTACTAAACGATCCTCCTGTGTGAGATTAAGAAACTCCCACCTCCTAGCATCGATGTAGTTGGTTCCCACATACTTACTCTGGAAAGACGTCTTAAAATAATCCCAAGTCAGTCGATCGGGCTGGGTGCCCTCCTTAACCGCCAGCCACCACTGGTAAGCTTCGTCGCGAAGTAGAGAAACAGCCTCCATAAGCTTCTGTTCCGCGATAAAATCTAGGTCATCCATGATTCTTTCTGTGGCCTCCATCCAATATTCGGCCACGTTAGGGGCGACTCCACTATCACCACTGAATAATTCTACCCTATTGGACCAAAGTCGTTCCGTAACAGACCCATGACCCCCAGATCTAGCATTGGGCCCAGCGACTCTCTCTAAAATCTGTAGCAAGGCTCGGGATAGTGCATCATCCCCAGCCTCACGATCATGAGACCCAGCCTCTATAACAGGTGAGATCGGCGTCTCGCTCGTATCCAGATTAGGCAGATTCGCAGATGCTGAGGACCCAGCTCGAGCCTCCCTACGACCTCTACAACGGCCTCTACCACGGCCTCTAGTACCCTATTCGCGGATACCTCGTGCAATCATCTTAAATTTGGAGTTTATCTGGATTAACAGTTTTATGCATTAGTTACAGTTCTAATATTTGTTAATAGATATTTTATGCAAAATAGTATCAGAAGTTCAGAGTTCGTTATCGTGAATCGCAGTTTTACTACAATTTTCAGTTTCGCTACAGTTTTCAGTTTACACTACCTAAAGTGTTTTCAGTACAATATGCTACCTAAGGCTATTTCAAGCATACAAGTAGTATTTTTAGACAATTTTAAACAGAATTCAGAACACTTACAGAATCGACGTCGAAGACTCGATGTACCACATACTCAGTCCAAATATTTTAAATCATTTAAAAATCATTTCGGAAAAACCAATTTTAAAAACCCAAATCCACAGCCGAATTTTACAACCTGGCTCTGATACCACAAAATGTAGCCCAAACCCAGTCTAGATGTTATGGCCGAATCTGGCGATGTCACATGATAGTGCCTTAGAAAACATAAAATACAATAAAACCATTTTTCGTTGTCTTATGAAACTTTCAAAACGCATCACTTGTTTCCATCATTATCCATTTCCAAAACGTTGTCCATTTTCCAAAATATTTCACAGTTCGCGGAAGCATTTAAAGAAATTTGCAAATTCGTGTGCATTTTGATAAAACATTTGTTTATTTTGAAAACTAACGTCATATCCTACTACTAGCAGTTATAAAAATAAAAATCCCAAATTTAAAACAAAAATCCGTAAAAGCCATATTACATAAAATTTTTCCTAGATATAGTCAAAACCATGAATAAAATTAAAACCGTAAAGGTCTAGAACTGTGGTCACCGTCGAGTCCTCCGCTGCACCGACCCGTCTACTGCTGGGGATTACCTGAACAGATTAGACAGAAAAGGGTGAGTTTTCGCAAACTCAGTGTGTAATCCCCACAGAAAACATACACACAGTAATATCAGATAATAGACATAGATTCACAGTTCGGGTCTGAGCCCATTACAGAAACGGTGTGGACCTTAGCTCACTCAGATACAGAATTAGATATAATCTAAGGCCTTAGCCCATTTCAGACATATTATGTAGATCAGAACATAATAGCAGAATCCTACTCACTAGCCTCTACACACCAACTCCGTCCAACCCTACACAGCATGTGGGGATAAAATCAACCCACCCATCCCTACGCACCATGCTATACCGAATGCTGCACATAATCAGAAAGTTGCAGCTGAGCTACCAGATAATAGGCTTAAGAGTCTTTCAGATACTTTCTCCAAATATCATCAACCCACCCCGATGCAATGCAACATATATAATATGACATGCTTTTATGCAAATAACAGTCCATACATTCAAATCAGTATACATGCTAACTATAACATATTCAGTACAGATTTCTCATAATCAGATCACATAGTTATGGGTCTAAGTACTGCTTACCAACCCTTCACTAGGTTCACAATCGACTTGGGTGACCTGTGCAACCTTTCAGAACATTTCATGAAAATGGGCTCACACGCCCATGTGGTCTGCCCGTGTGGATCACACGGCCTGGCCCAGAATCCCACACACCCGTGTGGTTCACCCATGTGGTCCCACATGGCCCAATTGGTCGAGCCCGTGTGTCACACATAGCCGTGTCACTCGCGCACAGCCTGGCTCATCGATCACACAGCCGTATGGTGACTTGCAATCTTGCACATTGCCTACCACACGGGCGACCACACGCCCGTGTGGCGTCGACAGTGAGGTTTTCGACTTTCACTGAAACCTCATTTTTTACATTTTCGGGTACACACCTGGTTTCGATTGAAGCTAAAATGATTCTTGAGCACTCCAGAACCTAAAATCGATAATCTCGAGTCCAAAATCAGTCACTTAATACGAGTTGTCATGAACAGGTAAAACCTAAATCTCAACGAAAACCCTTACCTTTGAGCAGATACCGACAAACACGTACTTAGTTGGCTCAGTTTAGGAACCACAGCCACTTACAGCACTCCTAAACACAAAAACACTCCTCTTTAGTAACCATTTAAGAGGAACAGACAAACTTAATCACATGCATAACTTACCGACCGCACACTAGCGTAGAGTGGAAGAGATGGAAAAGAAAAACGGAAGGAGAGGGGTTTAAGAGAGCAAAATTTCGGCAAAGCCAAAAAGAGGTTGGCGGCAGAGAAATTGGGGAAAAGAGGAGAATGCCGAAATTTGTTTTTGTTGGGGAGAGGAAAAAATGAATAGATTTTTCTGATATTCCCCCTATCATTTCCCCAAATCTCTCCTTACCATTAGATTTTTAGTCCAACACAAACTCTTTAAACGTGATAGATGCTCACACCGGGATTCGAACACAGGACCACCATCACTCCACTTAACCACCAGACTAGCAGGCCCATTCTGTTAATTACTTACACACTTTAACTTATAAGCCTACTAACCAGAGTTTGTGCTTTATTCATAAAAATACCAAAATTTGCCCAAGTCAAGGCTTGAACCCAAGACTTCTCAGACACTGCCAAAACACTTAACCACTAAAGCAGATACACAGTTGTCACAAATTTATAAAAATCAGAATTAAAGAAAAATCGGGGCGTTACACAATCAATCATAAGTCATGCTATTTCCATACTAAGAAACATATAATTCAATACATCATATTTTATCAACTCAAAACATATCAAATCCACAATCTCAAATCGCCAATATAATCACTTTCAAACATGCATTATTTTGCCTAGTTTCACACGCATACCAATAATCAAATCTCAACCATTTGCTATTCCTAATGCCTATTCATAAAAAGCATCTCCTATCAATAATCAACCACACATTTAAAGGCCAATTACACATATTTAAACATGAGCAAAACATGTCAAATATAAGCCAAATCATAATGGAAAAATGCATAACACATCATTCTTCATTTACAAGCTAACTTAAATGGCTAAATCCATTACCAAAATATACCAAAATGACCATAACTCTTATACATGTCATATAACCAAAACATAAGCTCAAAAGTACCAAAATGGAAGCTTGATAGACTGATGAGGTCTCCGACGATTCCCAAATCAAAACATAAGCTCAAAAGTACCAACATGGAAAATAAACAAAGTAAGCTATAAAGCTTAGTAAGTGTAACACCCTTAACCCATATTCGTCGCCGGAATAGGGTTAAGAGGCATTACCGGATAATCGAAAACTTTCACAGATAATTCATAACATAATTCATCATATCACCTTAAAGTGTCCCTTAAATAGGTCAACGAAACCTTAAACATGCTTTAGAATAGGGTCGGGACTAAACAGAATACATACAAAAATTCTCAGAAATTTAAAAAAAAATTTCTAAGTTTCAGAGGTCACACGCCCGTGTGCCTCCCACGGCCTCAGACACGCCCGTGTGTCTAATTCGTGTCAAAACAGGGCATACATACTGACTTGTCCATACGGCCGTGGACACGCCCGTGTGGCTCACCCGTGGTCGCTACTGACTTGTACCACACGGCCAGTCACACGCCCGTGTGTCCAACCCGTGGTCGAGTCTAACTTGTTTTGAAATACAACGAGGGACACGGTCGAGCCACACGCCCGTGTGCTCAACCGTGTGGGCAATTATAGGCCATTTTCTAGGCCAAAATGCCACCCACACTTCGGTCATCCCTACAAGCTTAAACAAGCATTATCTCATACACAATTGGCAACCAAAAATCATGACAAATGATCAACATATCATCCCATTCAGTCTCACTTCTAAACATGCCACTTATATACTAAATAATCCAACCAAATCACATGTAAAACCAAGCATGAACCATCCACAGTTTTACCAATTCTCTAAGGCATCAATCCATCAATAAGCTTACCATTCATATGACCATTTCTTTTGCCATCAAGCCATACCAAAACATGCACCATATACCATAATCACTCATGCATATTACCAACATTTATCTAGCCACGTCACATGACTATTTACATATTTCAAACATATTCCCAAATCAACTAGCCTATACATGCCATATTTAGTTATGTACACATTCAAAAGTACCAAAATAAGTTTGTGTAGTGTGTTGACAATCCTCGACGATCCCCGAGCCTTCAGTAGCTTTGACGATCTGTAAAACAGAGTAATCATACACAAAGTAAGCTTTCAAAAGCTTAGTAAGCCATATACAAATAAATTTATCATAATACCATTTATAAACATAGCAATTTAAATTCATTAACATATCTTCATTTCAAGCACATAGATATCTCTTTAGCTCAATTGGTTTGCCATTGCTTACCAACACATCATATCTCAAGCATCTCATTTATTCATATCTCAAACATACATATATCTCAAATATTCCTTTGCAAAAATGTACATATTTACTCACCTTTCATGCTTATACAAAGCATACATGTCAACGTACTTGAACCGGATATACAACTCACGTAGTCATTCATTTCTCGGACTTGCCCATTAAACCGTTCGGAACTAAATTGGATACTCAGAATACTCGAAATAGTCATACAATGCCAACGTCCCAGACATGGTCTTACATGTAACCAAATATCGATGCCACTGTCCTAGACAGGATCCTACACGAATCAATACGATGCCAATGTCCCAGACATGGTCTTACATGTAAAGCCCATATCGATGCCAACGTCCCATACGTGGTCTTACACGAAATCTCGAATCAATGCTGACGTCCCAGACGTGGTCTTACATGATATCACATATCGGACACCTATGTCATGACATAAACAATCCTATCTATCCCTAGGTTCAAACGGGACTTCTCGGACATTATCAACTTGTCAACATAAATATATCCTCAGGTTTCATATACATTCCATCTCAATTGATATTCATAGCAATCCAAATTTCATATATGCACAAATAATTCAATTCAAATACATTTATTTGTATATCGACTTACCTCGAGTTCGGTTTAACGGAAACGAACTCGGCTACTCAATTACTTTCGATTTCCCGCGATCTAAGTCCGTTTTCTTTGGTTCTTGATCTATACATATTCAGATTTAATCCATTTATTCAACAACTCATTCAATTCAATCCAAGAACACACATTTAGGGTAATTTTCAATTTAGCCCTCACATTTTCACATTTGGACATTTTAGCCACTATTTCACAAAATCACAAAATACACCAAATTTCATAATACTCATGCTTGGCCGAATGTCACCCATGCTCATACAAGTCCACACATTTCATTTATTTCACAATTTAGTCCTTCAAAATTCCATTTCCTCAATTAAGTCCAAAATACTCAAATTCACTAAAAATCCAAAGATAAAATATGCTAACCAAACACATATGTTCCATATTTCATCCTCAAACATCATAAAACTCATGAATTCATCAATGGCTCATATCAAAATCATCATCAATTCACAAAATTGAGTCATGGGTTTTGAAGTATACAAAGCAAGGATTACAAAAACGTAGAAATTATCAAAAACCGATCAAAATCCATACCTTAATTGAACTAGATGAATGCCGAAACCTAAAATGGTTTTCTTCCTTTCTTTCCTTGCTATATTCAGCCAAATAAGATGAACAATAGCCATATTTTATGTTTATTATATTATAACTTATAATATTAATTCATTTACAAAATTAACCTTATGAATAAACATATAAAACATATAATCATAAGGCCATTAATGTCCTTTGACCATGCACTATCTTTTAAAAATGGTTTAATTGCCTCATAAGGCCACTCCATTTAAAAGCCAACTCAAATAAGCACATTAACATATAGTATGTCACTTTTACCTTTTATGCAATTTAATCATTTTCTCAAATTAAGCACACAAACAGACAAATTAATTTACGGAACTTTAACACATACTTAATCACATATAGCAAACACAGAAAATAATATTAACATATTTTTATGACTCGAATTTGTGGTCCCGAAACCACTATTCCGACTAGGGTCTAAACCAGACTGTTACAGTAAGCTCGTATGAAATAATAAGCAAAGCTCACCATTCAATTCTCATTCAAAAATATGAACATAACATGCTACAAAACGTTTAACCACAATGTTAACATGTATTCAATCACACAATTAACCATGAACTCACAATTTCCATAGATTCGATGCTTTTATAATTTCCGTACATACCGTACTGATACGTATCTAATTCTCACCATTTCATATCTTCGATATACCTGTTGAACCATTTGGAATAATATCAAATACTCAGGAATCTCACACCTTAAGTGCCAATACATAGCTGAAGCTATCTCAATCTCATATCTCATATAATGCTCACTCTCGAGCTATCAACGAGTCTGCTCACACAAGCTGACGGTCATGACATAGCTACACGGTGCTGCTCACACAAGCTAACGAGAATCCGCAACACATGTCGGATAACTCAGCCACTGGTAGGACGTACGGACCAGCACCCAAACACATAATTCCTAATGACATGTCATTCGTATCCTAATCTATTCCTGAGGTTCAACTGGGATTTCATATTGTCGAATCTTCGTCGAACGTATCCGTAAGGTCGTATTCACAATTTATTCAATAATAAAGCATTTAAAATACAATTATATCAATGCTTATTAACATATGAACTTACCTCGAATGCAAAAACGATGAAATAAGTCGATTAATCCGATACTTTGTTTTCCCCTGATCTAAATCTGAATTTCACTTTTCTTGATCTATATGTAATCAAAATTAACTTATTTAATCATCACTCTAGTCAATTTAGTCCAAAATACACATTAAGGTAACTTACACTTTTACCCCTAATATTTCAACATTTTTACAATTTAGTCCTAATCTCATAAAAATTCAATTTCATGCAATTCAACCTATACCCATGCTATTCGAATTTCAATTAAGTCCCTAGCAGCCCACATTTTTCATTTATTTCACAATTTAACATGAATTTTACACATTTCACAATTTAATCCTAATTTGGACATTTTACTAAAAATCACTTAATAAATGTTGTTTATCTAAAAACAACCATACATTTTCTATCATTAAACATCAAAATACATATAGATTCATCAATGGAAAAACCCTAAACCTTTAACAATTTTGCAAAATAGTCCCTGGGCTAGCTAGATTAAGCTGCAACGATCTCAAAAACATATAAATCAATAAAAACAGGACAAAAATGGACTTACATGCATAAATGATAGTTGGCTGAACCTTGAAGTTTCTTTAGTGGTGTTTCTAAGTCCAACTTTCGGTGGAAAATCTCATGAAGAAGATGATATCTTATTTTATGTTATTTTTACTTAAGTTTATTTATTAATTTACTAAACTAACCTTGGCTATTAACATTAAAATCACATAACTAAGTGTCCATCTTTGTCCACTCAAATAAAAAATGGTCTATTTACTACATAAGGACCTCCACTTTAAGGTTCTATAGCTATTAGACACCTTTAGCTAATAGAACTCAAGTTTTACACTTTACGCGATTTAGTCCTTTTTCTCAAATTAAGCATTTAAACGATAAAATTTCTTAACGAAATTTTCACACAATCATACTATCATACTATAGACATTAAAATAATAATAAAATAATTATTTTTACTTCAAATTTGTGGTCCCGAAACTACTATTCTGATTTGACTAAAAACGGGCTGTTACAAGTTCATTGTAATATAAAGATAAAGGTCTACCATTTTGATGAGTGGTAAACGATCTCCAGTTTAGTTGAAAGAGTTGTGTTTCATCCGAGCCATCATAAAACGTCTTTGCAACCGCTTCCCATATTTCTTTGGCTGTTTGAAGGCGGATGAAACGTTGCATCAAAAAAGACTCATATAATCAATAAGCCAACCCTTAGCCTAGTTATTATCAATAAGCCAGGTTTCCAATTGTTTGTCATCTGCTGGTGGTTTCGGTGCTATATATGTAAGGAATCCAAATTTGATTTGAGCTCTAATATGCATATCCATAAGTTGCAACCATAACAAATAATTCGTATCATCTAAGATGATTCCAAACAGAAAAGGGGTATTGTCTTGAACAATAATTCGAGATTCATGGGGAATGATAGAAGAAGAGAAATCTTTTTCATTCATGATTGCAAATTAAAAGAAAAAGAAAACTTCAGTTTCTACGTTAGGTATGGCTCTTGATACCATATAGAAAAAGATACTAAAGAATAATTCTATGTATTTTTCAAGTAATTACAATCTACATTGTCGAAACCATTTTTTTGAAAAGGCGTCGACTTTTGTTTGAAAATGAAAATTAAAACGGGAGTCGCCACCAATCCTTTTTTTTATGAGGTGTGATCGAGCCACCTCGTAATTTGGTCATTTTAACAAAATGTTTTGATTTACTAAAACAGCAATTTTGGTCTACGAAATTCGAGAAAGCGGGTTCGGGAGTCGGTTACTTGCGAGGAAGGATTAACACCCTCGTCACGCCCAAAATTGGTACCTAATTGATGAATTAATGTCTTAATGTCGAAAGTTGAAATTTTGAAAAGATTTTAAAATACGATCCATTTTTTCTTAATGTTAATTTTTTTAAAAAAAAACACTTGAATAAATTGAAACGAGCATTAAAGACCCTCTCGTCCCGCTATAACAAAATGTCACATCCCTTAAGTTAGGATGCAACATTTGAACCCTCGAGAATAAGCTTGCCTTTAATTTTTATTGAAATTTCATGTATTTTGAAATTTAAAAGAATATTTGGCCATTTAGGTTGGACGAGAAAATCGAAACCCCGTAAGTTAGGGCAGGATTTCTCGAAGTTCCAAATACAAAATATTGCATTTATTTTTTTATAATTTCCTTTTTTACTAATTTAGGTAAAAAAATTAATGCAATATTGAAAATGATATAAGTTTAGTTTATTTGATTATGGTAAAAAAAAAGCGGCTAAAACGTAAAAAAAATGTCATGTTTAATGAATAACGATAATGCGACGTAATTTGTAGTAATACAATAAAACATAAAAAAAAAACAATAATAACAATAGATCATGATACCAATATGTATAATAGGACAATAATAACAATAAAAATAATAATTGTGATAATAATAATAATAATAATAATAATAATAATAATAATAATAATAATAATAATAATATCTAAATTTTGAAATTTTGAAAGTAGCAAATAAATAAAAGGCACAATAAAAGAAAATAAATAAAAAGAAGCCGATTGTAAAAATAAAATAAAAGAAATGTTAAGTAAATAAATAAATAAGTCAACATCAATAAGACATTTGATTAAAAAATTTGAAACTAAATAAATAAACAAATAGAATAAATAAATGAAACAGTTCTTGAGAGAAAAAAAATTTAAAGGAGCAATTTGTAAATAAATACATAATAAATAATAATAATAATAATAATAATAGAAGATAAAAAAATGAAATATGTATACATAATGTTAAGTTTAAATATCTTAAGAGTAAAAAAAAAGGATAAAATAATACCTAATATTAAATTTAAATATTTTAAAAGTAAGAGAATGATAAATAAATAAATGAATTGACAAATCAAATATAAATAATCAAATTAATCAAACAGGAATTAAATTGAAATCAAAACAGAATTTAAAGGGAAAAAATGGAATAAAATAAAGCAAATGATCAAAATATAATGCGCGAATGATATGGGGGATCAAATGGGAAATATTCCCTGCACTCCAAAACGCATCGTTCCAAAAGGACCAAATTGAAGCAAAAATAAAATGCGTGGTGAAATTAAAAGAAAATAAAAAGTGAATAGGACCGATTTGAAGCGCGCTGTAAAAGCGGAAGGGCTATTCGTGCACGGATCCTCCTGGAGCGGGTCGGGTCGAGCACGGATAGATGCTAAAATGCCGCCGTTTTGTCGCCTGAAACCAAGGCCCAAAACGACGTCGTATGGTCCCTCTATAAATATAAAAAATTCAACAAAAAATTCATTCTTTCAGCCTTTGGAAAAAAAACTCTCTATTCTCCTTTCTCTCTCTGGGCTAAATCCAGAAATTAGCCAAAAAGGCCACCGGCGGTCAGTCGTCGCACACCGTAGCCCCGCCGTGGACGGTGGCCGGAGGTGCACCAAAATCGAGCCTTTTTGGTCCCTTTCAATCCTCTTTTCTTTTTAAAATAAAAAAATTTTCAAATCCGATTTGTTTTAGAAATAAAAAAGAAAATAATTCGTGAGGGGAAAAAAAGAAAACTCGTCGCTTTTTTTGAAGCCTCGTCTGAACCTACATGGGTTCCGAGGATTCAGGCATCCACGGTGTTCAACGGCGGGGACCGACCGACTCAGGTGAGTTCTCCTTTTTCTTTTATTATACCACTTTTAAAAGAAAAAAAATGAAATAAGAAAAAATGAAAAATACAAAAAAAAAAATAAAAAATCACAAATCACCTTTTTATTTCAAAGTTTGTTTTTTTGTGTATCTTTTTTGTGTGTTCATAGAAGAAGAAAAATGCATTGTTTTTCATGGCTTTTTTATAGCCGAAATTGATTACAAAATTTTTGTTTGCTATTGTATGTTGTCTGTTTTGCAAGTACGGCGCAAGGAGGGAGCGGCGGCGGCAGCTGAAAGCTAGCCCTAGGGTTTTTGTTTTGTTTAGGTTAATTGGACTAGGGTTGGTTGTGTTTTTGGGCTTGATATGTAAATGGACTGTTAAAAAAATTTGGACTTTATATTTATTTTGTGTTTTATTTTTAATCTAGGCCTAGGCCAAAATTGGCCTATTACATACATATTTATACTAATTGTTATACAATAAGATCCTATTTTATAGCCTAAAATAAAATAATTAATTACAAATAAGTAAACAATTTATTTACACAATCTGTCAAGGTTGATAACAAAATTTTCTCCCTTAGATTACTTATGAGAACAATATGTACATGTATAAAACAAATTCATGTACATGCATTTAACTTTGAACATTGATATTTGTGGGTGTTAAATTTTTTAATTGAATTTTTAAGTAATTTTAATAAAAGTATTTGTCAATATCTTAATTCTTATTTGGAGTCAACTCTAAAAGTGCATTAAATGGAATTCGAAGATTCATGTCCTACTTGTTATTGTAGATATAACTATCTATATCCCATATTTTTTCACACAGTCAAAACTCTACTCCCATTGTTCACTGTTCTTGATTTTGGTTGAAAACATTTATTAATTATGAGTTTTGAGAAACGCCTTTAATTGATACTATTAATGTATTATTATCAATTTTTAAAATTTTTTTTAAGTTGCTGTTGAGTATTGGTATGTTAATAATTGATTTATATACAATATTTCTACAATCAATTTTTTTTATAAAAATAATTTTAAAGTATATAAAATTAAGAAAAGAGTATGTTATGATTAAACTTGGACAAATTGATATCCAAGTTGATATAAATCTCAACATATTTTTTAAGTTGATTTTGGACATAAAATATTTTTTATATACTTTTTTATAAATTTGTATATTTGAGGATTATCTAAATTTATATATTATTTATTTTTAATTTCAAAGCAATAATATAAAAATCATGATATTCTATAAAAATATTAAAATATATAAAATTACTAAAAAAAACCTCATTCGGAATGAATCTAGACAAAATGATATTTAAGCTCATTTGAATATGGATAATCATTTGTCCAAGTTTATTTTCAAAATGAAATGATTTTTAATTTTTTTTATAAACTTATATGTTTTAAATTATTTTAGATTTTTTTGTTAATACTTGATGCGTGTTATAATATGTAGTCATGCGTTCTCATCTGTCAATGCCACATCATCACATTCTAACATTATAAAAAAAATATCAAAATATGAGATGAAAGTCAAGTTTAAGTACCAATTATGAATCGCTAAATTTAAGAGTAAAGTAGACATTAATCTAAAAAATAGGTCCAAAGTGACAAAAAGACAAAAGTAATGGTATAAATTATTGTTATGTTAAATATTAATTATAGAAAAAATTATAATAATGTATGATAATTAGCTACCGAAAGTTGGCATCCATGGCAGGGACGAAGGGAAGGGGACAAGTAGGGACTTGGCTCCATAAAATTGGAAATATTATGTTAGACTCTTTAAATTTTATAAATTTATAAGTTAATATATAATTTCACCCTTAAAAAAATAAATTTTAATTTAATTCTAAAATTTTAAAAAATATTTATTAAATATAATAGTAAAATTGTATTTTAACTCCCATAGAAATATATAACATAATCTCATCTTCAAAAAATTTTCTAACTCCATCGTTGATCCATGAGTAAATCAAAATTGAAAACTTCACAAACAAAGCTTCCATTCTTCATTTAAAATAAGATTATTGCGATCATGGATCGTGAAGAAAATGATATGTATGTATGTATGCACTTGCCATATCCCGCAAATAGATTTCTATATGCGTCAAGTGAAGATTTAAAATTTTCAAAAAAAAAAAATATTAAGCTCTTTCGAATTGACTTGAAACATCTTTTGCTATTCTGTAAATTAATAAAACTAGGGATGACCATATTAAAATCTTGTTCACAATGAATAAATTATGAGTTAAAGAAGATAAATACCATATATATCTGAAAACTCTTTTAAAAGGAAATAAGAAAAAGCAAGATAATAGAATAATAAACTTGATTTGATAATTTACATATTTAATACCTCAATTTATTATCTTGTGTTTTTTTAAATATATAATTTAACATTTTTATATATTTTTTAGATTTTATTTACTTTTTAATTTATATATTTTTATAAAATTCCGGGGAAATGTTTTATAATATCTTGATTTTTAGAAGATTATTTTGATTTTTTATAGGTACCAATTTGCACATTTTTAAAACTGTTAGGGATCTAATGGGTATTTACACTAATATGTTATTCGAGTTATTCAAATTATTCGGTTTATTTAATTTGTAAAATTCAATTTAATTCAAACTTAAATTACTTATTCGAGTTGATTCAGAAAAAGTTGAATAACTTGATTTGATAAACTTGAAATTCAAAAAGAAAATAAAAATTTTTAGAACTGAATCAATTTTTTCTCACCATTAAATAAAATATATTATTTAATTTAATTAAAACTTTAAAAATATATATCATTTTATTAATAAAATAAAAATTAAAAATGATTTTTTTATAAAGATAATGATGTCAAACAAACAAATGATGATGAACTTACCATTACATCTAGGTATAAAATAAATTTAAGTTACAAAAGTTTTTGAAATTTGATCGTTTAATCACTTTCTCTAAGTCACTAATAAAAGTTTAATATGATTATCCATTAGTATAATAATAAATTTAATTTTTTAATATTTACGGTTTTTATCAAATAAGTCATTAAAATAAATAAAAAATATAAAAATATTGTTTTTTCCCCTAAAACCTCTCTACTAACTCCAAATACCCATTTCAATTTAAAAAAAGAAAATTATTCATCATCATCAGCCTCTTACCAGGCTCCACTTCCATTTCTGATCATTTGCCCAAACACACTGTTATTAGACGTTGAAAGTAAGATTTGAGTTTGAAGAGATTGTGCAAATTAAGCAAATGTATTTTTCTCAGCCAATAAAAAACAATATATTAATTATCTTTTTTTATAAATATCATTTTATAAAAAGTAGATAAAGGTATTGTCTCAATAGACACAAAGATTGGTCAACAATCAACAATCAACATTAAACTTCTTCTCTTCTATCCTAAAAACAATCGGCACCGACATCTTAATCAAAGATTATCTCAATAGACACCAAAATCTTAATCGAAATAAAACCTAGACTACTTGATACTGATTGAGGATTGAAACGGTATGTTTCACATATATCCACCACCACCACCGCACTTATCAAATGTCCCTCTCAAGGTAATTAAACAACCTTGAATTAGTGTTAATTACTAAAAAAATATTTTGTTAAATAGTGGCTTTTCCAAGACATAAGTGTTATAAAATGATGTTCAACTAAATTTCTTTTATCTAATAATATTTTTATGTCTTAAAATAACAAGACATAATTGTTATACAGCGGCTTTATAGAAATTTTTTTCACGACTCAAATAACTTTATAATATATTATGAATTAGTACTAGCTACAAAATAATTTTAAATTTTTGAAGGGATTTAAATTCAAATAAAAAAGTGTTTTTAAAGTAATTTAAGTCAAATAAATTTTTTAATATTAATTCAAATCCAAATTAAAATTTAAAATCTTGAATTAACTCCCAACATGAAGTTGTAAATCATGATTTTCAAATTTTAAAACTTTTATAGTTGGATAGAGTATTTGATCATAAATATAAATATTTCAGACATATCAATAAAATAAATTTATTTGAGAGCTAATCTTTTCATGGGATTTAACGTGCGGAAGCTGTGACAGGAGATGGCAAGTTGAGCCTTCTTCCAATAAAAGTGTCAATTATTGAAACTTTCACTAACCACTCAACTTTTTATGAATTAAAGCCTACATAACAATCAAACCAATAAAAAGTTGAAAATGTATGTACAAAGACGCGTTTGGATCTATAGCTCTCTTCTTTTTCTTTTCTTTTTTTTTTTAATTATTTTATTTCCGGTAGAGTAAATCCAAAAACTTATAACATTATCTTAAAAATACAAAGTATTATATATATGAAATGTAAAAAAGTTCCATAAAGCCTAAGAGTTGTTTGAGTTGAGTATTGTTAAGGTTGAATTTGACTTGATTGATAGATTAAAATATTTAAGTTCGAGTTTAGGTCAATAATTATCGGATTAAGTTTAAAATTTTTTCTTAAATTTGTGTAGCTGCAGATTAAATTTAAGAACCATCTTGTTAAAATTCAACTTATTAGACTATTTAATATTTTTTCTATAAATTAAAAATGTTGATTTAATTTCTTGCATTTTATTTTTGGAACTTATCCATTTTAATTAAAATAAAATTGGAGAATTGAATTATGAAAGTTAAAAGAAATAAAGTGGAAAAGAAGATATAGATAGCCTAAGGGGCAGACGATTTGTGTTGGCATAATATAAGTATACAATAATAATTTGAAGCTAATCTCTAAAGATTTTTCTTAAATTCAAAATTTTAAAAAGAAAATCTTTAAATTCTCAAAAATCCTTAACCAACATGAAAGCGTTGGTGCTTCAACATAAATAATGAAGTAGAAAAGGTTGCAGTCACTATATGTAACATCCTGGAAAGGGCCTAGCATTTTCGGTTTAATTGTACGAAATGACAAATTTCAAGTACTACGAATAAATTTTTGATACTTTTGGAAATCTAGAAATGCATGAAAATGGAAAGGAAAATGGAAATGAAAATGGAAATGGAAATGGAAATGAACATTTTTGGAAACTTAGACATTTTTGGAAACTTAGACATTTTTGGAAACCTAAACATTTTTGGAAATGATCCAAAAATGGAAACTTGAACATTTTGGGAAACTTGGATATATGAGAGAAATAAAGGAGTTTTATTCACATAAATATGTGAATAATAAGAGATAAATAAAGGAGTTTTATTCACATAAATATGTGAATAATAAGAGAGAAATAAAAGAGTTTTATTCACATAAATATGTGAATAATAAGAGATAAATAAAGGAGTTTTATTCACATAAATATGTGAATAATAAGAGATAAATAAAGGAGTTTTATTCACATAAATATGTGAATAATAAGAGAGAAATAAAGGAGTTTTATTCACATAAATATGTGAATAATAAGAGATAAATAAAGGATTTTTTTTTAATGAGATAATTGAGGAGATAATTGATGGATTAAAGGCTTTTATCTTTTAAATAAAAGAGATAATATTATCAAAAAGAGGAGTGGTGGCCAAGTAAAGGACTCCTAGGCTGATAACTTTGGCTATAAAAGGAGGACAGGAGGGCTACTCATCAACATTTGCTCCCTCTTCCTCTCTGCCGAATTTTCCTAGTTCTCTCCCCCTCTCTGCCGTATTTTTCTTTAAGAAAAATCCATCTTTTCTTCTTCTATTTTCTTCTCTGTTTCTACTGTCAAAGCCGAATCTTTGTTGATTCTAAGTAAAGGAGCAATCAACTACAACATCAAAAGGGTTTCTTCAACTGTCGAATACAAGGATCAAGGATCTAAGGTAAGATAAATTTATTTGATTAAGGTTATGATGTATATGTTAGATTAGATCTAACATGAAGATTTCGACAGACATATAGGGCAAGGAATCCTCTTCAGATTTGGAATTTGTATATGTTAGCCGATTCCAAGGAAAAGGGATACTAGCAATTTTGGGATTTGATTTACAATCATCCAAATCGGCAAACAAGGAGTTAAAGATCTAGATCGGAAGATCGCTCCTCGGGATTTCAAGGAATCCAATAAGCGAATCAGGTGTGTACCCTTACTAACCTTCAATAAATTACGTGGTAATTATTAAATATATGAATATGTATCAGTATGTGAATGTGGTTAAGTACCACAAATGTGGTAAGGAGTACCCAGGTATGTTTCCTACTTTTGATAGGATTATGAATGTGATATACTTTGAACATGTGATTAGTAACATGAATGAAAATTAAGTATGTGGAATATGTTATAAAATAATTGGGGCATTTGGGATATATGTGAAGGAAGAAAGTGAAGGTGTTGACTTCGGTCTCACCAACGAAGGTGTTGACTTCGGTCTCACCAATGAAGGTGTTGGTTTCGGCCTCACCAACGAAATATGGTGGCTACGGCCCCATTGCGTGAATATGGTAACTTCGGTTACATTATTTGAATATAGTGTCTAATGACACAACGTAAGTGGGCGATGAGCACGTCGACTGCAGCGACTGCCTTCGATGGTGTGTAGCGGATGGAGGGTTGACTTAGTAGTCCCCACGGTGTAATTGGCAGGTACGGGTGGTGTGTAGCGGATGGACAAATAGGCTTGGGTTGGGTTGCATCATTATTTGATTTGAATATGCTTTGATATGAATATGTATGCCTGGAATGTTGATTGTTAGTTTGTGTACACATTGAGTCTGTTGACTCACCCCTTTGTGGGACTATTTTTCAGGAAATGAGCAGTAATGGACCGGGTCGGCAGGAGCTAAAGGTGGCCATGCATCACTTGAAGAATTTATTAGAATTTGGACTTTACTCAATTTTAGTATTTTCAATTTTATCTTTGGATTTGAATGATGTAATAAGGCCATAAGGCCCAAGTTGAATGGTTTTATTTCCCTGCTTTTATTTTCAGTTGTTATGTTATGAATTATTTTTGACTAAGTTTAATTAAATTTATTTTAAAAATAAACCCTAAATTGTTTTGTCACCAAAATTAAATGTTTTCTAAATTAAATAAATGGGTTTCCAACCTAAGCCCAACCCAAAACCAATATCTTTCTAAAAATTCACAAAAATTTTCTAAGTAACAAAAGAATTTGAAGCCGATTTTCTTAAGGAACATACCAGATCCGGTTCAGGCTCGTGGGCCGGGTGTGGGGTGTTTCAGTTGGTATCAGAGCCCAGTTTTAAAACTCTCGGCCTGTGGGCTCAGGCCCAAAACATTTTCAATTCGAGCCCAAATGAATTTCTTTGAAATAAGCAGGTTTTATGGCATGGCACCTAAGTCTCCGACCCGCAGTCCACCAGGTAAGTACCTTTAACCATCTGTGTGATTATGTGAATTATGAATTGTAAAAGGGTAGGAAAGGTATGGAACGTAGAATAGTGTGATAGGAACTTGAACCCTAGGATTAGACTACTCAAACACTTGAAACTCATAAGACTTAATGAACTTAACAAACCTATGACTAAGTTATTAAGCTAGGGTGTGGCAACCCCTGTACGCATGTCTAGGATTGGATCCGGAAGAGCCTGGTATTTAAGCAGTCCTAGTGACTCACCTCCTCTTCGCAGGTATCCTGCCTGGTGCGTAGCTTCGGTTCGCCCTAACTCAGAAGGCTCAGTGGTGTGGCAACCTATGTGCGCATGTCTAGAAAGGTCGGTGAGAGCTTGGTATTTAAGCAGTCTGCGTGACTCACCTCCTCTTCATTCGAATCCTGCCTGGTGCGTAGCTTTGGTTCACCCTGACCAAGAGGGCTCGGTCATAGGCTAAACACAATGACTAAAACCCGGAAGGGAACTAGCTATGTTTAAAAAAAAAAGAAGACAAACCAACAAACCCTAGTTTTAAAATCCTTAAAACTTTCTTTCGAATTTCAGAAAACCATCTTTACAAAATTCTTTGAAAAATTTCTGATTAGTGAAAATTACAAAAAATGCCCCTAGTGGCAAAATTACCAAAATGCCCTCGATTTACAAAATGTGAACCTACCCACTAGTTTTGCCAAAATTTCATTATTTTATAAATGTCCAAAAACCCTAATTTGCAAAATATCAAAATACCTTGATTTTGGAAAATTACGAAATTGCCCCTAACCTGCAAATTACCAAAATGACCCTGATTTTCAAAATTTTTGCAACATCATTGATTTGGAAAACAAATTCTCAAAAAGAACCCCCAAGTTTTGCAAATTTTGAAATACCCTTGATTTATTCAGATTTACAAATTCACCATGGTTTATTACCAAAATACCCCCGAGCTCCAAAATTACCGAAATACCCCCGGATTTCAAAATTTTCTAAAATACCCCGAGAATTTAAAAATTCCAAAATACTTTTTGACAAAATCATCAGAGAACTTTTATTTTTGAAAAATTACGAAAATGCCCCTGTAAGATAAATTACGAAAATACCCCTGGGTAGTGGAAAAACAACAACAATGAAAACTACAACGTTTCTCTGAATGAATGAAAGTTCATAATTGTTTGATGGATGAATGAATGTAAAGACTATGTGCATGTATGAATACGAAAGAACCACTCCTAAAACTCTTTTCATAAAACTTCTTCGCGGGTAATAAGTGAAACAAGTACTAATGTATAAAACTTTTAAATCAGATTAAATCGCAACGTTAGAAATGAGTTCTAGGGGACGTGAACTTAGAAATTGTGCCTAGAAAGTATGATGGTTCTATTAAGATCAGAGTGCGCAGCGTAATCATAGTGCGGTGAGAAGGATTTACGACTGTTAATAAGTAATTTCGAGGACGAAATTATTTTTAAGGAGGGTAGAACTGTAACATCCTGGAAAGGGCCTATGCATTTTCGGTTTAATTGTACGAAATGACAAGTTTCAAGTACTACGAATAAATTTTTGATACTTTTCGAAATCTAGAAATGCATGAAAATGGAAAGGAAAATGGAAATGAAAATGGAAATGGAAATGGAAATGAACATTTTTGGAAACTTAGACATTTTTGGAAACCTAAACATTTTTGGAAATGATCCAAAAATGGAAACTTGAACATTTTGGGAAACTTGGATATATAAGAGAAATAAAGGAGTTTTATTCACATAAATATGTGAATAATAAGAGATAAATAAAGGAGTTTTATTCACATAAATATGTGAATAATAAGAGAGAAATAAAGGAGTTTTATTCACATAAATATGTGAATAATAAGAGATAAATAAAGGAGTTTTATTCACATAAATATGTGAATAATAAGAGATAAATAAAGGAGTTTTATTCACATAAATATGTGAATAATAAGAGAGAAATAAAGGAGTTTTATTCACATAAATATGTGAATAATAAGAGATAAATAAAGGATTATTTTTTTAATGAGATAATTGAGGAGATAATTGATGGATTAAAGGCTTTTATCTTTTAAATAAAAGAGATAATATTATCAAAAAGAGGAGTGGTGGCCAAGTAAAGGACTCCTAGGCTGATAACTTTGGCTATAAAAGGAGGACAGGAGGGCTACTCATCAACATTTGCTCCCTCTTCCTCTCTGCCGAATTTTCCTAGTTCTCTCCCCCTCTCTGCCGTATTTTTCTTTAAGAAAAATCCATCTTTTCTTCTTCTATTTTCTTCTCTGTTTCTACTGTCAAAGCCGAATCTTTGTTGATTCTAAGTAAAGGAGCAATCAACTACAACATCAAAAGGGTTTCTTCAACTGTCGAATACAAGGATCAAGGATCTAAGGTAAGATAAATTTATTTGATTAAAGGTTATGATGTATATGTTAGATTAGATCTAACATGAAGATTTCGACAGACATATAGGGCAAGGAATCCTCTTCAGATTTGGAATTTGTATATGTTAGCCGATTCCAAGGAAAAGGGATACTAGCAATTTTGGGATTTGATTTACAATCATCCAAATCGGCAAACAAGGAGTTAAAGATCTAGATCGGAAGATCGCTCCTCGGGATTTCAAGGAATCCAATAAGCGAATCAGGTGTGTACCCTTACTAACCTTCAATAAATTACGTGGTAATTATTAAATATATGAATATGTATCAGTATGTGAATGTGGTTAAGTACCACAAATGTGGTAAGGAGTACCCAGGTATGTTTCCTACTTTTGATAGGATTATGAATGTGATATACTTTGAACATGTGATTAGTAACATGAATGAAAATTAAGTATGTGGAATATGTTATAAAATAATTGGGGCATTTGGGATATATGTGAAGGAAGAAAGTGAAGGTGTTGACTTCGGTCTCACCAACGAAGGTGTTGACTTCGGTCTCACCAATGAAGGTGTTGGTTTCGGCCTCACCAACGAAATATGGTGGCTACGGCCCCATTGCGTGAATATGGTAACTTCGGTTACATTATTTGAATATAGTGTCTAATGACACAACGTAAGTGGGCGATGAGCACGTCGACTGCAGCGACTGCCTTCGATGGTGTGTAGGGATGGAGGGTTGACTTAGTAGTCCCCACGGTGTAATTGGCAGGTACGGGTGGTGTGTAGCGGATGGACAAATTGGCTTGGGTTGGGTTGCATCATTATTTGATTTGAATATGCTTTGATATGAATATGTATGCCTGGAATGTTGATTGTTAGTTTGTGTACACATTGAGTCTGTTGACTCACCCCTTTGTGGGACTATTTTTCAGGAAATGAGCAGTAATGGACCGGGTCGGCAGGAGCTAAAGGTGGCCATGCATCACTTGAAGAATTTATTAGAATTTGGACTTTACTCAATTTTAGTATTTTCAATTTTATCTTTGGATTTGAATGATGTAATAAGGCCATAAGGCCCAAGTTGAATGGTTTTATTTCCCTGCTTTTATTTTCAGTTGTTATGTTATGAATTATTTTTGACTAAGTTTAATTAAATTTATTTTAAAAATAAACCCTAAATTGTTTTGTCACCAAAATTAAATGTTTTCTAAATTAAATAAATGGGTTTCCAACCTAAGCCCAACCCAAAACCAATATCTTTCTAAAAATTCACAAAAATTTTCTAAGTAACAAAAGAATTTGAAGCCGATTTTCTTAAGGAACATACCAGATCCGGTTCAGGCTCGTGGGCCGGGTGTGGGGTGTTTCACTATACGATACCCAACAAATTATTTTCAAAATCTTGAGTTTAAAAATTTATCAGTTAATATGATTTTTATAACTTAAAATTATTCGTTTGTATTTAAATTTTAAGAACCTTGACTATGAGCTAAGATTAGTTCTTCTTACGCTGGATAATTTTGGATATGATTTAAAAACATGACATGCTAACAAACATGCTACATATTATTATTTTTGTATTTGAAATATTTTATATTTTATATTTATATATGTTCTAGGGTAACACCTTTTCTATGCTTCGCAAGATTACAGGTTAATTTATCCAATCAAAAGTTGACATATATAACATAATTACAAAATGGAACATAAATAAAATATAGTTATTATCATTTATGTTTCATTTATATGATTAGTTTTATTTGAAAATAAATAACTTTTATTAATAAAAAAAAATAAAAAAATTTTGTGTTAGTCACTCTGAGACAGTTATGGCTAAAGGGGTTTTAGGTTGAGGATGAATGAAAGCCTAAATACTAATGATAAAGAGTTTCTGCTCTAGGATGCTCTTTTGATACTTGCCAGATGCAGGGCAATAATAGGGTCTAAGGGACATTTGGGTTGAGTATATGTGTTCATACTTGACTATAAGTCTCCCTTTTACCTTACATCCAAGGTTGTTGGTTACTTCTAAGGTTGTGTTCCTAGGGGCTTGTGGGGATCCATACGTGGTCGGATAAAAGTCATGTCTTTGACCTGCCATTATTGCGCTTCGAGCCTCTTTGTTGGCATTACTGTTTGGATTTGGTAGCCTTATCCCGTCCAATTTCCTTGTGCCATTTGTCGACTTGGCAAAGCTTGGGTTGTGAGTATGTTAATTATATTGGGCTTGAAGCCCAAAATCTTGACCAATATAACAATATTTCCCCTTAAATTCAAGATAGGTTATAAAGTGACTTGGTAAGGACGTAATTCAGAGGTCAGGATTATGTTTTCGTGAGTATACTTGTTGGGTGCAAAAGTGTATCTTCTGAGGAAGGGATAATATGTCCTTATGAGGAGATGATGATATATCTCTTGATGAGGTTAGAATATGTCCTTTGAAAAGGAATGAGCTCTGTTGATTAAGTGGGAGCATCATTTGAAGAAGTCTTTATTTGATAATTTTGTATCCCGGGAGGGATTGGCATTATATCCCCACAGTGATTGATAATGTATCTTTTGAGGAACTGTGCTTTATCAATTAAGTTGGAGTATAATTTGAAGAAGACAACTTATTGATTATGTATCTATGAGGGATTGATAAGTATCCCTTTAGGGATTTTCAATTTGAAATGATGCTTTTGTTTAGGTAGGAACGTTGTGATAATTATCAATAGTGATTTGTGTTGATGTATGAAATCTTCTTAAAAGGTAGGAGATTTTAAATAAATAGAAGACAGAAGGTTGATTGAAAGTGTAATTAGAATTTTGGTGCCTTAAGTGTAGTAATTTCATCATATTTGATAAATTACTAAAATGAAAAACTAATTATTCAAATGTAATTCATTATCTATATGTTGTGCTGTCCTTAATGATTTTTGCAAGTAAAGCAAAATGTATAAGCAAATATTGGTTCATTATTTACCTAGGGTTTAACAAATACTAACTTGCATTATATGAATGGATTATAATGTGAGAAGACAGTTTATATTAATAGGTAATCTAATTCCACAAAAATCAAATTGAGCAAATGATTTAAATAATATGAGACTATTATGTAGTCTATAAGTGCGATTCGTGAGATAGTTTGTCTTGACTATTGGATTAGGGTTGACTCCCAAAAATAGAGACATTAATGTGATTGTCTAGATTATCAATACATTAGATAGACCCAAGTTGAATTTATCATAGATCTGTTTATGGAGTTATTCATTTGTGATGTTCATGTTGTGACTCCCGGAAATAAAGACATAAATGTGATTGTCTAGACTGACAATACATTGGATAAGACCCAGGCTGAATTTATCCTATATCCATTTATAGATTTATTCATTTATGATTTAATCAAATTAAGTCACACAAAGGATGTCACATGTAATAATCCGATTTTCACCGGTGTTGGAAATTTTAATTTCGGGATCAAATTTCTTAAATTGAGTTAGTCGAAATTTTTAATTAAGTAGTTAAATGACATATACGAAACCATATGATTGATTTTACTAAGGAATTAAATAAAATAAATTATTAAACATAGTACATGAACTAAATTAGAAGAAAGCTAGAATTGAAGGATAAGGTGAATTAATAATCAAGGCCCTTAAAATGTAATTTAACCACCATTAACATTTAGCTAGTGGATAACCATGGCTAAAGCCATTGATTTCCACTAAATATTTTTTACCTAAATCTCCACCATTAGATAAATAGATGATTTTGTTAAAATTAAAGAAAAGCAATATAAAAAGAAGAGAAAAAAAAAGTATGTGTTTCAATTTTATCTTTTTCCTCCAAACGACAAACAAAAGAAATTTTCTTTCATGTGTGAGACCACCATTGCCGATTGATATCTCGGAAGGTTAGAAGTATTTCTTATCCATTTTTTGTTAGTTTATTATACTAAGATGTTAGATAATTATAACCCAAGCATTAGATTTATTAAGAAAAATGTCTAGATATATTAGTAATTAGTACAATAAGGGGTTAAATTGCAAAGAGGCTAGAATTTGAAGAATTAGGTGAGTCTTTTTAACAAGTCCTTAACTGATATTAATCCATTATTAAGACATGGTTAGTGGATGTTATGATCCCATCCATTCATTTTCATTAACTTTTCTCAAGGATAATCTCAACCATTAGATGATTATTAATTAAGATTTAGTTATATTAAAGGAAGATTTTGTGAAAAGATGAGAATCTGTAGAAATGAGGGGATTACTTGCTTCGCCAACAAAAATTATGGCTATAAGAGTGCTTGGAATTGTAGCCATAGTTTCAACCATGAAACTAAAAGTGCGTAAAAGATAAAGATGAACACCGAGATTGTTTACGCAATTCGACCTCAGTCTACGTCTGAGGGGCCTTACCCAAAGCAATGATCCACTATCTTTCTTACAATACAACCAATGATTTAAGTCCTAACATTGGTCTAACTCTCACCAATTTAGTGACCTTACCGTTGTACAAAGACTAGATCACTCTCCCTCTAAGCTTCTCCCTCGTAAGTTTAGATTTGCAACTCAAGAGACTCTCTTTATTTCTTACATAAACAATGCATACATAAATAGTTCCTTACTTGAACAAATTTGTGCTCTCTTAATCTCTCAGTTACTCTCTCAATTTCTCTCAAATTAATTCCATTAACCCAAACAAAACTTAAGTTTATATACTACTTAAGTTTTGCTTAGATAAAAGTTATAATCTAATCACTTTTCTATAAAGTAAAGCTAAAAATTAGCATAAGATAAAACTTCCATAAGAGGCTCGATGTAATCAAAAGTCTTCAACTATAGAAAGTGACTTATTTATTTCGCAAGTAGTTTGACTTAGGATGGGTTTGGATGGCCGATTGAGTGCAGTGCGGTGCGTTTAGTTTACTTTTTGTCTCACGCTACAGTATCGCTACAGTATCTAATCTCACCGCCACAGCTGTTTTTACACTAACCGCAGATAAACGCACCGCCCATCCAAACCCACCCTTAATCTGCAAGAAACCAATATTCAAGTCTTAAATTTCAACTAAATTGGTCTTCAAGTTTTGGACTCTAATTCATCCAAAAAATTCCACAACAGATAGCCTAATAATTTTGTTCTAAAATTTGCCAACTCTTAAAATAGGCAAGTGAAGCAATGAAACAATGCCTAAAGTTACGGCCACAATTTCAGCCACAAAACAACTATAGAATTAACATTGACTTCAAATGTGTCAATGAAATCATCTTAACTTTTTTCTTCTAAAATTGGTGGAAATAGAGAAAAGAAAAGAAAAGACGAGAACTTGTGTTCGATGTGGTTCTATAGAACATTTTCTAAGAGATCCAATGTTACTAGGGATCAGACTGTTAAACCTGAGACAACTCCACAGAGAGGAAGGCAACCCAAGGATGGTAGAAATGTTGGAGCTAGCTAAGGAAAAGATACTGATACAACAAAATGATCAGAAGCCAGGGCACCTGCTAGGGCCTATTCCATTAGAGCTCGCAAGGAAGCTTCTGCTTCAAACGTTATCGTTGATACTTTCTCTCCTTTTAATGTTAATTTATATGCATTGATTGACCCTGAGTCAACTCAGTCTTATATATGCACTACATTGGTAAAAAAAAGAGAATATACCATTAGAGTTAACTGATTATACGGTTAGGGTAACAAATCCACTAGGTCTATGTGTCTTAATTAACAATTTGTAAAATGTGTCCATTGAAAGTTCAAGGTTATGATTTTCCCACTAATTTGATGCCACTTCCGTTTGATGAATTTGATATCATTCTTGGTATAGACTAGTTGATTGAGCATGATGAGGTAGTTATGCATGTGAATGGTGTTGACCAATTTTGTGTTTAGCCAGGATTGTATGTGTTTTGCTCCATTATCTGTTGTAGCATCCTATAGCTCGGGTCTGATGACTGGACCAGGTGAAGGGTGTTATAGCTCAACGTACAGTTGGTTTATTTTGTGCCCATGTACATGAATTCTCAAAGCTCCAAGGACGTGAAATTAGCATCGGACCGCAATCATTGACTTAATATATTTTGTATAGTTATCTTCATTTCATTCAAAGGGCATGTACCTAGGCTTTACTTTGTTCAAAGTTGCACATGGTCATTTTGAGTAAGTGTACTGTAAATGGATGAAATGGTCAATAATTATGCATGAGGATGGTGTTGATGTTTTGGAAATTGTTGTTAAGTAAGTTTTGTATATGTTGATTAAGCATTTGAGGCCATGAGGCCAAGCATGGTTGTCTTAAGTCTATTGGAAATGTATGGAATTTGGAGGCTTTGTAACGCCCCAAACCCGGCCCATGAGCCTTGACCAGATCTGGTATGTCACAGAGTAAAAACGTCTTGAAAGATTTTGATTAACAGGTGGGAATCGAAAAATTGGTTGAGGCTATAAAACAGTGTCTACTGAAAACTCAGGTGGAATCGATTATATAAACATGGTTTGAGTTGAAAATTGAAAATATTTGATTATTTAAATTTTTAGACACATCAGAGTTATTGTTAACTTGGTAAATTTTGCTACCCGATGGTAACATCTTTGAAAACTCGTAAAAGTTAACTATTTTGAAAACGTTACTTTTAACCGATTTATTTAAAGAATTTATATATTCATTAGTAAGATAGTAGAAGTAAAATAAAAACAACTACTTGAGCATCCGAAATAATAACTAGCGGCCTTATTACAATCCAAACCAAAATTAAGTAAATAATAAACTTTAACTGTGCTTAAATAAAATTTTAAATCCAAGGAACAAGCATGGCCGCCTCGAGTCCTCTCCGACTCCATCTCCGCGATCTACTCATCTGCAAAATGATATGGGAAGGGGTGAGTCACCAAGACTCAGTGTATAAATCCCCAACCCGGAAGTGCAAACTCATACACAAAATATTAGTAAGACATGCAAAACATGCAACCCAAAACTAGCCATCCATACTCCTTTAACTACCCCGTGTGGTCAAAACCACTGATGACCATAGGTCACAATTATCAATATGTGGTCAAAACCACTGGTGGTACCAAACCACTGGGACTTAGTCACAATTTAAATTAACGGTGTGGTCAAAACCACTGGTGACCGAAGTCAAAATTAAACTAATGGGGCTAACCCATTTTGTGGTCAAAACCACTGGTGACAGTCCATAGAGAATATTCCCCCTCCTCTCTTCAATCCCATTACCAACATGCTCATAACATGCTTAACATATTATCATAAATCATGCATATAAGTCATGGCATAGCATCTTACCCATCATGTCATTCATATACATATTTAAAGTCGCAAGCAACTTACCCGGAATCCATGTTCATGCCCTCAAGGCAAATCACTATCACAATAATTAATGGTAACATAATAAGCAATGCCGACTAATAGAGTGTGTAAGAGTTTTACACACCTGCTTTCTCGCGAGACTAGCAAATCCCGAACTATACTAGCGAAGTCCCGCGAGGTTGTTTCCCCCTACAATCAGCCAACACCCATACTTTTAGATCTAATAGCCATTCGGCTATACTAATAATCCCGAAGGATTAATCGCACCTAAAATATGGCCTTAGGCCGAAACTTACTATCACTTACCAAAGTGAGTTTAAATCCGGAAGCCTTTGTCGATTAGCCCCTAAAACCATAACACACATGCGGTAGAAGAAAAGAGAATCAGGGCACTTGAGATTCGGCTAATTACAAGAGGTATTCGGCTACAAGGGAAAGGAGTAGAATCGGGTTTTGTAAGAAAGAAAAAGAGATGAAGAGGAAGACTAGAGGAATTCGGCCACACTATAATACATAAAATATTTAAATAACTCACCTATAACCCTCTTGGCCGAAACTTGAAGAAAAAGGAGTAAAACAAAACTATTAACTTATGAATTTTCGGCACACTTCCCCTTATCAAAATCCCAAAATCAAATATGCACCTCAAGAGCCCCACATTCGGCCATTAGCTCCCTCCCTTAACAAACCCCACATTTTTCTCCTCCTTTATCTCTTAACACCTATTCAAATAAAATAAAAATAAATCCATAATTATCTTCCAATCTTAGCCTAAAATAAATAAACCTTTATCACCTTAGTAAATAAATAGAAATAAATAATCCACCACCTTAACTCCCATACAAAATAAATTAATATAAAACTACAATAACCCCATATTGGCCACCACGTCAACTCCTTAACATTTCCCACTTTCATCTCCCTTATCACTACATTTTAAAAAAAATAACAATAAAACAAAACACCCTTCATTTATCTCTTATCAAATAAAATAAAATAACCCATCACCAATAAAATAAAATAACCCATCACCTAATAAAATAACCCATCACTAATAAAATAAAATAACCCATCACCATATCCCTTATCTCCCTATTTAAAATAAACCATACCTATCCCACTCTCCTAACTAAAATAAAAAATAAAGCAAGCTTTATCCTCAACTATATGAGAGTCCATGTGCCGTCCCACTAACTCTTTCTCCCTTCATGCCAGCATGCAAAAATAAATCACCCATTTGCTGCCCACGCCACTCGAACAAGGGACCTCATTGCCGCAGCCCCTTACAATGTCCCAAGCCACTTTACCACCTCGACTTTCATGCCCATAATCCTTGCCATTTATTTTTAAAGCCTTCCTAGCCCATCACCCTATACATAACGCAAAAATAAAACTCCCAAGTGCCACTCCAGCAGCTCGAACCCAAGACCTGCGCCAGGCGTCACTTCCAAGCCCTTAAGTGGCACTTTGCAGCCACTTCACCACTAGGCTACTTGTGTCTAAAAGCGCCTATAACACCTCTTAAGACTTCCCTGGCCCAACTTCCCTTCCTGACGCAAAATACAAAAATAAAACACTCCCTTGCCATCACCCAGACTCGAACCTCTTCCCTCCTGAAGCCCCCTTGCACCTTAGCGCCCCACTGCCACTTTACCACATGATTTCTTGTGTCCTAAACTCTACAAAATTTCTTTTAAGGCCTCCTTGCCTAGTTTCCCCTTTTTACCTAAAAATCCAATATTTTCCAAAGTTTTTCCCCTTCACCCTTGGGTTCTAAAAACTCCTAAAACACCACCAAACACACTTAATGCCTATTAATACTTGAGTTATGCTCCAAACGCATAACCCCTAATTTAGGATATTACAGTTCTACCCCCCTTAAAAATAATTTCGGCCTCGAAATTACCTGGATCAGAAGAGTTGGGGGTATTGCTGCCGCATCACATCCTCGGGTTCCCACGTGGCCTCCTCCGTACCATGGTTTCGCCATAGTACTTTTACCAAAGGTACTGACTTCCTACGCAGAACCTTGACGTCTTGATCCAGAATCTGTACCGGCTCCTCTTCGAAAGACAAGTTCGAGTTTACTTCAATCTCCGCAACCGACACGATGTGTGATGGATCTGATCGATAGCGTCTAAGCATCGAAACATGGAAGACGTCATGAATCTGGCTCAATTCTGCCGGCAACTCGAGCTGGTAAGCTACTGGTCCCACACGTTTCAACACTGTGTACGGCCCGATGAACCTAGGGCTTAGCTTGCCCTTCCGGCCAAACCTCAGCACCTTCTTCCAAGGTGATACCTTCAAGAAGACCTTATCACCCACTGCATATTCAACCTCTCTGCGCTTAAGATCAGCGTATGATTTCTGCCTGCCCGACGCCTCCTTCAGCTGAGCTCGAATTACCTTAACCTTATCTTCTGTTTCTGCCACTAACTCTGGCCCTAACATCTGATGTTTACCCAGTTCTGTCCAACACGTAGGAGTACGGCATTTTCGACCATACAACGCCTCATACGGGGCCATCTGAATACTCGCTTGATAACTGTTGTTGTAAGCAAATTCTGCCAAGGGTAGGTACTCCTCCCAACTACCACGGAAATCCAAAACACAACCCCTTAACATATCCTCCAACACTTGGATTACCCTCTCAGATTGTCCATCAGACTGTGGATGAAAAGCCGTGCTGAAATTTAACTTCGTACCCAACGCCTGATGTAAGGCCTTCCAGAATCTAAACGTGAACCGGGGATCTCTATCTGAGATAATGGACACAGGTACTCCATGCAACCGCACTATCTCTGCTATATACAGCTTGGCTAATCTTTGAAGCGAGTAGTCAACCCTTACCGGTATGAAATGGGCCGACTTAGTTATCCGGTCTACTATCACCCATACTGAGTCTTTCTTACTGGGCGTAAGGGGAAGCCCACTTACAAAATCCATCGTAATCCCCTCCCACTTCCACTGTGGGATCTTTACCGGCTGTAACAGCCCTGATGGCAATTGATGCTCGGCCTTACTTGCTGGCATGTTAGACATTTGCCCACTAACTCGGTTACTTCCCGCTTAAGACCCAGCCACCAAAACTGCTCCCTTAAATCCCGATACATCTTGCTGCCTCCCGGATGCATAGCGTACGGGCTGCTATGAGCTTCTTGAAGGATCCGCTGCCTCAAATCATCATCCTTAGGCATGCATACTCTCCCCTGAAAATACAACACTCCATTGCTACCCAAGCTGAATCCTTCGGCCTCACCTCTCTGTACTTGCAACCTCCTAGTACTCAAAACTTCGTCGGTCAACTGCCTTTCTTTAACCTCATCGATCCAAGACGGTTTTACCTGCAATTCTGCCAAAAGACTCCCATCCTCATAGAGACTTAGGTGAGCAAACATTGCTCGCAAATCTGCTACCACTTTACGGCTCAATGCGTCGGCTACTACGTTAGCCTTACCCGGATGGTATTCGATTGAGCAGTCGTAGTCCTTCAGCAACTCAATCCACCTCCGCTGCCTCAGATTTAAATATTTTTGAGTCAAGAGGTACTTCAGGCTCTTGTGATCCGTGTACACTACTGACTTCTCCCCATACAGATAGTGCCTCCAAATCTTCAAGGCAAAAACCACCGCAGCCAATTCTAAATCATGTGTCGGATAGTTACCTTTGTGAGGCCTCAACTGCCGTGACGCATAAGCGACCACCTTCCCTTCTTACATCAACACATACCCTAAACCAGTATGTGATGCATCACAATACACAGTGAATTCCTTTCCTGCCTCAGGCTGAATCAAGACTGGTGCCTCTGTCAAAATCTTCTTCAGCTTGTCGAAACTCTCTTGCTGCTTCTCAGACCACACAAACGGAACTCCTTTTCTCAGCAACTTAGTCAACGGTGCTGTGATTAAGGAGAAATTTTCCACGAATCTCCTGTAATATCCTGCCAACCCTAGAAAACTCCGAATTTCCGTAACCGACTTTGGTGGTTTCCACTCCAATACTGCCTCAATCTTACTGGGATCCACCCTGATTCCCTCAGCTGAAACAACATGCCCTAGGAAAGTTACCTCCTTAAGCCAGAACTCACACTTGCTGAATTTGGCGTACAACTGTTTCTCCCTTAGAACTTGCAGAACCACATGAAGATGTGCGTCATGCTCCTTTTCCGACTTCGAGTACACCAAAATGTCGTCTATAAACACTACGACGAACTGATCCAGATAGGGTTGGAAAACCCGGTTCATCATGTCCATAAATACGGCTGGTGCATTCGTCAAACCAAAAGGCATTACCAGAAACTCGTAGTACCCATACCGAGTACGGAATGTCGTCTTGTGGATATCAGCCTCCTTCACCTTAAGCTGATGATACCCCGACCTAAGGTCGATCTTAGAGAAAACCGATGCACCCTTGAGTTGGTCGAACAAGTCATCAATCCTGGGCAAAGGATACCTGTTCTTTATTGTCAGCTTGTTCAGCTGTCGATAGTCTATACACATCCTCATTGTTCCATCCTTCTTCTTGACAAAAAACACTGGAGCTCCCCAAGGCGATACACTCGGTCGGATGAACCCTCTATCCAACAACTCCTGGATCTGAGCCTTCAACTCTACTAATTCTTTCGGCGCCATCCGATACGGAGCTATAGATACTGGCGCGGTTCCGGGTAACAAATCTATACCAAACTCAACCTCACGATCAGGAGGTAGACCCGGGAGTTCCTCTGGAAACACATCAACATATTCCCTTACGGTCTGGACATCCCTAACAGCTGCATCCTTAGCTTCCAAAGCACAAACATGCACTACATATGCTTCACAACCTTTCCTAACCATCTTTTCCGCCTTCAATGCAGAAACCAGATTAGATAGGTAATCTCTCCTCTTACCTATCATCACCACTTATTCTCCTTCCATGGTCTTTAACACCATGCGCTTAGCTGCACAATCCAGGCTAGCCTGATACTTTACTAGCCAATCCATCCCAAGGATCAGATCGAACTCCCTAAACGGTAGTTCCATCAAGTCAGCCAAGAACACAACCCCTTGGAGTTCTAGGGGTACATTCCTATAGAGTTTACTTACTTCTACAGAGTGACCTAGAGGGCTTAACACAGTCATCTTCCTAGAAGTAAGCTCAAAGTCTAAGTTCAGAGTTTTCACTACGCTACTAGCAACATATGAGTGAGTTGAGCCAATATCAATTAAGGTACTATAGGGTACTCCAAAGATAAAAAAACATACCGGTTATGACGTCCGGTGCGTCGCCCTCCTCTTGACGTTTCACGGCATAGACCAAACCAGGTTGCCTAGCCTCAGTACCACCGGTACTTCCACTTGGTGTCCCACGACCTCTGCCAGCACCATTACCTCCTCTTCCTGCACCACCACCTCTCGGTGGCTATTGGTTATCCCTCCTATTCAGTGCATGTTCCTGACCCTCAGACCTGGGCCTAGCTGTCTTTTTCGGACAATCCCTAACTCGATGTTCCATAGATCCACATTCGAAGCATCCCCAATTACCATTCCAACACTCCCCCGTGTGAGACTTCCCACACCAAGCACACCGTAGCGGCTATTGAGTATTAGTAGCAGGAGCAGGCCTAGCAGCTTGATCTGACCCACCATACCTTGTCCTCTTCTGCTGATTACCAAAAAACCTCGAAGACCCGGTGCTCCTCTTATTCCAACTCCTATCCTGATTCCGCCTAACAAACTGTCTTACCCCTTCAGCAACCTTAGCCTTCTCCACTAGGACAGCGAACTCCCGTTCCTGTTGTGGAGCCATCATCATCCTCAGCTCATCCCTCAGCCCATCCTCGAATCTAACACAGCGTTCATGCTCAGTACCCACAATACCACGAGCATACCTACTCAACCGGAGAAATTCAGCCTCATACTTCGCCACCGTCTTATTACCCTGAACCAGGTTCAAGAAAGCCTTCCGTTGGGCATCCACGTAGCTAGCTCCTATGTATTTCCTTTGGTAGGCTGCCTTAAAGAACTCCCATGTGAGGTCCTCCGCCATCGCTCCATCCCTTACGGTGAGCCACCACTGGTATGACTCATCCCGTAGTAGAGAGATTATACCCTTCAGCTTTTCCTCAGCTGAAAGTTCCAGGTCATCCATGATCCTCTCAGTTGATTCCAACCAATACTCCGCCGTACTGGGTGCCACACCTGATACACCCCGGAATACCTCAGCTCCATTCGCTCGGAGTCGCTCGGGTACAGATTTCCGAGCTCCCATACCTCCACCTGCTCCAGCCACCAACTCAAGAACTCGCAGCACAGCCTGCGATACTGCCTCACCCCCCATCTGATCCTGCTGCTCAACCCCAAAAGTTGGGGGTGGTGGTGGCGGTGGTATCTCATTATCAGACCCCTGTCCCGACCTAACGGGTTCTGACACGATCATCCTGCCTCTACCGCGTCCTCGACGGTCACGTCCTCTAGAACTCATCTCTATCGTTGCGATCTGATTTAAAAAGTTTTATGAATTAGTCATTGTTTCACTGATTATCCGCGAAGAAATTTTATGAACGAAGTTTAGAAGTTGTTCTTTCGATCATTCAAAGTTTCAAATTTTCTATCCTAATTTGCAGAAGAGTACATCCATTCTATAGTATTTCCCATACACATTCACTCTTCGGACAATTCTGTCCGTTCCTAACCCAGGGTTATTTTCGTCATTTGTCCTACAGGGATATTTTGGTAATAAATTGGGGTCAATTTGAAAATTACAAAAGTTATTTCGAAATTTTCCAACTCATGGGTATTTTTGAAAGAAGGATTTTTTTTTCAAATCAAAGGTATGGCAAAATTTCGGAAAGCAGGGTCATTTTGGGTAATTTTGGTAAACCAGGGGTAATTCTGTAATTTTTTTCAAATCAGGGTATGTTGGACTTTTGCAAAATAGGGTTTTGAGATACTTTTACAAAGTAAGGAAATTTTATTGAAATCAAAGGTGATATGGAAATTTTAAAATCGTGGGCATTTTGGTCATTTTACCACTAGAGGTATTTAGGTAATTTTGTAAATCGGGAATATTTTAGAAAAATTTTGGTAAAAATAGTTTTTTACAAATAAAAAGGGTAATTTAGGGATTTTAAAACTAGGGTTTCCATAAAAATACGGCTAGTCCCTTTCGGGTTTTAGTTTTTGGGTTTAGCCCGTGAATAAGTCCGCTTGGTTAGGGTGAACCGTAGCTGCGCACTATGTAGGATTCGAGTGGAGAGGAGGTGAGTCACGCGGATTGCTTAAATACCAAGCTCCCACCGAATACCAACCCTAGACATGCGTACAATGATTGCCACACCCTAACTCGGTGACTTAACCACAGGTTTGTTTAATTTAGGCATTTAAGGTCTTATGTGATTATTGGGGTAAACTAGTCCTAGGATTCAAATACTTATCATACTATCTACGTTCCATTTCTACCCCTCTACAGATAATAATTCACACAGTAGTTGGAAGTACTTACCTGGGCGGATTGGTGCCGGAGACTCGATGCCATGCTGTTCAAAACAAAACCATTTTCATAATAATTCACAGAGGTCTACAAAAATATTTTGGGCCCTGGGCCCCCACAGCCGAGTTTTGAACTGGGCTCTGATACCAATGTGTAACGCCCCAAACTCGGCCCATGAGCCTTGACCGGATCTGGTATGTCACAGAGTAAAAACGTCTTGAAAGATTTTGATTAACAGGTGGGAATCGGAAAATTAGTTGAGGCTATAAAACAGTGTCTATTGAAAACTCAGGTGGAATCGATTATATAAACATGGTTGAGTTGAAATTTGAAAATATTTGATTATTTAAATTTTTAGAAACATCAGAGTTATTGTTAACTTGGTAAATTTTGCTACCCGATGGTAACATCTTTGAAAACTCGTAAAAGTTACCTATTTTGAAAACGTTACTTTTAACCGATTTATTTAAAGAATTTATATATTCATTAGTAAGATAGTAGAAGTAAAATAAAAACAACTCCTTGAGCATCCGAAATAATAACTAGCGGCCTTATTACAATCCAAACCAAAATTAAGTAAATAATAAACTTTAACTGTGCTTAAATAAAATTTTAAATCCAAGGAACAAGCATGGCCGCCTCGAGTCCTCTCCGGCTCTATCTCCGCGATCTACTCATCTGCAAAATGATATGGGAAGGGGTGAGTCACCAAGACTCAGTGTATAAATCCCCAACCCGGAAGTGCAAACTCATATACAAAATATTAGTAAGACATGCAAAACATGCAACCCAAAACTAGCCATCCATACTCCTTTAACTACCCCGTGTGGTCAAAACCACTGATGACCATAGGTCACAATTATCAATATGTGGTCAAAACCACTGGTGGTACCAAACCACTGGGACTTAGTCACAATTTATATTAACGGTGTGGTCAAAACCACTGGTGACCGAAGTCACAATTAAACTGATGGGGCTAACCCATTTTGTGGTCAAAACCACTGGTGACAGTCCATAGAGAATATTCCCCCTCCTCTCTTCAATCCCATTACCAACATGCTCATAACATGCTTAACATATTATCATAAATCATGCATATAAGTCATGGCATAGCATCTTACCCATCATGTCATTCATATACATATTTAAAGTCGCAAGCAACTTACCCGGAATCCATGTTCATGCCCTCAAGGCAAATCACTATCACAATAATTAATGGTAACATAATAAGCAATGTCGACTAATAGAGTGTGTAAGAGTTTTACACACCTGCTTTCTCGCGAGACTAGCAAATCCCGAACTATACTAGCGAAGTCCCGCGAGGTTGTTTCCCCCTACAATTGGCCAACACCCATACTTTTAGATCTACTAGCCATTCAGCTATACTAATAATCCCGAAGGATTAATCGCACCTAAAATATGGCCTTAGGCCGAAACTTACTATCACTTACCAAAGTGAGTTTAAATCCGGAAGCCTTTGTCGATTAGCCCCTAAAACCATAACACACATGCGGTAGAAGAAAAGAGAATCAGGGCACTTGAGATTCGGCTAATTACAAGAGGTATTCGGCTACAAGGGAAAGGTGTAGAATCGGGTTTTGCAAGAAAGAAAAAGAGATGAAGAGGAAGACTAGAGGAATTCGGCCACACTATAATACATAAAATATTTAAATAACTCACCTATAACCCTCTTGGCCGAAACTTGAAGAAAAAGGAGTAAAACAAAACTATTAACTTATGAATTTTCGGCACACTTCCCCTTATCAAAATCCCAAAATCAAATATGCACCTCAAGAGCCCCACATTCGGCCATTAGCTCCCTCCCTTAACAAACCCCACATTTTTCTCCTCCTTTATCTCTTAACACCCATTCAAATAAAATAAAAATAAATCCATAATTATCTTCCAATCTTAGCCTAAAATAAATAAACCTTTATCACCTTAATAAATAAATAGAAATAAATAATCCACCACCTTAACTCCCATACAAAATAAATTAATATAAAACTACAATAACCCCATATTGGCCACCACGTCAACTCCTTAACATTTCCCACTTTCATCTCCCTTATCACTACATTTAAAAAAAATAACAATAAAACAAAACACCCTTCATTTATCTCTTATCAAATAAAAAAATAACCCATCACCAATAAAATAAAATAACCCATCACCTAATAAAATAACCCATCACTAATAAAATAAAATAACCCATCACCATATCTCTTATCTCCCTATTTAAAATAAACCATACCTATCCCACTCTCCTAACTAAAATAAAAAATAAAGCAAGCTTTATCCTCAACTATATGAGAGTCCATGTGCCGTCCCACTAACTCTTTCTCCCTTCACGCCAGCATGCAAAAATAAACCACCCATTTGCTGCCCACGCCACTCGAACAAGGGACCTCATTGCCGCAGCCCCTTACAACGTCCCAAGCCACTTTACCACCTCGACTTTCATGCCCATAATCCTTGCCATTTATTTTTAAAGCCTTCCTAGCCCATCACCCTATACATAACGCAAAAATAAAACTCCCAAGCGCCACTCCAGCAGCTCGAACCCAAGACCTGCGCCAGGCGTCACTTCCAGGCCCTTAAGTGGCACTTTGCAGCCACTTTACCACTAGGCTACTTGTGTCTAAAAGCGCCTATAACACCTCTTAAGACCTCCCTGGCCCAACTTCCCTTCCTGACGCAAAATACAAAAATAAAACACTCCCTTGCCATCACCCAGACTCGAACCTCTTCCCTCCTGAAGCCCCCTTGCACCTTAGCGCCCCACTTCCACTTTACCACATGATTTCTTGTGTCCTAAACTCCACAAAATTTCTTTTAAGGCCTCCTTGCCTAGTTTCCCCTTTTTACCTAAAAATCCAATATTTTCCAAAGTTTTTCCCCTTCACCCTTAGGTTCTAAAAACTCCTAAAACACCACCAAACACACTTAAAGCCTATTAATACTTGAGTTATGCTCCAAACGCATAACCCCTAATTTAGGATATTACAGGCTTAATGGTATGTTGCCAAAGTCATGACTTTAAACCTTGAATGTCACAACATCAGCCTTCTTGTTGCGACATCCCCTGTTTGAGGTAACGATATCGACTCTATTCTATTTTTGAAAAATTTACAATTTGCTCCTTAGGTTTGGAAGTTTGGTTACTGTCTTCGAAGTCATGACACCAAGCCATAGAAGTCGTGAAACCCATCTGAGATATTTTGAAAACTTTGTAATTTAGTCCTTATTCAATCCTGAGATGCTATTAAGCTTTGTAAACTCATATTTGACTTGAGAATTACATTATATCCTGTTTTATGCATGAAATACCCATATTGGATATTGAGTGATGGTGTTTGTATATAGTTGATCGTAGTTGCTCCGGCAACGAATGCAGCATCCTATAGCTCAGACCCAACGATCGGGTCGAGTATGGGGTGTTACATTGAATGTCAACTTAATTGGTAATCAAAGTGGTGTTAATTGGAGTTGCTCTGGCAATGTAATGTGATGTCACGCATTCAAATCCGACGAATAGGTCAGGTGTAGGGTGTCACATCACAAGTGAATAAATCCATAAATGATTAATCTAAGTTAAATTCAACTCGGATCATATCCAATGTATTTTCAATCCAAACAACCACATTTATGTCTTTATTTTTGGGAGTCCATCCAACTTCGATAGCTAAGACAAGGTATCTCCTTAATTGGACTTATAGACGGCATAATAGTCTCGACATGAATCATTTGCTAAATTTGATTCCATGGACTATGAAAATTTTAAATTACCTACTAATATAAATTGTTTTCTCGCATTATAATCTAACCACATAATGCAACTTATTATTAGTTCAATCTTAAGTAATTAATGAGTCAATATTTGCTTATTCATTGTGTTTTTTATGCAAAAAATGATAAGGACAATCATATAAAGAATTTTAAATGAACATGTGCTAATTTTATTTATTCAATAAATTTAAAAAATTACAAGTAAATAATGAAGAAATAGTTGCAGTAAAGGAACAAATTCTAACAAAAGTTGTATCAATCATCATTGTCCCTATATGAGGGTTCCTTATGTCTCTCACAATTAATTCTAACCCTCTTTTTAGAAGATATCAAACATAATCACAGTTCATTAGCCACAATCATTCTAACTTTTCCCACCCTAAAAAACAATGGTACCTCTCAAAACTAATCCCCCAAGTGATGTGACCCAATGAACTACATTAGACTCTCTCATAACTTATCTCTTAGGGATGAAACTCATTCAAATAAATTTGACTCTCATAGCTAATCTCTTAGGGGTTGTAGTTCAATCAAATAAATTTGACTCTCTCAAAACTAATTCCTTAGGGGATGCGATCTAGTCATATAAATCTGACTTTTTCAAATTGATCCCTCGAAGAATGCAACTCAATCAAGTAAATTTGACCCTCCTCTAATCCCTCAAGGTATGTGATTTAGTTAAATTTTACTCTTAGAAAATCCCTCAATGAATGCAAGTTAGATAAATCAACTTATCCCAAATTTGCTCCCACTAGTGGATTGAGCCCAATCTTTTAGAGGATACAATACAGTCAAATTAATTAACTTATCCCAAATTTAATCCCACTTAATCAGTAGAGTCAGTTCCTTAAATAGTACAATCCTTTAGAGAATATTATATAGTCAAATTAATTAATTTATCCCAAATTTATTATACTTAGTTGGTAGAGTATAGTCCTTTAAAACACACAAACCTCAAGGGAAACAATACTGTAACACCCTTATACTCAACCTGATTACCGGATCAAGTATAGAAGTGCTACATTGGTTTTTAGAAACTCTAATAATAATTTCTAAATAAAAATAACATTATAATTTATACATATTAATTCCTAAAGTTTACCTAGTTTAACCCTTGTTCACATCTCAAATTTTAAGCCAATTTTAATTCAAATATAAATCATAATTAAGCATTCTAAAATCTAAATTTCTTATATCACTTAATTAACATTTAAACTATTTCATATGAATTAAGCAAACATCGAGTACCACATTTAAGTCCTATCGTATTCAACCTTAATACACACACCTAGGTACATGCCATTTACTGAAACAACAAAAATTAATACTTTACCCCTTTCTCGAATCCACTAATGTGATGAGATGAGGTGCCTTCAATCTTCAAAGATCCATTTTTCCTCTACTTTTAACCTACGCGTTAAGCTATTGCTAGCTTAGTAAGTACAACTATTATTTAGATCATAATCTATATAATAAATTATAACTTATTTATTATTACTACACAGAATCATTTAAATGACCTGTTTGTATTCATCATACACAATTTACTAATTGATTCACTTATTCTTACAATTAGATCCACTTTTATTATTATTTACTCATTAAGCTCCAACTAAACATATTGATTTAATTATCATCTATATAATACTAGAATCACATGTTTTATTTTAAATTTTCATTTATTCTATTTAGCTAAAATTTCTGATAATTTACTTTACTTGTTTTAACCATACATTTTCTTATTTCTCTCAATTTCAAATTTTTTCAATACATAAAATCTATATAATTTAATAATCACTAAACCTTTTTCAGAGGCCCAGTAGACTTAATAGAACACACAGGATATACAGAACAGAACAGAACACCACCAAAACGGATAAACAGAAAGCACAAATATGCTAATAATTAGATAACACTTACGTGCTAATAATCAGAGAGCACCAACGTGCTAATAACCAGAGAGCACCAATGTGCTAATAATCAGAGAGCGCACTAAGGTTCCTTAATGGCGTGCCACTAATATCCCAATTGTTCTTATCTCGTCTACTTGGAGAAATTATATTATGCATATATATCACTTTTACACTTTTCGCATAATACTTCTACATACTTTACAATTCAATCCTTGCACCGATAATCCGTATACTTATATCTTCACTATCTTTAATACATGTAATATATTTCTAAATTCATTATTCATCCATAATTCACTAATAATCCTTATCATGTATTTCACATATCACTTTTATATATTTTGTAATTTAGTCCTTAGCACAAAATTTCATGTAGCAATATATATTTTACTTTTAATACACATATAACATAATTCAATACTTATTAATATTTCAAAATTCATTACAACATAAATGTTTCTCATTCTAAGTGTTATGCACTTCACTTTTCTATTTCTAATATAAAATTTCCCAAATTTACGATTTAACCCTTAATTTCCCACAACTTAGAAAATAATTGTAGTTAGGATTACAAAATTCATATATTCTTTTATTTTTCACTATATGCTTTATTATCAATATTTCCTTGTAAACTTTTATAGCTTTCATATTTAATCATTTTTCATTTTTTTTATCATAAAAATTCTCTATTCACTATTAAACAATTTTTTCTTTCACATCTCACTTAATTCACATAATTAATTCCACTATCTCATTTTCCACATCAAATTTCTATGTATTTTACTTATATCATTTCCACCACATGTATTTCTCAAGTCTTTCAATTTAGTCCTTGTTTTCATAAAATTTCACATTTTCCATAATTCATCAGTAATCTTTATTAATCCTTTCTTTCTCATGTTATTTTACATTTTTAACACACTAATCCTTGTCTTCCATTTTTTTTATGCTCTTTAAATCTTTTCTCACATCTCTTTCAATTTCTTTATCACATATTACTTAATAAATACAACCAATTCATCATTTATTATATTTAATAATTATCAAGCCTTATTCTTCACTTATTCAACTTATAAATTTGTAATTAAATACCATATTAAAATTATATTCATTCTAACAATTAACTTCATAATCAAAACAAGTAAGAATCTAGTTGTACTTACAACTTTAACCTTGAAGTCATTTCTTCTCCTCCTTCATCCTTTGTCCACCACCTTGCTTTATTTCTTTGTTTATCAACTTCCTCCACTTTTTCTTCAATTTTTCATATCAAAATACACAATATTTTCACATTAAAAATCATGTTCACATATCATAATTCATGTTTTCTAATCAAAACTAACATGTATTTCAAGAGAAGTTAATAGTTCTTACCTCAAACACTTGTATTCAAATCTAATCTTTGTTTTCTCTCTCCTCCAAAACTCCCATGAATGCTCTTCTCATGAAATTAATGTAACTACTATTCTCCTTCATTGATCTCACTCACAAATCATGAAGAAATTTAGGAAAATCTAGCTTAATTGATTTGTATTTGGTAAGAGGAATTAAATTGAAAGAAAAATAAAAGTTGAAATGGTGAAAATGATGGCTGAGGGGAATGGTTAATGGCTTTTATAGCCCTTTTTTTTAATCCTTTTCTTTCTACATTTATTTCTAGTTTCTTCCATTAAAATATCTCTTTTTATTTTATTTATCATTTTATCCTCACTATTTATACTTTTTTACTATTTATCCTTAATCATACCTTCCATAATTATCTTTTCAATTCATTTACCATTTTACCCTTTCAATTTTTCCATAATAACACCCATGTGTCCTATTTCTTTTGGTATATTTTCACATCTAGTCCCTCTTCCTTTTTCATCAATTTAATTTAATCCTCCAACACCCAATTTTCTCACATTGTCCCAATACTTTTTATTAATTTAATCGGTTCCCAAAATTTATACCTTTCCAAATATCTTATGCACCTATCTTTTATGTCTCAAAACTCTTTACATTTCTAAATTGATTTTTTTTCAATATTTCAACAAATTTATTGTATATTTATCACTATTCAAGACTCTAAAATTTTTTAAGATGTTACAAATAAAATTAAATAAAATAATTTACCCAACTTTACTCCCACCTAATTGGTAAAGGCTAGTCCTTAAAGGATTCAATACCTCAAGGCTAAAATATAGTCAAATAAATTGACCCTCGTAATTGATTCCAAGTAAATGGGTAAAGCTCAATCCTATAAATGGCACAATCCCTTATATAATATAATATAGACACTAAATTAATTGATAGTAGAGGTGTACATGATCATGCTGGTTCAAGATTAGGCTAGGCTTAAGTATAAGTTTAACACACTTTATACACGCTCTTTATATATGTCTATGCTCGATCTGATTCAAAATATGTAACTAAAATTTTGTTCAAGCTAACTTATTTTCTAAACGGCCAATCCAAGCCCATTCAGGCCCATATATATTATTTTTAATTTTTTTAAAAAATTATTTTGTTCTTATTTAATAGTTAATAATTTTATATATTTTTCTCACTTATTAAAAATTTATAGCTTAAATACTCATTTATCTCCTGAATTTATCACTTTCTCTCAAGTTAATACTTATGGTTTCTTTTGTTCAAATTGATATCCAAATTTTCATTTCGTTAAGAGATTTCATACTTTTTTGTAGTTGTATTAAATTTGGTACATTTGACACTTCAAACAATGACATGTAACAATATAGATGTCATTATGATGTCATAATTCTATTTTAAAAAAATAATATCATAAAAATATAAATAAAAAATAAAAAATTAAAAGTTCTTAAAGTTACAAAAAATTAAATTAAATTAAATTAAATTGTGTTTAATTTTAAAATTTCTAGTTCAACTTTTTTAATTCACGGTTTGACCCATGTAAGGCTCGACAACCTCCTCCATCTTGACCAACACCATGAAGAAATTTCTTCAGCAGTTAACTGTTTCTCTTCACCCTTGTAAGCAACGACGACCATCGACTTATCACCGGGGCTAACAACGACCATGAAAGGCTAATGCTTCATATTGCATGGCAGTAGGAGAATTGATGACCGATGAGGCCTTTAGCATCGAAAACAGTATTCTGGGGGTTCTTAGCGATTTGGTTTTTGGCAGCATCACCGATGAAACGCTTGTCGACCGTGACAGCAAAGTAAGACGGCATCCTTCCGTTACCTTGGTTGTTGGGGATAATCTCCACTCCATCATTCTGCCATACCCCAACACAACTATACGTCATCCCGAGATCAATCCCAATTGTTGTGCCTTCAGCTTTGGTTGCTATTCTTATCCGTTAAACAAAAATAAGGAAACAAGTACACAACAAAAATAAAAAGGGATTTTTGAGAGAGCTTTTTTTATTACTTTGATGAATTTGTGATAGTGACTGATGATTAAGCAGGGAAAATCAGAAGGGGGAGGAGATTTGGAAATTAATTTTTATTTTTAAATTTTTTATTTAAAAATCTTCTAATAAATATATTTATTTATTTTTTATTTAAAAATATAAAATTAAAATATATTAAAAAGTTAAAAATTAAAAATTGAATTAAAATTTAAAAATTAAACACAATTTAATTTATTTTTGTAACTTTAAAACTTTTATAATATTTTTTATTTATTTTCAAAATTTTATATATACTTTTAAATTTATTTACTTTTTAAAAAAATTATTTTGTCATAATGAATCAACATTGTCATGTGCCATTGTCTAAAAGTGCCACGTGTACTAGACTTAACACCATAACAAAAAAAAGTATCAAAACCCTTGACAAAATGAAAATTTAGGATTTTTATATATAGACAACTTAACATTTTTTGAATATGTTTGCATTATAGTATTATTTATTAGTATATATTTAATTTTTATGTGTTATAAATTACATGATGTATAAAAATAACATTATATAATATATTATAAACTTAGAAACCAGGTTGGCCGAGCCAAGCTCAAGCCTTGGATGCTTGAGCCCGAACCTAAGCTTAACTTATATTTTAGACGAGCCTAATTTTTTTTTCACTTAAGCCCATTTTTCGGGCTTAATATTTTTTTTTCTAAATCTTCCCAATTTTTGGATTGGCCTTCGAATTTAGACAAATGGCTCGATTTTTGAACAGGTCTAATCGATATGTCCTAATCCCTTAGAGGACATTATCTCTTAGGGGATATGATGCAATCAAATATTTTGAGTTATTCCAAATTTACTCCAACTAAATTGATAATGTTGTGTCTCCCAAAGGATACAATACCACAAGAAATGAATTCAAGCCATGGAACTTCGACCACCACTAGGAATTACTATCAAGTCAAGGACAAGAATAAGACGAAAAATAAGAAAACAAAGGACATCTATCTATATTTGTTTGCTCCCAACATTACATAATCAGAATGAGGAATTTCTTAATTGACTCTTATAAGTTCTCACTAGATCACTTTATAATTTGTTTCAAACTTAAGGGATGACATGTTATACAACCTTAAGAGAATACACTCCAAACTCAAATAAATCAATAAAACCCAAAGTGCAAGCCTTGCAAGATGTCTAGTTGGTATGCAACAAGCAAACCACAAGCAACCATCAATCCAACAATGGTACCTATAATATGCTAGAAGGCAATATTAATACAATAACATGTCTTCCACACATTCTCATTCAATCAGCACCTTAAAAACACTAAACAAGCTCTATATAAATACAGAAAGATATCAATTTTTAAAAATATATTTATTAAAATATTCTTTCAAGCTTTCATCCCGTCTTTTTACTGACTTAAATATCAAAGAACTCGAGAATTTAAGCTATGTTTCCCATAGTTATTTGTCTTATGAAATGTCCGTACTACCAAACAAAGTAATTTGAGTTATCATCTAATAAGTTAAAAATAAAGAAATGGAAAGCCGTACTAGAAAACCAAGTAGCTTAAAGCTGCTAATGAAATTGATACACATCATGGGTTGATGGGAGTATCTAAGTCAGTCTTGAAAGACCCAAGGCTAGTATGGATCAACAGGCATATGTGCTTTTCCCATGTGAATAAGATTTTATACAAATCCGTGCAACTTCCTTACTCCTCTTTTCTTTTCAATGTTACGAATCTGTCGTCTTTTTTATAGCTGAGTGTGAGGGCCGTGTGCATAATTTTTAGATTCCAGGCTGCCTAAGGATATATCTTTTTCTTTTGCTTTCTTATAATCGCTTTCACCATTTCATTACAAAGCATATCTTCCAACACTAAAATAGAATTTCCATCAAACAAGGAAACCCAATTTCTTTGCTCTATCAAATACAAATTAATTGTATTCCAACTCCACCAAATTTTGCTTAAATGTAATTCAGATCGATCGATTGAATCATAAATAAAGTAGTAAAACATTTATGTTCAAGTCTTCAATTAATACGTGATCTCTGAATAACTTTATTTTTTTCGACAATATGACTCTTTAATCTCTTATCAAATATATATGTAGCAGATTAGTGGTGAAAATATAAGCATAATATATATTAGATTATGTGAACCTACAATATAGGTAAAAGAAAATACATTATAAAATGTGGTATATAATATTTCTTTGAAGTATTGGTTGTCATTTTTTTTATAAATACCTTAAAGGTTTCAAGTTTAAAAAATAAGTTGTTTAAAAGATTGTATGTAAATTATTAAAAGACATAAATAATTATTTGTTAAAAAATATTTTGTATTTTGTATTTTTTTAATTGAGCTAGTGTTAGTATTTGTAAAAAAAAAAAAAACTCCATCTTTAACATAAGTGGCTCATTTACTTTATTTTTAGGGGTGAAGTTGGAATCCTAATATCTATAAGACTATAACCTCTTTCTTTTTTAATTTTAATTGAGGTACAAACTACAGTGCACCCCCATAGCTGGATCAAATATGTATGGTTGGAGGAATTGCTTGTTTAAATGTACGAAAAGACGTTGAGAGAGAGAGGGGTTAGCCTGACTTTTGTTGTAGGGTAATAGCCTAATAGGGTTAGCATTTATTTTTGGGTGAAATTGATATTTATTTTTGTTCAAAGGGAACCTTGCTAAGTGAGAAAGGCAAAGACTCATTGGTGTTCACTTCTAATTTGCGTTCCACTGCACATAAGACTAAAAGATGAAGATGGAAGCTTTAGACAATTTTGGAAATGGAATTAAACCTGAAATGAAATCAAATGGCTGGTCCTACAAAAATCCTTTTGGGAACATTCAGTATCACCCTACACACTTCCAACAACAATTGTATATTTCTTTTCATAAATAGTTGTCTACATTTATTTTATTCTCAAATACTATTTTTAATATATTTATAATTTTTCTTAGTTTTTAAAGGATTTTTAAGATTTTATGTACTTTAAATTTCAAAATAATAATATATATACTAAAGGAGTATGTCTAGAATGAACCTTAATAAATTGTTGTCCACATTCAAATTAACGTAGATAATCACTTGTCTAGATTCATTTCCTATATGTAAAAATTACAATTTTTTTTAAAAATTTTTGTCATGTGTCAACATGTGAGACTTTCACGCGTCACCATACTAGTGGTTGTCAGTGTATTTTTAACAATGTTAGTCATGTATTTAAAAAAATAGTACCAAGTTGACTTAAGGTTTTCAAGTTTAGATACCAATTAGATAAAAAAGGGTTTAAATATCAAGTAGGTACAAAGTATCAAGTTCAGATATCTCTATATATTAACCCTTTTACTTTTTTTAATAGGAGAGGCGAACTTGAAACAATTCGAATAATGTCTTAAAAATTATTATTTTACAATAAATTATAAGATTACATCATAAATAATCTCTAATTTTTTAACTTATATATAATTATTAAAAAATAAATTTATCATTTTACTTTGAATTCAGCTTTTTCCATTACCATCTTAATAATAATCATGACACACTATACGTGATAGTAAAAATGACACCCACTCATCTAAGACCTAACAACCAAACTTAACCTGATTAAGGCCTAATATTACAAGCCCATTAGTGACTACTATGTCACCCTTCCATTTCTGCTATAAAAGATTTTATTAAAAAAACAAAATAGGAAGATAAAGTCATGAACCCAAAAGGCAAAAAGGGATTTAAGGAATATTTTCTTTTTCAGTTTTTGAGTATTTAATAAAAAAAATAATTTATATTAAGATGATGTTAAAAAATTTAATTTTTAGATTCTGTCAAAATAATGTAGTGTCAATGATTTTTAAAAAGTTAAAATATGTTATAAGTTTTTGTATTTTCTACAAATTTAAAATTTAGTCTCTCTATTATTTAGATTTTAAAATTTAAGTCTAATTATTAAAACTGTTAAAATTATTTTATTAAATTTAAGTTCATTAGAATGTTTTTTTTTGTTTTAGTTAAATCGTTACTAAGTGCTTACTTTTTTAATTTCAAAATAATACATTAACAATCTTTTTTAAAAATTACCAGTATTAATAATTAGATCTGAATTTTAAATTTTTAAAAAAATAAAGGAACTAAATTCCTGAAAATAAAAATATGGAGACTGAATTCCAAATTTGTGGAGAGAACAAGGACCTACGACACATTTTAACATTTTTAAAAACATACAAACATTATTATACACTTATCTATACCTAATAATTTCTTTAACTTAATTTTCTTTTAATTAAATTACTTAAAAATTAATATCTTCAAAATGAAAAACACTTTAAAAATACATGTAGGAAAAAAAAACTACAAAGAGAATATTGAAATTTAAAACACTGATATCAATAATTAAAAATTGAGAAAACGGATAAAAAAACCAAAAGCAAAAAATTTAAAATTAAATAAAGTTAAATTAAGTTAGAGAAATTATTAAATATGGATGAGTGTATAATAATATTTGTATGTCATTAGAACTTCATGTAATGACCTTGTGGTCAAGGGTGTTCACAGCCCTAGGTGTGGCTTGGGTTTGAGTCATACTAATTGCATTTGTTGTTTGGACTTTGCTCTGTTATTGTAATTCACCAAAAAATATATATTTGTATGTCATTAATGATGTGACATTATTTTATTGGTACCTAGAACCTATAGTTTTTAGGATTATCCTAATATAAATTATTCTTTACTGTTTGTGTATGATATAGTGTATAATAAAATTGCTTATTTTCACGTAAAATTAAAAAATATATTTTTATAATTTTTTGTATTATTATTATTTTAATAATTCAAGGGTAATAATTTTATATTCCATTATCATAAATATATATTTGAACCTTTTTAATTATTTATTTGATGTAAGAAAATTTCACCCCTAAATATATATATATATATATATATATTAATAAATGCAATAATATCAATCAGCATGATAGAAATATTATATCAATTTAAAAACTTTATGTTCATGACAAGTATAATTATATTGATAAATTCAATCGAAAGTATGGATAAATTATATTTTTCTAATGATTTTATATAATATTAGATTATAGTACATCTACAATGTGGGTGAAAATTATTATGTAATATATTTATTAAGAATTTACATAAAAAATCAAATGTTACTTTGGTTGAAATGGTAAAGTCGAAAGAGTGTATGTTTGGTGTATTGGGTTGGTAAAAGCACCATGGAGGCCCCTATACTAAAAGTCAGATTGCATTTTGGCCTTTTATTCAAAAAAGGGTCAAATTAGTCCCAGTATGGTAACTCAAAGAGCAAGCTAGTCATTTCTATTAAACAAATTCATTCATTTCTATTGTAAAAATTGGTGAAGCTGACTGAATAACCAAACAGTTACACGTGGTGTGCCTTATTTTGACATACATGGACCAATTTTTAACAGTAGATGGGATGAAATTTTAAATAGAAGGACCAGATCTAATGTGCAAGGACTAATTTACCTATTTTTGGACTAGAGGGGGCAAAATGCAATCTAATTTTTAGTAAAGGGCCTATACGGTACTTTTACTTGTTCAAATCTTATCATAACCATGCATTTCTTTTTGGATTTTATGTGAAAAGGAAAAAAATACCCTTAAGTTAATATTCAATTCTTCCTTAAAATAAGGATCTTTTGATAATTTAACAGTTGAGTTGAGACCTTGTTATGAGTGGTATAAACTCAATAAAAAAATTTATATATAGTATAAATACTAAATTTTGTCACACCTACTATGTAGGTAAAAGTACAATTTTTATGTTGAAAATATTATCTTTTGGAATTTATTTAAGGAGTGGTAATATACTTATATTTTAATACAGTTGGACGCGTGTTTGATCTACCCATTCTATAAATTTATAATTGAGTTGGTGACCTGGTAAAAGGTGGCACTAATAAATATAAGCTATAATTTAAAAGAATGGATAATTCTATAATTTCATAACTAATTGGGTGACCTGATGAAAGATAAGTATTAGATATTGGTTAGTAGGGTAGAAATTCTGTTAGAGAAAATATAAGGAAATTAGACAATTTATTGTAGGAAAAAACCTATACATATATTGTATAGACTATAGAGTAGGTAAGAATTTGAAGCTTTACCTTGATTAGGAACAGCATTCGATAGACACAAACATGAATATTTGAAAGGTGTATTAACCGGTGTATACACTTTTAGCACTAAAGAAAAAGTGAGACATTCCAACTCATCAGAAATTCAGAATCTTGATTTATATACTGCTTTCAACCCTGAACTTTCGACTGCTAACAATGGACAGCGAGTGAAGAAAAAAACCAAATATATACTATTCCCTGGAAATTTTTTATGTAAATCTTTGATTGCATGTCAATGTCACGTCTCCTTTGCATATTTCATATGTATGTATGTATGTATGTATGTTTGCATGTATGAACAAAGGGAAGTTGTCTGAAAAATAATGCAGATTCCCTTACATCAACAAGCTACTTAGGAATGTAAGATTATAAGTGAATAATTCACTTTATTTTTTATTAATCAACTTGATTGGATTACTGACATTGTTCGCAATCTTGATAAACATGAACGTTGAATGAATGCAAGAGCAGAACCAGTTGTTCAAAATTAAACAGAAAGTTAACAAAATCTGTCTGTCTTGAAGTTCCGATATATGCTTAAAGAACTTTGACTGAAAGCTGATCCACACATAAGATTATGAACCAGACAATAAATATGTGTTTGTGTTAAAAAAATGGATTCTAAGTTCTAACACTGACAAGACTGTTGGATTGGAGTACGAGTTTTGGAACAAATCCATCTATCTTTTAGAATTTGGGAATGGTGCTTTAAGGAAGCAAAGGATGGGACAGCAATTTGGCTGTTGAGAAATCATTGGATGGAAAAGAATATTGATTAATGTAAACTTTTAGGGTTTTTCTTTTCTTTTTGGTGTTGAATAATTAATTATCATTTCTTTTGAAAACATTGTTGTAGATATATATATATATATATTAGTCAATAACTAAAGGGGAGTCAAAATAAAACTTTTGAGTAATTATTAATTTATTTGTCAAATCTTTAAATAAGAAACAGGGGCAAAGAATGTTTCTTCACTCCCATAATTTTTAACTGGTTAAAAGATTTTATTTTTCCTGTGAATGGGGGAATCTTTTTAAGTCCTGCCTCCACACAATCTTTTATTCAACTTTGATAAATTATATCAATAGTAATTAGATTATGGGTAAATTTTCATTTTGATCATTTAATTAAAAAAAATTACAATTCGATTACTGAATTATTCGAAAGATTTTATTTAATTCTCTGAACTAACCAAAAGTTTTTTATTTAATCACTGGGTTGTTAAGTGCCTTTTCCTTTAAAAAGTTCTACCAACGAGCTCCAAACAATAATTCAACGATCCGTACGATCGACCACTACCTATCGGCGAGTAAAAGAACATACCTTATATCCAAATTGATTTGACAATCAATGTCGAAGATCAAAGAAAAAGTTGTTTGAATTTTGGTTTGCAAATTTGTGATGTCCAAAGTTGTTTCATAAAAAAAATACTAAACTGTAAAAGAGAAGGGAGTAAAGAGCTTTTAAATTAGTGCAGGTAGTGCGAATAGGAAAAGTCATATAACATCAATTTTTTTATTTATTTCTTAAGGTATTTCTACTAAAGCAAGCCCAGTAACAAATCTTCTGCATTCTGTAAACTCATTAAGAGCGTAAATGTTGGCCACGAGTTTTAAAGCTGCTCCCTACCTAGGGTGAGGATCAAACCCTCAACCACTAGTTAAGGTAGGAGCATATAACATAGATTTTAAAAGCCCAATTACTTAAATAGTTCGATGGTCAAATTATAACTTTTTTGAGTAAGTGATCAAAATGAATTAAATATTTTTTTTCTTCAAAACCCCAATTTCAAAATAAATAAAATGATAATTCTTATTATAAAATGAATTAAATCCAAAAAATAAATTCGATACATGGTGAGAGTTATTATATTAGAGTGCTAAAGTTGAATTCCAAAATAAAAAGTTATGATTGATGAAAAAAGTTCTCACCATGCATCCAAATGCAGCTAAAAAACCTCTCAAAGAACTGAAAATACCAACTTATTATTATGAGGAAAAAAAGAAGCATAAAAGGCCTTCAAGAGCAAAGGTCATGGAAGGTTTGGGCACATGGAGGGATACGAAAACATGGATACCTAACTCATATGTTTAACCTTAAAATGTATGTATGATTCTGGTCTATGGACTATATATGCTAATATAGATAACAAATATAGCCATACAAGCTAAGAAAGATATTTGATAAAAGCACATATAAAAAAAAATTTAACCTCGAAGCTTGGCTAGATTAAAACTAGATTTACTTTTTTAATGTGGAAAAGTTATTCCACACGGATCTGTAGTGGGGGGTGGAAAAGTGACCCAAAAACAGCATGAAAACACAAGTTTTACCTTAAACAAGCAAAAATTTCCAGAATTTAGCACTTCTTTTCTAGACCCTTTTGATAAGTAGAGTTAAATAATGAACCCTCCTATTCATATATATCCCCCACCCACTCACCTTCGCTTAAAACATAGGCCCTTTTCCTTTCAGTTAAACCTGCAAAAAGGCATTCAATCTGGTTTCATAGTTGGAGCTGCTTCTTCTTCTGATGTTCTTAAGAGCTTTTATGTCGGATATGAAGCCTGTGAGCCATTTCTAATCTCTTTTTATTTATTTATTTATTTGTCTTTGGAGTTGTAAAGGGTAAAATGAGAATGATTGTATTCCTTTGTTTTAGTTTGTGAGAAATAATCCACGTTGAAAGTGAGTAAAAAACCCTTGGTTCATCGCAATTGTCGTGTTGACGCAGAAGAGAGTGCCCACTCTCGGATTTTCACAAACCCATATTTAAAACTTCCCTAAACTCCCTATATATAACTAAGTTTTGACACCCCAAACCTTCCATTTTCTTAGCAAACGTTTTTCTATTCTCAAAATCCAATAATTCGATAACATAACTAGGAATTTTTTTTAAATTTTCTTTCTATCTCCATGAACTGAGAAAAAAAAGGGAAAAAAGAAAAAAAAAGCTCCCTTGTTTCTTTTCTTCCATCTTCTTTATCTTTTTCTTATTTGAAATGAATTTGTCTTGTTCTTCCACCTTAGTCTTATTACATTTTAAGCTTTGGGGGGGGGGGTGTAATTCAGTAGTTGTGTAATTTTTTTTCTTTCACATTCAAAAGGAAAGCTTTGAAATTAACGATGTTGCAAGACATGATTCATCCACAACAACACCAACAACTTTCCATTGTAATTCTCTCATTTCTTCTTAAATGTAAATGTTTTTTCTTAATTTGCATTTTATTAATGTTTTAGAAAATCATAATATTCTTTTGTTTGATGTGTATTCAAAATCATAACCAAGATTCTTTTCGTTAATGGCTAGGTTATCATTCTTACTATTACAAGGTTTACGTGAGTTTTTGTCTAATACTTTCGTAGGATACATTTCACAGATTTATATATATATATGTATATCATCGTTCCTTTGTTTCTTTATTATTATTTGTTTGTTCTTTTCATGTCATTTTAAGTTCAATCATTTTCAGGCCCTACTTTATTTCTACTTTTAGCTTCCATTAGTTCTTCTTTTGTGTGAAATATTACAAGTTTATATTTGACCAAATTAATACCACTGCGTTAGTTTTAGGCTTTCCTTCATTTCATCCATTATCCTTTATTAAACAAAATTGAATCAAATAAGCAATCAAAAAAAAAATCATTTTTAACAATTTTTTTCCAGAAAAATGGATTAAAAGTTTATATATATATATATATATATATATTGCCTGACCCTAATTTAATTCCCTTTTTTGGGTAATCATAATTTTTTTTCTCATTTCAAAAGTGTCATTTTCTTAAGGGTAGCATCATCTTCCTAATCTAATCATGAATTTTTTCCCCTCCATTTTTGTCCCAACTTTTCTTTTGATCACTATGGAATAAGAAACTTTTCATGCTTCTTGTTTAAGCTTTTAAAATTGTGATTCTCTCTTCTTTTTCTTATTTTCTTCCTTACATTTGGTGAAAGACCCTAAAGACAACATTTCACATGGAAAAACATAAATAGGGGTTTCTTGGTAGTGTGTGTGTGTGCGCTTCAAGTTTATACATGTCACGTGGAGCATAAATACACAAAATGAAACTATGTCCATTATAAGGTTATCTTCCTTATGAGATTGATCTTATATAGGTTCATAAGTCCATCAAGTTGATCTCTTTCAAGCATCCATGGCTGTGTTTTTTCATTGATATCTAAACATGGTTTTTTCTTACAGGAGGATATACCAAGCCCCATCAGTGGTCCAAATTTTTATTTTTCAGACAATGATCTTTTCTCTGACGCCCTGCAAAACTCTGAGGTCACTGATGAAAACTCTTCCTATGGCAATAATCTTAACATACCACCAGACATTGAACAACTCAATAATGGCTACCAAAACAACAATCGGAATACAAATTCGACCACCGCCACCAGCACCAGCAACACCGCCACAAGCAACAACAACACAGTCGCCACCCCAGCTGCTAACAACAACAGCAATCTGTCTATAATCTTTGATTCACCAGACGACATGGGGAATGACATTTCGGCTTCTATAGACTTCTCTGAATCTCCATCTTTTTCAGTCCCTCCATTTCTGACACATCAAGACCATTTCAACCTGTCTTTAGTGCAGTCTCAAATGCAATTACCTGATGTTTCAGCTGAGGGGCTCTCACAGTACACTACCGACACTGTTGGACCTCTTTTGGGGCCTCCACTGCCATCTGTTTTCGACGAAGATTGCTTGTCTTCGGTGCCTTCTTATGTGCCTTTAAACCCTTCATCTCCATCATGCTCCTTTCTTGGTCCTCCCATGACTAGTTTCATGCCTGCTGGGACTATTGCTGATAGTTCCGGGGTTTTCGCTGAGAGGATTCTTTTGAATTCTGAACTTCAACCACAAGACTTGGAATTTCAGGGTGATAATGCTGGAATCTTTTGCCCTGATACAGTCCAACGAGTTTTCAAACCAGGAGATTTGCAGGTAGGTACTTGTTTAACATTCATCATTCGATTTAGTACAATAAATTAACTTTAAATTATTCATTTGAATTCATTTGTAAACTTGCTTCGAAAAGGGCCTGAGCAGTGACAATCAACAACTGGTTGGAGTGGCAACAACCAGCTCTACTCCTTTAGCTTCAGAGATGTCTAGTTTGGAAGATTCAACTTTCAACAAAGTTGGTAAACTGTCTGTTGAACAAAGGAAAGAGAAAATCCATAGGTACATGAAGAAAAGGAATGAAAGGAACTTCAGCAAGAAAATTAAGGTCCCTATACACTCCCTCTCATATCAACATTTATACCATTTAAAGACTGAAGTACTAATGTTTTATAATTAAATGTGTGTAGTATGCATGCCGCAAGACATTAGCCGATAGCAGGCCTCGAGTGAGAGGAAGATTTGCAAAAAATGACGAATTTGGAGACACCCATAGGCAAGCTTGTAGCAATCCTGAAGAAGAATATGATGATGAAGTAACGGTCTTCTTTCTTTTCTTCATAAAATTCCCAAGTTCTCTCGCTATATATATGTACTGATAATGAACTTTTGCTTTGATTTAAGCAGGTGGTAGTGAAAGAAGAGGAAGACATGGTTGATTCCTCAGATATTTTTGCTCACATTAGTGGTGTCAACTCTTTCAAATGCAATTATCCAATCCAATCCTGGATTTAATTAGTTTTAAACAATAAAGCTACTACAATTTTGCAGGGACCCCTGTTTCAAACTGGGTTTTCTCCAAGTTTGATGTTAAAAAAAAAAAAAAACTGAAAAAAAATATTAATAATAATTGGGTCCTATGGTATACAAATAATCAAGTCAGGGTTGCTATAGATAGTAAATAAAACTGTAATTTTTGTAGATATGTATGTATATGATCATTCCCCTTGTATCAAGTTCAATTGTATGTGATCAGCACATTTTCACAATGATATTATGGCATTCCTTAATTGCCAAAGTCACTTGTTGAAGAAATTAATTTTATGTTAGATTGATAGTGTAAACAATAGTTTGCTTCAATTGCTTGGCTCATGTGTAGTATAAATTTAACTTCTTCAAAGTGAAAAAAAAAAAATGGATGTTGCTAGGTGTTTGATGCCATTTTAGTTCATATTTTGTAATTTTGTAGTTAAAGCCATCTTTTGTGTATTATTTTTGGTTGTTCAATGAATATATATATATTTCATCGAGATGTGAGTTGGCAAAAAGAAAATTTTCAGGTTAAAATCAAATTTAACATGATTCACAACTAATTTTATTATTAAAAATAATATATTAGTATATATTTTACAATTAAACTTAAATAAAAATATTTGTACCATTTAATTTTGTATATGAATTGGCAGGAAAATTAGGCAAATATGATGATTTAAAAGGAAAATTAGAGATTTGGATCGAATTTAAGGAAATTTAAGAATGTGCGAATTTATTTGCAAGTTCCTCCCATGTACCAATGGATTTTGGAGCTCGCGAATCTGACCAAGTCAATGCGTTATTACATAATGAGAATAGGAACAGCTGAAGATGAATAATGTCATCGATGATCCCATTAAATTTAAATGTATCACATAAATGCAAGAAACATTTAAAATGTTGATTCGGGTCCTCATGTGTTGAGCCCCAAACTGCAGGTTACTCTGTATCATCTGTATAATTGCCGATCTGATCTCAAAATTGTTCGCATTCGTGGCTTGTCTGTTGATGTTGCCTTGCACAACGTCCAAATTCGGCATTGCGTAATCACGCAGTGTGTGATTTTGCTCTGTCATCGGCTTTACAATCTGTGGAATTGGTTCTACTAGTGGTGGTAGTGGTATTTGCCCGGGCTAGTCCTCGTACAACAGATTTTCATGTGGTGGATCTTCTATTGGAATGAGAGTTCTTCATGCTCGTCTTAACGTGTGTTCTGGTTCAGGGTCAGACTCGATCAGATCTCTTCTATTTCGAGTCATACACAACAAATAAGAAACACAACTGAGTTAATAAAAATAAAATAAATTTCAGATAAATAAAAAAATATCGTACCTATGAATTTCAATTTTCCTACTTATCCTAATTAGCATATAATTATTACTAAAATTTGAGTTTAACACATAAACTTCCTTGACAACTATGCCAACAACTTGATCGTGCCCCAGCATGCATGCTTGTCCTTTGGCTTAGGAATTATGCAATGAAATGTGTGATTAAGTGCAGTGTTTGCAAGTGTACAAGTCAAATTGTAATATAGTTAATTATAACGAAATACTAGAGGTACTCTGAGGATCGTACCCAAGGGAGGTTTGTTTAAACCAAATGATTAGCAATGAATAACACACTACCTAGGTCTAAATAGATACTCATGTACTGATCATATTATGGCAAAATAATAAAGAGATGAACTGCAAAAAAAAAAAAAAAATACAAAAAATCCAAATACAAAAATATTAATTAATTCAAGTAGACAAAAGGGTGACTAACTTTCGTGTTCTTGATTAACTTAGATCTAGAGGTTTTACTAATTAACTAACAATTAATCTAATTAACACCTTTCGACCTATAACTAGATTATTCGATCGACTTTCCCTTTGGATGTCGCGACATCTATGGCAGTCCACTGACTTCTTGGCCAAAATGTTTTCCTACACACTTAATCAACTTGTTAGTTCTTCCTTAGGCCGGATTGGCCTAAAATGTCATAAAACAACACTAAAAGCTCAATTTATTCAACTTAACTTCAAAACTAAGTAATTCTTAAAATGCACTTAAAAGATAGAAAATCACTTGAATACAAGCTCTTTAAGTAGTGAAAAGAGCTTAATTTTTCACAACGAATTGTGGCAGATCAACTCAACGAGCCTAATAATTTTGCAAGGGTGTTTTCATCCACACAACCTCAATTAACTTGTAAATCAATTTGTAACCGACCTAATTAGGTCAAAATACATGAAAACTATATATATTAACTCAAAACAACAGTTTAGGGAGTTCATTTTAGAGCAGTTTAGAGATTGATTTAGGGTTTTAATAGTAGATTAGTTATACTCTATTTTTCTTTCAATTCTTGTTCAAGTACTTTTTAATTGTTAATCAAATTTCTTTATTCCTTTCTTCTATTTTATTTTCATTTCGTTCCAATTGATAATCAATTATCAATTGTGGGTCAATGTGGCTGCTCATCAAATTGCAACTCTTGGATTCTCAAATTCCTAAGCAATTCTTATCCCCTCTCTCTTATTTTATATGTATTTGAATGTATGGTAATTAGGAAGGATTATTATCATTTAGAATAGTCAGTAACTAAAACCTTAGGAAGGTCGATTGATCAAAGTGGGAATGGTTAGCTTAGGCTTATGGTTCACAAATTGATTATTGGATTAGGTTCAATATGCATAAACTCTAGAATTGACGAGTCTAGGAAGTAATTTAGGTAGATGAGATCGTAAGGGTATTCTACTCAGAGCCAATTCAGCCTAGCTCAGTTTAATTCATCAAGTTAAAAGATAAGTGGATTAAGCTGATTAATTAATTTAGTTATAAGCTAAAAGGTATTAACTAGGTTAGTTCTTAATTAATCACTAGAAGTTCCTGAATCTAGGTTAATCACAACCATGGAAGTTAACCATCCTTCTACTTGTTTAATTTGATTGTTAATTTGGAATTTCGTTATTTTATGCAATTTAGCCTTTATTTCCTCAAACTCTTAATTTTAATGTTAACTGTAATAAAATGATTATTTAGACCTAGTTTTGCACGTTAGAATTTCCTGTTAATTTAGTTTAGGCAAACCTCCCTTAGGTATGATCCTTGGAATCCTTCTAAATTGTTTCATTGTAATTATAAACTATATTACAATTTGACTTGTACACTTGCAAACACCACACTTAATCTCATATTTAATTGTATATTTCTAAGCCCTGGTGCACACACACCGAGGCACGATCACTACTCTAAGTAGAATAGGGGTGGGGGACACACCCTAGATAAATACACAAGGGTTGTTGCCCCTCTCATGTAATGTGAAGGCTTGGGGCCTTTCATGTATTGAGTTCAATTATATGAGCTTCTTGGACTTTTAACCCAACACTTTATAATTTAATCAAACCTAATATTTGTTTTCTATTCTCAAAATAAATATTATTTATTTAATTGATTTAATTAATTCAATTAACCAAAGTAATTTTCTAATTAAATAATTTTCTCAACCCAATTCTAATTTCGTTAAAGTCATGATGACTTTACTGTAAAAGAATATATAAGGAAATATATTTAAATTCCATATTATATGAATTATTTAATTATTTATAATACAATAATAATTCAAATACCTTAAATTAATTCTCAAGTCATTTTTGTACTCAATGAGAAAACACATTAATTTGTGAATGCAATTCATTTCTGGTTTCAACCAGTTAACGGAGGGGCTGATTGAACATTTGTAATTAGGGCTCAAATAATTTATAATTAAGTTCCAGTTTTTCGTCTATTAATTATAAACTTATTTAGTCACGAAGTCATTCCACTATAGTATCATGACTGAACTTTCCCTAATTATATACCATTACAAAAGCTACTCGATAAGTGTGATCGTGTCAGAAAGTCTTAAAATTTATATAATGAATGATCGAGCCTAGAAACTAACTGTGACAACGATTGAGGCAAGCGCACCTATCGTTTGGTACTATAGCTATGGCAAGACTGAAAGTATCGTATCCTCAAGGACCAAGAGTACTAGTAATTACTATCCTTTTATTATTTAGCCTAAGAATTAAGGGAATTGTTGTTTAATCTAACTAACTAACTAACTACTAAGCTAAGGATGCTAAGACACAGAGAATGAATTGGAGAGAATACTTTTGGGAAAACCAATTGATTAAGACAATACTCGAGGAAGAATCCACCTAGACTTCACTTGTTATTTAACTCTGAACCAGACGATTTATTCACTTGACTTGATCCGTAGGATTCCCTAATTTATATTAATATCTCTCTCGAGGCTACTAACGTCTAACCCTAGGTTGATTAATTGAAATCTCTTTCTAATTGAAACCCCTAGAATTGCATTAACTCGATCTATGGACTTCCATATTAGGTTTGACCCTAAATCCGGCAGATTTTCGTCATCCTATCTCTAGGGTTGCGATCAACTCCGCTTAATTATGCTAGATCTACTCTTAAATAGGGAATCTTCTTCTACTGCCTAAGCACATCAATACTTGAATCAATATCCTGAAATATCAAAGCAAGAATTAAGAACACATAGTTAAGAAAAAATCAAGTATTTATCATACAGTTCAGAAAACAATAACAAGATCCGTCTTAGGTTTCATCCCCCTCAAGTATCTGAGGAGTTTAGTTCATGTTTATAAAAGAATACATCTCAGAAGAAAATATAACACAAATCATAAGAAAAACCCTAAAACCCTTGAAAGAAATTGAAGGGAAGATCTTCCATCTTGAGTATGATTCCGGCTTCTTGAGATGAATCAACTGGCTGTCTTCGAGTAAATCCCACAATTCGACCTTTCTGGCTTGGCTCCCCGGCCTACCTGAACGCCCCCTTTTTAGGTCACACTTAGGGTGTTTATATAGGCTTTCGGAATGTCTTTCTTTGCCCCTAAGTATCCTAATCTGATTGGAACTAAAACAGGTCACGGTAGGGACACGCCCGTGTGGCACGCCTTTATAAATCGAGTCCAGGCCGTGTTCGGATCTGCTTAAAGAGGCACAACCATGTGGATTTCTCCAGGCCGTGTGGATTTCGTACTTTGGCCCATTTTCTCCGTTTTTGGCCCGTTTCTCGTTCTTTTCATCCTCCGGTGCTTTCTCAAGTATAAAACATGAAATTAAAGGATTAGGACCATCAAATTCCACAATTCAGGGGATAAATCATCCAAAAGTATGCTAAATATGGGATTAAAATATGTATATATTACAGTTTATCAAATACCCCCACACTTAAGCATTTGCTTGTCCTCAAGCAAAATTCTCAACTCACAATTAAAACGAACTTCCTCAATTCATAATATTCATCAATAGTGTTTCATCATAATTCATAGATAATTTATACATTGATAATTTAAGTAGAAGGGTCCTAAAGATTCAAAATGTCAAAGTCATAGTTTTTATAGCACGAAAACATAGGTGTTTCCCCTTACCTAAATAATTACCTTTAATTTAAAATCGACAAGAGTTGACATCCTCACTAAAGATTCACTCAAATCACTCAAAGTGTTTAAGGTTCAAAATTAAGCACTCAAAAGTCGAACATGAAAAGTTAATCCCATAGGCTTGCATGAAAATCAAATCTCCACCACTATAGAATGAAATGATACACAGATCAAAAGGTCTTTTAAGGGTTGTAACGGGGCTTTGGTTAAAGGTGTGGATAAAAGTTGAATTAAAGGGTTAGAATCGAGATTGAATTGACAAATTACCTAACCTAAAAAGATGAACTAAGACTCGAATAATTACATCAATTAAAATTTTATAACACGAGCTTTTTCTCAAGATGTGATTTTAAATGTATAAGCTCACTTAATCATAGAACTAATAAATATACTTCGTTTTTTTTAAGAACAAATCAAGTGAATATAGGAAAGAATTTACAACTGAAATAGAGAACATAGTTAGGCAAATGATCAAATCAAATCTCGATATAAGGGTAGTCAAGAGAAATGGTGATAACAAATACAAAGCAGTTTTTGGGTTAATATTAGTGGGTGAGTCAATAAACGGTTTGTTAAGATCAAAGGGGTTCACTAGGGGTTAATTGTGAGGGTAGGCTTTTAGTGGAGTAAGTGGGTTAAATCCTAAGTGCCTTTATCATCTCTGTATATCAACTCAATGATGTGGTCTTGACATGTATAATCGAAGCAAGTTCTAGAATAACAAATCAATGTTGACACACTCATAATCAATAAAGTGAGCAAGAAAAGATATATGCTCTAAATGGCTCAAAATCTCACAAAAATTATGGGTTTTTGATCTCAACCTTGTAAATTTCAAACTTCAAGATAATAATTAGATTCAAGTAGACAACCTAAAAAAATTTAATTTTTTGAAAATAGACTCATCATGCTTGATTCTCTAGTCTCTTAAAGTTTAAATCGTCACTGCACAATTATCAATGACTTAATCCAAAACATATCAATAAAAATCATGAATCAAAAGAAATTTCTAATAGTAAAAATGAGGAAATTTACTTAAGAATAAGACATAATTCAGGGATTTGAGAATAATGCAAAAAGTTAGGAACTTTTTTTTAAAATAAAATTCACCCCCCACACTTAAGATGTACATTGCCCTCAATATACCAAGATCTATATGAAATCATAAGAGATAGGGAGAAGTGAAACTTCCTGAATTTTAGATGGATTCCTTGAGTTGGCAGTGTAGAAATTTGATTCGGAGGTGAAAGATAAGTTGGAGGAGGCATCTTTGGTGGTGGTATGGTGGCCGCCAACAATCTCTGCGCTAGATGAAGAAATTGGAAAGCTCGTGAAGAATTAGCCAGGAAATAATAAGAATAATTCAAAATATACGAATTATATATTTAAAGACAAGAAAGATAAAGAAAAAGAGTGTAAAAAGTAAAATAAAATTAAAAGAAAAGATTAATGGACTGAAAAGTCCTTATTGTTAGATGGTTCGCGAGGTGGGTGTGATTTCTAAAGGCGTGGTGTGGTGATTCCCTAACAGCCTTTAGAACCTAAATCAAAGAAAACAAAATAAAATAGACTAAATTAAGCATAAGAGAAATAAAGATAAGGAAAATAAAAGATAAAAGAAAAGAAAAAGAAAAATTAAATGGACTCAAATGTCCTTGGCTCGGTGAATTAATGAAGCGGCCGGCATGAACTTATGTGATTCGGTCTTGCACGGGGAGACTGTGCTATGGTCCTTTTACTTCTTCGACATGGGAGTGGTTTCGTTGGCCTTGCCTTTAGGCATTGAGTGATATTAGTAAGGATGGTGAAGAGAAATTATGGTGGCTAGGGTTGAGAGGAAAGGGGTTTGGTGAGGAAAGAAGTGAGTAGAAAAGGGAGTTTATATAGGAATAGGGACAATCGTATCGCATGGCCGTGTTATGCTTCGTTCATTTCTCCCACGCCTGTGTGCAGGTCGCCACGCCCGTGTTGATAAAATAGTGTCGACCACGGCTGTATCGCACGGTCGTGGTGTTTAGTCGGAGCCCCTGGCTTGAAGATATTTTTCGTCCTGTATCGTACTATCTCTGCCACGCTAGTACGAAAATTCGTGGTGTCCACACGGCCACGGCCACTCCCGTGTGCAAGGCCGTGTGGATGGAAATCTGTGTAGTTAGTTGTAGTTAGATGCTGAAAGTAAAAATGAAAAGAAAAGAAAATAATAAAATAAAAATATGAAAATTAATAAGGTTAGTGCTCGGGTTGCCTCCTGATAAGTGCTTGTTTAAAGTCTTAAGCTAGACTTACCTCTCATTCGCGTAATCATGGTGGTTTGAGGAGTTGAAAATCCTTTCTCATGCTATCAATTCTATTATCAGTATATAGTTTAAGTCGAGTAGCGTTTACTTTAAAAGTGCCGAATATAGGATTACTTACCTCGACTGTTCCGTAATGGAAGACATTGAGTAACTTAAAAGGGATTTTTTCGTTTGTATCAAGGTCTGAGGTGGCGATCCGAGGGTTTGTTTTAGCCAACAATACCTGATCCCCTATCTGAAATTGGTTTGTCCCATCTTTAGGTTTATCATGGAGTTGCTTCGGTTTTGCTTCGTGTATTCCTAGTTTCTCTTTGAAATGTGTCTTCCACTCGTCTAGTTCATCGATCTGAAGCCTTTGTTCCTCATGAGTTATTTCCTTGTTGGCATAAGGTCTAGGATCTGGCTCAATTGTGTAGTTCCGTGGTGCTTCTTGAAAAGAAGGTTTAACCGAATGGTCATTAATAGAATTTATTTTCTCACCTTGATTACTTAATGTCCTAGCCGAGTCAAGAGCCTGAAGAGTGATTGTCTCGTCACCTACACGAAGTATGAGTTCACCTGTACCAACATCAATTTTAGTTCTGGCAGTTGCTAAAAAGGGTATTCCTAAAATTAAAGGAATATTATTGTCCTCATCCATGTCTAAAACGACAAAGTCTACTGGGACTATAAATTTATCAATTTTCACGAGTACATCTTCAATTATACCCCTAGGAATTCTAATAGTTTTATCAGCTAATTGAATGCTCATCCTAGTTTGTTTGGGTTTCCCTAGACCTAGCTGTTTAAACATTTTATAAGGCATAACATTGATGCTTGCCCCTAAATCAGCTAAAGCATTGTCAACAGATAAACTACCAATTAAGCATGGAATTGTAAAACTCCCTGGATCTTTTAATTTTCGTGGTAGTTTATTTTGCAACATTGCTGAGCACACTGCGTTTAGTTCCACATGCGATTCTTCGTCTAACTTCTGTTTGTTTGTTAAAAGCTCTTTTAAAAATTTCCTTGAATCTGGCATCTGCGAAAGAGCTTCAAGAAACGGTAAGTTAATATGTAATTTCTTTAAAAGTTTAAGAAATTTACCGAATTGTTCATCTGTGTTGCCTTTCTTCATCGCATTGGGGTATGGTACACGGTTTTGGTTTGTCATGGCTTACCTCAACCTTACATTCCTCTACCACATTCTCTTGCCTTAATTTGGGTTCATCTAACCCTTCACTATCATGAGCGATTATTGCTTGAAGTTGCTCCTTTGGGTTAGTTTCAGTGTTGCTTGGTAAGCTTCCTTGTGATCGTTCAGAGAACTACTTAGCAAGTTGCCCTAGTTGGTTCTCGATCCCTTGAATTGATGCTTGCTGATTTTTGAGTGCTGTCTCAGTGTTTTGGAAACGGGCTTCTGACACCGTGGTGAATTTTGTTAGCATCTCCTCAAGGTTTGGCTTCTTTTCTTGTGGGTAGGGTTGCTGTTGGAAGCCTGAGAGGGGTTGTTGTCTTTGATTTCCTTGACCACCCCATGAAAAGTTGGGATGGTTCCTCCAACCTGGATTGTAAGTGTTACTATAAGGGTTATTTTGAGGTCTAAAATTGTTACCCATATAGTGAGCTTGCTCGTTTTCAGCGTTCGGGTTGTAAGGTGGATATTCTGTGTTGTTCATCCCTCCTCCATTCGTGTCGCACTGCATCAATGAATGTACCTGCGAAGAACCACATAAACCATCAATTTTCTACTTAATATCTCTACCTGATTTGATAGCATGGTCATTGCGTCGAGGTTGAAAACACTAGCGGCTTTTGTCGACATTGTCCTTGTAACTTGCCACTGATAGTTATTCAGTGACATCTCTTCAATGAATTCGTAGGCAGCCTCAAGTGTTTTGTTATTCAAGGTTCTGCCGGTAGCTGAATCAATCAACTGCCTGGTTAAGGGGTTCACACCGTTGTAAAAGGTTTGAACTTGTAGCCACAAGGGTAACCCATGGTGTGGTCACCTTCTCAATAGATCCTTGTATCTCTCCCATGCATCATAAAGTGTCTCTAAATCCATCTGCACAAAAGAAGAGATATCATTCCTCAATTTAGCCGTTTTAACCGACGAAAAATATTTTAACAAAAATTTTTCGGTCATTTGTTCCCATGTAGTGATTGATCCTCGTGGTAACGAGTTCAACCACTGTTTGGCTTTGTTCCTTAATGAAAAGGGAAACAACTGAAGATGAATGGCATCATCAGAAATGCCATTTATTTTGAAAGTATCGCAAAATTCTAGGAAATTTGCCAAGTGGTTATTTGGATCTTCATCCTGCAAACCATCAAACTAAACAAATTACTGTGTCATCTGAATTGTGTTAGGTTTCAGTTCAAAATTATTTGCAGTAATAGTAGGTCTAACAATACTTGACTCAGTTCCTGTTAAATTAGGTTTAGCATAATCATACATAGTACGAGGAGCATGATTTTCGGCCACCACCGGAGGTAGAAGATTATTATCAGCCATCTCTTCGGTAGTATTAGTTTCATTCCCTTGCTCTTCTTCTATGTATTGTAAGCTTCACCTTATTTCTCTTCTATTTCTGCGAACGGTACCTTCTATATCATTGTCAAAAGCAAGGGTCCTGACGGGTTCCTTCTAGCCATAAACTAGAAAAACCTATCAGAAGCAAAGGAAAGAAAAGAAAAATTAGAGAAGTAAAAATAAAAGAAAAAAATTAATTGCAAATAAATAAAAATAATCGCTAAAGTAATAAAAATCAAGTGTTCCTAATATCTTAGTCCCTGGCAACGGCGCCAAAAACTTGATCATGTCAGAAAGTCTTAAAATTTATATAATGAATGATCGAGCCTAGAAACTAACTGTGACAACGATTGAGGCAAGCGCACCTATCGTTTGGTACTATAGCTATGGCAAGACCGGAAGTATCGTATCCTCAAGGACCAAGAGTACTAGTAATTACTATCCTTTTATTATTTAGCCTAAGAATTAAGGGAATTGTTGTTTAATCTAACTAACTAACTAACTACTAAGCTAAGGATGCTAAGACACAGAGAATGAATTGGAGAGAATATTTTTGGGAAAACTAATTGATTAAGACAATACCCGAGGAAGAATCCACCTAGACTTCACTTGTTATTTAACTCTGAACCAGACGATTTATTCACTTGACTTGATCCGTAGGATTCCCTAATTTATATTAATACCTCTCTCGAGGCTACTAACGTCTAACCCTAGGTTGATTAATTGAAATCTCATTCTAATTGAAACCCCTAGAATTGCATTAACTCGATCTATGGACTTCCATATTAGGTTTGACCCTAATCCGGCAGATTTTCGTCATCCTATTTCTAGGGTTGCGATCAACTCCGCTTAATTATACTAGATCTACTCCTAAACAGGGAATTTTCCTCTACTACCTAAGCACATCAATACTTGAATCAATATCCTGAAATATCAAAGCAAGAATTAAGAACACATAATTAAGAACAAATCAAGTATTTATCATATAGTTTAGAAAACAATAACAAGATCCGTCTTAGGTTTCATCCCCCTCAAGTATCTACGGAGTTTAGTTCATGTTTATAAAAGAATACATCTCAGAAGAAAATATAACACAAATATTAAGAAACACCCTAAAACCTTGAAAGAAATTGAAGGGAAAATCTTCCGTCTTGAGTATGATTCCGGCTTCTTGAGATGAATCAACTAGCTGTCTTCGAGTAAATCCTACAATTCGGCCTCTCTGGCTTGTCTCCTCGGCCTACCTGAAAGCCCCATTTTTAGGTCACACTTAGGGTGTTTATATAGGCTTTCGGAATGTCTTTCTTTACCCCTAAGTATCCTAATCCGATTGGAACTAAAACAGGTCACGGTAGGGACACGCCCGTGTGGCACGCCGGTGTAAATTGAGTCCGGGCCGTGTTCGGATCTGCTTAAAGAGGCACGGCCGTGTGGATTTCGTACTTTGTCCCATTTTCTTCGTTTTTGGCCCGTTTCTCATTCATTTCATCCTCCGGTGCTTTCTCAAGTATAAAACATGAAATTAAAGGATTAGGAGAATCATATTCCACAATTCAGGGGATAAATCATCCAAAAGTATGCTAAATGTGGGATTAAAATATGTATATATTACGGTCTATCAAAGTGCTCATCTAATGACATTGTCATCAGTGTGTTATCCTCATAGGATATCCTTAATCTCTTTAGGATAAATTTTTTCCCCCAATACGATCTTATTTTATCTCATGGTAACCATTACATCTTCCTTCATGCAAAGTCAATTAATATTGAATAGTAAATAAGTCATTTATCACAAATACAAACAACCTGTGACCACGTTTACTTTTTATCTATTTTGTAATGCTGAAGAAAGGATATCATTTACCCGTTAGTTGGGTAATAAATTCCACTATTATGAATGATGCTACATACTGTAGAAGTCGTATACCCAATGCACTAGCTTTTTGTTCATTATTTATTTGAACTCAGGCTTTTACTTACATCAAAGTATACGAGTCATGCATATATAGTCCATCATCCACTCAGGATTAAGGTATGACATGCTATGAACTTCATAAGTAGACCTATTCATGGGCCAGACTATTCGCCCAGGTCTAAAAGCCCACCCAAAATTTGGGAGGGTTTGGGTAAAAATATTAGTCTCGAAAAATGGGTTTGGGTAATTAGGCCTATTTAAAATATGGGTTGGGCTCGGGCTTGAACATTCAAGGCCCGAGCCCAACCCTGCCTGACGTGCTTTTAAGTTTATAATACTTTATATTATGTTATTTTTATATAGGATATATCTCAAAACTATACATGAACTACTATTTACTATGCAATTGTATACATGAACTTTGATTTTGTGCAATTTTATACATGAAATTTTAATTTGATCCAATTCTTGTAAATTATTAACACAATTTTTTATATAACATCATTTTAAGTTTAATATTGCATAAATAAATAATTATATTTATCCAATATAAAAATAAATTGATGTATTTATTTCTTTAAATATGTAGGATTAAAACAAAATTAAAGTTTCAAGTATACATTTGAACCATAATTAGAGTTTCACGTGCATAATTGCACCAAATTAATCAAAGTTCATGTATAATTTTGAGATTTATCTCCTTTATATATTATGTAATTTATAACACATTAAAAAATAAACCTATACTAAATATATAATACTATTCTAATGTAAACATTAAAATAATGTTAAGATGACTATATAAAAATTTTCAATAAATAAAAAATATATAAAAGTATTTAAATTAAAATAATATAAATATTTTAAAAAAAATTAAAAATAATATGGACAAGCATAAAATGGGCTTAGGTTATTCTTTTGCAAAATATGGGCGGGCTGGGGAAAAATTTTAGGTCCATATTTCAGGTCGGGTCGGGCTTGGGCAAGCGTAAAGTATATTAATATCATGCTTAGGCCCGACCCGAACCTTGCCCAGCCCAACCCATGAGCACCTCTAGTCATAATTGAATAAATCCAGAAACAAATTTAGGATCTATTCTACTTAGGTCTTATACGGTATACTGTTAGCCCAGTTAGTCACATCTATATCTCTATATTTTAGGAGCCATCTACTCAAATACTCAAGACAAAGCATCTCCCCACTTGGACTTGATAGATGACATATTAGTCTTTCAATTAGTTTTCTCATTTCCAATTAGACTAAGGACATGTTTAGGTTCATCTACTAATACAAGTTGTCTTCCCGTATTATGATTTGACCACATAATACCACTTGGTATTAATTAAACGTTAGATAACCAATGAGCCAATATTTGCTTCCATTTTGCTTTGCATGCAAAAACATTGAGACAATATACAAAGTGTATTAATGTAATTCATGGATGTTATTATTAAACTAATTTGTTTGAAAAATACAAGTATGAAAAATTAATATATACTTAGGGAACTAGATCCAACAGTTAGTTGCCCTTACTCCTTGTTATTTGAGTTGTTTGTTTGTGACTTAATATGCTAAGGATCCTAGTGGTTAAGTTTGAGCATAATATGTTTGAAGAACTAGCTAAGTGGAAATTCATGTCACCACTTCTTCATTTAGGTCATGTTTAGAATGTTATTGAACATTTTTTAAAACATTATGCATGGTCATAGTAGTTTTGTAATACCCCATACCCGATCGAATAGTCGGGTTCGAGGTACAGGATGCCACATTCATTGCTGAAGCAATTATAATCCAATATAACATGATTTCTATTTTATGCAAGACATTTTATCCATTAGCATGATTATTACAATTAATTTATAATATATTATCCTATCCCAGGGTTTATACGAGCTTACAAAAGCTTTTTTGATAACCCAAGAATAATGAAAGATTAAACTGCAAAGTTTCGAAACATTTCAGGCTGGAGTTGCGACTTTAGGGATGCGATGTCACGACCTCCAAATCAGTAAGTTGACTTTACACTTGATGACTAAAATGTAAAGATTCCAAACTTCACCAAGTTGACGTTGCGACATCAAATAGGAAATGTCGCGATGTTGAGAGCTAGTGTCGTGGCATCCATGAGGTGATGTCCCAACTCTGTAGGCAAAACACAACAATTACAATCCTTATTAGTTTCAACCTACCATTTAACACAATATGTATCATCAACAAACTTAATGACAACACTATATATATATGTTCAATTTCATGATTCAACCAAAATAGGCTTTAGCCATGCATAACTATTACAATATCATTCGTCTATTACTCAACTACAAAAAAAGGGACCATTTACAACCTAATAATCGTTTCAACCCTAGGTACATGTCATTTTCTTATATGTAAAGAACTATTCAAACTTTGTTAAGTCAAGGACTATTGGCTAGATGTTTAATCAAGTCTCAAGACTTTAAGATTCACCTAAACATGCGCATGAAATAAACAAATCATACGTATAGCAATAGAACTCAATGGTACTTTAATGATTAAGTCAATGAAACATTACCAAGTGAACACAATCAATTCAAGTATAACGTTTAACTAAACCACATGCCATTTATGCCAATAGTTTCCATTAACATATGACATGGACATATATAGCAAATTTGCACACCAATTCACTAAACATTTGCATTTAAACTTATCATATCATGCCATTCAAGATTAGATACCAATACTTTCATTTTATAACATACCAAATTGAAGCAGAATCTCATTGACTAATTCATATGATTGTGTCATACCATACTTTCTAATAATTACCATACCATTTTCCATTTATCTCATATCCTACTTATTCATTTCATATCAATCACATATATTGATTATACTTATACATCGTTATTCATCAAACTGAATGCCTGATTCGAATGGTTTTTTCACATGTTTTCATTTTTCACATATCACATGTATACAAGCATACTAATTCAATCACATTTACCTCATTTATCTTATTACCATCTCATGTTTTCATAACCCTACTAACTAGATATGGACTTAGAACAGATACGTAGATCTAATACTCTGTCATCCCAAGTTGCTCGGCAACAATGACTTTGAAACATGTATACACTACCACCCCGAGTTGCTCAAAAATGATGTTTTCATAATCTAATTATTTTTTCATCCCCGGTTGCCTGACAATGATGACTATGTTTTAGTTTAGCAACACTTCTCAAAAGTGCTTTTGAGGAGAAGCTAAAATTTTCAACTTCTCAAAAAAGTACTTTTGAGCCCATTTTTGGTTTGGGAGAAGCATTTTTTTTCTCTAAAAAAGTAGCTTGTTTAGGAATGCTTTTGTTTCAAAAGTGCTTTTTGTCGCAAAGTGCTTCTTAGAAGCAATACTTAACATACCCTATATGTGTACATTCTACCACCTCGGATTGTCCAACAATGATGGTTTCATAATTTGATTATTCTTTCATACCGGGTTGCCTGGAAATGATGACTATATGTGTACATTCTACCACCTCAGGTTGCTCGGCAACGATAGTTTCTAATCATTATACTTGACCCTATGGCATGCCAACTATATATTACCCTGTCTGAACAGTTAATAGGGTAATCAATGTTCCAGTTACATTATATAACCAATTTTCATATCATTATTAATTCATTTCATTATCAATTCACATATAAAACCAATACCACATAGCATAGTTCAAACCATTTCCATTTCACATTCTGTTTCAATTGAACCATACTAGTTTTTGTTTTATTCAATTCAGTCCACTATCTCAATATTCAATATCAATCACCACAAATCAATTCATACGAACATTATATACTGTAACACTCCAAACCCGGCCTAGACGTTATGGCTGAATCTGGCGATATCACATTGAAGTGCTTTTCGAAAACATTATTTCATTGGAAAACCCGTTCTATATTAAAACTCGTTTATGATCATAACAGAAATTTAAGGGTATCTTGTTCATTGAAAACTCAAGTTGTTCTTAGCAGTTTGTCGATCATATTAGTTTGTTACTATATACGAAACGATGTTTGATGTGGAAGCTTTTACAGTATTTTACGAAAACGTGATGTTTTGAAAAGCATTTATCTTTTGAAAAAACACGTCCTACTACTATCAGTAAGAATTTAAATAATTAAAATCCTAAATTAAAAAGTTTAAAAATTTAAAGAGGCCTTATTACAAAACAAATACCCAAATTAAATTATTATAAATAAAAATCCAAAATAGAAGCAGGTACGGTTGTGTGGCCACTTCCGAGTCCCTCACCGCACCGATCAGCCTAAGATTGGGGATTACCTGTAAGATAAACAGAGGGGTGAGTTTACGAAAACTCAGTGTGTAACCCCAAATAAGCAAAGAACCAATCATGTAAGTGCAGTTTGGGCCTAAGCCCAAATCAATAACAGTTCAGTTCAGTTGGGCCTTAGCCCATTACAGTATCAGTATCAGTGTGGGCCTTAGCCCATTATAGTATCAGTAACAGTTCAAACATTCAATTAGGAATCCTACCTAACCAGCCTCTACACTCCACTCCGTCCAGCCCAACACACCATGTGGGGATAAAATCACCCACCCAACCCTACAATCCAAAAGTAGCACCGGTTGCGGCACTAAACAGTATTTGCAGTAGAGCTGCCAGTACAATACACTTCCTCCAATCATAATAATCTCATCCCATGCAACATATCATACATGTATGCAACATATATATCGTGGCATGCTCATATACAGTCATACATAAAATAAAACATAAGTCATTTTATAACATAGGGGCATAACAGTCATTTTATACCAGTTTGGGGGTCTAGGTATACTTATCGACCCATCAGTAGGTCCACAGTCGTCCATGTGACCCACATAGCCCAGAATTGGTCTCGGTCACAAACATTACACAGTTTGGCCCAATATTCTCCACACGTTCGTGTGGTTTACCTGTGTGGGGCCCACACGCTTGTTGGGCCCACACCGCCCATTTCGACCTAACATGGCCCAAAATGGCTTAAGACCATGAAATCGTTCATGGTCGCCTCAATAGTCGAATGTACACGCTTTATGCGTTCAGGTTACCACACGAGCGAGCGCATGCTCGTATAGTGTCAATTGTCATATTTTTCGGCTTTCCAATTTACGATTTGGGCAGTGTTTACACACCTGGTTACAAAAGATGCATAGACAGTCCTCGATCACTCCAGAACCTATGTTCACCCATAACATTTGGTTAATCACATATCAATTGAATTTAAAACGAATCTTATTCATTACACATATCCACTTGATCGTCAGCCACTTACCTTGATTGAACAATCGAATCCCTAAGCACTTTACTCACCAGAAAAACGATGATCACTAGATCTCAGGGTTATTACCTGCAATCCAGTCGAAACCCCTTATTAACAATTATCTACTAGAACAATTCAAGCCAAAACGAATACCAACTTACCGAAAGTACAAAACCGTAGAATAGAAATGGAATACTAAATCGGCAGAGAGCAAAGAAAAAGTCGGCACAGTGAGGGTAGAAGAAGAGAAATTCGGCAAGGATGAAACAACAACAAGCGTCGAAAATATTCGGAAAAGAAACCAAGAAGAGGCCAGGAAAGGAAGAATGTGTATTCAGCTAACAGCAGGAAAAGGAGAGAAGAGGAGATGAAAAGAAAAGAAAAGGTATATTCGGTACTGACCAAGATTGGGAACAGCCCAAAACTTGAGGGAGAGAAAGAAGATAGAGAGGGACAGTAGACTTGAGAGCAGAGAAAGCCAGAATAAAACTGATTTTGCAGAATAGAGCAAAAGAGAAAGGGAGCACTAGAAGTATTTTTGGCCAAAGAGAGGTTGTCAAAAACGAAAGAAATGAACAGAGAATATGCCAAAACTCCTACCACATTCGGCCAAAGAGAGAAAAACCAAAATGAAGCATACCCAATGAGGAGTACCACTCTGGTCGAAATTCTTGAGTGCCAGAGTCCATTTTCGGCATAACCCTCCCTCTCCCCTCACCTCCATTAATTTTCTCCTAAAATCCCTCCTCAAATCACACCACCTGCTCACACCTCCCCTCAACCACTCAATTTGAATTCTCCTCAACCACTTCAGTGTTTCAGTCAAACTCCAACACCTTCACGGCATAGCAGCAAAATAAATACTTCACTGCTCCCACCAAGATTCGAACACCAGTCCTCTGGCATAGGTAACACGCCACTTACCCCTAGACCAGTAGACTCTTTATGTCATGCTTTACCCACAATAATTTAAAAGCCTACTAACTATAGGCAAGAGTTTTATTCCTTAAAAACAAAATTTTTGCACAAGCCCAGGCTTGAACCCAAGACTTCTCAGACATTCCCAAACACACCCAAATTATTTAACCACTGAAGCAGACCAGTATTTGTGCTACAAACATACAAAAATAATTACCTAGATTTTAGGGCGTTACATATACTCACCTTGATACTCAATCATGCAATTAACATGAATATGCAAATAATTAAATTGATCTCGAATCATAAAAGTACAAATTGATTCTTCACATCATTTGTTGACAACTTTCGCTTTTTCTTTCCCTCTCAACGTCGTCTTTAGCTATGATAGATAATTAATAAAAGAAAAATATAAGAACTCATCCAATTCACAATCAAATATAAAACCAAGCATCTTTTTCATTTTATTCAATTTAGTCCCTAAACTCGGGATAAGCATATCTTTCGATATTTAGCATCGAATTAAAATCTGATTTCATATTCTTTCATTAGAGACCCTATACTTTATATTTATAGCATAATTTCATAAAAAAATTCAATTTATTCAATTTGGTCCCTAATGTTACAAAGTTAACAACTAAGATTATTAAGATTTATAATTTTGTCCTTATCATTATCCAAACTTAATATCTATCAAGTTCAAGTTTAATTCATCAATTTCTTAATAATGGAAACCTACTAAATATTCAACAATTGAACAAATTGATACATAGGCTAGCTAAATCAAGCTCTCATGATCATAAGTCTATAAAAATCAAAAGAAAATGACTTAGAGACTTATTTAAATTTTAGGTTCATTGCTCAAGCTCCAAAAATGGAGTTTTCTTTGTTTTTTGCTAAGGGATGGTGAAGAAGATTATAACTCATCATCTTTCTTTCCACTACCAAGCCATTTATACTTTAATTAATCTTAATTAATTAAATCAATAATGTTTTATTTCATTAATTTACTATTAAACTAAACTAAGTGACCATCATTAATATCATCCACTAAGTCATGCTAACATTTGGACCACTTTATTACTTTGGGTAATTGCTATCTAACTCCCCAAGGCTTTTCTTAATTAAAACTCTATAGCGATTAAATTTCTACAATTTAGTCCCTAAGCATTAATTAACTATTTTTTTGGCTAAATTACTTAATTTTATTTTAATATATTTTTATATTAACTCCACAAATATTCTTATTTTATATTTACAGGCTCGATTTACGGAAATGGGATTTTGAAACTGCCCTTTCTGACACCACTAGAAATTGGGTTGTTACAAGTTTCTCTAAGTGTGTTTCATAATTACAATGTTCAGAGGTGTTTTAATAGTTGATTTTGGTGTCTAAAATTTGATGTTTGAGTCCTATAAGTCTAAGATTTGGTATTGAGCATTTAAGTACAGAGGAGTTTCAAGTTAATTTTTGGCTCTAAGCATAGAGGTATCGATACTTGAGCCTTGTGGTACTGCATCAAGTAAGATAGAATGTCAAGATCTACAATAATTGGGAGAAGTCTCTTTACTATTCCTTACTTGTACTGATACCATAGTGCATGGCATTGGCCACTACACTATTTTGAGCCTTATTGGCCTTCTGAGGCCCGATTTGAAGTTCATTATTGTTTTATCCATGATGGATAGGGTATCGACCTTCAATATCCCTCATTACAACGTCCTCCACTAGGTCATTATTGTAGTCGTTCAAGTGCCATGCAAAGAAAGACAGATGAAAAGAAAAAAGAATGGGGTGACATAGAAGAAAAAAAAGGGCTACAAGGTAAAGCATATATGTGAAAATATGCTATAAGTTCCTATACTTTTCATACATTTGGAGTTTAGTCTTCTTACTTTTATTTCAAGAAATTTAGTCCCTCTACTTTTTGGATTTAAAAGTGGAAGTCCAATTTAAAATTTTTTAGTTAAATTTAGGTTCATTACATCAACTTTTTGATTACATGGATACCAAGTGTGTATTTTTTTATTTCAAAATATCACAAAAAATTAACTATATTAATAATTGGACTTAAATTTTAAAATCTAAAAAGTAAATAGGTTAAATTCCTAAAAATAATAATATAAAAACTAAATTTCAAATTTACAAAAATATAAAAATCTATAATATGTTTTAGGGTCTAGTTGGTCAACTAACTTTTAGGGCGCTTTCATTTTAGTCACCCAAGTGCTAAATATCTAATGGAATTGATTGCACATATCACTTCATGTTTACTTTTTTATTTTGATCACCCCAAAAAAAATAGTTTTTCAAGTATTGGTCAAGGTAAAAAGAATATTTGGGATTAAAGTAGAAAAACAATAGAAACTAAAAACAATGTGATAAACCATAATTTATACATATTTTGACCCCATGCTTAGCCTACTTTTGGATGAATTTTCATTAGATTTGTTGAATTCGATGCTCCTAATCCCTTAATTTCATGTTTTACACTCAGGAGAGCTTAGGGAGACGAAAAGGACGAGAAACGGGCCAAAAAGGAACAAAATGGGCTTACCTCGAAAATCAACACGGCTTGGACTATCTCACATGGGAATATCACACGGCCGTGTGTGATGAGCAGAATCGAGCACGGCTTGGACTATAATACACGGGAGTATCCCTGCCGAACCCAAGTCTAATTCTATTTGGAAAAGGGCTACTTGTAGGCTAAGAAAGGCGTCCCAAAGCCTATATAAACACCCTAGGGGTGACCTAAAAGGGACGCAGAGTAGAAGGCATAAAATACTCGAAGACAACCATCAGAAACAGCTTGGAAGAAGGATCTCCATCAAGACTGAAGATCTCCTGTCAATTTCTCTTGAAGTTTTTGGGTTTTCTTATGTTTTGTTGTTTCCCTTATTTTAAGATGTTTTCCTCTATTAGTATGAACTAAATCCCTTAAATACCTAAGGGGATGAAACCTAAAACGGATCTTATTATTATTTGATTTATAAGATAAATACTTGTTCTTATTCTTAATTGTGAATTCTTATTCTTGTTTTGATAATTCAGGTTATTGATTCAAGTCGAATGTGCTTATTCAGAGGAGCAAAAGTCCCTGTTTAAGAGTAGATCAACACAATTAAGCGGAGTTGATTGCAACCTTAGAAACAGGACGACATAAATCTGCCGAATTAGAGTCAAATCTAATAAGGGAATCCATAGATTGAGTTAATGTGACAATAAGGGTTTTAATTAGAAAGAGATTTCAATTAATCAACCTAGAGTCAATTGTTCTTAGTCTCGAAAGAGATATTAACATAAATCAGGGATTTCTACGGATTAAGTCAAGTGAATAAATCGTATGAATCAAAAGTAATAAGTGAAGTCTAGGTGGATTCTTCCCTGGGTATTGCCCTTATTATATAGTTGTCTAAAAGTATTTTCCCAATTCATTATCTGTCGTGCTTTTAATTATTTTAGTTTAAAAAGAATCACTCCAATTCTTAGGCTAGATAATAAGAAGATAGTAATTACTAGTACTCTTGGTCCTTGTGGATATGATATTTCCGATCTTACCATAACTATACTATTAAACGATAGATGCGCTTGCCTTTATTGTGATCATAGTTACTTAGAGACACATCACAATGATGCATTAAAAAATTGTCAATTTGTACCTGTTTACTCCTAATTTTTTTAATTACTGAATTTAATCTCCTTCTAAATTTTAAAATTTTATTTTATGCTTTCAAATTAAAATTAATTCAAACAACTTATCTTTAATAATTGTTTACGAAACTCAATTTTATTTTCATTATATGATCTTTAAGTCTTTCATGCTAGGCTAAAAGCAAAAAAAAAAAAAAAAAAAAACCTTTGTAATTAATTTAATTAATTAATCTTATTTTCTATGTCCAAAATTTTTTCATTGATTCATTATCCAAACGAAAAACAATCCAAACAAAAAAAAGAGGATTTTTCTTTGTTTTTAGTTTAGTACGGAAGATTTGAAATTATATAATCAAAATAAGTTTAAGTTTCATAGAAAATTATTAAATATGAGTTATTTGATTTGATTTTATTAAGAATAATCAAAAACGTAAAATAAAATATTAAAATTTAAAAAGAGTTTAATAGTAACAAATCAATTGAAATTATCGAAGGATAAAGCATGTCATTCATTTATTTAATTGATTTTGATGTATTAAAATTTAAATTTTAAATAAAAAAGAAATTAAAAATTTTCGACAATAGAATAAATAAGTACAATTTGACAAAATTTTAATATATTATTTTAATTTCTACCACTTATTTATTTTAATCCTTAAATTTTTTTTACCTTAATCAATGCTTTAAAAAATAATTTTTTTATAATTAAAATGAAAACATCCTAAAAATTAAATGACTAAAATAAAAGAATATATATAATGTTTACATCCAAACGCAATTAAAAATTTAAGGCTTGAAAATGGTTAACATAAAAACACTTTAAAAATTAAGTATAAACTTATAAGGATTTCATTTTCAATGCCTAAGCGACCAACCGAGATTGGGTTTAGGATTGCTTCTTGAATCCCAAAAGCACGAAGCAATCACAAGTTAGGTGTGTTTGGAATGTAAAAGTACTTCTCCAAAATGCTTTTTAAGGTGTGTTTAGCATTTCCTCTAAAAAATATTTTTGAGATAAAAAATATTAATGTTTATTTCAACAAAAAAAAATTAATCCAAAAACAATTTTTTCAAAAGATCGAAATTATAGCTTATCCCTTTTTTCAAAAATACTACTAAGAAGCAATAAGAAACTAAGCATTTAACCCTTATTGCCTTCATTCAAGTAAAGTTGTTGAGCTTATCTGCAACATTCATTTCTTTCCCCTGTTTCATCAAGAAATTGCAGGGCAGTTTATAAAATAAGAGAAACATAAGAGAGAAGAAAGAGATGGAATAACGAGATCATTATAAAAACCAAGATGCAAAAGATGGGTTTTTCTTTTTTTATTCGAGTTTCGAGAACATTATTTATGAAGACAAACAAGCAAAAGATGTTTCAGTTTGTAACAAATGAAGAAATCTTACAACAAAAAACAACTGATATGTATCATGATGTTCAAGCTTTGAAAAAACAAATGGTGGTCAAACTTAAAAGTACCAACTTGTCAGCACTTTGACCATTTCCCCAGGTAATAAAAACCGATGTTCTTCTCTCTCTCTCCTTCACATGTCTTCCGAAAAAAAAAAAATCAACCAAAACAAATAAACAGGAGAGTCCACCTTCCCCCATTCAGTAGGTTTTGTTCCCATGTTACTTTCCAGCTCAATTCCTTTTCTTTTTTCTTTTGTGTATTTTTAATGGTTTCTTTGAGAAGATTTTCCTTTCCTCATCTGGGTCTTTTTCAGTTTCCTTTACCACTTCATTTGCCTAAAAGTAAAACCCAAAAAGAAAATGTGGGTCATACTTGAAAGGTGAAACCCTGGAAGAACATGGAATCAATATTCCACAACGGCCTTGAAAGTCTTACAACACCATTTTTCCATCCCCCACTACTTTTGCTTCACCAGTTTTGGCCTTTTGGGTTCTTTGCTTTGTGGTTATCACTTTCTTAATTAAATAATAATAATAAAAATCCCCTTGATTAGTGTCTAGAACAGTTCATAAAATAAAGGAAAAAAGTGCTATTGGGTATCTAGAATGGTTGTTTGCTTTACAAACACAAAGCTGTCTTGGAGTTTCTAAGCTCAGGGCTAATGGATGATTAAGCCTTTTTTACTTTATTGAGAATCAGTTGTTGCTTCTCATCTTTGCTTGTCTGTTGAATTGGATTGGAGTGGTTCATCTTTGTTTCTTGGATCCATTTCTTTGAGGTAAGAGACCAAAAAAAAAAAAAAACAAGTTCTTCATTTTACTTGGTCCATTCAGAAAAGTTTGCTCAAAAGTTGGTACTTGGTACTTGGTACTTGGTAGTATAAGAGAAAGAAATTTTTGGTTAAGTGTCTCATTTTATTTTTGTTCAAAAGTTGTATACCTAACTGAGTTGCTTGGATTGATGGAAGCTGGTAGTTCCATGTTTGACACTGTTCAACACCCAACCACATATCAGTGTTCTTTAACATGTTTGCTTTTTAAATTTGGTTATATGTAAGAATTGTGATTCATAAATTTAAAAGAAAGAAAGAAATGTGTCTTGATTTGAATTGCTAAGTACTAATTCACTTTCAATTTACATTGTTTATATTTCATTTAGATTCCATGAGAATAATTTGTTCTTGTCTTTCTTGTTCATAACTTCACATATTAGGATTACATATATAAAAAATTAAAGCTCCATAATTACTTGATATAGTTGTTCGAGTTTGACAAGTTCTGTATTGTTTCAGTCTAGGATTTGTCTTAATTTGGCCATGGTGTTCTTTCTCTTTGTATTTTTGCTTCCCTTTTGTGTCATCTTGATACAATTCTTCATTATTATTTTTTCCTTCAGATTTGTAGTGAAGCAGAAATTAGATAGTTTGGAGGCTTATCAACCATTTTGAGGCCAAAAACAGTAACGGGGTGTGGCCGTTATTGATGTGTTATACTTAATTTTTAGCAGATGATGGACAACACATTTGTTCGTGGTCCGGAAGATGCAGGGGAAAAGAAGATTCACTGCAAATTTTGGAGGATAAGAAGGATACATTGGGAGACTTTGGAATGAATTGTTCTGAACTAAAATCAAAACAGCTGGGGAGTCCAATAAATCCACAGCATGCTCTGATATTAAATGTTAGAAGAATACAAGCCAGAAAAAGTTTTATAAATGATGCATTGCTTCGAGCTGTTTTTGGCACGGGGAATAAGATTCCGAGGCATGTGGTTGCTCTAGATGAGAAATACCTTCGTTATTGCCTCAAGTTGATTCATGTCAATGCAGCAAAAGCAGCTCAATGTAGTATCTCTGTGAACTTGAGCTCCACAAAAACAAGCATTTTATCCAATGGACAGAATCCAGCTAAAATCCCTGATGAAAATACAGGTGACTTGGGCAGGTTTATTTTCAAATGTCCATTGGAAGTCAGGACTGATAGTTTATATCTTGATTCTGCAGAACCGTGGGTTGTAGGTTCAATAATGGGCAGCAGGAGCATGGTAAATATATTGAAGAGCACATTGTTAGAGAAATCGGGTGCATTCAATGTCAATCCAAGTTTGAATGATGTTAAAAGATTGGTAAGTTATGACTTAATGAGCTCTCCGCGTGGTTTCAGTAGTTATTCCTCATATAAGCTAGATAGTGAAACATACATATTGGATGACTGTAAATAGGGGTCCAAGACCATGCATAAAAGGCCTGTTTCCATGTCAAGTACAAACTCAACATGCTCCGATCAGTCCTTTTCTTTAACTTCTACAACATTTTCTCAAGGAATGCTTCAGTGCACGTGGAATGGTGGGATTCCGTACTTTGTTTTCTCGCTGGATAATAAAAGGGAGGTGTATGTAGCCAATTTGGCAAAGGACGGAGCTGCTCGAAATAAGGGTCTGGACTATATGTACTTGTTACATTCCAGCAAGAGTTGCCATAAGGAACATGGGATTAGCGATCACGAATTTGTTGGTAAGATGACGGTGTCAACTTCTTTCTCAATCTGCCCTCAAGATTCTAAAATCATGGAGACGGAGTTTGTTTTGTTCAGTGGTAATAAAACTTCTATTCGAGAGATGCAAACTTCAAGCAATAATCACAGGAAAAATAAGGGCCTATCGGAAAAGGTGGTGGAAGCATTCAAGAGTAGTCATTTGTCCAAGCAGAGCACATTTTCTAGATTTTGTCAGTCAAGTTCCATAATGGAAGATTCTTCTTGGGACCCATATCGAGATACAGTGAACAATTCTGATTCACTAGATGGGATGAACCTTTTCGAGGAACAACTTCCAAGAAATTTGGAATTGACTGCCATCGTTGTGAGGGACCATTTCCCTGAGAATCCTCGACCAGAAGTTGGAGGTTGGGGCTTAAAATTTCTCAGTAAACCAGTGGCAATGCAAAACATCGACCCTTTGGAAGCGCCGGTTCATTCCTTTTGTTCTCGCAATAATGGTGTTTGCTCAACGAGTATGGATGTAGTAATTCCAGCAGGTATTCATGGTGGCCCAAGAACCAGAAATGGTGGGCCCTCTAGTCTTATTGAAAGATGGAGATCTGGTGGACATTGTGAGTGTGGTGGCTGGGACTTAGGCTGTCCTCTGACCGTACTCAAATCCGGGCCAAGTAAAGGAGGTTCACCTGCAACAGATATGCCCGAGTATTGCAAGTTATTCGATTTTTGCACTCAGGTATGTCTATAAATTTTCCCATCTGTTACAATCTAAGATGGCTGATGCTGGTATGTCTATAACCTGAATCACAATACAGGGTCCCGAGTACGGTTCTCCGACCTTGAGGATGACAAATGTTCATGACGGGCTGTATTTGATTCATTTTCAATCAGCATTTTCAGCCCTGCAGTCCTTGGCGATTGCGGTGGCCTACATTCATACTCAAAGTCCCACTTTCCGACCCAAAAATGTACAACAGTCGAGGTAGCGGGAATGGAGAGTTGCAACCCTCTCACTGCACCATAGTGTGCAAATTTATACAGTAACTCCAGCAGTGTATCAGTAGGAAACCTAGCTGTTGTCATTTGTATGTTTAGTGGTAATTGTATCCTTAATTTATCATAACAAAAGATATATAGTAGAACAGGTTATAGATGGAGTGAATTTTATATACTCCAAAGCTCAGTTTGTATGAACTAGAAAATGAAATTGACAGAATTGATGACTCTTTACTAATTCTTCGTTTTAAAGAGATTGATGGAATTAATGAGATGAAATTGAATTTCATTTTAAAGATGGTATTGTAATAGCATTAATGATGTCTTTAGTTGCATGAAAGATGAAACTAATGCATGTCATTGTTGGTCATGGAAGAAGCCTTCTCAAGTTATGGTCATGGAAGAAGCCTTCTCAAGTTATCAGTTATGTTATACTTCAACACTGCATAAGGATATGATTTTTGAAGGATATATATATTTTTTTAACAAACTCTGTTAGGAACTCAAAAACCGTTTATCCAAGATTGTTCTAAAAGTTTAAAACTTCTATTATCATAACCATGTTTTCAAATTTGATTAAATTCAAGTTAATATAAAAAGTCAAAAGCTTGAAACAACACTTGAGCCCAGAAGAAAAGTTTAAAACCACGACGATTTGAGCTTCAATCCATTTTAATTTTAAGTTAAGATTGATTCGATATAAAATTTTAAAAAATATATATATATTTGAATTATAACTAAAATGTAATAATATAATTATAAGATAATATTTAAAATGAAAATTATAACTAAGTAACAATTATTTAATTTATTAATATATATTTATAAATATTATATAGTTATATTAACAATTTCTTAGTAATAGAGGTATATAATGAATGTTTAGGTTATGTTTTCTTTTTTTCTCAAATATCATTATTTTAGAAAGATTGTGAAAATAGTGCTTTACCGAGCGTGTGCATTCGCACCATGTAGGTCAAAAGTCCACCTCGTTATCAACGCTTTTGAAAAGCATTGTTAGTTACTGGTGCTTTTTTATGTTATCAAATGTTGTTTAGTCCCTTTAGTTAAAAAGGATGCATAATTAACATGGATATTATATGTTTTTTTAACAATTAAGATATCTTCATATTTATTTTATAATTTATTAAATTTAGTTTTGTAGTTTTCTTTTTTAACAATATAAATTTCAAAATTCGAACCTAAATTTATATACTTTTAGAATGAAAGCAATGCATTTTACCACTACACTCAACTTGGATACCCTATGTTCATATAAAGACAATGTTTTAGGCATTGTTTAGTTTCAAGAAATAAAGGTTGTTTGCACTTGAAAGGAGTTGGGTTGGACAAGTATGGGTTGGAATTCATGAGGATAAGGCATGCAAGAAAAGACTATGGGGACATTAAAGTTTGTGCTCTAAAATATTTTTCAATGCTTAAGTTAGTGGGATGAGATAAGGTTTTTAGAATATCTTAACAAATGATAGGCAATTAGAATAAAAGGTAGTTATTCTCCTTTTATAGCTAAACTCGACCTTTATTTTAGTAAATTATGACTCATTATGTAAGTGTGTAGTCTAAGCTCAATTGGTTGGTGTGTTCGTCATAATTCTCTTGGTTAAGATGTCCTTATCTTAGCATGGCTTTAGTCTAGGCCATCCTCTGTGGCTAAGTGTCATGAGCCACGGTTCAAAGCCCGTGATCGTTGCACAAAGAGCGTCTCATGGAGGTCAATCTATTAAATGTGGCTCATTTGACCCACTTGAACTGGCCTAATTCGAAGAACAAGTGACGAAGCCCATTTACTTGAAGCCTTGGTGGCCCAGCAAAACGCTTATGGAAAGTTAGGACTACCTTGATAAATATAGAAAGTAATCTTAGAAGATATGTAATATGATGAGATTTGATTTTGTAATCTTAAAGGATTGAGTAAATCACTTAAGAATCTCAATTGTAGTTAGGTTTTAATCTCAACCGTCGATGTAACTCAATCTGTACTGTTAGTTTTGAGGGAGGTCAACTATAAATAGAGGTCTTCTCCCTCATTTGAAAGCATTCATTGTATCCTATTCTTTTAGTTAAAGAATATATTAAGAGTATTTACTCAAACACTTTGTGGGCATTATTTCTCTATGGTTATTTTGTTCTTTTGAGCCTTTTTTTTAATCTTTGAGCTGCTTCTGCTATATCGCGAAATAATGCTATATGTGTAACACCCCTTATCCGTATTCAACGCCGGAACTGGGTACGAGGCATTACCGACTAAACGCACTTGAACATACAATTTTGGGCTATAAAACTTCATTCCAACATAAAATTTCCCATTCACATTCAAAACATCCTTATTGTGGGCCTACGAGGCCTTAAACATGCAAACAGAAGGTCTCGGAATCAAACCGGAAACTTTTGAATACTTAGAAAAATTTTTCCTTAATAGGGCCACACGTCCGTGTGAAATGGGACACGCCCGTGTGGGCAGGCCGTGTGGTCACACACGCCCATGTCCTTAGCCCGTTTGGAATTTATTTTCTAATTCGAACTTACAGGGGTTTTCACACGGCCGAACACACGCCCGTGTCCCTGGTTCGTGTCCCTTATACGACCTCGACACGCCCATGCCTCACCCGTGTGTGAAAACTTGGGTATTCTGTTCATGATGTCAGCAACCTCATAAGAGGCACACGGCCTAGGCACATGCCTGTGTGAAATGGGAAACGCCCGTGTGGTCACACACGCCCATACCCTTAGCCCGTGTGGAATTTATTTTCTAATTCGAACCTACAGGGGTTTTCACATGGTCGAACACACGCCCGTGTCCCTGGTCCGTGTCCCTCACACGACCTCGACATGCCCTTGTCCTCACCCGTGTGTTAAAACCTGGGTATTCTATTTATGACGTCAGCAACCTCATAAGGGGCACACGGCCTAGGCACACGCCCGTGTGTCTAGCCCGTGGTCGACACTGACTTGCAACACTAACATGCAGGGGACACACGACCCAGTCACACACCCATGGGACTGACCGTGTGTCACAGACGGCCTAGAAATAGGCCCGTGTGTCTACCCGTGTAGACCAATTCAAGGCTATTTTCCAAGCCATTTGCCACCCTTACTTACACACATTCACACATCATCACATATCATTCTCAAATCATCAATTATAACACTTGAATTTTCACATTTGAACCATGAAAACCTGACTATCTTCCCATATACGAGGGGGAACTATTACTAGCACAATTACAATCGACATGAGCCATCATCCATGGCTATACACAACCGAACCATAAACTATTTTAGGCCAACACATTTGGCTACTTTAACTATGACTTAATTAAACAAAAATAAGATCCCTATACATGCCATATCTCAAGAAGACTTGAAACCTTATACCCAAGTGACTGCTCGATAGTGTGAAAACGTTTCCGGTTGTCTTCAACCCCAGCTTGTTAAGTTAACCTATAAGAGATAGGAAAAAAAGAGGAGTAAGCAATAATGCTTAGTAAGTTCATATGCAAATAATAAGCAACTACTAACATTCATTTATTTCACTCAACCAAAAAGGTATTATAATGAGATTTACACTTAAGCTCATGATTATCCATTCAATCATTCATAATGCTTACTCATTCCAAACCTTCACCTATCACAAAACATCGTTCATCTTTACTTGCATATATACCCACAAAGCCACATGTAATTTCACTTAATTAAGTCTCTCAATAAAACCTCAGAATAATAATAAATACTCGGTGGTTTCGCACAAAGCCTACCATTTAATAATTAATAAGGTGGTATCACACACATCGCACCATTAATACTAAATACGATGGTATCGCACACAGCCCATCGGTAACAAATAATAAGGTGGTATCGCACACAGCCCACCATTGATAATAATTGCGATAGTATCGCACACAGCCATCGCTAATTAATAAGGTGGTATCGCACATAGCCCACCATTCATTACACATTCATGGATATTTACCCACATATATTTTCCTATTTCAATGTTCATCCAGGAATTTCCTCACACTCTATCATTTTCAAATAGATTTCTACAATAATCATTCGCATTCACACAATGAATTAATAAATTTAACATATGCAATCAGGATGCATCATTTACACATAAACTCACTATGGGTTCATCATATACCGAATTCACCTCAAATGAGTTCTGGGCACGTACCTGTACCTCTCATGGTATTACCACATAACTTCTCATTTTCAACATACCTATTGAATTACTCAAGATGCTAAAGGATACTCTTGAGTCTCATACATATAGTATCATATCAACGCCATATCCCCGATATGGTCTGACTTGAAATATCATATCGACGCCATGTCCCTGACATAGTATTATACAAAATCTCATACCAAGGCCGTATTCCAACATGGTCTTACACGAAACCTTAATTATCACAGTATCATGATATTTGCATTCCCTCCATTCTTAAGTTCAATTGAAAATTTTTATTTCTTAACATCTCGTCAAAACGTATTTAATATATTCATAGAGACAATATACAATTCATACAACATCAAAATATTAAATACTTCACTTAAAGTTGCATTATTAGCACACGAACTTACCTCGATACCAAAAGGGTAAAAAGGGACCTAATTGTCTATATTTCTCTTTTCTCCTATTTTAGGCCTGAATCCCGTTTGGTTTGATCTATAACAATAAAATTTACTCATTAAATCTCCACACTAATCAATACATTTCAAAATTTCTACTTTGGAAAATTACCATTTTGCCCTTGGACTTTGACAAAATTATGATTTTGCCCCTAGGCTCGTATATCGATTTTCATCCAATTTCTTTGTTAATCAAGCCTAGCCAATTTATATTTCCACCTATAGCAACTCAAGATTTCAACTATTACACACATTTTACCATCTATTTCACAACTTTTACAAAAAGGTCCTTTTAGGTGTTTTCATGATAACACCTTTCACAAAAGTTGTTCATCTAACAACTAAAATCCATTTTCTTCCATAAAAATGCAGCAAACAACTAAAAAGCTTTCATGGCAAAACCCTAAACTCTTCACCATTTAACAAAATAGTCTCATCTTTAGAAAGCTTAAGCTTTAGGGGTTCCAAAAGTACAATTTTATTAAGAAATGATCACTAGAACACTTACTTGCAAGGAGGAAAGCTTGGCTAAAATTTTGAGTTCTCAACCCCCATTTTGGCTGCTCATTTTCGGTGGAGAGGATCGAGAGAAAAGGTGATATTTTTTTTGCTTTATTTTATGATAAAAATAAATTTTTATCACCAAATTTCACCTAACCAAATGAGAAAGTCTATTCTTTGTCCCCTATGGCCAGCCATCACTCCCCCCATGGCCTATTTTTACTTTAAGGACCTCCAATTAATATCCTATGGTTATTTGGCACCTCTAGCAAATAAAATAGAACTTTCGCACTTTATGCGATTTAGTCTTTTTTCGCGATTAAGCATGAAATCGCTAAAATTAAAGTACCAAAATTTTCATGCACCCTTATAATCATGCTATAACCCATGAAATAAAATTAAAATAATTTTCTCCAACTCTGGATTAGGGGTCCAAAGACCACTGTTCCGACTAGCCCCTAAATCAGGCTATATTACAATTCTCCCCCTTAGGGATTTTCGTCCTCGAAAATCTTACCAGGAGATGTTGCTTTCAACATTCATGAAACATTTCCACCAACTTTTCAGAATCACAAATCGATTTACCCTCAAATATCTCTTGCCAAAGACCTTTAAACTTTAGTACACAAGGTTGAAGCACAACTTTAAAATTTAAGCCACTCTCTTTTTGAAACACATATACTCAGTAATCTGTCAAATAACATTTTTGCACATCCTAACATGATCATACAGATCTTTATCAACCAATTTACCACAATCCAAATGATATCATTCCTTTTTTTTTTGAGGATTATAACAATCCAAAATCAAAATCATGTAGTATTAACAACTCATTTTCTCCCTGAAATCTTCACTGACTGTAATAGTCCTGAATACTCTTGAAATTCAGCTTATACCTGTCAACAAATCGACATCCGGATACAAACTCAAGAATATCGTGATATATATATATATATATATACACTCAATCACCAAAGAACCTACTCATATGATTGTTCATTTCATTATTCTTGGACGAACAGAAGTGCTACTACTGGGCCTCGCACTAAATCTTCTACATAAGTTCTGGACTCATCAATACGCAAATTCTATCTTAAGATAGTAAAATCAATAGAAATCATATCCGACCTGAATTTTAACATCAAAAGTAAACTCATTCTGGACTCCTTTAAATTACCATTCCCTATCACTCTTTTGAACTTCTCTATTTCACAAGGAAAACTCGCTTTAGCATTTAACATCAATAAAATGAGGATATTATCAACTAAGATCTATCAAGTAACCAACTCGTATCGATTAAACGAGGGTTTTCCATCCCGATATCTTTACTACATCTACTCCTCGAAAGGTAACTTAATAACTACACATACTCTTACAATAGCTCAAACCATCATCACTATCTTACATTCAAATTTTTCTACAACATTAGATACTCTAGCTCATCAGGATTCAGAAAGTACATGACGTTTTCCACAGATCATACTATATTATCGATTCATGACACAGACATAAAAGTGATCGTCTCTGAATCACCAGTCTAACAGTTCTTTTTGATGTAACTATAACCATTTAAAGATGCAAACTACCTCTTTATATTTTCGGTATTAAAACATATTCCAATTTATTCAGTAGCGCATCACTGAATATCATAAATTCTTTCTTCTCGATTTAAACTATCTTAGATCTAGAACTTTCAGTTAATAATACCTTCAACTTTGCTAACATGCAACAGACCATTCAAACTTTCATAAAGATGATAACTTCTCAATCAAAACAACTTCAACCTGTAATTAACATCATCCGGTTAGGTTATTTCAATAGACATATATTTGAATTATGCTTCCAAAAATCAAATTTCCTCATTGAGACTATCCGTCTATACTCGTGAATATACAAAATTTATTCTTCTTGTGGAGGCACGCTTAAATATACACATAACTCGAATTATATCTCAAAAATCAATCTACACTCATCTTCATACTGAGAATACAGTTCAACACGCAATCTCTTGAAATCCTCTTGTTATGCTAATCAAAAACTTTACTATCGTCTTAGCTCAGAGTAATCAGGATATCTCAATTGAATGTATTGACTTTATTCGGCTTACTAAAAAAAATCCATCGCACAACTTGAAACTTGTGATTTCACTACTTATACTTTTGTCGATATTAACTTCTTATACAAATTTTAGAGGTATCCAAATACTAGAATCATCACTTTTCTATATTCGAACTAAAAGCGTAATCATAGTAGATATAACTATCACAAACGGAAGAATACACTTTAAAGATAAACTGTGATCAGCAGAAACATAAGAATAGTCTCACATAAAATTTTTATCACCGAATTTACCCCAAAATACCAAAATAGAATTACGAAGAGATAAAGGAATGTCGATCGCGAATCAACCAAATCGACAATAGTTTTGTCTGATTTTACGATCAGCTAACATTCTCACACGATCATAATTTCATAAAAAAAAAATGAACAACCACTTAATCCCCGAAGGGAAATAGATATCTATACAAAATACTCAAAGAGATCATTATAATCTATTCAACCATGATTGTCATAGTCATACATTTTTACTTCTCGAATATTGTTTCTCTGACCATTTCCGTCATCATAAACCCTTTATTATTCCATTCACTAATGAACATCAATTCGAGAAGATCTCAGTAAGTACATACTTTAGGCTTCATACTCAATTGGGGCGAATAACCGAGATTAGCTTTTTCTTTACTCGTAACATTGCATAATCAGTGTAATCTTTAAAACATTTAATATTCTTCTAAAAACTATTTTCACTTTCCAACTACTTTCATTTTCGCGTACATCACTAATAGTTTCACCACCGAACTCTTTAGTTTCACACTTATGAACTTATTCAACTCGACTCTCGTAAAAATCTCGTTATAAATCAACATTGGTAAGGGGGTGAGGTCGTAAAGCCCCTAACTTGCCTCTCATGACTACACACATATGACTTAACATTCATCATTAACGAAATAGCATCGTAATACTCGCTACAAGAAAATTTTCCACACTTACTCATGTTACAATTGTTTCTATCATTCATGATTTCGAACAGTGATTTTACTCACTCAAACTCCATATTAATATCTATTCAAATACTCATCATTTAACCCTATTTTCTCTTACCATTGCTTATCAAATTAGAGAACGTCTTACGGGTTTGAGTACGTCGTTTACTTGATTGCCATAGTCCGACTATGGTCTTACTCGTATCACAATATCATAGCCCAATTATAATCTTACATGTGGTCATGATGCCAAAGTCTCGCTATGGTCTTACACGAAGTCTCATATCGATACCAATGCCATATCTCATATATGGTCTTACATGGAAACACATGTCGATGCCAATGCCATATCCTAGATATGGTCTTACACGAGATCGTACGTCAATGCCATGCCCCAGACATGGTCTTACACGATTTCATACCGAAGCCAGGTCCCAGACGTGATCTTACACGGAATCACTATTCGATGCCGATGCCATATCCCAGATATGGTCTTACACGATATCATGTATCGATGCTAATTCCATGTCCCAAACATGGTCTTATATGGGATCACATGTACTACCATGGTCCAACCATGGTCTTATTCATCAATTCATCATTGAACAACCGTACTCATCTCCTGCGTTCTGCTTAATTTGACTTACCAATTCAACTTCCATACTATTATAACATTTGTGGCTTCATAACAGAGTCATAAAACAAAACATTATATATCCTCTAATTTAACAGTTATACATGAGATTCAACTATGTAGACATACTGATTGTACATTGTTCAAACAAGTGTACATACACACATATCCCTTTCGTTGGGTAAGTTCACTCATCATATTCACTTAATCAAATATGTTGAGCATATAACATCGTATGCATGTCGAACCAGCATGGATGAACTTATCACCATATAACTTTCATTTCATTCCACATTTTTCACTTTTCTCAACTTATGATTATCTCATTTCGTATCTTATCACACACATGTCATGAACTTTTATTCATACATTTCTGAATTTCATCACATCATTAGCACATCCCAATTATCTCATTATCATTTTCAATATTATCAAAAATAGCTCGATTGGGAATCATCTCGGTCTTAACAAAACAATTTCGCTAGAGCCGGGAGACATCACACTATCGTGAGTAGTAATATGGCATGTATAGCTAAACTCTCGTACGCTAGGTTAGTCCGAGAATCGACTAAACTATAGCTCTGGTACCACTAAATGTAACACCCATTACCCGTATTCAATGCCGAAACCGGGTACGAGGTAATACCGGACTAAACGCACTTGAACATACAACTTTGGGCTATAAAACTTCATTCCAACATAAAATTTCCTATTCACATTCAAAACATCCTCATTGTGGGCCTACGAGGCCTTAAACATGCAAACGGAAGGTCTCGGAATCAAACCAGGAACTTTTGAATACTTAGAAAAATTTTGCCTTAACAAGGCCACAAGCCTGTGTGAAATGGGACACGCCCGTGTGGGTAGGCTGTGTGGTCACACATGCCCATGTCCCTAGCCCGTGTGGAATTTATTTTCTAATTCGAACCTAAAGGGGTTTTCACACTTCTAGAGACACGTCCGTGTCTCTAGTCTGTGTCCCTCACACGAACTCGACATGCCCGTGTCCTTACCCATGTGAGAAAACCTGGGTATTCTGTTTATAACGTCAGCAACCTCATAATGGGCACATGGCCTAGGCACACGCCTGTGTGTCTAGCCCATGGTCGACACTGACTTGCAACACTAACATACAGGGGATACACGGCCCAGTCACACCCATGGGACTGACCGTGTGTCACACATGGCCTAGACACACGCCTGTGTGTCTAACCTGTGGACTAATTCAATGCTATTTTCCAAGCCATTTAGCCGCCCTCACTTGCACACATTCACACATCATCACATATCATTCTCAAATCATCAATTATAACACTTGAATTTTCATATTTGAACCATGAAAACCTGACTATCTGTAACATCCTAGATTAGGGGTTATGCGGTTAGTGCATAATCCATGTAAGAGAAGGCTTAGTATGTAGTTGGGAGTGTTTTAAGGGTTTTGAGAATCCAACGATGTAGGAGGAAGTTTTGGAAAAATATTAGAATTTTAAGTCTAAAGGAGAAGCTAGGTGAAGGAGGCCTTAAGAAAAAAATTAGGCGCTTTTGGACAAGAAACAGGCCTTGGTAAAGTGGCTGCAAGGCGCTACTTAAGGGCCTGGAAATGACGCCATAAGCTTGGTGCAGGTCTGGAGTTCGAGTCTTGATGGCAGCGTAAGTGTGTTTTATTTTTATTTATTTTAAGTGGGTAGATAATTGAGGATTTTGTTTTATTTGTTTTAAATATTAAGATAGTGGATGGATGTGGGTTATTTAATTTATTTTGAATAAGTGTGGATTATTTTATTTATTTTAAGTGGGTAGATAATTGAGGATTTTGTTTTATTTGTTTTAAATATTAAGATAGTGGATGGATGTGTGTTATTTAATTTATTTTGAATAAGTGGGGATTTATTTTATTTATTTTAAGTGGGTAGATAATTGGGGATTTTGTTTTATTTGTTTTAAATATTGAGATAGTGGATGAATGGGGGTTATTTAATTTATTTTGAATAAGTGGGGATTTATTTTATTTATTTTAAGTGGGTAGATAATTGGGGATTTTGTTTTATTTGTTTTAAATAGTGAGATAGTGGATGAATGGGAGTTATTTAATTTATTTTGAATAAGTGGGGGTTTATTTTATTTGGTATAGATAGAAGATAATGGTGGCTTTAGTTTATTTAATTTTATTTTGAAAGAGAGGTATGGAGAGAATATAGGGGTATAAATAGGAGGGATCATTGTTTTGGGTATTCTTTTCTTCCTATTACCAATCTTTTTTCCTCTAGAAGTCATAGCCGAATGCCCCTAAGTTTCTCCCATTCTTTTTTTCTTCAAATCCATACCTACTCCTCTTGATAGCCGAATATGCAGTTACCCTTTTTAAAAGCTTAGCCAAACCTTGTGGAGAGCATTAAAGACGAAATTTTGATCACTTTGAACCTATTTGCTTCTTGGCCGAATCTACTTCTTTGTCTCAAGCTTCTTCCTTTTTATTGTTAGCCGAATCTTCAAGTGGTATTATTCTCCTACACCTGTCGCTAGTTTGAGAAGTCGAAAGTGTCTTGGGTGGTAAGTATTTCTCCTTTAGAAGTCGGTTTTGGATTCTTTTCTTAAAAGGTGCCGAATCAAGGGATGGCCTTGGTTTCTAAGGGATGGCCGAATGTTCTTATTGCTATAATAAGTATTTCTTTTATGTAGCAACGTGAAGGAGCCTTAAGGGAGTCTCTTGGATTCGATTCAGCAAGGTAAGACTATATGTACTATTCGGCCATAAGCTTTATTGGTTATTAAGTTAGCCGATTCTAACATTTGCTAGATGGGGATTTCGACAACTTCAGGAACAAGCCGACATTTCGGGATCTAGTTAGCAAGGTAAGTGATCTAGGACTTTCGGTCAAAGGCTATATCTTGGGTTTAAATGTGGCCAATTTTTATTATGGTTATTTAGGGGGCAAGTCGACAGAAGTAGGGCAAGTATTCGGGATTGAGTAGACTGTGCCAAAAAGGTGCGTAGTTATCGCACTGTCTCTTGAATGTTTAAATGTGTTATTATATGTATATGATGTGCATGGTAGCCGAATTAATGGCTAAAAGGGTGGATACCCATGGTGGGTAAGCGATTAAACAGGTCAGTACTTTATGACAATAAGTTTCCTATGGTATACGTATGAAATTGTGATAGCATGTGATGTATGCTTATTTTAATGATATTGTGGCATGACATATCTATGCATGAGATTTGGGATGAACAAAGAAGGAAAGGGTGTACATTATGTACGTGGTCTAATGATAGCCTTGTGCTACATTAGCGCTTGATGGTAGCTATGTGCTTCATCAAGGGAGGTGTTGGCCAGGTGCCCATCTCGGCGGTTGATAGCTGTGTGCATCACCGTAGACTGATTGATATGTGGGATCACTTATGTGATCGGTGGCTTTGCCACGGCCTTGAGCAGCAGGTTTGCCAAGGTAAGATATGTGGGATCACTTGGTTGATCGGTGGATTAGTCACGGCCTTGGGCAGCGGGTCTGCCAAGGTAGGTGTGATGGATGGACATTAGGTTGGGATAGGCTTCATAATTGCATAATTTTTGTATGTGAACTGTGTAGATATGGGCCAAGCCCATATGTAGAGACATGTGAAATAACTATGCACTGAGTCTATTTGACTCACCCAATTTTTCTCAAACCTACAGGTGATGCTTAAAGCTTGGACCGGGTTGGAGTGGATACGAGGTGGCCAATGCAGAAGATGTTTTTAATTGTTTACATATTTTTCAGTATTTTTAAGTATTTATTTGATGTAATAGGGGCCTCTTAAACTATTTGGAGACTTTATTTATGGTTTTGAAGGTTATATTATTATTTAGCTAATAATGGGAAATATTTTGAATCAATTTATATTATAATAACTTATATAAAGTTTTTAAATCCGGAAATTGGTAACAACTTGATTTTATTTGGAATTTTAAATATACAACGATTTATTAAAGACAATAAATTTTTATGTTTTTAATCCTAAGTCAAAATATTTTTTTAAACGTTTTCCGCAGTGGCATTTCAAATTCGGTCGTAGTGAATGGGCCGGGTTTGGGGTGTTACAGTTTGGTATCAGAGCCCGGTTCAAAACTGGGCTTTGAGGTTTTGGGCCCGAAAACAGTTTTCAAAAATGGGCTTTTCAAAATATGGACTTTTATTTCAGGTTATTCTGGCATGGCACCTGTATCTCCGACCCGAAGTCCACCAGGTAAGTACCTTTGACTGCTGAAGTGATTTGTATGTGAATTATATGGGCATTATGGGAACGTAGATTAGTGAACTAGGATCTATTGAACCCTAGGACTAGTCTACTCAAACACAAGTGCATAAGACTTAAGGACCATTAAACAAACTTGTGATTAAGTCGCCGAGTTAAGGTGTGTCAACTGTTGTGCGCATGTCTAGGAGTGGATTCAGTAAGAGCTTGGTATTTAAGCAGTCCTAGCGACTCACCTCCTTTTTACTCGAATCCTACCTGGTGCGTAGTAACGGTTCACCCTAACCAAGAGGACTTATTCACGGGTTAAACCCAATAAATAAAACCCGAAAGGGACTAGCCATGTTTTCAAAAAAAAAACCTAGTTTTAAAATCCTTAAATTAACCTTTTAATTGTAGCAAAGGATTATTGTGAAAATTTTTCCAAAATATCTCCGATTTGAAAAGTTACAAAAATGCCCCTGGTTGAAAAATTACGAAAATGCCCTTGGTTCATAAAATTACCATATTACCCTCGACTTTTATGAAAATATTCTTACTTTACAAAATACCAAAACCCTGTTTTACGAAATGTTAAGATACCCTGATTTGGGAGATTTACTAAAATGCCCCTGGCTTGGAATTTTTTTTTACCATACTACCCTCGATTTCAATAAAATTTTCTTACATTGCAAAAGTGTCCAAAAACTCTATTTTGCGAAAATTTAAAATACCCTAATCGGGAAAATTTACCAAATTACCCCTGGTTTACGAAATTATCAAAATAACCCCGATTTCTGAAATTTCTGCAATACCTTGATTTGGAAAATCTTTTTTTCAAAATACCCATGAGTTTGAAAAATTTTGAAATGACTTTTGTGATTTTCAAATTGACCCCGATTTATTACTAAAATACCCCTGTAGGACAAATGACGAATTTACCCTTGGGTGGGGAAATGGATGGAATGCTTAAGAAAGTGTCGCGGATGAATGAATGTGTCTTTATTGATGAATGTGAATGTGATTCTCTGAATTAGAATAGTGAACTTGAACTGAAACTTTGATTGATCGAAAGAATTACCTCTAAACACTTCTTATCATAAAACTGTTCGCGGGGTAATAAGTGGAACAAAAGTACTAATGCATAAAACTTCTTAATCAGATTAAATCGCGACGTTAGAAAATGAGTTCTAGGGGGCGTGGTCGTCGTGGACGCGGTAGAGGCAGAATGGCTGTATCAGAACTCGCTAGATCGGGTTAAGGGTCTGAGAATGAGGTACCACCACCAGCTTTTGGTGTTGAGCAGCAAGATCAGACGGGGGATGATGCTGTACCGCAGGCAATGCTGCGAGTTTTAGAGATGGTGGCTGGAGCAGGTGGAAATATGAGAGCTAAGAAGTCCGTACCCAAGCGACTCCGAGCTAATGGAGCTGAAGTGTTTCGTGGAGTATCTGGTGTGGCACCCAGTACAACTGAGTATTGGTTGGAAGCGACGGAACGGATCATGGATGAGTTTGATCTGACCCCTGAGGAGAAAGTGAAAGGAATGGTGGCGCTGCTACGTGATGAAGCGTATCAATGGTGGCTCATAGTTCGGGATGGTGCCACAGCTGAGGATTTGACTTGGGAATATGTCAAGGCGGCTTATCAAAAGAAGTATATTGGTACCCATTATATTGATGCGCAAAGGAAGGCGTTTTTGGGGCTGGTTCAAGGGAACAAGTCCGTGGCGGAATACGAGGCCGAATTCCTAAGGTTAAGTCGATATGCTCGAGGAGTGGTGGCTACGGAACATGAGCGATGTGTCAGGTTTGAGGACGGATTAAGGGATGACCTGAGATTGTTGATAGCTCCACATCAGGAGCGAGAGTTTGTCGTGTTGGTAGAAAAGGCTAAGGTAGCTGAAGGGATTAAGGACTCTGTGAGACAGAACAGAGATAGGGATAGGAACCGGGATAAGAGGAATTTTGGATTGTCAGAATCATCTGAGAGTCTTCAGAAAAGACCGAGGGTTGAGAATTCTGCTCGTGTTTCTAAGCCAGCTACTGGAAATCCGGACCGTTCGTGTGCTTAGTGTGGAAGGTATCATGTTGGCGAGTGCTGGAACCGGAATCGGGAATGTTTTAGATGTAAGTCTAAGTCTCACTTGATTAAAGACTGTCCTCAGGATCCGAATAGGACTCGGACAGCAGGCCAAGGTTATGTGCAGCCAGGCAGAGGTGGTTAGCAGGCGACAAGGGGTCGTGGTCTGAACCATGGAGAAAATGGTTCCGGCCGAGGTCGTGGAGCACCAAGTGGAGGTGCTGAAGGTTCTGATGCAAGGCAGCCAAGGTTGGTTTATGCAGTTGGCTGTCGCGAGAAGAAGTTTATTTAGCCAAGTATTTTCGAGGACGAAATTATTTTTAAGGGGGTAGAACTGTAACATCCTAGATTAGGGGTTATGCGGTTAGTGCATAATCCACGCAACACCCCAAACTCGGCCCACGAGCCTTGACCGGATCTGGTATGTCACGTAGTAAAAACGTTTTGAAAGATTTGGATTAACAGTGGAAATTTGAAAATATTGTTGAAGTTATAAAACGGTGTTTGCTAAAACTCAGATGGGTTGATTTGATAAACACGATTGAGTTGAAACCTTTTTCCTTTGAAACCATTTAATCATTTAAATTTTTAGAAACATCGGAGTTTTCGTTAACTTGGTAAATTTTGCTACCCGATGGTAACAACTTTGAAAACACGTACGAGTACTTACTTTGAAAACGTTACTTTTAACCGATCGATTTAACAGTTTATAAGTTCATTAGCAATATAATAGAAATAAAGTAAAAGCAACTACTTAAACACCCAAATAATAATTAGCGGCCATATTACAACCCAAATCAAAATTTAGCAAATAGTAAACTTTAACGGTACGAAATAAAATTTCAAGTCCAAGGAACAAGCATGGCCGCCTCGAGTCCTCTCCGGCTCCATCTCCGCGATCTACTCACCTGCAAAATGATATGGGAAGGGGTGAGTCACCAAGACTCAGTGTATAAATCCCCAACCCGAAAATGCACCTCATACACAAGATATTAGTAAGACATGCAATTATGCAACCCAAGCTAGCCATCCATACTCCTTTTTCTACCTCGTGTGGTACCAAACCACTGGTGGTGCCAAACCACTGGTGACCGAAGTCACAAATATCAAATGATGGGGCCAACCCATCGTGTGGTCAAAACCACTGATGACCATAGGTTACAATATCAACATGTGGTCAAAACCACTGGTGGTGCCAAACCACTGGTGACCGAAGTCACAAATATCAATATGTGGTCAAAACCACTGGTGGTGCCAAACCACTGGGACTTAGTCACAAATTATATCAACGGTGTGGTCAAAACCACTGGTGGTACCAAACCACTGGTGACCGAAGTCACAAATATCAAATGATGGGGCCAACCCATCGTGTGGTCAAAACCACTGGTGACAGTCCATAGAGATCATCTCCCTCCTCTCATCAATCCCACCATCATCATGCTCACATAACAAGTATCATGATCCCATATATCATGCATTTGCACATAGCATAGCATTTAACAGCATATGATGGCATACACAACATACATCATAGATCAAGTAATAGGGGACTTACCCGAAATCCAAGCTTATGCCCACAAGGCAAAATTTACTACACGAGGGGTTATTTAGCAATATAATAGGCAGTCTATGCTAATAAAGTGTGTAAGAGTTTACACACCTGTTTAATCGAAGATCTAAAGAAAATTCCCGGATCTATGTGATATCACAAAAGTCTCGAAACGTATTCCCGTATTGCTCCTATATTCGGCCACTATAGGTTAGTATTCAAAAAGCCTTATTCGGCTAACTAAAGATCCCGAAGGATTAATCGTACCCAAAACAGAATATGGCCCTAGGCCGAAACTTTATTAGTACTTACCAACGCGATGTGAAATCCCGAAAGCCTCTGATTTCCTTAGCCGATTTGCCCCTAAAACCATAGTGTACACTCGGTTACACATAAATACCAAAAATGGCCTTTGGCCGAATATGCTCAATCATTTTCCATACTTACCGAAATCCGAAAGTTGTCACTTGTCTTGCCGAGATCCCTTGAAGAAACAAAACCCGAAATACTCCTTAGTGTCGGCTACACACAAAAGTTTCATGCTATTATGGCCTATACACATTCGGCCAATCCTTACCAAGGCCTTGCACATGTTTTTGGCACACCAAAAAAAAAAGGGAAAAGAAACCGAATGCTAAAATGAGACATTTACCACCCTTCAAAAATTGACAGCACCTTCCCCTGGGGGGTTCGGCCCATGCTCTAAATGGCAAGGAGCATTCGGCCAAAGTGACAATTAAGAGGAAGAAATAGTAAGGAAGTTTCGGCATAACAACAATGGCATGCTTCAAAGTAAAACCGAAAGTAGCATAGGAGGAGAAGGGAGTTTTGGTTTGAACAACAATGAATGAAGAAAGAAAGGGACATGAGCTAGGGGAAAATACTCCCTAATATTCCTTCAAAACCGCAACTCAAGCAAGCCTTCAAGGAGTCCCTATTTCGGCCAAGACAACTTGGAAAGAAGGAAAAACCAAATATGAATTTCGGCCAAGATCAAAATTGGAAAGAAAGGAAAACAAAGGAGTCACTTTCGGCCATGCTCTCTTTTGCTAAACTCAAGGCCGGCCATGCTCCATAATGTGATAATTCCATCACAAAAAAAAAAAAAACATTATTGTTTAACAATTCTTCCCATCACTAACCCATCTTCCAACAATAAAAATAAAGGTTTAAACCCATACTTCCAACAGCCTTTGAAAATAAAATAGAATAATAAAAAAAACAACTTGGTTTCTTCATCCACTAGGTGCCCATGCGCAGACCACCACTCATACCAGAAAAAAGAAAATTAAAATCCCCCAGATGCTGCCCCTGGGTCTCGAACCCGAGACCTGAAGAAGACATCCAAGCCTCCAGCCACTCTGCCACTGATTCCTTTCGTGACATAATCTCATCGAAATTTTCTTTTAAGCGTTCATTCCTTGGCTCTTTCATGCACTAACGCCCAGGGCAAAAATAAATCCTCCTTCCCCTGCCTACGTTGTTCGAACATGGGACCTGAGGGAGCAGCCACACTAACGCCCGCAGCCACTCTGCCAAGGCGTTCATTTGTGACACAACTCACCACAATTTCCTTTTAAGCACTCCCTTGATCCAACGCCAAAAACAAAATAAACGCCCTTTTTGCTCCCAGCGTGACTCGAACTTGAGTCCCTTCGTCCCCAGGTCCTTAAGTGGCGCTCCCAAGCCACTTTGCCAGGCCAACCTTCATGCCATAACCTCGCCGAAAATATTTTTAAAGCCTCCTTCACCCAGCTCCTTTAATGCCAAAAAAATAAAAACTCCCCAACGCGATTCCTGGGGTTCGAACCCCTGCTTCGCCGCACCATTCAAGCTCCCCAGGTAGCGCCCCTAGCCATCTTGCCACTTGGTTTCTTATGTCAAACCCTTCCAAAAGTTTCTCTTAACCCTTATCTCACCTAGCTCCCTCCACTTAGGCACTAAAAGAAATTTTTTTAGCCCTAAGTCAGAGCTAGCCCGGGTTTATGACTAGACCCTAAAACAAGTCAAGTGAGCATAATACTCCATCTCTTCGAGCATATCCATGAAAAATAATTTAATAAAAAAAATTTACCCCTATTTCAGGATATTACAATTCTACCCTCCTTAAAGATAATTTCGTCCTCGAAATTACCTGGATCAGAAGAGTTAGGGGTATTGCTGCCGCATCACATCCTCGGGTTCCCACGTGGCCTCTTCCATACCATGGTTTCGCCATAACACCTTTACCAACGGTACCGACTTCTTCCTTAGAACTTTGACATCTCGATCCAAAATCTGTACCGGCTCCTCATCAAAAGACAAGTCCGCGTTTACCTCAATATCCGTAATCGGCACAATGTGTGATGGATCTGATCGATAGCGCCTAAGCATTGACACATGGAAGACGTCATGAATCTGACTTAATTCTGCCAGCAATTCAAGCTGGTAAGCTACTGGTCCCACACGTTTCAACACTGTGTACGGCCCGATGAGCCTAGGGCTTAGCTTGCCCTTCCGGCCAAACCTCAGTACCTTCTTCCAAGGTGATACCTTCAAGAAGATCTTATCACCCACTGCATACTCCACATCCCGGCGCTTAAGATCAGCATACGATTTCTGCCTGTCCAATGCCTCCTTCAGACGAGCCCGAATTACTCTAACCTTATCTTCCGTCTCTGCCACCAACTCTGTCCCCAACATCTGACGCTCACCCAGTTCTGTCCAACAGGTAGGAGTACGGCATTTCCGACCATACAGCGCCTCATATGGTGCCATCTGAATACTCGCTTGATAACTGTTGTTATAAGCGAATTCTGCCAAAGGTAGGTACTCCTCCCAACTACTATGGAAGTCCAAAACACAGCCTCTTAACATATCTTCCAATACCTGGATTACTCTCTCAGATTGTCCATCAGACTGCGAATGAAAGGCCGTGCTGAAATTCAACTTCGTACCCAACGCCTGATGTAAGGCCTTCCAGAATCTCGACGTGAACCGGGGATCTCTATCAGAGATAATGGACACAGGTAATCCATGCAACCGTACTATCTCAGCTATATACAGCTTGGCTAACCTTTGAAGCGAGTAGTCAACCCTTGCCGGTATGAAATGGGCCGATTTAGTTACCCGATCTACTATCACCCATATTGAGTCTTTCTTACTGGGCGTAAGGGGAAGCCCACTTACAAAATCCATCGTAATCCCCTCCCACTTCCACTGTGGGATCTTTACCGGCTGTAACAGCCCTGATGGCAACTGATGCTCAGCCTTAACTTGCTGGCATGTCAGACACTTGCCCACTAACTTGGTTACTTCCCGCTTCAGACCCGGTCACCAAAACTGCTCCTTTAAATCCCGATACATCTTGCTACCTCCAGGATGCATAGCGTACGGGCTGCTATGTGCTTCTTTAAGGATCCGCTGCCTCAACTCATCATCCTTAGGCATACATACTCTCCCCTGAAAATACAACACTTCATCACTACCCAAACTGAAACCTTCGGCCTCACCACTCTGTACTTGCAACCTCCGAGTACTCAAAACTTCGTCGGTCAACTGCCTCTCTTTAACTTCATCGATCCAAGACGGTTTCACTCGCAATTCCGCCAGAAGAATACCATCCTCATAGAGACTTAGGTGAGCAAACATTGCTCGCAATTCTGCCACCACTTTACGACTCAAAGCATCAGCGACTACATTGGCCTTGCCCGGATGGTATTCGATAGAACAGTTGTAGTCCTTCAGCAACTCAATCCACCTCCGCTGCCTCAGATTTAAATCCTTTTGGGTCAAGAGGTACTTCAGGCTCTTGTGATCTGAGTACACCACCGATTTCTCCCAATACAGATAGTGCATCCAAATTTTTAAGGCAAAAACCACAGCAGCTAATTCCAAATCATGTGTCGGATAGTTACCTTCGTGAGGCCTCAACTGCCGTGACGCATAAGCGACCACCCTCCCTTCTTGCATCAACACACACCCTAAACCAGTATGCGATGCATCACAATACACAGTGAATTCCTTTCCTGACTCAGGCTGAATCAAGAGTGGTGCTTCTGTCAAAATCTTCTTTAGTCTGTCGAAACTCTCTTGCTGCTTCTCAGACCACACAAACGGAACTCCTTTTCTCAACAACTTGGTCAACGGTGCTGCGATTAAGGAGAAATTTTCCACAAATCTTCTGTAATATCCTGCCAACCCCAGAAAACTTCGGATTTCTGTAACTGACTTTGGGGGTTTCCACTCCAACACTGCCTCGATCTTGCTAGGATCCACCCTGATCCCCTCAGCTGAAACAACATGCCCTAGGAAAGTTACCTCCTTAAGCCAGAATTCACACTTGCTGAATTTGGCGTACAACTGTTTCTCCCTTAGAACTTGCAGAACCACATGAAGGTGTGCGTCATGCTCCTCCTCAGACTTCGAGTACACCAAAATGTCGTCTATAAACACTACGACGAACCGATCCAGATAGGGTTGGAAAACCCGGTTCATCAGGTCCATGAACGTGGCTGGTGCATTTGTCAAACCAAAAGGCATTACCAAAAACTCGTAGTGCCCATACCGAGTATGGAATGCCGTCTTATGGATATCAGCTTCCTTCACCTTAAGCCGGTGATATCCCGATCTGAGGTCGATCTTAGAGAAAACCGATGCAACCTTGAGTTGATCGAACAAATCATCAATCCTGGGCAAAGGATACCGGTTCTTTATTGTCAGCTTGTTCAGCTATCGATAGTCTATGCACATCCTCATTGTTCCATCCTTCTTTTTGACAAAAAGCACTGGAGCTCCCCAAGGCGATACACTCGGTCGGATGAACCTTCTATCCAACAACTCCTGGATCTGAGCCTTCAACTCCACTAATTCTCTCGGTGCCATCTGATACGGAGCTATAAATACTGGCGCGGTTCCGGGTAACAAATCTATACCAAACTCAACCTCACGATCAGGAGGTAGACCTGGGAATTCTTCTGGAAACACATCGTCATACTCCCTTACAGTCCGAACATCCCTAATAGCTGCATCCTTAGCTTCCAAAGCACGAACATGCACCACATATGCCTCACAACCCTTCCTAACCATCTTTTCCGCATTCAATGCAGAAACCAGATTAGATAGGTAATCTCTCCTCTTACCTTTCATCACCACCTCATCTCCTTCCACGGTCTTTAACACCATGCGCTTAGCTGCGCAATCCAGACTAGCTTGATACTTTACTAGCCAATCCATCCCGAGAATCAGATTGAACTCCCTAAACGGTAGTTCCATCAAGTCAGCCAAGAACACGACCCCTTGGAGTTCTAGGGGTACATCCCTATAGAGTTTACTTACTTCTACAGAGTGACCCAGAGGGCTTAACACAGTCATCTTCTTAGAAGTAAGCTCAAAATCTAAGTTCAGAGTTTTCACTATGCTACTAGCAATGTATGAGTGAGTCGAGCCAACATCAATCAAGGTGCTATAGGGTACTCCAAAGATCAAGAACATACCGGTTATGACGTCCGGTGCGTCGCCCTCCTCTTGACGCCTCGCTGCATAGACCAAACCAGGTTGCCTAGCCTCAGTACCACCGGTACCTCCACTCGATGTCCTACGACCTCTGCCAGCACCATTACCTCCCCTTCCTGCACCACGACCTCTCGGTGGCTACTGGTTATCCCTCCTATTCAGTGGACGTTCCTGACCCTCAGACCTCAGCCTACCTGCCTTTTTCGGACAGTCCCTAACTCGATGTGTCACAGATCCACATTCAAAGCATCCCCGATTACCATTCCAACACTTCCCCGTGTGAGACTTTCCACACTGAGCACACCGTGGCGGCCATTGAGTATTAGCAGCAGCAGCAGGCCTAGCAGCTTGATCTGACCCACCATACCTTGTCCTGTTCTGCTGATTCCCAGAAAACCTCGAAGATCCGGAGCTCCTCTTGTTCCAGCTCCTATCCTGATTCCGTCTAAAAGACTGTCTTACCCCTTCAGCAACTTTAGCCTTCTCTACTAGGACAGCGAACTCCCGTTCTTGTTGCGGAGCTATCATCATCCTCAGCTCATCCCACAGCCCATCCTTGAATCTGACACAGCGCTCATACTCAGTACCCACAATACCACGAGCATACCTACTCAATCGGAGAAATTCAGCCTTATACTCTGCCACTGTCTTATTACCCTGAACCAGGTTCAAGAAAGCCTTCCGTTGCGCATCCACGTAGCTAGCTCCTATATATTTCCTTTGGTAGGCCGCCCTAAAGAATTCCCATGTGAGATCCTCCGCTATCGCTCCATCCCTTACAGTGAGCCACCACTGGTATGACTTATCCCGAAGTAGAGAGATTGTACCCTTCGGTTTTTCCTCAGCTGTAAAATCCAGGTCATCCATGATCCTCTCAGTTGATTCCAGCCAATACTCGGCCGTACTAGGTGCTACACCTGATACACCCTGAAATATCTTCGCCCCATTCGCTCGGAGTCGCTCAGGTACAGATTTCCGAGCTTCTGTACCTCTACCTGCCCCAGCCATCATTTCTAGAACTCGCAGCGCAGCCTGCGATACTGACTCGCCCCCCGTCTAATCCTGTTGTCCAACACCAAAAGTTGGGGGTGGTGGTGGAGGTATCTCATTATCAGATCCCTGGCCCGACCTAACGGGTTCTGACATAGCCATCCTGCCTCTACCGCGTCCTCGACGGCCGCGTCCTCTAGAACTCATCTCTTAACACGCGATCTGACTAAAAAGTTTTATGAGTTAGTCATTGTTTCACTGATTGTTAGCGAAGGAATTTTATGAATGGAGTTTAAAAGTTGTTCTTTCGATCAAACAAGTTTCAAGTCTCCTATCCTAATTCAAAGATACACATTCACTTATTCCATCACCTTTTTGTCCAATTCCTATCCCGGGGGTATTTTCGTCATTTGCCCTACAGGGGTATTTTGGTAATAAACCGGGGTAAATTTGTAAGGTTTCAATAATTTCGATATATTGCAAAACTTTGAGGGTTCTTTTTGGAAATTTGTTCTCCAAATTGGTAGTGTTGCAAAGATTTTGAAAACCAGGGTTATTTTGGTAATTTTCTAAGTTAGGGGTAATTTTGTAAATTTCCAAAATCATGGCATTTTTGATATTTGTAATTTAAGGATTTTGGGGTTCGTTTGTAAACTAAGAAAAATTTATTGAATTTGGGGGTAGCTTAGAAATTTTAGAAACCAGGGGCATTTTTGTAATTTTACCACTAAGGGTATTTTTGAAATCTCCATAAATCAAAATTTTTCCGGAAATTTTTGTAAAATAATGCTCACAAGTTAAAGGGTAACTTTTAAGAGTTTTAAAACTAGAGTTTTTATAAAAATACGGCTAGTTCCCTTTCGGGTTTTAGTTATCGGGTTTAGCCTATGAACAAGTCCTCACGGTTAGGGTGAACCGAAGCTACGCACCAGGTAGGATTCCTGCGAAGAGAAGGCGAGTCGCTAGGACTGCTTAAATACCAGGCTCTTCCGGATCCAATCCTAGACATGCGCACAAGGGTTGCCACACCCTAACTCGGCGACTCAGTCATAGGTTTGTTTAATTAGGCAATTAAAAATCTTATGCGATTGTTGGGGTAAACTAGTCCTACGGTTCACATACCTTTCATACTATCTACGTTCCATTTCTACCCCTTTACAGATAATAATTCACACAGAGGTTAGAAATACTTACCCGAGCGGATTGGTGCCGGAGACTCGATGCCATGATGTTCAAAACAAAACCATTTTCATAATATTTCACAGAAGCCCATCAAGAAAACAATTTTGGGCCTTGGGCCCCCACAGCCGAGTTTTGAACCTGGCTCTGATACCAAATATGCAACACCCCAAACCCGGCCCACGAGCCTTGACCGAATCTGGTATGTCACGGAGTAAAAACGTTTTGAAAGATTTGGATTAACAGTGGAAATTTGAAAATATTGTTGAAGTTATAAAACGGTGTTTGCTAAAACTCAGATGGGTTGATTTGATAAACACGATTGAGTTGAAACCTTTTTCCTTTGAAACCATTTAATCATTTAAATTTTTAGAAACATCAGAGTTTTCGTTAACTTGGTAAATTGTGCTACCCGATGGTAACATCTTTGAAAACGCGTACGAGTACTTATTTTGAAAACGTTACTTCTAACCGATCGATTTAACAGTTTATAAGTTCATTAGCAATATAATAGAAATAAAGTAAAAGCAACTACTTAAACACCCAAATAATAATTAGCGGCCATATTACAACCCAAATCAAAATTTAGCAAATAGTAAACTTTAACGGTACGAAATAAAATTTCAAGTCCAAAGAACAAGCATGGCCGCCTCGAGTCCTCTCCGGCTCCATCTCCGCGATCTACTCACCTGCAAAATGATATGGGAAGGGGTGAGTCATCAAGACTCAGTGTATAAATCCCCAACCCGAAAATGCACCTCATACACAAGATATTAGTAAGACATGCAATTATGCAACCCAAGCTAGCCATCCATACTCCTTTTTCTACCCCGTGTGGTACCAAACCACTGGTGGTGCCAAACCACTGGTGACCGAAGTCACAAATATCAAATGATGGGGCCAACCCATCGTGTGGTCAAAACCACTGATGACCATAGGTCACAATATCAACATGTGGTCAAAACCACTGGTGGTGCCAAACCACTAGTGACCGAAGTCACAAATATCAATATGTGGTCAAAACCACTGGTGGTGCCAAACCACTGGGACTTAGTCACAAATTATATCAACGGTGTGGTCAAAACCACTGGTGGTACCAAACCACTGGTGACCGAAGTCACAAATATCAAATGATGGGGCCAACCCATCGTGTGGTCAAAACCACTGATGACCATAGGTTACAATATCAACATGTGGTCAAAACCACTGGTGGTGCCAAACCACTGGTGACCGAAGTCACAAATATCAATATGTGGTCAAAACCACTGGTGGTGCCAAACCACTGGGACTTAGTCACAAATTATATCAACGGTGTGGTCAAAACCACTGGTGGTACCAAACCACTGGTGACCGAAGTCACAAATATCAAATGATGGGCCAACCCATCGTGTGGTCAAAACCACTGGTGACAGTCCATAGAGATCATCTCCCTCCTCTCATCAATCCCACCATCATCATGCTCACATAACAAGTATCATGATCCCATATATCATGCATTTGCACATAGCATAGCATTTAACAGCATATGATGGCATACACAACATACATCATAGATCAAGTAATAGGGGACTTACCCGAAATCCAAGCTTATGCCCACAAGGCAAAATTTACTACACGAGGGGTTATTTAGCAATATAATAGGCAGTCTATGCTAATAAAGTGTGTAAGAGTTTACACACCTGTTTAATCGAAGATCTAAAGAAAATTCCCGGATCTATGTGATATCACAAAAGTCTCGAAACGTATTCCCGTATTGCTCCTATATTCGGCCACTATAGGTTAGTATTCAAAAAGCCTTATTCGGCTAACTAAAGATCCCGAAGGATTAATCGCACCCAAAACAGAATATGGCCCTAGGCCGAAACTTTATTAGCACTTACCAACACGATGTGAAATCCCGAAAGCCTCTGATTTCCTTAGCCGATTTGCCCCTAAAACCATAGTGTACACTCGGTTACACATAAATACCAAAAATGGCCTTTGGCCGAATATGCTCAATCATTTTCCATACTTACCGAAATCCGAAAGTTGTCACTTGTCTTGCCGAGATCCCTTGAAGAAACAAAACCCGAAATACTCCTTAGTGTCGGCTACACACAAAAGTTTCATGCTATTATGGCCTATACACATCCGGCCAATCCTTACCAAGGCCTTGCACATGTTTTCGGCACACCAAAAAAAAAGGGAAAAGAAACCGAATGCTAAAATGAGACACTTACCACCCTTCAAAAATTGACCGCACCTTCCTCTGGGGGGTTCGGCCTATGCTCTAAATGGCAAGGAGCATTCGGCCAAAGTGACAATTAAGAGGAAGAAATAGTAAGGAAGTTTCGGCATAACAACAATGGCATGCTTCAAAGTAAAACCGAAAGTAGCATAGGAGGAGAAGGGAGTTTTGGTTTGAACAACAATGAAAGAAGAAAGAAAGGGACATCAGCTAGCCGAAAATACTCCCTAATATTCCTTCAAAACCGCAACTCAAGCAAGCCTTCAAGGAGTCCTTATTTCGGCCAAGACAACTTGGAAAGAAGGAAAAACCAAATATGAATTTCGGCCAAGATCAAAATTGGAAAGAAAGGAAAACAAAGGAGTCACTTTTGGCCATGCTCTCTTTTGCTAAACTCAAGGCCGGCCATGCTGCATAATGTGATAATTCCATCACCAAAAACAAAACATTATTGTTTAACAATTCTTCCCATCACTAACCCATCTCCCAACAATAAAAATAAAGGTTTAAACCCATACTTCCAACAGCCTTTGAAAATAAAATAGAATAATAAAAAAAACAACTTGGTTTCTTCATCCACTAGGTGGCCATGCGCAGACCACCACTCATGCCAGCAAAAAGAAAATTAAAATCCCCCAGATGCTGCCCCTGGGTCTCGAACCCGAGACCTGAAGAAGACATCCAAGCCACCAGCCACTCCGCCACTGATTCCTTTCGTGACATAATCTCATCAAAATTTTCTTTTAAGCGTTCATTCCTTGGCTCTTTCATGCACTAACGCCCAGGGCAAAAATAAATCCTCCTTCCCCTGCCCACGTTGTTCGAACATGGGACCTGAGGGAGCAGCCACACTAACGCCCACAGCCACTCTGCCAAGGCGTTCATTTGTGACACAACTCGCCACAATTTCCTTTTAAGCACTCCCTCGATCCAACGCCAAAAACAAAATAAACGCCGTTTTTGCTCCCAGCGTGACTCGAACTTGAGTCCCTTCGTCCCCAGGCCCTTAAGTGGCGCTCCCAAGCCACTTTGCCAGGCCAACCTTCATGCCATAACCTCGCCGAAAATATTTTTAAAGCCTCCTTCACCCAGCTCCTTTAATGCCAAAAAATAAAAACTCCCCAACGCGATTCCTGGGGTTCGAACCCCTACTTCGCCGCACCATTCAAGCTCCCGAGGTAGCGCCCCTAGCCATCTTGCCACTTGGTTTCTTATGTCAAACCCTTCCAAAAGTTTCTTTTAACCCTTGTCTTACCTAGCTCCCTCCACTTAGGCACTAAAAGAAATTTTTTTAGCCCTAAGTCAGAGCTAGCCCGGGTTTATGACTAGACCCTAAAACAAGTCAAGTGAGCATAATACTCCATCTCTTCGAGCATATACATGAAAAATAATTTAATAAAAAAAATTTACCCCTATTTCAGGATATTACAATCCATGTAAGAGAAGGCTTAGTATGTAGTTGGGAGTGTTTTAAGGGTTTTGAGAATCCAACGATGTAGGAGTAAGTTTTGGAAAAATATTAGAATTTTAAGTCTAAAGGAGAAGCTAGGTGAAGGAGGCCTTAAGGAAAATTTTAGGCGCTTTTGGACAAGAAACAGGCCTTGGTAAAGTGGCTGCAAGGCGCTACTTAAGGGCCTGGAAATGACGCCATAAGCTTGGTGCAGGTTTGGAGTTCGAGTCTTGATGGCAGCATAAGTGTGTTTTTATTTTTATTTATTTTAAGTGGGTAGATAATTGAGGATTTTGTTTTATTTGTTTTAGATATTAAGATAGTGGATGGATGTGGGTTATTTAATTTATTTTGAATAAGTGTGAATTATTTTATTTATTTTAAGTGGGTAGATAATTGAGTATTTTGTTTTATTTGTTTTAAATATTAAGATAGTGGATGGATGTGGGTTATTTAATTTATTTTGAATAAGTGTGGATTATTTTATTTTTTTAAGTGGGTAGATAATTGAGGATTTTGTTTTATTTGTTTTTTAAGATAGTGGATGGATGTGGGTTATTTAATTTTTTTGAATAAGTGGGGATTTTTTTTTTTTTTGGGTAGATAATTGGGGATTTTGTTTTATTTGTTTTTATTGAGATAGTGGATGAATGGGGGTTATTTAATTTATTTTGAAGTGGGGCTTTATTTTTTTTTTTTGGGTAGATAATTGGGGATTTTGTTTTATTTGTTTTAAATAGTGAGATAGTGGATGAATGAGGGTTATTTAATTTATTTTGAATAAGTGGAGGTTTATTTTTTTGGTATAGATAGAAGATAATGGTGGCTTTAGTTTATTTTTTTATTTGAAAGAGAGGTATGGAGAGAATATAGGGGTATAAATAGGAGGGATCATTGTTTTGGGTATTCTTTTCTTCCTATTACCAATCTTTCTTCCTCTAGATGTCATAGCCGAATGCCCCTAAATTTCTCCCATTCTTCTTTTCTTCAACTCCATACCTACTCCTCTTGATAGCCGAATATGCAGTTACCCTTTTTAAAAGCTTAGCCGAACCTTGTGGAGAGCATTAAAGACGAAATTTTGATCACTTTGAACCTATTTGCTTCGTGGCCGAATCTACTTCTTTGTCTCAAGCTTCTTCCTTTTTATTGTTAGCCGAATCTTCAAGTGGTATTATTCTCCTACACCTGTCGCTAGTTTGAGAAGCCGAACGTGTCTTGGGTGGTAAGTATTTCTCCTTTAGAAGTCGGTTTTGGATTCTTTTCTTAAAAGGTGCCGAATCAAGGGATGGCCTTGGTTTCTAAGGGATGGCCGAATGTTCTTATTGCCATAATAAGTATTTCTTTTATGTAGAAACGTGAAGGAGCCTTAAGGGAGTCTCTTGGATTCGATTCAGCAAGGTAAGCCTATATGTACTATTCGGCCATAAGCTTTATTGGTTATTAAGTTAGCCGATTCTAACATTTGCTAGATGGGGATTTCGACAACTTCAGGAACAAGCCGACATTTCGGGATCTAGTTAGCAAGGTAAGTGATCTAGGACTTTCGGTCAAAGGCTATATCTTGGGTTTAAATGTGGCCGATTTTTATTATGGTTATTTAGGGGGCAAGTCGACAGAAGTAGGGCAAGTATTCGGGATTGAGTAGACTGTGCCAAAAAGTTGCGTAGTTATCGCACTGTCTCTTGAATGTTTAAATGTGTTATTATATGTATATGATGTGCATGGTAGCCGAATTAATGGCTAAAAGGGTGGATACCCATGGTGGGTAAGCGATTAAACAGGTCAGTACTTTATGACAATAAGTTTCCTATGGTATACGTATGAAATTGTGATAGCATGTGATGTATGCTTATTTTAATGATATTGTGGCATGACATATCTATGCATGGGATTTGGGATGAACAAAGAAGGAAAGGGTGTACATTATGTACGTGGTCTAATGATAGCCTTGTGCTACATTAGCGCTTGATGGTAGCTATGTGCTTCATCAAGGGAGGTGTTGGCTAGGTGCCCATCTCGGCGGTTGATAGCTGTGTGCATCACCGTTGATTGATTGATATGTGGGATCACTTATGTGATCGGTGGCTTTGGCACGGCCTTGAGCAGTAGGTTTGCTAAGGTAAGATATGTGGGATCACTTGGTTGATCGGTGGATTAGCCACGGCCTTGGGCAGCGGGTCTGCCAAGGTAGGTGTGATGGATGGACATTAGGTTGGGATGGGCTTCATAATTGCATAATTTTTGTATGTGAACTGTGTGGATATGGGCCAAGCCCATATGTAGAGACATGTGAAATAACTATGCACTGAGTCTGTTTGACTCACCCAATTTTTCTCAAACCTACAGGTGATGCTTAAAGCTTGGACCGGGTTGGAGTAGATACGAGGTGGCCCATGCAGAAGATGTTTTTAATTGTTTACATATTTTTCAGTATTTTTAAGTATTTATTTGATGTAATAGGGGCCTCTTAAACTATTTGGAGACTTTATTTATGGTTTTGAAGTTTATATTATTATTTAGCTAATAATGGGAAATATTTTGAATCAATTTATATTATAATAACTTATATAAAGTTTTTAAATCCGGAAATTGGTAACAACTTGATTTTATTTGGAATTTTAAATATACAACGATTTATTAAAGACAATAAATTTTTATGTTTTTAATCCTAAGTCAAAATATTTTTTTAAACGTTTTCCGCAATGGCATTTCAAATTTGGTCGTAGTGAATGGGTCGGGTTTGGGGTGTTACACTATCTTCCCATATACTAGGGGGAACTATTACTAGCACAATTACAATAGACATGAGCCATCATCCATGGCTATACACAACAGAACCATAAACTATTTTAGGCCAACACATTTGGCTACTTTAACTATGACTTAATTAAACAAAAATAAGATCCCTATACATGCCATATCTCAAGAAGACTTGAAACCTTATACCCAAGTGACTGCTCGATAGTGTGAAAACATCTCCGGTGGTCTCCAGCCCGAGCTAGTTAAGTTAACCTATAAGATATAGGAAAGACAGATGAGTAAGCAATAATGCTTAGTAAGTTCATATGCAAATAATAAGCAACTACTAACATTCATTTATTTCACTCAACCACAAAAGTATTATAATGAGATTTACACTTAAGCTCATGATTACCCGTTCAATCATTCATAATGCTTACTCATTTCAAACCTTCACCTATCACAAAACATCGTTCATCATTACTTGCATCTATACCCACAAAGCCTCATATATTTCACTTAATTAAGTCTCTCGATAACACCTCGAAATAATAAAAAATAATTGGTGGTTTCGCACACAACCCACTATTTAATAATTAATAAGGTGGTATCGCACAAATCCTACCTTTAATACTAAACACGATGGTATCGCACATAGCCCATCGGTAACAAATAATAAGGTGGTATCGCATACAGCCCACCATTGATAATATTTACGATGGTATCGCACACAGCCATTGCTAATAATTAATAAGGTGGTATCGTACACAGCCCACCATTCATTACACATTCACAGATATTTACCCACATACATTTTCCTATTTCAATGTTCATCTGAGAATTTCCTCACACTCTATCATTTTCAAATAGATTTCTATAATAATCATTCGCATTCACGCAATGCATTAATAAATATAACATATATAATCAGGATGCATCTTTTACACATAAACTCACAATGGGTTCATTATATACCAAATTCACCTCAAATGAGTTCTGGGCACGTACCTGTACCTCTCATGGCATAACCACATACTTTGTAACACCCCTTGCCCGTATTTTACACAGGAACCGGGCACGAGGCATTACCGGACTTAACTCACTTGGTCATACAACTTAAAATATCTCTTTCCCCATCCAAACCATTCTCATTAAGGACCTACGAGGCCTTAAACATGCATTCGGAGGGTTTTAGAACTCAACCAGAAACTTTAGTGCACTTAAAAGTTTTCACCTAAACAGGGCCACACGCCCGTGTGAAATGGGATAGGCCTGTGTGGGCAGGCCGTGTGGTCACACACGCCTATGTCCCTACCCCATGTGGGATTTATTTTTATTTCGAACCTACAGGGGTTTTCACAAGGCCGGACACACGCCCATGCCCTTGGCCCGTGTCCCTCACACGGCATCGACACGCCCGTGTCTTAGCCCGTGGGCCAAAACCTTGGCATTCTGTTTATGACGTCTCATCTCACTAAGGTCACACGGCCAAGGCACACGCCTCTGTCCTTAGACCGTGTGTCGAATTAAATTCCAATTTCAAGGTGCAGACCTCACACGGCCTGGGCACACACCCATGTTCGTGGCCGTGCCTACCACACGGCTGAGACACACGGCCGTGTCTCTGCACGTGTGTTTACTACAAAGCTTACTGACTTGTAAAACTAACATGCAGGGGACACACGGCCTGGTCACACACCCATGGGACTGACCGTGTGTTACATACGGCCTAGATACACGCCCATGTGCCTACCCGTGTGGACAAGAACAAGGCTATTTGCCAAGCTCTTTTCACCACCCTAGCTTACACAACATAAATCCATTCAACAAATCACTAAACAACTCCGATTTGCAATATACACTTCCATGAATAACTTCATCTTTTCATAAATAATAATGAGCCATCAACTATGGCTATTTACAAAAGAGTTCATCTTTAAAGGGGCCAACACACTCTTGGCCAAAATAACAAAACAATTTTCCTAGTCTAGCCCCTATACATGCCATACCCAAAACACTACGTCTAGATATACCGAGTTGAGCTGATAGTGTGGGTGATCTTCCAATTATCTTCGTATCCTGACCCGACTCTTTAACACTATAAAATAAGGGAAAAGAAAAGGGGGTAAGCTTTAAGCTTAGTAAGTTTACATATAAACAAAATGGCATCATAACATATGCTACTCAACATTTAGCATTACATACTAAGCAAAAGCAATTCACATTTCATAGTCATGCTTACTCGTTTGACCTCTTACCACATTCCAACCATGTCACGAGCGTAATGCTCACATTCATTAACATACAACCCTGCACTTATCACCACACGATCAAATGAAACAACACATCATAATAATACCAATCACTCGGTGGTTTTGCACTTAGCCCACCATCAATGTTTAACAGAGTGGTATCGCACATAGCCCACCAACAGGGATAATTACGGTGGTATCGCACATAGCCCACCAAATGATATTATAGATGATGGTATCGGACACAGCCCATCATAATGAAGTGATAAGGTGGTATCGCACATAGCCCACCAACAAGTATAATTAAGGTGGTATCGCACACAGCCCACCATTAATTACTACGGACATTATTCCATATTTACATGTCTATTTCAATGTTCATACAAGAATTCTTCATTATCTACTGTATTCAATCCACTTGAATCATAGTTGTTCTCAATCATACAATACACCAATAAGTAACAACATATGTATTTAAGATGCATTGTTTACACATAAACTTATCTCGGTGCAAAACACGTAAATCAATGGTCTATTTCGTAACCTTGCCTTTTCCCCGGTCAAGGTTGATTCCATGCTCTTATTGGTCTATAATAAAAAAATTCACTCATTCAATCATCTTATATATCATAATAAATCACAATCTATACTTAGGCAAAAATGACCATTTTGCCCTTACACTTTGGCAAAATTACGATTTTGCCCCTAAGCTCGTAAATCATTTTCCAACACATTTTCTCGTTAAAAAAGCCTAGATGAACATTTATTTCTCTTACAACTACTCACAAATCTAACTATTTCATGCATTTATTACACATTTTTAATCTTTGCATTCAAGTCCTATTTAGGTGTTTTCATGCTAACACCTTTCACAAAAGTTGTTTCTCATCTCACTAACATTCATTTTCTTCCATAAAAACTCAGCTAACAACATAAAATCTCTCATGGAAAGTCCCTAAACTTTCAACCATATTGCAATTTAGTCCCCTCATTAGCTAGCTTAAGCTTTGGGGGTTCGAAAAATACAAAAATCATCAAGAATGACCTCTAAAATCACTTACTTGTTAGAGAATATGTTGGCTAAAAGTTTGAGCTTCAAAACCCTTGTTTCTTGCTGTAAAATTCGGTAGGAGAGGAAGAGAAATGAAAAAGATGATAGCTTTCCCTTTACTAATCTTATTTTATTCATTTTTATCACCTAATATCACCAAATTTGACCAAAATTTAATACTCTTGTCTCCCTAGTCTCTATGGCCAGACAACACACCCCAATTGGCCTAATTGCACTTTAAGGACCTCCAATTTAATATTATATGGCTATTAGACACCTCTACCTTGAAAAATAGAACTTTCGCACTTAATGCGATTTAGTCCTTTTTCACAATTAAGCATACAATCATTAAAATTAAAGCACTAAAATTTGCATATAGCCATTTATTAATGCCATAACACACAAAATAATATGAAAATAATTTTCGTCAACCTTGGATTAGCGGTCTCGAAACCACTGCCCCAACTAGCCCCGAAATCGGGCTGTTACATACTTTATCATTTTCAATATACCTGTTGAATTACTCAAAATGCTAAAGGATACTCTTGAGTCTCATATATATAGTATCATATCAATGCCACATCCCTGATATGGTGTGACTTGAAATATCATATCGACGCCATGTCCCTGACATGGTCTTATACGAAATCTCATACCAAGGCCATATTCCAATATGGTCTTACACGGAACCTTAATTATCATAGTATCATGATATTTGCATTCCCTCCATTCTTAAGTTCAATTGAAGATTTTTATTTCTTGACATCTTGTCAAAACATATTTAATATATTCACAGAGACAATATACAATTCATACAACATCGAAATATTAAATACTTCACTTAAAGTTGCATTATTAGCACACGAACTTACCTCGATAACAAAAGGGTAAAAAGGGACTTAATTGTCCATATTTCTCTTTTCTCCTGTTCTGGGTCTGAATCCCGTTTGGTTTGATCTATAACAATAAAATTTACTTATTAAATCTCCACACTAATCAATACATTTTAAAATTTCTACTTTGGAAAAATTACCATTTTGCCCTTAAACTTTGACAAAATTACGATTTTGCCCCTAGGCTCATATATCGATTTTAATCAAATTTCTTTGTTAATCAAGCCTAGACGATTCATATTTCCTCCTATAGCAACTCATGATTTCAACTATTACACACATTTTACCATCTATTTCATAACTTTTACAAAAAGGTCCTTTTAGGTGTTTTCATGATAACACATTTCACAAAAGTTGTTCATCTAACAACTAAGACCCATTTTCTTCCATAAAAATGCAGCAAAAAACTTAAAAGCTTTCATGGAAAAACTCTAAACTCTTCACCATTTAACAAAATAGTCCCCTCTTTAGAAAGCTTAAGCTTTAGGGGTTCCAAAAGTACAATTTTATCAAGAAATGATCACTAGAACACTTACTTGCAAGGAGGAAAGCTTGGCTGAAATTTTGAGTTCTCAACCCCTATTTTGGCTGCTCATTTTTGGTGGAGAGGATCGAGAGAAAAGGTGATATTTTCTTTTCTTTATTTTATGATAAAAATAAATTTTTATCACCAAATTTCACCTAACCAAATGACAAAGTCTATTCTTTGTCCCCTATGGCCGGCCATCACTCCCCCCATGGCCTATTTGCACTTTAAGGACCTCCAATTAATACCCTATGGCTATTTGGAACCTTTAGCAAATAAAATAGAAGTTTCGCACTTTATGCGATTTAGTCCTTTTTCGCGATTAAGAATGAAATCGCTAAAATTTAAGTACCAAAATTTTCATGCACCCTTATAATCATGCTATAACCCATGAAATAAAATTAAAATAATTTTCTTAGACTCTGAATTAGTGGTCCCAAGACCACTGTTTCGACTAGCCCCTAAATCAGGCTGTTACAATATGTAGTTCTATGATGAATCATATTGATTTTTTTGCTTTGTTGGGCCACTTTTTCCTTGGGTTTCACATTTTTTCTTCTACGGTCGTATAACGTATGTCCCCATAAGTCTAAAGCAAGTTATAAAACAACTTAATGAAGGCCTAAAGCTGCATAGAGAACATCTAATTAGTAATGGCATTTAGGTTGATAGCTTCTTCTAAATAATGAAATTTTACCACATTTCGTTGATGTAAATAAAATAAAAGTCTATTTATTTGGCTTGATAGCATCCCTTAAAGGATGAAGCTCTACCATGTTTGTTCTTAAATTTTTTTTAACAATTCTTTGAAAAAGTGTTTGTATTTATGTTTGGTATAGTGCCCACACATGATGAAATGCATGAGTTCGAGAATAATAAAGAATATTTGAATATAGGTGTGAATATAAATGAAAAAAATTATGATTTAGCCCCTTCATAAATGATAAATTTATAAGTTAATATATAGTAAAATTACACTTTAGCCCCAAAAATGAAAAAAAATAATGCCCTGCCCTTAAAAATGATGAAATTATAAATTAATACATGATAAAATTATATTTTTAACCTCTCAAAAAATTACAATTCAACTCCATTCCATAACAAAATTTCTGATTTCGCCAATGTTTGAATATTTGTATATCCTAAAGAGAAATCAAAATCTCATGGGATTCCAAAAGGACAATTTCGATTGAATTTTGGAGCCCTTCCATTTATATTTGTTTGAGTGGTTTTCTTATAGAGCTAGAATGGTCAACGTCAAGACTAAATTGATTTAGAGTTTAAGTCGCGGTGGTTGTAAGTGGTGAGATTTCTTTTGTTTGTGTTTAGAGAAGTAAAATGTTTTTCTTTCACATTGGCTAAAGTAAGTATGGATTGATCTTACTTGTTTTAAAGCTTGGCAGTAATTATGTTTGTAGTGTAGCATGGTTGTTTTTGTGTCTATCTAGTTTAGTGGTATTGTGGTATAAAGCCTAAGTAGTGGTCATTTTTTATATCGTAACTTCTGATGTTATGTTGTTTTTCAGTTCAATTGTCCTACCTTCTTGTGAAGTGGTGTTATTGTAAGGAGCCAACAACAGTGTGTTGGTTTTTATTGGCATTTTCCTCGACATTTTTGTTGTTTTAGAATGTTAGGTTAACTGTCTTTTTTGATCTTTTTATTTAATATATTCAAATAAAATCCCTATGGCTTATCAAAAGAAAAGATGTTTTAATTACACAGTCTCAAATTAGGCTTATTTTAGCATTCATGCAAAATTATCTCGCTTTTCTTTTATATAAAAGACATAAATCAGTTACCTATTCTATTACCTCAGTAGACCAACAGCTCTATAACACCCCTTGCCCGACTCGATCGTTGGACTTTTATCCCTTGAGTGACGACCCTTCCACTTGGCACCGTCGGATCACTAAGGTCAAATTTTGTCCCTACTCGATGGGTGGGTTGTAACACCTCTTACCCGGTTTAGTCGTCGAACCCGAGTAATAGAATGTTACAGACAAATACAAAACATTTACATACCAAATAATAGTTCAAAATTCAATTAAATATCAAATAGCCACATTTAATCATGTATAACATGTAATTCAATCAATTTTGGGTTTATATTGAGCTTACGAAAGCTTAAAATCAACCCAGTAACAAACAGGGATGAATTTGAAACAAATACATAAAGATGGGAAATTTATGTAAACAAGGGTCACACTGCCATGTCCCTTGACCGTGTCAAAGGGTAAGGCTGTGTGGGACAAATATTAAAAAGATGTCACATGATTGTGTCACCAGGCCATGTAATAGACTGTGGCCGTGTGCACGAAAATCAGCTTAAATGTGCACGGTCATGCCATATGACCGTGTATGGTGCACGACCAAGTTTTAGGCCATGTTTACTTGTAGAAACCTTTCATAACAAGGTTTTTAACCTTAATTCACTTATGCCACAAGCAACACATTATACCAATTTTCAATAAATTCAAAAGCATCAATATCATACCAAAAACATCACTTATAACAACCAACCTAATTGTCTAACCAGTATGCCACAATTGACACCTTAATTCAACAATTCAAATTCAAACAAAACACCACATTCGAACCATTCCAATATGTCTTTCAAGGCACCTTAAAACAATTAACATGACATACATATTTTAACCATATATAATACCTTATAATAATGATTCAATATCAACCATACAAACACGCACAAAGCCTTACCAAGTTCGTTCAAACCTAGCATGTACATACCATTCGTTTACTAAGAAAATTTCAAACATATTATATTATCACCATATAAGCATTATAACATACATACATAAACAATTCATTAAGGTCATCAACTACAAAGATCACTACCAACACTTATATAAATATACATATACACATAACATTCAAAATGCAAATTTCATCCAAAACATAACATTATATAAACAATTGACCCTCCTAGGTACAAGCCATACATTTATCAATGTTGACCATATAAGCCTCAAGCCAAGAACTAATCTTATATCATATAACTAACAATCAACATGATTCAAGGATAAGCACACCTCATGTAACACCCCTAACCTGTATCCGTCGCCAAAATAGGGTTACAGAGCATTACCGAAAACTTAAAGCTTAAAATATTTGATTTCAAACATTTCATAAATCAGAGCAATTATCAATCAAACTCATACACAATGTCCCTTTTATGAGTCCTCGAAGCCATACAAGCGCTTTAGAAACGATTCGAGACTAAATCTGAAACATTTAGTACTTCATAGAAACAGGTAGAATTTTTCGCACTGTAGGGGTCAGACGGCCGTGTGACTCACACGGCTAAGACACACGCCCTTGTCTCATGCCTTGTGGGCATTCAAAGTAGGGACACACGGGCATGTCCCAGCCCGTGTAACTCTCTAACTTGGTTCACATGGCCAAGCCACATGCCCGTGTGCCAGGCTATGTAAATCTCGAAATGCAACATTTTAAAAACTACAGGGGACACACGGCCATGTCGCGTGGTTGTGTGTCACAAACGACTGAGACACACGCCCGTGTCTTAGGCCGTGTGGACAAGAAATAGGTCATTTTGAAGCCAATTCTCTCACCAAAAACAAGTTTACACACAAGCCATTTGCACATATATTCAAGCATTCAAAATGTACTTAAAACATGCATAATAAAACTAGATCATTATGGTATTTGTTCATACAACCAATATGCCATAAAGGCACCTCAAACACATACATTGAACATACCTAAACTTGTTCATATTTAACCATTTATCAATTAACTTGTTTCTATACCAAAACATACCACAATTGACATATACCAACCTTACCATATCAGGTTCATGCCATAGCAAATTAACTTTACCATTTGGACCACTTCTCTCATGTATCAAAACCATATAAATGACACATAACTAGCCATTACCAAATGGTTCCAACATCCAATATATATACATACCATAACGTGCCTTAAATGCTCACTTTGTTAACATGCTAGCACATACCACTTTGACCATAAAACCATGCATCAATTTGATCATATAAACACCAATCATTAAGCATCAAAGTGCCAAAAGCACACCAACCATCAAGGCGACAAAGTAACATAAGTTTCACAAATTCAAAGTAACATTTCATGCCAATATCACACACAAGCATACCAATTTGGCCATTCAAAACATATTATCACTAAACCATTTCAACATTAGCCATCAAGCCCAAAAATGCTAAAATGTCATTAATCATAAACCATATTTACAAGCCAAACATAATGGCCATATCATCAAGCACAAAACACCTATACATGTCATTATAACCATGACTTAAAAACATCAAAATCTACCGATAAATTCGATGGATAGTGTGATAGATCTTCGACTAGCTTTCAACCCGATCAAGCTTCCGATAATCTATAAAGTAAGAGAAAGATAATCACATAAGCAATGAATGCTTAGTAAGCTCGTATAAACCATAAGCATAATATTACATTTCAATAATGAACATTATAGGTTAAATATAAACCTATACCAATGCCTTAAGATTTATCAACCATAAACATCAACTCACAAATGAGTAAGTTCATTAATGTCGCATACATATTAACCATTCCTAACATGACAGGATTTCTTGAGACATAATATATAATCATCAATCTTTTTATGAACTTATATATCTTTTTATTCACTTACTTTCCATTCCATCCCCAATGCTTATCATAAGCCTAAACAACATTATTAATTCCCAACTCAGTGTATTCATCCATGATTTAGGTAGATTCGTCTATAACATAAGCAGTTTGCTCACATATAAATACATCATTTATCACATTAAACCTTTTATAACATCATAATACATCTCAATTACGTACTTACCATTTCATTCTCTTTTCTTACCCGTTTCATATGCATAGTACAAGCATAATCACAAATATCAATCATATCCACAAGCTTGGCATAAGCCTAAGTACATCAACAACATATGCTAGTTCATTTAAACATAATTCATATAAATTTATCATGGATAACCATTATTGATCGTGTGTCAGAGTCTTAAAAATTTATAAAAAGAATGATCGAGCCTAGAAACTAACTATGACAACGATGGAGGCAAGTGTACCTATCGAACAGTAGTATAGCTTAGTGGCAAGACCGAATTGTCGAACCCAAAGGAACCAAAAGTACTAATACTAACTTTCTTTTTATTATTTAGCCTAGAAATTAAATGATTTATTAATTAATCTAAAATTAACTAACTATTAAGCTAAAGATACTAAGGCAAAGAGAATGAATTGAGAAAATACTTGTGGGAAAAACCAATTGATTAAGATAATACCTGAGGAAAAATCCACCTAGACTTCACTTGTTATCTAACTCTGAACCAGACGATTTATTCACTTGACTTGATCCGTAGGATTCCCTAATTTATATTAATACCTCTTTCGAGGCTACTAACGTCTAACCCTAGGTTGATTAATTGAAATTTCTTTCTAATTAAAACCCCTAGAATTGCATTAACTCGATCTATGGACTCCTATATTAGGTTTGACCCTAATCCGGAAGATTTTCGTCATCCTATTTCTAGGGTTGCGATCAACTCCGCTTAATTATGCTAGATCTACTCTTAAGCAGGAACTTTTGCTCCACTGCCTAAGCACATCAATACTTAAATGAATATCTTGAAATATCAAAGCAAGAATTAAGAACACATAATTAAGAACAAATCAAGTATTTATCATATGGTTAAGAAAACAATAACAAGATCCGTCTTAGTTTTCATCCCCCGCAGGTATTTGAGATGTTTAGTTCATAATTATAAAAGAATACATCTTAGAAGAAAATATGAAACAAAACATAAGAAAAACCCTAAAACCCCCTAAAGGAAATTGAAGGGAAGATCTCCGTCTTGAGTATAACTCCGGCTTCTTGAGGTGAATCAACTGGCTTTCTTCGAGTAAATCCCACAATTCTGGCATCTTTGGCTTGGCTCTTCGGCCTAACTGGATGCCTAACTCGACTCTCCCTGAAGGTTGGCCTCTATGGTGTTTATATAGGCTTTTTGAATGGCTTTCTTTGCCTCTAAGTACCCTAATTCGGATGAAGCTCTTCTTTGTCATGACAGGGGCACGCCCATGGCACACGCCCGTGTGAATCATGGCCAGGCCGTGTTCGGATCCATTAATGAGGCACGGCCATGTGGTCTTGGGCCCAGGCCGTGTCGATTTCGTGATATGGCCCATTTACTTTGTTTTGGGCCCATTTCTTGTTCTGTTCATCCTCTGATGCTCTCCTCGGTATAAAACATGAAAATAAAGGATTAAGAGCACCAAATTCCATAATTCAAGGTTTAAATCATCCAAAAGTATGTTAAATGTGGGATTAAAATATGTTTATATTACGGTTTATCAAATACCCCCACATTTAAGAATTTGCTTGTGCTCAAGCAAAATTCTCAACTCACAATTAAAATGAACTTCCTTGATTCATAATATTCATCAATAATGTTCCAACATAATTCAAAGATAATTCATACATTGATTATTTAAATAGAAAGATCCTAAAGATTCAAATAATCAAAGTCATAGTTTTTGTAGCATGAAAATATAGGTGTTTTCCCCTTACCTAAATAATCATCTTTAATTCAAAATAGACAAGAGTTGACATCCTCACTAAAGATTCACTCAAATCACTCAAAGTGTTTAAGGTTCAAAATTAAGCAATCAAAAGTCGAACATGAAAAGTTAATCCCATAAGCTTGCCTGAAAATCAAATCTCCACCACTGTAAAATGAGATGATATACAAATCAAAAGGTCTTTAAAAAGGGTTGTAATGGGGCTCGGATTAAAGGTGTGGATAAAGGCTGAATTAGAGGGTTAGAATCGAGATTGAATTGACAATTTACCTAACTAGAAAAATGAACTAATCTTGAATAATTACATCAATTAAAAACATGAAATACTAATAACATGAGGTTCTGCTCAAGATGTGGAATTTAAACGTATAAGCTCAATTACATAGAGCTAATATTGAATATACTTTTTTTTAAGAACAAATCAAGTCATAAAAGATGAATTTAACTACTGAATTAAAGATTATAGTTAGGCAACTGATCAAATCACATCTCGATGTAAGGGTGGTCAAGAGGAATGGTGATAACAAATACAGACTGAGTTTTTGGGTTAATATTAGTGGGCGAGTCAATAAAAAGGGTTGTTAGGATCAAAGGGGTTCACTAAGGGTTAATTGTGAGGGTAAGCTTTTTAGTGGAGTGAGTGGGTTAAATCCTAAGTGCCTTGATCATCTCAGTATACCAAATCAATCAATATGGTCTCGACATGTATAGTCGAAGCAAGTTCTAGAATAATAGCTCAATGTTGACACACTCATAATCAAAAAGTGAGCATGAAAGAATTATGCTCTAAAAGGCTCAAAATCTCACGAAAATTGTGGGTTTTTGATATCAACCTTGTAAATTTCAAACATCAAGGTAATAACTAGATTTAGGTAGACAATGTAACAAATTTTAATTTTAAAATAGACTCATCATGCTTGATTCTCTAGTCTCTTAAAGTTTAAATCATCACTGCACAATTATCAATGACTTAACTTTAAACATATCAATAAATATCATAAATCAAAAGAAATTTCGTTCTAATCATAATATAGGAAAATTACTTAAGAACAAGGTATAATTCAAGGCATAATTCAGGGATTTGAGAATAATGCAGAAAGTTAGGCACTTTCTCGAAATAAATATTCACCCCCCACACTTAAGATGTACATTGCCCTCAATGTACAAAGATATATATGAAATTTAAGAGATAGGGAGAGGTAAAACTTCCTGAATTTGGATGGCTTCCTTGAGTTGGGAGTGTCGTGGTGTGGTGGCCCCCGACAATCTCTGCGCTAGATGAAGAAATTGGGAAGCTCGTGAAGAATTAGCCAGGAAATAATAATAATAATTCAAAATATACTAAATATATACTTAAAGACAAGAAAGATAAAGAGAAAGAAAATAAAAAGTAAAATAAAATTAAAAGAAAACATTAATGGACCGAAGAGTCCTTATTGTTAGATGGTTCGCGAGGTGGGTATGATTTCTAAGGTTGTGGTGGGGTGGCTATGGTCGTGGTGTGGTGATTCCCTAACAGCCTTTAGAACCTAAATCAAAGAAAAGGAAATAAAATGGATTAAACTAAGTAAAATAAAAATAATGAAACGGAAAATAAAGGAGAAGGGAAACTAAGAACAAAAGTTAAATGGACTCAAAGGTCCTTTTCTTGTCGAATTAATGAAGCGGCCGACATGAACTTATGTAGATCGGTCTCACAGAGGGAGACTGTGCTAGGATCCTTCTGTTTCTTCTACATGGATGTGGTTAGATCTAAAGTTAGAGTGAATGAAGAGAAATGAGAATGAAAAAGAAGGGAAGTGTGAAGGAAGAAGAAGGGTGGGGAGTAGGTAAGAAGGAGAGAGGGGTGGTTTAAATAGATTTTTCATATCTGGTACATCCCCACGCCCGTGTACCGTGGGTGTGTCGAGTCACACGGCCATGTCGTATGGCCGTGTTATGCTTCGTTCGTTTCTCCCACGCCCATGTGCAGGTCGCCACGCCCGTGTTGCTGAAATAATGTCGGCCACGGCCGCATCGCACGACCGTGGTGTTCAGTTGGGGTCCGTGGCTTGAAGATATTTTTCGTCCTGTGTCATACTATCTCTGCCATGTCAGTACGTACATCCGTAGCCTCCACACGCCCATGGCCACGGCTGTGTGCAAGGCCTTATGGTAAGGAAATTTGTACTTGGTTAGTTTATAGTTAGGTGCTAAAAAGGAAAAGTAAAAGTACAAATAAAAATGTGAAAATTAATGGGGTTAGTGCTCGGGTTACCTCCCGAGAAGCGCTCATTTATAGTCTTAAGCTAGACTTACCTCTCATTTGCATAATCATGGTGGTTTGAGGAGTTGTAAATCCTTCCTCATGCTATCAGTCCTCTTGTCAGTATGTAATTCAAGTCGAGTAGTGTTTACTTTAAAAGTGTCGAATATAGGATTACTTACCTCGACTGTTCCATATGGGAAAACATTGAGTACCCTAAAAGTGATTTCTTCGTTTGTATAAGGGTCAGGTGGAGGTATTCGAGGGTCTGCGTTATCTAACAATACCTGATCTTCGATCTTAAATTCATTTGTCCCACGGACTGGTGTTGGCTCTACTTTATGTATTCCTAATTTCTCCTTGAAGTGTGTCTTCCACTAGTCTAGTTCATCGATCTGAAGCCTTCGTTCCTCATGAGTTATTTCCTTGTTGGTATGAGGTCTAGGGTCTGGCTCAGTTGTGTAATTTCGTGGTGCTTCCTGAAAAGAAGGTTTAACCGAGTGGTTATTAATATAATTTATGTTCTCACCTTGACTACTCAATGTCCTAGCTGAGTCAAGAGCCTGGAGACTGATTGATTCGTTACCTACACAAAGTATGAGTTCACCTGCGCTGACATCAATTTTAGTCCTGGCAGTTGCTAAAAAGGGTCTTCCTAAAATTAAGGGGATACTGTTGTCCTCATCCATGTCTAAAATGACAAAGTCTACTGAGAATACGAATTTACCAATTTTCACAAGAACATATTCAATTATACCCTTAGGAATTCTAACAGTTTTATCAGCTAATTGAATGCTCGTCCTAGTTTGTTTGGGTTTCCCTAGACCTAGTTGTTTAAACAATTTATAAGGCATAACATTGATGCTCGCCCCTAAATAAGCTAAAACATTATCAATAGATAATCCACCAATTAAGCATGGAATTGTAAAACTCCCTGGATCTTTTAATTTTCGTGGTAGTTTGTTTTGCAACATTGCCGAGCACACTGCGTTTAGCTCCACATGCGATTCTTCATCTAACCTCCGTTTGTTGGTTAAAAGATCTTTTAAAAATTTCCTTGAATCTGGCATCTGCGAAAGAGCTTCAAGAAACGGTAAGTTAATATGTAATTTTTTTAAAAGTTTAAGAAATTTACCTAATTGTTCGTCTGTGTTGTCCTGTTTCATCGCATCAAGATAAGGTATACGAGGTTGGTACTCTTTAATTACCGATTTTGGCTTTTCGTGACTTACCTCAAACTTACCATTCTCTACCGACTTCTCTTGGCTTAATTTAGGTTCATCTAACCCTACACTATCCTGAGCTGTTATGGCTTGAAGTTGCTCCTTTGGGTTAGTCTTAGTGTTGCTTGGCAAGCTGCCTTGTGGTCGTTCTGAGATTAGCTTAGCAAGTTGCCCTAATTGGTTCTCATCCCTTGAATCAATGCTTGTAGATTTTTAAGTGTTGTCTCGATGTTTTGAAAATGTGTTTCTGACACCGCTATGAATTTTGTCAGCATCTCTTCAAGGTTCGGCTTCTTTTCCTGTGGGTAGGGTTGTTGTTGGAAGTTTGGAGGGGGTTGTTGTCTCTGATTTCCTTGACCACCCCATGAAAAATTGGGGTGGTTCTTCCAACCTGTATTATAAGAATTACTATAAGGGTTATTTTGAGATTTGAAATTGTTACCCATATAGTGAACTTGCTCATTTTCAGCGCTCGGATTGTAAGGTGGATAGTCTGTGTTGTTCATCCCTCTTCCATTTTTGTCGCACTGCATAACTGGATGTACCTGCAAAGAACCATATAAACCATCAACCTTTTTATTTAACATCTTTACCTGATTTGATAGCATGGTTACTACGTCGAGGTTGAAAACACTGGCTGCTTTTGTTGGCTTTATCCTTGTGACTTGTCACTGATAGTTATTCAGTGAAATCTCTTTAATGAATTCGTAGGCAGCCTCAGGTGTTTTGTTATTCAATGTTCCGTCGGTGGCTAAATTGATTAATTGCCTAGTTGAAGGTTTCACATCGTTGTAAAAAGTTTGGACCTGTAGCCACAAGGGTAATCCATGGTGTGGGCACTTTCTCAATAGATCTTTGTATCTCTCCCATGCATCGTAAAGTGTTTCCAAATCCATCTGCACAAAAGAAGAGATATCATTCCTTAATTTGGCCGTTTTAGCCGGCGGAAAATATTTTAATAAAAAATTTTCGGTCATTTGTTCTCATGTAGTATTTGACCCTCGTGGAAGAGAATGCAACCACTGTTTGGCTTTATTCCTCAAAGAAAAGGGAAATAACCGAAGACGGATGGCATCATCAGAAACGCCATTTATTTTGAAAGTATCAAAAAATTCTAGGAAATTTGCCAAGTGATTGTTTGGATCTTCATCCTGCAAACCATCAAACTGAACAAATTGCTGAATCATCTAAATTGTGTTAGGTTTCAGTTCAAAATTATTTGCAGCAATAGCAGGTCGAACAATACTTGACTCAGTTCCTGTTAAATTAGGTTTAGCATAATCATACATAGTTCGAGGAGCATGGTGTTCGGCTGCCTCTGGAGGTAGCGGATTATTCTCAGCCATCTCTTCGGTGGTATTGGTTTCAACTTCTTGCTCTTCTTCTATGTAGTTTAAGCTCTGCCTTATTTTTCTATGATTTCTGCGAACAGTACCTTCAAAATCACTGTCGTAAATCAGGGGTCATATCGGGTTTCTTATAGTCATAAACTAGAGGTGCCTGTTAAAAACAAATAAAAGAAGGAAAATTAGTAAAGTTAAAAGCAAAAATAAAAATAAATTGCAAAAATAAAAATGGCTAAAGTAATAAAAATTGAGCATTCTTAATATTTTAGTTCCCCGTCAACGGCGCCAAAAACTTGATCGTGTGTCAGAGTCTTAAAAATTTATAAAAAGAATGATCGAGCCTAGAAACTAACTATGACAACGATGGAGGCAGTGCACCCATCGAACAGTAGTATAGCTTAGTGGCAAGACCGAATTGTCGAACCCAAAGACCCAAAAGTACTAATACTAACTTTCTTTTTATTATTTAGCCTAGAAATTAAAGGATTTATCAATTAATCTAAAATTAACTAACTATTAAGCTAAAGATACTAAGACAAAGAGAATGAATTGGGAAAATACTTGTGGGAAAAATTAATTGATTAAGACAATACCTGAGGAAAAATCCACCTAGACTTCACTTGTTATCTAACTCTGAACCAGACGATTTAGTCACTTGACTTGATCCGTAGGATTCCCTAATTTATATCAATACCTCTTTCGAGGCTACTAACGTCTAACCCTAGGTTGATTAATTGAAATTTCTTTCTAATTAAAACCCCTAGAATTGCATTAACTCGATCTATGGACTCCCATATTAGGTTTGACCCTAATCCGATAGATTTTTGTCATCTTATTTCTAGAGTTGCGATCAACTCCGCTTAATTATGCTAGATCTACTCTTAAGCAGGGACTTTTGCTCCACTGCCTAAGCACATCAATACTTGAATCAATATCCTGAAATATCAAAGCAAGAATTAAGAACACATAATTAGGAACAAATCAAGTATTTATCATATGGTTTAGAAAACAATAACAAGATCCATCTTAGGTTTCATCCCCCTCAGGTATTTGAGAGGTTTAGTTCATAATTATAAAAGAATACATCTCAGAAGAAAAAATGAAACAAAACATAAGAAAAACCCTAAAACCCCCTGAAGGAAATTGAAGGGAAGATCTCTGTCTTGAGTATAACTCCGGCTTCTTGAGATGAATCAACTGGCTTTCTTCAAGTAAATCTCACAATTCTGGCCTCTCTGGCTTCGCTCTTCGGCCTAACTGGATGCCTAACTCGACTCCCCCTGAAGGTTGGCCTCTAAGGCGTTTATATAGGCTTTTGGAATGGCTTTCTTTGCCTCTAAGTACCCTAATCCGAATGAAACTCTTCTTTGTCACGACAGGGGCACGCCTATGGGACACGCCCGTATGAATCGTGACCAGGCCGTGTTCGAATCCATTAATGAGGCACAGCCATGTGGTTTGGGCCCAGGCCGTGTCGATTTCGTGATAAGGCCCATTTACTCCATTTTGGGCCCGTTTCTCGTTCTTTTCATCCTCCGGTGTTCTGATGAGTATAAAACATGAAAACAAAGGATTAAGAGCACCAATTTCCACAATTCAAGGTTTAAATCTTCCAAAAGTATGCTGAATGCGGGATTAAAATATGTTTATATTACGGTTTATCAATTATACTTGAGCATGATTCAATTGGATTTATCATCCATCTCAACATAACATATTTTCCATGTAGCTCACCATTTCAAATCCTTTCATACAGACATGTCTTGGTTCATATTGAACACATACCTTTCCTTTCATTTTTCATGCTCGTTGAACCGTTTAGAATACCGTTGGATATGCAGGATAGCTCACACGAAGTGTGATAAACATATAACCATAGTTGTCCTTTCCTTTACATATATGCTCACACAAGTTGTGAAATGGGCCTTCTCACACGAGTTTCTGGTCGGAACGTAGCTACACGGTGCTACTCCACAAGCTGTCGAATATCCGCAACAAATACCAAAACTCAGCCATCGTTAGGACATTCAAGACCAGCACTCAAAACATGGTAACCTGGGTTTGCTTACACAAGTTTTCGGTCAAAACGTAGTTACAAGGTGCTGTTCCACAAGCTGTCGAGTATCCGTAACAAATGTCAGGACTCAGCCATCAGTAAGACATTCAAGACCAGCACCCGAAACATATAAACCCTAATGACATGTCTTTTGATTCCTAAGAATTCCTAAGGTTCAAACGGAGCTTGATAATCGTTGTACGTCGTTGGATTTACGTCGTTTCATGACATGATAAATTTATAATAACATATATATATTGATACATTTTCAATAGAATCATATATTAACATTCAATTTAATCAACTTATTTAATACAGTTCGTACGAACTTACCTGGCTAAATTGCAGAAATGTCAAAATACAGGGGCATTTTGGTAATTTTTCATTCTCCCTGATTTTCCACTCGATCTTGATCTAAATTAATAATTTCATTCAATTTATTAATTTAGATAGTGAAACAACTTAATTTATGCAATTTAGTCATTTTTGACATTTTTATAAAATTTCCCCTAACATTTTACTTTTATTCAATTTAGTCCCCGAGCCTAAAACATGCAAATTAACCATTTTTATTGCCAATTCATATCAGCCGAATATTCATGGTACCCATTCAGCCCATTTTGCATAATTTCACATGAATTCCTTGTACTTTTACTATTTTAACAATTTAGTCCCTAAACGATTAATTCATCAAAATCACTTAAGAAAATACTTTTAAATAACAACTAATATTTCAAATTCATCATTTAACATAAAAATCACTAGATTCATCAATGGAAACATTCAAAATCTTTAACATTTTCAAAATCGAAGGTACGAGCTAGCTGGACCTAGTTGCAACGATCTCAAAAACATAAAAATTATTAGAAACAGGACCAAAATGACATACCATGCAAGCTTTTCAAGTTGCCAAAATCTCCATGCTAAAAAATGGCTTCTTTCTCCATTAGAATTCGGTAAAGGAAGAAATGTAAAAGATGATAATGGATTTTTGTTTTATTTTATTTAATTTAATTATCAAATTACCATTTTAACCTTGGTTAATAATTAAATAATTCACCAAATCCATGTACATATAAGTCCACTAATCCTTAAATGCTTTAATTACCATTTAAGTCCATTTTCCTTTATTCAAAAAACCATTTAATCACTCAAATCAAATAGTGATCAAAATTTACATCTTTTATGATTTAGTCCTTTTTAATTAATTAACTATTGAAACATTAAAATTTTTAAACGAAACTTTAATACCACCTTAATGAAACTTGTAAATATTTATAAAATATTTATGGCTCGGTTCATAGAAACGAGGTCTCGATACCTCATTTTCTAAAACAACTTGACCTTAGGATCTTACTACTTGAACCTTATAAATCGCTTATATAACATAAATTATCAAATCAAAAACCTTTTTAAAACCATATTTGACTCGTAAATATTAACTAATAATATTTATGAACTTACTCATCGAATTTGGTGGCCCCAAAACCACTGTTTTCGACACCACTGAAAAACGTGTTGTACATTTATAAAATTCATTCCATCAAACATGCCAATTAATCTTTAGAAGAAACATTACATAATAGCCAAGTCCAAACTTTACCGCTTTCAAAACCTAAATTTAAAACTCTTGATTCAAAAACACAACCTATATACATAACATATAACCATTCAAAACACAAACCACAATCAAGAACCAAAATATCAACATTCAAGATCGACCAAAAATGAATTGCCTATATATATACCACAAAATCAAGTTTTAAATGATAGAAAGTCTATTGAATCAATACCAGAATAGTGTGAGCTTCTCGGCGATCTGCCTGACACATTTAACAAGTTGACACTATAGGGAAAAAGGAAACAATGGAGTAAGCATTACAAATGCTTAGTAAGTTCACAAGTATTAAAACCAAGTAACTTACCTCAGGTTATAGTTATGCACTACATGTTACTTAGCTTGGCAAAGTTTATCTATCATGGCAAGTCAAATATAAAAAAGGTGAGTTCATCATTTATCATACTATATAGTAACTCAATCATATAACATTTCAATTTACTTAATTCATGTAACAGCCCGGTTTAGACCCTAGTCGAAATAGTGGTTTCGAGACCACAAATCTGAGGTCAAAAAAATATTCTAATATTTTTTTTGGTGTTTATTATATGTGATATAGTCTGTGTGAAAATTCTGTGTGATAATTTTATCGACTATATGTCAAATTGAGAGAAAGGACTTAATCGCATAAAGTGTAAAATGTTGTGTGCTGATTATTAAGTGTTTAATTGTTGTTGGCTTTAAATGTGGAGGTCTTATGAGGCAAATATGCCAATATTTAGATAGTGGATGGTTAAAAGACATGAATGGCCTTATTATATATATGTTTTATATGTTTAATGAAAGGTTATTTTTGTAAATGGATTAATAACATAAGATTAATAAAACAAAGGCTAAAAAAATAAGCCATTCTTATAATATTTTGTGTCGAAAATTAGCAAAGAAAAAGAAGAAAGAATAAGCTAGGTTTCATTAGCTTTTGATCCAAATTAAGGTATGTTTTGACTTTGGTTTTTGATGATTTTTATGTTTTTGAGATTGTTGCTTAGTTTACTATCAAACTCATGTTGTAATTTGAAGAATTGATGATGTTTATGAGATGTGCCTTTGATGAAATAGTGAGCTTTGTGATGAGTATTGATGTTAAATGATAGATATGTGTTTAATAAACATGTTTTGTTCTTGAATTTTTGATGAATTTAGGTAATTAGGGCTAAATTGAGAAAACAACATTTTGATGGATTAAAATGTGAAATAAATGAAATGTGTGGGATTGTATGAACTCAAGGAAAATTTGGCTAGGCCTGTGTGAAACGAAATTATGTGAATGTGATGATTTTGTGAAATAGGGACTAAAGTGAAGAAATGTGAAAATGTGAGGGCTATTTTGTAAAATGCCCTAAATAAGTGTGTCTGGACTTAATTGAATGAATTGGTGATTGAATGGATTGAATTTGAATGTGTATAGACCAAGAAAGGAGAGGTTCGGATCGAGATCGAAGCAAAGACAAACTGCTCGATTAATCGACCGTTTTGGTATTTAGACGTCCGAGGTAAGTTTGGACATAATACGTGTATTTAGCTATGTTTAATGCTATGAAATGAATGGTACGATATTATTGAATTATGAATGCTATGTGAGAGCTTGAGTTACGTGGCATTAAGTGTGCGCATTCGGAAATGTGACCAAGATGATTAGCGCTGTGTGTGCGGAATAATATAGCTTCGGCTTTGTGGTTGGCACTGTGTGTGCAATACCGATTTAAGATCGGTTTGATATAGATGCACTAAGTGTGCGATGTTAATTAAGCTTCAGCTAACTATTTGGGCACTAAGTTTACGATTGAATCGAAGAAGGGACAAAAGTTGACCGGAATGAAATAGTGAGTAATGAGTAGCATATGTAATCGACAACTAAGTGTTGGCTAAGGTATGTTTGGAACCTATGTGGTTGATGAAACCATGAATGAGTTTATGGATGGTAAATTGGACATATTAGCTTTGGATGGTATGATATATGTGATTGTGAAATAATCTATGTGATGATTTGTTTTGGTATAATGTATTATGTTACGAACTTACTAAGCTTTTGAAAGCTTACCGTGTGATTGTTTCTCTGTTTTACAGTGTCAGTAAAGCTAGCAAGATCCAAGAATCGTCAGCATCTCTATCACACTATCGGCATATCTATTGTGGTACTTTTGAAGATGTGTATAGTTGAATATGGCATGTATAGACTAGTTGTTTTGAAATACAATTGAGATGTGTAAATAGCCATGTGATATAGCTAGATAAATGTCGGAAATATGTATATGTGGATTTGGTATATGAAGTCTGTTTTGGTTTGTTTTGATGGTAATGAAAATGTCTTATAAATGGTAAGCTTGGTGAAGGGTTGATGCTATTGTAATCTAGTGATATTATGAATGAATCATGCTTAGTAATGCATGTGTTTTAGTTGTGAAATTTGGTATATAATTTGGCATGATTAGAAATGAGATTGGATAGGATGATATGTTGATCATTTGACATGTATTTGGTTGCCAAATTATGTGAGAAAACATGCTTAATTGTGCTTGTAGGATTGACCCTTGCGTGGGTGGCAAATTGGCCTATTTTGCATACATGGCCAAAAGACACGGGCGTGTGTCTCCGCCATGTGGTTTAAGGATCACTTCTAGGTGTGTCTGGACAGAGTACACGGTCGAGGCCCACGGGCGTGCATGGTGGCCGTGTGATCAAGTCAGTAGCTAGCCTAGTAACACACGACCATGGCACATGGGCGTGTCTGGTGGCTGTGGGGATAAGTCAGTATGTATGCTCTGTTTTGACACAGCCTGGACACATGGGTGTGTCTGGTAGCTGTGTGAGGCACACGGCTTGGCTGCACGAGCTTGTGACCTTAACAGTGTTGAATGATGTTTGAATTTCTGAAAATTTTTGTAAGTGTTCGTTTAGTCTCGACCTCTTTCTAACTCGTGTTTATGGTCTTGCAGAACTAGATAAGGGATTATATGCTCGTATTTGAGTATGTTTGATTAATGATTGACTTTGTGTCGTGAAATGGATGTGAAATGTTCCAATTATCCGGTAATGCCTCCTAACCTTATTCCGGCGATGGTTTCAGGTTGGGGTGTTACAATTCAGCATTTCATTATTATTCATAAAACAAATAATCATTTAATCAGTTCACCATCTTAATCATATCATATTATCTATTTACCCACAATACATCTCATTTCAAATTAATGTCAAACATTATTTTTCATTTCATAGTTGAATTCTCAATCAAATTCATATTAATTCATATAAACTTCATTCTCATTTCATATCAATTCATCTTTATACCAAAAATATATTTCAATTGTCAATTTAATGTCAATTACCACTTCATTTCATAATACAAACTCCGAATCACATTCCATCTCAATTTCCAAATTCATGGATTCATTGTACTTAATCAATCAATGTTCCCAACTCATTCCACAATTTAATATTCCATTTCACATTTCACTTCCATTTCACATTTTGTCATTTCAAATATCAAATATTTCATTTTTACCATTTATTTTTCTATTAACATGACTCGGACTCGGACGAATACACGGATCCAACCAACACACCAGTTTGGCATCTAGTGCCTCATCGGATAAATTTGAAGCAAATAGTTGCGCCCAGCGCTATCAACAAGTTTGACACTCACTATCTCATCGGTATAACCAAAGTAAATTGGCACTGTAACATCCCCATATTCACATACTGGGCTTGGTCCAGTTCCCCATTAATCCACATATCAATTGGGCTTGGCCCACACTCATATTAAATTCACATATCAGATACAATTATGCAAAGTGTGCCCAACCCAAACCTAAGGTCCATCCTCTACACACCCCCGTATCCAGCCTACCACACACCAGGGGATTAACAAATCACCCTCTCCTTTTCACTCCAAAGGCAATCAATGCCGTCCACGTGCAATTAAGCACAATAATCCACAACGCGACCTCAGTCAGCGCCAATCCACGATGTAGCCGTAGCTAACACCAAAACCACGATGGGACACATAGTCGCTCATCAACCACGATATGGCACATAGCCGATATCAACCACGATGAGGCACAGAGCTACTCATCAAGCCACGCGAACTTAATCGCCAATAAATCCACAACGTGACCTCAGTCAACGTCAATCCACGATGTAGCTCAAGGCTAACATTAAACCACGTACTCGAAGTACACCCGTACCTTCTTTCATATCCCAACCCATGCACATGCAACATGTAATAATGGCATAATAATAAATGCATGCACATGTTAATAAGGCAGACAATCACAATTCCACAAGCATAGTCACATTCACATCGGCACTTTCACATTCTTATCAACAGATAATACTAACCTGTTTATCGATATACCCCATTTTAGGGTAATCACCACATAACTGCCACTGCACTGGTTAGCACATAAGTCACACATGCAAGTATAACATACATATCACATACCCGGAAAACGGTAGACTAACTACACACCTTACTATTTAGCGAATCCTTAGCTACTTGGATTTAACATGATCCCGGAACTTCCTCTTATTCCTGTCGATTTGGCCCTATATACTCATAGCCAAAATCGGTCACACTTATACCCAAATATATGGCCTATGGCCGAATTATCACCTTGACTTACCTTGCTTAAATCAAATCCCGAAAAGACCTCCTTCAATGCACCTTGACGCTAACACATACAAAAATAAATACAAAGTTATGCCACTATACTCATTCGGCCAACCTTAGAAATCAAGGCCTTACTCACTTGCTTTCGGCACACTTAAAAGAATAAGAAGAATGATTAAGAGAGCACTCTACTTACCACCAATGGCACCTCTGGCTTCTAAAACTTGCAACAAAGAAGAGAGAATAGGCACCTTAGAGATTCGGCTAGGCCTTACAAAGAGTGAAGAAATATTCGGCTGTCAAAAGTATAAGTAAGGGGTTGGAAAAAGAAGAATAGATGAATGGGAGAGGCCTAGGAGAATTCGACAATGCTAGCTAATAGTGGAGGGGTTTCGGTATTTGTAAAAGAAGAAAACAAAGTGAGCTTCTACGGTTTTTCGGCTCAAAGAGAGGATGGAATGGAGGGACTCAATTTTCGGCACAAAGGAATTAAAGGATAAAAAGAGTACAAAAGATGAGCACCCCTATTTATACTACACAATTTCGGCACTCCTACCTCCTCTCAAATTCCACTTCCTTCTCCTATAATAACTCTTGAATACACATTCAAAATATATTAAATAAATCTATAATTATCTTCTATTTATCAACTTAAAATAAATCCACCTTTATCACCTTAATTAATAGAATAAAAATTATCCATCATTAATCCCTCCTTTAATCTCTTATCTTATCACCTTATAATCCAAATAAATAAAAAAATAAAACAATAATAATCTTCTATCTACTAATCTAAACTAAAAATAAATAAATTAACAATTATCCTATTTTTAGTCGAATTTAATAGGAGAATTAGAATCCTTCTCCAATTGGAAGTCCCAAGTGCCGTACACTTTCTTCCTTCTTTCCTGGCGCCAAAAGCCAAAATTAAAACACCCATTGCTGCTCCCACGCCTTGAACCCAAGACCCGCTGGAGCTTCACTGCAGATAACGCCCCAGCCACTGCGCCAAGGCACCTCTTTGTGATATAATTCACCCTGAACTTCTTTTAACACCTTTTTCCCAAGCTCCCCCTTGTCCTAACGCCAAAGCAAAATAAAAACACGCCCATGTCGCCAACGGGATTCAAACTAAGGCCCTTGTTGCCGCAAGCCGCATATAGCGCCCCAGGCCACTCTGCCAAGGCGTTTTCTTGTGACATAAACTCGCCACAAAATCTTTTAAGACCTCTTTATCTTGCTCCCCTTTAACGCCAAAAACAAAATAAAACACGCCTCCATGCTACCAGCAAGACTCGAACTCCAGACCCTTGTTGGCGTCATTTCCAGGCCTTAAGTGGCGTCCTTAAGCCACTTTACCAAGCCCATTTCCTTGTCCCAAAACGCCTACATATTTCCCTTAAGGCCTCCATGGCCTTGCTCCCGTTCCAGACGCAAAAAGAAAAGCCCACTGCTTCCCACGCTGCTCGAACCCAAGACCTGCGCCAGGCGTATCCTCCAGGCCCTTAAGTGGTGCCCAACGCCACTTTGCCAATCCGACTTTCATGTCCGAAATCCTTACCATTTTATTTTTAAGGCCTTCCTAGCCCAACTTCCTCCACATAACGCAAAAATAAAAAACTCCTAGGTGCTAATTCGGCAGCTCGAACCCTCCTTTGCCGCACCCTTCCTAGCTCCTTAGGTAGCGTCCCAAGCCACCCTATCACCTGTTCTCTTGTGTCCTAAACTCTACAAAATTTCTTTTAAGACCTCCTTGCCTAGTTTCCCCTTTTTACACTTAAATCCAAAAATTTTTCCAAAGCATTCCCTTATATTTTAAAGTTCCCAAAACCCTTAAAACATATCCAAACATACTCCCAAGCCTACTATCATTCGAATTATGCACGAACGCATAACCCCTAATCTAGGATGTTACAGTTCTACCCTCCTTAAAATAATTTCGTCCTCGAAATTACTTAGTAACGAATAATCGTACATCTTAACTCACCGCACTATGCTTATGCTGCGCACTCTGATCTTAATAGAACCATCATACTTTCTAGGCACAATTTCTAAGTTCTCGTCCCCTAGAACTCATTTCTAACGACTGCGCTTTAATCTGTTTAAGAAGTTTTATGCATCAGAATTTTGTTCCACTTATTAATCGCGAACAATTTTATGAAATAAAGTATTTAGAAGTAGTTCTTTCGCTCACACAAAGATTCAGTCCGAGTTCACTACTCTAATTCCGAGAGTCACATTCATTCCTCAATAGAGGCATATTCATTCATCAACAAGAACACATTCATCAGTGGTATCTACCACACACATTCACTATTCGGACATTTCTGCCTGTTTCTATCCCAGGGGTATTTTTGTCATTTGTCCTACAGGGGTATTTTGGTAATCAATCAGGATCAATTCAAAAATCTTTATAAACCAAAGGTATTTCGAAAACTCGAGGTAGTCTTAAAAATTTGTTTTCCAAATCAGAGGTATTGCCAAAAATTTCAGGAATCGGGGTTATTTCGGTAATTTTTTTGAAATTCAGAGGCATTTCGGTAGTTTTGAAATCCGGGGGTACTTTGGTAATTCTTCAAACCAGGGTCATTTTGATCATTTTGCAATACAAGGGTAATTTGGTAATTTTGCAAGTCAGGGGTATTTTAGTAAATTTCCAAATCTGGGCATCTTAACATTTTGCAAAAATAGAATTTTCTGATATTTTTGTAAAGTAAGAATATTTCAATAAAAGTCGAGGGTAATATGAATTTTTTTTCAAACCAAGGGCGTTTTAGTAATTTTACAACCAGGGGTATTTTAGTAATTTTCACAAATCAAGAATATTTGAGGGAATTTTATAAAATCGTGTTTGCAATTCAAAAGGGTAATTTTTAAAAGTTTTAAAACTAGGTTTTTATGAAAATACGGCTAGTTCCCTTTCGGGTTTTAGTTAAAGGTTTAGCCCATGAATAAGTCCTCTTGGTTAGGGTGAACTGAAGCTACGCACCAGGTAGGATTCGAGTGGAGAGGAGGTGAGTCACACGGACTGCTTAAGTACCAAGCTCCCACTGAAACCATTCCTAGACATGCGCACAATGGTTGCCACACCCTAACTCGGCGACTTAATCACAGGTTTGTTTAATTAGGCATTTAAGTCTTATGTAACTGTTGGGGTAAGCTAGCCTTAGAGGTCAAGTACCTATCATACTAATTCTAAGTTTCATTCCATTTCTACCCTTCTACAGATCACAATATAAAATCACACAAAGGTTAGGGGTACTTACCTGGTGGACTGCGGGTCGGAGAGTTAGGTGCCATGCCAGAAAACCTGCTTATTTCCAAAAATATCTTCATAAAAACTCATTTGGGCTCGATTTGAAAATGTTTTGGGCCTTAAACCACAGGCCGAGAGTTTAAAACTGGGCTCTGATACCCTAATGTGGTACAAAGTACTCAGGTACATTTCATACTCCTACTAGGATTACGAAATATGTTATATTTTAACATGTGAAAAGTGACATGAATGTGAATTTAAGTATGATATGCATGATATGAACAATATGGGCATTCGAGTTACATGAGAAAGGGGAAGTGAATGTGACGACTACGGTCTCACTATCTGAATATGGTGGCTTCGGTCACATTATCTGAATGTGGTAACTTCGGTTACATTATCTAAATGTGGTGTCTCATGACACAATTATTTAATCTGGTGGCTATGCCATGAATTTATATGGGCGATGAGCACGTCGACTGCAGCGACTGCCTTCGATGGTGTGTAGCGGAAGGAGGGTTGACTTAGTAGTCCCCACGGTGTGCAGGTTGGTACGGGGATGTGTAGCGGATGGCATCTAGGTTTGGGTATAGGTTGCATCATTAATTTATCTGTATATGAATGTGCATGTGATACGTTATGGTATGCCTGAACTATTAAATTCTAGTGTTGTGTACACATTGAGTATGTTGACTCACCCCGTTGTGGGAACATGTTCAGGTGATGAACAGTGATAGACCGGGACGACAGAACTTGTGGTGGCCATGCTCAACTTGAAGTCTTTATTTTTAATGGACTATTAATTTTAAGTACTCTGAATTATTTGGATATATACGATGTAATAAGGCCTTAAGGCCATAGTGCACTATTTTATTTCTATTTATTGTTTAATTAGGTTACAAATTTTTATGAAGTTTAAAGATAAAGTAATTCTTTTTAAAATATACTCTATATGTTTTATCACATAGAGTTAAAAAGGGTTTTCTAATATAAAAATCGAATTGGTTTTCAACACAAGCCCAACCCAAACAAATTTTTTTTTAAATCACACAAGTTTTCACAAAGTAACAAAAGAATTTGAACCAGTTTACTTGAGGAACATACCAGATCCGGTCAAAGCTCGTGGGCCGGGTTTGGGGTGTTTCAGTTTGGTATCAGAGCCCAGTTTTAAACTCTCGGCCTGTGGTTTAAGGCCCAAAACGTTTTCAAATCGAGCTCAAATGAGTTTTTATGAAAATATTTTTGGAAGTAAGTAGGTTTTCTGGCATGGCACCTAAGTCTCTGACCTGCAGTCCACCAGGTAAGTACCCCTAACCATCTGTGTGCTTTATGTGATTATATTATGAAGGGTAGAAATGGAATGGAACGTAGAATAGAATGATAAGTATGTGAACCCTAGGACTAGTCTACCCCAACTATTACATAAGACTTAATTGTTTAATTAAACAAACCTATGGCTAAGTCGCCGAGTTAGGGTGTGGCAACCATTGTGCGCATGTCTAGGATTGGATCTGGAAGAGCCTGGTATTTAAGCAGCCCTAGTGACTCACCTCCTCTTCGCAGGAATCCTACCTGGTGCGTAGCTTCGGTTCACCCTAACCAAGAGGACTCAGTCACAGGCTAAACCCAATAACTAAAACCCGAAAGGGATTAGCCACATTTTTATGGAAACCCTAGTTTTAAAATGACTAAATTACCCTTTTGAATTATACAAGCTATCCCATAAAATTTTTCTGAAATATTTCTTAATTTACAAAATTACTAAAATACCCCTAGTGGTAAAATTACAAAAATGCCCTTGATTTATGAAATTTCCAAAATACCCACAGTTCTTATAAAAAAAAATTTCATTATTTTCTAAAGGTTCAAAGACCCTAATTTGCAAAATATCAAAAATACCTTGATTTTGGAAAATTACAAAATTACCCCTAACTTACAAAATTACCAAAATGACCCTAATTTCCAAATTTTTGCAACATCACCATTTTGAAAAGTACAATTCTCAAAAAGAACTCTCAAAGTTTTGCAAAATTTGGACATACCCCAGAAATATTAAACTTTACAAATTTATCCTGGTTTATTACCAAAATACCCCCGAGCTCCAAAATTACCGAAATACCCCCGAATTTCAAAAAATTTTCCAAAATACCCCGGGAATTTAAAAAATTTTTTTTTTTACTTTTGACAAAATCACCAAGGAACCTTATTTTGACAAATTACGAAAATACCCCTGTAGGGCAAATTACGAAAATACCCCTGGGTAGTGGAAAAACAGCAACAATGAAAACTACAACATTTCTCTGAATGAACGAAAGTTCATAATTGATTGATGAATGTATGAATGTAAAGACTGTGTGCATGTATGAATACGAAAGAACCACTCCTAAAATTCTTCTCATAAAACTTCTTCGCGGGTAATAAGTGAAACAAGGACTAATGCATAAAACTTTGTAATCAGATTAAATCGCGACGTTAGAAATAAGTTCTAGGGGACGTGAACTTAGAGATTGTGCCTAGAAAGTATGATGGTTCTATTAAGATCAGAGTGCGCAGCGTAAGCATAGTGCGGTGAGAAGGATTGTACGACTGTTAATAAGTAATTTCGAGGACGAAATTATTTTTAAGGAGGGTAGAACTGTAACATCCTAGATTAGGGGTTATGCGTTCGTGCGTAATTCATGATATAGTGGGCTCAGTGGGTATGTTGGATGTGTTCTGAGGAATTTAGGAACCCTAAGGTGTATGGAAATGTATGGAAATGTATGGAAATGTATGGAAAAGTATGGAAATGTAAGGAAATGTAAGGAAATGTATGGAAATGTATGGAAATGTATGGAAATGTATGGAAATGTATGGAAATGTGTGGAAATGTATGGAAATGTTAAGTTCAAAAATGGAAAGTGAACATTTTTGGAAACTAGGAAATGATTTGGAAATGATTCAAAAGAGGAAAGTAAACATTTCTGGAAACTTGGAAATGTAAGGAAATGACAAGTTTAAAGAGCCGAACGAAAATTTTTGGAAACTTGGAAATGTAAAGAAATGTCAAGTTTTAAGGCTTAAAAAGAGAAAACTAAGGCAAGGTGGCCTTAAGAAAAAAATAATAGGAGGAATTTGACACACAAACAGGCTTGGAAAAGTGGCCTGGAAATGCCACTTAAGGCCCAGGTAAGTGACGCCACCTACATGAGCAAGTGGGCCTGAGTTCGAGTCACATGGGAAGCAAATAAAAGAAATTTTATTTTGCTTCCAGAAGAAGTGAGGTGGACGGCACAAGCTATTTAAAAAGGAAGAGTTTTATTCTCTTTAAAATTCGGCTAAAAGGGGAGATAAATGTGGATAGAGATAATAGAAGAATTATTATTATTATTATTAAACAAAGTGATAATTCAAAGGATAGTGTTATCAAATAAAGAAGAGTGGTGGCCAAGTAAGGGATTCTGCGTAGTAATTTTGGCTATAAAAGGAAGGAAATAGGGCTACTCATCAATTTTTCTTCTCCTCTTCTCTCTGCCGAATTTCTTAGTGTTCTCTTCTCTTCTCTTTTTCTTTTGTCTAGCCAAATCCTCCATCTTTACGCTTCCTTGTCTTTTCTTTCTAATCCCTCCAAAAGCCGAAAGTTGTGAGAGCATCATTTAGCCATAGCTGAATCTCTAAAGTGGTGTCAAGAAGGATCTATCGATTTCAATATAAAGGGTAAGGATCTATAATCATAATTGAATTCCTTTCTTTTAAGCCGAAAGTTAGTCTAATCCCTCCTCAATCTTATTGATCGAAATATGGAAGGTGAATTTCGGGATTTCAGATCTAAGGTATTTCGGCATCTCCATTAATCAGGAAGTGAGTTTCGGGATTTAAAGAGTTAAGGTAAGACATATGTGTATTCGGCCAAAGGCCATGTTTTATGTTTTAAAGTTAGATTAAATCTAACATATGGTTATAGGAATTTCGACATTCCAAGGGAAGCAAGGATCAATTTCGGGAAGTTCATCACAAGGTAAGTTTTGGGTTATACAATCCTACTAGGATTTGGATTTGTGGCCGAATAGGTTTATTAATGTGTTTAAATTATTGGCCGAATATAGGAGTTAAGGATCTAGCGCAATAGATCGGTTTTTCGGGATTTCAAGGAGTGCGTTAAGCAAATCAGGTGTGTACCCCACACTATCTTTTAATACGTTATATGGCAATATGTAATATATGTATGTATAAGAATGTGAATATGGCTAAGTACCCTAATGTGGTACAAAGTACTCAGGTACGTTTCCTACTCCTACTAGGATTACGAAATATGTTATATTTTAACATGTGAAAAGTGACATGAATGTGAATTTAAGTATGATATGCATGATATAAACAATTGGGCATTCGGGTTACATGAGAAAGGGGAAGTGAATGTGACGACTACGGTCTCACTATCTGAATGTGGTGGCTTCGGTCACATTATCTGAATGTGGTAACTTCGGTTACATTATCTGAATGTGGTGTCTCATGACACAATTATTTAATCTGGTGGCTATGCCACGAATTTATATGGGCGATGAGCACGTCGACTGCAGCGACTGCCTTCGATGGTGTGTAGCGGAAGGAAGGTTGACTTAGTAGTCCCCACGGTGTGCAGGTTGGTACGGGGATGTGTAGCGGATGGCATCTAGGTTTGGGTATGGGTTGCATTATTAATTTATCTGTATACGAATGTGCATGTGATACGTTATGGTATGCCTGAACTATTAAATTCTAGTGTTGTGTACACATTGAGTCTGTTGACTCACCCCGTTGTGGGAACATGTTTCAGGTGATGAACAGTGATGGACCGAGACGGCAGAACTTGTGGTGGCCATGCTCAACTTGAAGTCTTTATTTTTAATGGACTATTAATTTTAAGTACTCTGAATTATTTGGATTTATACGATGTAATAAGGCCTTAAGGCCATAGTGCACTATTTTATTTCTGTTTATTGTTTAATTAGGTTACAAATTTTTATGAAGTTTAAAGATCAAGTAATTCTTTTTAAAATATACTCTATATGTTTTATCACATAGAGTTAAAAAGGGTTTTCTGATATAAAAATCGAATTGGTTTTCAACACAAGCCCAACCCAAACAATTTTTTTTTAAATAACACAAGTTTTTCACAAAGTAACAAAAGAATTTGAACCGGTTTACTTGAGGAACATACCAGATCCGGTCAAAGCTCGTGGGCCGGGTTTGGGGTGTTTCAGGCACCCAGTGTCTCATCGACTCGTAGTCGAAATAACCCTAAACTCTTCCTATCCTATGGCATACCAACTATATCCAATTCTACCCGAATAGTTAATAAGGTATTCATTTCATATTTCATTATCAACCAATATCTCAATTCAGTTTTATTTTCATCATGAGTACATTTATCCAACATATGATAGCTCAATTTTACATTATAACATTATATTATACTTTTACATATATTCAGTTTAATCCTTATCACTATCAACCAGTCTGTTAAACTAAACCTTATTTGATAATATGTTTTGATATAACAAATTAAAGTGTTTTTGAATAAAAGTTAAGTTGAACAAATTGATAAAATAAATTTGAAATGGTTTCAATTAAATCAAACATTTTCAATCATGGTAAAACTATTTTTAAACAAGTCAGTATTGCTTCAGGCTAAAATTTTTGGCCTGGTATCGATAGTTTTGAACATGTTGATACCCATTCTAAAAGTGATACCAAGTTGACATTATGTTTTCATGATTTTTTCAAACAATGACAAAAAGTATTGATACATTTTACTAGGTATCGATATCTCTGCTCCAATCGTCACTGAAATATGCATTAATTACAAAAAAAAATCGATACCCTTTTAGTAGGTATCTGTACTTAATGTTGCAGGTGAATTAAATGAATTGGTATTTCCATCCGAACAGTTATTTCAATTCCTCAACAACAACAATGGTTTGAAATTAATTAGAGGGTATAAATATCATCTTCTAAAGGTCCTACAACAACATGAGACATGTGCAAATCTTAAAGATCAATCAAAATAACCTAAAAGCTTAATTCTTTCATACATTTTCTGATAAACACTTGTATAATTTCATTGTATTCATTTAGCTCAAGTTTTCTTCTTTGTATTAGTGCTTAATTGGTAAACATTCTGATCTTGTAAGGATTACTTCTTAGTCTGCTTATTTATTCTCTTTGAGAGATGGTTAATTCTTAAGGTTTGGGTAGAAACCTGAAGGGAGTGCAATCTTAAGATTTTGGGGCATAGATCTTAAGGGAGTTGTAAGGTTAAACTTGTCCTCAAAGGTTACTAAATTAGTGGATTTGGGAAAATCCTTAGTTGTGGTAAGCTAAGGTAGTGGAGTAGGCAGTTGGGGTCGAACCACTATAAATCTTTGTGTTCTTTGTTGCACAATTTTTATTGCTTCCACCATAATATCTCAAAGGCTAATTCAACTTCCCTATCGGCGATCTCGAGTTGATCCTTCTGAGCTTACAATTAGTATCAGAGCTAGCCTCTAAAGACAATTTAACAACCAAGAGAAGATTTTCGAAGAAGCTCAAATGATCTTTAAGTCATCCTACAAAAATGACGTTTACTTCCATATCAATTTTCTTTGGTGAGTCTCAATCTATCTCCAAACTTCCTTATTTAAATGGTGCAAAATATTATATTGGAAGACAAGGATGATCTGGTTCATCCAAGCAAATGATCTTGCCATTTGTGACATTATTATGGATGGTCCTTCAATTCCATCCAAACAAGAAGGAGAGCTTTTAGTTCCAAAAAGCAAAAGTGAATGGAATGAGGAAGGTAAAAGAAGCATTCAACTTAATGCCAAGGCAATACATATTCTAATTTGTGCACTTGGTCCAAAATATTATAGTAGAGTTTCGTCTTGTTCAAACGCTAAGGAGATACGGACAAACTTGAAGTCACCCATGAAGGCACAAGCCAAGTGAATAAGTCTAAACATGGAATCCTTAAACTTAACTATGAAACTTTCAAGATGAAGCTCGAAGAGAATATCAAGAAGATGTCCAATCGGTTTACAATCATCATAAATCGATTGAAATCTTACGGGAAGACTTATCCAAATGAAGAGGTGGTAAGTAAGATGCTTCAAAGATTGCCTACATCATGGGAAGCCAATGTGATTACTATTGAAGAGGCAAAGAATTTAGAAATTTTGACATTGGATGAGTGTTGCGTGTGAATATGATATGCGAATTGTGCAAGTATACATGCTGGATCAAGTAATAAAGTGATAAGTGAGATAATCTCCATAGCGATCGAGTAGGTATAAAATGGTTAAGTTATTATAGTAAAGTGAGATTAATGTTAAGGCAAAAACAATAATAATAATGCAGTGGCAATTAGGAGAATAATGTTGTATAAAATGCGCAAAACAAACAAGTAAACAATTAAGGATGTGAAAACAAATATGCTACGACAAAGGATAAAGGATCTAAGATGTTGATTTGTAAGGTTGGGATTACTAAGAACCTACCCTCATTAACCAATAATGCCTCGGTGAGTTCAATCTTCTACTGCTCGGAATAGTTCTACTATGGCCTGTTTCGTTCTAGAGTTAGACCCTAAGTCACCTCACCTAGAGCAGTATATGTCTATAGGCCTTAAGTATGGTTCCTACGACTGTTTGTACTTCCTTCTGTATGAGACACTGCTCTATGTCTAGAGTCCGCTATGAGTATTTGATTAAACACTCACTCATATTGTAACACCCCTATCCCGTGTCCGTCATCGAATTAGGGTTAAGAGCGTTACCTGATAGATCGGAAACTTAATCAGATATTTCACCAAGTATCTCATTAATTACAAACAGAATGTCCCCTTTTGTAGGTCACTGAGACCTAAAACATACTCAGAAGTAGGGTCGGGACTAAACCGAAACACATACAGAAATTCTCAAAAATTTAAAACTTTTCTATGTTTCAGGGCTTACACGCCGTGTGGGTAGGCCGTGTGCCTCCCATGGCAACTAGACACTCCCATGTGTCTCCCCCGTGGTCAAATCTAACTTAACTCCACGGCCACCAAGCACGCCCGTGTGCCTTGGCCGTGGTCGAAACTGACTTGACCACACGGCTACCAGGCACGCCAGTGTGCCATGGCCGTGTGGAAAAATTGGCCATTTGTAAGACCAAAATACCATCCATTTAGGGTCAAACTTACAAGCAAATCATCAATACATCTCATGCACATTTAACAACCATGAACATGTCAAAATAACCATTCAATTTTTTTACAATCAAAACCAACTCCAAACATACCAATTTACAAGGCTAAAACTTATGCATATTCAAGCATAATTCATCCATATACTTACCCAAAAACTTGACCATTTATTATGCTTCCAAATCATACCAAATCATACATTACATAACAAAGACATTATGCAAGTTCTCAACTCATAACTAGCCAAATCACATGGCTAAGTTCATATAACAAATACTAGCCTATACATGCCATATCTGACTATTTACATTTCCAAAATGTACCAAACACAAGTTGAGTAGTGTGATGACGATCCTCGACGGTCCCGAGCCTTCAGTAGCTTCGACGGCCTATAAATAATAGAAAACACACAGAGAGAGTAAGCTTTCCAAAAGCTTAGTAAGTCATAAAATAAATAAACTTAACATGAAAGGCATAATTGCAAATGGTTACATTGGCATAATTCATATTCATAGCAAATCTATCACACGTAAGCTTTGGTCCATATTCTTGGCCACAATTGCCACATTCATTCATTCAAGAATCATATTCAATCATACTTTTCTTCAAATCAAAGTCATATAGGTACTTACCTTTTATACACACTTAGTGTTCATACCAAGCGTACCTGAAATGAATATACATTCACGTAATTGTTCATAGCTCGGATTTGCCCGTTGAACTGTTCGGAATCTAATAGGATACTCAGTAACTCAGAATAATCGTACAATGCCAACGTCCCAGACGAGGTCTTACATGTAATCGAATATCGATGCCACTGTCCCAGACAGGGTCTTACACGAATCAATACGATGTCGATGTCCCAGACATGGTCTTACACGCAAAGCTTATATCGATGCCAACGTCCCAGACGTGGTCTTACACGTAAAGATCATTTCGACGCCAACGTCTCAGATGTGGTCTTACACGAATATCAAATCAATGCCAACGTCCCGGACGTGGTCTTACATGATAACACATAATAGATACCTTTGTATTCCTAAGTTCATACGGGACTTCTCAGACTTATCACTATATCGACCTTATCTCGGAAATACATAACATCTCATAAGCATTCATTATCATTGATAGTCATGTAAATAAGCTCAATTCAATACAATTACATTTATTTGCAATATGACTTACCTCGGATTCGGTTTAACAGAAACGGAAATGGTTACTCTGTTACTTTCGCTTTCCCACGATCTAAGTCTGTTTTTCTCAGTTCTTGATCTTGAATTTGGCTTGTAAGTAATCGAATATACAAAGCTTCAAAGCTTTCTTTTTCTTTGTGTTTTCGGTGGAGAATGCATGAATGAATTCTCATTTTCATGCTAATTTTTTATTAATTATCATGTTATTAATCTATTTACAAAATTATCCATATAATAAAACATATATAACATATGAATTCACGGCTATTTAGTCATTGTGCCATCCACTAACTTTATTATTGGCTAATTGCCTCATAAGGCCCTTACAATAAAAAACCACCTCAATTTGGCAAACAATCAAATAAATGACCACTTTTAAACTTTATGCGATTTAATCCTTTTGTCAAATTAAACACACAGACAGACAATTAGCTCACGAAAATTTACCACATACTTAGTCACATATCAACGACACAGAAAATAATATTAAAATATTATACAGACTTGGATTTGTGGTTCCAAAACCACTGTTTCGACTAGGGTATAAACTGGACTGTTACACATATCATTCAATTTTAATCTACCTAACCTAACCTTTTCAGAATTAGATTAATTTCGTAAACATGCTACACATTCATCTATGTCTAGAGACTACATGCATGCAATTCAATGATACCATTGAATGAAACAGTAAATTAAAACTAATCTAGGCTTTAGCCATTAATGGAAATAAATGTTTCATCAAGTAATCCCAATCCTATGATATTAACTCATGGGTTGGTAAATAACATCCCGATTCAAAATAGCATTCAACATCTGTAACGCCCCAAAATTCTTATTTTTGTTTCTGTTAAAATGTGACAGAACTGTGTATCTGCTTCAGTGGTTAAGTGTTCTGGGTGTGTTTGGGAGGTCCCAAGTTCAAGCCTTACCTTTGGTAAATTTTGGTATTTTTTTGACTTAAGCCTTATTCTTGCTCAGTGGGCTTATATTAAATTATTTGTAAAACCATATCAGAATGAGCCTGCTGGTTCAAGTGGTAAGGGATTAATGTGTTGGAGGTTAGGTGTTCGAATCCCTACGCGAGCAAGGGAGTTTATTTTTGCTCTGTTATCTGATAGAGTTTCAATAGAGTTGGGATTCTGAGTAGTGGGTGGTTTGATGGAGAAAATATTGGGGAGTTGAGACATGGGGGTTATCTGAATTATTTTTCTAGTTCATTTTGTTTTTTTTTTTCCAAATTTTCGGCTTTCTTTCACTTCCAAAATATGACATCCACTTGGCTCCCTCCTTGTTTTCTTCCCTTCTGTTATTCTCTCCTCTTTCAATTTTCCTCTTTTTGATTCTTCCAAATTGTGGTTTTGCGATTCGCGGGGTTCGTGTACGTTGGTAAGTTTTAGCGGTATTTTTGTCGAGTAGGGAGTTTTTCCTCTTTAATTGGTTAGAGCGTGGTTACCTTTTCTGTTAGCATTGAATCTGTGTTTTTGATAACAGAGAATCCTAAAGAACGTGGTCCCTCTTCTATAGAATCTTAGTCGATTTTCCTTAAGGCTTCAGGGTAAGTGTTGAATGTTCAGTTTGATACATTGCCGGTTTCGTGATTTTGGTTTAATCACGAATCAAGACTGATTTTGGAGTTTGGTTTGTCATTGTTAGGTGTTGAAAGGCTCAGGGGTGGTTTTGCAGCGTATCGATACCAAGTGTGTACCGAAACGCAGAAATAAAGCTTTCGGTAAAAGCCGAAAAAGGCCACTGTCGATGCCACATGGGCGTGTGGTCACCCGTATGGTAGGCCGTGTGCGACAACACGGCCGTGTGATTGAGAAAGGCCAGGCCTTGTGTAAGACACGACCGTGTGATGGCCGGGGTATGGCTGTGTGGGCCACACGGGCTAAACTGAACTAGGTGTGTGGGCCACACGGCCGTGTGGACCCACACGGACATGACAAATGGGCGTGTGATGTCTGGGCCAGGCCGTGTAATCCACATGGGCAAGGCCAATCTGGGCGTGTCGGCCACACGGGTGTGTGAGCCCACACAGGCAAACCTCATTGGCGTGTGGGCCCATTTATCTAAAATGTTTCTAGGGTTGCACGGGTCGCCCAAGTCAACTGTGAACCTACTGTAGGATCGGTAAGCGCTACTTAGACCCTAAATCATGTGATAGAATGTATAATATATGTAGTGAGCATGTTAAATTTATGCATGTTTACTGATCCGTATGTATGACCGATAACTGAATTGTAGTATGTAAGCATGTAATTATGTATGTCTGTATTGAGCATGTTTAGTTCCATCTGCATTAGGGTGGGATGATTGATTATTGGAGGAAGTGTACTGAAATGCTTTCATGCCTATTATCTGGTAGCTCAGCTACAATATTACTGATATGTGCCGCATTTGATACGACTTGGTGTGTAGGGCTGGGTGGGTGTTTTAAAACCCACATGGTTTGTAGGGATGGTCGGAGATGGTATGTAGAGGCTGGTGGGTAGGATACTGATTTCTGTTACTGTATGTATACTGTATCTGAGATGGGCTAAGGCCCTAATTTATATCTGAAACTATATCTGAATGGCTAAGGCCTAAACTGTAACTGAATCTGTAATGGGCTTAGGCCCCATACTACATTTGACTGATAACTGTTGTTTAACTGTATGCATGTCTACTGCGGGGATTGCACACTGAGTTTACAAAAACTCGCCCCTTTTTGTTTTAACTGTATAGGTAATCCCCAGACTTAGATGGATTGGTACGGCGGAGGACTCAACGGTGACCAGATGTTTATTGAACAACTTTAATAATCATTAAGGTTTTTATTTCCTATTTTGTTTAAGGTATTTTTGTTGTAATTTAGGACTTTTTGGACTGTTTGCCTTTATTTTGAGATTTTAATAGATTTCATTATTTTTAAACTGCAAAACTCAACAAAAACTTGGTTTAATTAAAAACATCGTTTTCCCTAAACGCGAACGGTTTTCTTAAAATATCACGGTTTTAAAAGTTTCCACCATAGAATATGTTTTTAAACGAATCGAATTAACGAGAAATTACTTTTGAAATTGACGAGGGATAAATAAAAGATAATAAACGAAAGCGGTTTAACTTGATAAACTCGATTTCAAATTCCATTCCATATGACATCGCCAGATTCGGCCATAACATCTAGGCCAGATTTGGGGTGTTACAACATCATTTTCATCAATTTAGTTCACAAAACAACAAATAAGAAAGTAAAGAAAGAACTTTAGGAAGATAGCTTTTGCCTATCCAGCCCACAGCTCTGGTGTCACAGTCTCTACTGCTAGCTAAAAGAAACTACCTTCTTCTTCTTCCTTTCGTCTCTACCTTGTTCTCAATCGTTAACCTCTACTCTCATCCAATGATTTTTTTCCCAATTGTCCCTTCAATTGTTTTCCAATTGTCCCCATTTTTACTTTTTCTTTTTAGGTTTTATATCTCTTCCTTTAGAGTAGGCCCACGATCCCATGATCCCATGATCTTTTTCCCTTTTTTTCAAGTTGATTTTTCTAGTACACCTATAGTAGGGCTGATAATGGTTAAGTGCTGACTGGGTATCTTCCTAGCATTGCCACAGAATCCATATTGGCAACCTCTTCAACCTTTTTCTGTGACAAACCTTCACTCATTTTTCCTTATTCTGCACCTACCACTCAATCAACAAACAAATCCTTCCCGCAAACAATTAAAAGTAACATATAATAAATTTTAAGCACAGTCCAAGCTCCTTAATGTAATGCCTTAAAAATACTAATATAATATCCTAAATTGCATCTAAATTCACCTAAATACAGACAATTAACCAAGTCTAAAGGCATGACATGTAACTCTTTTCAAGAGTTACAATGAGCTCATCGGTTCTTTACTTACACATGAGATGAGACTTAACAAAGGGAATGAACAAGAAAGAGTTATGAAGAAGAATGTTGAAGTTGCTCTAAAATCAACCATTAATGACAATAGTGAACCAAGCGAAGAGGTGGATGAAGACAAAGAGATGGAAATGTTTGCTAGGAGATTCAAGACATGCCTGAAGTCCAATAGAGGAAGAAGATTCTAAAAGATGAAGGAACTAAAACTTGAATCTACCAAGGAGAAAGATTCTATTTTTTGCTATGAGTGCAAGAAACTGAGACTTATCAAGTATGATTGTCCTCAACATAAAAAGAAGGGGTCTAGCAAACAAAAGGCCTATGTTGTTGCTTGGAGTGATGAAGATTCATCTGATGATGAAGTAGCCAACTTATGTCCTATGGTCATCAATGATCCTAAGGTAACTTCTAACTCATCTACTTTAAATTCTTTTGATGAGTTGTAAGATATTTATGATGAGTTGGGTTTGGAATTTGAAGTCATGATGTCAAAACACAAGAAAAATGTTTCAAAATTGAGAAATGAAAATGACTTACTTTCCAAAATAAATCATGAACTTGAAGAGAAAGTAAACAAAATGCAATAAATTATTAATGACTTTGAAAATAAAAATTTAGACTTGCATAATTTTCTCCCAAAAGTTCATGAGGATCATCAAAAGCAACTTGAGTTGCTTAAGAGTGAAAAAGCTCTCTCTAACAAAGTTTTTAAAAAAGAGTTTGAAAGATGAGAAAATTCAAAACAAAACTTTGATAAAAATAGTTTTAATTTTTATAAACATAGAGGTCCCTTAAGTTTTTACAAAATAATTTTTTTTTTAAGAGTATATGATCCCTAAAGGACTCATTTCTACTAAAGATAAAGATATCCTTTCTAAATGGATACCTAAAGGGACTAAAATCTTGGAAACTAATGCTTTTGGACCCAAAAGAAATTGGGTACCAAAAAGTTAATTCTATGTTTGTAGTTAAGGTGCATTGCTTCAAGGTGAACAAAGGCAAATTCTATATGATTGCACCTTAATGTTATTTGGTATGTAGTTCATTTCTTCTTTATTTTTAATATCTATCTTTGGACTAACCAAATTCTTTTCCTCTTAAGTTTTACTTGATTATTTTTTGATATAACAAAAATGGGGAGAAGAGAAAGGTAAATTTTATGGTTGATTGATTGCTTAATGTCAAGATTAGTGACCAAATTTTCAAAGCAAAATGAATGTAAAATTTGAGCTTATTTCAAAATTTTATGCTCCAAATATTTATGTCTTAAATTGAAAATGATTTTTATATAGGAAGAGCTTAATTTGAAAATGACTTTTATTAAGGGGGACCAATCTATTTAGTAACAAATTTACCAAATGTTTTGTTCTATCAAAAATGGGGAGATATTAAACTAAGTCTTATTTGATAATATGTTTTGATATAACAAATTAAAGTGTTTTTGAATAAAAGTTAAGTTGAACAAATTGATAAAATCAAGTTGAAATGGTTTCAATTAAATCAAACATTTTCAATCATGTTAAAATTGTTTTTAAACAAGTCAGTATTGCTCTATGCCAAATTTGGCTAAGTATTGATAGTTTTGAAGATATCGATACTCATTCTAAAATCGATACCAAATTGACATTCTGTTTTCATGATTTTTCAAACAATGACAAAAAATATCGATACCTTTTCAAATAGTATCGATACCTTTTACCAGGTATCGATATCTCTGCTCCAACTGTCACTGAAATCTGAACTAATTACAAAAAATATCGCTACCCTTTTAACAGGTATCGATACTCGATGCTGTAGGTGAATTAAATGAATTGGTATTTCCATCCCAACGATTATATTCAATTCCTCAACAACCACAATGGTTGGAAATTAATTAAAGGGTATAAATATCATCTTCCAAAGTTCATACAACAACATGAGACATGTGCAAAGCTTAAATATCAATCAAAAAAACCTAAGAGTTAATTCTTTCATACATTTTCTTGTAAATACTTGTGAGCTTTCATTGTATTCATTTAGATCAAATGTTCTTTGTATTAATGCTTAATTGGGAAACATTCTGATTTTGTAAGGATTACTTCTTAGTTTGCTTACTTGTTCACTTTGAGAGAGGGTTAGTTCTTAAGGTTTGGGTAGAAACCTTAAGGAAGTGCAATATTAAGATTTTGGGGCATAAATCTTAAGGGAGTTGTAAAGTTAAACTTTGTCCTCAAAGGTTATCAAATTAGTGAATTTGGGGAAATCCTTAGTTGTGGTAAGCTATGGTAGTGGGGTAGGCAATTGGGGTCGAACCACTATAAATCATTTTGTTCTTTGTTGCACAATTTTTATTGCGTCCACCACAACATCTCAAAGGCTAATTCAACTTCCCTATCGGCAATCTCGAGTTAATCCTTTCGAGCCTACCTACACAGACTAAATTAATCAAGTCAGCTTATTTCATCAAATCATCACTTAATTACACAGCCTACACATAACATATCCTATTTTATTCCAATTTAAGGACAATCCATAATAATTTCAATTTGCAATTCATCGTATTCAATTTAATTCTCTATCTCACCTTTTTGTACCAAATAGTAAACAATTAAAATTTTAGTTAAACATTATTACAATTATAATTCTAAATGCATAACAATTTAACACGAACATATCTTACGAACTTACCTGGTCAATATAGCAAACAAACATCTCTCTAAGGACTAATTAATATTTTTTTGTCATTTCCCCGATTTTCTCCAGTTTGATCCAATTTCTGATTTATTCAATAATTCAATTCAATTTATCAATTTCAACTTTCTAATTTCATCCTATTGTAAGCATATACCAGTTTAGTTTTATTATTTGAATGCTCCCTAAACTTTTTCATTTTATTCAATTTAGTCCCTAAAATCAAAACTTTTATATCTTTCACAATTAAGCCTCGATTTTCAATTTGATTTCAATTCTATCCTTATATATCCCGCTCAATTCAATAATTATACAAATTTCTTACAAATTTTGATATTTTTTGTTTTAGCCCCTATACTTAAAATTAACAATTTTTACTTTAAAAATTAATCAATTTTCATATCAAGCATCAAATCGAACCAAATAATTTTAGTTTCATAAAGCATTCATCAATGGAGAATTTTAAAAATTTTAACAATTTAGAAAATACAAAATTTACAACTATCTTAAAAATATAAAATTTTCGAAAAATGAACTAAAATAATGTACCTATGCAAAACTTGGAAGCTTAGTCGAATTGTTTTCTTCAAAAATGGCTTTTTACGTATATTTTCTTTTTAAGAATCAGTGGAAGAAAAGAGTGAAATGGGTGATGAAGTTGGTTTATTTACTTTTATCACATTATATTTTAATCATTAAATAAAATTTAACATATAAAATCTTAAAAGAAAAAGCACTAACCGTCCATCACCCTTTTTAAAGTGGTCTAATTGTCACTTAGACCCTTGAATATTTATTTATATAAGCATTTCACTAAAAGAATGAATATAGATTAGTTTTTATGATCTAGTTCTAATTAACTATTCAATCGCTAAAATTTTTGGACCAAACTTCAATTTACCAATATAACAACTTTTTAAATATTTAATAAAAATATTCATGGGCTCGTTTTACAGAAATGAGGTCCCAAAACCTCTTTTTTCAAAACCACTTGACTTTTGGTACGCGCCACTTATACCTTAACTAACTGATTAATTAATAAAACCTATTAAATCATGATTCACTATTATACTAAATCTAACTCATAAATATTAATTAAATATATCCATGGACTTTCTCATCGAAATTGTGCTCCCGAAACTACTATTTCAGATACCATTGAAAAATGGGCTCTTACATGGGTCTTATAGTCAAGCTCCCTTTCTACCTTTGCACTTGAGGGCCAATCTCTGTCCAGCTTGAGGAAACCTTTGCACGCCTTTGTTACCTCTTGGGAGGCCTACGGCCCATAGAAACTATCTACCTGAGACTAGCCTTGGTCCGTAGGTCTTGACACCAAGTTAGAATTCTAGCTCTTCTAGAGTGGTATCTCACTAATGGCTCACCCCTCGAAAGGAAGTCTTCTTCACCTTCCACCTAAGCTGTGTAGGAAAAGCCTAAAGCCAATCCCAATGAACAGTGAAGCTTCATAGGGCCTTTCTATCCAAGTGCGGGGGTCCGAGCTACTGGATGCTACATTCGTTGTTCGAGCAATTACAGCCAATTATGCACCCTACCTATTCACACATGAAAATACGTATATTACACATTCATACTATACTACATAGTCATTCATGAGTCTCATACGATCTTACGAAATCTCTTTTTCTAACTTGAGATCGAAATAGTGCCAAATTGAAAAGTTTTCAAACTTACGGGTCGACGTAGCGACATCTTGGTTTCCATGTCGTAACATCATCAACTAGTGAATTACATCAAGATTTCAAACATCTCGATGTCTCGAAGCCAATCATTTTTTATTTAATTTGTGACACCAAGGACTCGTGGTCGTGACATTGCCCTGTTTTTGCAATGAACACATTGGTACATTTTTCTGTTGGATCTGGTGCCCTTAGTGTAGCATTTTCGTCAATATACTTTTTACAATTGATTACATTAATATACTTTGGTTAATAAAAAAAATTCACTGATTACATTAAAATACTTTGTATAATTTTCCTCACATGGATTTTGCACATAAAGCAAAATAAAAGCAAATGTTGCTCATTGGTTGTCTATTGTTTAAACTAATACTAAGAAGTATTATGTGGTCAGATCATAGTACAAAAAGACTGCTTGTATTAGTAGACGAACCTAAGCATACCCTTAGTCTAATCGCAAATGAGCAAACCGATTGAAAGACTAATATGTCGTCTATCAAGTTTTATTGGGGAGATGTCTTGTTTTGGGTATTGGAGCGGATGACTCCCAGAAGATAGAGACATAGATGTGACTAACTGGACTGAAAGTACATCAGACAGGACCCAAGTAAAATAGATCCTGAATTTGTTTATGGATTTATTCACTTGTGACGTTCATAGTGTGGCATACCTAAATCCTGAGTTGATGGCGGATTATGTATGCGTGACTCGTACAATTTGATGTAAATAAAAGCCTAAGTTCAAATAGATAAGGAACTAAAAGTTGATGCCTTGGGTGTACGAATTTTGTAGTATGTAGCGTCATTCACAAAAGTAGAATTTATAGACCAAAACATGGGAAAATGATATCCTCTCATTGATTTATGAAAAGTAAATGTAGCCACGGGTTGTCCGTCTTTGTGATGGATGACTTGATCACTATTTGATAGTTATTGACTTTTCATGAAGGAGGATGTAATAGTTAACATGAGATAAAATAGGATCATATTGGGAGAGCGGATATTATCCCAAAGAGATCAAGGATATCCTATGAGAGTAACACACTTATGACAAGGTCATTGGACAAGCATTAAGTAGTTGCTTTCATAATGGTATGTCGTTGGGGAGAGCTCAGTCATGATACTATAGTGGAATGAATTTGTGACTAAATGAGTTTATAATTAATAGGTGAAAAGTTGGAACTTAAGTATAAATCATTTTAGCCTCAAATACATATGCCCAGTCGATCCCTTCGCTAGCTTATTGAAACTAGAAATGAATTATATGTTTGAATAGAAATGTACATAATGAATAGAATGAGAGAAATGGGAAACATTCAGTAATGATTATAATTTTCTCTAAAATGGATAAATGAAATCATCTGGAAAGGAATGTGGGTTTCTGTAACACCACCCTAACCTATCTCTGTCGCTGGATTAGGGTTACGGAGTATTACTATACAATCAAAAACATTTGAACATTATATCATTTAATATAATAATCACATTTTAAATCATTCATACACATGCATATTGTCCCGAAATCGAGCCCTCGAGGCCCTAATAATATCTTAAAAGCAAATCGAGACCAAATTGAAACAATTTAGAAAGTTTAGAAAAAAGATGCAAAATTTACAAAATAGGGGTCACACGGCCGTGTGGCCAAGCCGTGTAACTATCTAAGTTGCCCCACATGCCCGTGTGCCAGGCCATGTGTTAGGCCGTGTAACTCAATGACTTACACCCCAAAAATCATTATATGACACACGTCTATATCGCCAGGCCGTGTGCCTCATTCGGATGAGTCACACGCCCTTGTCTCAGGCCGTGTAGACCTAAATTTACGTAAAATCAAGCCATTTCCAAAACCAATTCATGCATGACCTTTCAACCCGTTCAAACACACTTTAAAAGTACCTACACATCACCAAAACACACATCAAAATACCTTTCAAGTTCCTAATTTAACTAACCAATATGCCATTCAAAGGAACCTCAAAAGCATACAAACAACACTAACTTAAACATGTCAAAATTACCACATTTCAAGCATCATTCCCTAGCTCAACACTTACTAAAACATACCATATAAAAGCTTATATTCTAAGTACTTAAAATGACCAAAAGACTTAAACTTATCAAAGCATTTAAAATCCATCAAACAAGACTTAAACTCAAAAAGCATAGTTGAACCAATATGGTCATTTACACATTCATAACTATTACTATACAAAGTCTTATACATTCCATATAACCAAGATATTCAAAATCTACCAATTTAGTCCTTGAGTTAGTGTGATTCTTTGAGCTTGATCTAATCACCCAACAGCAAAACAAAGTCTACAAAATAAAGGAAAAACAGAGGTAAGCTTACTTAAACCTTAGTAAGTTCGTAAAATAACAATAGTGATTACTACAATTTAATTAACAACACAATTGAATAACAAATAGGAAATTCCTTATCATTCGCAATCCACCACAAGTAAGTGCTACACATTTCATTAAATTAGTTTGATCAGATATCATAGCTCGTCATTTTTAGAAATGCAGAGTATCGCTCATTCGATCCAGATTCCAAAATTTTACCTTTTCGCAATGCTGCTTACACAAGCTGACAAGGATATGCAACGTATGTAGGACCTCAGTCATTGCTACGGTTCATTGATCAGAATAGAGCATTTAGTCGTTTCACTAGATCTCGATGCTACTCACACAAGCTGTCGAGAATATGCACTTACGCAGGATTCTCAGCCATCGGATTAGTCCATATCATTATAACAGAATATGTAATCATTTCAACACTTCACGTTCCGGTCGAAAGCCTAATCCCCTTAATTGTTCATATTACCAACTTCCGAATCGATCCAATAAGCTTAGAAACTCTACAACTTAGATGTTTACAATTTTTATGGAAAGAAACACTAGTTATAAAATTAGAAATACAAACTTACTGGGTTGATTTGTTGTAATAGCCAAAGTACAGGGACTACTCCGCTACCTACTCCACTACCTTGTATTTTCCTCGGTCATCAACACGTTCATGATCTAAAACAACAGTTTCATTCAATTAACTAAATCAACAACCAAAGTTAATCATTCAATATAATTTAGTCCTTTTAACATTTACAAAATTGCCCTCAATTCTTCGCCTTTATTCAATTAAATCCTTAAGCCTTAAACATGCAATTTACCCATTTTCTTTTAAACCCATTTCAGCCAAAACCTTTCATGGTTTTCCAACAGCCCCTATTTGCAAATATTTCATCTCAAGTACAAGTAATTTCAACATTTTAACAATTTAGTCCTTAAACATTAAAATCATCAAAAACTACTTTACAAAATAGTCCAATCTAACATCTAAGCTTAGAATCTTTCAATAATTTCAAGAAAACAACTCAACTCATCAATGGAACAATCCAAAAAGTTTGACAGTTTTAAGCTAATACGAGTTCAAAAACATAAAAATTACTAAAAACAAACTAAGATTTACTTACAAATCAAAGCTTCAAGTTGGAAGCTAAGAAACCATAATATTTCCCCTTTGAGTTGTGGAGAAGATGAGTGTTTTAAGCCAACAGAATCATCTTTTCTTTATTTTTTTTTGTTTTATATACGTAGGTTTTATTGTAAATAAATCAACTTTTTTAATTAATTCTAAATTAATCATCATTAAGCTTAATTAACTTATCCACATATGCATAACCTCATGCAAATCCACTACCTTATTTTTTTCTTAGGGTAAATTACCCATTTAATCCTCCTTCATAATAAGCTTAACTTTTATAGCCTTTACAATTCAGTCATTTTTACCTAATTAACTTTCTAAATAATATAATCTCATAGCCAAATTTTAATACTCAACTAATGACCTCGTAAATATTAATAATAATATTTACGAACCGACACGTCGAATTTGTGGTCCCAAAACCACTATTTTTGACACCACTGAAGATATGCTATTACAATTTCCAAAAATTTAAATCGAAATGAAAATGGAAATTTGCAATCCTATATAGGATTACTTATAAAATAATGGAAGAATGAGTTTATATTTTTGCACCATTTTGAAGCCCAAAAATGAAAATAAACCATTCGATCATAGTGACCATATTGAATTGTAACATATTGAACGAATTTTCTTGAAATTTTATCGGGGGTAAAGTTATCAAAATTTTACTGGGGTAAAATTGGGATGAGAAAATTATTTAATATGTAAATATTAAATTTTAGTTTTGGAAATAGAAAAATGGAATCGAGTTGGATCATATTACAGAGTATTACATTAAAAGGGGCCTAAGAAGTATTCGTAATTGGACTCGATGTCAGAGAGGCCCAATGTAATATCCTAGAGTAGGGGCTATGCATTTGGTGCAAAAATTCATGAGTTAGGAAGCTTTGGCAGTAATTGGATGTGTTTTAGTGGTTTTGAGAACCCTAGGAATTTGAAGAATGCCTAAGAAAATATTAGGACTTTAAGTGAAAAGGGGAAGCCAGGTGAAGGAGGCCTTAAGAGAATTTATGTGGAGGTTATGTCACGCAAATGGGCTTGGTAGAGTGGCTTGGGACGCTACCTTAGGGGCTTGGAGGCTTGCGTCAAAAGGGAGTGCAGGAGGGGAGGAGGTTCGAGCAACGTGGAAAGCAAATGAGCTTTTATTTTATTTTGGCGTTGAAAGGGGAATTGGGCTAAGGAGGCCTTAAGGGAAGTTATAAGTGCTTTTGGACACAAAGAGCGCCTTGGTAATGTGGCTGTAATGCGCCATTTAAGGGCCTGGAAATGACGCATGGGCAAGGGCCTTGGTTCGAGTCTTGGGGGCAGCAAAAGCGTGTTTTATTTTTGCAAGATCAGCGTTAAGGGAGAAGAAGGTCTTAAAAAGAATTGTTGGGAGTTTATGACGAAAAGGAGCTAGCAGTAAAGTGGCTGGTAGCGTGTGGTGGTTCCAGCAGGTAGATGTTTGAAACTTGGGGGCAGCAATGGGTGGCTTTTATTTTGCTTTTGCGCCGAGGTAAAAAGGGGAAGCTAGGCAAGGAAGTCTTAAGAAAATTTGTAAGGGATTTATAGCATAAGAAATGCCTTGGTAAAGTGGCTGCAAGGCGCCACTTAAGGCTTGGGCAAGTGACGCCTCAAGCAATGGGTAGAGGGCCCAGGTTTGAGTTGCGAAGGAAGCAGGAAGGAGCTTTTATTTTTGCGTTAAGAAGGCGCCTGGCGAAAGAGGGTTTAAAAGAAATTCTGGGGAGTTTATATCACAAACAGCGCCTTGGCAAAGTGGCCAGGGACGTTATCTGTAGCATGCGTCAAGGGGCTCCAGCAGGTCGGGAGTTCGAATCACGTGGGCGGCATAAATGTGTTTTATTTTTTCTGCTTGTGGTGTCAAGAGAGAAGGGGAGTGTTGGACGGCTTTGGACTTCTAATTAGATAAGGATAATGCTTGGTTATTTCTTTTATTATTGGCTAAGAATAGGAGATAAATGAGGTTTATTTTATTTATTTTGAGTAAGTGTGGACTTATTTTATTAGTTTAAATAGGTAGATAAATGTGGGTTGTGTTATTTAGTTTAAATTAGTAAGATAAGGGATAATGGCTGTTGTATTTTATTTAATTAGAGTGTGAGATAAGATATGAGATAAATAGGAGGAAATTGTGAAGAAGTGATGGCCAAGTAAGGGACTTTAACCTTGGTAATTTCGGCCAAACTAGGAAAGGGGATAGCCGAATTTCATTTAGCCAAGTAGCCTCCCTTTTCGTTGAATCTTTTCCTCTCCAAAGTCCCTCTTTTCTTCTTTCCTCTATTATTTGTCAAAGCCGAAAGTTTGCTTGTGTTCTAGCCGAAACTCCATCACTTATCTTCTTCATCCTTTGCAAATTCCCTCAAAGCCAAATATTTTAAAAGGGAACCCCTAGCCGATTACTCCATTAAGTCCAAAAGCCGAAATCTTTTTGATCACCATCTAGTCTCCATAGCCGAATCTTTGTGGGACTTCAAGCAAGGGTGTGTCGACTTCTATAGTAAGGGTAAGATCTCATTCGGTTTCATCCTTTTTCTTTTAAGATTTGCCGAAATCTAGGACTAACCCCATTAATATCTTGCTGCCGAAACTTTGAAGAGGTCTTTCGGGATTTACTACGTGTCGACTACAAGGAAGGAGAAGTTCTTTTCCCGAAGGTACACCATAGGCCGCATGTTCCCTAGTTATTCGGTGAGTTTCGGGATTTAAAATCCACAAGGTAAGTGTGTATAGCATTCGGCCAAGGCCATGTTTGGTAAATATATGTGTTCATTAATTATTCAAAAGCCGAAACTAATCTATTCAAGTAATCTAGTGATTGCCGATTTCAAGAAAGAAGGATACAAAGTTTCCGGCATTTGATTAGACATCAATCGGCACCAAAGGTAAGAAGTCGGTTACGAATATCCTTCGGGATTTGGTTTCATAAGCCGATTAGGCTTTAAATAAAACATTAAGTTTGGCCGAAGGGCCTAATGCTAAAAGTGACATGTTGGCCGAATGTAGGGACTTGAGATCTAAGGCATTAGATCAAGCTTTTTGGGATTTAAGAGAACTGCTAAGTTAATCAGGTGTGTACCTCACACTACCTTTTAATAAGATTTATGGCAATATTTAATATGTGCAAGTTTATAAGAATATGAATATGGCTAAGGTACCATGCTATGGTACAAAAGTACTCAGGTATGTTTCCTACTTCTACTAGGATTATGAATATATGTTATTTATAACATGTGAAAAGTGATAAGAATGTGAATTAAGGCATGATATGCATGATATGTATGATATGGGGCATTCGGGTTATATGAAAGGGGAAGTGAATGTGGTGACTTAAGACCACGATATCTGAATGTGGTGACCTAAGACCACGATATCTTAATATGGTGTCTCATGACACAAAATATGTATCTAGTGGCTATGCCACGAATTTTATAAGGGCGATGAGCACGTCGACTGCAGCGACTGCCTTCGATGGTGTGTAGCGGATGGAGGGTTGACTTAGTAGTCCCCACGGTGTGCAGGTTGGTACGGGTGATGTGTAGCAGATGGCATCTAGGTTTGGGTTCAGGTTGCATCATTATTTTATATCTGTTATATGAATAAGTATGTGTTATGATATTGTATGCCTGAATTGTTAAATTTTAGTGTTGGTTACACATTGAGTCTGTTTGACTCACCCCGTTGGGGAATATTTTCTTCCAGGTGACGATCAGTGATGGACTGGGTCGGCAGGAGCTCAAAGGTGGCCATGCACAGCAAGGAATCTATTTAATTTGGATTTTTATTTTATTAAGTACTTTAATTTAATTTTGGGAATTATTTTGATGTAATAAGGCCATAGTTGAACTACTTTATTTATTTTCTTTTATCTATCTATTTTGTTATAATTCTATCAATTAAAATATTAAGAAAATTTAATTTAAATTTTAACTCTAAAGGTTTTGTCACCTAAAATCAAAGGCTTTTGGTATAAGACAAACGTGTTTTCAACTCGGGCCCAACCCAAAAACAATCTTTCTTTCAAAACGCACAGTTTTTCTGAAGTAACAAAAGAATTTTGAACCGGTTTACATCGAGGAACATACAGATCCGGTCAAGGCTCGTGGGCCAGGTTTGGGGTGTTTTAGCTTGGTATCAGAGCCCAGTTTTAAACTCTCAGCCGGTGGTTTAAGGCCCAAAACCTTTTCAAATCGAGCCCAAATGAGTTTTTATGAAAATATTTTTGGAAATAAGCAGGTTTTTCTGGCATGGCACCTAAGTCTCCGACCCGCAGTCCACCAGGTAAGTACCCCTAACCATTGTGTGAACTATAGTATGAATTGTAGAAGGGTAGAACTGGAATGGCACGTAGAATAGTATGATAAGTATTTGGAACCCTAGGACTAGTTACCTCAACAATTACATAAGACTTAATAGCCTAATTAAACAAACCTGTGTCTAAGTCGCTGAGTTAGGGTGTGGCAACCATTGTGCGCATGTCTAGGATTGGTATTCGGTGGGAGCTTGGTATTTAAGCAGTCCGTGTGACTCACCTCCTCTCCACTCGAATCCTACCTGGTGCGTAGCTTCGGTTCACCCTAACCAAGAGGACTTATTCATGGGCTAAACACCTAACTAAAACCCGAAAGGGAACTAGCCGTATTTTCATAAAAACCTAGTTTCAAAACTCTTAAAATTATCCTTTTAAATTGCCAACACGATTTTATAAAATTTTCTGAAATATTCTTGATTTGTGAAAATTACTAAAATACCCCTAGTTGTAAAATTACAAAAATGCCCTTGGTTTATAAATGTCCAAACTACCCACGGTTTAATTAAAATTTCCTTATTTTATAAAATATTCAAAAACTCTACTTCTGCGAAATATTAAAATACTCCAACTTGGAAAATTTACGAAATTTCCCTTAACATACAAAATTACCAAAATGACCCTGGTTTTCAAAATTTTGCAACATTACCGATCTGGAAAACAAATTCTCAAAAAGAACCCTCAAGCTTTATAAATTTTGAAATACCCCAGAATTATTAAACTTTACAAATTTACTGTAACACCCCAAACCCGGTCCATACACCACGACCGAATCTGGTATGTTACGGGGAAAATGTATTTGAGAGGTTTAGGTTTTCCGTTTAAAAAAAAATTGATAAAACAGTTTGATAAGTTTTGTACTTGCAGAAATCTTGGGCATGATTGTTTGAAAACTGATGTTTTATTTGAAAACTCAGAAATTTCGAAAACTCACTCAGTTAAGAAAATCGAGTTTATCTCATTTATAAATTCAAGTTGTTTCTTATCGTTACCAAACATTTTTACTTAATAGAAAATCGAGTTTAAGTTAGGAGAAAAACATTTGAGTTCCCTTTTGGCTAGAATCATAGTGTGATACCCGATGGTATCGTTTAAAACATATCGCTTTGTGGTTTTGAAATCGTTGTCTTTCCAAGTTTTAGTGAATCTAAACCCAATTAATTTATTAAGGCATATTAAAAATCTAATTTAAGCATAAACATAGAAAAAAACATAAGTTTAGAGGCCGTTTACAATCCAGAATAAAACCAAATAGTAATAAATAAGCTAAAGTACCAAATTTATATAGCCTGAGCAAATCTTTATTTTAGCTTGGCATGAGCACCTCGAGTCCATCCCAGCTCCATGTCCGCGTCTAAGTATCACCTGAAATGTCAAAGGAGAAGGTGAGTCGTATGACTCAGTGCATAATCCTCCTCCCGATAATGCAACATGCTAGCACACAACATATACAGTAATACAGTTAATGCACCCGTTCCTAACCATCCATACACCTTCTCTACCCCGTGTGGTACCAAACCACTGGTGGTGCCAAACCACTGGTGACCCAAAGTCACGATATCCATAATGTGGTACCAAACCACTGGTGACCCGAAGTCACGAATAATCCAATGATGGGGCCAACCCATCGTGTGATACCAAATCACTAGCGACAATCCCGTATCTCATAAGTGGGGCCAACCCACGGTGGTGTTAACCACAGGGACGAGTCGCAATGAGGTGCCAAACCTCTGGTGTCCCAAAGACACATGTGATACCAAATCACTGGTGACCGCAGTCACAAATCCGATGATGGGGCCAACCCATCGTGTGATACCAAATCACTGGCGTCAATCCCGTATAATCAACTGTGGGGCCAACCCACCGTGGTACTAAGCCACTGGGACGAGACGCTGAGGTGCCAAACCTCTGGTGACCCAAAGTCACAAAATATCATCTGTGGTACCAAACCACTGGAGGTGCCAAACCTCTGGTGTCCCAAAGACACAGTGTCCCAAAGACACGGATATCATATTCCCCCTCCTCTCAAATCACCTAAACATGTCATACTGACTCATGCACAATATGCAAATCATGAGAATCATACGGTCATGCTAATATGTTTAATATTACATCTCATATCACATACATCAGCAACCATGATATCATATACCATTAATAGAACTCATAATAGAACGGACTTACCCGGATTCGTACACATACCCCATTGGGTATCATATCCCTCAACCATATTGTTTTGATCTCAATAAGCAAACAGGTTATTAATCATATCACTAAGTAGATAGTGTGTTAGTTTACACACCTGGAATATCGCAGTCTTTAAAACCCAATGAATCTATCTAAGTCCCCTTGATTATCCTGCTCCTATAATCGACCAAATAGGGATTAGGCATCTATACCATTCGGCCAAAGATCTTAAACCAAAGGGGTCAATATTTGAACCTATACCTTATACTTGATTTGGTTTCCTACCAAATCCTGAACCAAGCAGTGATTCTCTGACAATCGGCCAACCCCTAACAAGCAAACAGTTAGTCCCCCGAGACTTGATTTAATGAAACTTAAAAGAGTAAACCAACCACCACTTACCAATACTTACCAACTGATCACCAACAGGTATTGACTTCAATTGACTGTTTCGAAATCCCGGTTGCCCTATAATGCAATCGGTTTCAACATAAGAGATAACACCCATCAACAGCTGCCATATACGGCGCTTAACAAAACAAAACCCAAAATCGATAGAGTACAAGGGAGAAAAGGAAATGAACATTCGGCTAGCACTTACCTTATTCTAAACCCGATTGAACACTACACAAGAGAGGTCCACACCACTCCAATATTCGGCCAAGAGAGAACTACTAGGTGAGGGGTTGATATTCGGCCAAAGTAAGAACAAATGATGGAAGGAAATTTCGGCAGCACAAGGGAGGGATTCAGCTGCAAACTAGAAAAATAAAACAAAATAAATGTGGTTCAAGAGAAGAGAGAAATCGGCCAAGAGTTGAAGAGAGGTTCGGCTCAAGAGTTTTTGAAATAGAAGAAAAATAAAAATGGATAGAGGGAGAGTACTTACGGTTTTGAAAGAAAAAGAGATGGAAAATGTGTTTTGGGAACTAGAGTTTCGGCTATCAAAGGTTCAAGAAGAGAGAAGAATAAAGAATGGTGTATGAGAGGGAGAGAGAGAAGCTAGTTTCGGTTTACTCAAATAAAGAGAGAAACAAAGAGAGCAAAGAACATTCGGCTACCAAGGAGGTTGAAAGAAGACAAGGCAATTCGGCAACAAGGTGTTTAAACTTTCGGCTTCAAAGAGAAAATGAAAGAAACTCTTTAGAAGTTCGGCTTTGGTATGACAAAAGGAGAAATTTGGCTTGCCAAAATGTTGACCGAAAAACACCCAAAAATGCCAAATGCATTTTCGGCACACTCCACTTACCATCCAAAACCGTCCACTCCCCCACAAAGCACCCAACATTCGGCACTACCCCCATTTGCTCACAACCACTCATTCAAGTTGCTTTGAACAAGTCTTCCTCCTAAATCCACTCTCCACCCATCTTTTAAATATTTTGACTTGGTCCAAGTCCAACCACCTTGGCGTCAAAATGGAAGCCAAAATGAGAGCATCCTGCAGCTTGAACTCAGGACCTCTCCCACCTGCAAGTGACGCCAATCCAAGCTCCAAGTGGCGCCTTGCTCTGCCACTTTGCTAACTCAACTCTTGTGCTCAAAAACACCAAATAAAATACATATGACCCAGCTCCTTCAGCTCCTCTCACAAAAAGCCCAAAAACTGAAATTTTCCCACCTACTCGGGCTCACTTCTAGCCTACAACTAAGCCCCGAAACCATACAAACAACAACATAGCAAGCCATTAACATGCAAACAGAGTCAAAACCAATTAGCCCCTAACCCGGGATATTACATTTACCCTGGTTTATTACCAAAATACCCCCGAGTTCCAAAATTATCGAAATACCCCCGGATTTCAAAATTTCCAAAAAAATACCCCGGGAATGCAAAATTACTAAAATACCCTTATTGAAAAAATCCACAAGGAACCTTATTTTGAAAAAATTACGAAAATACCCCTGTAGGGCAAATTACGATAATACCCTTAGGTAGTGGAAAAACAACAAGAATGAAAACTACAACATTTCTCTGAATGAACAAAAGTTCATAATTGATTGATGAATGTATGAATGTAAAGACTGTGTGCATGTATGAATACGAAAGAACCACTCCTAAAATTCTTCTCATAAAACTTCTTCGCGAATAATCAGTGAAACAAGAATAATCAGATTAAATCGCAACGGTAGACGTGAGTTCTAGTGGACGCGGTAGAGGTAGAATGGTAGTATCAGATCCCGTAGGGTCTGGCCATGGGTCAGAAAGTGATGTGCCGCCGCCAGCGATGGGCATGGAGGATCAAGATCAGACTGGAGGAGATGACGCAGTATCGTTGGCTATGCTGCGAGTGCTAGAGCGAGTCCCAGGAGCTAATGTGAGCAATGGATCTCGGAAGTCAGTGCCTGAGAGACTTAAGTCAAATGGAGCCGAGATTTTTAGAGGAGTATCTGGGGTAGCTCCGAATGTAGCAGAGTATTGGTTAGAAGCAGTCGAAAGGATTATGGATGATTTGGACCTAACTGCTGAGGAAAAGCTGAAAGGTGCTGTCTCGTTGCTCCGGGATGAAGCTTATCGATGGTGGCTCACTGTCAGGCAAGGTACCCCTGCAGATCGAGTGGATTGGGAGTACTTCAGGCCTAAATTCAAAGGGAAATATGGTGGAGCTAGTTATTTGGACTCGCAAAGAAAGGCGTTTTTAAATTTGGTACAAGGAAGTAAGTCGGTAGCGGAGTATGAAGCGGAATTCGTGCGGTCAAGTCAGTATGCTAAGGGAATCGTGGCTACTGATTACGAAAGGTGTGTTAGCTTTGAAGATGGATTGCGGGATGAGTTGCGAGTGTTGATTGCTCCGCAAAGAGAAAGAGATTTTACTATTCTAGTGGAGAAGGCTCGGATAGCTGAAGAGGTTAAGAGGACTGTGAGGCAGAACCGAGAAAAGATAGGAACCGGAATAAGAGGAGTTTTGGACCGTCGGAATCTTCTGAGATTTTGTAGAAAAGACCGAAGGTTGAGAATTCTGCTCGTGTTCTTAAGCCAACTACTAGAAATCTGGACCGTCCGTGTGCTCAGTGTGGAAGGTATCATGTTGGCGAGTGCTGGAACCGAGATCGGGAATGTTTTAGATGTAAGTCTAGGGCTCATTTGGTTAAGAACTACCCTCTGGCAACAAAGGTTCGTGGTTTAAACCATGGAGGAAAGGTCGTGGAACACCCGGCAGAGGTGCTGAAGGGTCGGATGTGGGACAACCAAGGATATGACGGCGGGTAAGTTCCTTGTTTTGGAATATTATTTATTGCTTTAGAGATAGTTCATTCTTGTGTTGCTAGTGAAGTGCTTGAAACCTTGAGATAGTATCTAAGGAATGTGGTAGTTTTGTTAAGATCAGAGTGCGCAGCCGAAGAGTGGTGTGATGAGTTAAGGATGCACGATTGATCGATAGTAAGTAATTTCAAGGACGAAATTATTTTTTAGGAGGGAAGAACTGTATTACCCTAGAGTAGGGGCTATGCATTTGGTGCATAAATTCATGAGTTAGGAAGCTTTGGCAGTAATTGGATGTGTTCTAGGGGTTTTGAGAACCCTAGGATATTGAAGAATGCCTAAGAAAATATTAGGACTTTAAGTGAAAAGGGGAAGCCAGGTGAAGGAGGCCTTAAGAGAATTTATGTGGAGGTTATGTCACGCAAATGGGCTTGGTAGAGTGGCTTGGGACGCTACTTAGGGGCTTGGAGGCTTGCGTCAAAAGGGAGTGCAGGAGGGGAGGAGGTTCGAGCAACGTGGAAAGCAAATGAGCTTTTATTTTATTTTGGCGTTGAAAGGGGAATTGGGCTAAAGAGGCCTTAAGGGAAGTTATAAGCGCTTTTGGACACAAAGAGCGCCTTGGTAATGTGGCTGTAATGCGCCATTTAAGGGCCTGGAAATGACGCCTGGGCAAGGGCCTTGGTTCGAGTCTTGGGGGCAGCAAAAGCGTGTTTTATTTTTGCAAGATCGGCGTTAAGGGAGAAGAAGGTCTTAAAAAGAATTGTTGGGAGTTTATGACGAAAAGGAGCTAGCAGGAAAGTGGCTGGTAGCGTGTGGTGGTTCCAGCAGGTAGCATGTTCGAAACTTGGGGGCAGCAATGGGTGGCTTTTATTTTGCTTTTGCGCCGAGGTAAAAAGGGGAAGCTAGGCACGGAAGTCTTAAGAAAATTTGTAAGGGATTTATAGCATAAGAAATGCCTTGGTAAAGTGGCTGCAAGGCGCCACTTAAGGCTTGGGCAAGTGACGCCTCAAGCAATGGGTAGAGGGCCCAAGTTCGAGTTGCGAAGGAAGCAGGAAGGAGCTTTTATTTTTGCGTTAAGAAGGCGCCTGGCGAAAGAGGGTTTAAAAGAAATTCTGGGGAGTTTATATCACAAACAGCGCCTTGGCAAAGTGGCCAGGGACGTTATCTGTAGCTTGCGTCAAGGGGCTCCAGCAGGTCGGGAGTTCGAATCACGTGGGCAGCATAAATGTGTTTTATTTTTTCTGCTTGTGGTGTCAAGAGAGAAGGGGAGTGTTGGACGGCTTTGGACTTCTAATTAGATAAGGATAATGCTTGGTTATTTCTTTTATTATTGGCTAAGAATAGGAGATAAATGAGGTTTATTTTATTTATTTTGAGTAAGTGTGGACTTATTTTATTAGTTTAAATAGGTAGATAAATGTGGGTTGTTTTATTTCGTTTAAATTAGTAAGATAAGGGATAATGGCTGTTGTATTTTATTTAATTAGAGTGTGAGATAAGATATGAGATAAATAGGAGGAAATTGTGAAGAAGTGATGGCCAAGTAAGGGACTTTAACCTTGGTAATTTCGGCCAAACTAGGAAAGGGGATAGCCGAATTTCATTTAGCCAAGTAGCCTCCCTTTTCATTGAATCTTTTCCTCTCCAAAGTCCCTCTTTTCTTCTTTCCTCTATTATTTGACAAAGCCGAAAGTTTGCTTGTGTTCTAGCCGAAACTCCATCACTTATCTTCTTCATCCTTTGCAAATTCCCTCAAAGCTGAATATTTTAAAAGGGAACCCCTAGCCGATTACTCCATTAAGTCCAAAAGCCGAAATCTTTTTGATCACCATCTAGTCTCCATAGCCAAATCTTTGTGGGACTTCAAGCAAGGGTGTGTCGACTTCTATAGTAAGGGTAAGATCTCATTCGGTTTTATCCTTTTTCTTTTAAGATTTGCCGAAATCTAGGACTAACCCCATTAATATCTTGCTGCCGAAACTTTGAAGAGGTCTTTCGGGATTTACTACTTGTCGACTACAAGGAAGGAGAAGTTCTTTTCCCGAAGGTACACCATAGGCCGCATGTTCCCTAGTTATTCGGTGAGTTTCGGAATTTAAAATCCACAAGGTAAGTGTGTATAGCATTCGGCCAAGGCCATGTTTGGTAAATATATGTGTTCATTAATTATTCAAAAGCCGAAACTAATCTATTCAAGTAATCTAGTGATTGCTGATTTCAAGAAAGAAGGATACAAAGTTTCCGGCATTTGATTAGACATCAATCGGCACCAAAGGTAAGAAGTCGGTTACGAATATCCTTTGGGATTTGGTTTCATAAGCCGATTAGTCTTTAAATAAAACATTAAGTTTGGCCGAAGGGCCTAATGCTAAAAGTGACATGTTGGCCGAATGTAGGGACTTGAGATTTAAGGCATTAGATCAAGCTTTTCGGGATTTAAGAGAACTGCTAAGTTAATCAGGTGTGTACCTCACACTACCTTTTAATAAGATTTATGGCAATATTTAATATGTGCAAGTTTATAAGAATATGAATATGGCTAAGGTACCATGCTATGGTACAAAAGTACTCAGGTACGTTTCCTACTTCTACTAGGATTATGAATATATGTTATTTATAACATGTGAAAAGTGATAAGAATGTGAATTAAGGCATGATATGCATGATATGTATGATATGGGGCATTCGGGTTATATGAAAGGGGAAGTGAATGTGGTGACTTAAGACCACGATATCTAAATGTGGTGACCTAAGACCACGATATCTGAATATGGTGTCTCATGACACAAAATATGTATCTGGTGGCTATGCCACGAATTTTATAAGGGCGATGAGCACGTTGACTGCAGCGACTGCCTTCGACGGTGTGTAGCGGATGGAGGGTTGACTTAGTAGTCCCCACGGTGTGCAGGTTTGTACGGGTGATGTGTAGCAGATGGCATCTAGGTTTAGGTTTGGGTTGCATCATTATTTTATATCTCTTATATGAATAAGTATGTGTTATGATATTGTATGCCTGAATTGTTAAATTTTAGTGTTGGTTACACATTGAGTCTGTTTGACTCACCCTGTTGGGGAATATTTTCTTCCAGGTGATGATCAGTGATGGACCGGGTCGGCAGGAGCTCAAAGGTGGCCATGCAGAGCAAGGAATCTATTTATTTTGGATTTTTATTTTATTAAGTACTTTAATTTAATTTTGGGAATTATTTTGATGTAATAAGGCCATAGTTGAACTACTTTATTTATTTTCTTTTATCTATCTATTTTGTTATAAATTTCTATCAATTAAAAGATTAAGAAAATTTAATTTAAATTTTAACTCTAAAGGTTTTGTCACCTAAAATCAAAGGCTTTTTGTATAAGACAAACGTGTTTTCAACTCGGGCCCAACCCAAAAACAATCTTTCTTTCAAAACGCACAGTTTTTTCGAAGTAACAAAAGAATTTTGAGCCGGTTTACATCGAGGAACATACCAGATCCGGTCAAGGCTCGTGGGCCGGGTTTGGGGTGTTTCACCCAACACCCTTCATATAACGATGAAGGCGCTGCAACCTGTAACACCCCAAACCCGGCCTACGAGCCACGGCCGAATTTAGAATGCCACTGCGGAAAACGTTTGAAAACCGATTTCACTTATAGATAAAAACATAAAAATTTGTTGTCTTTTATAAAACATTGCGTGTTTAAAATTCTAAGTAAGATTTAGTTGTTACAAATTTTCGGATTAAAACTTTAATAATAAAATTTCTTAAGATGTAATTGCTTTTAAAACAACCTCCCCACACATTAATTTGTTTATCAATCCAGCTTAAACATAACAATAATCATAAATACTTTGAATGGCCTTATTACAATAATTAAATACTTAAAACACGGGAAATATAAAATATAAGAAATAAGGAAAAGCGTCTTCTGTATGGGACACCTCGTATCCACTCCAACCCGGTCCGAGCATCATGTCTCACCTGCGATGTTGGTAAAAATTTGGGTGAGTCAAACAGACTCAGTGTGTAATTATTTCACATGCCTCCACACAGGGGCTTGGCCCACATCCACACATCAATCACAAATCAGATGGTAAGGCAATTCATCCACATAATTTCACATATTGGGCTTGGCCCATATCCACATTGATCCACATAATCAGTCATGCAAAAATGCATCCCAACCCAACCTAGAGTCCATCCACTACACACCCCCGTACCTGCCGCACACACCAGGGGATTACTAAATCGCCCTCCAACCGCTACACACCTACCTGGCAGACCTGCTGCTCAAGGCCGTGGCTTAGCCACCGATCACCTAAGTGACCCCACATGTCAATATCCACGAGGTGACTCGAGGTCATCCTCAGTCCACGATGATGCACACAGCTATCATCCGCCAAGATGTGGCACCTAGCCAACACCTCACCTTGATGAAGCACATAGCTAACATCAAGTGCCAATGTAGCACAAGGCCAACATCAGACCACGTACATAATGTACACCCTGTCCTTCTTTGATCATATCCCAGGCCCTATGCATATATATGTATCATGACAACATATCACTGGAACAAATAAACATCACATGCCATCACAATTTTATACATATACCATATGCAACTTAACGCCATAAAACTGACCTGGTTACTCGATTACCCATCATGGGTATCCACCATCTTAGCCCTTATTTTCGGCTACCACGCACATCATGAACATATATATAACACATACACAAATAACAGGACAACAGTGCGGTAACTACACACCTGTTTGGTACAGTCTACTCAATCCCGAAACTCCCTTATTCCTGTCGATTTGTTCCTAAGAACCAAAATCAGAAATCGGTCATCACTTAAACTCATAAAATGGCCTATGGCCGAATACTACAAATCACCTACCTTGCTTAACTAAATCCCGAATCACCACTGGTCTATGAAGTTGTCGAAAACTTTGAGTGAAACCATATTAGAATCGGCCTTAAGCATAACCTTATGAAGAATGGCCCTTGGCCGAATATTATAGTTGCTTACCTTGAACAGTTCAAATCCCGAAAGATCACCTCTGCAAGCGTTGGCTATAAGAATCCCGAAAGGTCTCCTGCGTTAGGCTGTACCTCTCCCTACAATCGGCCGTAACACACTTAAAAGAGTTATAGGGACATTCGGCCAACCTTAGAAACCAAAGCCTCAACACTTGCTTTCGGCACACCTATGAAGAAGAACCCAAAGCCAATTACTAGGATAGATAATACTTACCACAATCACACGTTTTGAAAGGTCAGGAAAGAGTAGTCGACAGCCCCTCCTTAGAGATTCGGCTTTTGAGCATAATGGTGTTTCAGCACTTAATGGAGAAGAGAGATCACGCCAAAGTAGGGAGGGTTGAAGGCTTAAAGGATTCGGCTAAGCCTTACAAAGGGTGAAGAAGTATTCGGTCATAAAATAAAAGATGGAGAACTAAGGTTGAGAGAAAAGAAAATGAAGAAAAGGATTGCCAAGAGCTGATCACCCCTATTTATACTACCCAATTTCGGCACCCACACTTCCTATACACTACAAAACCGAAAATGCTACCCTAAAGAGTCCTATATTCGGCCATAGCTCAACCCCATCTCAAATCCCATTTCCTTCTCCTATTTTTCCTCCATACTACTCATTCAAAATAAATTGAATGAGTCCACACTTATCCCTTACCTTATAGCCGAATTTCAAAAAGATAACCAAGCCTTTATCCTCATCTTTACAAAGTCCACAAGCCGTCCAACTGTTCCTCCACCTTGATGCAAAAACAAATGCTCTCACTGCTTCCCACGTTACTCGAACCAAGGCCCTTGCCCACTGCACAAGGCATCATTCTCCAAGGCCCTAGGTGGCGCCTTCAAGCCACTTTACCAAGGCATTCTTATGTCATAAATCCCCTACAAATTCCCTTAAGGCCTCCTTAGCCTAGCTTCCCCTCTTTCACTTAAAATTCAATAATTTCCTGAAGCCTTCTCCTACATCCTAGGGTTCTCAAAACCCCTAAAACAGATCCAATCATACACTAAGCCTACTAACTCATGAATTATGCACCAAATGCATAACCTCTAAATCTAGGATATTACACAACCCTAGTAGAAAGACAAGGGTGAGACGTTCACCCCTCACCAACTCTAAGTAGGATGTTGTTTTTCTATTTAAAATAAACATCTACCACTCTAGAAGGGTTCTACCTTCTCTTCCTATAAATAGATGGCATCGGTAGAGCTATTAGCACAACTTTTGAGAAATTGATACTCTGCCAAAAAATAGAGAGAATTTATTCTCAACTTTTAAATATTTTTTTCTAGAATAACAGTTTTACGGGTTTCTGTTAAAGAAGAGAAAATTTTTGTTTTCACCCGTAAAAGAAAACTTTTTCTAGTTCTGTGTTTTGATTCAATTGGTTCTAGCCCACACTTGAAGTGGTTCATGGTACGAGAATAGCAGAGAAGATCATTTGGTTGAAAGCCGAAAAAACATCAAGGATCCGTCTATCTGAAAACATATGTACGAATTTTGTTAAGGTTTATTGTTATATATATCACAAATCGGGTTGATTTTCAAAATTTTAATTTCCCGCTATGCAAGAAAGTTATTTTCAAGCAGAATGTTTTTCCATCATTTTCATGCTTTCTAACAAACACCTTTATATATTCATGATACTTTCCAACATCAACACAAATGCATTCTATGCCTATCTATACCAATCAAAGCATATGAACTTTTTTAATCAAGCATTCATTATGGCATACATCGTATCATCATCATTTAAACTTATTCAAGCCATTTATCCACCTAGCCATGCCAAACTACCTTATTCAAGTTCAAATACATTTTTACCTATGCAATTTGGGAATCAAGACCTTATATGACCTTAACATGAACCAAACAAGCATAAGCTAAACTATAATTTATGCTTAAAATTCAAACATACCATTTTCAATCATTCATCAAATTAACTAGCCTAACTAATTCACTTTGCAACCCTTAGCATACCAAACTTATGCAAGTTTAAGATCATCACTCTTAATAGCATCAAACTTGACCAAAACCATGCATCAAATAGCTCATTTGTTATGCTTATCATATAAGTTCGACCATAGTCATCTTTACCACATAATTATCAACTGAAAAATTACCCATTTTCACAACAAGGTGCCCTTATATACATGCCACAATATTTGGACTCAAAATGAATATAAATCTATAATCTTGTTGATAGTGTGTGCGTCATGCTAATCTGGCTTGGCAAGTTCTACTATGTTATGATCTACAAGTAGGGAAAACAATTAGAGTAAGCATACATATGCTTAGTAAGTCCAAATGAAAAATATAATGCTTACCTTGGTCATACCTAAGCATGTTAGCAACCATATTTTTGGCTAGAACATGGCACTTAAATTAGCCACTAGGTGAGCATAAGTGTTCATATACATTAAACATTAAACAACAAATGCAAAACACAAAACATAACCAATTTATACCATTTCCACATAAATCACATTAATGTCATATTCTATCATTAATCTATAAGGTTCTACCAATTTCACCTATTTCATTTCATCACCACATTCTATTATCAATCTATAAGATTACACCAATTAAACATTATTCATTTCAATGTCATATCTAATTAATTCATTAAATTCATTTCATTACATTTTCAAGTTTCTAATTTTAATTATAATGTTTCGTCTTATGGAACCTTAGCAAAATCGACTCGGATACATGGGTTAACTACACCACACTAGGGCACCAAAGTATAAAGCCCGTAGGCATCAAATGCATATTCATATGCAAATACATCCCTCCACCACACCAGGGTCTCCGTAGATTTATATTGTAACAGCTCGATTTAGGGGCTAGTCGGAACAGTGATCTCGGGATCACTAATTTGAGATTTGAGAAATTTATTTCCATGTGATTTAATGAATTAGTATACGATTGTATAAGTACATGAGAATTTTGGTACTTTAATTTTAGAGATTTCAAGTTTAATCGCGAAAAAGGACTAAATGGCATGAAGTGCGAAAGTTCCATTCTATAAGCTAAAGGTACCAAATAGCCATAGGTTGATAATTGGAGGTCTTTAAAAGGTAATTAGACCCCCAATATTTGCTTGGCCGGCCATAGACTACACAGGAGACAAAGATGGACAAAAAATTGGTCAAACTAGTTGATAGTTGGTGACTAATTCGACTAGTATTAATAAAATAAGGAAAGAAAAGATATTATCTTTTCTCTTTCACTCTTCCATCGAAATTTGCAAGCAAAATAGGGGTTTTGAAAGCTCAAATTTTTAGCAAGCTCTCCTCCATTCTAATTAAGAAACACGAAGCCCAGATCGTAACTGAGGCAAGAACAAAGTCGAGGACTAAATTACATCTCTACATACATTTTGAATACTGAGGTAAGTTTGTATGAATTAAGGATTTACATGTATTTTCATTCAATTACTTATTATGTTGTATAATGTACATTATTTCTATGAAGTTAAATTATTGATATTATGATGAGAAAAGTAAATAAGAATATGTATGGGAAAGTCCCGGTTGAAGTTTCTGAATAATGAGGATACTAATATCACAACATGAGACAAGGAAAGATTAAGTTTACTTTTGTATCAGCAAAATGTACTAATCTGTATGATTAAGTGATACAGGTACTATAATTATAATGCAAGTATGAAATCGTTATATTACATGTGATGAGTAAGGATAAGTATGAATAAGTAAGCCAAGCACTTGAGACTTATGTTGTCATTATTTCATGATAGATGAATTATATTTAGCAAATATATTGTTATATGAGTTTCATGCAAACTTACTAAGCTATATGCTTACTTCTTTCATTTCTTTCTTCCTTGTAGTTTTGCCAAACTAGTTCGGGGATATAGACGTCAGAGCTTAGATCACACTATCAATCATTATTTGGGTATAGCCAAGTTGATTATGTTAAGTATGGCATGTATAGGAATCATTTCATTTTGAGTTATGTCTTAAGAGGTGCCAAAGTGTTGGCCGTTAAAGTTATTATTCTTTTTGTACATGGTTAAAGAGATTAACCAATATTTACTAAGTTCATACATCAAAGTTAATGAGTTATGCATTGTTATTTATGCTTTTGATGAAGTACTTGAGTATTTGGATTTGGTATATGAATGATCTTGATTACAGGGTGGCAATTAGCTTAGAAAATAGCCTTTAAGTGTCCACACGGGTAGACACATGGGCGTGTGTCTAGGCCGTGTGTGACCCACGGTCAACCCACTGTAACAACCCAAACCCGGCCCAAACACTATGGCCGAATCTAGTTTGTTACAGGGAGAAACCTTTTTGAAAAAAAAAACAAAAAAAACCCTTTTTAAACCAATTTAAGTTGTCGAAAACCTTTTATTTTAGTGACCTTGCTAAAACCATATTTAGATTTAGTTTGGAAATTTATTTAAGTAAAGTTTATACAAATTTCAAATGTGCCCGATGGCACAATAAAACAATTTTCGTTCTAATTTTGGAAAACATGTGAATTTATTTTGATATTGATAACATCGTTTAAAACAAGTATCCAACATATGAAAATAATAAAATAAAGTATCAGAAGGCCTTATTACATCCCAAAATAAAATTTAACCAACAATAAAATAAAATAACGAAGTTTAAAGTTCATTTAATTCAAATCCACTGCATGGCCACCTCGAGTCCCTCCGGCTCCATATCCGCGATCTACTCGTCACCTGAAAAAAAAAATAAAGGAGAAGGTGAGTCACCAAGACTCAGTATGTAACCCTTCCCCCAATTTAGGCAATTTCATACACAACATACAATTAACCATCATGTACTAAGTCATGCACCCAACCTAACCAACCAAACGCCTTGATCTACCCTGTGTGGTACCAAACCACTGGTGGTGCCAAACCACTGGTGACATATAGTCACAGATGTGATGCCAAATCACTGGAGATGCCAAACCTCTGGTGTCCGTAGACACAATCGATTGATGGGGCCAACCGATCGTATGATGCCAAATCACTGGCGTCGATCCCTTATTATAATATGTGGGGCCAACCCACTGTGGTGCTAAGCCACTGGGACGAGACGCAATGAGGTACCAAACCTCTGGAGGTACCAAACCTCTGGTGACTGTAGTCACAGTGTGTTACCAAAACACTGGTGTCCGTCGACACTAATAACACTGCCCCCTCCTCTCATCAACCCATCACAATATTCAAGCCATCATATGTTCAATCACATATATCAAATTCATCAATATTCGTAAACAACATATCATGCTTTCCAAAAGCATCATAAAATCACATAATCAATCAGGGACTTACACGGATCCTTGCTTATACCACTCATGGTATTAAATCCAAATCTACATAGATCAGGTTAGCACACACAACAGTTCTAGTACATTTAGTTAATTATAAGTGCGTATGTACACACCTGTCACCACGGTATTCCCAAATCTCGAAGAAAACCAATCGGCCACACTTTAAATCCTTGCCCCTATATTCGGCCAACTGTCAAGGTCAGTGCCCTAGGCCATTCGGCCAAAGCTAAAATACCAAAAGGGTTAAGATTTAACCCGAAAGCCTTACCTAACGCCCTTGAGAACCAGCCACCAACTATGTATTTTGCTCCACTACATTCGGCCATTGCCAAAACTCACATCAGTAGCCTTCGGTTTAAAGGAATATCAAATAACCAACTAAAGTAGATCTTACCATTACTTACCAAAAATCGAACAATTAGGGATTAGAGGCTTGGGTCAACTGTTTACGATTTTGGAGTACCTAAAAGAGATTGATTACTGAAAAGTGTTTAGAGGCTTTATTAATAACTGCCGAAATTGGCACTTTTTCTTGCAATAGTCGACCGAATATAAAAGAAAAGACCCATAGGTAATCGGCCAAACACTTACTTTCCTTAAATCGCTTGCCAAGGAAGATTCGAAGAGATCTATCCCACATTTATTATTCGGCCAAGGTGTCTCAAGATAGGGAAAGAAACTTCGGCACCAAGATAAGATGTATATTCGGCTAGAGAGAGTTTAACAGGGAGAAAAGGGATTTCGGCAAAGGGTAAGGTGTAGGTTCGGCTATGGTTGATTCCAATATCAACCTAGGCTGGACTTTGGGAAGAAAAGAAAAGGAAATTGGTTGGAGAGGGTGTAGCGAATTCGGCCAAAAAGAAGGAAAAGTTAGATGGCAATGGTGTTTTTGTTTGAGAGAGAATGAGAGAAAATCTAAAAGAAGTGAGGGCTAGCCGAATTTTGTGAAGCAATCACTAGGAAAATTCGGCCTTATCCCCCCCAACACCTTGCCGTCCCCTCCCCTGAGGAATTCAAAATTCGACCAACTCTTGATTTGAAATAATTCAAAAGAGTTTGAATTAACTAATGCCTACTTTTTCTCTTGGAATTAATCAAAATAAAAATCCCATAATATCCAATTAATAATCTATTTTAATCGTAATAATATCCTCATTATTAAAAAGAGTTTAAACTGAGAAAAACTCTCCCCCTATTGCCGTCCAAATAAAGAGCAAAAAGAGAAAACTTTGCGACTCGAACCAAGGCTCTCCCTTCCCCTTGATGGCGTCACATGTAACCCCTAAGTGGCCCTCCTTTTGCCACTTTACCAAGCTGATTTTTATGTCAGAACTCCATCATTTATTCTTATAACCCCCTCTTGCTAAGGCTCCCTGCCTTAAAGTTCAAAAATGAAATTTTCTACTAAACCGAGCCTACTCAAGACCCTTAATTAACCTTTATTATTCCATAAATAATATCACCGCAGTTCAAACATAGTAAAAATAATTTAATTCCAATTAGCCCCATTTTTAGGATGTTACAGTTCTACCCCCCTTAAAATAATTTCGTCCTCGAAATTACCTGATAGAAGAGGTGGGGGTATTACTGCCGTATCACATCCTCGGGTTCCCACGTAGCTTCCTCTGTACCATGGTTCCGCCATAGCACCTTCACTAGGGGTACTGACTTCCTACGCAGAACCTTCACATCTCGATCCAAGATCTGAACTGGTTCCTCCTCGAAAGATAAATCCGGATTGACCTCAATCTCAGCCACTGGCACAACGTGTGATGGATCTGATCGATATCGCCGAAGCATTGACACATGGAAGACATCATGGATCTGATTCAGTTCTGCCGGCAACTCAAGCTGATAAGCTACCGGTCCCACCCGTTTTATCACTGCATACGGGCCAATGAACCTTGGGCTTAGTTTCCCTTTCCGTCCAAATCGCAATACCTTTTTCCAGGGCGACACCTTTAGAAAAACTTTATCTCCTACTTCATACTCTATTTCTTTGCGTTTCAGATCAGCATAAGACTTCTGTCTATTCGACGCTTCCTTAAGACGAGCCCGAATCACCCTAACTTTGCCCTCTGTTTCTGTAACCAACTCTGGACCCAAGACTTGTCTTTCACCTAACTCCGTCCAACATGTAGGAGTACGACATTTCCGTCCATACAGTGCTTCGTATGGTGCCATCTGGATACTCGCTTGATAACTATTGTTGTAGGCGAATTCCGCTAATGGTAAAAATTCTTCCCAACTACCTCGGAATTCCAAGACACAACCCCTCAGCATATCCTCTAAGATCTGTATCACCCTTTCCGATTGTCCGTCAGACTGTGGATGGAAAGCGGTACTGAAATCCAACCGTGTCCCCAAAGCTTGATGCAACGCTTTCCAAAACCTTGACGTGAATCGGGGATCCCTATCCGAGATGATCGATACTAGCACACCATGCAATCTCACTATTTCAGCCACATACAACTTTGCTAGCCTTTGAAGAGGATAATCCACTCTTACCGGTATGAAGTGAGCTGACTTAGTTAGTAAAGGGTAGCCCACTGACAAAATCCATAGTGATCCGCTCCCACTTCCATTGAGGGATCTTTACTGGCTGAAGTAGCCCTGATGGCAACTGGTGTTCAGCCTTAACCTGCTGACATGTCAAACACCTTCCCACAAATTCAGTTACCTCACGTTTCAACCCCAGCCACCAGAACTGTCTCCGCAAATCTCCATACATTTTGCTGCCTTCGGGATGCATAGCGTATGGGCTGCTATGTGCATCTAGCAGAATTCTTCGCCTCAATTCTGTATCCTTCGGCATACAAGCTCGCCCTTGAAAACATAGTACTCCGTCACTAGACAGACTGTACCCTTCTATACCACCATCCTGAACTTGCACCCTCTTAGCATTCAACCCATCGTCTACTAACTGTTTTTCCTTAATCTCCTCGATCCAAGTGGGCTTAACCTGCAGCTCTGCCAAAAGACTTCCATCGTCATATAGACTCAAACGAGCAAACATTGCTCTTAAGTCTGTCACGACCTTCCGGCTCAACGCGTCAGCTACCATATTAGCCTTACCCGGATGGTACTCGATTGAACAGTCGTAGTCCTTTAATTGTTCAATCCACTGACGTTGTCTCAGGTTTAGATCCTTTTGAGTCAGTAGATACCTCAAACTCTTGTGATCCGTGTAGACTACTGACTTCTCCCCATACAGGTAATGCCTCCATATCTTCAGAGTGAAAACAACTGCTGCCAACTCCAAGTCGTGCATCGGGTAGTTAACCTCATGCGGTCTTAACTGACGGGATGCATAGGCTACTACCTTCCCCTCCTGCATCAACACACATCCCAAACCAGTATGGGATGCATCACAATAGACTGTGAATAACTTCCCTGCCTCAGGCTGTACCAACACCGGAGCTTCCATCAGAATCTTCCTCAACTTATCAAAACTTTCCTGTTGCTTCTCCAACCATATAAATGGTACTCCCTTTCTTAGTAACTTCGTCAACGGCGCTGCTATTAGAGAGAAACCTTCTACAAATCTCCGATAGTACCCCGCTAGGCCCAGAAAACTTCGTATTTCCGCCACCGACCTAGACGGTTTCCAATCCAACACCGCTTCAACCTTACGAGGGTCTACTCTAATCCCTTCTGCCGACACCACGTGGCCTAAGAAAGCTACCTCCCTAAGCCAAAATTTGCACTTACTGAATTTGGCGTACAACTGCTTCTCCCTCAATACCTGTAGAACTATACGTAAATGCATATCATGCTCCTCCTCCGTCTTTGAATAAACCAATATGTCGTCTATGAACACCACGACAAATTGATCCAAGTACTGCTGAAATACCCTATTCATTAAATCCATGAACGCCACTGGTGCATTGGTCAATCCGAATGGCATCACCAGAAACTCGTAATGCCCATACCTTGTTCGGAATGCCGTCTTGTGCACATCAACCTCCTTCACCTTAAGTTGATGATAGCCCGACCTAAGGTCTATCTTCGAGAATACCGAGGCACCCTTTAGTTGGTCGAACAAGTCATCAATCCGAGGCAACGGATACTTATTCTTGATCGTTAACTTGTTTAACTGACGGTAGTCGATGCACATCCGCATGGACCCGTCCTTCTTTTTGACGAACAGCACAGGTGCTCCCCACGGAGATATACTTGGTCGGATAAACCCTCTATCCAAGAGCTCCTGAATTTGAGCCTTCAGCTCCACCAATTCCTTTGGTGCCATTCGATACGGTGCTATAGATACAGGTGCCGTTCCAGGTAGCAAATCTATACCGAATTCGACTTCCCGATCTGGAGGCAAACCCCGAAGTTCCTCTGGGAATACATCAACGAATTCCCCTACTGTTCGGACCTTTCCAACCGCTGACTCCTTAGCCTCCAAGGCACAAATTCAAACTATAAACGCTTCACACCCTTTTCTGACCATCTTGACGGCCTTCAAAGCTGACACCACATTAGACAGGTAATTTCTTCGATTACCGATCATAACCACTTCATCCCCTTCGGCCATTTTAAGAACCATGTGCTTAGCAGCGCAATCCAACTGCGCCTGGTACTTAACCAACCAGTCCATCCCGAGGATCAAATCGAACTCCCCAAACGGTAGTTCCATCAGATCAGCTACAAACACGACCCCTTGGAGTTCTAGGGGTACATCCTTATAAAGCTTGTTCACAACTACAGAATGGCCTAAAGGGCTAATTACAGTCATCTTCCTAGCAGCAGTCTCAGAGTCTAGGTTCAAAGTCTCTGCCACACTACTAGCTATGTACGAATGCGTCGACCCCACATCAATTAATGCAACATAAGGAAGACCAAAAATTAGAAACGTACCGGTTATGACATCCGGTGCGTCACCCTCCTCGCGACGCCTTGCCGCATAGACTAAGCCAGGCTGCCTTGCCTCTGTATTGCCCGCGCCTCTGCCCTGAGTTCCGCGACCACGATTAGCACCATTGCTCCCTCTACCATTACCACGACCTCTTTGTGGTCCCACACTTCTATCCTGAGTACGGTTCTGCCCCTCTGACTGATTCTGAGCTCGCTTCCGGGGACAATCCCTCACACGGTGATCTAAAGACCCACATTCAAAGCAGCCCCTCTCACCGGTCCAACAACCTCCCCAATGGGACTTTCCACAGCGATTGCACTGAGCCGGTCTCTGATTAGCAGTCGTGGGTCTTGCTGCCTGATTTGGCCCACTTTGTCTAGCCTTTTTCGGAACATTACCACCAGACCCAGATGACCCAAAGCCTCTCTTCTGCTTGATCCTATCATAGTTTTGTCTTACGGACGCCTTGACACCTTCGGCTACCTTAGCCTTTTCCACTAGAGACGAAAACTCACGAACTTGCTGCGGAGCCATCAGCAGCCTCAACTCATCTCTAAGTCCATCCTCGAAGCGGACACAGCGCTCATGTTCGGTAGCCACGATGCCTCTAGCATATCTACTCAGCCTTAGGAATTCCGCCTCATATTCTGACACGGACTTAGTTCCTTGCACTAATCCCAGAAAAGCCTTTCTCTGGGCGTCAGTGTAGCTGGTACCCACATACTTTTTCTGGAACGCAGCCTTAAAGTAATCCCACGTAAGATCATCTGCCGTGGCCCCATCTCGAACAGTGAGCCACCACTGATATGCTTCATCCTTCAGAAGTGACACGACTCCTTTCAGCTTCTCCTCATTGGACAGGTCCAGATCGTCCATGATCCTTTCCGTAGATTCCAGCCAGTATTCTGCTGCACTAGGTGCTACTCCCGACACACCCCGGAACACCTCAGCTCCATTAGACCGAATTCGATCGGGGACCGATTTTCGAGCTCCCAGATTTCCACCAGCCCCAGCCACCAACTCGAGAACTCGCAACACAGCTTACGAAACTGCCTCACCTCCGGTCTGATCCTGCTCCTCAGCTCCAAAAGCTGGAGGTGGTGGTGGCGGTGGTACCTCATTTTCCGAACCTTGACCTGACCTGACGGGTTCAGACACGGTCATCCTACCTCTACCGCGTCCACGGCGTCCACGTCCTCTAGAACTCATTCTATCTAACACGCTTCTAATCTGATTAAGAAAAATTTTATGGATTAGTAATTTGTTCCACTTGATTATCCGCGAAGAATTTTATGAAGAGTTCAATAGGGATTCTTTCGATCAAACAATGTTTTAAGTCTACTACCCTAGTTCACACAAAAGGGCACATCCATTCCCTAATACTTTCCATACTTATTCACTCTTTGGACGTTTCTGTCTTGTTTCTATCCCAGGGGTATTTTCGTCATTTTCCTACAGGGGTATTTTGGTAATTTTTTCAATCGGGGTAATTTTGTAATAAATCTGGGATATTTTATCAGTTGTAAAACTCCGAGGGTTCCATTTTAAGAGTTTCCCTTTTTAAAACGATGATGTTGCAAAAATTTTGAACTCGAGGTCATTTTGGTAATTTTGCAAGTTGAGGGCATTTTCGTAATTTTTTTCAAAGTCAAAGTATTCCATTGATAATTTGCAAAGAAGGGGTTTGAATATTTATAAAATCATTGAAATTTTGGGCAAAACCATTGAGTTGGTATTTTATGGACCGAGGGCATTTTAGTAATTTTACCCCTAAGGGTATTTCTGTAATTTTCCACAAATCAAGTTTTTCGAGAAAACGTTGTAAAAATGATTGTTCTCAGATTTTGAAAAAGTTGTTGTGAAAGTTTTGAAAACATTAAGGTTTTGTTGTTTCCTTCCCTTTCAAAACATGGCTAGTTCCCTTTCGGGTTTTAGTCATTATGTTTGGCCTATGACCGAGCCTTCTTGGTCAGGGTGAACCAAAGCTACGCACCAGGCAGGATTCGAGTGGAGAGGAGGTGAGTCACGCGGACTGCTTAAATACCAAGCTCCCACCGAACCTTTCTAGACATGCGCACAGAGGTTGCCACACCATTGAGCCTTCTGAGTTAGGGTGAACCGAAGCTACGCACCAGGTAGGATACCTGCGAAGAGGAGGTGAGTCACGAGGACTGCTTAAATACCAAGCTCTTCCGGATCCACTCCTAGACATGCGTACAGGGGTTACCACACCCTAGCTCAGTGACTAAGTCATAGATTGGTTTAGTTCCTTAAGTCTTATGTCTGGTTTTGTGTGTTTGAGTAACCTAATCCTAGGGTTCAAGTTCCTATAAGTCTATCTAGCTCCATACTTCCTACCCTTCTACAAAAAAAAAAAATAATAATAATAATTCACAAAGAAGTTCAGATGTACTTACCTGGGCGGATCGGTGCCGGAGACTCGGGCCATGCTATTCAAAAACCAAAAATTATTCCATAAGGCCTACCAAAACATTTTTGGGCCTTGGGCCCCCACAGCCGAGCTTTGAACTGGGCTCTGATACCAATTTTGCAACAACCCAAACCCGGCCCAAACACTATGGCCGAATCTAGTTTGTTACAGGGAGAAACCTTTTTGAAAAAAAAAACAAAAAAAACCCTTTTTAAACCAATTTAAGTTGTCGAAAACCTTTTATTTTAGTGACCTTGCTAAAACCATATTTAGATTTAGTTTGGAAATTTATTCAAGTAAAGTTTATACAAATTTCAAATGTGCCCGATGGCACAATAAAATAATTTTCGTTCTAATTTTGGAAAACATGTGAATTTATTTTGATATTGATAACATCGTTTAAAACAAGTATCCAACATATGAAAATAATAAAATAAAGTATCTGAAGGCCTTATTACATCCCAAAATAAAATTTAACCAACAATAAAATAAAATAACGAAGTTTAAAGTTCATTTAATTCAAATCCACTGCATGGCCACCTCGAGTCCCTCCGGCTCCATATCCGCGATCTACTCGTCACCTGAAAAAAAAAATAAAGGAGAAGGTGAGTCACCAAGACTCAGTATGTAACCCTTCCCCCAATTTAGGCAATTTCATACACAACATACAATTAACCATCATGTACTAAGTCATGCACCCAACCTAACCAACCAAACGCCTTGATCTACCCCGTGTGGTACCAAACCACTGGTGGTGCCGAACCACTGGTGACATATAGTCACAGATGTGATGCCAAATCACTGGAGGTGCCAAACCTCTGGTGTCCGTAGACACAATTGATTGATGGGGCCAACCCATCGTGTGATGCCAAATCACTGGCGTCGATCCCTTATTATAATATGTGGGGCCAACCCACTGTGGTGCTAAGCCACTGGGACGAGACGCAATGAGGTACCAAACCTCTGGAGGTACCAAACCTCTGGTGACCGTAGTCACAGTGTGTTACCAAAACACTGGTGTCCGTCGACACTAATAACATTGCCCCCTCCTCTCATCAACCCATCACAATATTCAAGCCATCATATGTTCAATCACATATATCAAATTCATCAATATTCGTAAACAACATATCATGCTTTCCAAAAGCATCATAAAATCACATAATCAATCAGGGACTTACACGGATCCTTGCTTATACCACTCATGGTATTAAATCCAAATCTACATAGATTAGGTTAGCACACACAACAGTTCTAGTACATTTAGTTAATTATAAGTGCGTATGTACACACCTGTCACCACGGTATTCCCAAATCCCGAAGAAAACCAATCGGCCACACTCTAAATCCTTGCCCCTATATTCGGCCAACTGTCAAGGTCAGTGCCCTAGGCCATTCGGCCAAAGCCAAAATACCAAAAGGGTTAAGATTTAACCCGAAAGCCTTACCTAACGCCCTTGAGAACCAGCCACCAACTATGTATTTTGCTCCACTACATTCGGCCATTGCCAAAACTCACATCAGTAGCCTTCGGTTTAAAGGAATATCAAATAACCAACTAAAGTAGATCTTACCATTACTTACCAAAAATCGAACACTTAGGGATTAGAGGCTTGGGTCAACTGTTTATGATTCTGGAGTACCTAAAAGAGATTGATTACCGAAAAGTGTTTAGAGGCTTTATTAATAACTGCCGAAATTGGCACTTTTTCTTGCAATAGTCGACCGAATATAAAAGAAAAAACCCATAGGTAATCGGCCAAACACTTACTTTCCTTAAATCGCTTGCCAAGGAAGATTCGAAGAGATCTATCCCACCTTTATTATTCGGCCAAGGTGTCTCAAGATAGGGAAAGAAACTTCGGCACCAAGATAAGATGTATATTCGGCTAGAGAGAGTTTAACAGGGAGAAAAGGGATTTCGGCAAAGGGTAAGGTGTAGGTTCGGCTATGGTTGATTCCAATATCAACCTAGGCTGGACTTTGGGAAGAAAAGAAAAGGAAATTGGTTGGAGAGGGTGTAGAGAATTCAGCCAAAAAGAAGGAAAAGTTAGATGGCAATGGTGTTTTTGTTTGAGAGAGAATGAGAGAAAATCTAAAAGAAGTGAGGGCTAGCCAAATTTTGTGAAGCAATCACTAGGAAAATTCGGCCTTATCCCCCCTAACACCTTGCCGTCCCCTCCCCTGAGGAATTCAAAATTCGACCAACTCTTGATTTGAAATAATTCAAAAGAGTTTGAATTAACTAATGCCTACTTTTTCTCTTGGAATTAATCAAAATAAAAATCCCATAATATCTAATTAATAATCTATTTTAATCTTAATAATATCCTCATTATTAAAAAGAGTTTAAACTGAGAAAAACTCTCCCCCTATTGCCGTCCAAATAAAGAGCAAAAAGTGAAAACTTTGCGACTCGAACCAAGGCTCTCCCTTCCCCTTGATGGCGTCACATGTAACCCCTAAGTGGCCCTCCTTTTGCCACTTTACCAAGCTGATTTTTATGTCAAAACTCCATCATTTATTCTTATAACCCCCTCTTGCTAAGGCTCCCTGCCTTAAAGTTCAAAAATGAAATTTTCTACTAAACCGAGCCTACTCAAGACCCTTAATTAACCTTTTTTATTCCATAAATAATATCACCGCAGTTCAAACATAGTAAAAATAATTTAATTCCAATTAGCCCCATTTTTAGGATGTTACACCCACATTGGGATGTTAAAAGGCCGTGTGTCCCCTGCAAGTTAGTATTTTAAGTCAATGTCAGCCACGGGCTAGCCACACGGGTGTGTGCCTAGGCCGTGTGCCCCTTAAGGAATTACTGACGTCATAAACAGAATACCCCTAATTTTTCACACGGGGAAGAACACGGGCGTGTCTAGGCCGTGTGAAGGACACGGGATATTGACACGGTTGAACCACGAAATCTTCCGAATGTATGTTTAAGGCCTCGTAGGCCCATGAGATGTATGTTATGACAAGGAAAAGAAAGTTTTAAATTGAGATGAAATTTTATAGCCCGTTAGTATATGTTCAAGCAAAGTCAAGCATGGTAATGTCTCGTATCCAGCCCTAGTTTCGGACTCAGGTATGGGGTATTACATTTAGTGGTATCAGAGCTACGGTTTAGTAAATTCTAGGACTAACGTGGTGTAAGCATGAGATTAGCTATACATGCCATACATAAGAGTACTTTTATAATGATAGTGTGATGACTTCTGACGACTAAAATTGTGTTTTCATATAGTAAATAGATCCCGAAAGAGCTGTGGCAGATGATGTAGAAAGTAATGTACCTACTCCCGCTGAAGGGACAGTGCCAAATAAGAGTGAGGATAGACCTATGACAGTAAGTCAGAGAGGAGGAGAAGAGGCTAGAGAAGCCTTTCTTCACATGATGAATACATGGTATACGGAGTTCGTTCGTACGAACCCGAATGCACAACCTCCTCCACCCCCGCCTATTCCTCAGCCTACCTCTGTAGCCCCTCTAGTGGTAGAAGTAGTAAGAAGAGAAAAACCTCCGGTTGATAGGATCCAGAAACAAGGAGCAGAGGAATTTAGGGCTAGTAAAAATGACGATCCTGAAAAGGCAGAGTTTTGGCTTGAAAATACCATCAGGGTATTTGATGAGTTGTCGTGCACACCTGAAGAGTGCATGAAATGTGTTGTTTCACTTTTGAGAGATTCAGCTTACCAATGGTGGAATACCCTTGTGTCGATTGTACCAAGGGAAAGGATTACATGGGAATTTTTCCAAGAAGAATTTAAGAAGAAGTATATTAGTCAAAGATTCATAGATCAAAAGAGAAAATAATTCATGGAGTTGAAGCAAGGTAAGACGTCAGTAACTGAGTATGAGCGTGAGTTTGTAAGCTCAGTAAATACGGTCGAGAATATGTATCCACTGAAGCCATCATGTGCAAGAGATTTGAGGACGGATTAAATGAAGACATTAAATTGTTTGTTGCTGTTCTAGAGTTGAAAGAATTTGTTGTGTTGGTGGATCGGGCTTGTAAAGCCGAAGAACTAGTTAAAGAGAAAAGAAAAGCTGAAATGGAGTCTGGTGACTTAAGAAAGAGACAGGGGAGTAAGTCATTCCAGTCCACGTCCAAGAAGTCAAGAGACTTCTCCATTCGATCAGCTACTTTTGCTGGGTTCTCAAGCAGAAGCAAGGGTAAACAGTATTCGGGGAATAAGGCTCAGACTACTTCAGTCGCTAGCGTTGGGAACATTCGATCAAATAGACCGGAATGCCCATAGTGCAGTAGACGTCACCCTGGTGAATGCCGAGCACATGAGAATGCTTGCTTCAAATGTGGTTCCCAAGATCACTTTATAAGAGAATGTCCTGAGATGATGAAAGAAGAGAAATCTCAAAGTGTGAGATCTGGGTGCAATGTTAGAGGAAGACCACAGAGAAACCTGGGAAGTGGGGTGAGTAGTAAAGGTAATCCCAGAGAGTAGGCTCGCGAAGAGGCATCATCTTCCGATATGATTACGGGTACATTTTCCCTTCATGATACTAAAGTTATTGTTTTAATAGATCCCGGATCTACTCACTCATACATTTGCATGAAATTAGTATCTAGTATGAGTATACCCATAGAGTCCATAGATTTTGTAATAAAGGTGTCTAATCCACTAGGCAAAAGAGTATTAGTTGATAAAGTATGTAAAGATTGCCTTCTGATGGTTAGAGATCATTACTTTAAGGCCAACCTTATGCTATTACCATTTGACGAATTTGATATCATTCTTGGTATGGACTGGTTAACCACTTATGATGTGATAGTAAATTGTGGTAAGAAATATATTGAGTTAAGATGTGAAAATAGGGATACCCTTCATGTTGAATCAAATGAACAAGATAGGTCGCTGGTAGTGATTTCTCACATGACGGCTCAGAGGTATGTAAGAAAAGGGTATGAGGCGTATCTTGCCTTTGTGATGAATGCCAAAGAAACCGAGTTGAATATTGAGTCATTGCCGATAGTATGTGAGTATCCAGATGTTTTTTCCGCGGAATTGCCAGGATTGCCTCCGGTTAGAGAGGTTGAATTTGGCATCGAGTTAGCTCCCGGTGCTGTACCGATATCAATTGCTCCTTACAGGATGGCTCCAACTGATTTGATAGAATTAAAGGCACATTTGCAAGATTTAACGGACAAAGGTTTCGCTAGGCTGAGTTGTTCTCCATGGGGTGCTCCAATATTATTTGTGAAAGAGAAAGATGGCTCTATGAGATTGTGCATAGACTACCGAAAGCTTAACAAAGTAACAATAAAGAACAAGTACCCATTGCCAAGAATCGATGATTTGTTCGATCAACTGAAGGGAGCCACTGTGTTCTCCAAGATAGACTTGAGGTCGGGATACTTTTAGTTAAGAGTAAAGGACTCTGATGTGCCGAAGACTGCTTTTTGAACAAGGTATGGGCATTATGAATTTTTAGTTATGCCTTTCGGTTTGACAAATGCTCCTACAGTGTTCATGGATTTAATGAACCGCATCTTTCTGCCATACCTAGACAAGTTTCTTGTTGTTTTTATTAATGATATCCTGATATATTCCTGTGATGAAAGTGAGCATGCCGAGCACTTAAGGATAGTTTTACAGATTTTGCGGGAAAATCAGTTGTATGCCAAGTTCAGCAAAAGTGAGTTTTGGCTTAAAGAAGTTGGATTTTTGGGACATATTGTTTCGGGAGATGGAGTCCGAGTAGACCCAAGTAAAGTTTCAGCTATTATCGATTGGAAACCACCGAAAAATGTAACTGAGGTTAGAAGTTTTCTGGGCTTAGCTGGCTATTACAGACGATTTGTTAATGAATTTTCCATGTTAGCGACACCAATGACGAGACTATTACAGGAAGATGTGAAGTTCAAGTAGACAGAAAAGTGCCAACAGAATTTTGAGAAATTAAAGGCAATGTTGACAGAAGCTCCAATTCTAGTACAACCTGAGTCGGGAAAGGAATTTGTGATTTACAGCGATGCATCCTTAAATAGATTAGGTTGTACTTATGCAAGAAGGCAAGGTGATAACATATGCCTCCAGACAGCTAAAACCACACGAGAAGAACTACCCGACGTGTGATTTAGAGTTAGCTGCTATAGTTTTTACACTGAAGATTTGGAGACACCATTTATATGGTGAAAAATGTCGAATTTTCACAAATCAGAAAAGTTTAAAGTTTTTGATGACTCAAAAGGAACTGAACTTAAGGCAGCGAAGATGGCTAGAGTTGATAAAGGATTATGAGTTGGTCATCGATTACCATCCAGGAAAGGTGAACATAGTTGTCGATGCTTTGAGTAGGAAGCCCCTATTTACATTGAGGAGCTTGAATACACAGATGACTTTGTCTGATGATGGTTCTATTCTGGCTGAGTTGAGAGATAGACCGATGTTCCTTCAAGAGATCTATGAGGCTCAGAAAGGTGACAGTGAATTACAAGCCAAAAGAGCTCAATGCGATTCGGGTGTTGAGTCTAACTTTCGAATAAATTCAGACGGGTGTTTAATGTTCAAAGATAGAGTTTATGTACCGAGGGATGATTAGATCATTTGTAAAGTTTTGTATGAGGCATATAGCGGATGTTTATCTGTAGATCCGGGTAGTACCAAGATGTATAATGATTTGAGGAAATGGTATTGGTGGTCGAGTATGAAGAAAGATATTTCTGAGTTTGTTTCGAGATGCTTGATTTGTCAGCAAGTAAAGGCCGAACTCCAAGTGCCTTCGAGTTTGCTTCAACCTATTATGGTACCTGAGTGGAAGTGGGACCGTATTACTATGGACTTTGTAACGGGTTTGCCGTTGACACTGAACAAGAAAGATGTTGTATGGTTTGTAGTCGATAGACTTACGAAGTCAGCCCATTTTATACCTGTACGAGTTTATTTCTCACTTGACAAGTTGGCAAACTTGTACATTTCAGAGATAGTAAGGTTTCATGGAGTGCCCTTCTCGATTATATCAGATAGAGATCCGAGATTCACATCAAGATTTTGGAAGAAGTTGCAAGAGGCATTGGGCACAAAGTTGAATTTTAGTACAGGTTTTCACCCCCAGGCCGACGGTTAGTCGGATAGGTTGATCCAAGTTCTCGAAGACATGCTCTGGTGTTGTGTTCTTTAGTTTCAGGGCAACTGGGAAAAATACCTGACATAAGTGGAATTCGCTTATAAAAATAGTTTTTAGTCAAGTTTGAAAATGGCACCTTATGAGGCTTTGTATGGGCGTAAGTGTCGAACGCCTTTATATTGGACTGAGCTTAAGGAAAACCAGATTCATGGAGTTGATTTGGTTAGAGAGACTGAAGAAAAGGTGAAAGTAATTCGAGATTGCTTAAAAGCTGCTTCTGACCGACAAAAATCTTATTCAGATTTGAAAAGGAAAGAAATTGAGTATCAAGTTGGTGATAGAGTATTTTTGAAAATGTCACCGTAGAGAAAAGTCCTTAGATTTGGCAGAAATGGCAAATAGAGTCCGCTTTTATCAGACCATATGAGATTACCAAGAGAATTGGGCCGGTAGCCTATCGGTTGGCTTTATCGTCTGAGTTAGAGAAGATTTATGATGTGTTTCACGTGTCTATGTTGCGACACTACCGATCAGAGCCCTCGCATGTGATTGAATCGACAGAGGTTGAAATACAACCTGACATGACTTATGGTGAGGAACCAGTTAAGATTTTAGCTCGTGAGGTCAAACAGTTAAGGAAGAAAAGCATAGCCCTTGTGAAAGTATTATGGCAAAGGCACGAAATAGAAGAGGCTACATGGGAGCCCGAGGAAACTATGAGAAACCAATATCCCAACCTTTTCACTTGTAAGATTTTTGGGGACGACAATCCTTAAGGGGGAGAATTGTAACAGCTCGATTTAGGGGCTAGTCAGAACAGTGATCTCGGGATCACTAATCCGAGATTTGAAAAATTTATTTTCATATGATTTTATGAATTATTATACGATTGTATAAGTACATGAGAATTTTGGTACTTTAATTTTAGCGATTTCATGTTTAATCGCGCAAAAGGACTAAATTGCATACAGTGCGAAAGTTCCATTCTATAAGCTAAAGGTACCAAATACCCATAGATTGATAATTGGAGGTCTTTAAAAGGCAATTAGACCCCCAATATTTGCTTGGTCGGCCGTAGACTACATAGGAGATAAAGATGGACAAAAAATTGGTCAAAGTAGTTGGTAGTTAGTGACTAATTTAACTAGTATTAATAAAATAAGGAAAGAAAAGATATTATTTTTTCTCCTTCACTCTTCCACCAAAATTTTCAAGCAAAATAGGAGTTTTGAAAGCTCAAATTTTCAGCAAGCTCTCCTCTGTTCTAATCAAGAAACACGAAGCCTGGATCATAACCGAGGCAAGAACAAAGCTGAGGACTAAATTACATCTCTACATACATTTTGAATACCGAGGTAAGTTTGTATGAATTAAGGCTTTACATGTATTTTCATTCAATTACTTATTTTGTTGTATAATGTACATTATTTTTATGAAGTTAAATTATTGATATTATGATGAGAAAAGTAAATAAGAATATGTATGAGAAAGTCCCAGTTGAAGTCTCGGAATAATGAGGATACTAATATCACAACTTGAGATAGGGAAAGCCCGTGTAAGACCATGTCAAGACATGGCATCGGCATAAGGAAAGGATATCATGTAAGTCCATGACAAGTCATGGTATTGAAAGATTATTATGAGGCAAAGGTCCCATGTAAGTCCAAGCCAAGGCATGGCAATGGTGAATTCATAAGGCAAAGATGTCATGTAAGTCCATGTCAAGACATGGCATTGATAAGATTCATAAGGCAAGGATACCACGTAAGACCATGTCAAGACATGGCAATGGTAAGTTTCCAGAGGAAACATATAAGGAAGGTCTCGTGTAAGACCATGTCTGGGACATGGCATCAACACCAAATTAAGAGATTCCATGTAAGACCATATCTGGGATATGGCATTGGCATCATGAGGCGATCCCATGTAAGACCATGTCTGGGACACAGCATTGGCGTCGAGATACATGTTTGATGAGATTGAGTAACCTCAGTTATTCCGGGTAATTCATCGGGCAAAAAGAGCCAAGTATGAAAGAGATAACAAGAAAGTTAAACAAGTAAAGATAGATATAAGTTAAGTTATTCAAGGTTGATAAAAAGCATTATTCATATTAAGAAGAATGAAGATTAAGTTTACTTTTGTATCAACAAAATGTACTAATTTGTATGATTAAGTGATATAGGTACTATAATTATAATGCAAGTATGAAATCATTATATTACATGTGATGAGTAAGGATAAGTATGAATAAGTAAGCCAAGCACTTGAGACTTATGTTGTCATTATTTTATGATAGAAGAATTATATTTAGCAAATATATTGCTATATGAGTTTCATGCAAACTTACTAAGCTATATGCTTACTTCTTTCATTTCTTTCTTCCTTGTAGTTTAGCCAAACTAGTTCGAGGATCATAGACGTCGGAGTTCGGATCACACTATCAATCAATATTTTGGTATAGCCAAGTTGATTATATTAAGTATGACATGTATAGGAATCATTTCGTTTGAGTTATGTCTTAAGAGGTGCCAAAGTGTTGGCCGTTAAAGTTATTATTCTTTTTGTACATGATTAAAGAGATTAACCAATATTTACTAAGTTCATACATCAATGTTAATGAGTTATGCATTGTTATTCATGTTTTTGATGAAGTACTTGAGTATTTGGATTGGGTATATGAATGATCTTGACTTCAGGGTGGCAATTAGCCTAGAAAATAACCTTTAAGTGTCCACACGGGTAGACACATGGGCGTGTGTCTAGGCCGTGTGTGACACACGGTCAACCCACATGAGGGTGTTAAAAGGCCGTGTGTCCCCTGCAAGTTAGTGTTTTAAGTCAGTGTCAGCCACGAGCTAGCCACACGGGCGTGTGCCTAGGCCGTGTGCCCCTTAAGGGATTGCTGACGTCATAAACAGAATACCCTTAATTTTTCACAGGGGGAAGAACACGGGCGTGTCTAGGCCGTGTGAAGGACACGGGATATTGACACGGGCGTGTGTCTGGCCGTGTGAAAACCCCTGTAGGTTCGAAATAAAAATAAATTGTACACGGGCCAAGGACATGGGCGTGTGAGACCACACGGCCTGCCCACACGGGCGTGTCCCAAGTCACACAGGCGTGTGGCCCTTATTTAGGCTAAAATTTTCAAAGAGTGTAAAAGTTTTTGGTTGAACCTCGAAATCTTCCAGATGTATGTTTAAGGCCTCGTAGGCCCATGAGATGTATGTTATGAGAAGGAAAAGAAAGTTTTAAATTGAAATGAAATTTGATAGCCTGTTAGTATATGTTCAAGCAAAGTCAAGCATGGTAATGTCTCGTATCCAGCCCTAGTTTCGGACTCAGGTAAGGGGTGTTACATATATAATATTCGATGATCTACAACAAATGTTGGATCTCAATATAACATGTAAAAATCTCTGTACAATCACATATCCCTTACAATCGCACATAATAACCTACTGGCATGCCAATCGTATCCTAACATTTTACTAAGTTCACATGGGAATCAATTATACATATTTTCATTATCATCCTGTAATAAACCATTTTCACATGTTTATACCATGTAATGATCATGTAACGCCCTAAATAATTTATTTCTATTTCTGTAAATCCTGACATAAATATGTATCTACTTCAGTGGCTAAGTGTTCTGGGTGTGTGTATGAGGTCTTGGGTTCAAGTCCCACTTTTGAAATTCTATTATTTTTGTTTCTAGTCTTATCCCTGTTGGGTAGGCTTTTGTAATATTGTTTGTAAACTCATATTAGAATGAGTCTGCTGGTTCGAGTGGTAAGGAGTTAGTGTGTTGGAGGTCTTGTGTTTGAATCGCTACATGAGCATGGGTGATAAATTTTGTTCAGTTGTCTATTAGAGGTTGGTGGAGTTGGGAGTTTGAAGTAGTTGGATGTGGTTAGCGGGGAGGATATTATGGGATGTGGATGTTAATGAAGAGTCGGGATGTTTGTAACAGTCCAGTTTAGACCCTAGTCGGAATAGTGGTTTTGGGACCACAAATCCGAGTTAGAAAAATATTTTAATATTATTTTCTGTGTCTACAGTATATGATTAAGCATGTGTGAAATTTTCGTGAATTAATTTTGTCAATTGTGAGCTTAATTTGAGAAAAGGATTAAATCGCATAAAATGTAAAAGTAGTATTTTATTTGATTAAGTACCTAATTGATGTGTCTTCTTATGTATGAGGCCTTATGTTGTAAATTGGCCATTTAACAATGTAGTGGACGGTTATGGACATGTGATACATGGTGATAACGGTCCGTCTCGGGTTAGGAGGCGAATTGTAAATGTTGCCCGATCGTAAATTAGATAGTTTCTTGTTTAGTTAACAAAGGGATAATTTTATTGGAATTAAAATCTTTGAAAGGTAAAGATAGGTGATAAGCTGAAATGGATACGTATTTGAAACAAGAAAGAACCTTTAATAAAAATTAAAGACCCGAATCTTATAAGTTTCAAATTGATGGAATGAGTTTTGAGATAAAACCGAGACCCACTATCTAGCGAGATAGGAACCAACGGTATAGGTAGATGAACGCCACACCCGTGAGGATGATAAGTTCAAAACAAGGAAAGAACGACGCCACTAGAAAACTAGATAAGTCAATTCAACCTCGAGAATAAGGAGAGTGAATACTCACCAAAAGAAAATGTTCTTTCATTCAAATTCAAGTTATATTCAATGATAATTACATAGCCTTTTTATAGGCTAAACAAAGGCCAACCACAACCTTGGCCTTTAACCCTTAAAATTTCGAAAAGACACTAGTAATCTTGTCCCTTAACCCTTAATTTTTCGAAAAGGCACTAGTAACCTTGTCCCTTAACCCTTGGGTTTTCGAAAAGGCACTTGGCAACTTTGTCTCTTCATGTTCACCAAAAGGCACCTGGCAACTTTGTCTCTTCATGTTCACCAAAAGGCATTGGGCTAGTGAATACTGAATGAAGCTGAACTAAGCTAACACGACTAAAAAGCAGTTTAATGTAGAAAAGCCAAGAGATGACCAAGATATGTTGGAGGAGGTAATAATTGCGGGAGAGCCAAATATAGTTGATTTCCAACATCTTATAGAGCTAACTAATTATACAGACAAGAGCTTTATTTCATTAATTCCACCATGTTGATTCAAATTCAAGGCTTGCATTTTTTTACCATCTTTCATGACATCAAAAACGTGGAGCACTGCATAAAATCACATTAATTAAAATTAGATTAGACAGAATTTTAATTTCCTTATTTAAACACTAGATAAGAGCATACTAATATTCAACTTCGATAAAGACTAAAATAAATAATAAATAAGAAAATGAAGCTATTACTGAAAATAAAAATTAAAACATGCGTAAATTAAAGTGTTAAATAAACTAGCAGTCAGACTGGCTAGTATATTCAACTTCAAATAAGTTGTATGAGTTCAGCATGTTTTTGGGCTCTCTCTTATGATCATCCCAAATTTGTGCCACCAACACCGTTGCGGCATCTTTGAATTGTTTGGTTCGGGAACGTGTAATTGGCCCATTAGGTAGCCTCATCGGGTCATGATTGACATCCGTCACAGGCTTCATAGGTGAGCTCGTATCATCCCCTCCCTCTTTAAGTTGATTCGTCCTCGAATCATCACCTACATCAAAAGGAGAAAGATCAGAAACATTAAAACTCGCGCTCACATTATAGTCACCTGGTAAGTCCAATTTGTACGAGTTGTCATTTATGCGTTCAATGACTTGAAATGGACCGTCTCCCCTTGGGAGAAGTTTAGATCGCCTTTGCTTGGGAAACCTTTCTTTTTGCATATGAACCCAAACCCAGTCCCCTGGTTCAAAGAGAATACATCTACGACCTTTGTTAGCTCGTTGGACGTATTGCTTGGTTCTTGCTTCGATATTCTCGCGTACCTTTCGATGCAGCTCCTTTATGTATTCCGCTTTTTTTTTTAGCATCAGAATGGATAAATTTATCTGAAGGCAATGGCAATAAATCAAGAGGGGTAAGAGGGTTAAACCCGTAAACAATCTCGAAAGGCGAAAATTTAGTTGCAGAATGAACAGCTCGGTTGTAAGCAAATTCGATGTGGGGCAGACAGTCTTCCCACGTTTTGAGATTTTTTTGCACCAATGCTCGCAACAAGGTTGATAGGACTCGGTTCACTACTTCGGTTTGTCCATTCGTTTGAGGATGACACGTGGTCGAGAATAGTAGTTTAGTCCCTAACTTTCCCCACAGAGTTCGCCAAAAATGACTTAAAAATTTTACGTCCCGATCAGATACGATCGTCTTTGGAACTCCATGCAATCGTATGATTTCCCTAAAAAACAAGTTTGCAATATGTACAGCATCGTCAGTCTTAGAACAAGGGATAAAATGGGACATTTTAGAGAAACGATCAACTACAACAAAGATCGAGTCCTTCCCGGTTTTTGATCTCGGTATTCCAAGGATGAAATCCATGGAAATGTCGACCCACGGAGTGTCTGGAATAGGAAGGGGCGTATATAAACCGTGAGGCTGGACCCGTGATTTTGCTTGTTTGCAAGCAATGCAATGTTCACAAATCCGTTCGACATCCTTTCTCATTCCTGGCCAGAAAAAGTGTTCTTGAAGAGTGGACAATGTTTTGTCTCTTCCAAAGTGACCCATAAGGCCACCACTATGTGCCTCTATCACAAGCATGTCTCGTATAGAACCTTGCGGTATACAAATCTTGTTTTCCTTGAAAAGGAATCCTTCATGCCTGTAAAACTTATCAAAAGGACCACTCTCACAAGCATTATAGACATTGCCAAAATCAGCATCGTTAGCATACAATTCCTTAATATGATGGAAACCAAGTACTTTAGAATCAAGAAAGGTTAATAAATTGTACCTTCGTGATAACGCATCCGCTACTACATTTTCCTTACCTTTCTTGTACTTAATTACGTACGGAAATGATTCTAAATACTCGATCCATTTTGCATGTCGTTTGTTGAGCTTGTGCTGACCTTTAATATACTTGAGTGCTTCATGATCTTAATGAATAACAAACTCTTTCGGTCTCAAGTAATGTTGCCACGTTTCAAGTGATCTTATTAGAGCGTACATCTCCTTGTCATACACGGGGTAATTAAGTGCAGCTCCGTTCAATTTCTCACTGAAGTATGCCACCGGTCTTCCATTCTGAGTTAGAACGGCTCCGATCCCTACACCTGATGCATCACACTCAATTTCAAAAGTTTTAGTAAAGTCAGGAAGGGATAATAATGGAGCTTTAACAAGAAATTCTTTAATGGCATTAAAAGACCGTTCTTGCTCATCGGACCAATGGAAAGCTGAATTCTTCTTGATCACGCTCGTTAAAGGAGCGGCTATCGTGCTGAAGTTGGGCACGAATCGACGGTAAAAACTAGCCAACCCATGGAAACTTCGTACTTGGCTAACTGTTGTAGGACGGGGCCATTCTTGGATTGCTCTAATCTTCTCTTGGTCCACTTCTAATCCATTTGCACTTACGACGTATCCTAAGAAAATAACCTTGTCAGTACAAAAAGAACATTTCGCGAGATTGGCGTACAATACCTCTTTTCGCAGTGTTTCTAAGATCGCACGTAGATGTTGGAGATGATCCTCCAAAGATTTGCTGTACACTAGTATGTCATCAAAATAAACAACACATGATTTGCCAATAAAAGCTCGTAAAACATGATTCATAAGTCGCATAAAAGTACTCGGAGCGTTTGTAAGTCCGAATGGCATTATCAACCATTCATACAAACCTAACTTTGTTTTGAAAGCCGTTTTCCACTCATCACCTTCTCGCATCCTAATTTGGTGATAACCACTTTTGAGGTCAATCTTTGTAAAGATTCGAGCTCCACTTAACTCGTCAAGCATGTCATCGAGTCGAGGTATCGGGTGTCGGTATTTGATGGTAATCTTGTTGATGGCGCGACAGTCTACACACATCCGCCACGAACCATCTTTCTTTGGCACTAGTAACACAGGTACCGCGCATGGACTAAGGCTTTCTCGGATATATCCCTTTTCTAGCAATTCAGTGATTTGCTTTTGGAGCTCTTTTGTTTCTTCGGGATTGCTCCGGTACGCAGGTCGATTGGGTAGTGAAGCTCCCGGCACCAAGTCAATTTGGTGTTCTATGCCTCGAATGGGCGGTAAGCCACTTGGTATCTCTTCTGGAAAGATGTCCTTGAATTCCTGAATTAGAGACAACACAGAAGAAGGAAGATTCTCGGGTAAGTCGTTAGTGTTCAAAAATGATTCCTTGTATAGTAAGACATACATTGGTTGTCTTACACACAAAGCTTTTCGAATATCTCTTGCTTTTACAAAAACATTCATTTTTCCATTTTCTTTTTCTTCCTTCGTTTCCTCTCCTTTTTGTTCACACTCTCCTGTTTTATCACTTAATTTCTTGCCCCTCTTTTTTTTTTTAAATTTTTCTCTTTTTCTTTCTCATTTTTCCGCTCGCTTTCTTTTGATTTTTCTATTGATGCCTTCATCTTCAACTGATCTTCGTAAACTTGCTTGGGTGTTAGCGGAGCTAGTGTCACATTCCGGCCCAAGTATTTAAAAGTGTACCGATTAGTGTAGCCGTCATGGATTACTCGCTTGTCAAATTGCCAAGGTCGTCCAAGCAGGAGATGTCCTGCTAGCATCGGAACCACATCGCACAAAACCTCATCTTCATACTTCCCTATTGAAAAGGAAACCAAAACTTGTTTTGTGACCTTAAGTTTTCCCGCGTCGTTAAGCCATTGTAGCTTATACGGATGGGGATGTTTGGTGGTAGTCAATCCAAGTTTCTCCACCAATATGGTGCTGGCCACATTAGTACAGCTTCCTCCGTCAATAATGACGCAACAAATCTTCCCCTTTACTTGGCAACGCTTATGGAAGATGTTTTCGCGTTGTTGTTCGTTTTTGACACCTTGTAGGCTAAGGCTCCTTTTAACCACCAAGATTTCTCCACTTTCGGCTTGTTCTACCTCTTCTTCATCTTGGGATGTCTCACTGGCATCATCTTCTCTTTCACTTTCGGATTCGACCTCGCCATCATCTCGGATAAACATAGTATTTCAGTTTGGACATTGACTTGCAATATGTCCTCATGCCAAACATTTGAAACACTTAATGTCTCGGGATCGGTTCAGAAGAGCTTCCATTTTACCCTTGCTCGTTTCACCGATTGGTTTGTTAGACTTGGGTGCGCCACTTGTTTCTTTGGCTCAGTTCGGTATGTCCTTTTTGTTGGTCGCTTGCCCCCACTTAGATGTTGAAGCATGATTGGGGGTTGCTCTAGGCGTAGCTTTTCATTTTAGCTATTTTTCGACCTTTATTGCCATGTGAACCATTTCGATGATATCGATGTAATGGTGTAATTCTACAATATTTGCGATATCTCGATTAAGGCTAGTGCTAAAACGTGCCATGGTGGCTTCTCGTTCTTCTTCTACATTAGCTCGGATCATGGCCACTTCCATCTCCTTGTAAGAATCTTCCACGCTTCGGTGACCCTGAGTTAGGCTTTGCAACTTTTGATGCAACTCGCGGTGATAGTAGGTTGGGATGAACCTTTTCCGCATTAGTGCCTTCATTTCCGCCCATGTAGATATTGGGCGTTCACCATCCCGTCTTCGACTCGTCGTTAATTGATCCCACCAAATGAGGGCGTAATCAGAAAATTCGATGGCAGCAAGTTTCACCTTCTTATTTTCTGAATAATTATGACAGTCGAAGATTAATTCCACCTTCTTTTCCCACTCAAGGTAGGCTTCCGGATCGGACCGCCCTTGAAAAGCAGGAATCGCCATTTTAATGTTCTTCAAGTCGTCATCGGCCCATTCTTGATCCCTTCGCTCACAGACTCGTGGACCTCCTCTTCGTTCATCGTGTTCGAAAGCTGGGTTGCTGTCGGCTTCACTTGGTTCGTAGACGTCGTTGTCACGTAACCAAGGTTGTTCTCGTCCCCTTCTCGGAATTGGAGGGGTATTTGCTCGAGGTCTTCGTTCATCTCTTTGATCTAATCGTTCGCTGATTGATCTAAACATACGTGTGATTTCTTGCATTACTATTTGCAAATCCTGATTTCTCCCTTCAGGATCATTTCTCCGGGGTTGCAATCCTCTTCCACCTCCGGCGGCGTCGGATGCTTCGTCACTTATTATTCGACGTTCGGGGCTCCTAGACATGTTTTTAAACAAAAAATTAATGAATCCTCACTACAATCCTCACTTGTTCACTCACAAAGAAATTATCAACACTCACACTCGTGTTTTCACTCAATTCTAGCTTTTTTTTTTTAATGTATTCACTCTTGCCTTTTACCGCTCAAATTCACTCTTCTAGATTCTAGAAGGTTGTCTTTGACTTACTAGCAACTCGTAGGTCATTTTTAAAAAAAATTAAAACGGTAAGATTGGTCTCGGAAATGGGTAGGCTCAGAAAGGATAGAAAGGTTGATAGGTGGTGGGTCGAAAAATAAGGCTCGATGGTAGAGATGGTGAATTATGAATAGTTTGAAAATTCAAGATACTAAATTTTTTTTTAACTCGAATTTTTTTTTGAAACTTACTCGGAAATACTCAAGACGATCAAAACGTGCCTAATTTGATTGGCTCTGATACCAGATGATAACGGTCCGTCTCGGGTTAGGAGGCGAATCGTAAATGTTGCTCGATCGTAAATTAGGTAGTTTCTCGTTTAGTTAACAAAGGGATAATTTTATTGGAATTAAAATCTTTGAAAGGTAAAGATAGGTGATAAGCTGAAATGGATACGTATTTGAAACAAGAAAGAACTTTAATAAAAATTAAAGACCCGAATCTTATAAGTTTCAAATTGATGGAATGAGTTTTGAGATAAAACCGAGACCCACTATCTAGCGAGATAGGAACCAACGGTATAGGTAGATGAACGCCACACCCGTGAGGATGATAAGTTCAAAACAAGGAAAGAACGACGCCACTAGAAAACTAGATAAGTCAATTCAACCTCGAGAATAAGGAGAGTGAATACTCACCAAAAGAAAATTTTCTTTCATTCAAATTCAAGTTATATTCAATGATAATTACATAGCCTTTTTATAGGCTAAACAAAGGCCAACCACAACCTTGGCCTTTAACCCTTAAAATTTCGAAAAGACACTAGTAATCTTGTCCCTTAACCCTTAACTTTTCAAAAAGGCACTAGTAACCTTGTCCCTTAACCCTTGGGTTTTCGAAAAGGCACCTGGCAACTTTGTCTCTTCATGTTCACCAAAAGGCACCTGGCAACTTTGTCTCTTCATGTTCACCAAAAGGCATTAGGCTAGTGAATACTGAATGAAGCTGAACTAAGCTAACACGACTAAATCAGCTTGAAGAAAGGTGCGAATCAAGCTAATTGAGCATGAAGCTGGGAAGCAGTTTAATGTAGAAAAGCCAAGAGATGACCAAGATATGTTGGAGGAGGTAATAATTGCGGGAGAGCCAACTATAGTTGATTTCCAACATCTTATAGAGCTAACTAATTATACAGATAAGAGCTTTATTTCATTAATTCCACCATGTTGATTCAAATTCAAGGCTTGCATTTTTTTTTACCATCTTTCATGACATCAAAAACGTGGAGCACTGCATAAAATCACATTAATTAAAAATTAGATTAGACAGAATTTTAATTTCCTTATTTAAACACTAGATAAGAGCATACTAATATTCAACTTCGATAAAGACTAAAATAAATAATAAATAAGAAAATGAAGCTATTATTGAAAATAAAAATTAAAACATGCGTAAATTAAAGTGTTAGATAAACTAGCAGTCAGACTGGCTAGTATATTCAACTTCAAATAAGTTGTATGAGTTCAGCATGTTTTTGGGCTCTCTTTTATGATGATCCCAAATTTGTGCCACCAACACCGTTGCGGCATCTTTGAATTGTTTGGTTCGGGAACGTGTAATTGGCCCATTAGGTAGCCTCATCGGGTCATGATTGACATCCGTCACAGGCTTCATAGGTGAGCTCGTATCACATGGTTTTCTAATTAATTTCATTAAGGTTATTATAGTAAAATGTATATTAATTTTATTATAATAAAAATAAATACAACATGGTGGCCATTTTAATGGTGTTCATCCACCAAAAATAAGAAAAAGAAGCAAGGGTTTTGAACTTTGAATATACGGCTAGATAGGAGAAAAAATTAAGGTATGTTTTTGACTCGATTTTTGATAATTTCTACTTTTTTGTAATCGTTGTTTAGTGTTCTTCAAAACCCATGCTTCAATTTTGTGAATTGATGATAATTTTGAAAAGTGTCATTGATGAACACATGAGTTTTGTGATGTTTGATGGTGAAAAATGAAATATATGTGTTAGATTAACATGTTTTGTCTTTGGATTTTTAGTGAATTTGAGTAATTTGGACTTAATTGAGAAAATAATATTTTGAAGGACTAAATTATGATGTAAATGAAAAATATGGGTTGCTAGGGACCTATAGAGAATTCGGCTAAGCATGGGTGTATTGAGATTTTGTATATTTTGTGATTTTGTGAAATATGGACTAAAATGTCAAAATGTGAAAATGTGAGGGCTAATTTGTAAATTTCCCTAAATATGTGTTTTTGGATTTAATTGAATGAATTAGTGAATAAATGAGTTAAATTTGAATATGTATAGATTAAGAACCGAAGAAAATGGATTTAGATCGCGGAAAGTCGAAAGTGATTGAGTAGCCGAGTTCGTTTCCATTTATCCGAATCTGAGGTAAGTCTATTTACAAATAAATGTATTACATTGATATATGTATGTTCATATGAAAATTCATAATGATGAATGTGTAAGAGATGATTGGTATACGAAACCCGAGATAGTATCGACATGGTGTCAACATCCGAATAAGTCTCGTACGAACTTAGGAATAGATAGGATTACATATGTCATGACATAGGTTTTCGATATGTGATATCATGTAAGACCATGTTTGGGACGTTGGCATTGATTCGAGATTTCGTGTAAGACCACATCTGGGACATTGGCATCGATATGAGATTTATGTGTAAGACCATGTCTGGGACATTGGCATCATATTGATTCGTGTAAGACCCTGTTTGGGACAGTGGCATCGATATTTGGTTACATGTAAGACCACGTCTGGGACGTTGGCATTGTATGAGTATTCTGAGCATTCTGAGTATCCTACTTGATTCTGAACGGTTCAATGGGTAAGTCCGAGAAATGAATGACTATGTGAGTTGTATATCCATTTCAGGTACGTTTGATGTATATGCTTTGAATAGGCATGAAAGGTGAGTAAATATGTACATAGATGCAATGAGCTAAAATGCGATATACAAATGAATGTCATAAGAGTAAATGAGATAGATGGAGATATAATGGTTGATAAGGAATGGCTAAATAATGAGCCAATGAAGAATTATGAATTTGCTATTGAGATATGTTGATGATTCATGTATTGATATGATAATGTGGATTATATGTTAAGTTTATTTGTATATGGCTTACTAAGCTTTTGGAAAGCTTATTTTGTGTGTGTTTACTCTGTTTTACAGATCGTCAAAGCTACGAAAGGCTCGAGAATCGTCGAGGATCATCACCACACTATCAATCTCTATTTTGGTACTTTTGAATGTGTAAATAGCTAAATATGGCATGTATAGGCTAGTTGTTTTGGGATATGTTTGATATATGTACATGGCCATGTGATATGGCTAGATATATGGTTGTGTTATGAATGACTAGTTATGTCCTATGATGCTAGTTTTAGTATAGCTTGATAGCAAATGAAATGGTCATATGAATGGTAAGCTTATTGATGTATAGCTAGCATATTATTGATGGTAAATTTGTGATGGATTATGCTTTTAAGTGCTTGTGGTTATATTGAGTTAAATGACTATTAAGTTGGTATGGTTGTTAGGCTCATAATTGAGTAGAAATGATGCACAATTTGATGTGTTTTGGTTGCGAATTGTGTACGGGATGATGCTTGTATGTGCTTGTAGGGATGACCCAAGTGTGGGTGGCATTTTGGCCTTGAAAATGGCCTATAATTGCCCACACGGTCGAGCACACAGGCATGTGGCTCGACCATGTCCTTCGAGGTTGCAATTTAAAACAAGTCGGAATCGACCACGGGCTGGACACACGGGCGTGCGACTGGCCGTGTGGATCAACTCAGTAGCGACCACGGGATGGACACACGGGCATGTGACTGGCCGTGTGGTGCAAGTCAATGTCGACCACGGGTGAGGCACACGGGCGTGTCTCAGGCCATGTGGACAAGTCAGTATGTATGCCCTGTTTTGACACGGCTTAGACACACGGGCGTGTCTGAGGCCATGGGAGGCACACGGCCTGCCCACACGGGCGTGTGACCTCTGTAACTTTGAATTTTTTTTGTAAATTTCTAAAAATTTCTGCATGTGTTCGGTTTAGTCTCGACCCCTTTCTAAAGCATGATTAAGGTCTCGTAGACCTATTCAAGGGACATTTTGATTTGTTTGGTCAAATTATGTTATGAAATGTCCGTAAAAGTTTCCGAATGTCTGGTAATGTCTCTTAACCCTAAGTCGGCGATGGTTACGAGTTAGGGGTGTTACAATATTAATCAAATTAGTTATTATTATTATTTTATTTTTTTAATTTTTTCTCTCTTTCCAAAAATCTGACGTCAGTTTCTGCCTCTTCTCCATTTTTTTTTTTTCATTTCCATCTTTTTGTCTCTCCTCTACTTTCTTCTTCTGTTATTTGCTTTGGGCTTTGGATTTTGGTGTTCTTCGTGCAATTTGGGTAAGGGTGGTTACTTTTGTCTTTAGGTAACGATTTTGGTAAGCTGTTTGGATTCATTTTCGTTGTAGTAGCGTAGTGGTGTGGAAGGGAATTTGATTATCTGTAAACGAATTATGTAGGAGAAGACGGTAAAATGGTGGTTTTTCGCTCCAACGGTCTAATCTGTACGTGTGATCGGGTTTGATAGTGGTAAGTGTGTACGCGTTGCTCGGGTTAGTATTGATAGTTTTGCAATTTGTTTGCTAAAACAGTGTTTGATACTTTGTTTTTAGGTTCTAGTGGTCTCAGAAGTGGTTTTGTATCGAAACCAAACCAGGTGTGTACCCTAAACACAAAAAATCGAAGTTAGGCATATGTCAGGCTGTGTGGCTGGCCGTGTGCGAGACACAGCCGTGTGAATGTCGTAGGTGTGGTCGTACGCGAGACACAACCGTGTGAGGGCGAATGTGTAGCCGTGTGGGGCCACACGGGCTAGGCCAGGTTGGGCGTGGGCCCACATGGACATGCCACACGGGCGTGTGGGTTTTGGGCCAGGCCGTATAGGCCACACGAGTAAGGCCTATCTGGGTGTGTGGGCCCACACGGGTATGTGGGCCCAAAACTCTAAAATTTTCCCTAGGGTCGCACAGGTCTTTCTGATCAACTGTGGGCCTACCATAGGGTCGGTAAGGCCTAAGCAAACCCTAACTCATGTGATCTGATATTTTGATAGTTTGATCTAAGTAGGACACTGATAGGTATGTCTGACTATTATGTTTGAGTATATATGATATTTGTTTACAAGCATATTTCAGCATGTTAATTCTGTTAATCCTATATGATGTATTTGTGTTTGGGGTGGGATTTGTATATGTGGTGGAAGTGATCTGTACGGCGACCTTTCACCTATATTTTGGCAGCTTGACTGCATATTATTATGTTATGTGTCACATCGACACTATATGGTGTGTTAGGATGGGTGGGTGTTTTTTTCCCCACATGGTGTGATGGGATGGTCAGAGATGGTGTGTAAAGAACGGGGGTAGGATTCTGTATATCTGTTCTGTTTATTTGATTCTGATATCTATATCTGTTATGGGCTTTGGTCCAAATCTGTATCTGACTGTACATGAAATTCTGTGTATGTTGCATGACTATTTCTGTTGGGTTACACACTGAGTTTACGAAAACTCATATCTATTTGTCTGTTCTGTTTAGGTAATCCACAGACTTAGGCGGGTCGGTGCGATGGAAACTCAGCGATGACCACTCGACAAAGAACTTTTTTTATTTAGTAGTAAAGATTTTATTTTAAAATCTGGTTTTCTTGAGAGTTTGTAATTTTTGGGACTCTCTGGACTGTATGGTTTTAACTTTTGGATTTGGATTTCGTTTTGCTTTCTTCACCACAACATTGACAAAAACATTACGCAAACAAATGGTTTTAATTTGTTTTTGGAAACACGAGCTTGGTTTTGTTTTAAAGGATTTCCAAACTTCCGTTTCGAAATAAATGGTTAACTTTAAAGAACAATTTATAACGGTTTCAGTAATATATAAATGAATTTGTTTAATAAAACTTGGACGTTGTATCAAATAACTACACATGGTTTTATCGAAGTATCATCGGTATCAAAATACTTCTTCGTAACACTCTCGGGTTCGGCCATAATGTCTAGGCCGTGTTTGTGGTGTTACAGATCCATATATATGTATCGTACCCTGTAATCGATTATGTTTGCATTTTTTACATCCTATAATCATTCACATTCATACCTTCACTAATTCATATAAATAAAAAATTCTTGATTCATTTCAATTCCATTCAAGTCCAATTCATTATCTAGCCATATGTGTCAATTTAATTAACATTCAAGGTCATGTTCAAACATAGTTATAATGAAACAAAACACAAACACGCATATAACACAAAGATGAGTAGTAAGTTCCATTTGAACTTACCCTTTCAAAATACAAAACGAGTGGATCCTTCAAGAACTAATCCGCAATGTTAGTTTTTCCCTATTAGCTCCACTTTGATCCAATTCTTGATTTATACAATTATTTTATATACCATATCAATACAAAACAATTTCACACAATATCATGAGTCGCATGATCCTATATAGATCCACTTTTTATTTCTCCCATATTTTATATTTTATTCAATTTAGTCCCTAAACTTGGGATAAATATAACTTTCAATTCCTAGCTTCATATTAAAATCTAATTTCATATATCTTCATTAGAGACCTTATACTTTCTATTTCTAACCTAATTTTATGAAAAGTTTCACATTTATTTAATTTAATCCCTAACATAAAAAAGTTAACAAATAAGCTAAATTAACTTTACACTCTAGTTCTTTTCATAATCTAAGCTTAAAATTTATCAATTCCAAGCCTAATTAATCAATTAATCAATAATGACAACTTTCTATAACTTTAACAGTTTGCCAAATTGGTACATGGGCTAGCTAAATCAAGCTCCCATGATCATAAATCCATAAAAATTATAAGAAAATGACTCGATTTCATTACCTATTAAATGGCCGAAAGTTTGATGAAAACCCTTGAAGGTTTCATCCAATTTAACTATTGTGGACGGTGGTGAATAGAAAAAGATAATGGAATCCACTAACTTGACCTATTTAAACTTCAATTAATTGATAATTAACCTAGTTTAATTATTTAATCATAGGTTAATTAACTTAAACTAATATTTAATCATACTTAGTGGAGTTTTCATCATCATTCACTACCACCTATTTAAAAATGTTTCAATTATCATTTTAGACCTTTGGTTAATTTTCATATAAGTCCTCAAGTCTTTTGTAAATAAAAATTCTTCAGCGATTAAACTTTATGATTTAGTCCTTGAGCTTTAATTAACTTTTAGTTCAACATAATTACTTGACCATTCTTCAATATATTTTTATATTATCTCCATAAATATTCTTATTTTATATTTATAGACTCGGTTTACGAAAATGAGGTTCCAAAACCACATTTTGGTACCACTAAAAATCAAGCCGCTATAAGCTCTCATCGACCTACAACAGCTCCCTTACTTCTATTGTAATAGCTCGATACACTTGCAATCCCAATTCTTTCCCTTTGGATAGCTTTGCTATACAATTTGCCACCAAATTCCTTTCTCTATACACATGTTGAATTCACACCTTTCGATTCCGCTTAAGTAATTCCTGCAAGGACCTAACCACTGCATTATGGTGGACAGCATGGTTGAGTCCCTTTAACAGTTGAACAACAAAAGTTGTAACACCCCTCCCCTTGGTTCAGTCTCTGTACCCGAGCTATAAAGAGCTACCGCAATCGACAGAATAGTTGCATTTAAAACTTTAAATAAAAATTTTTAATAAACATTGAAATATTTCATACATATAAACAAATCATGTTTTACAAAAAAATTCGAGTCTAAGTCGAGCTTACAATAGCTCTAAAGCTAACCTGAGACCGAGCAGGAATCATTTTGAAAAAGAGTAGGGCTTGGTCAGCCTCGCATTTTGTGTTTATTGTAGATTTAATACATATACAACATACTTCTAGTAAATACAAGACTTCATATAATTTGGCAATTAACCCCATACATTCAAATTATAATTATAACAAAGTTTAAATGAGTTCTTCTCAAAAATACGATGCGACAGTTTAATCCCACCGATTACCCCCATATTTATACATGTTACAAACAAAAGTTGACAAGCTCACACTAGGCTTGAAGACTCTGGCTTAGTCCCTCTTAACGTCGCGCACCAGTTTAGATTACCTAAAATCAAATGAGAGAATCATGGTAAGTACGTAAGAAACTTAGTGAGTCCAAAAATAAGTTACTTCCCTTTTTTTCTGGCTAGCTTAAGAGCTTTCCACGGGTCATACTTAGACAAAACTTGCACATTCATATGGCGTACATGGAGTTAAAGCATGTAAAAATAAGATATCGTAACTTGTACTTAGGCTTGAATTTCACAACCGTATAGTACATAGTGTATGATTATTTCTCGTGCATATGATCATAACAATCGTAGTCTCTACGTACAAACTTGTTGTGTAACAACCCTAACCTGTATTTGTCGCAGGAATAGGGTTACAGAGCAGTACCAGAGTTTACATTTTGAAACTATCAAATTTTAAAACATTTAGTTCACAACATCAATCAATGCAAAACCAAATAATGACATACATATTGTCCCTTTTACGAGTCCTTGAGGCCCTAAAAACACATTAGAAACAAGTCGGGACTAAATTAGAATCATATAGAATTTTTCAGGAAAATGTGAAAATTTTCAAAACTGCAGGGGTCACACGGCGGTGTGGCCAGGCAATGTGACTCATACGGCCATGTGTCCCAGCCTGTGTCCTCGCCCGTGTAACTCTCTGACTTGGGTCGCATGGCCAAGCTACACACCCGTGTGCTAGGCCATGTAACTCCGGCAATGCAACCTTTAAAAACCTACAGGGGACACACGGTCGTGTCGCCTAGCCGTGTGTCACACATGGCCGTGTCGCCTGGCCGTGTGTCACACACAACTGAGGCATACCCCCGTGTCTCTGGCTGTGTAGATGAAAAATAGGCCATTTTCAAGTTATTTTTCTCACCCATTCATGCACACACTGTAACAGCCCGATTTTGGGTCTAGTCGAAATAGTGGTTTCGAGACCACAAATCCAACTCAGGGAAATTTATTTTTATTATATTTTTATTTTCTACAGTGTTATGGAATAATTTCGTGAAAGTTTTGTTCGAAAATATTGGCATTTGGGCACTCAATTTAGTTAAAAGGACTAAATTGCAAAAAGTGCAAAACTTGAATTCTATATGTTAGAGGTGTCCAATTGCTATGAGATTTTAAATTAGAGGTCCTTAAATGGTAATTAGACCATTGGTTAAGTTGGTGGACAAAAATGGAAATGGTTTGGTATGTTTCTAAAGTTTTTCATTAAGGGTATTTTTGTAATTTGGTAATTAAATGAATTAAAAAGCCAAATTAAAAGCCAATTTTTGTCCATCTTATTCCTCATGGCCGAAATTCACAAGGAGGAAGCCATAGCTAGGGTTTGGCCACTTCCAAGCTTGATTGTAAGTCTGTTCTTGCCCCGTTTTTAATGCTCTTTACATTTTTGAAGTCGTTGTAACTCGATCTATCTATTTCTACCACTAATTTGAAGAGATGTCAAAGTCTAACATTTTACCCATGTTGAACATGTGTGTATTTTGATGTTTGATGGTAGAAAATGTATGTTTGTTGATTGTTAAACAACTTTTACTGAGTGATTTTTGGTAAAACTGACAATAAGAACTTATTTGTAAAAGTTGTAAAATGTGTTGTAAAAATGTTAATAAATGAGAAATGTGGGCTGTCAAAGGTATGAAAATGGTTAGGCTAGGCTTGGGTTTTGAAGAAATTGAATGAAAATCATTTTACGAGCCTAGGGACTAAAATGTAAATTATCAAAAGTTTAGGAGAAAAATGTTAATTTTTGCCATAATGTGATTTTGGGCTGATTTGAATAGTATAATGATTAAATAAGTTAAATGTGATATTATAGATTAAGAGAAATGAGGTTCAGACCTAGAAGGGAGAAAAACAAGTATTTGACGATTTATTCCTTTTTATCGTTTTTATGCCGAGGTAAGTTCGTATGTTTAACAAGCATTAAATTATATGTGTATAAATGCTTAATTGATATAATTATGGTAAATTTTATATTATTGAAATGAAATATGAATGTTACTAAGTACGATACGACAGAAATGATCGACAGAGATTCGGTACAGCGAAAGTCCCGGTTGAAACTTAGGAATAGATAGGATATAAATGTCATGACATTAGGGTTACTGAGATTACGTGTAAGATCATATCTGGGATATGGCATCAATATGAGACTTCGTGTAAGACCATATCTGGGATATGGCATCAATATGAGACTTCGTGTAAGACCATTGTTGGGCTATTGGCATTGATACGAGATTACATGTAAGACCATATCTGGGATATGGCATTGATACGGTACTGTGTGTATGAGATCCCCGAGTATCCTTTAGTATTCCAAATGGTTTAACGGGAAATTCAACGGGTATGTCAAAGAAGAGAAAGAGTATGTAAGTATTACGAATTGGTACAGGTATGTACGCAAAGTTTATAAGCATTGACTTCATGAAATTGTGAGTTCATGATTTTCCATGAGAATGATTTTATGAAAACCTTGTGATTATTGGTCTATACTTGTGATGTATGAAATACATGGTAAATTCGATTGACGATTTTGTGATTGGCCTTTAGGCCAAGTTAAGTTATAATATAGCATGTTTTATTCACATAAATTGTGATTTATCGGATATGAGAAAAAGGAAAGATTGGCATAATTGCCTATTAAATTGGTTATGGAAGTATGAAAAGATATAAGTTTTAAACAATTGAAAGATTTTAAAGTATATGCTTGAGAGGTGAATACTAATAAATAATGTACATGTTTATTATGAGGTATAAAATGATTGGTTGATTGTGGTAATTTGTTATAATAGAGAGATTAAGGTTATTAGGCTAATGTCAAAACATATTAAAATATGCTTGCAAATTGATAGAGCAAACAATGTGACTGAATAAATTATAACTGTGAGTTTTATAGCAATTTATATTATCTTGTGTTTATATCAATAGACTTGGTAAATGATTGGTAAAAGTTGCTTATTATTTTCGTACAGACTTACTAAGCTATATATATAGCTTACCCCCTTCCTTTCCAATGTCTTATAGGGTTATTGAGCTAACTCGGGTTGGAAATCGTCAAAGATCCTATCACACTATCAAGATGTCATTTTGGGTATAAATGAATTCAAGTATTTTAAGTCTATGGGATGTATAGGGACTATCTCAATTTGTTATATGTGTCATGATTAATTTGGCCATATGTGATAGCTTGTAATCGTTAATGCTTCATCTTATATATAACCATGAATGATGGCTTATGCTGATTATAAATATATTCGTATGTTAATGCCCTTTTGTGAAGGTGAAATTAGTATGTTTTTAATGGGCTAAGTATGATGTTTTAAGCATGATAAATAATGGCATGAGGATGACATGTTATTGTCTTGGTTGTGGTAGTTTGGTTGCTCTTATATGCTTGAATTTGTGCCATGTGATGTTGTGTTGATGTGTGCAAGTGTGGGTGGAAAAATGGCTTGGTATGTAGCCTTGTTTTTGTCCACACAGGTAGACACACGGGCATGTGTCTAGGCCGTGTGTGACGGTCTGCCCCACGGGCATGTGTTCTGGCCGTGTGTCCCCTGCACCTTAATTTTGGAAAAATAGAATGTCCAGAATTGAGCACACGGGCGTGTGTCTCAGCCGGCCGTGTGGCAAAAGTCAGATAGCACCCTAATTTCGAACACGGCCTGTAGCACCGGCGTATCTAAGGGTCACACGGGCGTGTCCCTTGGACCACACGGGCGTGTGAGCCCTATAACATGAAAAATTTTCTAAGTTTTGTAAAAATTTCTAAAGTTATCGATTCAGTCCCGAACCACTTCCAATATATGTTTTGGGCCTCGTAGGCTCGTAATAGGGACTTCATGATCGAATATGAACGGTTTTACTTTAGACACAAATTTATAACTCGAGATTGTGTGAATGCTTGTGTTATAAGTCCAGTAATGCCTCGAGCTGTTCCAGCGTTGAATACGGGTAAGGGGTGTGACACACACCTATAACCAATTTACCGCATGTAATCAAGCATCCCAAAGTACAACAAACCATACAACAACAACCTATTCAAATAGGTACATATTTATACAACCAATATGCCCAAAAGGCACTTCAATCACAATAATTAAACATGTATAACTAAATGCTTAGTTTAGCCAAAACTTACCATTTTGTACACATATCAAATCCACACTCATATGTACCTAATTTACCATTTAACATTTAGCATCATAAGCCATAAATACCAACTACATTTTTAATACCAAAATAACCATGTTCAACTTCCATCATCTAAGCATCACAAAGACTATAAAGTCATCCATCAAAAGGCCACATACATATATCCACATATCAACCATTTCAATCATTCAAAATACCAAATCTACAAGCCAAAACATAACGGCTAAAACATCAACCAAAAACACCTATACATGTGCATATTTATCCAATTATCAGTTAACTTGTTTTCATGCCAAAACATAACATAATTGATACATAATAACCATACCATTTTTGGTCATTTCCAAACATACACCATTTTGACCATATTAACCACAACCAAAAAGAAACCAATAGTACCTTAAGTACCTCAAATCCAAAGCAACATTTCATACCATAATCATCAACCAAAATGACATATATATATATACCAAACTCATCAATTAAACATTAGACTATTCATCAACCATAAGTCCACCTATACATGCCATTATAACCTTAACCAAGACATCAAAATCTACTGATATAATCGTTGGATAGTGTGATAGATCTCCGATGAGCTTCTAACCCAATTGAGCTTTTGATAATATGTAAAGTAAGGGAAAAACAACTACGTCAGCAATGAATGCATAGTAAGCTCGTATAAACTTTAAACATAACATTCCATTTCAACAATGAACTTTGTAGATTAAATATAAAGCTATACCAATGCCTCAAGATTTATCAACTACGTAACCATCAACTCATAAATGAGAAAGTCTATCAACATCATATATATTTTTCATTCCTAACTTAATGGGATTTTATAAAACAACATACACCATTATTAACCTTTTCATAAAACTATGAATTACTTCCTTTACTTACTTTCCATTCCATTTACTAAGCATAAGCTTAAATAACAAAATCAATTCACTAATTAGTATATTTATTCACATCATAGGTAAGTTCATCCATAACATACGTAATTTCTCATATATAAGTACATCGTTCAATTCATCAATCCATTTTTCTTCATATCATATTTCAATAATGAACTTACCGTTTCATTACATTTTATTACCCCGTTTTATTTGTATAATACCAGACATAAGCATAAACATCAATCATAATCTCAAGCTTGACATAAGCCTAATCACCATCATCAATACACAAGTTAGTGCATTTATGTATACAACTAATTTGGGGTCAATCACATGATAAACCATTTTATAAGAAAACACACCTTTTGAATCATACCACCTTCTCATGAACATAAGCATATTCTTATTTTTTTCATTTACCATTTCAATGTATATCATTAATATTAAACATGATATAATGTGTAACGACCCGAATTTGGGCCTAGTAGAATTGGGCCCATTGGGCCTTAGGCGTGGAAGTGTTTAAAATTTTTAATAACATGAGAACGGCATTTATGCAAGTTGGACCTGTTAGGTGAGTGATTTTGGAAGGTTAGGGGGCTTCTATGAAGTCCCGGGATCAAACTTGGGCTTTAGGAAAATTTTGGTTTTAGGTGAATAAAACCCTGGGAGTTAGAAGGTAGGCTTTAAGAATAAAATGTGGAGAAAAATGACACAAAAAAGTTTTGGTCTAGTGGCAAATGGCGCCACATAAGAGACAAGGGAACGACGCCACAAGGAAGCAAGGGGTCTAAGGTTCAAGTCTTGGTGCTTGCATTTTGATTTTCTTTTTAAGTGAACTTGGAATTTGGCCCAAAGATTTATATTTAGTTGCGCATGATGTTAGACACAAGAGGAGCTGGTGGCTTAGTGGCAAGTGGCGTGAATTGGCTGATGGGAGAGCCTGGGTTCGAATCTCATGACAAGTAAGGGAGTATTTATTTTGCGCATTGGACGACCAGAGTTTGTGTTGGATTTAAACTCTACTGAAGGAGGGATCCCACATCGGAAAGCTAGCAAGAGGGAAGGTGAGAAGCTGGCTATATATAGAGCTGTCTATGAGGAGTGGAAGCATACCTTGGTGGGCGTTTGGGCATAGGAGCATTCGGAGCGCGGATTAGCTTCAGACTCCTATCAGGTGTGTATTTCGCACTACTCTAGCTGTTGAGCGGCAAATGCCGAAATGCCAGTCACACGGCGATGGTAACCACACGAGCGTGTGAGCGTATGTGTGGGAGCTTCGACGCAATAGTAGAGGCCACCATGAGTATTCTTGTGGGTTGATGCTATTTGGGCCACGATCGGGCAAAAGGGGCCAAGTGGGCCCAATGGGCCCGTGGGCCATATGAATAAGTTGTATGATTGTGTAGTAGATGTTGGATTAGACTATGTGAATCTCATATCTGTTGCTAGATTTGGGCTAAATGGGCCACACGAGCGTGTGGGCTCATTTGGGCCGAGAATGGGCCTTAGGCCCATTCGCATCATTATCTCTGTTTAGAATGCTTGAGTCGCTCGAGACGGCTGTAGACCTTCTGAGGGGTTATCAAAATTACTGAAATACCCTTGGTTTATAAAATTACTGAAATACCCTTGGTTTACAAAATTACTAAAATACCCCGATTTGCAAAATTATCGAAATACCCCTAGTTTACGAAATTACTAAAATACCCCAGTTTGCAAAATTAATGAAATAGCCCCAGTTTGTGAAATTATCGAAATACCCCTGGTTTGTGAAATTACTGAAATACCCCCGGTTTACAAAATTACAGAAATACCCCGATTTACAAAATTACTTAAATACCCCTAGTTTGCAAAATTATCGAAATACCCCCGGTTTGCTAAATTATCGAAATTCCTTCGATTTACGAAATTACTAAATACCCCTGATTTATGAAATTATCGAAATACCCTCGGATTGTAAAATTACCGAAATACCCTCGATGGGTAAATTCACCGAATTACCCCTGTATAGTAGAATTACCGAAATACCTCTGATGGGTAGGATTACCAAAATACCTTTATAGGGTAAATGACTGTTTTGCCCTTATGACTAATTTAGATTGTGAATTTGACTCAATTGACTGTGATTGTATGACTGTGTTTTAACTGACTTGACTGTGGGTGTGTGTCTGATTTGCTGTTAATATGTATTGAAATGACTGTTACTAAGCATGGCCATTTTGCATACATGTGTAATGATTGAGCATGACATAAACGGCATATTGCATTGGGTTGGGTTTGATGATCGGAGGAAGTGTATTCTGGTGGCCCTGCCACATTCTGTTTTAGTGGCTATGCCACATATATTATTTTGGTGGCTCAGCCACATATACCGTTATTAGCAGCTTGGTTGCATTATTGGAGAGCTTGGCTCTGTGCCATCTTGAATATGGCTTTGTGCCAATCATATTTACCCGTGGCTTTGTGCCTAACAGATATCGATGACTCTGTGTCGATCCTATTTACCCAAGGTTGTGTGCCGATTATATTACCGTCGCTTATGGCTATGTGCTGATTATGATTCTGGTGGCTCTGCCACAATCTGTATAGTGGCTATGCCACGTATATTATGTTATTCTGGTGGCTTCAACACAAATCCTGTGATGAGCAGCTTGTCTGCCATCGAGGTGTGTAGCGGATGGATGGGTCGATTTAGAAATCCCCACAGGTGTGTTGGGCTGGTACGGGTGGTGTGTAGCGGATGGATTATTAGGTTGGGCTGCATGCATTATCTGCTTTATCATGTTAATAGGGCTAAGGCCCAGATTGTACTGAATAGGGCTTCAGCCTAGTCTGCTTCTGTATGGGCTTCGGCCCAGTTTGCTTCTGTATGGGCTTCGGCCCAGTCGGTATCCGTATAGGCTAGGGCCCAGTTAATGACCGACTAGGGGATTACACACTGAGTTCTCGTAACTCACCCCTCTACTTTAACCTTGCAGGTGATCCCCAGCATTAGAGGATTTGGCGCAGTGGAGGACTCTGTGGTGGCCATACATCGGAGTGCTTCTTCCAAACTTTAGTAAAAATTTCCGTTTTACTTCATTCTGAGATTTATTTTAATTTGGGTTTAATTTTATGTAATAAGGCCAATGGGTTTTATTTTTCTTTTATACTTTCATTTCTGATATATTCAAACTATAAATGATTTAACTCGGGATTTTCTTAAAACGACAACGGTTTCAAAATATCACACTTCACTGAATCTGATTTCTGTTATAAACAAAGTTTTCAGAGATAATAATAACAACGTCTTTAAAAGAAAAGCATAAAAGACAAATATGAGTTTCACCAACAACAAAGTTCGAATTTCAAAAAAAATACAACTTTCCAACGAAAGCGCAGTTTTTAAACAACCCTTCTATGTGACATGCCAGATCCGGTCATAACGTCTAGGCCGGGTTTGGGGTGTTACATAATGTATCCTTCAGCTTAATAAACCTAAGCATCATCCACAGTCTCAACTGTTGAATTCATTTGTGTTCATATCAATATTCAATAAATAATAAATCTTTCAAATTCATTATATAGATTACCTTACCGAGATTTTCCATTTGAAGAATGACTTACAGATAAGAGTACATCATCAATCCAATCAAACACACCAGATGCTCACACGAGCCAATCCCTCCAAAACACACCAGATGCTCACACGAGCCAATCCTTCCAATACACCAATGCTCATAAGAGCTAATCCAACCAACACACCAAACAGAGAGTATAACACAAGAGTTTGCAACAAATGTTGAACCGATTTACTCAGGTAATATGAATATACATCACTTCATAGCCATCTCCACTCTAATCCCCCGTAACACACGAAATCACGACTGTATTTCATCTCGCGTTCAATCCAATCCGAACATCACTTTTCAATAATATTTCTCAAATAATCATTCATTATCATTAATTGAATAAATACTTATTTTATCATGTTATACAATTCAACAATTCATATAGATATTAAAATTTTAAATCGTACGAACTTACCTAGCCAAACCACAGAAATGTCAAAGTACAGCGGCTATTTGGTAATTTTCCATTCTCCTCGATTTTTCACTCAATCTTGATCTAAATTAATAATTTCATTCAATTTATTAATTCAGACAGTAAAATAATGTATTTCATGCAATTTGGTCATTTTTGACATTTTACAAAATTTCTCCTAAAGTTTTACTTTTATTCAATTTAGTCCCTGAGCCTAAAACATGCAAATTAACCATTTTTATTGCAATTTCCCACTAGCCAAATATTCATGGCATCAAAAATAGCTCATTTTTGAAATCATTTCACAACAACTACTTGTACTTTTATTATTTTAACAATTAGTCCCTAATCGGTAAATTCATCAAAAATCACTTAATAATATATTTTTAAATATCAACCAACATTTCAAATTCATCATTTAACATGTAATAGCCCGATTTAGGGGCTAGTCTATTCAGTGGTTTTGGAACCACTAATCAGAGGTCGAAGAAAATTATTTTATATTATTTTACGAGTTATGGTATGATTATATGGGTGCATGAAAATTTTGGTGCTTTAATTTTAGCGATTGCATGCTTAATTGCACAAAAGGACTAAATCGCATAAAGTACGAAAGTTCTATTTTACATGTTGAAGATGTCTAATAGCTATAGAATATTAATTGCAGGCCCTTAATGTGTAACATCCTGAATTATTGGGCCTATGCGTTTGGTGTGGGGATATGTTTAATGTGTTAATTTAAGTGTTAGGAGTCCAAATTGGGCTCAGGCTTAGGTAGAGGCCTTGGTTAAAATTATCTGTTTGGGCATTATAAGGTTTAAAAGGTAGTATCTGTGTTTAAAATATCAAAATAGGCTTGTGGCCCAGTGGTCAGTGGCGCCACTTAGGGAGCAAGGAGGTGACGCCACACAAGGGAGTGAGGGGCCCAAATTTAAGTTTCATGGAGCCCAATTCTTTTAATTTAAGTCAGCTAATTTTTGGCATTAGGGTTAGGTGGAGTGAAAGGCAACATGGCTCAAAAATAGGAGGATTTATGTGAATGGGATAATGTAGATATTATAGTTGATAATATGGAAGATAAAGGAGAAAAGATAGGAATTATCTGCAAGGCTAAGTGGTGGCTGAATTTCAAACTCTGAGGGGGGAGAAATTGGTTTCTGATATGGCTAAGGGGTGCCGAAATTTCCCTTGCTAATTAACTGGTTTTAGTTGTCAAAAGAGGGCAATTCCGGCTTTTGACTAGTAGGAGTACCGAAACTTTAAATAGTCAGGTGAGGGTTCTCTTCTTTATTCGGCATTTAAGGTTTCCATCTTTTCTTTCTCTTCTTTCTTCTAAAAGCTAAAAACTCCATTGTTCATTTCTCTTCTTTCTTCTAAAAGCTGAAAACTCCATTGTTCTTTTCTCATCTTTCTTCTAAAAGCCGAAAACGCCTAAGCCTCTTCTTGTCATCTCTTTTTCGGACCTTTCTTAAAAGCTGAAACCTCATAATCCTTTCTCTATATTTCTTTTGATCCTTGCTAAGGCCGAACCTACCCCTAGTATGCCGAAATTCTCTGTTCTTCTTCCTGCCGATTTCTTCATTAAAAGCCGAATCTCCATAGATTTCTTCCAATCATCTTCTCTTCCTGATTTTCGTAAAAAGCCGGAATCCTCTGGGAGTAGCCGAATCTTCTCTAGCAAGGTGAGTGTCGACTTTTGTTATTCCTTAAGTTCTCTTTCGGTTTTTGGAAGACAAAGTCGAAACGCTAATGGTTTAATGGTTCTATGTATTCTCTTGTTGGGCGACATTCGGGAATTGAAGTAGATCTCTTAGATCTAAAAGCCAGAAACACTAGTCCTTGAATCTCATATCACTTTTCGAGATTTCAAGGAAGATAGCGGTGGTGTTGGCTACGGATAGCGTTGACTTAGAGGGTCTCGTTCTAACGGTAATCAGGTGTGTAGATCTCTAACACACTAATTAAACTGTATTATGTGTGTTATGGGCTAAAAGCCGGAAAAAGGCTGAATAGTAATCTGAACTAAATATATGTTATGGGCTAAAAGCCGGAAAAAGGCTGTATAGACAGTCGGATTACCCAAAAAGGGTAGGCAAGGGATGCCAGGTACATAATCATAGAAACTTCTCTATGTGTATCGATGTATGCGATAAACTGAAATCTCTTAGGTAATACATTGCTTGATTTTGCATGTATGTATGCATGGGATGGGATGGATATGATGAAGGGGAAGAAGGTCGCATAGCGATCGGTGGCTTTTCCACATAGGTCACATAGTGATCGGTCTTTATGACAGGCAGCTCAGCTATCGAAATGCTACGATGTATTATTAAGGTCGCATGGCGATCGGTGGCTTTGCCATATAGGTCACACAATGATCGGTCTTTAAGACAGGCAGCACAGCTGTCGATATGGTGTGTAGCGGTTGGCGGGTTGATTGTAGAAATCCCTAAGGTGTGATGGTTGGTACGGGTTGGTGTGTAGAGGATGGACTTCTAGGTTTGGGTTGGGCCATTCATCATTTATTATTTATCATGTAATTATGATTGTTGCCATTGTGTATGGGCTAAGGCCAATAATGTGTTTGTGGGCCCAAGCCTTTTTTGTGTTTTCGGGATTTGCACACTGAGTCTTGGTGACTCACCTTATTATTTTGTTCTACTCTTTCAGATGAGCAGTAGATCGTGGACATGGGAGCCGAGACGGACTCGAGGGGCCATCAAGTTTTATTGCTATAGATTATTTTCGGTTTTCTTTAAGTTTCTTTTATTTATTATTTTGGGAATATTTATGTAATAAGGCCCCATAGTTTATACTCATCTAAGTAGTTTTTATTATTTGCAACTCCTGAAATTATGTCAAAAGTTTAATTATACGGAATAATAATAATACAAAGTTTTCTTTTCAAATGTCACTTATTTATTCAAATATTCTCTAATTAACTTATGATTTTCAAAAACCAATAAAGCAAAAGTTTTCAATGTACAACCCATAGCATACCAGATCTGGTCGAAACTTATGGGCCAGGTTTGGGGTGTTACATTTTGGTATCAGAGCCCAGTTCAAAACTCGGGCTGTGAAATGGGTCAAGTAATGTTTTGTAAGTTGATGTGAATTTGAAAAAAATTTCTGGAAGAAGATATGGCCTTCGAGTCTACCGGCACCCGATCCACACAGGTAAGTATTCTAACTTTTGATGTGATATATTTGTTGGGTTGGTGGGCTTTATGGACGTAGACTAGTATGATAGTATTAATGGACCTTAGGCTTAGTTAAACAACTCTTCAATTCCATAAGACTTAATCCAACTAAACAAACCCGTGAACAAGTCGATGGGTTAGGGTGTGGCAACAGGCATACGCATGTCTAGGATTGGATTCAGGGAAAGCTTGGTATTTAAGCAGTCCTAGTGACTCACCTCCTCTTCGCTAGAATCCTACCTGGTGCGTAGTGACTGTTCACCTTAGCTACGAGGATTTGTTGACAGGTCAAAATTTATAATTAAAACCCGAAAGGGACCAGCCACCCTATTCCACAATTTTTTTTAAAAAAACCAAGTTTTGTAAAATTTCCAAAAATACACTTGATTTGTGAAAATTTCCAGAATACTCCAGAATTACGAAATTACAAAATTTGTGAAAATTACCGAAACATTTTGGTTGGCAAAATTTCCAAAATACCTGTGGTTTGGGAAAATTTCCACAACAACCGTGATTTTAGAAAATACCCATGTTTTGCAAAGTTACCCGAAAACCCCTAGATTTACAAAAGTAACCCGATTTGAAAAATTAAATTTTCCAAAGTACCCCTACTCTACAAAAAAAAAACTTGTTTTCCATAATACCCTTGCTTTATATAAAAAAATGTACTCAAAGTACCTCTAGATCCGAAGAAGATCACCAAGATACTTTATTTTGGAAAATACCCTATAGGGAAAAACTACAGAAAAAACCCTGGGTAGTGAAATAACGAAGATACCCTTATGTGATGAATGTGAGTTCATGGATATTATATGTTTGTTGATGTGTGATGGTTGAATGTATGTGGTTTCTAGAATTAGGAGATAAACTTGAGACTGAAACTGTAGATAGGTTCAAATTCGAAAGAACTACTTTTGAAACTACTGTCCATAAGATTGTTCGTGGTTAATCAGTGAAAGAAATTAATAATTCATAAAATTTCTAATTCAGATAATACGAGAATCAACGATGAGCGCTAGAAGAGGAAGAAGAGGCCGTGGCCGATGCCGTGGAAGTGTTAGGATTGATGTGCTGACTCAGCTAGTTAGGGAGGTACTGAAGGAAGTTAAAGAAATCAGTGAAACACTTCGGGTTGGGTGCGTGGGCTGTAAGAAAAAAAAGAGATCGTAGTTTTCTAGGGTTGCAGTCTCATTCTGTGAAGCATGTTAAGGTACGTCCAAACTTTCGAGTTTACGAATATTGCAGAAGGCGTCATCCAGGTGAATCTTAGAGGAAGTCAGGAACGTGTTTAAGATGCGGGTCTGAGGAGCATAAGGCTAGGGATTGTTCAATCACCATTGAGTCGGGTATGTTTTGTGTGGATGCTATATTTTTGGGTATGGAAACTGTGTGCGTGCAATGTTTATATATTATTAAATTAGAGTGCGCAGCGAAAACATAATGGTGAGACTTGGGTAGTACGATTAATAGCTAGTTGGAAATTTCGAGGACGAAATTTCTTTAAGGGGGTAGAACTGTAACATCTTGAATTATTGGGCCTATGCATTTGGTGTGGGGATATGTTTAAATGTGTTAATTTAAGTGTTAGGGGTCCAAATTGGGCTCAGGCTTAGGTAGAGGCCTTGGTTAAAATTATCTGTTTGGGCATTATAGGGTTTAAAAGGTAGTATCTGTGTTTAAAATATCAAAATGGGCTTGTGGCCCAGTGGTCAGTGGCGCCACTTAGGGAGCAAGGAGGTGACGCCACACAAGGGAATAAGGGGCCCAAATTTAAGTTTCATGGAGCCCAATTCTTCTAATTTAAGTTAGCTAATTTTCGACATTAGGGTTAGGTGGAGTGGACGGCAACAAGGCTCAAAAATAGGAGGATTTATGTGAATGGGATTATGTAGATATTAAAGTTGATAATATGGAAGATAAAGGAGAAAAGATAGGAATTATCTGCAAGGCTAAGTGGTGGCTGAATTTCAAACTCTGAGGGGGAGGAGAAATTGGTTTCTGATATGGCTAAGGGGTGCCGCAATTTCCCTTGCTAATTAACTGGTTTTAGTTGTCAAAAGAGGGAAATTCTGGCTTTTGGCTAGTAGGAGGGTCGAAACTTTAAATAGTCAGGTGAGGGTTCTCTTCTTTATTCGGCATTTAGGGTTTCCATCTTTTCTTTCTCTTCTTTCTTCTAAAAGCCGAAAACTCCATTGTTCTTTTCTCTTCTTTCTTCTAAAAGCCGAAAACGCCTAAGCCTCTTCTTGTTCATCTCTTTTTTAGACCTTTCTTAAAAGCCAAAACCTCATAATCCTTTCTCTATATTTCTTTTGATCCTTGCTAAGGCCGAACCTACCCCTAGTCTGCCGAAATTCTCTTTTCTTCTTCCTGCCGATTTCTTCATTAAAAGCCGAATCTCCATAGATTTCTTCCAATCATCTTCTCTTCCTGATTTTCGCAAAAAGCCGTAATCCTCTGGGAGTAGCCGAATCTTCTCTAGCAAGGTGAGTGTCGACTTTTGTTATTCCTTAAGATCTCTTTCGATTTTTGGAAGACAAAGTCGAAACACTAATGGTTTAATGGTTCTATGTATTCTCTTGTTGGGCGACATTCGGGAATTGAAGTAGATCTCTTAGATCTAAAAGCCGGAAACACTAGTCCCTGAATCTCATATCACTTTTCGGGATTTCAAAGAAGATAGCGGTGGTGTTGGCTACGGATAGCGTTGACTTAGAGGGTCTCGTTCTAACGGTAATCAGGTGTGTAGATCTCTAACACACTAATTAAACTGTATTATGTATGTTATGGGCTAAAAGCCGGAAAAAGGCTGAATAGTAATTTGAACTAAATATATGTTATGGGCTAAAAGCCGGAAAAAGGCTGTATAGACAGTCGGATTACCCAAAAAGGGTAGGCAAGGGATGCCAGGTACATAATCATAGAAACTTCTCTATGTGTATCGATGTATGCGATAAACTGAAATCTCTTAGGTAATACATTGCTTGATTTTGCATGTATGTATGCATGGGATGGGATGGATATGATGAAGGGGAAGAAGGTCGCATAGCGATCGGTGGCTTTTCCACATAGGTCACATAGTGATCGGTCTTTATGACAGGCAGCTCAGCTATCGAAATGCTACGATGTATTATTAAGGTCGCATGGCGATCGGTGGCTTTGCCATATAGGTCACACAATGATCGGTCTTTAAGACAGGCAGCACAGCTGTCGATATGGTGTGTAGCGGTTGGCGGGTTGATTGTAGAAATCCCTAAGGTGTGATGGTTGGTACGGGTTGGTGTGTAGAGGATGGACTTCTAGGTTTGGGTTGGGCCATTCATCATTTATTATTTATCATGTAATTATGATTGTTGCCATTGTGTATGGGCTAAGGCCAATAATGTGTTTGTGGGCCCAAGCCTTTTTGTGTTTTCGGGATTTGCACACTGAGTCTTGGTGACTCACCTTATTATTTTGTTCTACTCTTTCAGATGAGCAGTAGATCGTGGACATGGGAGCCGAGACGGACTCGAGGGGCCATCAAGTTTTATTGCTATAGATTATTTTCGGTTTTCTTTAAGTTTCTTTTATTTATTATTTTGGGAATATTTATGTAATAAGGCCCCATAGTTTATACTCATCTAAGTAGTTTTTATTATTTGCAACTCCTGAAATTATGTCAAAAGTTTAATTATACGGAATAATAATAATACAAAGTTTTCTTTTCAAATGTCACTTATTTATTCAAATATTCTCTAATTAACTTATGATTTTCAAAAACCAATAAAGCAAAAGTTTTCAATGTACAACCCATAGCATACCAGATCTGGTCGAAACTTATGGGCCAGGTTTGGGGTGTTACATTTTGGTATCAGAGCCCAGTTCAAAACTCGGGCTGTGAAATGGGTCAAGTAATGTTTTGTAAGTTGATGTGAATTTGAAAAAAATTTCTGGAAGAAGATATGGCCTTCGAGTCTACCGGCACCCGATCCACACAGGTAAGTATTCTAACTTTTGATGTGATATATTTGTTGGGTTGGTGGGCTTTATGGACGTAGACTAGTATGATAGTATTAATGGACCTTAGGCTTAGTTAAACAACTCTTCAATTCCATAAGACTTAATCCAACTAAACAAACCCGTGAACAAGTCGATGGGTTAGGGTGTGGCAACAGGCATACGCATGTCTAGGATTGGATTCAGGGAAAGCTTGGTATTTAAGCAGTCCTAGTGACTCACCTCCTCTTCGCTAGAATCCTACCTGGTGCGTAGTGACTGTTCACCTTAGCTACGAGGATTTGTTGACAGGTCAAAATTTATAATTAAAACCCGAAAGGGACCAGCCACCCTATTCCACAATTTTTTTTAAAAAAAACCAAGTTTTGTAAAATTTCCAAAAATACACTTGATTTGTGAAAATTTCCAGAATACTCCAGAATTACGAAATTACAAAATTTGTGAAAATTACCGAAACATTTTGGTTGGCAAAATTTCCAAAATACCTGTGGTTTGGGAAAATTTCCACAACAACCGTGATTTTAGAAAATACCCATGTTTTGCAAAGTTACCCGAAAACCCCTAGATTTACAAAAGTAACCCGATTTGAAAAATTAAATTTTCCAAAGTACCCCTACTCTACAAAAAAAAAACTTGTTTTCCATAATACCCTTGCTTTATATAAAAAAATGTACTCAAAGTACCTCTAGATCCGAAGAAGATCACCAAGATACTTTATTTTGGAAAATACCCTATAGGGAAAAACTACAGAAAAAACCCTGGGTAGTGAAATAACGAAGATACCCTTATGTGATGAATGTGAGTTCATGGATATTATATGTTTGTTGATGTGTGATGGTTGAATGTATGTGGTTTCTAGAATTAGGAGATAAACTTGAGACTGAAACTGTAGATAGGTTCAAATTCGAAAGAACTACTTTTGAAACTACTGTCCATAAGATTGTTCGTGGTTAATCAGTGAAAGAAATTAATAATTCATAAAATTTCTAATTCAGATAATACGAGAATCAACGATGAGCGCTAGAAGAGGAAGAAGAGGCCGTGGCCGATGCCGTGGAAGTGTTAGGATTGATGTGCTGACTCAGCTAGTTAGGGAGGTACTGAAGGAAGTTAAAGAAATCAGTGAAACACTTCGGGTTGGGTGCGTGGGCTGTAAGAAAAAAAAGAGATCGTAGTTTTCTAGGGTTGCAGTCTCATTCTGTGAAGCATGTTAAGGTACGTCCAAACTTTCGAGTTTACGAATATTGCAGAAGGCGTCATCCAGGTGAATCTTAGAGGAAGTCAGGAACGTGTTTAAGATGCGGGTCTGAGGAGCATAAGGCTAGGGATTGTTCAATCACCATTGAGTCGGGTATGTTTTGTGTGGATGCTATATTTTTGGGTATGGAAACTGTGTGCGTGCAATGTTTATATATTATTAAATTAGAGTGCGCAGCGAAAACATAATGGTGAGACTTGGGTAGTACGATTAATAGCTAGTTGGAAATTTCGAGGACGAAATTTCTTTAAGGGGGTAGAACTGTAACATCTTGAATTATTGGGCCTATGCATTTGGTGTGGGGATATGTTTAAATGTGTTAATTTAAGTGTTAGGGGTCCAAATTGGGCTCAGGCTTAGGTAGAGGCCTTGGTTAAAATTATCTGTTTGGGCATTATAGGGTTTAAAAGGTAGTATCTGTGTTTAAAATATCAAAATGGGCTTGTGGCCCAGTGGTCAGTGGCGCCACTTAGGGAGCAAGGAGGTGACGCCACACAAGGGAATAAGGGGCCCAAATTTAAGTTTCATGGAGCCCAATTCTTCTAATTTAAGTTAGCTAATTTTCGACATTAGGGTTAGGTGGAGTGGACGGCAACAAGGCTCAAAAATAGGAGGATTTATGTGAATGGGATTATGTAGATATTAAAGTTGATAATATGGAAGATAAAGGAGAAAAGATAGGAATTATCTGCAAGGCTAAGTGGTGGCTGAATTTCAAACTCTGAGGGGGAGGAGAAATTGGTTTCTGATATGGCTAAGGGGTGCCGCAATTTCCCTTGCTAATTAACTGGTTTAGTTGTCAAAAGAGGGAAATTCTGGCTTTTGGCTAGTAGGAGGGTCGAAACTTTAAATAGTCAGGTGAGGGTTCTCTTCTTTATTCGGCATTTAGGGTTTCCATCTTTTCTTTCTCTTCTTTCTTCTAAAAGCCGAAAACTCCATTGTTCTTTTCTCTTCTTTCTTCTAAAAGCCGAAAACGCCTAAGCCTCTTCTTGTTCATCTCTTTTTTAGACCTTTCTTAAAAGCCAAAACCTCATAATCCTTTCTCTATATTTCTTTTGATCCTTGCTAAGGCCGAACCTACCCCTAGTCTGCCGAAATTCTCTTTTCTTCTTCCTGCCGATTTCTTCATTAAAAGCCGAATCTCCATAGATTTCTTCCAATCATCTTCTCTTCCTGATTTTCGCAAAAAGCCGTAATCCTCTGGGAGTAGCCGAATCTTCTCTAGCAAGGTGAGTGTCGACTTTTGTTATTCCTTAAGATCTCTTTCGATTTTTGGAAGACAAAGTCGAAACACTAATGGTTTAATGGTTCTATGTATTCTCTTGTTGGGCGACATTCGGGAATTGAAGTAGATCTCTTAGATCTAAAAGCCGGAAACACTAGTCCCTGAATCTCATATCACTTTTCGGGATTTCAAAGAAGATAGCGGTGGTGTTGGCTACGGATAGCGTTGACTTAGAGGGTCTCGTTCTAACGGTAATCAGGTGTGTAGATCTCTAACACACTAATTAAACTGTATTATGTATGTTATGGGCTAAAAGCCGGAAAAAGGCTGAATAGTAATTTGAACTAAATATATGTTATGGGCTAAAAGCCGGAAAAAGGCTGTATAGACAGTCGGATTACCCAAAAAGGGTAGGCAAGGGATGCTAGGTACGTAATCATAGAAACTTCTCTATGTGTATCGATGTATGCGATAAACTGAAATCTCTTAGGTAATACATTGCTTGATTTTGCATGTATGTATGCATGGGATGGGATGGATATGATGAAGGGGAAGAAGGTTGCATAACGATCGGTGGCTTTGCCACATAGGTCACATAGTGATCGATCTTTATGACAGGCAGCTCAGCTGTCGAAATGCTACGATGTATTATTAGGGTCGCATGGCGATTGGTGGCTTTGCCACATAGGTCACACAGTGATCGATCTTTAAGACAGGCAGCACAGTTGTCGATATGGTGTGTAGCGGTTGGCGGGTTGATTGTAGAAATCCCCAAGGTGTGATGGTTGGTACGGGTTGGTGTGTAGAGGATGGATTTCTAGGTTTGGGTTGGGCCATTCATCATTTATTATTTATCATGTAATTGTGATTGTTGCCATTGTGTATGGGCTAAGGCCCATAATGTGTTTGTAGGCCCAAGCCTTTTTTGTGTTTTCGGGATTTGCAAACTGAGTCTTGGTGACTCACCTTATTATTTTGTTCTACTCTTTCAGATGAGCAGTAGATCGTGGACATGGGAGCCAAGATGGACTCGAGGGGCCATCAAGTTTTATTGCTATAGATTTTTTTCGATTTTCTTTAAGTTTTTTTTTTATTATTTTGGGAATATTTATGTAATAAGGCCCCATAGTTTATACTCATCTAAGTAGTTTTTATTATTTGAAACTCCTGAAATTATGTCAAAGGTTTAATTATACGGAATAATAATAATACAAAGTTTTCTTTTCAAATGTCACTTATTTATTCAAATATTGTTTAATTAACTTATGATTTCCAAAAACCAACAAAGCAAAAGTTTTCAATATACAACCCGTAGCATACCAAATCTGGTCGAAACTTATGGGCCGGGTTTGGGGTGTTACATAATGTGCAATTAGACCCTTATAAAATGAGTGGCTGGCCATAGGGGACAAACAATGTCAAAATTGGTCAAAGTTGTTAGATTAGGTGGATTAAATTGAGGAAATATAATAAAATAAAGAAATGAAAAGATATCATCTTTCCTCTCTTCTTCTCCACTGAAATTTTTAGCAAAACAAGGGGTTTGAGAACTTAAAAATTTCAGCCAAGCTTTCTCCTTGCAAGTAAGCATTTTAATGGTCACTTTTTGATAATTTCTGTACTTTTGAGATCCTTGGAACATGATCTAGCTAATAAGGGGACTATTTTGCCAAATGGTTAAGAGTCTAGGGTTTTGTCATGTGAGTATTCATGTTGATTTCTAAAATTTTATGGAAGAAAATGAATATTAGTTGTTAAATAAACAACCTTTGTGAAAGGTGTTTCCATGAAAACACCTAAAAGGACCTTTTTGTAAAGGTTGTAAAATAGGTGGTAAATGTATGAAATAATGAGTATTAGGAGTTTCTATAAGAGTAATTAATGTTCATCGAGGCTTGTTAAAGGAGGAAATTTGATTAGAATTGATTTACGAGCCTAAGGGAAAAATGGTAATTTTGCCAAAGTTTAAGGGTAAAATGGTAATTTTTCCAAAGTATGATTTTTGAAATGCCTTGATTAAGGTCGTAATTAAAATGAGTGAATTTGTTATTATAGATCAAGAAGAACGTGGAATTAACCTTGACCGAGGAAAAGGCAAGGTACCGGACTAGATTGGCAAATTGGCCTATTTTGAAATCGAGGTAAGTTTGTTTGTAATAAATTCAACATCATGTTATTAAGTTTTAGAATGTTTGATATTCGTGAAGATGTATATTATTTCTATAAAATTGAGTAATGATGTTAAATGAGAAAATGATGAAAATTTATGATGTTGAAGTCTCGGTTGGACTTCAAGAAGTGAGAGGATGTCATCATCAAGACATGAGTTTGGTAAGGTCCCGTATAAGACCACGTCTGGGACATGGCCTCGGCACCGAATTGAGATCCCATGTAAGACCATATCTAGGATATGGCATCGGCATCAGCTATGAAAATCGTATAAGACCATATCTGGGATATGGCATCGACCTCGATATGAAATCTCATATAAGACCATATCTGGGATATGGCATCGGCATTGAGATGTGACCCCATGTAAGACCATATCTAGGATATGGCATTGGCATCGTGTTTATGTGAATGATGATGATTGTGTATCCTCGGGTATTTCAAGTGATTCATTGAGATAAATAGTTAAGCTTATAATAGAGATGAAATTAGTGTTAAAGCTATGTGATGAAGTGATACAGGTACATGTGAGTAATTCACAAGAAATGTATACGATATGAGACATGACATGTAATTGGTAAGAGTAAGCATGAGTAAGTTATGGCAATGTGCTTAAGACCTTTATGTTGCTATCTATTTCATGCAAACTTACTAAGCTTTATGCTTACCCCTCTCATTTCCCTTTTCCTTGTAGTATCGCCAAGCTAACTCAGGGATCGTAGGACGTCAGAGTTCGGAATCACACTATCAACTTCTCTTTGGTATAGCATAGTTTGATAAATTTTGAGTATGGCATGTATAGGAACTTGGTTATTTTGTGTTATGTCATACTATTAATGTCGTTAAATTCATTTTGTAAATGGTCATTGGAAATTGGCCAATACTTGACAAGTTTATATATTCAATGATGATGAAGTTCATGAAGTGCATGCTTGTGTGGATGTCTTGATTTTGGGTTCTTAGAAGTGCCTTATGGTCATGATGTATGTTGAATTGAATTGGTATAAGTGTGGTTTCCTTGTAGGGTGGAAATTGGCTTGGTAGATAGCCTTACAATTGTCCACAAGGGTAGACACATGGGCGTGTTGGTAGGTCGTGTGTCCCCATGCATGCTAGGTTGACAAGTCAGAATACCTAGTAGTAAACACACGGGTTGAGACACGGTCATGTGTCTCAACCGTGTGGGAGACACAGCCTAAGACACGGCATGTGCCCGGGCCGTATGAAGTCTGCACCTGAAATTTGGAATTTAATTTGACACACTTTCTAGGGACACGGGCATGTGCCTTGGCTGTGTGACCTTATTGAGTTGATGATGTCAGAAACAGAATATCAAGGTTTTCACACAGGGTAAGGACACGGGCGTGTGTCCGGCCGTGTGAAAACCCCTGTAGGTTCAAAATGAAAAATATAAAATCCTCACGGATTAGGGACATGGGCGTGTGGCCCTGTTTTGTGTAAAAATTTTCTAAGTATTCAAAAGTTTCCGGTTTAGTCCCAAACTATTCCATATGTATGTTTAAGGTCTAGTAGACCTATAAGAGGGACGTTATAGTTTCGAATGAGAAGTTTTAAGTAGGAATGAGATGGTATGTTTGAGTAAGATAAGTACGGTAATACCTCGTACCCGGTTCCGACGTTGGATATAGGTAAGGGGTCTTACATAACATCTAAAAGGTTCATCAATGGAAACATTCAAAGTCTTTATCAATTTCAACATCGAAGGTACGAGCTAGCTGAACCTAGTTGTATCTCAAAAACATAAAAATTAAAAAAATGAGGGCCAAAACGGACTCGCATGCACCATCCCAAGCAAGGCCGAAGCTTGAAGCTTCTCCCATTCTTTTTCCATGGCAACCTTCAGTGGTGAAAGGCAAATGGGGAAGAAAGCATTTTGTTTTCTTTATTGGCATAATTGTAAAAAAAGAACCCTCAATGTCTAGGGGCTTTTGGTTTTATGCCCGTAACTTTTTTATTTTTTGATTGACACCCTCAACGTTTCGATTTTTTCAGAAATCATCCCACTTTTAACGGTCAACATAGTAGTCCATGTGGCATGCCACATAAGCTCATGATGTCATATATGACGTCATATATTTAACTTTTTTTTTCATTTTGTTTCCATTTTCTTTCTTCTTCCCTCTTTCTCTCTTCCCCTCTAACTGTTGGTTCCAGCCATGGATCATTTTTAAAAACCCAATTTCAAAAAATAATTAGAACTCAAAATAAACCAACAAAATAAACTAAATTTGCTCTTTAAATTTGCAAAAGACCAAACTTTAAAAACTCATCAAGATGAGTTCTTTAACCCCAAGCTTCCACCCAGAATCCTTTCCTCTTCCAAAAAGTTCGAAGGCTCATCGGATATTGTCGACCTCCGTTACCTCATAGGTCCCATCCTTTCCTCGTCGTCGATCAATATTTGCCTCATTTGGTACGGTCGTTGGTCTTTTTCCCAAAAACTCCTCATCAAAGACTTCATAAACTCAATTTCCCCTTCTGCGACGTCGTCATCTCCTTTTGTTTCTGACTGGTGGAAAACCGCCTCTCTTTACACTGACCAGACTGGAGCAAATGTTTCGCGAACCGTCGTCATTGCTAAAGAACACTCCAGTACATGTTATTCCCATGGTTCTCACCTCACGCGCCTTTCAATCCAACAAGTTATCGCCACCGCCGTCGAAACCGCTCCTTTCCCTGTCGACCACCATAATGGGATCTCCTTGATCCTTACCTCCCACAACGTTACTATTGAAGATTTTTGCCATTCCGTTTATGGCTTCCATTACTTCTCGTTCCCATCCATGGTGGGTCACACTTTGCCCTACGCTTGGATCAGCAACTTAGGTAAACAATGCCCCGAGGTCTGCATTTACCCATTCGCCATCCCGGGCTACATGGAATCTTGAAAGCTTATGCTGTTCCCAATGCTTTGGATTAAATTTAATTTCATTTTTCTAGGTTTTTTTTCTATTGAAACCTTCAAATTCATTTCCATGGAATCTTGATTTTTGCATGTCAATTTAGAGTTGTATAAACAGGTTGATGATGAAGATGAATAAGTTAAATATTATACCATTGTTTTATGTTTAATTAATATAAGTAGAAAATTTTCATTTCTTTGAAATTTGCCATTGTAGTGGTGGTGATAAAGAGCAAATTTAAAGCTTTGGGTTTTAGAAAAATCCTTCAATGGTGTGATTTGTAGGTAAACTTTTGTTTATTTTGTTGGTTTATTTTGAGTTCTTATTAGTTTTTGAAATTGGATTTTTGAAAATGAGGAAACCTACAAAAGAATCAGAGATGTACACGGAGTCAATCGGTCAAAACCTGATAAAAAAAATCCATGGCTGGAATCAACAGTTCAAGGGGAAGAGAGAAAAAGGGAAGAAGAAAGGAAATGGAAACAAAATGAAAAAAAAAAGTTAAATAGATGACGTCATATATGACGTCGTGCGCTTATATGGCATACCACATGGGCTACTATGTTGACCTACAATTTGATTAACGGTCAACGTGAGTTGACCGTTAAAAGTGGGTTGATTTCTGAAAAATTGTAACGTTGAGGGTGCCAGTCAAAAAATAAAAAGGTTAAGGGCACAAAACCAAAAGCCCCCAAATGTTGAGGGTTTTTTTACAATTATGCCTTCTTTATTTTATTAACCTTTATTTTATTAATAATAATAAATTAACTTATAAAACATATAAAATTAAAAGATTTTAAAGTATCCAACCATCCCTTTATCTCAGGTATGGGTAAATTACCCATTAAGGCCATCCAACTATAATTCTTTAAGCAATTAATACATTTAAACTAATAGCGATTGATTTTTTCAACTTTTACAATTTAGTCTTTTTTAAATGATTAACTATTGAAATGTTAAAATTTCTTTACGAAACTTTAATACAACCTTAATGACACTCCGTAAATATTTATAAAAATATTTACGGCTCGATTTATAGAAACGAGGTCCCAATACCTCATTTTCTAAAATCACTTGACTTTAGGGTCTTACCACTTAAACTTAATAAATTGTTTATAAAACATAAATTATCAAGCAAAAACCTTTTAAAAACCATATTTGACTCATAAATATTAAATAATAACATTTACAAACTTACTCATCGAACTTGGTAACCTCAAAACCACTATTTCTGACACCACTAAAAAATTGGTTGTTACATGTTACGAGTAAACTTGGAAGATAACCCACCATGTGGATAGATACATCACAGATTAACTTGGCAAACAGCCCTACAGACTCTTACATGTGGATTTATAAATGTAGATTCATACATGTGGGTTCATAGATATGGATCCAAACATGCGAATTCATACATGTGAATTCATAGCGGATTGTACTGCAGACTTTCATAGGGCGAAATCCTACATATATGTTTAACATGAAAACTTGAGGATAAGCCCAGTGGACTGTCATAACTTGCGTATGCCCATGGCCGGGACTTGCATGCATACATGAGGCTTAAAGCCTTAGAATCCACAGAGTTTCATACTTAAGAATAACCCAAGTAAGGTTAACATATACTTATGCACATATATCTTCGTACAATTCATCCGAACCTCCGCAAAGCCAAATAAAATGCATCAATTCAACTCTCATTATATACTTTACATACCTTCTTACTTCTCATATATCACATTAGTGACAACACTTCAACCAATCCATTCAATTTACAAGTACACAATGAGCATGACTACATTAATCACATATGTGCATTACAACCAAATAAATGAACAATTTGCATAAATCAACCCCATCAACTATAGTTCAAATAGCATGCAAGTCATTAATTTCACGTGTGCATGTTTACAACCATACAATTTTCTAACTAATGATTTCACCACGACACTTACACGCATATTATCACAACACGGTTGAAACCCGCAGCAAACCACACAACTAGGCAACATAACGATCTACAAGTATTAATGTAGGAACTCACCAACAAAATACCTGGAAGCTAATATTACTTACTCCTGTTTAGTTTCTCCTTTATCACCTAGGCCTCATCCTTCCTAGTTAGCTAAGCATAGCAACCAAATAATAATCAAAACAAAGGCATTCATATGTAAGACAACCATAATTCATTAGCATGTAGAGAATTTTTAATCATCATAGTCCAAAATCAATGAATTATACCGAAATCCTCAAGTTTTCCTTCCTTCTTCTTAAATCAAAATGTATAGAATAGTTAGAAAGATTACCAAATTGCTAAATTCTCAATTACTCTAGCTAATATGTTAGTTCCTTCCTACATGCAAACTACTCCTTAATCTCTTTTCTCTCTTTTTTTCTCGCTTTCAAAACGAATCAGAGAAGAAAATGGAAGAAAGAAAAATGGATACAAGAATGAGAGAATGATCAAATGAGAATGTTGGTTCTCCTATATATATATATATATATATATATATATATATCCCTCCCACTCACGATTACTAAAACCAATTTAGTCACCCTAACATTTAATATCCATAATCATAACGTTTCCCACTCAGAAACATTTAGTTCTAATGCAACGAAACTAAAATTGAAATTTAACTAACTACCATTCAGTCTGCCAACCCACATAATCACACTAGAGCCCAAATAAACTAAACCAGGAATACAATTGGAGTAGATTTGAATTGTTTCTAACTTGTAATTTTTTTCAAAACTGACCCCCACACAACTTTAACATTTCCGGGTGTGACAGCAATATTGTCTACTTCCAACACCACTCGCGAATCACTAAGATCCCATGCAAGCATCAATCCAACTAGTGCACTCCAAAGTTTAGCATCCATGACCGAGCAAACCTCAATATCTTTAGAAAATCCCATCATCCATCTCCGTAAACTGTCTCAAGTAACACCAACCACAGCCGCAAAATGAGTTTTTTCACATACAACGCCATCAGTATTGACCTTATACCAACCCTCAGGCAATTTATTCCGTCTAATTGTAGACCGATCAATCCTCCACCTTTTACTCAAAATTGTTGTCATAAGTCCTCTGTAACACCCCTCGCCTGACCCGATTGCCGAGTCAGAGCTACAGAACACTTTAGTCAAAATACGGAACAATTATAGACTTTAATCGATTAATTCTAAATGATAACCATTAAATTTCCATTAATTCAATCATTTAGCAAAATTTAATACCTTTTATAAGTCATATTTGAGTTTGTATAAGCTTTAAGGTTGACCCAAGATCGAACCAGGACTAAATTGTAAAGCTTTCAAAAGTTTAGAACAACGTCATTATGTAACCCCCAAATGTTTATTAGGTCAACCAATCAAAGAAAAATGCTACGGTTCCCACTAAGTTCGTGTTGAAAACATTAATACATAATTAAATGACGATAAATAAAATATTTTTTTTAATTTATGACCTTCGACCCACAATGAATTAATTTCACTGTTCTTGAATTTCAATTACACTAATCCCTGATCCTGATGCTTAGCCTACTGATTTCCCCACTATATACATGTTACAGCTTAGGAAAATAGTTAACACTGGCTCGAAAGATTTTGGCTTAGTTCCTCTCTAGCATCTCGTATATCCCGTCTTACCGATCTTGATATTATCATAACATGGTATGACCTCAATAACCTGGTCTAATGTTGACATCACTTGCACAAGGGTAGATTATGCATCATCATGGTGCACTCTTGAGATCATTCACCTTAACACAACTTGCAAATTGGCACATTTTTATATATTGACACAATTCTCCATTTTCATTGTTCGTGCATTAATATATCTTGTAGGATGTTTCCACTTACGCATATGCATTGATTTTATAGATGCAGATTCATAGATGCAAATTCATAGACACAAATTCATACACGTGAACTCATTTTTGGCAGACTTAGATATATGGGATAATACATTGGTGAACGTAGACTTGAGGATTCATACTCATCGGTTAGTTCTTGCGGACTGTTGCTTGAAGAATAGTTCCTGTAAACTCTTGTTTGAAAGATAGTCCATACAGACTCTTGTTTGAAAGATAGTCCATGCAGACTCTTGCTTGAAAGATAGTCAATGTGGAATCTTGCTTGAGAGATAGTCCATGTGGACTCTTACTTGAAAGGTAGTCCTTGCGGACTCTTTCTTGAAAGGTAGTCCATACGGAATCTTACTTGAAGCTTATAGATGACGATTCATTTTATAACTGATGTTAAGAAAGTGTAATCACCACTATCTTCATCAAATCTTTATTTTTCCCAACAGCATTGTCTCTTGTTAATCTCTAAAACCCTATTTTCCTTTGTTAATCTCTAAAACCCTATTTTCCTTTTCTCATTCTTGCCTTTTCCAACTGTTTTTCATTTCTCTAACTGTGAGATTTTCTCACTTCCTTTCAAACTTATATCAGTCTCATAAGGTAAGCTTCTATTCTCCATCTTCTATTTTCTTTACTTCAGGTATATCAGTCAACCTTAGCTAGAATTAGAGGGGTGTCAAGAGGAAGGGTAAGGGGTCGTAAGGGTCGAAATCCACAAGGCCGTAGAGTTAATTCAACCTCTAAAGGTGGCGATGAACAAAGGAATCAAAATGTTAGCATTTCGATAGAAGCATTTGTTTATGATGGCCAAGCAACAAAAGAGGAAATGATGTGATAGCTAATGGCTCGGGGAATCTGTTTGCCAAAATTTACCTACAATTTTGAGGCCGTCAGGGGAGAGAGACAACTAAACGACACCGAATGAGGCTTCTTGATGCCTCTTTATTTATTAGAAGTCAATTTACATCTCCTTTTACATCCATTTTTCTACTTCATACTCAATGAGTATGGAATTGCACCGAGGCAACTCACCGACCTATCCTGGTGGACGCCGGTGGCCTACTTCATTGATTGTTCCATTCGAGGGGAACCACCACTGCTCAAGGTCTTTCAACACATATATCATCTAAAGGCCTGCTATCGAGGGGTTTCAGTAAGGATAGTGCACCGTTGTTGGAAATTAGGCCATGAACCTCTATCTCAATCGTAATAAGTATATCAGGGTAAGGAGAAAACCTAGGGGTGACTTTGACTTCCCAACCAGATGGTCTATTCCAAGTAAAGCCACATGCCTCCAATGACAAGTCCTTGACTCCCCGACTGTCCTCGAGCAATATATTAGGTTGTACAGAGGTTGTACTTTAGTATTGGAAGACCTTTTGACAGTCAAAAATATTTTCCTTTATTGTATGGGTGAGAGAAGTTCAAATGGCTACCGGGCAGAGGATTCTAAGCTCGTTGCTCATCCAGATAAAGTGTTACTCACTGAACTTGCTTGGTCATATAAGGCCCATGGTGGCTTAGCTTTAGCCCTACTAGGGAGAAAAAAAAAGCTTAGGAACTTTTTCTATACTGGCTGTCAGTTGCGTCCTCGTCGTTGGTCCTCCTTACCTGCGGATGATAGGGAGAAGTCAATTAGCACTCCTACAAACAGTGGTGTTGATGACTATATTGTTCATTATGCAAGCTCTTTTGGCATTCCAGTTCATCAGGCATACTAAGGCATATAATGGATTTGGACTCAATGATGGACAATCTGCCAGGTAGTAGGAAATATGTTGCCTAATAAGAAAGGGCTAGCAGTAGCGGCTGCATAGGGCCACGGGTAGAAATGTTCCAAAGTACTAAGGATAGTGGCAGTGGAAAACTGGTCCGCTACAGAACAGGAGATTAATCAGCTGCAACTATAGGAGAAATTATTGTATCCTCCATTCGTGCAATTTCTAAGTCTCCAACAGTTTTCACAAACCTTCTTGCCCCTAACACTATCTCCCCCCATAAAGCCAGGCTTTGGTATTATCTGCAACATCCTGCATGCCTCCGCTCTTGGCTCATTACGTCTAACTTCTCCCGTTAACGAAGTAAACGCCTTTTTCCCTTAGAGAGATCATCTTAACATAGGGCAATATCCTTTCTCTCCATATGCAATCAAGCAAAAGTGGGAGAAAGACTTGCTCCAAGAGTTAAAGGAGTGTGTCTACCCCTCATCTTCCTCCTCTAGTGCCAAAAGACCTTCCTTAAGAGAGTTGGTGGGAACCTTCCAAATGATGGTGGTGAAGTGTGAACTCCTTGGTTGAGGCCTTCAAGAAGCTTTCCAAGAGGATGAGGCCAAGTGAGCGAAGTTTGAAAAAGTAATGAACTTAAGCGAAAAAGCCCTTAATAGACTCCACGAGCAGTATGCTGAAACTAAACGCCAAAATAAAGAGCTTGCTGATTATGTCTTTGCCTCAGAGGCCAAAGGGAAAACATGAGAGGCTAAAAAGAAGAAATTGGAGGAGAGGGTCAACCGTTAGAAGTTGAGAAAGCATCATAGGAGGAACAGATGAGGGCCAAGGAAGAGAAACATTGCACTGCAATAGAGCAATTATGGAAAAAGAGCAACAAGGCCTTGGAAAGCTATAAGGCAAAAACCATAACCAAAATGAAGAACTACCTGTCTGAACTAAAATCAAACATCCTACTACACGCCCAAACTGCTATAGGGCCCTTCGATGTACAACATATAGACTTTGATTGCATATACAAGCTTACTACTGTTGATATTAACTTCGATGTTCTTTGTCCCTCAGGCGACAAATGGGAAGAGTTCCAAAAGGAATGGAATAAATCAGGCAAACTCTTATTCCCCAACGAGCTAGAGGAGACCAGCTTAGCTCCTACTAAGGAAACTGACCATGAGGGAAAGAAAGAACTGAAGGATGTCATTACCACCCATTCTAATCCAGCTAGGGAAGAGGATTATGTAGGCTCTTACTTGAAAGATAGTCCATGTGGACCATCATAACTTGTATATAGCCATGGCCATAGGACTTGTATACATACATGAGGCTTAGAGCCCTAGACTTTGCAGAGTCTCATACTTGAGAAGAACTCTCATAGGGTCATCATATACTTGTGAGCATAAATCACATATAATCCAACCAAACCTTCGCAAAGCCAAATAACATGTGGCACAAAGTGCACAACATGACATCTATTTATTCATTCATCCATCATTTCCTCCCTCCATACTCTATATATCATTCATTTTTACCACAATAACACATATCAAGCATTCATCAATATAACATAATCTATAGTACTTTACCCAGTAACAACTTATCAATCCAACAAGCTTATGCTTACAAACTGTAACAGCCCGATTTTGGGGCTAGTCGAAATAGTGGTTTTGGGACCACTAATCTGAGGTTCAAGAAAATTATTTTGATATTATTTTATATGTTATAAGGATGTATGAAAATTTTGGTACATTAATTTTGTTGATTTCATGTTTAATTGTGAAAAAGGACTAAATCGCATAAAGTGCGAAAGTTCTATTATACAAGGTAAAGCTGTCTAATAGCCATAGAACATTAAATTGGAGGTCGTTAAAGTGCAATTAGGCCAATAAAAGGGTGTTGGTCGGCCATAGGGACAAGGGAGACAAGTGCATTAATTTTGGTCAAAAAGTTGGTGAAATTAGGTGACTAAAAATGAATAAAATAAGATAAATAAAAGAGTTGTCATCTTTTACTATTCACACTTCTTCTCCACCGAAAATTAAAGAGAAAATAGGGGATTTTGGAGTTCAAACTTTCAACTAAGCTATTCTCTTACAAATCAAAAAGAGCGTGGAAACAACCTTGACCGAGGAAAAGGCAAGGTTATGGACTAAGTCGTCGATTAATACATTTTGTATCGAGGTCAGTTTATGTGTAAATGATACATCTTTAATACATATGTTGTTACTTATTGATGCATTGTATGAATGAGATCAATTATAAGTGAGATTGGTTGAAATTGATAGATAGTGAGTAATTCTCGTATGAACCTCGGAATGGAAATGTAAGTGAAAAAAAAATATTTGTAATCATTATATGGTGGGCTGTGTGCGATGCCACCTTAATTATCATTATTGGTGGGCTGTGTGCGATACCACCTTATTATTTATTCACGATGGGCTGTGTGTGATACCATCGTTTCTATTATCATTTGGTGGGCTATGTGCGAAACCACCGTAATTAATCTTGTTGGTGGGCTATGTGCGATACCACCCTATTATTAACTATTGGTGGGCTGTGTGTGAAACCACCGGATACTTAGTATCATTTCAAAGGGTTCATCGAGAAATTATCTAAGTAAATATATTTCATGTGGCTTGTGGTGATGAGTGTAGGGAATATGTGTAAGTAAATGTGAGTAATATATATATATATATGTATATGGTTGGAAGGTGGTAAGAAATGAGATGAGTAAGCATGATTATGAAAATATGAATTGTTCTTACACAATATATAATGTTTGTGGTTGTTTTGCATATAGTATGATGTTTATTGTTTACATGTAAACTTACTAAGGTTAAAGCTTACTCCCTTTCTTTTCCCTTGTTTTATAGTGTCAAAGAGCCAGCTCGGGATACGAAGATAATCAGAAGATCATCCGCACTATCAGCTTATCTCGTTATATTTAGACATAGCATTTTGAGTATGGCATGTATAGGGGCTAGACTTAGCGAAATGTTATATTATTTTGGCCAAATGTATTGGCTATTTTTAAACATGAACCTTTTTGTAAATAGCCATAGTTGATAGCTCATTATTATTAATATATGAAAAGATGAGGCTATTCATGAATATGTATGATGCATAATTGGGTTGCTTGGTTAATGGTTGAATGTGATTTATGTTGTATGAATTAGGGTGATAAAAAGAGCTTGGCAAATAGCCTTGTTCTTGTCCACACGGGTAGGCACACGGGCGTGTGTCTAGGTCGTATGTGACACACGGTTAGTCCCATGGGTGTGTGACTGGCTGTGTGTCCCCTACATGTTAGTGTTGCAAGTCAGTGTCGACCACGGGCTAGACACACGGGCGTGTGCCTAGGCCGTGTGTCCCTTATAAGGTTGCTGACATCATAAACATAATACCCAGGTTTTTACACATGGGTGAGGACACGAGTGTGTCTAGGCCGTGTGGAGGACACGGGCCAAAGACACGGGCGTGTGCCCGACTGTGTGAAAACCTCTATAGGTTCAAAATGAAAAAAATTCTACACGGGCTAGGGACATGGGCGTGTGTGACCATACGGCCTGCCCACACGGGCGTGTCCCATTACACACGGGCGTGTGGCCCTGTTTAGGCAAAAATTTCTAAGTATACAAAAGTTCCCAGTTCGATTCAGAGACCCATCGTTTGCATGTTTAAGGCCTCGTTGGCCCATAATGAGGATGGTATGAATGTGAATGGGAAGTTTTAAGTTGGAATGAAATTTTATAGTCAAAAGTTGTATGTTCAAGCAAGTTAAGTTTAGTAATGCCTCGTACCCTGTTCCAACGTTGAATACAAGTAAGGGGTGTTACATTTAGTGGTATCAGAGCTATGGTTTAGTAGTTATCAGACTACCGTATCGTGTATAAGAGTCTAGCTATACATGCCATAAACGTATATTGATAGTCTGGTGACTTCTGACAATTCTAAACTTTGTTTTTATATAGTAAATGGATCCCGATCGAGCGGCTGCAAATGACGCTGCTAGTAACGCGTTGGCTCCCGCGTAAGGGACTGCGCCTGTAGAGAGTAGACCCAAGATTATGGGTCAATGGGAAGAGGCTCGGGAAGCCTTTTTCCAAATGATGAGTAATTGGTATACGGAGTATATACGAGCAAACCTTAATGCTCAACCTCCTCCACCCCCTCTTATACCTCAGTCAGTTCCTGTGGCTCCTCAAGGTATAGATTTGGTGAGAATGACTAAACCCTCGATCGATAAGATTCAGAAATAAGGGGCCGAGGAATTCAGAGCTAATATAGACGATAACCCCGAGAGAGCAGAGTTCTGGCTTGAGAACTCAATGCGGGTATTCGATGAACTCTCCTACACACCTGAGGAGAGCTTGAAATGTACCGTGTCATTGCTGAAGGACTCAGCGTATCGTTGGTGGAAAACGTTGACGTCGGTAGTTTCAAGAGAGAGAGTGACATGGGACTTTGTTTTGGAAGAGTTCCGAAAGAAGTACATAAGTCAGAGATTTGTGGATCAGAAACAGAAAAAGTTCCTCGAATTGAAGCAAGGCAAAATGACTGTCGCAGAGTATGAGCGCGAGTTTGTTAGGCTCAGCAAGTATGCATAAGAGTGTGTCTACGGAAGCTATTTTGTGCAAGAGGTTCGAAGATGGGCTGAATGAAGATATCAGATTGCTAGTTGGGATTTTGGAATTGAAAGAATTTGTAGTGTTGGTTGATAGGACATGCAAGGCTGAGGAGCTGAATAAGGAAAAGGGAAAAGCCATGAGTGAGGCCCGAGATGCAAGAAAGAGGCCAATGAGTAAATCGTTCCAAGCTCAATCAACGACGTCCAAGAAAATGAACCCTCAGACTACTGTGTCAATTGGATATTCACACCAAGATCGAGGTAATACATACTCAGGCTCGAGAGTTCAAGCCACCTCGATGGAAAGCGTGGGCAATCCAAAGTCAAATAAACCGGAATGTCCAAATTGTGGTAGGTAACACACTAGAGAGTATTGGGGGAACAACCGTAATTGCTACAAGTGTGGTTCACCCGACCATTTCATCCTGAATTGCCAAGAGAGGGATGAGAAGGAAAGAAAGCAAGAAGTAAGATCAAGCAATGTATCTTCAATGGGTAGATCACAAAAGAACCTGGGAGGTGGGACTAGTAGTAGAGGTGTGCCCAGATACTGTTATGAGATCGGAGGGTCGAGCACCTGCAAGAACTTATGTCATTTGCGCTAGCAAAGAGGCATCATCCCAGATGTGATAACGGGTACTTTTTCTCTTCATGATATCTCTATTGTTGCTTTGATTGATCCAAGGTCTACCCATTCTTATATTTGCATGAAATTGGCATCTAGCATGAGTATGATTGTTGAGTCTACAAAATTTGTACTAAAAGTGTCAAACCCGTTAGGCAAACATGTGCTAGTTGACAAGGTGTGTAAGAATTGTCCTTTGACGATTAAAGGTCATTGTTTTTTGACAAATCTCATGTTGTTTCCGTTTGATGAATTTGACCTGATTCTTAGTATGGATTGGTTGACTGCTCATAATGTTTTGGTAAATTGTGGTAGTAAGTTTATTGAATTGAAATATGTAAATAGAGATGTCATTCGGGTTGAATCAGGTAAACCGGATAGTTTGTCTGTAATGATTCATCTATGGTAGCTAAGAAATACTTGAGGAAAAGGTATGAGTCCTATCTCGCCTTCGTACTGAATACTCAAGAGTCGGAGGTAAAGATTGAATCAGTGCCTGTGGTGTGCGAGTATCCGGACGTGTTCCCTGAAGAGTTACCCAGATTGCCTCCAATTAGAGAGGTCGAGTTTGGGATTGAGTTAGTTCTGGGTACAACACCTATTTTGATTGCCCTGTATATGATGGCACCATTAAAGTTGAAAGAATTAAAGGTTCAGTTGCAAGAGTTAACGAATAAGGGTTTCGCAAGACTGAGCTATTCACCGTGAGGTGCTCCGGTACTTTTTGTTAAGAAGAAAGACAGGTCGATGAGGTTATGTATAGATTACAGTCAAATCAACAAGGTGACGATAAAGAATAAGTATCCTTTGCTAAGGATAGATGATTTAATTGACCAATTGAAGGAAGCTACGGTGTTCTCTAAGATAGAACTGAGGTCTGGCTATTACCAGTTAAGGGTTAAGGAGCAAGATGTGCCGAAAACTGCATTTCAGACGAGGTATGGCCATTATGAGTTTCTTGTCATGCCATTTGGCTTAACGAATGCTCCTGCAATTTTTATGGATTTAATGAACCATATCTTCCGACCATATTTGGATAAGTTTGTGGTTGTTTTTATCGACGACATATTAATTTATTCCAGGATGAGAGTGAGCATGCAAAGCACCTGAGAATTGTTTTGCAAACTTTAAGAGACAAGCAGTTGTATGCTAAATTCAGCAAGAGTGAGTTTTGGCTCCGAGAAGTCGGATTCTTAGGACACATTGTGTCGGGTGATGGAATTAGAGTTGATCCGAGTAAGATCTCGGCCATTATGGAGTGGAAACCGCCAAGGAACGTGTCAGAGATTAGAAGCTTTTTGGGTTTAGTAGGGTACTACAAACGGTTCGTAAAAGGGTTCTCCATGATTGATACCCCGATGACGAAACTGTTGCATAAAGATGTTAAGTTTGAATGGACTGAGAAATGCCAACAGAGTTTCGAGAGATTGAAAACATTATTGATTGAGGTGCCAGTTTTAGTACAACTCGAGTCAGGGAAAGAGCTTGTGGTCTACAGTGATGCGTCATTAAATGGTCTTAGCTGTGTGTTGATGCAAGAGGGTAAGGTAGTAGCTTACGCCTCGAGACAGCTAAAATCGCATGAGAAGAATTATCTGACTTACGATTTGGAGTTGACTACAATCGTTTTCGCTTTGAAGATTTGGCTTCATTTTATATGGTGAGAAGTGTCGAATCTTCACCAATTACAAGAGCTTGAAGTACTTAATGAATCAAAGATATTTGAATTTGCGACAACGGCGATGGCTCAATTTATTGAAGGATTATGAGTTAGTAATCGATTACCATCTGGGGAAAGTGAATGTGGTTGTGGATGCCTTGAGCAGAAAATCCCTGTATGCTTTGAGAGCTATGAGTACGAGCTTAGTGTTGTCTGATGATGGTGCTATATTGGCCGAGTTAAGGGCTAGACCATTATTTCTTCAGCAGATATGTGAAGCTCAAAGGACTAATAGAGAAATACAAGTTAAGAGAGCTCGATATGAATCGGGAAATGACTCTGATTTTCAGGTTGGTTCAAATGATTGCTTGATGTTTCATGATAGAGTTTATGTACCAAAGGATGATGAGTTAATCCGGAAAATTTTACATGAAGCACATAGTGGTTGTTTGTCAGTACATCCGGGCAGCACAAAAATGTACAATGATTTGAAGAAGTTGTATTGGTGGTCGGGTATGAAAAGAGACATCTCTGAGTTTGTTACAAAATGTTTGATCTGTCAACAAGTCAAAGCCGAGCATCAAGTACCTTTGGGATTACTTCAGCCAGTGATGGTTCCCGAGTGGAGATGGGATCGAACCACCATGGATTTTGTAACGGGGTTACCTATGACTCCGAAAAAGAAAGATGCTGAGGTGGTGAGATTACCTGGGGTACCTATATCTATTATCTCGGATAGAGATCCGAGATTTACTTCGAGGTTTTGAAAGAAGTTGCAGGAAGCCTTGGGTACAAAATTGAATTTTAGTACTGCGTTCCATCCTCAAACCTATGGCCAATCCGAAATAGTGATACAAGTTCTCGAAGATATGCTCCGATGTTGTGTTCTAGAATTCGAAGGTAGTTGCGAAAAATATCTACCTTTGGTTGAGTTTGCTTATAACAACAATTATCAGTCGAGTATACGGATGGCACCGTACGAAGCTTTATATGGTCGCAAGTGTCGGACTCCCTTGTATTGGACCAAGCTTAGTGAGAAGCAAATTCACGGGATTGATTTAGTTAAAGAAACCGAGGAGAAAGTGAAAATGATTCGTGATAGCTTCAAAGCTACTTCAGCTCGACAAAAGTTATACGTAGATTTAAAAAGGAAAGAAATCAAGTTTCAAGTGGGTGACAAAGTATTCCTGAAAGTATCCCTGTGGAAGAAAATATTAAGATTTGGTCGAAAGGGCAAATTGAGTCAACGATTCATAGAGCCGTATGAGGTTATTGAAAGGATTGGACCAGTAGCATACCGATTGGCTTTTTTGATAGAGTTAGAGAGAATACACAACGTGTTTCATGTGTCGATGTTGCGGTGATATTGTTCTGATCCTTCGCATGTGATCCCTCCAACAGAAAATGAGATACGACCGGACATGACTTATGAAGAGGAACCAATTAAAATTTTAGCTCGAGAGGTTCAAAAGTTGAGAAATAAGAGCATAGCCTTAGTGAAAGTGTTATGGAAAAAACACGGTGTGGAAGAGGCTACATGGGAACCGGAAGAAGCCATGAAAAAACAGTACCCAAACCTTTTTACCGGTAAGATTTTCGGGGACGAAAATCTCTAAAGGGGAGAGAGTTGTAACAGCCCGATTTTGGGGCTAGTCGAAATAGTGGTTTCGGGACCACTAATTCGAGGTTGAAGAAAATTATTTTGATATTATTTTATGTGTTATAGCATGATTATAAGGTTGTATGAAAATTTTGGTGCATTAATTTTGGTGATTTCATGCTTAATTGTGAAAAAGGACTAAATCCCATAAAGTGCAAAAGTTCTATTATACAAGGTAGAGGTCTCTAATAGCCATAGAACATTAAATTGGAGGTCCTTAAAGTACAATTAGGCCAATAAAAGGGTGTTGGCCAGCCATAGGGACAAGGAAGACAAGTGCATTAATTTTTGTCAAAAATTTGGTGAAATTAGGTGATTAAAAATGAATAAAATAAGATAAATAAAAGAGTTGTCATCTTTTACTATTCACACTTCTTCTCCACCAAAAATTGAAGAGAAAATAGGGGATTTTAGAGTTCAAACTTTCAGCCAAGCTATTCTCTTACAAATCAAGAAGAGCATGGAAACAACCTTGACCGAGGAAGAAGCAAGGTTACGGACTAGGAGTTGATTAATACATTTTGTACCGAGGTAAGTTTATGTGTAAACGATACATCTTTAATACATATGTTGTTACTTACTGATACATTGTATGAATGAGATCAATTATTAGTGAGATTGATTGAAATTGATAGATAGTGAGTAATTCTCGTATGAACCTCGGAATAGAAATGTAAGTGCGGAAAAATATCTGTAATCATTATTTGGTGGGCTGTGTGCGATATCACCTTAATTATCATTATTAGTGGGCTGTGTGCGATACCACCTTATTATTTATTCACGATAGGCTATGTGCGATACCATCGTTTATATTATCATTTGGTGCGCTATGTGCGAAACCACCCTAATTACTCTTGCTGGTGGGCTATGTGCAATACCACCCTATTATTGACTATTGGTGGGCTGTGTGCGAAACCACCAGGTACTTAGTATTATTCTGAAGGGTTCATCGAGAACTAAGTAAATATATTTCATGTGGCTTGTGGTGATGAGTGCAGGGAATATGTGCAAGTAAATGTGAGCAATATATATGTATATGGTTGGAAGGTGGTAAGAAATGAGATGAGTAAGCATGATTATGAAAATATGAATTGTTCTTACACAATATATAATGTTTGTGGTTGCTTTGCATATGGTATAATGTTTATTGCTTACATGTAAACTTACTAAGCTTAAAGCTTACTCCCTTTCTTTTCCCTTGTTTTATAATGTCAAAGAGCCAGCTCGGGATACGAAGATAATCAGAAGATCATCCATACTATCAGCTCATCTCGGTATATTTAGACATAGCATTTTTAGTATGGCATGTATAGGGGCTAGACTTAGCGAAATGTTATATTATTTTGGCCAAATGTGTTGGCTATTTTTAAAGATGAACCTTTTTGTAAATAGTCATAGTTGATGGCTCATTATTATTAATATATGAAAAGATGAGGTTATTCATGAATGTGTATGATGAATAATTGGGTTGCTTGGTTAATGGTTGAATGTGATTTATGTTGTATGAGTTAGGGTGATAAAAAGAGCTTGGCAAATAGCCTTGTTCTTGTCCATATGGGTAGGCACACGGGCGTGTGTCTAGGCCGTGTGTGACACACGGTCAGTCCTATGGGTGTGTGACTGGGTCGTGTGTCCCCTGCATGTTAGTGTTGCAAGTCAGTGTCGACCACGGGCTAGACACACGGGGCATGTACCTAGGTCGTGTGTCCCTTATGAGGTTGCTGACATCATAAACAGAATACCCGAGTTTTTATACACGGATGAGGACACGGGCGTGTCTAGGCTGTGTGGAGGACACGGGCCAAAGACACGGGCGTGTGCCCGGCTGTGTGAAAACCCCTATAGGTTTTGAAATGAAAAATAAATTCAACATGGGCTAGGGACATGGGCGTGTGTGACCACATGGCCTGCCCACACGGGCGTGTCCCATTTCACACGGGCATGTGGCTCTATTTAGGCAAAAATTTTCTAAGTATACAACAGTTCCCGGTTTGATTTGGAGACCCTTCGTTTGCATGTTTAAGGCTTCGTAGGCCCATAATGAGGATGGTATGAATGTGAATGGTAAGTTTTAAGTTGGAATGAAATTTTATAGTCCAAAGTTGTATGTTCAAGCAAGTTAAGTTTAGTAATGCCTCGTACCCTGTTCCGGCGTTGAATACGGGTAGGGGTTGTTACACAACCGACATACTTTTTGCACACCAACTTAATGTGCATCAACATTACAGCAGAACTATCACCAAAACAAAAATTATGCAAAGTAACTTGCGAACAATTTAGAATTCATCATATGTCATAACACTATACTCATCCAACAATTCATCAATAACATAACTTGAGCTCACAACTAACATGCATTTTCTCTCGTATCATACATCTATGATTGTGGTAACATTTCCATGACAAGGTAACACTTCTTCATAAGCATAACACACAACCTAAACATAACAGTACAAAGCATGCAACACAAACACTGAAGATTTGAGTTTAGGAACTCACCAACAAGAATACCTAGAAGCTGATAGCACCTTCCCCTTCTTAGTTTCTCCCTTGTCACTCGGTACTTCTCCTTCTTTATTAGCAACTTGCCAAAATCTCCATTACTCAAGCTAAAAAGTTCGTTTCTACCAACATGTAGGCTACTCTCTTATTCCTTTTATTATCGCTTGCAAAATAAACCAGAGAAAAGATGTAGGAAAGATAGTGAATGTGAGAATGAGAGAGTTTGAGGGAAAGACAACTCTGATTCTCCCCTTTTTATACCCCTCCTTTTGCTCTGATCTCGAACTCAATAAACATTATAAAATTTTATAACCTCATCATTATGTCTCCCATTAAGAAGTCGTGTTGTTACATCTCAATCATTTAGTTCCACTCCAATTATTACCCAACCAGCCACATAAGTATTCCATAATTACTCTAAGACCAGCTTCAACCCAAATATTTACAACTTGATACTAAATAATTTCCATAGGGAAAAATAAAAAAATAATAAAAAAATTAAGTAACCTTGGGACTTCGATTCAAATATATCCAGGCTTTATTTCTAGATTGGGGAGTGATATCCTCGTAAATGGAATACCTTATTTTTTTAGTCGGATACTTCATTCCAAAACACTCTTGGATTCAGGAAAGTCATAATCAAATATTCACTTATTATCCTCTATCTTGCCTGTAAAAAAGGGGCAATCCCCATTCTTCGTCATGTGTCAACGAAGCCATTCAACATTTGTCAACATCTTGTCATTACAAAGCAACCAAAGAAACACTTTAATCCTTTGAGGTTCCTCTCCAAAACCATAGCCACTGCCACCTTTTGTCGCTATCATTTTCATTTATTCCAACAAGTGTCTTATATGTCAATCTGGCAGAAAACTTCCGATTAGCTTCCCATATCTATCCTGGAAAGTCTTCAATGTCATTAAGCGAGGGTGGTTTAACTACAACCAAATGAAGGCACAACTCTCCCAAGAGTAAATGAACTATTTGGGTCTAGTCCCATTGAGCATTAGCTGTTACTATTGAGGATATCATAGTTTGGAAACTTAAGAGTGCATCGGCTAAATGACAGTGGTTGATAAGCAATCCTTCCTTCCCCAATTAACTATCCTTCCAAAAAATCAACTCGACCACCATTTCTAACATTCCAAAAAATTTCTCTCTTCACTTTCTCCCAAACTCTAAAAATCCCTTTCCACAACTTCGAGTAATTATTACTTTTAATCGTCACCATTATGAAAGCTACTCGATCAGTGCTCATCCAATGACATTGTCATAAGTGTGTTACCCTCATAGGATATCCTTAATCTCTTTGGGAAATACATTCTCCCAATATGATCTTATTTTATCTCATAGTAACCATTATATCTTCCTTCATAAAAAGTCAATTACTATCTAATAGTAATTAAGTCATTCAACACAAAGATAAACAACTCGTGACCACGTTTACTTTTCATATATCATGTAATGCCAATAAGAGGATATCATTTACCCATATCTTGATCTATGAATTCCACTATTGTGAATGATGCTACATACTATAGAAGTCGTATACCCAGCGCACCAGCTTTCGATTCCTTATCCATTTGAAATCAGTCTTTTACTTACATCAAAGTATACGAGTCACGCATATATAGTCTATCCATTTAGGATTATGTTCTGACACACTATGAATGTCACAAATGAATAAATCCATAAACGAATTCAAGATCTATTCTACTTGGGTCTTGTCCAATGTACTGTCAGTCTATCCAGTCACCTTTATATCTTTATCTTTTGGGAGTCATCCACTCCGATGTTCAAGACAAAGCATCTCTCCAATTGGACTTGATAGACAACATATTAGTCTTTCAATCGGTTTGCTCATTTTTATTAGACTAAGGACATGTTTAGGTTCATATACTAATATAAGTTGTCTTTTTGTATTACGATCCAACCACGTAATCCTACTTAGTATTAGTTAAATATTAGCTAACCAATAAGCCAATATGTAACACCCCAAATTTTTATAATTCTGTTTCTGTAAGTTTTTTACACAAAATGTGTATCTGCTTCAGTGGTTAAGTGTTCTGGGTGTATATGAGAGGTCCCAAGTTCAAGCACTGCCTTTGGCAAATTTTGATTATTTTTGGAATTAAGCCCTATCTCTGTTCAATGGGCTTATATTTAGTTATTTGCAAAATCATAATAGAATGGGTCTGCTGGTCTGGTGGTTAGGTGGAGTGTTGGTTTGTTGGAGGTCTTGTGTTTAAATCTTATGTAGGCAAAAGCTTGGCTCTGCATTAGAGTTCCAGTGGTAGTAGAATTTTGAGTAGTGGGTGGTTAGGATGAGAATTAGTGGGATTTGGGTAGTTTTCCCTGAAAATCTCTCCTGCAGAAAAAAACTGACGTTCACCTTTCTTCCTCTTCCATTTTCCCTTTTCTTTTCGAACAAATCTTTTATTTTCTTTTCCGTTCCAACAAGGTTTGTTATTTCTTTTTGGCATTGTGTTTTTACGTGGGTAAGTAAGCATTGATTGCGGCTCGATTAGGGGTTTCTCTTATTGTCGTTTCTGAATTTTTGGATTCTTTCCGTTGGAATCTAATTCGCTATTTTGGCAGCAGTAAATCAAGAAGTAAGGGGCTTTCGGGATAGTTAGGGTAAGTGTTGAATGCCCTTTTTGGATTATTGTCGATGTTGGGTTTCGGTTTAAATCAAGAATTGTGACTGATTTTGAAGGCTCGGAGGTGATTTTGCATTGAATCTATAACAGGTGTGTACCTGATTACACAGAAATTGAAGTTTTGACGAAAGCTGAAAACCCCACTGTTGACTCCACACGGGCGTGTGGTTGCCTGTGTGCCATAACACGGGCGTGTGATCTACAAGACCAGGTTGTGCACTTAAGACACGACCATGTGATGGCCAGGTAAGCCGTGTGCGACACACGGGCTAGATTGATTTGGGTCGTGTAGGCCACACGGGCATGTGGGATTTTGGGCCAAGCCGTGTGATCCACACGGCCAAGGCCAATTTGGGGCGTGTGGGCCCACACAGGCAAGCCACATGGGCGTGTGAGCCCATTTATCTAAAATGATTCCTAGGGTTGCACGGGTCGCCCAAGTCGACTGTGAACCTACTGTAGGGTCGGTAAGCGTTACCTAAACCCCTAAATGTATATCTGAGTGTATGTGATGCATGATAAATTATGCATGATTACCGATATATATATGTATATGTATGACTGATGGTTGCATAAAAACATGACATATTGTATATTTGCATTGCATTGGGTTGGGATGATGATATTTGGAGGAAGTGTACTGAAAGGCTTTAAGCCTAATATCTAGCAACTTAGCTGCAATACACTGAATATGTGCCACATTCGGTACTACTTGGAGTGTAGGGATGGGTGGGTGTTCTAAACCCCACATGGAGTGTAGGGATGGATGGAGATGCTGTGTAGAGGCTGGTGGGTAAGACTCTGTTCACTGATTACTGTTTGCATTACTCTTACTGTGATGGGCTAAAGCCCTAATGCATATCTGATACTGAACTGAAATGGGCTAAGGCCCAAACTACTACTGAAACTGTAATGGGCTTAGGCCCCAGACTGCATTTGACTGTTTACTGCTAATTGACTGTATGCATGTTTCTGTGGGGATTACACACTGAGTTTACGTAAAAGAAACTGAGAAATTAAAGGAATTGTATATTTTGAGATATTTAAACTTTTGTGAGACTGGTTCAGAATGGTTACTAGATCCCCTATTCTATCTTGGAAATATCATTACAAATTCTAAAAAAATAATTATGGGGTATAAGTTATATGATTGAAATCCTTAATGAGTATATTTTCAAATGAAATAAATTTTATCATCATATGAATTCTGTATAATGATAAAATTGGTTCGTAGTGAAAAGTGGTCAGAGCAGTCGAACAGCGAAATAGGGGAATCTTTAATGCATAAACTGTAGTAATTGGCAAGACAAAAAATTCTGAAAATTTTATGGTGAGAAGATAAATGAGTCTAGTTTCAGGAAAAATTTACGGATCTTAATTTGGAGTTTTGTAGCTTCAGATGAAAATAATTTAGTGACTATGACTCAAATAGACAGCTTGCTCCAAACTTGAATAAATGATGAAATTGATTTTAGATTTGATTGTGTTGTTTTGTAAACTTAATAAATCCATTATTAATTATTTATATACTTACTTACTAAGCTATATGCTTACTCTCTTTTCTTTTCCTTGTTCTATAGTGTCATCAAGCTAGCTCGGGATTCGATGATCGTCGGAGATCCATCCACACTATCAGCCTTCTTTTGGTATTTTGAAAACAATATTTTGGGAATTATGGCATGTATAGAAGGCTTAATTGTTTTGTTATTTGTAATAATGAATGATTATTTTGCTTATGGGTATTGACGACTATGAATGGAAAAAGTTCTAAATTTATACGGATTTTACATTTTAAATTTTGTACAGTAGTTTGAATCATGTCCGGTAATGCCTCATACCCTGTTCCGGTGACGGACCTGGGTGAGGGGTGTTACATTTAGTGGTAGCAGAGCTATGGTTTAGTCGGTTCTCGGACTAACATAGCGTGTGTAAAAGTCTAGCTATACATGCCATAAATATATTGTGATGGTGTGATGACTCCTGACAATTTAAAATATTTTTTTATATAGTAAATGGATATCGACCGAGCCACTGCTGACGATGCTGAAAGTAACGCGCCAGCTCCCGCGCTAGGGACCGCGCCAGTAGAAAATAAATCTGAAACACGTGGACAGGGAGAGGGGGCTTGGAAAGCCTTCCTCCAAATGATGAGTAACTGGTATACTGAGTTTATTCAAGCGAATCCGAATGCTCAACCTCCTCCACCCCCTCCCATACCTCAGACGGTTCCCGTAGCTCCCGAAGGCATGGATTTGGTAAGAATGAACAAGCCTCCAGTCAACAAAATTAGGAGGCAAGGAGCAGAAAAGTTTAGAGCAAACATTGATGATGATCTTGATAAAGCGGAGTTCTGGCTCGAAAATTCTATCCGTGTGTTTGATGAGCTCTCGTGTACGCCGGAAGAGTGTTTAAAATGTGTTGTATCACTTCTGAGAGATTCCGCCTATCATTGGTGGAAGACTTTAGTAGTAGTTGTGCCAAAAGAAAAGATTACTTGAGATTTCTTCCAGGATGAATTTAGAAAGAAATATATAAGTCAGCGATTTATTGATCAGAAACGGAAGGAGTTCCTTGAATTGAAGTAGGGCAAGGTGTCTGTGGTAGAGTACGAGTGTGAATTTGTTAGACTTAGTAAGTATGCCCAAGAGTGTGTGTCCACCCAGGCTATTATGTGCAAGAGATTCGAAGATGGGCTTAATGAGGACATTAAAATGTTTGTGGGAATTCTGGAGCTAAAAGAATTTGTGGTATTGGTCAACCGAGCCCTCAAAGCTGAGGAATTAAACAAAGAAAGGAGGAAAGCTGCTATCGAGGCCCGAGATATAAGAAAGAGACTGATGAGCAAGTCGTTCCAAACCCAATCAAAAAGGCCCAGAGAGATGAATTCTCGAAGGATAGCTTCAGCTGAGTATGCACATCGAGACCGTGGGAAATCGTATTTGGGCTCAAAAACTCAAGCTACTTCAGTGGCAAGTGTGGGCAATGTGAAGTCTAGTAAACCCGAGTGTCAGCATTGTGGAAGGCAACATTTTGGTGAGTGTTGGGGAACTGGTCGAGCTTGCTTCAGGTGTGGTTCTCGCGAGCATTTTATTAAAGATTGTCCGGAAGGAGCTAAGGAAGAGAAATTTCATAGTGCTAGACAGACTAACACTGCTAATAGAGGTAGACCTTCGAGAAATACTGGAAGTGGAGCTAGCAGTAAAAGTGTGATGAAAGTCCCAGCCACGAGATCAGAAGCTAGAACACCTTCCAGGACATTTGCCATTCGAGCTCGTGAAGAGGCATCCTCCCCCGATGTAATTACAGGTACATTTTCTCTACATGATATTAATATTGTTGCTTTCATGGATCCGGGTTCGACCCATTCCTATGTTTGCTTGAAATTGATGCCTAGTATAAGTATGCCTATAGAATCTACAGCATTTGTGATTAAAGTATCGAATCCATTAGGCAAGCATGTGTTAGTAAATAAAGTATGTAGAAATTGCCCTTTAATGATTAGAGGTCATTGTTTCCCAGTCGACCTCATGCTATTGCCATTTGACGAGTTTGATGTGATTCTTGGTATGGATTGGTTGACTGCACATGATGTGATAGTGAATTGTGGGAAGAAATTCATCGAGCTGAAATGTGAAACTGGTGAAATTCTTCGGGTTAACTCAGATGAGTCAGATAGTTCATTTGCTATGATTTCTATTATGTCTGCTCAGAAATGTTTGAGAAAAGGGTATGAAGCTTATCTTGCTTTTGTGTTAAACACTAAAGATTCAGAGATGAAAATTGAGTCAATGCCAGTAGTATGCAAGTATCCAGATGTGTTTCCGGAAGAATTACCAGGTTTGCCTCCTATTAGAGAAGTGGAGTTTGGTATTGAGTTGATTCCAGGTACCACACCCATCTCTATTTCTCCATATAGAATGGCCCCATTGGAATTGAAAGAATTGAAAGCTCAGCTGTAGGAATTAACTGATAAAGGCTTTGCAAGACCTAGTTATTCACCCTGGGGTGCACCAGTCCTATTTGTGAAAAAGAAAGACGGTTCGATGAGATTGTGCATAGACTATCGGCAACTTAACAAGGTAACAATAAAGAACAGGTATCCACTGCCTAGAACTGATGATTTATTTGATCAATTGAAGGGAGCCACTGTGTTCTCTAAGATAGATTTGAGATCCGGATACTACCAATTGCGAGTTAAAGAGTCAAATGTTCTGAAGACTGCTTTCCGGACTAGGTACGGTCATTATGAGTTCCTTGTGATGCCATTTGTCTTGACTAATGCTCCTGCCATTTTCATGGACTTAATGAACCGAATATTCAGACCTTACTTGGATAAGTTTGTAGTCGTGTTTATTGATGATATCTTAATTTATTCTCATGATGAGACTGAGCATGCAGAGCATTTGAGAACTGTCTTACAGACTTTGAGAGATAACTAGTTGTACGCCAAATTTAGTAAAAGTGACTTCTGGCTTCGAGAAGTTGGATTCCTTGGACACATCGTCTCAGGTGAAGGCATTAGAGTTGACCCGAACAAGATCTCAGCCATTGTTGAGTGGAAGCCTCTAAGGAATGTATCTGAGGTTAGAAGTTTTCTGGGATTAGCTGGTTATCATAGACGATTTGTAGAGGGATTTTCCATAATAGCTACCCCATTGACGAGATTGCTACAAAAAGACGTCAAATTTGAATGGACTGAGAATTGTCAGTAGAGTTTTGACAAGTTAAAGGCATTGTTGACTGAAGCTCCTGTCTTAGTATAACCAGAACCAGGTAAAGAGTTTGTGGTCTACAGTGATGCATCCTTGAATGGATTGGGTTGTGTACTTATGCAGGAAGGTAAAGTAATTGCTTATGCTTCTAGACAGCTAAAGCTGCATGAGAAAAATTATCCGACGCATGATTTAGAGCTAGCTGCCATTGTATTTGCTCTGAAAATTTGGAGACATCACTTGTATGGCGAGAAGTACCGAATATTCACTAATCATAAAAGCTTGAAATACTTGATGACTTAGAAAGAATTGAACCTGAGGCAAAGAAGATGGTTAGAGTTGATTAAATATTATGAACTAGTGATCGATTATCACCCGGGTAAAGCTAATGTTGTTGCTGATGCTTTGAGTAGAAAATTTTTATTTGCATTGAGAGCTTTAAATACTAGCTTAGCTTTATCAGATGACGGTTTCATTATAGCTGAGTTGAGAGCTAAACCGACGTTTCTTGAAGAAATCCGTAAAGCTCAGAAAGATGACAGTGAGTTGGAAGCTAAAAGAGCTCAGTGCAAGTCAGGTGCAAAGTCTGATTTTTAGATTGGTTCTGATGGTTGTTTGTTGTTCAGAGACAGAGTATGTGTACCGAAGAATGATGAGCTTATTCAGAAGATCTTACAGGAAGCACATAGTAGTTCTTTGTCTATACACCCAGGTAGTACAAAGATGTATAATGATTTGAAGAAAATATATTGGTGGGTAGGAATGAAAAGAGATATTTCAGAGTTTGTTTCTAGATGCTTGATTTGTCAGCAAGTAAAGGCTGAACATTAGGTGCCTTCAGGTTCATTGCAGCCTGTGCTAATCCCTGAGTGGAAATGGGACCGAGTTACTATGGATTTTGTAATAGGATTACCGTTAACACCGAGAAAGAAAGATGCAGTATGGGTTGTAATTGATAAGCTAACGAAGTCGGCTCATTTTATCCCAGTTCGTATGGATTATTCGCTTGATAAGTTGGCCGAATTATATATCTTAGAGATAGTCAGAATTTCAGATAGAGATCCGAGATTTACTTCACGGTTTTGGAAAAAGTTACAGGAAGCTTTGGGCACAAAGTTGAGTTTCAGTACAGCTTTTCATCCTCAGACCGATGGTCAGTCAGAGAGAGTAATTCAGGTGCTTGAAGATATGCTTAGATGCTGTGTATTAGAATTTCAAGGTAGTTGGGAAAAGTATTTACCATTAGTGGAGTTTGCCTACAATAATAGTTATCAGTCGAGTTTAAAAATGGCACCTTATGAGGCTTTGTATGGACGCAAATATCGTACACCTTTATATTGGATAGAGCTTAAGGAAAATCACATTCATGGGGTCAATTTAGTTAAAGAAACAGAAAAGAAAGTAAAAGTCATCAGAGATTGCTTGAAAGCAGCTTCAGATAGACAGAAGTCATATGTAGATTTGAAGAGAAAAGAGACTGAGTATCAAGTTGGTGACAAAGTTTTTTTAAAAGTATCCCCGTAGAAGAAGGTTCTAAGATTTGGCAAGAAAGGCAAACTAAGTCCACGTTTTATTGGACCGTTTGAGGTTATTGAGAGAGTTGGGCCATTAGCATATCGGTTAGCCTTGCCAACTAAGTTAGAGAAGATTCATAATGTGTTCCATGTATCCATGTTACGTCGCTACCGTTCTGATCCGTCACATGTGATTTCTCAGACGGAGGTTGAGATTCAGCCAGATATGACTTACGAAGAGGAACCAGTTAAGATTTTAGCCCGAGAGGCCAAACAACTAAGGAACAAAAATATCGCACTTGTGAAAGTATTATGGAATAGACATGGGGTAGACGAGGCTACATGGGAGCCCGAAGAGGCTATGCGAAAACAGTACCCAAACCTCTTCACAGGTAAGATTTTTGGGGACGAAAATCCCTAAAGGGGGAGAAATGTAGCATCCCAAAATAGGGCCTAAACGGAATAGTGGTTGCGAAACTACGAATCCAAGATAGAAAAGTTTATTTTGATTAATTTTTATGATTTACTGATTGATTGGATGCATGTGTTAGAGTATCGATAGAAAATTTTATGAATTTCATTTCTAATTTGCTTATTAGGGCTTAATTGTAAAAGTTGATAAATGAGAGTTCTAGATGCTAAAGGATTAAATTGAAGTGAATATCTAAAGTAAGAGTCCTTAAATGGTAATTAGACCATTATATTTTCATGGACAAAAATGGACATGCATGGGTAGAAATAACTAAAATTTTAATGAAGGGTATTTTAGTAAAATGTCAAATAAGAGAAATTAAATGGGAAAAAGAGGGAAAAAGGTTGTCATCTTCTTCCTTAGGCTGAATCTTCAAGGGGGGGACTCCATATCTAGGGTTTCCAAGCTTCCAAGCTCCATAGTAAGTCAATCCAAGTCCCGTTTTTCATGTTCTTTACGTTTTTAGAATCCCGGTAACTCGGTTTAGCTTATTCTAGCAATATTTTAACCTAGGGTTCATATTTGGAAAAATACACATAGGTGAAATGTGTTTATTTTTATGTTTTATGATGGAATATGAAGGCTGAAATTATGTTAAACAACTTTTGCTAAGCGATTTTACATAAAAACGAGTAAAACGACATAATCGGTAAAAATACCTAATGTTCATAAGTACATGTTAGAGTGAGAATTTGATATTGCCATAGAAGGGAAAAATGTTCAGCATGTCCTAAAACGTAAGAAAATAGGATGAAGTTTAATTTTCGAGCCTAGGGGCAAAATCAGAATTTTGTGAAAGTTAGGGGGCAAAAACGTAATTTTTCCATAATGTGATTTTTGGATTGAATTAAATAATGTAAATATTAAATAAGCTAAATGTGTTATTATAGATCGAGAATAACGTGGAATCGATCTTGAACAAGGGAAAGGAAAAGTTAAGGACTAAATTGCAAATTTCGCCATATTTTGCACCGAGGTAAGTAGTATGTAAATAATTCATTATTTTTATTGACATTTTATATTTCAGCATGTTTAATGTATTGTATCTGATTTTTGAATCATAATTGACTATTGAAAGAATGAAATAAAGTGTTAAAAAGTGAGTTACCGTTTGAACCTTCAGAATCGAAAAATGTAATTGGCATGTAGCTAGGTCACATGAGTGGTACTAAGTGTAGGCCACTATGTGCACAAGAAAGCTACAAGAGATTTCGTATACGTAGCTAGGTCACATGTGTAGTACCGAGAGTACGCCATGTGTACAAGAAAGCTATATGTAGCTAGGTCACATGTGTGGTATATGGTGTGAGCCACTATGTGTACAAGAGAGCTACGAAAAGGCTAGGTCATATGAGTGGTGCTAAGTGAAGGCCACCATATGTACAAGAGAGCCAGAATTATGAGTACAATCGAGCTAGGTCACATGAGTGGTACTGGGTGAAGGCCACTATGTGTACAAGAGAGCTTCGATTTCAAAGGTGGGCTGTGTGCGAAACCACCGCATATTCGTTATTATTCCGAAGCATTCAATGGGAAAACTGGCTAAATGAAATTATGTGAGATGTTGTAGTGATAAGTATATGTATATGTATGTGTAATGTATGAGCAGTATGCTCAATATGTGATTGGAAATTTGAATGGTTGTTATAGGTAAGTAATGAATACAACTAAAGTGAGAGAAAGCAAAAATTTACAATAAAACTGTTTTGGACAGCAGTAGTGAAGTGAATTTGAAAAATCACCAAAAATGGTAGAAATTGAATTATAAGTTGTATAAGATATTTATTTAAATCTTATTGGGTCTATTTTCATATAAAAGAAACAGAGAAATTAAAGGAATTGTATATTTTGAGATATTTAAACTTTTGTGAGACTGGTTCAAAATGGTTACTTGATCCCCTGTTCTGTCTTGGAAATATCATTACAAATTCTATAAAAATAATTATGGGGTATAAGTTATATGATTGAAATCCTTAATGAGTCTATTTTCAAATGAAATAAATTTTATCATCATATGAATTCTGTATAATGATAAAATTGGTTTGTAGTGAAAAGTGGTCAGAGCAGTCGAACAGAGAAACAGGGGAATCTTTAATGCATAAACTGTACTAATTGGCAAGACCAAAAATTCTGAAATTTTATGGTGAGAAGATAAATTAGTCTAGTTTCAGGGAAAATTTATGGATCTTAATTTGGAGTTTCGTAGCTTCAGATGAAAATAATTTAGTGACTATGACTCGAATAGACAGCTTGCTCCAAACTTGAATAAATGATGAAATTGATTTTAGATTTGATTGTGTTGTTTTGTAAACTTAATAAAGCCATTATTAATTATTTATATACTTACTTACTAAGCTATATGCTTACTCTCTTTTCTTTTCCTTGTTCTATAGTGTCATCAAGCTAGCTCGGTATTCAGTGATCGTCGGAGATCCATCCACACTATCAGCCTTCTTTTGGTATTTTGAAAACAATATTTTGGGAATTATGGCATGTATAGAAGGCTTAATTGTTTTGTTATTTGTAATAACGAATGATTATTTTGCTTATGGGTATTGACGACTATGTATGGAAAAAGTTCTAAATTTATACGGATTTTACATTTTAAATTTTGTACAGTAGTTTGAATCATGTCCGGTAATGCCTCGTACCCTGTTCCGGCGACGGACCTAGGTGAGGGGTGTTACAAGGACTCGACGGTGGCCATACATATTTTAAATTGCTTACTTTCGTTTATGGTTTTATTTGTTTATGGGGAATTTTTATGTAGTTGGACTTTATGGATTATTTTGCTTTAACTTTGGAAATTTTAATTGCTTTTACGGACTTACAACTTCAACCTTAACAAAATACAGATTTTCTAAAAACTAAGGTTTTCCATAAAATGAACGATTTTACTTAAAAATGAATGATTTCCAAAGCTTCCACTAAAAAGATAAGTTTAAGACGAATCAATGGACATGCATTTTTTTTTTATTTTGATTTAATCATATATTAACAAACGGAAATGGTTTATCGTCAATTTAGTTTTTAATCACCCTATCATGTGACATCGCCAGATCGGTCCATAATGTCCAGGTCGGGTTTGGGGGTGTTATACAATATTTATTTCTATTTTGTTTTGTATGCAAAAACCATTGAGGACAATATACAAATGGTATTAATGTAATTCATGAAAAATTTTATTAAATTAATCTATTCGAAAAAATACAAGTTTACGAACGAATATACTATACTTAGGGCACCAGATCCAACAGTCTCCCACTCGCCCTAGTGAAGCAGATGAGTCATATTTCGCATTGTCATGTTATCAATGTGTTTCTCAAAACTCCTAGCTAGTAGAGTATTGGTAAACAGGTCAGCAAGGTTGTCCTCCGATGTAACTTTGATTACATCTACGATTCCATCTGCGATTGCCTCCCTTATGATGTGATACTTTCTATCAAAGTGTTTTTTCCTCTTGTGATTTCTGGTTTCCTTGGTATAACTATTGTCAGATTGTTATCACAATATAATGTGATAGTTTTTTTCATACTAGGAACGACTTCAAGATTCGTAAGGAACTTTCGAAATCATATTACTTTTTTTGTAGCCTTATAAAAAGCCACATATTCAGCTTCTATAGTAGAGTCAACAGTATAGCTATATATGACACTTCTCCACATTATATACCCACCGCCTATGACAAAGACACAACCCGATGTTGATTTCCTCGAATCCTAATATGTTTGGAAGTCAGAATCAGTATATCTGATAGGAATAAGATCTCTTCCGAAATACACAAGCATATAATCCCTCATTCTCCATAAATACTTGAATATATGCTTAATTGTTTACTAGTGTCTTGGACCAGGATTCGTCTGATATCGACTCATCAACCCTACTGCGAAATAGATATATGGACATATGCATAACGTAGCATAACATACATGAGACTTCCTATTACAAAAGCATAAAGAACATTTCTCATATTTTCTAGATGTGTGCATAACAGATATCTAAGCCCAAAACGTTAAATCTAATTTAATCAAATTTTAATTGTCAATTTTAAAATTCCACAAAATCCTCGATTTATTGATTTATTTACATTTGATGAATTTACTTGAAAAAGATCACAAATAATGGACTCTTTTAAGTTTGATTAAATTTAGGTTTAATTGAATTCATTTTATAAAATTAATTGTGGGTTTGTTTTTGGACCTTTTGAAAGGGAGTTGTTTTTAAATCAAAACTAAGCTTGGGCCTTTTTCACCATCCTTCTCTTGGATCATTAATTGGGGTTCCCAACTCCACTATCACCATCACTAGTTTATCCCTTTGATTAAATTTTAGTAATATATCAAACGAATTTTATAATTTATATTTTTCATACTTAATTTTTTTAACACTTAATTTTTTTAGTATTTAATTTTTCAGTTTGTCAAACAACACCAAAGTCAAAGAAGAAAAATGAAAAAAGAGAATGAAGCCATAACTTGGGGACTCCATTCGTGAATCCGAACGGTAAGGGGGGAGGCGTCGTTGAGAAGAAGATGCCAACAATTGTGGCTCGTTGGATGATGGAGCTCGGAAAGCGCGAAGATTCAAAAGCTTTTAGGTTGATTTTGAGATTTTTTAGAAGTTCTTTTAGAAAAGTAGAGAGAACTTGAGGAGAGGAGCATTTTGGTGTAGTGGTGGGCTGGTGACAGAACCGTAGTGAGGCGGTGTGAAGGCGGCGACTAGGGCTACTAGGAGAAGAAAAAGGAGAAAAAATAAGAGAGAAAATAAAAGGAAAAAGAAAAAGGGAAAATGTTAAAAGAAAAAACTTTAGACAGTTTCTACACGTGAAAATAGAGAAAGAGAAAATTCCAGCATTAGTCCCTCAACCTTTTTGGAGGTAAACTACACTTTAGGCCCTGTAGTTTTAAATTTCTTCTCTAACTTTTTTGTTTGTTTGCATTTTAAGGAAACGGGTTCGATGGCACACGCAGGTAGCTTGGTGCATTCTTACCATTTTTAGTTATTTTAATTCTCTATTTAATTTCTAATTTTAATTTAGATCTGAGAAAAATAAAATTGCTTTTTAAAAACAAAAGAAAAAAGTACCGACAATGGATTTGACGGAATGTGGTAGTGATTCTGTTGAGGCATTAAATTTTATTAAAATTTCAAAACTAAAAATTAAAATATTTAGTAGAATTGTTTGTATATATGTTTTTTTTAACGAGGTAATATCTTCAAATTAATTTGATTAATGATTCAATCATCGTGTTAGGTAAGATTTTATTGATACTTATTAATATCAAGATATCCTTTTTCTAACCCTAATGTATTCATGAGTTTTGTTTTCTTAAAAATAATTTTTTGTTATAAATTAAATAGAGATGGGGAGAATAAAGAATAAATAAAATATGAAAGCAACAGAGAATGTTCTTTATTAATCAAAATGGGTGATTACAATGCTTCATCAGAGTCTCTATTTATATGCATAAGAAGTATAAAAGAAGTAGAGATCTAATTCTAATAACTATTAGAATTTAAAATACATTAAAACTTTATCTTGATCATGATGGACATCCACTTAATAAGATATTCATAACACTCCCCATTGGATGTCCATTGATGGATAATGTGCCTCGTTAAACCTGATTAGGAAAAACCCTATGGGATAAAAACCTAATGAAAGAAAAAGAGTACACAATTTATAATACGCATAATATGCTGCCTCATTAAAAACCTCACCAGGAAAACCCAACGGGACAAAACCTCGATTAAGGGGAAAAGACTACAACGCTATTTACTCCCCCTCATGAAAACATCACATACTTTCTCATATTCTACATATTCAATCTTGAATACTAGTTTTTCAAATGTCTATTTGAATGTATTCTTAACCATTTATATCACCATTCTTTTAAAAGTCATGAGTGAGGGAAATTTGGGGAAATAAATTTTGATCTCTTCAGGAGATTCAACAATAATCATAACAAACTTTAATCATGATCCTTTTATAAAAACACAAATGCATATTTTGGATCATTTTATAATCCTCCTTCAACTACTCAAATTTATCACATATGTTCAAATTATTTCAATTAATATAAATGAATAATTTCCCAAGAATTTCAATATGCTTCTAGCATTCTAAATTCTTCAATGATTTTAATATAAACTTTACTATATAGTGATTTATAAAGGTTATAACAACAACCATTAGATGCAAGTTAAATCTTTTATGAATTTTCAATTTAATAATATATCTAAAGGTTATTTCATCCACCATAAAAGAATATTATATCTTTTCATAGTCAATACCAGTACTTAGTGAAAAACTTTATATTTTTATTCTGCTTTTACAATACTACTTTAATTGCACTCTCACTGGCTTTATACCTTTAGATATCTTAACTACTGGTCCAAGAACTCCACGAATTTAATTGTACTTGAGTTGCATCTTTCTATTTTGATCAATTTATTCCATATTTATAGTCTCAATAGATTTATTCAGGATCCTCCTTTTATTTCATTATTTCAATAATAATATTGCATGCAAAATCATTGTCGACCACTTTTATTATTCGGTGCCACATTTTCTCTAATTGACATAACTTATCGAGATCTCTTATTTTCATTATTTTAAAATTCTTAGGTACTTGAATCTCTTCTGGAGTTTTACATATTAGTTATGTCTTGGGTCTCTTCTAGAGCACTCGCCTCCACTATATGACCATCTAGAAGAATTTTTCATCTTCAATCTATATAAATGCTTATCAAATACATCTAATAGTTAACTTGTAATGAGTTATCCTTATTGAACTTCTGGTTCAAATTACTCTCCCCCTAACTCATTACAAGTTATTATTTCTCTTCCCCTAATGTTGGGAAAACTATCGAATCAAAATTGTAATCACAAATAATGTCATAATTGATTCTCCAATGCATTCAAAACATCTAATAATACAAAGAAACTTATCATTAATATATATTTCCCACTTTCTTTGAGGATTCACTCATCTTTGTGCGTTGTGGTAGAGCAATTGGAACATATATGCACATACAAAAATTCAAAGATGAGAAATATTTGGCTCTTGACCAAAAATCAATTGTAATGGGAGTATTTATAACTTATTGGCTTGATGCGTACAACCTATAAATCAACATAATCTCATGCTGAAATAGAAAGTTTAGTTCTCATAAGTAATGATTTAACTATTAGTTGGAGGCATTTGATAAACAATTCAGCTAAATCATTTTGTGTGTTAACATAAGCTATAGGATGTTCAACTTTTATCCCAATTGACATGCAATAATCATTGAAAATTTGGGATGTAAACTCACCAACATTAGCAAGATGAATTGTCTTAATTGCATGATCTAAAATTAATTATTTAAACAAGTAATCTTGCAAACGACAGGTTGCAAATTAATAACACATATGTGATTATTTTGTAGATGCATCTACCAAAATCATATAATATCAAAACCATCCACATGGTGGATGAATGGGCCCATATTCATTTCAGAAATGGAAGACATTAAATCTCAACTTTAGCTAGTGAGTTTCTAAGAACCAATTTTTATTGAGAACAAGCAACAAATGAGAATTCTTTAAATCAAAGAATCTTCTGGTTCTTTAATGGATGTCCATATGAATTCTCAATTAATTTTCGCATCATATACGATCCAGGATGGTCTAACTGGTCACGCTAAGTAGTAAACGCATTTGTATTAGTAAACTTTTAGTTTACTTTAACATGTGTTTCAATTGTACTAAATTGTAACAAATTGATAATTTTATTATCATTCCTTTTAATTTGTATCCACATATAAATACTATTGTGACATTTACTATTGGAAATGTCTAAATCAATGTGAAGTCTATAATGCCACCAAGTAAATAATTATAATTTCCAAATAATTGTATGCAATATTCGCTTCAGGGAATATGCCAAAATCTTCAAATGCCAAAAAATCTATTAATAGCAAACTTTGAGAGTGGATCTTATTTTCCAGGTGTACAAATGGTATATAACCAATGACTTTTCATGCATAAGTTTCTCTTGCAAGTTCTCAATTGAGAATTTATTCTGAATACTGTAGAGTTATACTCAATTTTTAAAAAACTTGCAACTTCAGGTGCATCCAACCATAACGAGCTTTAGATAGAATTATCATATTCTATTGCTCATGAGTAGATCTTTCACAGTCAAATATTTTGCTTTCAACCCTTTAATAGGGGTGATGACAAAAGAATATCATAAATATTATAAATTAATAACTCAATCCCTCTTTTTTTATTCATATGAAGTATAATATTTTCCTCATTCACAATCTCAATATGAGATCCATTACACATAACTTTTAAAAGTAATGCATTAATCATCACAAATTTTGTGCTTTTTAGATATTGATATATTAGCTCTTTTGAAGCTTTCAACTAATTTTGTATTATCAAATATTTGAATAATATTTGTTTGTTTCAGTACCAAATAAGATAAATATTTTCTCTCTGTAATGATAGAATTCATTATTACATTTTCATATCATTCCTCAAAGAATATTAACAGAAACAAAATATTTGGGCATATGCCACATATGTGACCAATAATCTTTCATATCACATTGATAACATAAGTTATTTTTACCCTTTGAAAAGTTATCTTGAGAACTCTCATTGTTCTCTTATTTATTACTATGTTCTCACTTTTAGTGGTCCATGAGTATATCTTTTGTTTTCTTTATGTTTACATTCACTTCGGGGAATGCAACAAATCTAGTAGGACGGACTTATAAAATCCCAATAGATTCTTTATTTCATAATTACCATAGCAAACATGCGTGAGATTTCAAATTAAAATCTATCTATTAATGTTGTCATGATTAGTCTCAAATTATAATAAACATGATATAATAAATAAAATATAGTAAAATATACCTGAAGATCTTTAACATCATCGTCATCACCATAATCCATTATGAGATTGAATCTTTCAACTTCATTACCATGGATGAGAAGTAGTGATTATAAACATCTTCTCGATTTCATATAGATAACAGTATCAAATCTTTCACCATCCTTAAGAACAAAAAGTAAAATAAGTTAATCAAAATAATGATAAGTATAATGAAAGAAGAATAAAAAATAATAATCAGATATGAAACATTAAATAAAAGAAACTTCCCGTAAAAACTTTATATCTCGTCATCAAAGATATTGAAAATCATGAAGGATAAATTTGCTCGTTAATAAAAGGGACTATCACTTTGAGCAAGATCGTGCTGATAACGTGTTATAAAATAAAGAGAGATGAGGAGAATAAAGAACAAAGAAAATATGAAAGCAACAAAGAATGTACTTTATTGATCAAAATGGGTGATTACAATGCTTCATCAGAGTCTCTATGTAACACCTCAAACCCGGCCCACGAGCCCTGACCGGATCTGGTATGTTACTACGGAAAAACGTGTGAAAATATTTTGATTTAAAAGTGAAGTAAATAAATTTATTGTCTTTTAGAAGGAAAACCTTGTGTATTTAAAATTTTCGAAATAATTTAAGTTGTTACCAAATTTCCAGATTAAAACTTTAACATATATATATATATATACTTAAGATAATAAAATCATTTGCAATTAAAATTTAAATTGTCGATCCATAGTAAACGTAATAACAAAGGAACTTAATGAAAATGCTTAAAACTTCCATGGCCTTATTACAACTCAAAAAAAATAAAGTAAAATGAAATAATAATAAACCAAGGTCTATGTAAACCCAGTTTTCCATTGCATGGCCACCTCGAGTCCTCTCCGGCTCCATCTCCACGATCTACTCATCTACAAAATGATATGGGAAGGGGTGAGTCACCAAGACTCAGTGTATAAGTCCCTAACCCGGTAGTGAAACTCATACACAAAATATTAGTAAGACATGCAAAACATGCAACCCAAAACTAGCCATCCATACTCCTTTAACTACCCCGTGTGGTCAAAACCACTAGTGACCGGAGTCACAAAATCAAGTGATGGGGCCCACCCATCGTGTGGTCAAAACCACTGATGACCATAGGTCACAATTATCAATATGTGGTCAAAACCACTGGTGGTACCAAACCACTAGAACTTAGTCACGATTTATATCAACGGTGTGGTCAAAACCACTGGTGACCGAAGTCACAATTAAACTGATGGGGCCAACCCATCTTGTGGTCAAAACCACTGGTGACAGTCCATAGAGAATATTCCCCCTCCTCTCTTCAATCCCATTACCAACATGCTCGCAACATGCTCAACATATTATCATAAATCACGCATATAAATCATGGCATAGCATATTACCCATCATAACATTCATGTAACATATTTAAAATCACAAGCGACTTACCCGGAATCCATGCTCATGCCCACAAGGCAAACCACTATCACAATAGTTAACTGTAACATAATAAGCAATGCCAACTAATAAAGTGCTTAACCGAAGATCTAAGGAGAAAACCCGAATCTATGCGATATCACAAAATCCCGAGACGTATTCCCGTACTGCTTCTACATTCGTTCACTATAGGTTAGTATCAATAAGTCTTATTCGGCTAAACTAACAATCCCGAAGGACTAATCGCACTCATAACCAAAATATAGCCCTAGGCCGAAACTTACTATCACTTACCAAAATGAGTTTAAATCCCGAAAGCCTTTGTCGATTAGCCCCTAAACCATAACACACATGCGGTAGAAGAAAAGAGAATCAGGGCACTTGAGATTCGGCTAATTACAAGAGGTATTCGGCCACAAGGGAAAGGTGTAGAATCGGGTTTTGCAAGAAAGAAAAGAGATGAAGAGGAAGACTAGAGGAATTCGGCCACACTATAATACATAAAATATTTAAATAACTCACCTATAACCCTCTTGGCCGAAACTTGAAGAAAAAGGAGTAAAACAAAACTATTCACTTATGAATTTTCGGCACACTCCCCCTTATCAAAATTCCAAAACCAATTATGCACTCCAAGAGCCCCACATTCGGCCATTAGTTCCCTCCCTTAACAAACCCCACATCTTTTTTTTCTTCCTTTATTTCTTAACACCCATTCAAAAAAAATAAAAATAAATCCATCATTATCTTCCAATCTTAGTTTAAAATAAATAAACCTTTATCACCTTAATAAATAAATAGAAATAAAAATCCACCACCTCAACTTCCATACAAAATAAATTAATATAAAACTACAATAACCCCATCTTGGCCAAATATTAAAAGGAATTTAATCACCACCCAAAGCTCATCCCTTAATGCCCCATAAAAAATTTTCCTTACCTTTACAAAGTTCCATGCCGTCCCACTACTCCTTTCTCTCATCAAATCCCACATTTTTTTTACCACTTTTAATAAGAATAAAACAACCATTATCCCATATCAGCTCATTCAAAAATAAATAAAATAAGTTTACAATTATCCTACCCCTCTAGCTAAAATTTTAAAATAATAAACCAAGCATTATCTCTTTAAAATAATACTACACCATCCCTTGTTTATTCCATAAATACTTTCCTACTATTATGGCCGTCCCATGTCCCATTTAGGTGATTTAAAATTCAAACTAATTGCTCCATTGTTGTTATGCCATCCCATGCGTTTCCATGAAGTCAACATAAACAAATGAAGATTAGCCATGAATTCAGCCACCATGCTTTGTTCTTCATTATTTATTATCCATGCTTCCAATACTTTTGTTTGCTTGCACCATATTGCTCTTATTTAATTCACTGTAACAACCCAAACCCAGTCTATGCGTTTAGACGAGATTTGGTTTGTCACACCAAACATACATTCGTTTATTCTCGAGTGATTAAAGTAAAATTTGCTACAAAACATTTTGAAAATAGAGTTTTAATAAAATTTAATTCGAGAATTTGAAAGAGTTGTGTCCTAAAGAAAATACTTGTTTGAAAATCTTTATTATTTAAAAATATATTTGTAGAAACCTTAAGAAAATTTTGAAAGAATTTAAAAGAGTAATTTAGGTGTTCAAAATGTTATAAATCACAAAGTTTTTAAGAAAACCATATAGTTTTAACATAAGCCCATAATAAGAGTCTTAAAACGAAATTTAAATCCATCCACACAATAAAATCCATAAAAACATAATAAGAGGCCTTATTACATAAAACCCATAATAGTAATTAAAATATTAACTTAAATAAAGTTCATAGTTTATAAAACCCAAGTTCGTAGTATGGCCTCCACCAAGTCATCTCCGACCCAAGTCCACATCAATTTCCATTACCTGAAAAGGTTGATAAAAATTGGGTGAGTTACAAAGAACTTAGTGTGCAACTCACTTACCACCATTATTGGGCCAGGTCGTCAAGATATTATACTGGGCTTGAGCCCATTTACAGAATTCAACAATATATCATAAGATGAAATAAAATAATTTAACAATGCATGTAAAATGAATTTCCCAAACCAACCTAATATCCATCCGCTAACACCCCCCTACCAACCAACACACCTGTGGGGATCAAGTCAACCCACCCCGCCAAACACACCAATCATAGGCTTTAAGCCTTTAATAATATTGTAGTGCACTACCGAACTAGATTGTGACATTGTCACCGAACTAGAGGCATTTAGCCAAAATTTGTGGCAGAGCCACCGAACTAGAGGCATTGAGCCAAATTTGTGGCAGGGCCACCGAACTAGATTTTTGGCAACTGGCCATTCTTCTCTTCATATACCCCACCCCATGCAATCATGCGTGTATAACAAAATATAGTCATATAACAATTTTTCAATTAATCCATAACACCGGTGGGTTTATCATTAAACATTTCATTTGGCCCATAAAAATAGTTTAGCAACTAGCCCATTTAACAGTTTAGTGAACTTTGGCCCAATTTATCGAACTAGAGTATTTTGGCCCAATTTATCGAACTAGAGTATTTTGGCCCAATTTATCGAACTAGAGTATTTTTCGCAATTTTTCCAACTTTAACCATTTTCATGTATTTACTCAAAAGTATTAACATCACCAAATTTTCGATTTTACCATTTTTACGGTTTTATCACGTTACTTACGATTTGATATCTAACCCGAAAATGAGTGTGAAGTTACACACCTGGTTATGGAGAGAACTAAACTTTCCCGCTCTTCAACACCTATTCGTATCATGATGATTAGAACATTATAATCTAATAATAAAATCGATCTAAACATAACGATCTAGAATTATACCCTCGGATTTCTGTAGTACTTCTACTTGCGATTTCTCCCCGATTGATGGTTCGCTAACCGAATCGAACCCACGAACGAATAATGGTTCGGGAGTACGAACGACTTCGAACAGTTGATTTTCCTCGGTTGAACGTCCGCAACCCGGTGGAAAATCCCGGATTCCCGAAATAGTCCTTTGCTTATACTTAGGGGGAATAACGGAACCTCCCCTCTTCCGAAGACTAAACACCGCCCTCTTCTTCCCTATCTTGATTGTCTTCAAAGACAAAGATCGTTAGCACATCCTAAACATATATATCGATTATGGCTAAAGGTTTTGAGAACGAGATTTCCTTACCACAAATATTCTTGTTCCACAAGGGAAATCGATCCAAGCGTTCTATGTCACACACGACCTCTTGATTTCCAACCTTCCGTTATCGCTAAAGTATAACAAAAATAAACGTTAATAGAATGAACGTTTATTTTGATCTAATAAAGCCTTCAAACCACCATCAATATTCGGCCATAACTACTTTTAACTAATCGAAACTAAAAAGAATTCTTACCCTTTTATCCACGATTTGAAAAGAAAGGATTGTAAACGATGCTTTATGAGTGATGGGGATTTCGGCTATGTATGATCAAAGAAAAGAAAGAAAGATTCGGCTATGGGCACTCTAGCATTCGGCCTTGAGAGTGTAATTGGAGAAAATTTCGATTGAAAGGAAATAAAAGAAAGAGATGAAAGATGGAAGAAAAGATGATGATGATGATGTTTCGGTTTTCAAAGAGAAGAAAAGAAAAAGATGGGTTTAGAAGCTAGGTACAATCGGCAATGGTAAAAAGAAAAGAAAAAGAATGGCTTTTGGTATAGGTGATTTCGGCACTCAAAGAAAAAGGCAAACAAAGAGTACCAAATGATGTGCAAAAATGACCAAATGGTCAAAATAATCAAGGCTTACCAAGGAGCAAATTCGGCCAAAGGAAAAGTTGAGAAGAGGAATGCAAAATTTTGCACAAAGTTGCTAGGAATGACCAAAAAGAAACTTCAAATCCTAGCCAAACTATCACCAAAAATTCGGCTCCCCCTTTAGTCCATATTGCCGTCCCTATGCATGGTCAAATGGCCATGATATTGTTTCCATAAAAATTTCCTTGATACTTGCCTCATATCTTCATATATTTCCTTAATTTATTGATTCCCTTCCTTAAGTTAACAATTTCCTTATTCCTTTGATATACTAACCAAAAATAACAAGTCAACACTTACCATATATGCTCTTGGCTGACACTTGCTATACATGTGCAGAAAAATTAAAAATAAAATTCACCCAATTGCTAAACAAAGGATTCGAACCTTCTCCCTCATGCACTATCTCATGCGCCAACACCACTTTGTCATTAACTCATCTTATGCTTCACTTTGACACTTAAATTAACTTATGTGTCAATGCCACTTAATCCATTTCCATAAATTATCAAAAATTAAAATTATTCCATTCCCAATAAATTCTAATTCTTCTTCAGAACTAAATTAAACACGAAAATAAATAAGAAAAATTTCACTTACTAGATTAATTACTCAAAGCACACAATGAAACAATACTCGAATTTTCAGGGTGTTACATTCACGCATGCTAGACAAGCTATGCTTAGTCTCCATTTAAATTGCTGCCCATCATTTTCAAAAAATGTGATTTAACACATGGGTGTTAAAGATTTCTTTATTATCAAATAAATAAAATAAACATAAAATTACCAATTATCCCATCCTTCCGGCCGATTTAAAAATCAAATTATCAAGCTTAACTTTTATCCCATCCTTTAACACTTCTTCAATAAATAAAATAAAATATCAATTATTCCATCCACACCTAAAACCTACAAACCCCTTGAGTTATGCTCCAAACACATAACCCTTAATCTAGGATGTTACAGTTCTATCCCCTTTAAAAATAATTTCATCCCCGAAATTACCTGGATCAGAAGAGTTGGGGGTATTGCTGCCGCATCACATCCTCGGGTTCCCATGTGGCCTCTTCCGTACTATGGTTTCGCCATAACACCTTTACCAACGGTACCGTCTTCCTCCTCAGAACTTTGACATCTCGATCCAAAATCTGTACCGGCTCCTCCTCAAAAGACAAGTCCGCGTTCACCTCAATATCCGCAATCGGTACGATGTGTGATGGATCTGATCGATAGCGCCTAAGCATTGACACATGGAAGACGTCATGAATCTGGCTTAATTCTGCCGGTAATTCGAGCTGGTAAGCTACTGGTCCCACACGTTTCAACACTGTGTACGGCCCGATGAACCTAGGGCTTAGCTTGCCCTTCCGGCCAAACCTCAGCACCTTCTTCCAAGGTGATACCTTCAAGAAGACCTTATCACCCACTGCATACTCCACATCCCGGCGCTTAAGATCAGCGTAGGATTTCTGCCTGTCCGATGCCTCCTTCAGACGAGTCCGAATTACCCTAACCTTATCTTCCGTCTCTGCCACCAACTCTGGACCCAACCTCTGACGCTCACCCAGTTCTGTCCAACAGGTAGGAGTACGGCATTTCCGACCATACAACGCCTCATACGGTGCCATCTGAATACTCGCTTGATAACTGTTGTTATAAGCGAATTCTGCCAAAGGTAGGTACTCCTCCCAACTACTACGGAAGTCCAAAACACAGCCCCTTAACATATCTTCCAACACCTGGATTACTCTCTCAGATTGTCCATCAGACTGCGGATGAAAGGCCGTGCTGAAATTTAACTTCGTACCCAATGCCTGATGTAAGGCCTTCCAGAATCTCGACGTGAACCGGGGATCTCTATCTGAGATAATGGACACAGGTACTCCATGCAACCGCACTATCTCTGCTATATACAGCTTGGCTAATCTTTGAAGCGAGTAGTCAACCCTTACCGGTATGAAATGGGCCGACTTAGTTATTCAGTCTACTATCACCCATACTGAGTCTTTCTTACTGGGCGTAAGGGGAAGCCCACTTACGAAATCCATCGTAATCCCCTCCCACTTCCACTGTGGGATCCTTACCTGCTGTAACAGCCCTGATGGCAACTGATGCTCAGCCTTAACTTGCTGGCATGTCAGACACTTGCCCACTAACTCGGTTACTTCCCGCTTAAGACCCGGCCACCAAAACTGTTCCCTTAAATCCCGATACAACTTGCTGCCTCCAGGATGCATAGCGTACGGGCTGCTATGAGCTTCTTTAAGGATCCGCTGCCTCAAATCATCATCCATAGGCATACATACTCTCCCCTGAAAATACAACACTCCATCACTGCCCAAGCTAAAACCTTCGGCCTCACCACTCTGTACTTGCAACCTCCGAGTACTCAAAACTTCGTCAGTCAACTGCCTCTCTTTAACCTCATCGATCCAAGACGGTTTTACCCGCAATTCCGTCAGAAAACTACCATCCTCACAGAGACTTAGGTGGGCAAACATTGCTCGCAATTCTGCCACCACTTTACGACTCAAAGCATCAGCGACTACATTAGCCTTGCCCGGATGGTACTCGATAGAGTAATCGTAGTCCTTCAGCAACTTAATCCACCTCCGCTGCCTTAGATTTAAATCTTTTTGGGTCAAGAGATACTTCAGGCTCTTGTGATCCGAGTACACCACCAACTTCTCCCCATACAGATAGTGCCTCCAAATTTTCAAGGCAAAAACCACAGCAGCTAATTCCAAATCATGTGTCGGATAGTTACCTTCGTGAGGCCTCAACTGCCGTGATGCATAAGCGACCACCTTCCCTTCTTGCATCAACACACACCCTAAACCAGTATGCGATGCATCACAATACACAGTGAATTCCTTCCCTTACTCAGGCTGAATCAAGACTGGTGCTTCTGTCAAAATCTTCTTTAGTTTGTCGAAACTCTCTTGCTGCTTCTCAGACCACACAAATGGAACTCCTTTTCTTAGCAACTTGGTCAACGGTGCTGCGATTAAGGAGAAATTTTCCACGAATCTTCTGTAATATCCTGCCAACCCCAGAAAACTCCGGATTTTCGTAACCGACTTTGGTGGCTTCCACTCCAATACTGCCTCAATCTTACTAGGATCCACTCTGATTCCCTCAGCTGAAACAACATGCCCTAGGAAAGTTACCTCCTTAAGCCAGAACTCACACTTGCTGAATTTGGCGTACAACTGTTTCTCCCTTAGAACTTGCAGAACCACATGAAGGTGTGCATCATGCTCCTCCTCAGACTTCGAGTACACCAAAATGTCGTCTATAAACACTACGACGAACCGATCCAGATAGAGTTGGAAAACACGGTTCATCAAGTCCATAAACGCGGCTGGTGCATTCGTCAAGCCAAAAGGCATTACCAGAAACTCGTAGTGCCCATACTGAGTACGGAATGCCGTCTTATGGATATCCACTTCCTTCACCTTCAGCTGATGATACCCCGACCTAAGGTCGATCTTAGAGAAAACCGATGCACCCTTGAGTTGATCAAACAAATCATCAATCCTGGGCAAGGGATATCTGTTCTTTATTGTCAGCTTGTTCAGCTGTCGATAGTCTATGCACATCCTCATTGTTCCATCCTTCTTTTTGACAAAAAGCACTGGAGCTCCCCAAGGCGATACACTCGGTCGGATGAACCCTCTATCCAACAATTCCTGGATCTGAGCCTTCAACTTTACTAACTCTTTTGGTGCCATCCGATACGGAGCTATAGATACTGGCGCGGTTCCGGGTAACAAATCTATACCAAACTCAACCTCACGATCAGGAGGCAGACCCGGGAGTTCTTCTGGAAACACATCAACATATTCCCTTACGGTCCGCACATCCCTAATAGCTGTATCCTTAGCTTCCAAAGCACGAACATGCACGATAAATGCCTCACAACCCTTCCTAACCATCTTTTCTGCCTTCAATGCCGAAACCAGATTAGATAGGTAATCTCTCCTCTTACCTATCATTACTACTTCATTTCCATTCACGCTCTTTAACACCATGCGCTTAGCTGCGCAATCCAGGCTAGCTTGATACTTTACTAGCCAATCCATCCCGAGAATCAGATCGAACTCCCTAAACGGTAGTTCCATCAAGTCAGCCAAGAACACGACCCCTTGGAGTTCTAGGGGTACATCCCTATAGAGTTTATTTACTTCTACAGAGTGACCCAGAGGGCTTAACACAGTCATATTCTTAGAAGTAAGCTCAAAGTCTAAGTTCAGAGTTTTCACTACGCTACTAGCAATGTATGAGTGAGTTGAGCCAATATCAATTAAGGTGTTATAGGGTACTCCAAAGATCAAGAACATACCGGTTATGACGTCAGGTGCGTCGCCCTCCTCTTGACGCCTCGCGGCATAGACCAAACCAGGTTGCCTAGCCTCAGTACCACTGGTATCTCCACTCGGTGCCCCACGACCTCTGCCAACACTATTTCCTCCTCTTCCTGCACCACGACCTCTCGGTGGCTGTTGGTTATCCCTGCTATTCAGTGGACGTTCCTGACCCTCAGACCTTAGTCTAGCTGCCTTTTTCGGACAGTCCCTAACTCAATGTTCCATGGATCCACATTCGAAGCATCCCCGATTACCATTCCAACACTCCCCCGTGTGAGACTTCCCACACCGAACACACCGTGGCGGCCATTGAGTATTAGCAGCAGGAGTAGGCCTAGCAGCTTGATCTGACCTACCATACCTTGTCCTCTTCTGCTGATTACCAGAAAACCTCGAAGATTCGGAGCTCCTCTTATTCAAACTCCTATCCTGATTTCGCCTAACAGACTGTCTTACCCCTTCAGCAACCTTAGCCTTCTCCACTAGGGCAGCGAACTCCCGTTCCTGTTGTGGGGCTATCATCATTCTCAACTCATCCCTCAGCCCATCCTCGAATCTGACACAGCGTTCATGCTCAGTACCCACAATACCACAAGCATACCTACTCAACCGGAGAAATTCAGCCTCATACTCCGCCACCGTCTTATTACCCTGAACCAGGTTCAAGAAAGCCTTCCGCTGCGCATCCACATAACTAGCTCCTATGTATTTCTTTTGGTAGGCTACCTTAAAGAATTCCCATGTGAGGTCCTCCGCCATCGCTCCATCCCTTACGGTGAGCCACCACTGATATGACTCATCCCTTAGTAGAGAGATTATACCCTTCAGCTTTTTCTCAGCTGACAAATCCAGGTCATCCATGACCCTCTCGGTTGATTCCAACCAATACTCCGCCGTACTGGGTGCCACACCTGATACACCTCGGAACACCTCAGCTCCATTAGCTCGGAGTCGCTCGGGTACAGATTTCCGAGCTCCCATACCTCCACCTGCTCCAGCCATCACCTCAAGAACTCGCAGCACAGCCTACGATACTGCCTCACTTCCCGTCTGATCCTGCTGGTCTACATTAAAAGTTAGGGGTGGTGGTGGCGGTGGTATCTCATTATCAGACCCCTGACCCGCCCTAACGGGTTCTGACACGGTCATTCTTCCTCTACCGCCACATCCTCTAGAACTCATTTCTAACGATTGCGCTTTAATCTGATTAAGAAATTTTTATGGATTAGTACTTGTTTCACTTGGTTATCCGCGAAGAAATTTTATGAAGAGAGTTTAATAAGGATTCTTTCGATCATTCAAATTTTCGAGTTTTCTATCCTAATTCACAGAAAACACATCCATTCCATAGTATCTCCCACATACATTCACTCTTCACTTGTTTTCGTCTATTCCTATCCAAGGGGTATTTTCATCATTTTTCCTATAGGGGTATTTTGGTAATAAATCGAGGTCACAAAAATAATCTTTACAAATCAAGGCATTTTGAAATCTCCAAGTTTCGAGGGTATTTTTGAAAATATTTTTCAAATCAAAGGTATTGCAGAAATTTCAGAAATCGGGGTTATTTTTGGTAATTTTGGAAGTCAGGGGCATTTTGTAAATTTTCCAAGTCAGGGTATTATTTTGCAAAAATAGGATTTTTGGATACTTTTGTAAAGTAAGAAAACTTTTATTGAAATCGGGGTAGTACGGTCATTTTAGAAACCAAGGGCATTTTCGTAATTTTGCCAAGGGGCATTTTGGTAATTTTGTAAGTCGAAAATGTTTTGGAAATTTTACTATTTAAAGGGGTACTTTGGTGATTTTAAAACTAGGGTTTTCATAAAAATATGGCTAATCCCTTTCGGGTTTTAGTTATTGAGTTTAGCCTGCGACCGAGTCCTCTTAGTTAGGGTAAACCGTAGCTACACACCAGGTAGGATTCCTGCGAAGAGGAGGTGAGTCACTAGGACTGCTTAAGTACCACGCTCTTCTGGATCCAATCCTAGACATGCGCACCATGGTTGCCACACCCTAACTTGGCAACTTAACCACAGGTTTGTTTAATTAGGCAATTAAAGTCATATGTCATTGTTGGGGTAAACTAGTCCTAGGGTTCAATTACCTATCATACTATCTACGTTCCATTTCTACCCCTCTACAGATAATAACTCACACAGTAGTTGGAAATACTTACCTGAGCGGATTGGTGCCGGAGACTCGATGCCATGCTGTTCAAACCAAAACCATTTTCATAATAGTTCACAGAAGCCTACCAAAATATTTTGGGCCCTGGGGCCCCACAGCCGAGTTTTGAACCGGGCTCTGATACCAATTTGTAACACCTCAAACTCGGCCCACGAGCCCTGACCGGATCTGGTATGTTACTGCGGAAAAATGTGTGAAAATATTTTGATTTAAAAGTGAAGTAAATAAATTTATTGTCTTTTAGAAGGAAAACCTTGTGTATTTAAAATTTTCGAAATAATTTAAGTTGTTACCAAATTTCCAGATTAAAACTTTAACATATATATATACTTAAGATAATAAAATCATTTGCAATTAAAATTTAAATTGTCGATCCATAGTAAACGTAATAACAAAGGAACTTAATGAAAATGCTTAAAACTTCCATGGCCTTATTACAACTCAAAAAAAAAAAAGTAAAATGAAATAAAAATAAACCAAGGTCTATGTAAACCCAGTTTTCCATTGCATGGCCACCTCGAGTCCTCTCCGGCTCCATCTTCACGATCTACTCATCTACAAAATGATATGGGAAGGGGTGAGTCACCAAGACTCAGTGTATAAGTCCCCAACCCGGTAGTGCAAACTCATACACAAAATATTAGTAAGACATGCAAAACATGCAACCCAAAACTAGCCATCGATACTCCTTTAACTACCCCGTGTGGTCAAAACCACTGGTGACCGGAGTCACAAAATCAAGTGATGGTGCCCACCCATCGTGTGGTCAAAACCACTGATAACCATAGGTCACAATTATCAATATGTGGTCAAAACCACTGGTGGTACCAAACCACTGGAACTTAGTCACGATTTATATCAACGGTGTGGTCAAAACCACTGGTGACCGAAGTCACAATTAAACTGATGGGGCCAACCCATCTTGTGGTCAAAACCACTGGTGACAGTCCATAGAGAATATTCCCCCTCCTCTCTTCAATCCCATTACCAACATGCTCGCAACATGCTCAACATATTATCATAAATCACGCATATAAATCATGGCATAGCATATTACCCATCATAACATTCATGTAACATATTTAAAATCACAAGCGACTTACCCGGAATCCATGCTCATGCCCACAAGGCAAACCACTATCACAATAGTTAACTGTAACATAATAAGCAATGCCAACTAATAAAGTGCTTAACCGAAGATCTAAGGAGAAAACCCGAATCTATGCGATATCACAAAATCCCGAGACGTATTCCCGTACTGCTTCTACATTCGTTCACTATAGGTTAGTATCAATAAGTCTTATTCGGCTAAACTAACAATCCCGAAGGACTAATCGCACTCATAACCAAAATATGGCCCTAGGCCGAAACTTACTATCACTTACCAAAGTGAGTTTAAATCCCGGAAGCCTTTGTCGATTAGCCCCTAAACCATAACACACATGCGGTAGAAGAAAAGAGAATCAGGGTACTTGAGATTCGGCTAATTACAAGAGGTATTCAGCCACAAGGGAAAGGTGTAGAATCGGGTTTTGCAAGAAAGAAAAGAGATGAAGAGGAAGACTAGAGGAATTCGGCCACACTATAATACATAAAATATTTAAATAACTCACCTATAACCCTCTTGGCCGAAACTTGAAGAAAAAGGAGTAAAACAAAACTATTCACTTATGAATTTTCGGCACACTCCCCCTTATCAAAATTCCAAAACCAATTATGCACTCCAAGAGCCCCACATTCGGCCATTAGTTCCCTCCCTTAACAAACCCCACATCTTTTTTTTTCTTCCTTTATTTCTTAACACCCATTCAAAAAAAAAATAAAAATAAATCCATCATTATCTTCCAATCTTAGTTTAAAATAAATAAACCTTTATCACCTTAATAAATAAATAGAAATAAAAATCCACCACCTCAACTTCCATACAAAATAAATTAATATAAAACTACAATAACCCCATCTTGGCCAAATATTAAAAGGAATTTAATCACCACCCAAAGCTCATCCCTTAATGCCCCATAAAAAATTTTCCTTACCTTTACAAAGTTCCATGCCGTCCCACTACTCCTTTCTCTCATCAAATCCCACATTTTTTTTACCACTTTTAATAAGAATAAAACAACCATTATCCCATATCAGCTCATTCAAAAATAAATAAAATAAGTCTACAATTATCCTACCCCTCTAGCCAAAATTTTAAAATAATAAACCAAGCATTATCTCTTTAAAATAATACTACACCATCCCTTGTTTATTCCATAAATATTTTCCTACTATTATGGCCGTCCCATGTCCCATTTAGGTGATTTAAAATTCAAACTAATTGCTCCATTGTTGTTATGCCATCCCATGCGTTTCCATGAAGTCAACATAAACAAATGAAGATTAGCCATGAATTCAGCCACCATGCTTTGTTCTTCATTATTTATTATCCATGCTTCCAATACTTTTGTTTGCTTGCACCATATTGCTCTTATTTAATTCACGCATGCTAGACAAGCTATGCTTAGTCTCCATTTAAATTGATGCCCATCATTTTCAAAAAATGTGATTTAACACATGGGTGTTAAAGATTTCTTTATTATCAAATAAATAAAATAAACATAAAATTACCAATTATCCCATCCTTCCGGCCGATTTAAAAATCAAATTATCAAGCTTAACTTTTATCCCATCCTTTAACACCTCTTCAATAAATAAAATAAAATATCAATTATTCCATCCACACCTAAAACCTACAAACCCCTTGAGTTATGCTCCAAACACATAACCCCTAATCTAGGATGTTACACTCTATTTATAGGCATAAGAAGTATAAAAGAAGTAGAGATCTAATTCTAATAACTATTGGAATTTAAAGTAGATTAAAACTTTATCTTGATCATGATGGACATCCAATTAATAAAATATTCATAACAATTTTTAGTATTTTCGCGAAGGGAGATATCAAAAATTATTTTTATTTAAATTTAATGCACTAAAAAATTTAATTATTTTTATTTATAAATATTATGAGGGATCGTGATTTATTATAAAAAAATTAAACATAATATTTTGAACATTACATTTGTAAGTAGTTATCTACCTACTTATTCATCATATTAATAGTTTTAAAAATATATACATTAAGTAAAATTTTAATATTATTATTATTAATCACCATTAAAAAAATTAAATGTTCTCAATAAGATATATATTTTTAATAATTTATCAAACTGATTTTACTATTTATTAATCAAATATAATTGAATTTCTCAAATCTATTAGGAGGATGCCCAAGGTTATGGGCAGGCCCAATTTCATGCCCACCGGGAACAGTTCAGTCACCTGAAATGCAAAACCCAAAGAAACCCTAACTACACCATCTATATAAAGCTCAAATCTCCCTAGTCCTTGCTTTCTATTTCTCTTCAGCCGTCGAAAATGTCGAAGCGAGGTTAGTTTGTATATTTCTCTCTTTCCGTTTGTTTCCCGAGAAAAAAAAAAGAGCAAGCCAAATGAAGACAAGATCCACCTTTTATATTTGCTTTCATAATTCTATAAACAAAACCCAGATTTTATTCATTTTGTTTTCTTTATTTCTTAGAGAAATCTCTTTGTTTGGGGTATTGTTTATTTCTCATAAGCTGTTTGATAGTTGATAAAGATGTGATATTTTTATTAGGGCGTGGAGGTTCAGCTGGTAACAAGTTTAGGATGTCACTGGGTCTACCAGTGGCAGCTACAGTGAACTGTGCTGATAACACTGGCGCTAAGAACTTATACATCATTTCGGTGAAGGGAATCAAGGGCCGTCTTAACCGATTGCCATCAGCTTGTGTTGGAGATATGGTAATGGCTACTGTCAAGAAAGGGAAGCCTGATCTTAGGAAGAAGGTCTTGCCCGCTGTCATTGTGAGACAGCGCAAGCCCTGGCGCAGAAAGGATGGTGTTTACATGTACTTTGAAGGTAAATTTTCGTGTGGATTTCTTGATTTATAGATTGTTTGTAGTTCCATTTCGTTGTAAAGGGACTTGAATATAGTAATCTATTGATGGCTGTTTATGTTTCATAGTTAGGGTGTGTAAAAGGTACTCTTGGTATGCAAATCATAAAATATGTTTTAAGCAGTTTACTAGTGAACCAGTGTTGTTATATTTATGTAGTTCCATTACATTGCAAGGGAACTTGAATTTGGTGATCTATTTATGGTTGTTTATGTTCCATAATTTTGTTTAGGGTGGATGTAATTGTTTGATGTTATAGGTATGCAAGTCATGCCTGTTTACTGGTTAAGTGGTGTTGTGATGTGCACATTATATTAGTGTTCAATTATTTTATTGAGTGAGATTTCTTGTGTTTGGAATCTCCCTTTTTGCAGTTTGAAACATTGTTTCCTCATCCATGGAGTCTCCCTTTGTATTTCTTGCCTCTTTTTTGTTGTTGTTTGATATGCTGGTGATGTGGTGTGGAGAATTTATATGTTCAGGGTCTCTCTATACCTTCCATAGCCAGCTAAATTGACGTACCAGCCTTACCCCAATACCAGGTGGTAACCATTGTTATCATCCCTGTCCAGGTTGGGACATTTTCGATGTAAAATGTTCTTATTATGATCGTCTCTCTATCCCCTTATGGTTGCATGTTTAGTTAAAATAATGTTGTATTGCAAGACATAAGTCTTGTAGCTACTTAAATGTCATGGTTGATACTATTACTAGTCTAGAATCGTTTGTTATCCATTGAGCCTTGCATGTGGTCCATTTATGAATCTTCAAATGTTTCACATCCATGTTTTCCTGTTTTAAGTTCCTAAGTCGAAATGAATCTTGTTTCATTGCAGATAATGCTGGTGTCATTGTGAACCCAAAGGGAGAAATGAAAGGTACAATGACAAATCCAAAGCCAGTTCAACCGTTCAGTAGATCCAATCTTTTTAAATGTTATAGATTAAATGATATTACATTTGACATTTTGTTCTCTGGTTTTCTAGGTTCTGCTATAACTGGTCCAATTGGAAAAGAGTGTGCTGATCTATGGCCAAGGATTGCAAGTGCAGCTAATGCCATTGTTTAGGAACTCACATTTTAGTCATTGTGTTTCTCTGCATGGGACTAATATAGTTTGCTGGATCAAGATTTTGTTTATTTTTATTTTTCCTTCAGAACATCATTTGGATGGTATCTTTTGATTTGATCTTGATTTTGGAGATAAATTGTAGTTTGTGGAGAGCTTTTTTAATGTTTACTGGTGTTTTCATTTTCTAAATCCTGCCGTTAGTTATATTTATCTCAAGTCTCAGTTCATACTCTCCAAACCCGACCAGCCGGTTGGACTGGTTGGATCGTGAATAGGTTGTGGTTGGATCGTGGATAGGTTGGGTTATCGGTCTGGAGTAAGGGGTTGGGTTGGTATCAAATAAATATTCATTTATTTGGGGGATATAAAAATAGAAAATGAATTACGCAGTCTTGGTTAAAGTTTAATGTATGAACTTAAAGCATAAATATGGTATCAAATACAAATTCTTTATTTTGGGGATATAAGTAGGAAATGAAGGGTGATGGGCAGTGTTTTTATTTACTCTTTCTATCCGAGTCCTTGTACATTTTGGAAATGTTCTTGAACAAGCTCCCATCAAAACACCCTCTAACAGCTTCTTTGGACAGAAAACCCTGCTTGTCCTTGGCTACATAATACAACAACAACCATTCCAACTTGGATGCCAACCTGCAAACCCGGAAAATCTCAGTTAAGAGCTTCAGAAAAAGAAAAAGGGTGGAGGTTTGAAGAGAAGGACGGTGGTTTGAAGAGACCATCCAATATAGTCGAAAGCGGCCCGATTTCCCTCAGTCATCTGCCACAACTCTTTGAGTGATAAATTGTCGGGCTTTGTGAGTGCATACTTAGTGAACATGTTCTCCAGGTTCACTGGCATGAACCTGCATTCAACATTTTCCCTATAAGAATCTTATAGATATGTTTGCAGTGGTTGAAATATATAAGAATCTGATATGCAAACCTTCCTTCAGTATCATATGTTGCTGAATCACTCCCATGCTTATCTCTGTGTATTCTCTCTATGTATATGGGAAGTAACGGATTTGGCACCCACCCCTTTGAAATGCAATAACATTATCACCATGTATGACTAATTTAGTTTCATACACCAACTTGGTAAAAACACCTCTCTCTAAAAAAAATAGAATAATTTAGTCCTTATCAATTTCGAAAGCGAGCAATTAAAGATAATTAATCACGGTATTGATGTTTTTCATCAATTTTACATAAATTTGACTAGTATAATAATAATTTTAGCTTTCATAATTTATATATTCTATCGATTTGGTCATAATTTAACAAATTAGATTACTATATTTTTATAAATGTGTAAATTTTGATGCTAAAATTATTGAATTTTACAGAAACAAGACCAAATAAACAAAATATGTAAACGCCGAGGGTTTAATTTGTTATTATTCCAATTAAAATGTTGTACAATTGACAAAAGACATTAACACTGTGATTAATTGTCCTTAATTATTCACTTTCAAATTTGACAGAGACTAAATTGTTCTAATCGTTTTTAGAAGGACTATTTTTCTCAAATTTGAAATTGATAGAGTAACAAATTCTTTTAGCATTTAGTTTAATAATTTGATTATTATATTTCAAGTTGTCGGGCTTTGAACATATTGAAAACTTTTGACACAAAAAATTGTAATTATTAAATACAAGAATGTGGTTTGATATGATAAAAATATCAAAACTTTGCATGAATGTGAGAAGAACTTACCCGGAGAGTGCGATAACTAAATGCTGCATTAATTACAAAAGTTATGACAAAAGAGGAAAATGGATCGAACCCAAGATCTCGAATGCCTGATTTTCACAAAGTCAACATAACATTTATGTAAATGAATTGAAATCTGGAAAAATTAAGCCTAAATATTAAACAATCGCTTAATTAAATTTTATAATAAAATTATAAATATTTACTATGTAAATCAAATGTTCAAATAGTAAAATTAAAATAAATCATTAATTTTTTTTATTTTATTGAAAATTAAAATTTTTAACATTTAATTCTGTTATAAATGTGTTTGATAATATCTTACTAATATTTTTTTAATTTTAAAATAAGTAGGTTAATGTTAAAAATATTAAATTAATTTTATTTTAAAAATAAATTCTCTCTTTTCTTTTTTTGTTAAAAGCAAGATATCCAAATTATTATATATAATTTTATGAAAAATTATACAAAATAAAACAATATTAATATTAATAAGATTAAATTTAAGAAATAAATAATTAAAAAGCATTAATTTTATCAAACAACATAATTAAATTCAATACTTAATTTTATTAATATACCAAACAATATTTTAATATAAAATTTAATAATACAAATTTAAATGCCTAAGTAATTTTGGGTTTCAAATCTCATCATGATTTATCAAAACATATAAAGACAGATACCCTCAAAATAATATATGTTAATTGCGTTGTAAAATGAATGACTTATTGGTAATTTCATATTATTGTCAATTTAAAAGTTTTTCAAACTCGTGCTTTTATATATATATCATATCTTATTGGAAAAGTAATAAGGAGGTTAGGGATGGCAAACACGGAACAATAAATGAACAAATCCACTAAACCATTGAAACTAAACCAAACATTATTCTCTATTACATGAAATTCCAATATTACCCCCAAAAAAAATTGGGCATTTTTCAAACCTCTCATTCTACTTCTCACCTCTACCTTTATTTATTTTAAGCATAATGACTTATTTAGCCATCCAATTTTATAAAAGAAAAAAAATATATTTTAATTTTCTATTTAAATTTTTGTCTCTTTTAGCCTTTGAACTTGTATTGTTTGTTAAATCACCTAAAATAGATCTAAAAGTTTATATTTGTTAACTTTGCTAACGTGACATTCACGTGGTAATTCATGTGTACATCATATTAGCATTTAATTATCTTTTAAATATTAAAAATTATAATTTTTATACTTTTTAAAAATTAATTAATCGTTGGTAAATTTGTTAACTTTTCTATTATTTTTAAGATGATTTAATAAATAACACAAAAATAAAAGTTAAAAGATGTGAAAAATTAAATGGAAAATTATTAAAATAAATTCTTTTATTATTATAAAATTAGAAGACTAAATAAATTATTATGCGGCAATCGATTGAGTTTTATGGTAGGGAAAGAAAGAAAGAAAAAAGAAGGATAATTATACCTTTGAAAGTCTCCCAAGGATAAACAACCCCATCGTTGTTTTGATCGAAAAAGGCAACATGTTGTTGAAGAACAGTCATTCCATTATCCGGATGTCCTTTTGTCCCATCTGGATTTCCCACATCTGCAGCTTGCAGTGCTCTTGCCACATCTGATACCACAATCATTTTTACTATTTTAATTCCATAAACTAACATATTATTTCATCACTAAATAGAACATTTACATGGCTTTGCTATATATTTTTCCAAGTCTGTTCCGATCTTTCTTTCCTTTGTCACTGGTGCCTTGGGTGCTTCTGTTGCAATGCATTCACCGTCCTCCATTTTCTTCTTCTTCTTTTTCTTTTCTTTTCTTCTTCCAAGTTATGAGCCTATGCACAAACAATGAATGCATATTTATAAGCACACTTTCCACAATTACAATTATTTGCTTCTACTAATTAATACTCTAGCTTTTCTATTTTTTTTTATTCTTCATGTCTATTTTACGGTCTATATTTGGGGTTCGTGGCTGTCTCTCCTAACAATATAATCTTCTAGATTCAAATCTAAGTTCTCCTTATAGGAGTGCAATGTGCCTTACCATTGCACCAAATCATTTATTAGTTAGATTTTCTATTTTTAACTATCTTTTTAATTTCACCATTTCTTTGTTTTTCTCTAAAAAAAAGTCTTTGTTCAATGCATTGAAATGATAAATAATTATCATCAATATTGTCTAAACCAGACCGGATTGATTGATTGAACTGGTTGACTCAAAAATTGAATGTTCAACCGATCCTATATAAATTATAATTAGAAATAACTATAACCATTTCAACCTAAAAAATCAGTTAGAAAATGGGAAAATCTTAATTTTTTTTAAAATGATTTTATGATTTTTAAATTATTTTTGAATTTTTCATTATATTTTAATTATTTTTATCATGTTTTCAAATAAAATTTTCCTTAATTTTTAAAAAATTTTAAAATTTTTCTTAATTTTCTAAAAAGAGTCTTTGTTCAATGCATTGAAATGATAAATAATTACCATCAATATTGTCTAAATCAAATCGGATCGATTGATTAAATTAGTTGAATCAAGAATTGGATGTTGAACCAGTGCCATATAAATTATAATTGGAAATAACTATATCCATTTCAACCTAAACATTCAGTTAGAAAATAGAAAAATCTTAATTTTAAAAAATATTTTATGATTTTTAATTTTTAAAAAATTTTCATTATATTTTGATTATGTTTTTAATTAAGTTTTTCCTTAATTTTAAAAAATTATTATGAACTTATTCCTTTTAATTTTTTAAAATTGAAGATTATCCAATGCCAATGGATTCATCCTCTAATCCAAAATTTTATAGATAACATTGATTATACGTTAGAGTTTACTTGGGTTTTATGTCATGTTTTTAGTTAACTGATCACAAGAATCATGTGATCTGGTTGGCTAATATCTCAAGATTGTAACTAAAATTTTTAAAGGTCTAATTATACTTTAGTCTTTCTACATTTTATATATTTGAGATTGAATCCTTTCACTTTTAGGAAGAAGAAGAAGAAGAAGAGGCTAAATTTATGGTTGTAAGGTTTTTGATTCTGTACTTAAGGTGGTAAGATTCTTTAGCATTGTTTCAAATAAAGTAAAGTGAATTTTTTTGAATTTCAAAATTTTTATCTTAATTTTTTATGCAATAGAAATTATATGCACTTTAATATTAACATAAAATTTAAAAGAGTGAACCCCATGTGATGATCCGGTGGTCAAAGGTGTTCATCGTCTCAAGTGTGGTTTGAGTTTGAGCCGCGTTTATTGTTTGGGCTTTACCCTGTTATTGTAATCCACTAAAAAGAATTTATAAGAGTAGTTAGAATTTTCAAAAGAGTGATTAAGTGTGTTATGTATATAAGCACTTTGAATTTTTAAAAAATATTATTTTATTTTTTATTTAATAAACTAATCTCATCAAATTAATATAAGCATTCAATACAAATTAATTCAAAAGTTCAAAATATTGTCCTTCAATATTAAAATCACGGGCTTTCGTGGGTAAAAATCATAGATTAAGGGCTTATTTAACTACAAAAATAGTATTAGAGCTTGTTTAAACAAAATGTAGTTTAAGGGCTCTTTTAGTATATTAGCCTAAAATTAATTATAGGCATAATGTCAAATTTAGCCCTCAATGTTTACATTTTTTTGTCTTTTTGACCTTTATTCTTTTTTTTTTTTTTGAATTAAATTTGGTCCTCAACCTTTTAAGAAGTGACAAACTTTACCATCATCCTTTTAAAAAGAGTTGAAGTGCTGTTTTTTTAATAGAAATAGTGACTAAAATATTAAATTTTCTAAAATGGAAATCTACATGTACTTCATACTAATTTTTTATGAATTTTATGAACTTTTTGTAGTTTTTTCTTTTGAATTTTTTTTATAATTTTTAAATTAATTATGTATTATACAAAGAGTATTAGCATGACGTTAAAAAATATATTTCAATCAACATTTTCATAAAATTATATTTAGTAACTAAATTAAAAAAAAAACATAAATAGTAAAAGTTAAAATTCACATTTATCAATGGAACGCAGAAGACATGATCCCTTAATTCAAGGGATCAGTTAGTCACACAAAAAATATGACATAAAAACCTAACTAAATCCTAACATATTATGTCCATAAAATAAATCCTAACATATTAATTCATGAATGAAAATATATATTAACGAAAAGATGGAGTTGTCTAAGAATTGAAAAAAATCAAATTATTGTTTGGCACAACCAATTATTGGATTTCTTTTTCTTTTCTTTTTTTTTTTATAAATACAATAACTTTTTGATCCAAAAGGTCACAACTTGAAGGGCGAAAGAAGAAAAAATCGAAAATGGAGAAAGACGAATCGTTGGCAACTGTAGCACCCAAAGCACCAGTAACTAGTGAAAGAAAGATTCTAGATAACTTGGACGAAAAATTACCAAAGCCCTGTAATTTTCTAATTCTATTTATTTTTCCAGTTTTCATGCAAAAATAATTAACCCATATTTGAAACAGATTTGGCAAGAGCACTGGTAGCACCTGACGTGGAACATCCAAAAGGAACGGAAGGGCGTGTGAACAATGGAATGAGTGTACTCCAACAGCATGTTGCCTTTTTTGATCGAGATAACGATGGAATTATTTATCCCTGGGACACTTACAATGGTATTTTACCTTCTTTTATTTATTTTATTTTTATTGAAATTAATCAAACTTATATAGATATATATATATATATATATATATATATATTTATATTTAAAGTTTTATATTATAAATAAAATAAATCATAATCTATAATCTATAGAATATATAGAAAAACTTTTGAAATAAAAATAAAAATATTATTTTATGGCATTTAAATACTATTTTATAATTAATATTAAAAGATCCGTATTAAATTACAAATTCACTATTATTTAAACTATTACACCTTTATATCATATTTTAATAATATAAAATTGATACTAATTACATAAACTGAAAATGCAATATTTAATGAAATAGAAAAATACACATGATATTGTTAAAATTTGAATATTAAAATGTTATATCAAATCTAAAATTACACTTTCTATGCATGTTAATTTGCACTTTTGCTACTATTTTAATTTATTGAATTTTGAGTTACACTTTTATTGATATTTTAGTAATATAAAATTAAGATTTGTTGGCCACATTAATATCTAATATTTATATATATTCTCATAGTTGAATTGTCAATTTTTTATTGATTTTCAAGTTTTGACCAATTCAAAGAATTTACTCTGGTTTTGATTATATACACGTGTCTAATTGATCGGACCATCAATTCTCAATTTAATCGATCAATTCAGTTCGATTTTGACAATACTATATTAATTAAAGAGATTGTTTAATATTTATTCCCCCAATTTCCACATTAATATGAGCCTTCTTTTTTCTCCATTTTTAAAATTTATTAACATAAATTATAGGTTAAATTATAATTATAATTCAAAGAAGTTGCATTAAAGTTTTTTTTAAATAAAATAATAAAATAGACATAGTATTATTTTATAATATTAAAATATTATAATGATTTAAACTTTTTTTTATGAATATATAATGAAAAATATGAATACCATAATTGATTAAAAAGGTACTAGAGATATTGAGCTAATAACACGGATGTGTTCTAAACCGAAAATGTTATCAACTTAAACACAAATTAAAAACATTTGAGGCCAAACAAAAAAGAAAGCCTAAAGCTTGGGAGGCCAAACATAATTTACCCTATTTTTGAATATTTATTCCGAGGACTAAAATGAATATTGTGTGATGAATTAGAAAGAATGGTTTACGAAAAAAAATTATAATGGTATTAGCTATTTGAATTAACTAATTGCATTATCAAGGTAGTAGATTAAATTATGTCAAATTAAAATATATAAACTAAATTTCAAATCTGAACATAACAGAAGGACTAAAATCATGATTTAACCTAAATTAATCTTCACTTTGTGTAAACTAGGTTTGCGAGATATTGGTTTCGGTCCAGTATCCTCTTTTATTTTAGGAGTTCTAATCAATGGAGCAATGAGTTATCCTACTCTGCCCGTAAGTTTTACTATAACTTTTGCACATTCTTAATTTACTCAAAACTCAGTGTATATAATCTACGGGAATGAGTACACATCTAAGGGGGAAGTATTCACTTACTGAAGTAGTTTTATTTTATTTTTTTCTATTATTAAGATTTTAATAATCTAATATCATATTTCATGTTCTACTCATGTAAATGATGCATGTTAAGTTTTGAGTAAATTAAAAACATTGAACTATATACTTAATGTGAAAAAACTTGCAATCATTAAATATATATATTGATAAAGGCATTGATATGATAAAATATATCTAATCCTTTCAAAATTTTATGTGACAAGTATAAATACATTGATAGATTTAACTGTTGAAATATTAAAATATTAAAATATTAAAATATAAATGGTTGTAATTAGATCTTTCTCATATATTACATATAGCCATAATGACTTATTTGACCCTCCAACTTAATAAAAAAAAATCATTTTAGCTATTCATTAAATTTATCTTTTTTTTAGTCTTTAAATTTGCGTTGCTTGTCAAATTACCCTAAAATGAATGGAAAAATTAATGTCTGTTAACTTTGCTGACATGGCATAAATGTCAATTTCCACATGGATTGCGTGTAAGCAATTAATTAAATTTTTTAAAATTTAAAAATTCAAAAAAATTTATGAAGATTATTTTAAAAAATAAAAATATTAAAAGTATAAAAATTATAAAGAAATATTTTTTAACATTTAAAAAAAAATAATTAATTGCTAACATAACATACATGTGAAGTGTCATGTGGATTTATGTTAACAAAGTTAATAAACATGAACATTTTCATCCATTTTGGGGTGCTTGGACAAATAATGTAAGCTCAAGAGGGTAAAAGAGACAAAAAGAAATAATAAATGAGAAACTAATATATATATTTGTAAAATTAGAAGGCCAAATAAACGATTATGCCTTATATATCCCATAAATTGCTGATATGGTTTGATTGGGAAATTTGGAAGGGGTGGATACCAAATATTTTGTTACCCATATACATAGACAGAATACATAAAGCGAAGCATGGGAGTGATTCAGCAACATTTGACACTGAAGGAAGGTTTGCATATGAGATCATTTATATATTTCAACCGCTGAAAATTCTTTTATACCCTCTAAATTTACAGAGTTGTTGAATGCAGGTTTATGCCAGTGAACCTGGAGAACGTGTTCACCAAGTATGCTCGCACAGAGCCCGGCAAGTTAACATTCTTCGAGGTGTTGCGATTGACTGAGGAAAATCGGGTTCCTTTTGACTTCTTGGGATGGTTTGTTTTTTTGCTTTTTTCCTCCAAACTCTTGATTTTATTTGGTTTGAGTCTTAAAGCCTTTTAACGTAAGATTCAGTAAGAGTCCGTTTGTTTACATGTAAAAGGTTTTACGGAAAATATTTTCTGCATTTTCCTGTATTTGTTTCACAGAAAATAGTTTGGTCAACTTACAGGCTAAGGTAAAATAAACCCTTTTTCTTGTAAAATAACTTACCCTTTTGAAAAGCGTAAGTTATTTTCCGAAAAAGAGCCGATCTATAGATAATTTTATTTTTATATAAAATTAACTTAAATCAAGCTTAATATTATTATATTGATAATAAATTTTATTTTTATTTTAAAAATATTTAAAATATTATTTTTTCAATATTATTAAATATACATATTAATTATTTATATTAGTCATATAATAAATTAAATATAATAAATATAATTTATTTTTAATAAATTATTTAATATTTCAATTTTATTTTAATAATAAAATTTAAAAATAATAATTTTAAAATATTATTCACATATTATTGAAAATATTCAATATTAATATTTTAATAATAAATATTTATTACAATTATAAATATATTAATAATAAATGTTTTGTAGTATAAAGGTTAAAATATGTCATAAGTCTATGTACACTTCACATATTTGTAATTTAGTCTTTGTACTTTTATTTTCAAGAATTTAGTCTATTTACTTTTCAAATTTGAAAATCAAGTCTAATTGTTGACATCGTTAATTTTTTTTGGCCAATTTTGTTGATCACATTTTTAAATAAAAATACCCAATTAGTAGTCATGTAATTAAAAAATGATGTTGTAATGAATATGAATTTAACATAATATTTTTAATATATGCAAAAACAATGTAAAATATAAAATTATAGATAAAAATAAATTCAATTAAACAATGAAAAAAATAAGAAAATCTCAAATGTATGTTTGTTTAATTGAAAACAACTTTTATGAAATATTTTTAAGAAATCTACCAAATAACAGAAAATATTTTACATAAATTCATTCAAACACCAAAAAATATTAACTTGTCCAGAAAAATAAATTATTTTTTAAAAATTATTTTTCGAAAACTATTTTCAGTGAAGCAAATGGAGCTAATTGTTGTTTGATAATGGATTTGCAGGATTTTGGCCAAGGCGGAATGGTTGATTTTGTACTCGCTTGCCAGGGATGACGAGGGGTTTCTATCTAAAGAAGCAGCTAGAACGTGTTGTGAAGGGAGCTTGTTTGAGCAGTATGCGAAAATGAACAAGGGTGGTGACAAAAAGCATAAATGAAATAAGGCATAATGACTATTTTGAACCTCCAATTTTATAAAATAATTATTTTAGCTCTTTATTTATTTATTTTTCGCTTTTTTAACCTTAGAGTTTGTATTTTTTTTGCTAAGTTATCTTAAAATGGATGAAAAATTTAACGTTTGTTAACTTTACTGGCGTGACATACACATGGATTGTCATGTGAATGACATGTCAACATTTAATTAATTTTTAATAATTTAAAAGTATTATAATTTTTACACCTTTTAAAAAAAATTTATGATTTTTAAAATAATTTTTTAATTTTTTTAAATTAAAAAAATAATTAAATACTGATGTGTTATTCACGTGACAATTCATGTAAAGTTAAAAAATGTTAATTTTTTATTCATTTTGGGGTGATTTAACAAAAAAACATAAGTTTAAAAACTAAAAAAGATGAAAAATTAAAAGGAAAGTTAAAATAAATTTTTTATAATACTAGAGGACCAACTAAGTCATTATGCCAATATCAGTGATTTCGGTTGCTAAAATAAAATATGTTTATATTCTCGTAATGAAAATAAAACATTTGTATTTTTATGTAAGGCATAACCTTTTACATTATAATTAAAAAGGAAGACAGATTAGGTTACACAATAAATAGTACTATGTAAATGTTTGTTTGTTTTGTTTTTATATTTTATGTTTATAGATGTAGCACATTTAGAAAAAGCTTAATTTATGAATTATTTTTTAAAATATACTGTTTTTTTTATTTTGGTATTTAAAATCTTTTAGGCCTTTGATACTTAAATTATTTTTTATTTAATTTTTTAACCAACATAAAAAAAAATTGACGACTATTTTAGCCAATAAAATAGTACATGGCAATTTTAATAAAAATATATAGAATTTATTTTATTAAGCATATGTAAACTTTAAATTTTATAAATATATAAATATAAAAACCTAGAATATATAAAATTAAGTCATTAAAAAATGGTCGTGAATTCTTGATTTAGGCTTCGACTCAAACCTTGATCTCAAGTCAAGAAATTTTATAAACAAACAACTTTTTCAAACCAAACCTTAATTTTAAACTAGGATTTTAATCCAAGTAAAAAAAAACTAAAATTTTTAGTTTTCGGTTTTTGAAAAAATGTATTTCAAACAAATTCCGTAACATTACGTTTCAAACCAAGCCACTAATACATCTCTTGGAGGTCATTATACATCTTATTACTACTGAGATGCATAGTTTAAGGGCTACTATGTGCCTCGGTAGGAATTGTATGCCTTAAATCTCCATCATTCAGCACACAAAGTCTCCCTCGGAAACTCAATATACCATTTGCATTAAGATCAAAATCTCCCCTAACACCTTGCTCTACCAGTTGAATCATCTTTACCAAACTCTCATATATTATTTGTTTCTCCTTAATTTGTTGTGACAAAGTCGGCTTCACTTGAAGCTCAGGCAACAACCCACCATCACTGGTTATACTCAAATGTGCAAACATAGCTCGCAACTCAGTCATCGACTTCTTACTCAAGGCATCCGTGACTACATTCGCTTTGTCAAGATGATATTTTATCACACAATCATAATCTTTTAGCAGTTCAATCCACCGCCTCTGCCTTAAATTCAACTCCTTCCGAGTAAGGAGATACTTAAGGCTCTTGTGATCCATGTAGATAACACATCTCTCACCATACAAATAATGATGCCAAATCTTAAGTGCAAATACCACAACAACTAATTCCAAGTCATGGGTCGAGTAAGTATGCTCATGTAACTTCAATTGTCTTGAGGAATATGCCACAACCTTACCCTCCTACATTAACACACAACCGAGTCCTATATACGAAGCATAATATAAACTACAAAATCTTTCTAGGACTTCTGTTGAATCAACACAGGTGCTTCGATCCAAACTGCCTTAAGTTGCTTGAAGCTTTTCTGTCTTTCATCCATCCATTCAAAAACTACATTTTTCTGTAGTAGCTTCGTTAAGAGTGCAACAATAATGGAAAACCCCTCAATGAATCTATGATAGTAACTAGCCAAAACCAAGGAACTCTGAACCTCAGTAACACTTTTTAGCGGTTTTCGTTCCAAAATTACCTCAACCTTTTCCGGATCCACACAAACTCCGCCTGTTGATACAATATGGCCTAAGAATGTCACATCTTTTAGCTAGAATTCGCACATGCTCAACTTCGCATACAGTTGCTTCTCTCGCAATATCTACAAAACAACATGCAGTCTCTATAAAGACAACTACAAATTGATCTAAATATGAATGGAAAACATGGTTCATCAAGTCCATGATACGGTATGAGCATTAATAGCCAAATGTCATGACCAAAAACTCATAATGCCTATACCGAGTCCTGAATATAGTCTTTAAGATATCTGACTCCTTCATCTTGAGCTGATAATACCCTGACCTCAAATCAGTTTTGAAAACACAGTCGCTCCTTGGAAAAGATTAAACAGGTCATTGATTCGAGGCAAAAGATACTTGTAACGCCCTCAAAATTTAAGTCTTTAACTTTTGCATGATAGGACACAAATTGCTTGTTTGCTTTAATGGCTAAGTGATTTGGGTGTGTATGAGAGTGTTTGAGAAGCCTGGGTTCAAGTCATGGCTTTTGCAGAATTTTTAGTTTTGCTCTTAAATGAATCTGGACACTGGCATATAGGCCTTATAAATAATAGTGCTTGTTTTATGACACAAAAAGAGCTTGTGGTCTAGTGGCAAGGTGGCGTGTTGTGTAACTGTGAGGTCTGAGGTTCAAGTCTTGGGTTGCACAATGGAGTATTTATTTTGCTGCTTGAGCTGTGTAGGTAGTGGAGTTGGACTGAAACACAGCTAAGGGGAGTTTAAATAGAAGTTGAATGGAGTTGTTGGGGGAGTTGAGGAGAAATCGGTGGAGTAATTCAAGGAGGGATAAGGGGAGAGATACTAGGAGAAAATCAAGGAGTTTGATTGAGAGGAAGTGTTATGCCGTTTAGGGAAACTCTAGCTTTAAGAATTTGGCTAGGGAAGATATTTGTCATTTTTGACATTGGAGGAACATTTGGTGTTAGCATCTGTCGAATTCTCCTTTTCTTTTCTTTCATTTATCCGCTTTTGGTTCTTTTCAGTTTCTGTCCTAGCTGATTCACTCTTCTCCCTTGTTTTCATTTTCTTTTCTCAAATCTGGCTGAATAGTATATCCCTCATTCTTTTCTCTATTTTTCTTTCGGTGTTCTTCTATTTTTGGGTTTTTTGGTCGACTGTTCCCGTACTCTGCTGTGGTGTTGTGGTTTCGGTCTTACAAGAGTTCTGACGAATCAGTAGGTACTCATAAGTTCCCTCATTTTATTCATTGTTATTTCTTTATGTGTTAAAATTCATTTTCTTCTATCTTTTTTGAAAGACGAATGCTTCTTCTTACGTGTTCTAGTTGCGATTCTTGTCTTTTCCTTGCGATGTGGTGGTTGTTGGGTGCTAAGTACTTCAGTGGAGTGAAGTGGTGTAAGTGACTGAAGCAATCAAAACCTTTTTCGTTCATCATTTAGTTAAGGTAAAAGCATTATCTTGGTGTTTTGAGCATAGGCTGAATATCCCTATGTTTCTGCAAGTTTGACATTCATGGATTTAAGACACTTGTGAATGATTCTACCTGATGAGATCTGTTGTTATTGCAGTAAGTCGGCAAGTAGCGTTCGATCATTTTAGTCAGCGATCTAAGAGGAGTAGATCGCATATTACTCAGTCAAGGTTGGGTGCTTGAGAAACTTGGAGCGATTGCGTAAACAGGTGTGTATTCACACTGTTTTGACTGTAGAACGACAAAAGCTGAAAAGTTGAAAAGCCGAAAGATTGGGCTTTGAGGTCACATGGGCGTGCAAACGCTTGAATGGTCAAACCGAGCCTATGAATCACGGGCGTATGATTGTAGAGGCCTTCATGAACATTTTCATGGGCTTAGGCCGTAATGGGCCACGTTGGGCCGAAAAGGGGCCGTGTGGGCCCAATGGGCTCGTGGGCCCACACAGATGAAATCAATGACTTATGGAAAATATTGGACTGGGCTATGTAAGTCTCATAGCCATGGCGAAATCTGAGTTAAACGGGCCGCACGAGCATATGGGCCCACTTGGGGCGAGTAATGGGCCTTGGGCCCATTTACACTGTTATGACCATTTAGGTTACTTAAGTCGCTCGAGGCGACTGTGGACCTTCCGAAAGGCCGATATCTGCACCGAGACCCCAAAGTAGGTAAAATGACCAAAATACCCCTAAAGGGTGAAATGACTATTTTACCCCTAATAGATGGAAATGACGGTTATACCCTTAAAGATAGGTGGACTGATGTGTTCATGATTTGTATATGACTATTACTGAGTATGACATTCTGCATATACGTATGATTTATGACATAACATACTGCATGGGGTTGGGATACTGTTATGTAGGAAGTATACTGTACTGGTGGCTTTGTCACATACACTGTTACTAGCAGTTTTGCTGTAATACTGTTACTGGCAGCTTTGTTGCGATACTGTTACTGGAAGCTTTGCTGCGATATTGGTGTGTTGGCTGGGTGGGTCGATTTTCTCCCCACATGGTGTGTTGGTGGTACGTAGTGGTGTGTTGGCTGGATTGAGGATGGGTTACATTATTGCACTGTACTGATATAGTATTGGGCTAAGGCTGACACTGTTACTGTGTTGGGCTAAGACCCACACTGTACTGTTACTGAATAGGGCTCAAGCCCAGACTGTTATTGCATGTTGTATACTGACTGACTGATAGGGAATTACACATTAAGTTTTTCGTAAACTCACCCTTTCCTTTTAACTGTACAGGTAATCCTCTACCATAGGCGATTTGGTGCTGTGTGGGACTCGGAGGTGGCCACACAACTGCAGCTGTTCTACACTTGCTTTTATTTAAATTTAAAGTTTGTGTTGGGTTTTGTTTATGTAATAAGGCCATGTACCTTTTTTTAAATTTTTAATTAGGCTATTGCTTACTTATTTTAAACTATTAGTCTAGGAGAAGACGAATTTTCAAAATAATTACTATTTTCAAAGACACAAAATTTAAACATTAGAGTTTTCAAAAGCTTCTGCGATTTTAAATCAACCTATTATAACAACAGCAGATAATAAGGCCAACGTTTTGACTAGATGATTTGTTAAATAATAATAAAGGGGTTTTAAACTTAAAAACAAGTGTTTATCAACAAGTCCAATTTTTGAAAGACACTTCAATGTGACACGTCAGATTCGTCCATAACATTTAGGCCGAGTTTGGGGTGTTACATTTAGTGGTATCAGAGCCAAGTTACAAAACTCGGCTGTGGAATGGGTTTTGAAAATATTTGGAATATCTGAAAAACTGTTCTTGAAGTGTTTTGGAAGGTTTACAAGTGTTGCATACCGAGTCTCCAGCGCTGAATCCGTAAGTTTTCTTTATACTGTAGACTGCTTGAACTGAAATACACTGAGAGAATACTATAGATAGTAGGACTGTACTGAAACTTTTTAGTTAGAGTAAACTGAGGCTGTAGGAAACTGAAAATTGTAGGGAGACCTTGATTTGCGAAAACAAAACTCTGATTACCGCTTTTCATAAGACATCTATTAATAATTACTGGAATTACAAACTGATACATAAAACTTCTTAAACAGATAATACGTTATTTGATATGAGCACTAGAGATACTCGTGGAAGGGGTACACGAGGCAGCGGTAGAGGCCGAGGAAGTGCTAGGGCTGGGTCTTCGGCATCAGGTCACATGCCTAATGTTGAGGCTAGGGACGCACCAGCTTCACCGGTGATTGAGACGGGATCATACGATCGAGCGACTAGGGATGATGCATTATTCTAAGCTAGGCTCCGCATTCTAGAAAGGGTCGCAGGGACCAGTATTAGTGCTGTGGGTCTATTTTAGAACGACTCCGGTTGAATGGAGCGGAAATCTTTTGGGGTATTTCTGGAGTAGCCACATTACCCTAATGTGGCTGAATACTGGTTGGAAGCCACAGAAAGAATAATGGACGACCTCGACTACCCTTCTGAACAAAACTAAGAGGTGCAGTGTCTTTACTACGAGACGAGGCCTATCAGTGGTGGCTTACTGTGAGAGAGGGTACTCAGGTCGACCGGTTAACATGGGATTTTTTTAAGGCGACATTCCAAGGAAAGTATGTGGGCGCAAGTTATATGGATGCCCGAATAAGGAAATTTTTGAGCTTAACTTAGGGGAATAAAACTGTGGCAGAATATGAGGCAGATTTCCTACGACTGAGTCGCTATGCTCGCGGGATAGTGGCGGCTGAATATAAATGCTGTGTGCGATTCAAGAACGGTCTCCGAGATGAGTTATGAGTCTTGATAGCTCCGCAGAGGGAGCAAGATTTTACTGCCCTAGTAGAAAAGGCAAAAATCACCGAGGACGTGAGTGCTTTAAGCGCCAGAACTGTGAGAAGGATAGGGGCAGATATAAGAGAGATTCAGAGCCCTCAAGTTCTTCTGGAAGGTCAGGTTTGATGGGCCAGTCCGAACTGGGGCTTTTGTTGAAAGACCACAGCCTTGTGCTGATTGTGGGAGACATCACCAGGGTGAGTGCTGGAAGAAGATTGAGGCATGTTTCAGATGTAGGTCTATGGAGCATCAAGTCAAGAATTGTCCTCAGAGGCCTGTTCAGATGCAAGTTGTAGGTCAGGGTTATGTTCAGCCAGCAAGAGGTGGTCAGCAGCCACTGAGAGGCCGTGGGCAGGCTAGGGGTGGAAATGGTGTGGGACGAGGTCGTGGAGCGCCAGACAGAGATACTGGTAACATTGAGGCTAGGCAGCCAACACTAGTCTATGCTTCTCATCGTCGAGAGGATCGTGACGCTTCAGATGTTATAACTGGTACGTTCCTAATTCATAATGTATCTTACACTGCTCTGATTGATATAGGGTCTACGCATTCATACATTGCATACACTGTGTCTGGCACATTGGGTATCATGTGTGAGAGTACTGTTAATGAGATGACTGTGTTAAGTCCACTGGGACAGTCGGTAAGAGTAGACAAGTTGTTCAGAGATGTGCCCCTAGAGGTTCAAGGAGTTATATTTTCAGCGGATTTGATGGAGCTACTGTTTGGTGAATTCGGTAAAACACCATGCAAGTTTAGATTGTGATGCTAAGTGTATGGTGTTGATGACTACAAATGATGAGGAGGTGGCTGTTATTGAGGAGCGAAGGGACTTTCTGTCTAATGTGATCTCTGCATTAAGAGTCGAAAAACTAGTTCGCAAGTGTTGTGAGGTGTTTCTAGCCTATATTGGTGTATTTGATTTTGAGGGTCCTTCTGTTGGAGATATCAGAACAGTTAAGGGTTTTTCTGGTGTATTTCCTGATGAGCTCCCTAGGTTGCCTCCGAACTGCGAAGTTGAATTTGGTATTGATCTTCTGCCTGGAACAGCTCTAGTGTCCATCGCTCCTTATAGGATAGCACTAAAGAAGCTGGTGGAGTTAAAAGATCAAATCCAAGAACTGTTGGATCGAGGATTCATTCGACCTAGTGTGCCTCCATGGGGAGCACCAGTGTTGTTTGTAAGGAAGAAGGATGGGTCCATACGCATGTGCATCGACTATCGGCAATTGAATAAACTGACTATCAAGAATAAGTATCCTTTGCCTAGGATTAATGGTTTATTTGATCAGCTACGAGGAGCTTCGGTTTTCTCCAAAATAGATCTTTGTTCTGGGTACCATCAGCTGAGAGTTAAGGAAGATGATGTGTATAAGACTGCGTTTAGGACTCATTATGGTCATTACAAGTTCCTAGTTATGCTGTTTGGGTTGACGAATGCACCAGCTGCCTTCATGGACCTGATGAACCAAGTATTCTAGCCTTACCTGGATCGATTCGTGGTGGTATTTATAGATGATATCTTGGTGTATTCTAGAACCGAGGATGAACATGATGCACATCTCTGAATTGTTCTGCAGATTTTAAGGGAGAAACAATTGTACGCTAAGTTCAGCAAGTGTGAGTTCTGGCTGCGAGAAGTGACATTTCTGGGTTACGTGGTGTCTGCCGAGGGGATTAGGGTTGATCCTCGAAAAATTGAAGCCATACTGGATTGGAAACCACCTAAGACTGTATCTGAGATTTGAAGCTTTCTGGGTCTGGCAGGGTATTACAGACGTTTTGTTGAGGGGTTTTCCTTGATTGCTACACCTCTGACTAAGTTGTTGCATAAAGGAGTACCGTTTAACTAGACTTATAAGCAGCAAGAAAGTTTTGAAAAACTAAAGAAAGTTCTGACTGAGGCCCCTGTCTTGATACAGCTAGAGTCTGGAAAGGAATTCACTGTCTACAATGATGCATCATACCTTGGTTTGGGTTGTGTGCTGATGTAGGAGGGTAAGGTGGTTGCTTATGCATCTCGTCAGCTTAAGCCTCACGAGGCGAATTACCCTACTCATGACTTGGAGTTAGTCGCGGTGGTATTCGCACTGAAAATTTGGAGGCACTATTTATATGGTGAGAAGTGTATTATCTACACAGATCACAAGAGTCTCAAGTACCTCCTCACTCACAAGGAGCTGAATCTTAGACAGCGAAAATGGATAGAGCTGCTTAAGGATTATGATTGCTCGATTGAGTACCACCCTGGTAAGGCTAACGTGGTGGCTGACGTACTGAGCTGTAGGGCTGTATCTGATTTACAATGTTTGATGATGGTAGCTTGTTGGCTAAGCTGCAAGTTAAACCGACATGGACTGAACAGATTAAGGGTAAACAGTTGTTGGATGAGTCACTAGTTCCTCGTTTCTGACAGGTTGAGAATGGGGAAACTTCGAATTTTAGGCTGAATAGTAAATGAGTACTGTGTTTCCATGGGAGAGTCTGTGTACCGAAGGATTCTGATCTAAGGCAATCTATACTACAAGACGTGCATAGTAGTCTATATGCTATGCATCTTGGCGGAAACAAGTTATACCGAGATCTTCGTGAGCTATACTGGTGGCCAGGACTGAAACGCGAAGTTACTGATTTTGTGAGTAAGTGCTTGACGTGCCAGCAAGTTAAGGCTGAGCATTAGCTGCCTTCATGGTTACTGCCACTAGTTAAGATTCCACTTTGGAAGTGGGAGAGGGTGACTGTGGATTTTGTGAGTGGGCTGCCCTTAATGCCTACTAAGAAGGATTCGATATGGGTTATTGTAGACTGATTGACTAAATCTACCTATTTTATACCAGTCTGTACTAATTACTCGTTACAGAAGCTGGCAAAGTTATATGTGGCTAAGATTGTGAGGCTGCATGGGGTACCGGTTTCCATCATGTCTGACAGAGACCCTCGATTCACATATCGGTTCTGGAAGAAATTACACGAGGCTTTGGGTACTAGGTTGGACTTCAGTACTGTGTTTCATCCTCAGACAAATGGTCAGTCAGAGAAGGTGATTAGATACTGGAGGACATGTTAAGAAGTTGTGTAATTGATTTTCGAGGTAGCTGGGAAGACTATTTGCCTCTAGTAGAGTTCGCGTATAATAATAGCTACCAGTCCAGTATTCAAATGGCACCGTACGAGGCGTTATATGGTCGTAGGTGTCGTACTCCTACCTGTTGGATTGAGCTGGGCGAGCGGCGAGTTTTGGGGCCAGAGTTAGTTTCTGATACCAAAGAAAAGGTAAAACTGATTCGAGACCGGTTAAAGGAAACATCTGATAGGCAGAAGTCTTACGCGGATCTTAAATGCCAAGAGATTAAGTATTCTATGAGGGACTTCGTATTTCTCAAGGTCTCCCTATGGAAAAAGATACTAAGGTTTGAGCAGAAGGGTAAGCTTAGCCCTAGGTTCATTGGGCCTTACCGTATACTGAAGCGTGTGGGACCAGTCACCTATCAACTTGAGTTGCCTCCAGAATTAGACCAAATTCACGATGTGTTCCACGTCTCTATGCTGAGGCGTTATCGCTCTGATCCCACACATATAGTACCAGTCGATGAGATCGAGGTTAGGCCAGATCTGACCTTCGGACCGTGAGGTTAAAGTACTGAGGAAGAAATCTATTCCACTATTCAAAGTGATTTGGTGTAATCACAGTTCAAAAGAAGCCACGTGGGAACCTGAGGAGGCGATGCGTCGACAATACCCTCATCTATTCTGACCAGGTAAATTTTGTGGCCGAAATTTCATTAAAAGGGGTAGAGTTGTAACGCTCCAAAAATTTAAGTCTTTAACTTTTGCATGATATGACACAAATTGCTTGTTTGTTTTAATGGCTAAGTGATTTGGGTGTGTATGGGAGTGTTTGAGAAGCCTTTAACTTTTGCATGATATGACAAAAATTGCTTGTTTGCTTTAATGGCTAAGTGATTTGGGTGTGTATGGGAGTGTTTGAGAAGCCTGGGTTCAAGTCTTGGCTTTTGCAGAATTTTTAGTTTTGCTCTTAAATAAATCTAGACACTGGCATATAGGCCTTATAAATAATAGTTCTTGTTTTATGACACAAAAAGAGCTTGTGGTCTAGTGGCAAGGTGGCGTGTTATGTAACTGTGAGGTCTGAGGTTCAAGTCCTGGGTTGAACAATGGAGTATTTATTTTGCTGCTTAAGCTGTGTAAGTAGTGGAGTTAGACTAAAACACAGCTAAGGGGAGTTTGAATAGAAGTTGAATGGATTTGTTGAGGGAGTTGAGAAGAAATCGGTGGAGTAATTCAAGGAGGGATAAGGGGAGAGATACTAGGAGAAAATCAAGGAGTTTGATTGAGAGGAAGTGTTATGCCGTTGGGGAAACTCTAGCTTTGAGAATTCGGCTGGGGAAAATATTTATCATTTTCGGCATTGGAGGAACATTTTGGTGTTAGCATCTGTCGAATTCTTTTTTTCTTTTCTTTCATTTATCGGCTTTTGGTTCTTTTCAGTTTCTATTCTAGCTGATTTACTCTTCTCCCTAGTTCTCATTTTCTTTTCTCAAATCTAGCCGAATAGTACATCCCTCCTTCCTTTCTCTATTTTTCTTTCGGTGTTCTTCTGTTTTTGGGTTTTTGGCTGACTGTTCCCGTACCTTGCTGTGGTGTTGTGGTTTCGGTCTTACAAGAGTTCTGACGAATCTGTAGGTACTCATAAGCTCCATCATTTTATTCTCTGTTATTTCTTTATGTGCTCAAATCTGTTTTCTTCTATCTTTTCCGAAAGCTGAATGCTTCTTACGTATTCTAGTTGCGATTCTTGTCTTTTCCTTGCGATGTGGTGGTTGTTGGGTGCTAGGTATTTCAGTGGAGTGAAGGGGTGCAAGTGACTGAAGCAATCAAAACCTTTTTCGTTCATCGTTCAGTTGAGGTAAAAGCATTATCTTGGTTTTTTGAGCATAGGCTGAATAAGTCGGCAAGTAGCGTTCGATCGTTTTAGTCAGTGATCTAAGAGGAGTAGATCGCATATTACTCAGTCAAGGTTGGGTGCTTGAGAAACTTGGAGCGGTTGCGTAAACAGGTGTGTATTCACACTGTTTTGACTGTAGAATGGCAAAAGCCAAAAAGCCGAAAGATTGGGCTTTGATGTGACATGGGCGTGGGAACGCTCGTGTGGTCAAACCGAGCCCATGAATCACGGGCGTATGACTGTAGAGGCCTCTATGAATATTTTCATGGGCTTAGGCCGTAATGGGCCATGTTGGGCCAAAAAGGGGCCGTGTGGGCCCAATGGGCTCGTGGGCCCCACACGGATGAAATCTACGACTTGTGGCAAATACTGGACTGGGCTATGTAGGTCTCATAGCCGTGGCGAAATCTGGGCTGAACGGGCAGCACGAGCATGTGGGCCCACTTAGGCCCATTTACACTGTTATGACCATTTAGGTTACCGAAGTCGCTCGAGGCGATTGCGGACCTTCTGAGAGGTCGATATCTGCACCGAGACCCCAAAGTAGGTAAAATGACCAAAATACCCCTAAAGGGTCCGCTAATAGATGGAAATGACGGTTATACCCCTAAGGTTGGTGGAATGATGTGTTCATGATTTGTATATGACTGTTACTCAGTATGACATTCTGCATATACGTATGATTTATGACATAAAATACTGCATGGGGTTGGGATACTGTTATGGAGGAAGTATACTGTACTGGTGGCTTTGTCACATACACTGTTACTAGCAGCTTTGCTGCGATACTGGTGTGTTGGCTGGGTGGGTGATTTTCTCCCCACATGGTGTGTTGGTGGTACAGAGTGGTGTGTTGGCTGGATTGGGGATGGGTTGCATTATTGCACTGTACTGATATGGTATTGGGCTAAGGCCCACACTGTTACTGTGTTGGGCTAAGACCCACACTGTACTGTTACTGAATAGGGCTCAGGCCCAAACTGTTACTGTATGTTGTATACTGACTGACTGATAGGGAATTACACACTGAGTTTTTCATAAACTCACCCTTTCCTTTTAACTGTACATGTAATCCTCCGCCATAGACGGTTTGGTGCTGTGTGGGACTCGGAGGTGGCCACACAACTGCAGCTGTTCTAGACTTGCTTTTATTTAAATTTAAAGTTTGCGTTGGGTTTTTGTTTATGTAATAAGGCCATGTACGTTTGTTTAAAATTCTAATTGGGCTTTTGCTTACTTATGTTAAACTGCTAGTCTAGGAGAAGAATTTTCAAAATAAGTACTGTTTTTAAAGACACGAAATTTAAACATTAGAGTTTTCAAAAGCTTCCGCGATTTTAAATCAACCTTTTATAACAATAGCAGATAATAAGGCAAATGTTTTGACTAGATGATTTGTTAAATAATAATAAAGGGGTTTTAAACTTAGAAACGAGTTTTTACCAACAAGTCCAATTTTCGAAAGACATTTTAATGTAACACGTCATATTCATCCATAACATTTAGGCCGAGTTTGGGGTGTTACAATACTTGTTCTTGATGGTCAACTTATCCAATTGCCTACAGTCAATGAACAACCTCCAAGTGCCATCCTTCTTCTTTACAAGCAGAACCGGCGCACCCCAAGGAGATGCACTTAGTTGGATGAATCATCGGTCAAGCAATTCTTGCAACTGTATCTTTAACTCCTTAAGCTTTTTGGTGTCATGCAATAGGGTACCATAAACACCGGTACAGTTCCAGGGAAGAGCTCAATGCCGAACTCTACTCCATGATTTGGCGGTAAACTAGGAAACTCTTCTAGAAACACGTCAGGAAAATCCTTCAAGGTAAGGATATCCTGAACTCTCAGTTCTTTGTTGCCCGAATTCAACACATAAGCCAGAAAAACTTCACAACCTTTACTCATCATTTCTCTGCCTTGATTGCTGGAACCACATTAGATAAAAATTTAGGTCTCTCCCTGACAACTACAATCTCCATCCCAATCACTACTTCGCAAAGTAATCCTCTTCAATTCAAAGTCTACCTCTGCCTTATGATTGGTTAATCAATCCATACCGAGAATCACATCAAATCCATAAAAAGGAAACTTTATCAAAACTACGGGAAAAACATGTCCCTAAATCAATAATGGACACCTACGATATACCTGATTCACCATAACACTTTTACTGAAAGAACTAGTGACAGTCATACCCAAACCAATAGTTTCTACTGGAATCCCCAACTCACTAGCCAATTCACTCAAGATGTACAAATGCGTAAAACCAAAATCAACCAAAGAAAATAATGAAATAAACTGAAAAGTGAAAGTACTGCGATAATATCGATCAAATCCTAATCCTACTATTCCCTAACAGTATATACTCGAGCTAGTCCTTTAGTCTCAACCTGATTAGTAATGGTGGGAGCAGCAGTTCGTTGCCCAACTTGTCTCCCATTACCACTTCTACATCGACCACGACCTCTAGTAGGCACAGATGTAGGTGTAGAACTCTGAGTCTGTGAAACCTCAACTTTTTTCAGACAGTCCCTCAATAAATGTTTCTTAGAGGCACACCTAAACTATCCCCTAGTCAATTTTCGACACTCACCAGGGTGCCTAAGGTCACAGTATCCACAAAACGGCCATCTCAAAGCTCTCGACGACCCACCAGTATGAACCATAACATTGTTCTATTGCCTAGGCTAACTCGGTTGGAACCCACGACAATTACCTCTACCAGAACCCTAAGAATCACACCCTCTCTTAGGCTGTCGTTTAGATGCACCAAAATAATTAGAAGTTCTTTTTCTTGATTCAGTTACCACTGATTGCGACAGCTCAGCCAATGTTTCCTTAACAACCTTAGCTTTCTCAACAATTTTATAAAAAATCTCAATGCTTTGAGCCACCAGATAAACTTAGATATCCTGATTCAACCCAAAACGGAACCTCTTACATTGATCCTTTTTAGTAAGAACCATATTAGGATATACTAACTAAGTCACACAAACTCTGGCTCATACTCAGCCACAATCATACCACCTTGAACCAGGTCAAGAAACTCATGTTTATGGGCCTCTATGTACTGTTCTGTAACACTCTAATTTTGGCAGATTATAAGTTATGAAGCATAATTTTAAAATGGTTAGTGTGGCGAAGTGGTATTCACCCAAATTTCTAGGATGAATAGGGTATGTATGCAAATTTTTTGGGCACTGTGATAGTAATCCGCCACCAGGTTGACTTGTTAGCGAGTTAGAGTATTAGTACTAAAGTATCCGCCTATTGGCGGTATTTAATGATTTATTTAACATGATATTTTCTTGTGAGGAAGGAATACGCACAAGAAAAGTATGCCTTCGAGTTTTAGATTAGGCATAAAGGAGAATATCGGGTTCATGGGAATGCTGTAGGAGGCTTAATTGCCTTTAAGGCCACACCATAAGCAAGTCACTGCCAAGGTATAGTACACCCGGTTATACGGTCACCATTTTAGTTAGTTCTCGTAAAGGGATTAGTTGGGAGCCAATGGGATTGATTATACCCTCCCCATGTCTAGTTAGACATCAGCGAAGATCTTCATTGGATTCTCTTCACCTACCCCGGATTTTTTTTGGAAAATTAGGAGATTTAAGTTAGGTAAGTATCATCATTGGTTCTTCCTTCTTTTAAAAGTGTTTCTATTTGAATATTAAGGAACCGAAAAATATTTCTTTCTCATTTAAGATGAAGATGAAATTCTAGATCTTTATCAGCGATCACTCCATGACAAGTAGTGCTACAGTTCCTTATTGGATGTTGGATCAAGAGTTCAAGACGTTATCCGTGGTTGTCAAGTGAGTCTCTAAACTGGCTCTTGTGTGGTACTATTCATACCTTGATTTCTGTGGAACTAATCAAAAGGTGATGCCGAGATCATGAAAGGTATAGTAGGTAAGGTAAGTGATTTCTTGTAACATCTCGATTTTAGGCCTAGTCGAAACAGTGGTTTCGAGACCAAAAATTTGACATAAGAAAATTTATTTTTATTATATTTTTATGGTCTACAATTTCACGAAACAATTTCATGAAAATTTTGTTTGAAAATTTCGACGTTTGGGCACTCAATTTAGTCAAAAGGACTAAATTGTAAAAAGTGCAAAACTTGAGTTCTAGAAGCTAGAGGTGTCAAATTGCTATGAAATTTTAAATTCGAGGTCCTTAAATGGTAATTATATCATTGGTTAATTTTTTGGACAAAAATGGACATGAAATAGGTGAAATAGAATATTTTTAAGTTAGGGGCATTTTGGTCATTTAGTAATTAATATGAATTAAAAACAAAATTAAAAGCCAATTTTTGCCCATCTTCAAGATATGGCATAAAAATGCATGGAGAAACCATGGCTAGGGTTTTTCAAGCTTCCAAGCTCGATTGTAAATCCGTTCTAGCCCCGTTTTTAATGATTTTTACATTTTTGGAATCCTCGTAACAAGATCTATCTATTTCTACCAATATTTTGAGATATGGTTGAAGTCTAGGGTTTTGACCCATGATTACTATATGTGTATTTTGATGTTTAATGGTAGATTATGCATGTTTATGGTTAGAGAAACAACTTTTAGTAAGTGATTTTCGTTAAAGATACTAAAAAGAACTAATTTGGAAAAGTTATAAAATTTGTCATAAAAGTGTGAATTAGTGGAAATTGTGGCTGTTGTAGTCATGAAAATGGTTCATCTAGGCTTAAAATACAAAGAAATTGAATGAAAATCATTTTACGAGCCTAGGGGTAAAAGTGTAAATATGTGAAACTTTAGGGGCAAAAACATACTTTTTCCATAATATGATTTTTGGATCACATTGAATAATGTGACTAATAAATAGACTAAATGTGATATTATAGATAAAAGAAAATGAGGTTCGGACCTAGAACGGAGGAAAATAAAAAATATGACGAATAAGCCCTTTTTACTGATTGTGCTACCGAGGTAAGTTTGTATGTAAATAATGCATCGTTTTTACTTATGTTTTCATATTTTGACAAATGGTATGAATTGTGGCTGAATATTTGATGTAATTAACAAAATATCGACAAGTGAAAAATTTCCCGGTTGAACTTTAGGAATAAAAATGGATACGAGTGACATGTTCACTAGAAACCTATGTGAAATCTAAGTGAAATAAGTGATCTGGGTGCTGTTCTGTACGTTCTACTGGTGGCTGAGTTATCCGGCATGTGTTTCGGATACTCAACAGCTTGTGTAAGCAGCATTGTGTAGTTTCATCATGACCGACAGCTTGTGTGAGCAAACCCGAGATTGTGACTATGTGAAACGTGTTGGTCTTATAAGTTCTACCAGTGGCTAGGTAATTCGGCATGTGTTGTGGATACCTGACAGCTTTGTGAGCAGCACTGAATAGTTACGTATGACCGGCAGCTTGTGTGAGCAGACCCACGAATGTGAATAGCTCGAGAGTGAGCCTATATGTGATAAGTGATGTGAAGAAGCTTTGGCTACAAGTGTGGCACTATGTGCAATATTCCGATGTATTCGTTAATATTGCGATGTGTTCAACGGGAAATGACTAAGTGTAAATGATTGTGATTATGTGATGAATGAGTGTAGGTACATGTGTATATATATATTCATGAGCAATGTGCTCGATATGTGATCGAACTTCGGTAAGATTTGATAATGACTAGCTATTGGAATGGCTAGATATGAACATGCTTGGTGTTATGTGTGTGTAAATGAAAGTTAATACAAAGAAAACATGAAAGAGTAAAATTAGCAATAAAACAATTTTGGACAACAGCAGTTGTGTGACTTTGAAAAATCACCAAAAATGGTGGAAATTGAATTAGAGGTTGAATAAGATGTGAAATTAAATCTTATTGGGTCTGTTTTCATATAAAAGAAACGGTGTAAGCAAAGGAATTTCAAATTCTGAGATATTTGAATTTTTGTAAGATAGAGTCAGAATGATTTTGGAATCCCCTGTTCTGAATTGGGAAAATCATTAAAAATTTTAAGAAAATAATTATGGGTTATAATTTATATTTTTAAAATGCTTAATGAGTATATTTTCAAAAGAAACAAACGAGAACATCATCTGAATCCCGTACAAGGATATAATTAATTTTTAGTGAAGAGGGGTTGGAACTATCGTACAGAGGAACATGGATGTCTTTAATGAATAAACTGTACTTATTGGCTAAATCAAAAATTTTGAAACTTTTATGGTAAGAGGATATGTGAGTCTATTTTCATGGAAAATTAGTGGATATTAATTTGGAGTTCTGTAGCTCAAGATATAAATAATTTAGTGACTATGACTCAAGCAGATAGCTTGTGATGAACGTGAGTAAATAGTGGAACTATGTGCAATTATGATTGTATTATCTTGAAAACATATTGTGAGAATTGGTAAAAACATATTAATTAATTGCTTATTATTTACATGCTAACTTACTAAGCTATATAACTTACACCCCTTCCTTTCTTTTTCCTATAGTGTCACAGATGCTAGCTCGAATTGGAGGTCACACTAAGAAGCTTTGGATTGGTATCGATGATTTTTATTCTAGCTTTTTAAGTCAATGGCATGTATAGGGACTTGGTCATTTGTGTACATGTTATCATTAGTTGGCCTAGAATGTTGGCCTATGCTATTTGATGGTCATATTGTGTAAGGCCATTTGATGCGGTCAATATTTGTTATGTTATAAGTCTATGATGAAGTATTACATGGATGTGCATGCTTGTTTGGGTTGGATGAGTGAATGTGTGATAATCATGTGTGGCAAATACTAAATGTAAATGGTTGAGTAAGTTATATGCTATGATTAGTTAAGTGTGTGTGTGGTTGTGCGTGATGAATGTGATTTATCAATGGTGTGCGAATGCCATGATCTGGTTATTGGGATGCCTAAAAAATGCCATGTGTGAGTTGAAAAACTTGGTATAAGTGTGCAAGAGTTTTTGGATGAAAAAAAGGCTTGATAAATAGCCTAACTTTCATCCACAAGGATGGCCACATGGCCTAGCACATGGGCGTGTGACTTGGCCGTGTGACCCTAAATGGTTGATGAAGTCATAAACAGAGAGTTACACGGGTCGAGGACACGGGCGTATCCTATGTAACACCCCAAACCCAGCCAAAACGTTACGACCGGGTCCTGTATGTTACAAGGTGAAGTAATAACGAAGTTTTGTTTAATTCCAGAAAAAGAACCGTAGATTTAAAAGCTTTTCGGCATCTTACCGATGTTTTGAAAACGGTGATTTGATAGTTTAAGAAGACTTCAATTTGTGTTAATCGAACATTCATTATGTTTAGTGATACTTGAAAGAAAACGTATGTTTTGAGTTACTCGTATTTTGAAAATCCCACTTTTAATTTCGTGATTAAGTTTGCATAGTGTCAAGTTTGAAATAAACGGTAAATAAATAAAATTAAAACACAAACACCAATTTAGGAAGGCCTTATTACATCAAAAATCCCCAATTAAAATTTAATTAAAGCAGTAAAAGGTTTGCAAAAAGAAAAGACTATATGGCCTCCACGAGTCCGCCTCGGCTCCCAAATCCACGGTCTACTGATTACCTGAAAAGTTAGGAAAAGGGTGAGTCACAGAGACTCAGTGTGTAAAACCATCAAAGCACATAACACGGCCCACGGCCTACAATCTCATATTTAGCCCATACATGATATCATACAACTACATGAATGCATCAAGCCCAGCCCAACCTAGCATTTTTCCATCCTCTACACGCCCTCCCGTACCAGCCATCACACCGTGGGGATTTCTACAATCAACCCTCCATCCGCTACACGCCATCTCGACAGTCATGCTGTCCGTTATAATGCCGATCACCATGTGACCTTATAATTAACCGTGGCGTAGCCACCGATCACTATGTGACCTTATAATCGAATGTGGCTGAGCCACCGATCACTATGTGGCCTTATAATCAACACTTCCCCTTTTCCATCATGTCCATATCCCTTGCACTACATATATGTCATAATGAATGCAACATGCTATTACCAAGGCAATAGATTATCACATATGTCCAAACTCGCAATAAATTGTTATAGTTACATACCTGGCACTCCTTGCCTTACCCACAAGGGTATCTCGACTGTATACACAGCCTTTTCCGGCTTTTCAGCCCATACAACCAATATCGCAGTTAAAATAAAGTGTGTGAGGGTTTACAAACCTGATAACACTCAGAACAATACTCTCTACGTCAACACTATCGCTAGCAGGAACCACTGCTATCTGCCTACTATTCTGTTCTGAAGCCGGTCCACAACCCAGTGGCCAATCTCGAACAGCAGACACCGCGCGTCTCTTAAACTTAGGGGCTGGGTTTATGGGTCCAACCCCTTCCTTTGCCTGATTGGTATTCGATTCCATAAAATGATCTTGGTTAAAAGATCGAGTTAAGTCATTAGAACAGAGAAGATAAGAATGGACACTCAAGATGTGAAGATTTTCTTACCTAAATCGACACAAATCCGGAGGCTACTACCCTTGGATTAATAGAGCACTGAAGTCCCTACACAACCTTTATATTAGAATCAGCCCTCTAAGATTCGGGTAAGCAACAGTGGCCTTCGGCCAAACAAATGGTATGAGGTTTCTTACCCTGATTGATCGAATTCGTTCGTCCCCTAAGACCCTTCAAACGTTGTCCAAGTGTAGATGAAACGAAACCAAGCCCTTCCTGTATTCGGCCAACACCCAAGGAACAGGATCAAAGCCCTTGATTCGGCAACTAAAAGAGAAGAAAGAATTAAAGAAAAGAAAAGAACACTAACCCCACTAAGAAGAATCCGCTTGCGAAAATTGAGAGAAGAAATGGATTTCAGCTTTTGACAAATAAAAGAGAGGTTCCAAATAAAAGTATTAAGAGATGGGTTCGGCTATGAAGAGCAATTGAGGAAGAAAAAATAATGGGGTGATGTTGAAGTTGAGAAGTTTCGGCTGAGGGGTTTAGAGGTGTGATCAAAATATGAACAAAAGAGAAAAGAGAAAGAGATAAAAAGAAAGAGTGTTGGGATTCGGCTTTTGAAGAAGTGAATGGAGAAAGTGTAATGCCACGAAGAGAGAAGAGAAGAGAAGAATGAGAAGAGTACTACAAGTTTCAGTTCTTACCAATTGAAAACAAAGCAAATGTTCATGGGAGTTGCGGCAAACAAAGAAGAAAGATGTGAAGAGGAGAGGCAAATGTGAACTTCGGTTCTTGGTTTCCCAAGGAGTGAAGAAAAGATACAAAACAAAAAGAAGAGGAGAAGAATTTTTCCACAATGTTTTACCCTCCTTAAGCACCCTATGACTCTAAGGGAAAAATTCGGCACACCCAAGGTACCTCATAACCCGATTGAACCACAACTAAGTGAAGGACCTAGAGCTACCAACTTCAAAATTCGGCTCGTACCCTCCTAGCTCAAAACCGAACCTTCCCCCCTTCCAACCTTCAAGCAATATTCGGCCAACAACCTCACCAACATCAACTTCCCAAATTTTCTCCTATCTTCACTCTTGTTCACTTTCAAATGAGTTTGAAAAATTCAAACTCCACCTTTCACTCATGGCCACCCTTTCAAATTATTTGACTTGTTCAACCACCACTCTTCAAGGTTCCTAGCTGACATCCAACACTACTCCCCTTGACGCCAAAAAGAACAAAAAATAGATTATGTGACTCGAACCAGCTCCTTCCTTGCCTTCCTGTGGCGTCACCTACCCACACTCTATGTGGCGTCACCTTGCCACTTTACCAATTGAATTCTTCTGTCAATAAGCACAAACAATAGACCTTAAATTCTATCCCAGCTAGCTCTCCCCTAGAGTGCCCAAACAGAAAATTTTGGCCAAGGCTTCGGCTTAACCCCGAGCCTTTCCTCGACCCCCAAACACCCCACATTAACACACCCAGCATAGCAAACACACAAAGAACATGATAAATGCAAAGCCCTAAATCCCGGATGTTACAGTTCTACCCCCTTAAAGAAATTTCGGCCTCGAAATTACTTGGTTAAAAGAGATGAGGGTATTGCTGCCGTATTGCATCCTCTGGTTCCCAAGTAGCTTCCTCTGAACCGTGGTTTCGCCACAAAACCTTAACCAACGGAACTTCTTCCTTCGCAATACCTTAACATCACGTTCCAAGATTCGCATTGGCTCTTCTTCAAAAGATAGATCAGGCTTTACATCGATTTCTTCCACTGGCACAACATGAGATGGATCTGAACGGTAGCGTCTAAGCATCGAAACGTGAAACACTTCATGGATCTGACTTAGCTCCGAAGGTAGCTCGAGTTGATAGGCTACTGGTCCCACACGCTTCAACACCCGATAAGGCCCGATGAACCTGGGGCTTAGCTTACCCTTCTGTCCAAACCTTAGCACTTTCTTCCACGGTGAAACCTTTAAAACACCTGATCGCCCACCTCAAATTCTATATCCTTACGTTTTAGATCAGTATAGGATTTCTGCTTGTCCGACGCTTCCTTTAAACGAGTCCGAATTAACTTAACCTTATCTTCCATTTCCGAAACCAATTATGGACCCAATAACTGACGCTCGCCCAACTCAGTCCAACACGTAGGAGTACGACACTTCCGACCATATAACGCCTCATACGGTGCCATCTTAATACTCGAGTGATAGCTATTATTATACGCGAATTTTGCTAACGGTAGAAATTCTTTCCAACTACCTCTGAAGTCTATGACATGGCCCCTCAACATATCCTCTAGGATCTGAATTACCCTTTCCGATTGCCCATCAGATTGTGGATGAAATGCTGTGCTGAAATCTAACTTTGTACCCAGCGCTTGATGCAACGCCTTCCAAAATCTCGAACCTAAACCTAGGGTCCCTGCCTGAGATGATAGACACTGGTACCCCGTGCAACCTCACGATCTCTGCTATATACAACTTAGCCAATTTCTGTAGAGAGTAGTCGACCCGAACTGGTGTGAAATGAGCAGACTTCGTCAAATGATCAACTATTACCCAAACTGAATCCTTCTTGGTAGGCGTAAGGGGTAGCCCACTAACAAAATCCATAGTGATCCTTTCCCATTTCCACTGCGGAATCTTTATAGGCTGCAACAACCCCGAAGGCAACTGATGTTCTGCTTTCACCTGCTGACGCGTCAAGCACTTATTCACAAATTTGGTTACCTCCCGCTTCAACCCCGGCCACCAAAATTGCTCTCGCAGATCTCGATACATCTTAATTCCCCTAGGATGCATAGCGTATGGGCTGCTATGCGCTTCCTGTAAAATCTTACCCCTTAACTCAGGATCCCTTGGCATGCAAGTCTTTCCTCGAAAGCACACTACTCCATTATTATTCACACTGAATTCCATGGTCCTATCGCCTGATCCCAACTGAAATTTTGACTTTAACAACTCATCAGCCCACTGCCTCTCTTTAATCTGACTGACCCAAGAAGGCTTCACCTGGAGTTCAGCTAATATACTCCCATCATCGTATAGACTGAGGTGAGTAAACATTGCTCTCAAGTCGGAGATTACCCTATGACTTAATGCATCCGCCACTACGTTAGCTCTACCTAGATGGTACTCGATTGAGTAGTCGTAATCTTTTAACAGCTCGATCCACCTTCGCTGCCTTAAGTTTAACTCCTTCTGGGTAAGGAGATATTTTAGGCTCTTGTGGTCTGTATAAATAACGGAGTTTTCCCCATACAGATAATGCCTCCAACTCTTCAGAGCAAACACCACTGCCGCTAATTCCAAATCATGCGTGGGATAATTTAACTCATGCGGTCTCAACTGCGGAGACGCATACGCTACCACTTTCCCATCCTGCATTAATACACATCCTAAGCCTGTGTGCGACGCATCACAATAAACCGCAAACTCTTTCCCAGCCTCAGGCTGTATCAACACTGGAGCCTCCGTCAAAATCCTTTTCAGCCTTTCAAAACTCTCCTGTTGCTTAACAGACCAAACAAAAGGTACCCCTTTCCTCAACAGCTTGGTTAGAGGCGCTGCAATTAATGAGAACCCTTCCACAAACCTTCTATAGTACCCAGCCAGACCAAGAAAACTCCTGATTTCTGCCACAGACTTAGGTGGCTTCCACTCCAACACAACCTCAATTTTTCGGGGATCAACCCTAATCCCCTCAGCCGACACCACATGGCCCAAAAAGGTAACTTCTCTTAGCCAGAATTCACACTTACTAAATTTGGCGAACATCTACTTTTCCCTCAGGGTTTGTAAAACCACTCAAAGAAGTAAATCATGCTCCTCCTTCGATCTTGAATAAACCAAGATATCATCTATAAATACCACAACAAATCGGTCCAGGTAGGATTAGAATACCCGGTTCATCATGTCCATGAACGCTGCGGGTGCATTGGTCAGCCCAAACGGCATCACCAAGAATTCGTAATGACCATAGTGAGTCCTGAAAGCCGTCTTATGGATATCCGCTTCCTTGACCTTAAGCTGATGATACCCTGACCTCAAATCTATCTTTGAGAAAACTGACGCCCCCTTCAATTGATCGAACAAGTCGTCAATCCTCGGCAACGGGTATTTGTTTTTGATTGTCAACTTGTTCAATTGACGGTAATCAATGCACATACGCATTGATCCATCCTTCTTCTTAACGAATAGCACCGGCGCTCCCCAAGGCGATACACTCGGTCGGATAAAACCCCGATCTAACAGTTCCTGAATCTATGCCTTCAACTCCTTCAATTCCTTTGGCGCCATCCTATATGGTACAATGGGCACAGGCGCTGTTCCCAGTAGAAGGTCAATACCAAACTCCACCTCGTGATCGGGAGGCAATCTCAGAAGCTCTTCCGGAAAAATATCAGAAAATTCCCCCACTGTTCGAACATCCTCCACAGTTGATTCTTTGGCTTTCAAAGTGCAAACATAAGCTATAAACGCCTTACATCCTTTCCTCACCATTCTCTCAGCTTTTAAGACGGACACCACATTAGATAGGTAGTTCCTCCTCTTACCTATTACCACCACTCCTTCACCCTCAAGAGTTCTTAACACCAAGCGCTTGGCTGTACAATCCAAATTTGCTTGATACTTTACCAGCCAGTCCATGCCCAAGATTAAATCAAACTCCTCGAACGTCAATTCCATCAAATCAGCCGGAAAAACTACCCCTTGAACTTCTAACGATACCCTCCTAAAAAGTTTATTCACTAACACCGATTGTCCTAAAGGGCTAAGTACAGTCATCTCCCTAGAGGCAATCTCAGAGTCTAAACTTAAAGTTCCAGATACCACACTAGCAACATAAGAATGTGTCGACCCAATATCAATCAAAGCAGTATAAGGCAACCCATAAATAAGAAACGTACCGGTTATGATGTCTGGTGCATCACCCTCTTCTCGGTGTCTAGCTGTATAGGCTAGCCCCGATTGTCTCGCCTCAGTACTCCCTACACCTCTGCCTAGTGTTCCATGGCCCCGACCAAAACCATTACCTCCTCTGGCTGGACCACGACCTCTCTGTGGTTGCTGACCACCTCTACCCGGCTGAGCATAACCCTGCCCTACCGGTCCTGCACCGTTCCGCTCTTGTGGATAGTCTCTAATCTGATGATCAGTAGACCCACACCTGAAACATCTTCCGTTGCTCGTCCAACACTCACCCACATGAAATTTTTCACATCGAGCACACCTCTGAGACCGACTATCAGCAACAGATCTCACAACCCAACTCGGCCCATCTAACCTAGGTCTTTTCTGAAAACGCCCAGCTGACCCCGACGACCCAAAATTCCTTTTATTCTTACCTCTATCTCTGTCCTGATTCTATTTTCGGACCGTTTCGCTTCCTCGGCTATCTTAGCCTTTTCCACCAAAACAGCAAATTCCCTTTCTCGCTGTGGAGCTATCAGCACTCGTAAATCATCTCTCAACCCATCTTCGAACCGAACACAACGCTCATGGTTTGTGGCCACCATTCCTCGGGCATAACGGCTAAGGCGTAAGAATTCCACCTCATACTCAGCCATCGATTTGTTCCCCTGAACCAGATTCAGAAATGCCCTTCGCTGCGCATGCACATAACTCGACCCAATGTACTTACTCTGGTATGACGACTTGAAGAAATCCCAGGTAATGCGGTCAGCCACTGTACCATCCCTGACCGTAAGCCACCATTGGTACGCCTCATCCCGAAGAAGAGACACAACTCCTTTCAACTTTTCCTCCTCAGTGAAATCGAGGTCATCCATTATACGCTCAATGGCCTCCAGCCAATACTCAGCTGCATTAGGGGCTACGCCGGAAACACCTCTAAACATTTCCGCTCCATTAGCTCGAAGTCATTCTGACACCAATTTTCGAGCCCCTGCACCCAAGCCAGCCTCAGCAACTCTCTCCAAAACCCGCAGCATCGCCTGAGACACCGCATCGTCTCCGCCCTTTTGGTCCTGAAAATCTGCTTCCGCAGCTGGCGGTAGTGGCACCTCATTTCCTGATCCATGACCAGACCCTACTGCTTTCGACACAGCAATCCTGCCTCTTCCACGTCCACGCACATTACGTCTACGTCCCCTAGTACTTATGACTACTATCGCGTTTTAATCTGCTTAAAAGTTTTATGAGTTAGTATCTTTCATTGTTTAATACCAAGCAGTCTTATGAGGAGTAGTTTTAAAGAGTATTTCTCGCAAAATCATATCTCGTCCTAAAGGTTTTAGTCTCTAACGTTTGGGTTTACTAGAACTAGTAATCACATCCATTTCATCAAATAAGCATTTCATGCATACATCACAAGAAGTTAGAGCACTTACCTGCGTGGATCGGGTGCCATATTTCAATCAAACATTTTCTCCAAAAATTTATTTAAACCGACGTTTTAAAATATTGATGAAACCAATTCACAGCCCGAGTTTTGTAACCTGGCTCTGATACCAAAAATGTAACACCTCGAACCCAGCCAAAAAGTTACGACCGGGTCCGGTATGTTACAAGGTGAAGTAAAAATGAAGTTTTATTTAATTCCGAAAAAAGAACCGTAGATTTAAAAGCTTTTCGGCATCTTACCGATGTTTTGAAAACGGTGATTTGATAGTTTAAGAAGACTTCAATTTGTGTTAATCGAACATTCATTATGTTTAGTGATACTCGAAAGAAAACGTATGTTTTGAGTTACTCGTATTTTGAAAATCCCACTTTTAATTTCGTGATTAAGTTTGCATAGTGTCAAGTTTGAAATAAACGGTAAATAAATAAAATTAAAACCCAAACATCAATTTAGGAAGGCCTTATTACGTCAAAAATCCCCAATTAAAATTTAATTAAAGCAGTAAAAAGTTTGCAAAAAGAAAAGGCTATATGGCCTCCACGAGTCCGCCTCGGCTCCCAAATCCACGGTCTATTAATTACCTGAAAAGTTAGGAAAAGGGTGAGTCATAGAGACTCAGTGTGTAAAACCATCAAAGCACATAACACGGCCCACGGCCTACAATCTCATATTTAGCCCATACATGATATCATACAACTACATGAATGCATCAAGCCCAGCCCAACCTAGCATTTTTCCATCCTCTACACGCCTTCCCGTACCAGCCATCACACCGTGGGGATTTTTACAATCAACCCTCCATCCGCTACACGCCATCTCGACAGTCATGCTGTCCGTTATAATGCCGATCACCATGTGACCTTATAATTAACTGTGGCGTAGCCACCGAACACTATTTGACCTTATAATCGAATGTGGCAGAGCCACCGATCACTATGTGACCTTATAATCAACACTTCCCCTTTTCCATCATATCCATATCCCTTGAACTACATATATGTCATAATGAATGCAACATGCTATTACCAAGGCAATAGATTATCACATATGTCCAAACTCGCAATAAATTGTTATAGTTACATACCTGGCACACCTTGCCTTACCCACAAGGGTATCTCGATTGTATACACAGCCTTTTCCGGCTTTTCAGCCTATACAACCAATATCGCCGTTAAAATAAAGTGTGTGAGGGTTTACACACCTGATAACACTCAGAACAATATCCTCTACGTCGACACAATCGCTAGCAGGAACCACTGCTATCTGCCTACTATTCCGTTCTGAAGCCGGTCCATAACCCGGTGGCCAATCTCGAACAGCAGACACTGCGCGTCTCTTAAACTTAGGGGCTGGGTTTATGGGTCCAACCCCTTCCTTTGCCTGATTGGTATTCGATTCCATAAAATGATCTTGGTCAAAAGACCGAGTTAAGTCATTAGAACAGAGAAGATAAGAATGGACACTCAAGAGGTGAAGATTTTCTTACCTAAATCGACACAAATCCAGAGGCTACTACCCTTGGATTAATAGAGCACTGAAGTCCCTACACAACCTTTATATTAGAATCGGCCCTCTAAGATTCGGGTTAGCAATAGTGGCCTTCGACCAAACGAATGGTAGGAGGTTTCTAACCCTAATTGATCGAATCAGTTCGTCCCAAGGAACAGGATCAAAGCCCTTAATTCGGCAACTAAAAGAGAAGAGTGAATTAAAGAAATGAAAAGAACACTAACCCCACTAAGAAGAAACCGCTTGCGAAAATTGAGAGAAGAAATGGATTTCGACTTTTGACAAATAAAAGAGAGGTTCCAAATAAAAGTATTAAGAGATGGGTTCGGCTATGAAGAGCAATTGAGGAAGAAAAAATAATGGGGTGGTGTTGAAGTTGAGAAGTTTCGGTTAAGGGGTTTAGAGGTGTGATCAAAATATGAACAAAAGAGAAAAGAGAAAGAGATAAAAAGAAAGAGTGTTGGGATTCGGCTTTTGAAGAAGTGAATGGAGAAAGTGTAATGCCACGAAGATAGAAAAGAAGAGAAGAATGAGAAGGGTACTACAAGTTTTGATTCTTACCAATTGAAAACAAAGCAAATGTTCATGGGAGTTGCGGCAAACAAAGAAGAAAGATGTGAAGAGGAGAGGCAAAAGTGAGCTTCGGTTCTTGGTTTCTCAAGGAGTGAAGAAAAGATACAAAACAAAAAGGAGAGGAGAAGAATGTTTCCACAACGTTTTACCCTCTTTAAGCACCCTATGACTCTAAGGGAAAAATTCGGCATGCCTAAGGTACCTCATAACCCGATTGAACCACAACTAAGTGAGAGACCTAGAGCTAACAACTTCAAAATTCGGCTCACACCCTCCTAGCTCAAAATCGAACCTTCCCCCCTTCCAACCTTCAAGCAATATTCGGCCAACAACCTCACCAACATCAACTTCCCAAATTTTCTCCTATCTTCACTCTTGTTCACCCATTCAAATGAGTTTGAAAAATTCAAACTCCACCTTTCACTCATGGCCATCCTTTCAAATTATTTGACTTGTTCAACCACCACTCTTCAAGGTTCCTAGCTGACATCCAACACTACTCCCCTTGACGCCAAAAAGAACTCCAAAAAGTAGATTGTGTGACTCGAACCAGCTCCCTCATTGCCTTCCTGTGGCGTCACCTACCTACACTCTATATGGCGTCACCTTGCCACTTTACCAATTGAATTCTTGTGTCAATAAGCACAAACAATAGACCTTAAGTTCTATCCCAGCTAGCTCTCCTCTAGAGTGCCCAAAAAGAAAATTTTGGCCAAGGCTTCGGCTTAACCCCGAGCCTTTCATGGACCCCCAAACACCCGAAATTAACACACCCAGCATGGCAAACACACAAAGAACATGATAAATACAAAGCCCCTAAATCCCGAATGTTACATCCCAAGCCATATGGGCGTGTGGCCTTATTTTGTGGTAAAATTTTCTAAGTATTTTAAAGTTCTCGGTTTAGTCCCGGACCACTTTCAAAGTATGTTTTGGACCTCGTAGGCCCGTAATAGGGACAATATGATTATCAATGAAAATTTTTAAATTTGAATGGAAATTTATGACTCAAAAATGATCGGTTATATGTGATTAAGTCTGGTAATGCCTCGTACCCTATTCTGGTGACGGATACGAGTAGGGGGTGTTACACCCCTTACTCAGTCCATTCGTTGAACCCGAGTAAGGAGATGTTACGAATGATTACCAAACAACTTCATACAATTTATTAATGTAATTCTCAAATAAGTATTAAATAAACATAAACGAGCATGTATAAATACAATATTCAATCTATTTCAGGTAAATATTAAGTATATATAAGCTTAAAAACAATTCGGGAATGAACATGGATCGATTTGAATTAAAAACAAAAAGTTGGGAAAATTTTGGAAAAAAAAAGGGGTCACATGGATATATCCCCTGGTTGTGTGCGAAAGCTTAGCCCGTGTGTGATAAACCATACGGTTGTATCAGTAAACCGTGTACAAGAGCTGTGCCGGTGTGAGATAGGCCACATGACCATGTTAATGGGTCACATGACTGTGTGAGCAACCCGTGTAACTCCCTGTGCCCGTGTGCACCAAAATCATTTAAAATTTTACAGAACACACGACTGTGCCACGAGCCCATGTATGGCACATTGCCGTGTGCCAGGCCACATGTACCTGGAAATGCCTTTCAAAACAAGCACTTCAACCATGAAACACTTATAGCACAAGGTACCATTTAAGCCATATTTCGACGTATTCAAAAGAATTCAATTCAAGTCAAAACCATAATTTTAAAAAATCATCCTAAGTGTGTAACCAATATGCCACAATTGGCACTTCAATCTACAATTCAAAACTAGACAAATGACCACATTCATTCATGCCAATATACCTTCAATGGTACCCCAGTTAATAAAGCCACACATGTACACATTCAATCATACAACCATCACCTGTTTAAATATCAAACTTACAAAAACATTTCTTAAACATGACACAAGCATATGATCCATCAACCAAAACCAAGCACAATGCCTAGCATGATATTTTTCTCAACTATGAAGACATAAAGTATATATTCATCCACAAAATGACCATTGCCACCACACTTATACTTAATTACATATTCATAAAAGACTAACAAGATTCAAATAATCATAAAGCATTAAACATCCTAGGTACATGCCAGGAACAAAATGAACAATTCACCAACACTTGAGTTCGAGACTGCTGTTGGATGCTGAGGCAACAATCGAACCAATAAGTACCTAACCTGTGCACGAAAAAACAAAACCGTACGCTGAGTATAACTCAATGGTATTTCTATATCCAACATTAAATTATAATATAAATTATGTAATGCATGACTTAACAACAAGATCTAATGAAAATTAATATTGGAGAGTTACATGTCCTAGTGCACCATTTACTATTACAATTCGATTTACTTATAATAAATCAATCTAACATAGTTGTAACATATACATTTCTTCCTATAACAATCAAAGTAATTTTATCACTTAAATATTATATACAGATTTTCGGACTTAACTACGGTATCCTCTATTCAATTTCATTTATAATCAATGTCCCAAACCCATATCGTTATTTCATCCATCATACTTCAATACATATATGTAATAATATATATATCACATCTCAAACAGATTCAATTTCTTATTTATATTATTATGCGATATTTCCAAAACTATTCATTTTAGTCTTCATTGCAAATAATAAATCTAAATCAAATCAATTAAGCTATTTTTATCATTTTTAGCTTACCTTATGATCTTACCATGCAATACAAATCATAAATGCAACATTTGAAGTAGTTCGATCTATAGAAACACAATCCGTAAACTCTGAGCTAACCGTCGACGGCTTTGTCTTTTCCTTTTTCAAGAAATCTGGGTCGACTTTAGCAATTAAAGCTTGGAAACCTAAAACCCCTTGATTTTTTGTGTTCTTCTTCTCCCTTTAGCTTCGAATTGTTTTTGGATGAAAATAATTTGGCTTTCTCTTTCCATCCACTAGTTAAATTCCTTTTCTTTTAATTAGATTTTAATTTATTTTATATTATAATGAACTAATGTTTATTTAATAAGAACATATGATTTACATAGTTAATCGGCCATATAATCATATATTTTAGGTTTATTTTCCATTTAAGTCCCTTTATTAAGTTCTAATTATAAATCCTTAACAATTCACACTTTAATCACTTACGCGATTTAGTCCCTATACTCAAATTAAGCCCTAATTCCATAAAATTACTTGATCCAATTTCAATTCACTTCAATTATAATTTCATAAATGTTTATTAAAAATATTTATGAGTCTGGTTTCCAGAAACAAGGTCTCGATACCTTGTCTAACTTAGGAACCGATACACTTGTTCCTTGTCTAACATTCCAAATAACCAAATTTATTAGACTAATCTTCAATATAATACTACAATATCCTTATAATTATTAATAATAATATTCATTGAATCCATCATTGAAAAATAGAATTCCGAAACCATCGTTTTCGACTCCACTATCTTTCGGGTCGTTATAATCTCCCCCTTTAAGAAATTTCATCCCCGAAATTTACTTGGAAAGAGGTGGGGTACTAAAATTTCATTTCTGAATCAACTAATTTGTTTGCTATCCTTTCTTATTGATCCTCAGGCTCGTTTAACCAGATCGCATAGTCTTTCACATGCTATCAATATTCATACTTCATTTAACCTATTGATATGTTATAACTTTATTGATCTTGATTGGACTCAAATCAAATACATAGATTAATGAACTTGTATCCCATCCTAGCATCACAATTGCATCACCGGATAAAACTGAAACAATCATACTGATACATAAGTGCATCATTGAATGAACCAAAGCAATTATATTGGCACATAAAGTGCATCATCAGATATACCAAAGCAACTATACTGGCACATACTGTAACACCCCAAACCCGACCTAGACGTTATGGCCGAATCTGGCGATGCCACATGATAGTGCTTTGGAAAACATAATTACACTAAAATCATTTGTGGATAATTAGAAAACGTAACTACAATAATGCCTCTTTCGATATTTTAGGTTGCCGTAAAAAACTCGTCATTTATTCATTTATTGACCATTTTCAAAAAGTTATACGTTGCAGAAGCTATTTAAAAGTAATTTGTGAATTCATATGTTTTTGATAAAATATTTGGTTACTTTGAAAACTCGAGTCTTGTCCTACTACTAGCAGTTTATAAAATAATAATCCCAAATTTAAGTAAAAATCCATAAAGGCCTTATTATAAGAATGATCGCTGAAACCAGAGCTTGAAAATTTATAAAAGAATGATCGAAGCTGGAGACTAACTCTGACAATGATTAAAGGCAAGTGTACCTATCGAACAGTAGTATAGCTTAGGCAAGACCGGATTATCGAACCCAAAGTAACTAAAAGTATTAATACTAACTTTCTTTTTATTATTTAGCCTTAAGAACGGAGTGAAGTTGCTTTTAGACTAAATTGTCAAAGACTAAGCTAAGGACACAAAGACGAAAAGAACGATTTGGAAAATAACTTGAAGAAAAACTCAATTGATCACGACGATACCCTCAGGAAGAATCCACCTAGACTTCACTTGTTATTTAACCCTAAACCATATGATTTCTTTACTTAGCTTGATCCGTAGGACTCCCTAACCTATATTAAACCATCTCTCGAGGCGAATAACGTCTAACCCTAGGTTAATTAGTGGAACTCTCGTTCGCTTATAATAACCCCCTAGAATAGCAGTAAATCAATCAATGGACTCCCATATTAGGTTTCACCCTAATCCGGCAGAATCTCGTAACCCTATCTCTAGGCGTTCGATCAACTCCGCTTAATTATGTTAGATCTTCTCTTAAGCAGAGTCTATTCCTCTTCCACCTAAGCACATTAGATTTGGATTAAGCAACATAATTAAGAACAAACTAAGTAATTCATCATATAACTTAAAAACCAAATAACAAGATTCGTCTAGGTTTCATCCCCTTCAGGTATCTGAGGGGTTTAGTTCATAATGAATAAAAAGAAAATCTCAAGAGAAAAGATAAAACAAAACATAAGAAAATCCTAAAACCCCCTGAAATAATTGAAGGAAAATTCTGCCGTCTTGAGTATAACTCCGGCTTCTTGGGATGGATCAATTGGCTATCCTCGCGTTATTCCCTAACTCTGACCTTCTCGGCTTGGCTCCTTGGCCTAGCTTTCGATCCTTTCAAAGGTGGTACTTGGGGGATATATATATAGGCTCTCGGAATGCGATTCTTTCTCCCTAAGTATCCTTTTTCGATTACAATTGCTCTTTCCAGTGACAGAGGCACGGCCATGGCATACGCCCGTGTGTATCGAGACCAGACCGTGTTCGGATTTCTAATTTGAGGCACGGCCGTGTGAGGCAGTGCTCTAGGTGTTCGTCGAGGCACGACCGTGCTGGATTTGGACCAGGCCGTGTCAATTTCATGCTAAGGCCCATTTACTCTGTTTTGGGCCCAATTTGTGTTGTTTTCATCCCCGGGTGCTTTCCTGGGTCTTAGACATGAAAAGAAAGGATTTCAAGCACCTTTTTATATAAATCAAGGAATAAATCATCAAAAAGCATCATAAATGTGGGATTAAAATATGTTAATTTTATGGTTTATCAAAGAAATATACCCAAAAATAACCAAATCGTAATTAAAAATAAACCATAAATAAGTGTCAAGAACTGTGGTCACCGTCGAGTCCTCCGTTGCACCAATCTGTCTACTGTTGGGGATTACCTGAACAGATTAAACAGAAAAGGGTGAGTTTTTGCAAACTCAGTGTGTAATCCCCACAGAAAACATACACACAGAAATATCATATAACAGTCATGATTTTCACAGTTCGGGTCTGAGCCCCTTACAAAAACGGTGTGGACCTTAGCCCACTCAGATACAGATTCAGACATATTACTGGGCCTTGGCCCATTTCAGACAGAATATGCAGATAACAAAGTCCTACCCACCAGCCTCTACACACCAACTCCGTCCAACCCTACACACTATGTGGGGATAAAATCAACCCACCTAGCCCTACACACCATGTTGTACCAAATGCGGTACAAAATTAGAAATTTGCAGCTGAGCTGCCATATAACAGGCTTAAAAGCCTTTTAGATACTTCCTCCGAATATCAACAATCCCACCCGATGAAATGCAACATACATAGAATGTCATGCTATTATGCAAACACAGTTCATACATTCAGATATAAGAATTCATGCTCGGTACAGAAATCAGAAAGTCAAGTCACATAATTAGGGGTTTAGGTAAAGCTTACCGACCCTACATTAGGCCTACAGTCGACTAGGGCGACCCGTGCAACCTTACAGAACATTACAAAAAAATGGGCTTACACGCCCATGTGGCCTGCCCGTGTGGGCCCACACGCCCGTGTAGCCCACACGGCCTGGCCTAGAATCCTACATAGCCGTGTGGGCCTATATGGCCCAATTGGTCGAGCCCGTGTGTCGCACATAGCCTCACCCAGCAGTGTCGCTCGCGCACGGCCTGGCTCGTCGATCACACGGCCGTGTGGTGACTAACAGTCTTACACACAGGCGACCACACGCCCTTATGGCGTCGACAGAAAGGTTTTCGGCTTTCATCGAAACCTCATTTTCTGCATTTTTGGGTACACACCTGGTTCGATTTTGATGTGTAACCACTCTCGAGCACTCCGAAACCTATATTCAACAATTGCAAGCCCAATTTCAGTAGCTTAATCTAAATTATCATGAACAGGAAATTCCTGAAAACTTACCAACAACCTTACCTTTAACGAACGACAATGGTTTCCCATTGTTAAAACCCTGAAAAGCAGTCGACAGTTCCTTGATCGTCCCCTAATCAGAAAAGTAAACCTTTAATACTCCATTACTATACCCAAAACGAATCATAGCGTACCTCTTGACTTACCGAATACACACTAACCACAGGGAAGTGCGCTGACGAAAGGAAAAAGGGAAATAAAACGAAATCGAGGTGGGAGGGAAAAGTGAAAAAAACGGCGGCAAGCTAGGGGAAAAAGAAATGGCAGAGAGTTTGGGGAAAAAGGGGAATGCTGAAATTGAGTTTTTGTTGGGGAGGGGAAAACTAAACAGATTTTCTGCTATTCCCCCTATAATCTCCCCAAATCTCTCCTTACTGTTAAATTTTCAATCAAACACAAACTCTTTGGGCGTGATAGCCAAAAATAATGCTCACACCGGAATTCGAACACAGGGCCATCCACACTCCTAACACTCCACTTAACCACCAGACTAGCAGGCCCATTCTGTTAATTTCTTACACATTTTAACTTATAAGCCTACCAACCAAAGTTTTGGCTTTATTCATAAAAATAACAAAATTTACCCAAGTTGAGAGTTGAACTTGGGACCTCCCACACACACCCAGAACACATAACCACTCAAGCAGACACTTATTCAAGCCAAAATTTTAAAAAAAAAAAACTAAAATTAAGCAAAAATCGGGGCGTTACACATACAGTGTATCATCGGATAAACTGAAGTATCTATACTGGTACATGCAGTGCATCATCAAATAAACCGAAGTATTTATACTGGCATTTATAGTGCATCATCGGATATACTGAAGTACAACTTGTACATTTAATAACAAACCAATTTTCAAAATCATTATGTGTTTATCTCACAATCTCTCAATCCCAATCTTATTATTAGGTATCAAAATATCAAATATCATTATATGCTTTTGTTAAATTAAGATTTATTTGATAAAATGTTTTGATATAACAAATTAAAGTATTTTTGAATAAAAGTTAAAATTGAACAAAATTGACAAAATAATTTTTCAAATTGAAGTCTAAGAGATAAAATTTTGAATATCTACTTTGAACACTTCGAAAAAAACAAATTTAAAATCAAGTTAAAATGATTTTAACCAAGTTAAAAGTCTTTTAACAAATCAAACTATTTTTCAAACAAGTTAGAATTGCTCTAGGCCAAAAAGTACCGATACCTTTTTGGCCAAGTATCAATATTTTTGAAATATCGACATCTTTCAAATAAATGATATGAAATTGGCATTATGTTTTTCATAAAATCAAATAAGTATCGACCCGATATCGATACCTTATAATAAGGTATCAATAAAATTGTTATGGTATCCATATTTAAACTTCAACGGTCACTGAATTTAGCATTTATTACAAAAAAATATTGATACATTTTTATCTGGTATCGATCATTACTATTGCAGTGAATTAAATACTCTGGTTTTCACATCCTCAATGGCTCTATTAACTACCACAACAACCTCAACAGTTGGAAATAAATTATGGGGTATAAATACCAGCTTATAACGATCATACAATAAGAAGAAAACATATTCAAGCAAAAATCATCAATCAAACAACCTTTGTGCTCAATACTTCCATAATTCCCTTGTACACATTTGTGAGCTCTTATTGTTTTTTCTTTTGCTCAAGTGTATTCTTGTTTATTTGTGCTTAACTGACAAACATTCTGATCTTGTTAGGATTATTTCTTTATTTGCTTCTTTGAAATTCTTTGAGAGGGTTTATCTTAAGATTTGGGTAGAAATCTTAAGAGAGTTGTAAGGTTAAATCTTGTCCTCAAAGGTTGAACAAATTAGTGAATTTGGGAAAATCCTTAGTTGTGGAAAGCTAAGGTAGTGGAGTAGGAAATTGAGGTCGAACCACTCTAAATCTTTATGTTCATTGTTTCATATTCTTTCTTTGCTTCCACCAAATTTTTTAAAGGCCAATTCACCCCCTCTTGGAAATTTTAGTTTGATTAATCGAGCCAACAGTTGGTATTAGAGCTAGTCTTTAAAAGACAATCTAACAACCAAGACAAGATCCTTGAGGTAGCTCAACTTCCATCTATTCAAACCGCATAAGATGACATCTTCTTCTGGCTCCATTATGGTTGGTAAGTCTCAATTCATTAATAATCCTCATTACTTAAATGGTGCAAATTATTCATATTGGAAGATTAGAATGATGTGGTTCATACAAGTAATGATCGTGTTGTATGGGACATCATCATAGATGGTCCATCCATACATCAAAAACAAGAAGGAGAGACCTTAGTTCCAAAAAGTAAGAAGGAATGTAACGAGGAAGATAGGAGAAGCATACAACTCAACGCTAAGACCATGCACACTCTTTTTTGTGCAGTTGGTTCGGAATAATATAGTAGGGTATCTTCATGTTCCAATGCCATGGAAATTTGAGATTAATTGGAGGTCATTCATGAGGGTACCGATCAAGTCAAGAAATCAAAGCTGGGAATTCTCACTCTCAATTATGAGACGTTTATCATGAAGCCTAATGAGGACATCAAAGTTATGTCTGATAGATTCACCATCTTCATCAACAAGCTCAAATCCTATGGGAAGATCTATCCCAATGAAGAGGTAGTGAGCAAAATGCTTAGAAGCTTGCCAATGTCGTGGGATGCCAAAGTTACGACTATAGAGGAAGCTAAAAAATTAGAGACTCATTCATTAGATGAGCTAATTGGTTCTTTGCTCACTCATGAAATGAGACTCAAAGGAATGAATAAAGGAGAAGAACAACTTGAAAAGAAGAAAGTTGGTATTGCCCTCAAGTCCACAATAGAAGAAGGTGATTCTAATGAAGATGTGGATGAGGGTTAAGAGATGGCCATGTCTGTAAAAAGATTCAAGAGGTTCATGAGGTCTAATAAAGGAAGAAAATTCTAAAGGAAGGAAGGACTCAAGATTGAATCTACCAAGGAGAAGGACCCCTTCATATGCTATGAATGCAAGAAGCTGGGACTCATCAAGATTGATTGTCCTTAATGGAAGAAAAGAGGGTCAAGCAAAAAAACAAAAAAAACTCGAGGCTCATGATGCTACTTGGAGTGATGAAGATTCATCCAACAATGGAAATCAAGAAGTAGCCAACCTTTGCCTTATGGCCATTGATGACTCTAAGGTAACTCTAACTCGTCCAATTCATCTTCTTATTTTTTTGATGAGTTACAAGATGCCTATGATGAGTTGGGCTTAGAGTTTGAATCAATGAATTCAAAATATAGAAAAACCATTTCAAAACTAAACAATGAAAATAATTCACTCTTCAATGTCAAGCATGAACTGGAAAGTAAAATAAATGATATGCAAACAAGTATAAATGATTTTGAGAAAAAGAATTTTGACTTGCATAATTTGATTTCTAAGGTTCAAGATGATAATCAAAAGCAACTTAAGTTGCTTAAGAGTGAAAAATCTCACTTTAACAAAGTTTTACCAAAAAGATTTTTAGAGGAGAAAGCTCAAAACAAAACTTTGTCAAAACTTGCTTTAATTTCTACAAACATAGCCCTAAAATTCTTACAAAGGAAAACTTATTAAAAGTGTATAGGTCCCCAAAGGACTCATAAGTTCTCTAAGATAAATATATCCTTTCAAAATGGATATCTAAAGAGACTAAAATTATAGGAACTAATGCTTATAGACCCAAAATAATTTAGGTACCAAAAATCAATGTTGAATTCTATGTTTGTAGGAAAATGAGCATTACTTCAAGGTGGAGGACTCACTCAAAAACTCATGGTACCTTTGTAACACCCCTAACTCATTTTCGTTGTCAAATTAAGGTTATAGAGTATTACAATACAATTCAGATTAATTAACTTCGAACAGAAATGATTATGTAAATTAAATAATAACATTTAATAATTATATTAATCAGAGTAGAAATACATTGATGGGCCTTAAACCAAGATTACGGGGCCTTATTGGGAACATTCCAGTATTAATTTGAAACAAAATAGAAAATTTTGCAAAAATTGAAAAATTTTTAAAACAGGGGTCATACAGCCGTCTAACGTAGCCTAGACCGTGTGGACATTCGAAGTTTAGACACATGGTCGTGTCCTAGCCCGTGTGTCTGCCTATGTGGGTATTCAAAATGGGGCCACACAACTGTGTCGCAGGTTGTGTGCCCAATCGTGTGCGCATTCGATGTTGGGTCAGACGGCTGTGTCGCTAGTCGTGTGTCAGACCGTGTGAAACCTGCACCTAAAACAACAATGACAAATAGCCGTGTGGGGTGATCGTGTGACAGCCGTATCCCAGGTTGTGTGCTACCTAGATTGCCCCTAATACAAGTCACTTTCTACCTATTTGCTTAGGTGCCAAGACATACAAAAAACACATGTTTACAAGCCATCAAAACACATTAAAATAGACTCAAAACATCCCAAAACAACCAACCTATGTGCCTAACCAATGTGCCCTTAATGACACCACAATTCAAACATCTAAACAATACAAAATCAAAGCTATGTTCTCATGTTAAAAACATTTACCAAATAGTTTGCATTAAAACTCAAAAATCATACATTAACTCATGCCAAAATTTACCACTCATCCACAACATTCAAGTCTATTTCACTATAGGATAGTCATTCTTTAATAGCATAGGACAATAAGACCAAATCACATACTTATGAACAATTATAAGCCAAACATTAAAAGTATATACACATGTACTAGGAATCCATCCATAACAAACATCATTTAAGTGTAACAAACACCACAAGTAACAAGTAGCCAAAATATTTTCAAATCACCTATTACATGCCATATAACCTAAGGTAAACAGTCAAAAGCTACCAAAAGATATCCGGATAGTGTGATTTCTTCGAATTGATTCAATTGCCCGATTTCCACAAAACACTATCTGCAAAGACATAAAATATATAACACAAGTAAGCTTCTATAGAGCTTAGTAAGTTTGACGATTAAAACGATAAAGCTTATCGAGATAAACATAACAGTTATTAATAATAAGAATGTTAGACAGTGCTTCCTGTTCAACCACCAGCTTAAACAGGTGAGTGTATATTCAATCATATACAAGTTACATATTAATAATATCATACAAGCTCATTTGAAATCAAGTCTTAATACTATTGGAAATTTCATGAACTACGTTTATACGATTCATTAACAAAACACTTAACACTGGAAATTTTGCCTGAGGAATGATATAACAGATATGAGTACACGATTAACCATCTGAAACACGCCAAATGCTCAAATGGGCCAATCCAACCGAAAAAACGCCTTGGCATCAAGTGCCTAGCCCAAAGGCTAAGATCCCTCCGAAAACACGCCTAGGCACCAAGTGCCAAACTCGAAGGCTTTACATCCGCCCCCGGTAACATGCCAGAATCACTGTAATATAGCACGATAGTTCACAACAAAGGCTTGTCACATATCAATCCCATACAGTACAAACTATAAACTATTGACATGCCAATCCTACTTTATCCTACGTTCATCCGGCTCAAGAAATATCATTATTAAATAGTGCTCCAACAATTTACTATTTCAATTCACACTGATTTAACATCAAGCTATCAATTGAACATTCATCAACCAATTTCTCATTTCAATACATTTCAAAATGTATATTATGTAACACCCCTTACCCGTATCCGACGCTGGAATAGGGTACGAGGCATTACTGAACTTATTCACAAGCAAACATTCAAAACCGAGACATAGATTTCTATTCAAATTTAAAACTTTTCAAAAACATTCATAACCTCCCTAAAATGAGCCTACGATGCCCAAAACACGCATCGAAAGTGGTTCAGGACTAAACCAAAAACTTTGGAAACTTTTGGAAAACTTAGAAAAAAATTTCATGTAAAAGGGGTCACACGCTCGTGTGGGTTCGGGACACGCCCGTGTGACCCTAAGACACGCCCATGCTTCAGGCCTTGTTCAAATTAGGGAGCTTTATGTTTATGACATCATCATCAAATTGAGGTCACACAGTCCAGTCACACGTCTGTGTGCTTAGGCCGTGTGATCAATTAAATTTTCATAATTTTTCATAAAATAGGTACAGAGTTCACACAGCCAGCGCACACGCCCGCGTTCGAGGCCGTGCCGTCCACACGGCTGAGGCACATGCCCGTGTCTCTGCCTGAGTGCTTATTACTGAGCATTCTGTTTTGCAAGAATTAAGGTGTAGGGGACACACGGCCAAAACACATGCCCATGGGGCAGACCGCGTGTCCCACGCGGCCTAGACACACGCCCGTGTGTCTACCCGTGTGGACAAATATAAGGCTATTTACCAAGCCTTTTTGCCACCCTTCCATGGACCAACCTACACAAAAAAACATAGCACCAATCCAAGCATAAACTTCTGACCCAATCAGCCATACACAAGGCATCCACATATCATTTACATGCTACCATTTATCACATTCAAAAGTCACATACTTAGCATCTCAAACCATGCAATTTCCCACATTCATGAAAACATCATCATATGTATATATACTTAACCAATATTAGCCAATATCAAATGGCCATTTACAAAATGAATTATTAACTATTAAAGCCAACATATATGGCCAAATCAATTATGACACATAACAAAAAGACCAACTCCCTATACATGCCATAACTCAAAATATTGTAATCATAAGTACCCAAAATGATAATTTGACAGTGTGAATGGATCTCAGATAGTCTCCGATCCCTGAGCTGGCTTGGTGACACTATAAGACAAAGGAAAAGAAAATGGAGTAAGCTTTAAAGCTTAGTAAGTTACTATGCAAATAATAAGCATCATAAACACACGTTTATCATGCAACTAACATGAAATGAACTAACATAAATGTCATTAAAAATCTCATAGTCCAACTTGGCAAGGATATTATTAGAAACCTTAATATCATATCTTGCACAATCATAACCTTACCAAGAGATTCTTCACATATCGAGCTCATTAGGCATAAGTTCTACGTACATACCTGTACCAATTGGCAACACACCATGGTCTTTCGTAACGTTAACATTTTCGTTATGTTTCCCGTTGAACCACTTAGAATACTATAGGATACTCGGGAAATCTCACACACATAGTACCATACCAATGCCATATCCCAGATATGGTATTACATGGGATCTCATATCGAAGCCAATAGCCCAGCTATGGTCTTACACGAAATCTCATATGGATGCCATATCCCAAATATGGCCTTACACGTAATCTTAATTAACCCTAATGTCATGACATTTGTATCCTACCTATTCCTAAGGTTCAACCGGGATTTCTCATTTTTCGAACTTTGTTGATTTCATTCAAGAGTAAATCACAATTCATATAATAATATAGCAATTAAAGCAAGAATAACAATGCATTATTTACATACGAACTTACCTCGGTACAAAAATAGTAAGAATGGGACCTAATCGTCCAATACTTTATTTCCCCCGATCTAGGTCTGAACATCGTTTCTCTTGATCTATAATAGCAAATTTAACTCATTTATTATTCACATTATTCAATTCAATCCAAAAATTACATTATGGTAAAATTACATTTTTGCCCCTAGGCTCGAAAAATGAAATCTATTCAATTTCTTTGATTCCCAAGCCTAGCCGATCCTCTTTTATACTTATAAAAGTCCATATTTTTCATTTAATCATACTTTACACACATTTTATAATCTTTTTTACAAATAGGTCCTTTTGACATTTTCATCAAAAACCACCTAGCAAATGTTGTTTATCACACATCAAACATGCATAAGCTACCATTAGATATCAAAATACACAAATATTAAACATGGGTCAAACCCTAGACCTTTATATCTTAAATTAATGGTAGAAATAGGTAGATCGAGTGATAACGACTTCAAAAACATAAAGAACATTAAAAATGGGGCTAGGATGTACTTATAATCAAGCTTGAAAGATGACAAAACGCTAGCTATGGTGCTCTCCCAAGTTTCGGTCAAGGTTGAAGAAAGATAAGCAAATTTTGGCTTTAATTCCCCTTTTTATTCTTTTATTTACCAAATGACCAAAATGCCCTTCACTTAAAACTTTGAAATTTTTTCTCACCATATCCATTTTTGTCCACTAATTTATCCAAGGGTCTAATTACTAACTAAGGACCTTCAATTTAAAATTTCATAGCAATTTGGCACCTCTAGCATGTAGAACTCAACTTTTGCACTTTTTACAATTTAGTCTTTTTTACTAAATTGAGTGCCCAAATGTCAAAATTTTCGAACGAAATTTTTGCGAAATCATTTCGTAAAATTGTAGACCATAGGAATGTAATAAAAAATTAATTTTACTACGTCGGATTTGTGGTCCCAAACCACTGTTCCAACTAGGCCCAAAATCGGGTTGTTACATATTAAACTAAACCGAACGAACTTACTAGGGCTAAACTGTAGTAATGGCAAAAGTTCAAGGACTATTTCGTAACTTTCCCTTTTCCTCAATTATCTACTTGATCTTGATCTATTATATAGTTTATTTCAATCATTAGCCTTAACTTCATATACTATCCAATTTAATACAATAACTTCTTATTTACAATTGTGCACATTTTCCCCACCTATTTACACTTTATTCAATTTGGCCCTTAAGACCAAAAAAAGGCTATTTCTCATAATTAAACTTTAAACCCATTCAACTTAATTTTTTAACCATTCTAAAACAACTCTATATTTCTGAATTTATCAAGAAAAACCATGTCCATTTTAATTTATTTACAATTTTATCCCCAAACATGAAAATTGACAAAGAATCACTTTACAAACTAGATCATAATTATCGTCAAACTTCATGCTCAAGAACTAACATTAAGAATACTTCAAGAACATTGATGGTAATTTTTCTAAACTTTGAAAGCTTCACAGATTAGTCCCTAAACTAGCTAGATATCAATACAACAATCACAAAAACATAAAAATAATCAAAAAACGGGTAAGAAATAGCTTACATGCAAGGACTTAAACACAAACCAAAGCGTGGAGCTCTCCCAACAATGGTATTCGGCCAAAGAAAAGAAAACCATGAAAAAGATGATAAATTTTCATTTTTTTGTCTATTTTAGTTTATTATTTAATTACTAAAATTCTCAAAAAAATTAATGAGAATTTCAAAATAACGAAGCCAACACCACCCATTATAACTAACATGGTCTATTTACTATAATGGTCCACCACTTCATTATTCTTTATCTATTTAACTCCTATAGCTATTAGGAACTAACATTTACAATTTTTACGATTTAGCCTTTTTATTTAATTAACTATCCAAACATTAAATTTCTTAACCAAATTTTTAATACGAACTTAATAACCTCGTAAATATTAATTAATATATTAATTAATTAATATTTATGGACTGACACATTAGAATTTGTGATCCTAAAATCACTATTCCGAAGTACTAAAAATCAGGCTGTTACAAACTTGATAGTGCATGCTCAAAGAACATGATTGATGATAAGAGCCACTTTGTCAATTTGCAGCCTAAAAATGGAGTAGTTACATTTGGTGACAACTCTAGAGGACAAGTAGAAGGAATCGGCTCTATTGGTAAAAACTCTTCAATTAGAAGGAATCGGCTCTATTGGTAAAAACTCTTCAATTCTTATTGAAAATGTTCTTTGTGTCAACGGTCTTAAGCATAATCTAGTTAGTATTAGCCAAATGTGTGATAGTGGTCTCAATGTCAATTTTGAGTCTAATGGTTGTAAAATAGTTGACATTGTATCTAATAAGATTATGCTTGTACAACATAGGATAAAAAAATGTTTATATGGTGCATTTTGAATATTTGCATGATTCACTCATATGCCTTGTTGCTAAATATGAAAATAATTCTTTATTATGGCATATAAAACTAGGACATGCTAGCATGAGCATATTGTATAAACTAGCTAAAAATGACTTAGTAAGAGGATTGCCTAAAATTGATTTTGAATTAGAAAAAGGTTTGTGATGCATATGTTAAGGGTAAACATAAAAAAGTTTCCTTTAAACCTATTAATGATGTATCAACTAGTAGAGTTCTTCAACTAATTCACATAGACTTGTTTGGTCCTATTAGGACAACTAGCTTGGGTGGAAAATAATATGATTTTGTGATTGTTGATGACTATTCTAGATTTACTTGGGTTTTTTTCTTAGGTACTAAAGATGAAGCTTTAGAAAATTTCATCACATTTTCAAAAATGAAAAATGTTACTTTATCACTAGTGTTAGAAGTGACCATGGAACTGAATTTCAAAATCTTGGTTTGAAAATTTTTGCAACTCAAATGAAATTATTCATAATTTTTTTACACAGCTCTCAACAAAATGGAGTTGTTGAGAGAAAAAATAGAACTTTAGAAGAAATGGCTAGAACCATGCTTTGTGAAAATAATTTATCAAAATATTTTTGTATGGAAACCACAAACACCGCTTGCTATATTGTAAATATAGTAATGATTAGGCCTATTTTAAAGAAAACTCCATATGAACTTTTCAAAAATAAAAAGCCTAACATTAGCTATTTTCATCATTTTGGATGTAAGTGTTTTGTTTTAAATAATGATAAAGATAACATTGGAAAATTTGATGCAAAAAGTGATGAATCAATTTTTCTTGGTTATTCTTTAAATTCTAAAGCTTTTAGAATATTTAACAAAAGAACTTTAGTAGTAAAAGAGTCTATTCATGTTGTTTTTTATGATTCTAACTTTCCTCCTAGAAAGGATTCTTGTATCGATAATGATGTTGTAGAAATTTTTCACAATGATGATAAAGTTGATCCCTCATCAAGTGACAAGATATAAGAACAAACTCAAGATGCTCTAAAGGAGCTTAAAATAGAATAGAAGGAAATCACTCATCCAAGAGAGTTCAACTATGTGAATGATGGTAAGATATTAGGAGATCCATCCAAAGGGGTAGCTAGTAGATCTTCTCTTAGAAATACTTATAATTATGTTGCATTTATCTCATGTATTAAGCCTAAAAATATCAAAGAAGCATTAAATGATAAATAGTGGATATTGGCTATGCAAGAAGAGTCAAATAAATCTGAGAGAAGTGAAGTATGAACCCTAGTTGAAAGACCTCATAAAAAATATACTATAGGTGCTAAATGGGTTTTTAGGAGCAAGCTAGATGAGAGTGGTAATATAGTGAGGAATAGGGATAGACTTATTGCTCAAGGTTATACTTAAGGGGAAGGAATAGATTATGATGAAACTTATTCTCCCATAGCTAGGATGGAAGACATTAGAATGCTTTTAGCTTTTGCATGCTTTAATGATTTTAAATTATATCATATGATTTACTCTTTGCTTATCTTATCGCAAGTAGACCCAATATCATGTTTAGTGTTTGCTTGTCGCTAGATTTCAATCATGTCCTGAAGAATCACATTTACATGTCCTTAAGAGAATCTTTAGATGCCTTAAAGACACTCCTAATTTAGGTATTTGTTATCCTAGAGACTCATCCTTTAGCTTGCATACATTCTTGGATGCAGATTTTGGAGGATGCAAATTAGATAGGAAAAGCACCTCTAGTACTTGTCAGTTCCTAGGCAACATGCTTATATCATGGTTTTGAAAGAAACAAAATAGTTTTGCATTGTCCACCACCGAAGCGGAATATACTTCTACCAGTAGTTGTTGTGCTAAAGTTTTATGGATGAAAAAACAACTTAAGGACAATGGAATTAATATAGATACCATTCCTATCAAGTGTGACAATACTAGTGCTATTTGTCTCACTAAAAATCTCATCCAACATTCTAGGACTAAACATATTGAAATAAGACATCATTTCATTAGAGATCATGTCAAAAAAGGAGAAATAATTTATAGAGTTTGTTGACACCTTAAATCAATTAGCAGATATTTTTATAAAACCTTTAGACAAAGAAAGATTTTGGACACTTAAAGGAGAATTAGGTATTACTACATTGCCTTAATTTTGTGTTCAAATGAATTTTAGCACTTTGTTGTTTTAAAACTGTTTTATGACTTAAAATTGATTGCAAAAATATATATGCATGATTCATATGGCTCTTATATGGAAAAATATAGGGGGTGTTTCATGTGGATATTTGATCTATTTTGACCTTATTTGTCTAGTTTAGACTTATTCTTTTGATGCTCTTGAACTTGTTAAAATGAACTTAATTTTATTAACTTAGTTATTTTTTTGAACTTATTTTTCTTTCATGAATCATATGCATCATGCTTACATTGTGCATTTTCATGCATGTAAAACTATTAGGAATGATCTTAGATTCATTTTACTACCCTTAGAACCCATTGGGACCTAAAAATCTCGTTTTTGCAATTTTACTGCACTTGGAAAAAAGAATTGCAATTTGGTATCAATACCAATTAAAAAATATTGATACTTTTTTAAAAATATCGATACTCGTAAAAAATATCGATATCACTGGGTTTTAAATGCACCTACACTGTTGTTTCAAAACAGTTTTGTTCAAAAGCCTAAATTTTTTTCCTTTATCCGAAAGTCCTCATTTCATTCTCTAAAAATCATCAAAACTCTTGACTTTTTTTTTCTTTTCTTTTTTGTAAAATCTTGACTTTGTAATCCTTTTAAACACCCTTCCATCAAGATTTCATCAACATTGTTCAAGGATTTTCACTATTTCAACACTTTGAAGGTAAAACCCTAGAATTTTTAAATTTTTTATTTTATAAAGTGTAGGTTGAAATAGTGCTTCTTGATGATTTATTGGGTTGATTTGGATTATATTTATTGTATTTTGTTGCAGGGGGTTTCCTATTCCTAAATGTTTTCTTAATTTTTTTACTTAAAACCCTTGCACACCAAGTGTTTGAGAAAATTCCTAGATGAAATTTTTTAGTGTTTTAGTTGAACTTTAGTGTTTAATACTCTAGTTATGGCTCCTAAGAAAAGACCAAGAACTGGTGCCTCATCATCCTATCAACCTAGTGGCCATAGATCATCATTTAACGAATGCTTTCGTATCGATGATTTACGTGAATGTTTTGATAGAAACTTTGCATCTAAAAGATTTTAGGAGTCTAGGAAAGCTGATATAGCCATGTTAGAGGGTATTAATTTTGTCTATCTTTCTATTTTACAAACTTGGGGTTGGATGGATTTCCTTAATATTTCCTCACCAACTCACTATAATCTTGGTTGAGCATTTTTCTCTAATCCCAAACTCAAACACGATGAGTACAACAACATCGTAATAGCTATAACTTCTTTATTAATGAAGAGTTTGGCGATTATCTTCATTTTCCTTCCGGAGGTAACTCCGATGAAAAAGGTCATTTTAATCCTGCCCTTTTTATTCAGTTCGGATCCGCATTTGAACTTATCCTTCATGATCGTTTTTTCCATTTGATAATAACTTGGAACCTTCGCCCTATTAAAAAACATGCTAAGCTTCGAAACATCGATTATTGGTGGCTCGACTCTTTTAAATCTGATAGGTGTCCCGACCTAGCTCTCATCATGTTTAATGTCATTACTAAGGCTATTAGGAGGGGGATCAATACAAATATCACCCTTCCCTATGACACTTATTCATCATATCTTTTTACGAGGTTAGGCATTAGATCCATGGAGACACCCTAGTTGATTCTAACCAACCTATTAGTTATAAGGCCCATCACCATGCTGGATATCATTACGATGCCACCATCAGCACGTTGATTAAGAGAGATCAATTGATGGAACATGAAGATGACGACATCGATGCCACTTTTGAAGACACTCTGGTATACGAGATGTTCCTCCTCCAGCTTCGTTTTCTCATGCAGCTCAACCTTCATCCAAGATCAATGGTGCCATCCTCGATGCTATCCATTCTTTGAGAAATGATGTTCAAGGGCTTAGAGACGAGGTTAGATCTCATAAAGATGAGTTTATTTCTAGGTTATCGATGTTGAAGACGCAAATGGCATCTCTCCTAGCCCGCTTTCCTTCGAGAACTCCCTTCTCACCTTACGGTGATAACTAGAGTAGATTTCTAGGCTTGTATTTTTCATATCATTATTCATAATTGTAACACCCCAAACCTGGCCTAGACGTTACGACCGGATCTGGCATGTCACATGGAAGGGTTGTTAAAGAAACTACTCATTTGTTAAACTTCAAGTTTTGTTGTTTATGAAACTTCATCTTGTTTAATAGTTTTCTTGCAAAAGCATTAGGGTTGCTATCTTCAAGGACTTAATTTATAACCAATCAGAACCAGTAACAATATTGTTTTGAAAAGAGAATTAGGAAGTTGAAAACAAACTGAGCGATACTTTAGGGAAGTAGTTCGTTGAAGATGTTGCGTTAAAAAAACGTTTAGTGTTTCAACGTTGGTTGTAAAATCCAGATTTATTCAGTGTCCATTTTAGAAAAGTTAGTATTAATTGAAAGTAGCCTTCGTGGAAACCGAATTTGAATATTTGCCAAAAACGTAATATTTGGAAAATAGTTATTAATGTTTAAGAAAACTCCATATTAAATGTTTGATAAAAGATAGCAGCCGGATTAAAAGTTAAAAACCAAATAAAATCCTAGAGGCCTTATTACAAAACATAATTCCAAAATTAAAATACGACTTAAAAGAAAGTGAAGCTTAATTTACTGAAGTAAGGACGAATGGCCACCACAAAATCCACCTCGACATCGAACCCTCAAAACTAGGGATTACCTGCAAAATTAAGCAGAGGGGCGAGTTACGAGAACTCAGTGTGTAAACCCCGAAACGAACATTAGCTGGGCCCGAGCCCATGCAGATACAAATTGGGCCTTATCCCCTTACGAAATCAAACTGGCCGAAGCCCATACGAAAATGAACTGGGCACACCTAGAATCCATCCGCTGCACACCACCCGTTCCAACCATAACACACCGGTGGGGATTTCTACAATCAACCCTCATCCGCTACACACCATGATGGCAGTCTCGCTGTTCATCCCGAAATCGTGGTAGTGCCATCAAAATAATGTGACAAAGTCACCGAAATATGTGGCAGAGCCACCGAAATAATGTGACAGAGTCACCGAAATACACTTCCCCAATCAATAATATCCCGAACCCATGCAACATATCATGGCATAATATTTTAGTGCATGCATGGACGTACCAAATAAGCAGATAACAGAATACACAGTCATGCCTAATCATCCGAAAGGGTATAATCGAAATTTTACGTACCTGGGTTATTTTCATACTCACCCACTGGGGTATCATAGAAGCTTACCCCTTTAAGACATTTTTGGCTTTTAACCAACACACAGGGTATTACATATTATCACGAATAAAGGTGTGAGATTACACACCTGGTTATGTGAAGAACTATACACTCCTGATCGTCGACACCCTCACTATCACGAACAACTACTATCTGTCTATTCAGATTCAATGTCACCTCTCTCCCACAACCCGGTGGGAAATCCCGAACGACAGACACCCTACGTCATTTGAACTTAGGAGTAGAGACCACGAGTCCACTCCCTTCAGGCTCCTCCGGCTAAAAGAGGTGAGGGTATTGTTGCCGAATTGCCTCCTCCGGCTCCCACGTAGCTTCCTCGGATCCGTGATTACGCCATAATACTTTAACCAATGGAACCGACTTCCTTCTCAATACCTTGACCCCTCGATCCAAAATCTGCACTGGTTCTTCTTCAAAAGAGAGATCAAGTCTTACCTCAATTTCTTCCACCGGCACTATGTGAGATGGACCTGAACGATAGCGCCTTAGCATCGAAACATGGAATACATTATGTATCTGTTTCAACTCTGGGGGTAACTCAAGCTGATACGCCACTGGTCCCACGCGTTTCAACATCCGATAAGGCCTGATGAATCTGGGGCTCAACTTGCCCTTTCGTCCAAATCTTAAAACCTTCTTCCAAGGTGAGACTTTTAAGAAGACACGATCTCCCACTGAAAATTCTATCTCCCTACACTTCAGATCTGCATACGATTTCTGTCTATCAAAAGCTTCTTTTAATCGGCCCCGAATCAGCTTAACCTTTTCCTCTGTTTCTGAGATCAATTCCGGACCCAACAACTGTCGCTCACCCAACTCTGTCCAACAGGTAAGGGTACGACACCTATGATCATACAACGCCTCATAAGGTGCCATTCGAACGTTGGACTAATAACTGTTTTTGTACGCGAATTCAGCCAACGACAGGTAATCTTCCCAACTACCTCTAAAGTCAATCACACAGCCCCTTAACACGTCTTCCAGGATCTGAATTACCCTTTTCGACTGACCATCAGTCTGTAGGTGAAACGCTGTGCTGAAATCTAACTTTGTACCCAAAGCTTCATGTAACTCCTTCCAGAACCATGATGTAAATCTAGGATCCCTGTTTGATATGATAGACTCTGGTACCCCATTCAACCTCATGATTTCTGCAACATACAGCTTGGCCAACTTTCGTAACGAATAGTCGGTACGAACCGGTATGAAGTGTGCAGATTTAGTCAACCGTTCAACGATTACCCACACTGAATCTCTCTTAGTAGGCGTTAGGGGTAGCCCACTAACAAAGTCCGTCGTTATCCTCTCCCACTTCCAAAGTGGAATCTTCACCGGTTGTAGCAATTCCGAAGGCAACTGATGTTCCGCCTTCACTTGCTGGCATGCCAAACACTTACTCATAAAGTCGGTAACTTCTCGCTTCAGCCCTGGCCACTAATACAGTTCGCATAAATCTCGATACATCTTGCTTCCATCGGGATGCAAAGCATAAGGGCTACTATGCGCCTCCCGCAGAATCATCTGCCTCAACTCTGAGTCTTTCGGCATACAAATTCTTCCACGGAAACATAATACCCCTTCATTGTTCAACCCAAAATCCACTGTCTCTCCTCTTTCCACTTGCTGAAACTGAAAACCCAACAATTCATCCAACAATTGCTTCTTTTTAATCTAACCTACCCATGTCGGCTTTATCTGAAGCTCTGCTAATAGACTACCAACTTCATAAAGACTAAGATGAGCAAACATTTCTCTCAAATCCGATATCACCTTACGACTTAACGCATTTGCCACCAAGTTAGCTTTACCCGGGTAATACTCAACCGAGCAGTCATAGTCCTTCAGCAACTCAATTCACCTCAGTTGCCTTAAATTCAACTCCTTCTGGGTAAGGAGATATTTTAGACTCTTATGGTCGGTGTAGATAATCGACTTTTCTCCATACAGATAGTGTCTCCATATCTGCAGGGCGAACACCACAGCAGCTAGTTCCAAGTCATGAGTGGGATAGTTCATCTCATGCGGCCTTAGTTGACGAGATGCACACGCTACTACCTTCCCTTCTTGTATCAGCACGTAACCCAGACCTGTATGCGATGCATCACAATAGACGATAATCTCTTTCCCCGCCTCAGGCTGAATCAACACCGGCGCTTCAGTCAGAATCTTCTTTAACTTCTCAAAACTTTCCTGTTGCTTATCGGCCCAAACAAACGGTACCCGTTTCCTCAATAACTTGGTTAAAGGTGCAGCAATCAGCAAAAACCCCTCAACGAATCTTCTGTAGTACCCTGCCAAACCAAGAAAACTTTGAATTTCAGACACTGACTTCATCGGTTTCCAGTCCAAAACAGCTTCGATCTTTTGAGGATCAACCCTAATCCCCTCGGTAGAAACAACATGCCCCAAAAAGGTCACTTCCTTCAGGCAAAATTCACACTTGTTGAATTTGGCATACAATTGCTTTTCTCTTAATATTTGCAGCACAACCCGAAGATGCGAATCATGCTCCTCCTCTGTTCTCGAATACACCAAGATGTCATCTATGAATACCACTACAAATCGGTCTAGATAGGGTTGAAAGACCCAGTTCATCATGTCCATAAAAGCAGCTGGTGCATTTGTTAACCTGAACGGCATCACTAGAAATTCGTAATGCCCATATCGAGTTCGAAACGCAGTCTTATGAATATCTGCCTCCTTGACCTTTAGCTGATGGTACCCAAATCTTAAATCTATCTTCGAGAAAACTGAAGCTCCTCGCAGCTGATCGAACAAATTGTCAATTCTTGGTAGCGGGTACTTGTTCTTGACCGTCACCTTATTCAATTGGCGATAGTCAATGCACATACGCATCGACCTATCCTTTTTCTTGACGAACAACACCGGTGCTCCCCACAGAGATACACTTGGTCGGATAAATCCCCGATCCAGCAGCTCTTGGATCTGAGCTTTAAGTTCTGCCAACTCCTTCGGTGCCATCCTATAAGGAGCGATGGACACTGGAGCCGTTCCTGGTAATAACTCAATGCCAAATTCGACCTCGCGATCTGGAGGCAATCCCGTAAGTTCTTCAGGAAATACGTCCGAGAACTCCTTTACAGTTCTAACATTCTCAACCGACAACTCTTTGGCATCCAAAGCACTGATGAAAGCTAGGAACGCCTCGCACCCTTTTCGCAGCAACTTTTCAGCCTTTAATACAGAAACCACATTGGACAGGTAATTCCTCCTTTCTCCTATCACAATTACTTCCTTATCCCCTGGAGTTCTTAACACCATACGCTTAGCAGCGCAATCTAAGTTCGCTCGACGCTTAACTAGCCAGTCCATGCCTAAAATCAAATCGAACTCGCCGAATGGCAATTCCATCAAGTCTGCCGGGAAAGCAATCCCTTGCACTTCTAAAGGCAAATTCCTAATAGTTTGTTCACTACCACCGATTGTCCTAGAGGGCTAATCACAGACATTTCTCTAGCAGCAATTTCAGATCTAATACCCAGAGTCCCAGACACAGTACAGGCAACATATGAATGTGTAGACCCAATATCTACCAAAGCCGTAAAGGGTACATCAAATATAAGGAACGTACCAATTATGACGTCCGGTGCATCGCCATCCTCACGCCATCAAGCTGCATAGACTAACCTCGGTTGTCTTGCATCTGCATTACCCGTACCTCTACCCGGTGCTCTCCGGCCTTGACCAAAACCATTTCCTCCTCTGGCCGGACCACGACCTCTCGGTAGCTGCTGACCACCTCCCCTTGCCTAAGCAAAACCCCGACCTAACATCCGCATCCTCTCCAACTCCTGTGGACAATCTTTTATCAGATGATCCCTAGATCCACATTTAAAACATCCTCTAGTTCTTCTCCAACACTCTCCCGGATGCGATCTCCTACACTATGCACAAGGTTGCAGTTGACCTGCAGCAACTGGCATCACAGCTCGAACTGGCACATCCAACCTAGGCCTCTTTTGGGAAACCCCAGTAGATCCTGACGTCCTAAAACTTCTCTTATTCCTACCCCTATCTTTATCCAGATTCTGCCTCTCAAAACGCTTCACCTCTTCGACAATTTTTGCCTTCTCAACCAGTATAGCAAAATCACTTTCCTGCTGCGGAGCTATCAGTACTCGCAGCTCATCTCGCAGACCATCCTCGAATCGAACACAGCGTTTATAATCAGTTGCGACGATACCCCGAGCGTAACGATTCAGGCGTAGGAGCTCTGCCTCGTATTCAGCCATGTATTTACCCCCTTGAACCAAATTCAGAAATGCTTTCGTCTGGGCTTCCACATAGCTCGCCCCAACATATTTTCCCTGGAACGTTGTCTTAAAGAAGTCTCAGGTGATACAGTCCACTGAAGTACCTTCCTTCACTGTGAGCCACCACTGGTACGCCTCATCACGTAGGAGTGACACTGCCCCTTTCAATTTCTCATCCACTGTGCAATCTAGATCATCCATGATTCGTTCAACAGCCTCCAACCAGTATTCAGCTACGTTTGGGGCCACGCCAGAAATACCCCTAAATATCTCAGCCCCATTTGTCCGGAGTCGCTCAGGGATAGATTTTTGAGCTACCAATCCGGTGCTTGCCCCAGCAACCAGTTCCAAGACTCGCAGCAGAGCTTAGGACAAAGCATCGTCCCCTCCGGTTCTGTCTTGAAACCCTGCTTCCGCTACTGGTGATGCTGGCACTTCGTCTTCCGGCACATGTCTAGATTCTTAGGATCCAGCCTCAGCACCTTGGCCTCTACCATGGCCGCGTGTACCACGTCCACGTCCTCTTGTGCTCATGTTTGCTAGATCGAATTACTCTGATTAAAAATTTTATGAATTAGTATATTATTCCAGTGTTTATTAACAATGTTTTATGCAAAATAAGTATAGTAGCTATTTTCGCAAATCGAATTTCCTAATGTCTCAGTCTCTAAAGTCTTAACTCTTATAGCTAGCAGTCATAAAACACTAATTCTGAGAATTCCTTCTAAAATCATTTCATAATATCAAACAAAGTCAGAAGAATTACGGTTTGGTGTCTTAGACTCGGGTGCCATACTTCCAAAAGACATATTTTTCGAAAGCATATTTTAAACCAATTTCAGAAAATGTTGTCGAACCCAATCCACAGCCGAGTTTTGCAATCGGGCTCTGATACCACAAAATGTAACACCCCAAACCCGGCCTAGACGTTACGACCGGATCTGGCATGTCACATGGAAGGGTTGTTAAAGAAAATACTCGTTTGTTAAACTTCAAGTTTCGTTGTTTATGAAACTTCATCTTGTTTAACAGTTTTCTTGCAAAAGCATTAGGGTTGCTGTCTTCAAGGACTTAATTTATAACCAATCAGAACCAGTAAAAATATTGTTTTGGAAAGAGAATTAGGAAGTTGAAAAAAAACTGAGCGATAGTTTAGGGAAGTAGTTCGTTGAAGATGTTACGTTAAAAAAAACGTTTAGTGTTTCAACGTTGGTTATAAAATCCAGATTTATTCAGTGTCCATTTTAGAAAAGTTAGTATTAATTGAAAGCAGCCTTCATGGAAACCAAATTTGAATATTTGCCAAAAACGTAATATTTGGAAAATAGTTATTAATGTTTAAGAAAACTTCGTATTAAACGTTCAATAAAAGATAGCAGCCGGATTAAAAGTTAAAAACCAAATAAAATCCTAGAGGCCTTATTACAAAACATAATTCCAAAATTAAAATACGACTTAAAAGAAAGTGAAGTTTAATTTACTGAAGTAAGGACGAATGGCCACCACAGAGTCCATCTCAGCTCCGAACCCTCAAAGCTAGGGATTACCTGTAAAATTAAGCAGAGGGGTGAGTTACGAGAACTCAGTGTGTAAACCCCGAAACAAACATTAGCTGGGCCCGAGCCCATGCAGATACAAATTGGGCCTTATCCCCTTACAAAATCAAACTGGCCGAAGCCCATACGAAAACGAACTGGGCCTGAGCCCTTTTAACATGATAAACAGGTAAATGCATGCAATGCAACCCAACCCAACCTAGAATCCATCCGCTGCACACCACACGTTCCAACCATAACACACTAGCGGGGATTTCTACAATCAACCCTCATCCGCTACACACCATGATGGCAGTCGCGCTGCTCATCCCGAAATCGTGGCAGTGCCACCGAAAAAATGTGACAGAGTCACCGAAATATGTGGCAGAGCCACCGAAATCATGTGACAGAGTCACCGAAATACACTTCCCTAATTAATAATATCCCTAACCCATGCAACATATCGTGGCATAATATTTTAGTGCATACATGAACGTACCAAATAAGTAGATAACAGAATACACAGTCATGCCTAATCATCCGAAAGGGTATAATCGAAATTTTATGTACCTGGGTTATTTCCAGACTCACGCACTAGGGTATCACAGAAGCTTACCCCTTTAAGACATTTTTGGCTTTTAACCGACACATAGAGTATTACATATTATAACGAATAAAGGTGTCATATTACACACCTGATTACACGAAGAACTATACACTCCTGATCGTCGACACCCTCACTATCACGAACAACTACGATCTGTCTATTCAAATCCAATGTCGCCTCTCTCCCACAACCCAGTGGGAAATCCCGAATGGCAGACACCCTACGTCGTTTGAACTTAGGAGTAGAGACCACGAGTCCACTCCCCTCAGGCTCCTTTGTCGATACTTCCTTAGAACGGCTAGCACTCGCATCCATGAAGAGAGTCTTGATCAGTATAGTACTTTTAGAGAGAAATGATGGTTATCTAACAAGGAGATTTGGTTATGGCAGAGAGAGTGAAAAGAGAATAAACCAGCAGAAATCAAAGAGAACTCCTTACCTTGATCAATGGAGAACCGAACACCAATGGATTCAGCTTGCAATTCCAGACGAGTCCCTAAATAACTCACGAGTTAGAAATGATGCTCCAAAATAAAGAAGAAGTGACCTATTGGTCTAAATGAAACATGAACGAGGGTATCCAACAAATCCCCCGAAGAAGCGACCTATCGGTCTAAATGAAACATGAACGAGGGTATCCAACCAATCCCCCCCATTCGGCCAAAGCCTACTCACCAAGATGCCTTAGATTCGGCCGCTACTGACAAGAGCTCTGGCTTCCTATGAAAGAACGAACACGCTTCAAGGTGGAGAGGGTACTCAGGTTCGGCCTTGCAACAAGCAAAACCGATTGAAAAGGGACTTTTGGCAAACCAAAGGGATCCTAGCACTTTGCTTCCTAGTGTTCGGCTAATAGCAAAAGATAAAAGAAACGGGTTTAGCTTGACACCAGAGGGGTTTCGACTCAAGTATGGAACAAGAAAGAAATAAAAAGAAAAGAGAAGAAAGTGGGCAAACTGAGGTTCGCCTAGTGAAGAAAGAAATAGAGGAGCAAGGAGAAAAGAAGAAGAAGTAGAAGAAGAAGTGTAGAAGAAGAGTGATTTGGCCTTTGAAGAATTGAAGAAGGAGATAAAGAGAAGAAACACCTCAGAACAAAAAGGGGTTTCAGCTTGAATGAACAAGAGAGAAAAAGATAACAATGAGGTAACCACTAAAGGTTTCGGTAAAGAAAAAGAAAGAAATGTCTTCCCAAAAATGCTAAAACCGAAAATACACACTAGCTACACTTGAAAAAAATGGCACACTCACCCTGCACACTTGTGACCGAATATGCTAAGAAAGAAATGTCTAAGAACTAAAGGGAATCTCGGCACACACCCATACTAGCTAAAAATCGAAAATGCTCCCCTAACATCTTCCCACATTCAGCCAAACTTCTTCCACACACCAAATCCCTTGATTTTCTCCTCCACTCACTCTTCATCCCCCATTTCGAATTGGTTGACCAATTCAAACTCCCCAAGCTCTCTCCTCCATCCATTTCAAATTGTTTGACCCATTCAACAACCACCTTGGTAGAGTCCCAGCCGAATGCCACCTCTTTCCCACCTTGAGAAAAAAAATTAAAGCTCTATAATGCAGTAGATGGGATTCGAACTCCTCCCCCTTTGCTCTACCAGTGACGCCACATCGACTCCACCTTATGCTCACTTTTGTGTCATCAAACACAAATAAGTATCCTTAAGGCCTGCTTCCACTAGCTCTCTGCCCTTATACCCAAAAAGCAAAATTTTACCAAGGCTCTGGCTCAAACCCGAGCCTCCCCAAAACCCCCAAACACACCTAAATAATAAGCTAAGTGAGCCAAACACATAGAATAGCGCAAAATGCAAAACCCCTAATTATAGGATGTTATAATAACATTTTCACCATTACTTTTGTTTATTTCCTATGTCATGAACCTTCGTGTTTTTATTTTGTATTCTAAGATACCTTACTTGTTAGTTGTAACACCCCTCACCCGTATTCACCGTCGGAATAGGGTTACGGAGCATTACCGAACTTACCATGCTTTTAAACATACATTTCATATATAATTTATCCTTTTGAATACAATTCAATCACAATCACTCATAGTATCCCTTAAACGAGCCTATGAGGCCTTAAACATGCATTGAGAGTGGTTCGAGACTAAACCGATAATTCGGGAAGCTTTTCCACACTTAGAAAATTTTTTTCAAAACGGGGGACACAATCCCGTGTGGTCAGGTCGTGTGTTTCACACGGCCACCAGACACGCCCGTGTCACAAGCTGTGTGGACATTCGAAATGGAAGCATATGGCCGTGTCCTAGCCCGTGTCCTTCCTCGTGTCTAAACAAGTGAGGTTACTAACTTAGGTGACACAGCCAACTACACGTCCGTATGTCTAGCCCGTGTGCCCTTCCAACTGGCCATACACGCTCGTGTGCCAGGCCGTGTGTTAAATCGTGTCAAACTTGTAGGGTATATTGACCTATGCAACACGGCCAAGTCACACGCCCGTATGTCTAGCCCCTGTGCCCTTCCAAGTGGCCACACACGCTCGTGTGCCAGGCCGTGTGCTAAACCGTGTCAAACCTATAGGGTATATTGACCTATGCAACACGGCCAAGTCACACGCCCTTGTGTTAGACCGGGTGCCAATTAGAGGGGTATACTGACTTGTACCACACGGTCAATTACACGCCCGTGTGTGAGACCGTGTGGAGCATACTGACTTTATTTCCATTTCAACACCAAGGGACACACGGCCGTGTAACTTGACCATGTGTCACACATGGTTGAGACACACGCCCGTGTGGACAAAAATAGGCTATTTACCAAGCCATTTTGCCGCCCGTTTGATACACACCTTCACCTACACATATGACAACAATCCATAGCATAATATACCATCCAAAACAACCAAGCCAAGTCTAAACCTTACCATTTCAATACTAACCAATTCATAGTACCTATTATCATCAATCATCACAACCAACTCAATATGCACAAGACATAAGCATATATATATATATATATATATGCACATGATTCAAACATACCAAATAAACCATAATGATCATCACTCATGGCTATATATACATACAAAACATAAACATTTACAAGCCAATTCATTTGGCCAAAGTCACTACCAAATATAACCAAAATTACTCAAAGTCCTTATACATGCCATATGACCAAACCATAAGTTCAAATGTACCAAAATGATAATTGGATAGTGTGACGATGTCTCTGGCGATCCCCGAATCCGAGCTAACTTTGAATTCACTATAAAACACAGGAAAAATAAACAAAGTAAGCTTTATAGCTTAGTAAGCTCGTATGAGTTAAACTCAACAAATCATATTACATAATTCAACAACTTGAACTACTTAACATGTAATTCATAGTAACAACAAGCTTTCCATATGCTTAATCATGTACTTATATGCAAATTCATAACTTTTTCTATTTGAAGTTTATACTTTCCATGTACATACCTGTACAAACTCGTAACCAACTCATACTTGTTCAAAATACTGCTGAATACTCGATATCTTACACGCTAAGTGCCATTACATAGCCAAAGCTATTTTCATCTCAGACACTATGTGCCATACGTAGCCAGAGCTATCTCGAATCGCACACCAAGTGCCATACATAGCCGAAGCTATCTCGGTCTCGCACACTAAGTGCCGATAATAGCCAAAGCTTCGTCGAATATTTTCGTACAATTGTATTCATCATAAATTTAATATAAAGCATTAAATCTCAATTATAATAATGCTTATTAACATACGAACTTACCTAGGATGTGAAAACGACGAATCTAGTCGATAACTTTATCTTTTCCCCGATCCAAGTCCGTATTTCACTTTTCTTGATCTAAATATATTCAAAATTAACTTATTTAATCATCTATTCATTCAATTTAGTCCAAATCACTCTTTAAGGCACATTTACACTTTTCCCCTAAACTTTCACATTTTTACACTTTAGTCCTCAATACACAAAATCACAAATTCATGCAAATTTCACAACACCCATGCTTAGCCGAATTACTCTTATGCCCCTAAAAGCCCATTTTTTCATTTATTTCACATTTTAACTACAAATTTTCAACATTTCTCAATTTAATCCCTATTTTGCATTTTTACTAAAAATTACTTAACAAAACTTGTAATACTCATAACAAATATTCATAATATATCATCAAACATCAAACTCATACATATTCACCAATGGCATCAATCAAAATCTTTAACAATTTTGCAAATTAGTTCCTGGGCTAGTTAGTACTAGCTACAACGATCTAAAAAACATAAAAATCATAAAAAACGGGAGAAAAACCGTACCTAATTGAGCATAGATAGCATAGCCGAAACAAGAACCCTAAAATGTCTTCTTTTTCTCTTTTTGATTTTCAGTTGAAGATGATGAAAATAGGTGAGGATTTTGTTTTGTTTTATTTAATTAACCATTAATAATCAATTTACACATTTAACCTTAATATAAAACATTTAAAACACTATAATATATGTCCATATATGTCCAATCATGCTATTAATGGTCTAATTACAACATAAGGACCTTAAATTTAAGGTTCTATAGCTATTAGACACCTTTAGCTATTAGAACTCAAGTTTTACGCTTTACGCGATTTAGTCCTTTTTATCAAATTGACCAACCAAATGATAAAATCTCTTAACGAAACTTTCACGCAATCATTCAATCATGCTATAAACATTAAAATAATAATAAAATAAATATTTTGACCTCATATTTGTGGTCTCAAAACTACTGTTCCAATTTGACCAAAAACGGGTTCTTACATTAGTTATCTACTTCTTAATTTTCCTATCTTTTTGAACTAACCATCTTTTTTTCCTTAAGCTTTACTTGTTTTTCGATATAATAAAAAAGGGGAGAAGAAAAAGTAAATTAAGGTAAATTGATTGATTACTTTTATGCTAACCATATGCAAATTATGTGACCATTTTCCTTAAAGTAAAAATGAATGTAAATTGTATGTCAATATTTTTATTTTGACCTTAAATTCAAAATGACATTTATTAAAAGGGAAAAATTATTCAAAAACAAATTTACCAAATGTTTTGTTCTATCAAAAGGGAGAAGATTGTTAAACTAAGCTTTATTTGATAAAATGTTTTGGTATAACAAATTAAAGTGTTTTTGAATAAAAGTTAAAATTGAACAAAATTAACAAAATAATTTTTCAAATTGAAGTTTAAAATATAAAATTTTGAATATCTACTTTGAACTTTTAGAAAAATTTTTGAAACAACTTTAAAATCAAGTTAAAATGATTTTAACCAAGTTAAAAGTCTTTTAACAAATCAAACTATTTTTCAAACAAGTCAAAATTGCTTAAGGCCAAAAAGTATCGATACCTTTTTAGCCAAGTATCAATATTTTTGAAATATCGATACCCTTCAAATAAACGATATGAAATTGGCATTATGTTTTTCACAAAATCAACTAAGTATCGATCTGGTATCGATACCTTTTTATAAGGTATCAATAAAATTGTTATGGTATTGATATTTAAACTTTAACTATCACTGAATTTAGCATTTATTGCAAAAAATATCAATACCTTTTTATCTAATATTGATCCATGCTGTTGCAGGTGAATTAGATGCTCTGGTTTTCACATCCCCAACGGCTTTATTAACTACCACAACAACCTCAATGGTTGGAAATCAATTAAAGGGTATAAATAGCAGCTTATAAAGAGCCTACAATAAGAAGAAATCATATTCAAACAAAAATCATCAATCAACCAACCTTTGTGCTCAATACTTCTATAATTCTCTTGTACACACTTGTGAGCTCTTATTGTTTTCTTTTTCTTTTTCTCAAGTGTATTCTTGTTTATTTGTGCTTAATTAGCAAACATTCTAATCTTGTTAGGATTATTTCTTTGTTTGCTTCTTTGTAATTCTTTGAGAAGGTTTATCTTAATATTTGGGTAGAAATCCTAAGAGAGTTGTAAGGTTAAACATTGTCCTCAAAGGTTGAACAAATTAGTGAATTTGAGAAAATCTTTAGTTGTGGAAAGCTAAGGCAGTGGAGTAGGAAATTGGGGCCAAACCACTCTAAATCTTTGTGTTCATTATTTCATATTCTTCTTTTTTTTCCACCAATTTTTTCAAAGGCCAATTCTATCACACCACAAAATAGGGCGTAGGAGTTTTAGGGATATTTTAGGAATTTTACCCTTAGAGTGTTCGAAATTTTGTGACATGGCATACCGATAATGTTTTCAATTATGGTTTTTAGAAAATTAAATCAATTTCTGAAAATGTGTTTTAAATACCTTTAATTTTGAAAATAGGACTGATTTGTAAAAGATTCAAAATTGTGAGTTTTTATGAAGCAATTAATCCAAATTTTAAAATTCAACCTAATACTTCCCTACCTACATATATTTCACGTTAGTTCTTCCACTCCCATTCTTGTTGCCGTCCCTTTGTTTTCCCCCACCTCCTCTATTCACTTTTTGATTCCAAACTCTAGTCTTTTGATTTACATCATCCTTACAACATTAAACCTCCATAATACTTCAAGAAAAACACCCTAAAACACTATAGATTCCACCATTGTCAAGCTTCTGGGTTTTTCGAGTTTTCGATTAAACACACGGTTTTTCATCAATTAAGGTAACAATTCATCTTCCTATTAGTTTTAAATGTTATTTAGTCTTTAAAACCAAGTTTTTAGCCATTAAATTGCATGTTTTAAATCAAAGCCGAAAATTGGGTCGTTAATGGTGGATTTCAGGATTTTGCATAAAAATGTGGTTCTAAAGTGTTTTTCAACTTGTTTTAAACTTACTTTGAAGTTTCGTCAAAGAATTCTTTAGTTTTAATAAATTTTTAGAAAATAGTCATAGAACATGTTGAAAAAGTCAATACTATGAATTGAGAATTTTATTATATTTTAAAGGTTGAGAATTAGTCGTAGGTGAATTAGGTGAACAAATTGAGTATAGACCAAGACATTTGAGTTTTAAGTTGGCTATGTTAAAGGTTTTGGTTACATGAGAACTTAGTTTAGGCTTATGTTTGTATGCTTGTAATGAATCCTTGACTGATTTTTGGATGCATTGTTGTGTGAATTGTTATGTTGAATTTCCAAATCCAGTAAGACCTTCTACGAGTAGAGATAAAGGCAATGAAAAGCTAGTTTGACCTTTTGACTTTTGACTTTTTGACGAAAGCGTAATTGGTGAGTGTTTGGAATCATTACTTGTAGACCTGATTCAATGCATTACTTGGGAATTTAGTAATAGCCTAAACCCCTACTCTAAATTCCGAGCGTAAGCTTTCTCATACCTATGTTATCTTGTGAACAAAGTGCTTATATGTTTGTGACTACATGAATTGAGAAGAGATGCTATAACATGTGATATGTGGTTATGATAACTGTTGTGAAAGTGCAAATATGTACATGTTATGTATATGTTAAATGTTAGTGACAGTGTTTCGCTAAAGATACAAATATGCAGTGATTGTGTATAGATAATCAGTAAGTGATATATGTTTGGCTTCGGATATTTTGGCCTTGTGATCTTGAAACCGTTGGATATAGTTGGCATACCATAGGATTGTGAGTACTCACCTATATGTACAGTGATTTTGGGCATTGAGGCCCTGGGACATGTTGGAAGGATAAGGAAATGTGAGCCAAGCTCCATTCAACGGGACATCTAAGGGGAAATAAGGAGAGTATTAGCTTTATGTTTCACTTTTTGGACATGTTTGACTCTATGAGTCTATGTTTGGTGTGTTAGAGATCCGCGTATCTGATGAGTGATGATAGAGCTCACTTTATATTTCATAGCTCAACTGTTTATCTTAAAATGTATATATGTGTAACGTGATGTATGCCTAAATGAGTATGTGACCATTATGCAATTTATCTATAAACCTGTTTTTAAATATTGTGATATATGCTTGAATGTTAGGTAATTATATGCATAATAGGATATATGCTTAAAAGTGAAATTTTTTATCATGTAAAAGAATTAATAATAATGCACGAGTAAGTATATTATGACACTAAAGTTGGAACTGTTAAGGTTATGTTATATGGTTGTTTTATTAATGCTTGATGAACTGTTTGCATGGTAGTTGTTCTAGACATTCACTGAGCTTGTTAACCTCACCCACTCTATTCTTTAATCATTACTGATTAGTTGTGTATCGGTATGAGTGGTGTGGTTCTCGAGAGGTGATCCAAGCAACTCTATTCATTATTTTTGTAGGTGTCCTATATTTATTTATGTTTTAAGGAATAAGGCAATGTGGTAAACTTGTTTATAGCCATGTCAACTTTTAGACATTTTGCTGGTTTTGGTTCAGTTTATAAGGATTACATGTTATTGTTATACTTGAGTTCATGAACATGAGGATGGATTGACGTTACTTGCTCGAACAAGATTATGCGATATTGAACTATTAATTAGGTCGTTGAATGATTATTTGTCGAAGTAATTGATGCATGATGTTTAGGAATGGGTTAATTACTTATATATACTGCATTTTTTAGGTTTGAAGCAAAGGTATCGATAATTGTGTTTTAAAATTGATAACTCTATGTTTTGAAACGTGCAGGAAGTCAAAATAGAGATTTGGTATCGATACTCGGGGTTAAAATATTGATATTTCATGGCAAGTACTAATAATTTTCAAGACTTTGGCTTTTAATTGAGAAACAAAATACAAGTTCGATATCGTTTTTCCAGGTGGTATCGATACCACTTAAAGAAAATATCGATACCTTAGTGTCAGTATCGATACCTACGGATCTGGCTTGAGAAGTTTGCTGAATGGACCTTATGCATGTATTAATATGTTTATAAGACATAAGACCGATGCGAATAACAAACTGATGGATGTTTTGTTGGAATGAGCTTTTACTTGTTGGTTATGACATGAGATGGTAGTGTGGCATCCTTGTAACACCCTTAACCCTGGTCCGTCGCCGGATTGGGTTGCAAGGCATTACCGAACAAAACACAAGTAGCCATAAACAATTACTGCTCACATAGTCATATCCGAAAGCAAATTAAACAACACGAATATGCTTAGATAATAACATACAAAAATTTAATCCCTTTAATGATATTCACAAATAACTCATCAATATAATTAATAATGAACACTGTCCACTTGATATTTTAAATCTCATTAGCCGAATATACACATGCTTGAAATGGCTTTTCTTAAAAATAAATAAAAATCACTAAATATAAACATACATATGTATAGTTGCATGGTATCTTGTTCAATCATATTCAAATAAACTAAATAAACACATCTCAGCAAAGTATGTCTCAATTTATTAATAAGAACATAACCGAATCTGCAATTTCGTCATAAAACTATCTTCTCAATTCGTTTTTCATTTGATCACTTCACAGTAAATCCTCCTCAATCTTTAAACCAAACACATTCGAATATGGTACTAACCATTTCCCAACTTCAACCTTATTGTTTCAAATTACAAAATATGACCAACTACTACATAATGAACTTTCCATTCATGATTTATCAAAACATGCATAATAGAATCACATTTGTCAACCACCTCAACATTTCGGTCAAGTCATATGAATATCCATCACACACGTGATGTACAATAAGATATATTTCTAAGATAAGCTAAATACATGATCCTATGCCTGACATGTATAACATAAATCAACCATGCTACTATCACATGCACAATCCCATTATGAAATACACTATCATGGTGCTTAAATGCCATGGCCGAAAGCAATGAAGACCATAATACCATAATTCAGTCATTAAATTAAAAGAAACATTAAAACACAAACAACATCTCATTGTACACCTAAGTCACATATACATATTAGTATACCTAAACTTCATATCATATTCTTTTAACTATCTATTTCAACTAATCAGAACATACTTACCATATCCATCATATACATATATCAACTCATGCACCACATTATTAACGAAACATAACAATCATATACTACATATAATTAAGTCATAATCAAATCGATATAACCAAAAAAATTAAACGCTCAATCACGAACTCATAATGCCAAGCCTAATTCTAATGATCCAAGTAAAGCCATTTTCGCATGGCTAATATATACAAGGACAAATTCATAGCTCGAAACTTAGTCTAGCTTATACATGCCTTTAGTTTAAAAAATCCAAAATCAAAAATACCAAAATAGATTGATAGTGTGGATGACTTTGTTGACGATCGCCTAAGCTCTTAGCTTGATCAAAATCTATAAAACAGAACGATGAACACACGGAGTAAGCTAATTTAGCTTAGTAAGTCTTAAGCAATCATAATATACCAATTGGACATTCAAGCATTTTAAAACAATCAAGTAATAACATTGAATAAAATAGCTTAACTCGAAAGTCCTTCAAAACCGAATGCTTTTACCTCACTTAACATAACACTTATCATTCCCATACCATTAGCATACAACTTACCAACACAGCATCAAATTCAAAATATAAAACATCCTTTCTTTATAATATATTCATAATACACATACATGAAACTCACTAAGTTCACATAAATATTCGAACAAGTAAAGGGCCGTGTACATCCGATTTACCTTTTTAATTACAAAAACACATGTTCATTTAAACTCTCATATATCCAAGCATCTAATATCAATAGTTTAAAGCTTAGTACTTAAATGATCTACTAATGTCGAATGCTAATGCTCATTTAGCTTAACCATCATCACTATTTTACCTTTAAACTTCAATTTATAATCTCATCATATAGTTCACATATAGATTAAATACTCTTTTCCAACTACTCATATTTTCGATACACATAATTCAATAGGATCACATATATATGTATATACAATAAGTATATACTTTACACTTAGTAATTTCACATAAAAGGAAATATATTCACATATATATATATATCCATTTAACATTTCATACATTCGTGTACATGGCATCAAAATAATCCCAATATGTCACGTAAAGATAAGCATAAGGCTGAATATACAGGATCAATTAGTATCATTCATATCAATATACTTATACGAATACCTTTAACACTTTATGCTTTCATATAACCAATTTCCTCATGGCATAGTTTATACACAATTTGCATCTACCAATTGTATATCATATTGCTTTCACCAATTCATTTACTTATTATCATCGCATATATATATGTATAATACATGAATATGAATAGCACATACCTTGTAGCCGAATTAACAAACTCATTTTCAAATGCTTAGGCTCACTTGATTCATTTCATGACTTTACTAGTACATAATCTAAGCTTGGAATTTCAACTCACCGGTATAAAACCTGCTAGGCATTTGCCCGAATCTCACATACTGGCACTAGACTTGCTAGACTCAAGGTCTGAAGTTCGAACACCGGCATTTAGCCTGCTAGGCAATAAGCCCGACATAATTCACCGGCACGAGGCCTGCTAGGCATTAAGCCCGATAAATATCACCGGCACAAGGCCTGCTAGGCTCGAAGCCCGATATAAATCACCGGCACAAGGCCTGCTAGGCTCGAAGCCCGAACATTCATATTATTGAGTCATCTCATTCACATCACATACTATCAATATCACATATATTTCATATAATTCAATATCACTTTCACACCTTACCAATATCACATATATCCTATATAATCCAATATCACCTTCACATATTACTTCAATGAGTTCGATTACATACATTGCTAAATTACTTCCTCACATTCGGTTTTAACATGTTTAACTCCACAAGTTCATAATTCAACATATATGCTAGATTATAACCAATTCTTATGAAATTAATTTGCTTAAGGACTTACCTCAACTATCGACGGACGACGAACACTGGCTATTCGTAAACTTTCGTTTTTCCCCGATCCAAATCTGATTTTCTTTGTTTTTGATCTAAACATATTTAAAATAAGCTCATTCAAGTACATTTCATCTCAATTTAATCCAAAAACACCTAAATAGGAAAATTACCATTTTGCCCCTAATATTTCACATTTTTACAAATTAGTCCTATTTGCACAAAACACAAAATACACAAAATTTCATTACACAACCTAAGGGCCGAATATTCATAGGGACTATATAAGTCCATTTCTTTCATTTATTTTGCATTTTAGCCCCTCAAAAATTTATTTTCTCAATTTAGCCCAAAATACTCAATTTCATCAAAAATCCAAAGACAAAACATTTTAATCTAACACATATATTTCATAATTCATCCTTAATCAACAAAAACAACCAACTATCAACAATGGCTCAACTCAAAATATTCATCAAACTCAAAAATTAAAACATGGGTCTTGAAGATTTCTAAGCAACGATCTCAAAAACGTAAAAATTTTCAAGAACTGAAATCAAACTAACCTTGAATTTGATATAATAGTCGAAAATCAAAGAAGCCAAGCCCTTGTTCTTTACTCCACATTCGGCCAAGAAATAAAGGATGATAATGGTCTTTTTGTTTTGTTTAATCTTTAACTTATAATATGTATTTACTAATTTACAAATTTAACCTATTATAATTAATAAAATAAAACATAAATAATGGTTTAGTTGTCTTTCTACCATCCACTAACTTTAAAATGGGCTATTTCCCTTTTGATACCCCATATTAAAAAGCCATTATCACATTAGCACTTTTCATTATAGTTTGCTACTTTTACACTTTACTCGATTAAGTCCTTTTTGTCAAATTAAACACTCAAACGATAAAATTTTCTTACGAAACTTTCACACACATTAATTCACATATAACAAACACCGAAAATAATATCTAAAAATTTTCCGGACTCGGATTCGTGGTCCCGAAACCACCGTTTCGATTAGGGTCAAATTCGGACTGTTACAATCCTGATATTTGGGCTTGGCAACCAGGCCGGGTATAGGGTGTTACAAATTCACCCGCTCTTGGCAATTCCGGTTTGATTAATCGAGCTAACAACTTCAATTCAAATTAGACCAAAAATCCAATGCCAATAAAATCTAAAATTTTCTACCTTACTCAATTCAATATGATTCTCAATATTCAGTACTCATAATCACAATTCAATTTATACAGTAATTGTAACTTATTTTAATCCACAATCACGCGAACATTATAAATCCATGAACAAATAATTTTATCTTAAATTATGAAAATATATGTACCAAATCCTCGTGTTATTGATTCACCCATAATGTTTCCCCGACCTTTTACTGTCGAATTAGATCTCTAGGTAGCGACAGGAATATTATCAACATTTTTTCTTCTTCCAAAACAAGTTCTAGAGTGTACTTACTGAGTCGCAGATATTCATGTCCATAATCAACTATTGTCATCTCGCCTTATTTCAACAATAGGAACTCTTGCTTTATATTCTCTAAGTATAGGTCACCAACATACTTTTTCTGGAATTTAGATTGAAAGAAATCCCAATCAATCTGATGAACAGGCACATGACAAATAATAGTTTGCCACAAATTATATGCTTCTCCTTATAAAAGAGAAATGACATATATAACTGATCAGCTGTTAACATCACAACATTAATGTGCAAGCGTACACTATCGATGCAAGTACAGTAGATAGATGTGAGTCTGTCGGATATCGATCCCATAGGGATGGTTGTCTTTTGTCTGTTAATGTCGGTACAGTGACTGGATAGAAATGAGATAAATTGTTAGGATAGTTGTCGGAGCAATAACTTGAAAACAATAAAATAAAATATGACAATGATAAACTGGGATCCCCAACATGAATATTCAGTAGAACACTAAGTGCTCACAAGGTATAAAAGGATAGGTGACTGTCGAGGAATTAAATTTCAATGTATATCTTACCAAGCGTCACTCCTCTATTTAATCTGAGACTTAAACATGCACATTAACCCCCACCTTATGATGATGGCAATATGGCACTATTAAGAACAAGTGGACTAAATTCCTCTAATCCTCACGCAACTTCCGTTGTAATGCTTGTTGACTCGAACTGTCACTGCACTTTCCAGTGTCAGTGACTGCAATAACACTTCCGTGTTAAGAAACATTCAAACCCCAAGATTAAACAATAAAAGCAAGATTGAATAAGATGACATTTAACCAAGAATTCATGTATGCTTCCATACAGACAGAAAGCAAAGAGTAATCACCAGCATTTAGAAAGAAATAAGAAAGAATCGAGTGGAGAATACTATTCCTAGACAACTCGGCTGAATCTCTCTATTCCCTATTGTCTTGCACTTAGGTTTCCTCGTTAGAAGCTAGTCTGCATCAATTTTCACGTTGGCTCCTCCGTGAGAGGCTTAAGCTGCCATATCCACAAGCTTCAAGGTAGCATGAAGAAGATGATAGTCAAGTAAAAATAAGATCTCCTTTTTTTCTCATGTCAACCTTTTATGTCCTCCTCCAACAGTACAGGTGTCCTTCATCAGAATTATTCTATCCTTGTACATATAGGTTGGTTATACTATGCTGAACAGCTCACACATTTTTAGTTCTTATCCGGACAGCTGTCAGGTGCAGTGACAATTCTAGACGCAATCTGGAATTAACTCATGCAGCGACATTAATGCGAAAAGATAGCAAAATTAAGGATAAAATAGGCTAGGATACACTGATTTATAAAATACAATTTACTAAACTGAAAATGCTAAAATATATGCTAAGGATAACTAAATAGGAACAATTTAATCAATAAGTAAGGAGGAAAACCTATGTTCTTTCTAGTTCTATCAATAACACATTCACAGGGCATGTATTCTAACGGTTGAAGTAATCGGTTCATTGCCTCTAGCCAAATCTCGACCGCCAAATGATCGACCCCTTTATTCCCATGAACTCTATGGCACCGTATTTTTTTAGTTCTTTTATTGGGGCTCGTCTAGTAGTGGTTGTTGAAGTAGTTTGTGGATCAGTTCTTGCTATTTTCTGAAAGATTTCTGCTATCTTGGGGGATAATCCTTTATTACCTCGATCTTCTTGTTGAAATCTCAAAATTCTATTTTGTTGAGCACTGGTAAAATCTTCACTAAGTGCTTCGGCCCTAATCCTGTTTTCAGTCTCAACCGAGTGACCACTATTATTCATGTCATCATTATCAACATTTCTCAGTTCCTCTAACATTTTTAACTATAAACAAAAGAATTTACTCATCAACATCCAAATCCCAACTCAGACTTGACTCAACAATGGCATATACCTCTAAACTCAATTCTAAGCTTAATTTAGTCTGAGAATCGGCTAAACCTATAGCTCTGACACCAATAAGTGTAACACCCTTTACTCGGTTTGGTCACCGGACTTGAGTAATGAGATGTTACAAACGATTACCAAACAATTTCATACAATTCCTTAATGTAATTATTAAATAATATTAAATTAACACATGGGAGCATTTATAAATACATTATTCAATCTTTTTTAGGTAAATATTGAGTATACAGAAGCTTAAAAATAATTCGGGAATGGACAAGGATCGATTTGAATTAAAAACAAAAATTTGGGAAAATTTTGGAAACAGGGGTCACACGACCATGTCCTCTGACCATGTGTGAAAGCTTAGCCCGTGTGTGATGAACCACACGGTCGTGTCATTAAACTATGTACAAGAGCTATGCCAGTGTGAGATAGGCCACATGGTTGTGTCAATGGGTCACATGGCCGTGTGGATATGTCACATGACCGTGTAAGCAACCCGTGTAACTCCATGTGCCTGTGTGCACCAAAATCACTTAAAATTTTACAGACCACATAACCGTGCCACAAGCCCGTGTATGGCACACGGTCATCTGCCAGGTAGTGTCATAGGCCGTGTGTATCTGGAAATGTCTTTCAAAACAAACAATTCAACCATGAAATACTTATACCACAAGATACAATTTAAGTCATATTTCAACCTATTCAAAAGCACTCAATTCAAGTCAAAACCATCATTTAAAACAACCATCCTAAGTGCGTACCAATATGCTACAATTCTCACCTAAATCAACAATTCAAAACTAGCCAAACGACCATACACATTCATACCAATATACCTTCAATGGTACCCCAATCAATCAAGCCACACATGTATACATTCAATCATACAACCATCACATTGTTAAGTATCAAACTTACCAGAACATTTCTTAAACGTAACACAAGCATATCATCCATCAATTAAAACCAAGCACAATGCCTAGCATGATCTTTTTCTCAACTATGAAGACATAAAACATATAATCCAAGCAATCTATCAAATCATCCACAAAATGGCCATTGCCACCACACTTATACCTAATTACATAATCATAAAAGACCAATAATATTCATATGATCATAAAGCATTAAACATCCTAGGTACATGCCAAGACCAAAATGAGCAATTCACCAACACTTGAGTTTGGGATTGTCGCTGGATGCTGAGGCAACAATCGGACCAATAAGTACTTAACCTACGCATGAAAAAACAAAACCGTACGCTGAGTATAACTCAATGGTATTTCTATATCCAACATTAAATTATAATATAAATTATGTAATGCATGACTTAACAACAAGATCTAATACAAATTAATATTGGAGAATTACATTCATAATGCACCATTTAATATTACAATTTGATTTACTTATAATAAATCAATCTAACATAGTTGTAACATATACATTTCTCCCTATAACAATCAAAGTAATTTTATCACTTCAATATTATATACCCATTTCTAGACTTAACTTCGATATCCTTTATTCAATTTCATTTATAATGAATGTCCCAAATCCATATCGTTACTTCATCCATCATACTTCAATACATATACGCAATAATATATATATCACATCTCAAACAGATTCAACTTCATATATATATCATTATACGATATTTCCTGTAACATCCCAAAATTGGGCCTAGGAGAATTGAGCCCAATGGGTCTTAGGCGTAGTAGCGTTTAAATTTTTGGAGAACAAGAGATCGGCTTAAATGCTAGTTAGACCCATTGGATAAGTGATTTTGGAAGGTTAGAGGGCTTCTATGAAGTCCCGGGATCAAATATTGGCTTTGGGGAAATTTTGGTTTTAGGTGAAAAAAACCCTGGAAGTTGGCAGATAGGCCTTAAGAATAAAATATGGAGAAAAATAACACAAGTGGAGTGTGTGGTGTAGTGGCAAAGTGACACCATATAAGAGACAAGGGGGTGACGCCACAAGGGAAGGAAGAAGGTCCAAGGTTCAAGTCTTGGCTTTTGCATTTTGGTTTCTTTTTGCTTGGACCTTAGAATTTGGCCCATAGTTTATATTTAGTTGCGCATGGTTTAAGACATAAGAGGAGCTTGTGGCCAAGTGGTTAGCGGCGTGGATTATGTTGCAAGGGAGCCTGGGTTCGAATCTCATGAGAAGCAAGGGAGTATTTATTTTGCGGATTGGACGGCAAGAGTTTCAGTTGAATTTAAACTCTACTGAGGAAGGGATCCCACATCGGAAAGACACAAAGAATGAAGGTGAAGAGCTAGCTATATAAGGAGCATCCTAGGAGGAGAGTAAACACATCTTGGAGGGCGTTTGGGCACAAGAGTGGTCGGAGCGCGGATTAGCCCAAGAGTCCTATCAGGTGTGTAACTCTCTCTACTCTAGTTGTAGAGCGGCAAAATGCCGAAATGCCGGTTACACGGCATTAGTAGCCATACAAGCGTGCAAGCGCATGTGTGGGGCTTCGACGCGATAGTTGAGGCCATCAGTAGTATTCTTGTGGGTTGGGGCTGCTTGGGCCTCGATGGGCCGAAGTGGGCCCAATGGGCCCGTGGGCCCATATGAGTAAATTGCATGATTGGTTAGTATATGTTGAACTAGACTAGGTGGAACTTTTATACGTGGCTAGATTTGTGCTAGGTGGGCCACACGAGCGTGTGGGCCCGGATGGGCCGAAATCGGGTTTTAGGCCCAATCGTCCGGTACGACCGGAAATGGTATCTGAGTCGCTAGTGGTAACATTAGGCCTTCGAAAAGGCCATTTTAGTTGTGAATTTATGAAAATACCCTTAGTAGGTAAAATTATGATTATACCCTTAGAGGTTGATTAGCATGATTATGTTGTTTAGTTCTAGCCGATTGTAGGGGAAGGCTTGATCTCGCATATCTCGGGTTGTGGCTAGTGCTCGAAAAGTTTAAGGAATGGGGGATCTAGTGCGTTAGATCTTGATTTACGGGATTTGATAGTCGCATTAGTAACCAGGTGTGTACACACACACTCTTCTAGTAATTTATGTGCTTATTATATTGTGTGCACATTTACACACTTATCTGTTATTGTATCTATATATATGATGTGTGTGTTTGGATCCATGGAAGGTGGATTGAATATCATTATGGTATAAGGCACGGGGTCAGGTAAGTCCCTGTTATGATGCTTTTGGTAAGCATAGTATATCTGGTATGTGTGCTATCATACATGAGGGTGGATGAACAATATGTATGTGGCTAAATAAGCATGATGTATATTTCTGTTAAAATGCATATTAGTGGTTGATGTGGGTTGTACGAGTGGAGGGGGCAGTGATATTTTGTGCTGACGAGCACCAGTGTTTTGGTAACACAACTTTGTGACTTTGGGTCACCAGAGGTTTGGCACCTCCAGAGGTTTGGCACCTCAGCGTCTCGTCCCCGTGGTTTCGCACCACAGTGGGTTGGCCCCACAAGGCGGTATTGAGGGATTGACGCCAGTGATTTGGTATCACACGATGGGTTGGCCCCATCAATTGATTTGTGACTTCGGTCACTAGTGTTTTGGTAACACACTTTGTGTCTTTGGGACACCAGTGGTTTGGCACCACATTGACGGATATCGTGTCTTCGGACACCAGAGGTTTGGCACCTCCAGTGATTTGGCATCACATCTGTGACTATACGTCACCAGTGGTTTGGCACCACCAGTGGTTTGGTACCACACGGGGTAGAAAAAGGTGTTGTGGTTGGCTAGGCTGGGTGCATATTAATTGGATGCATGATGATCATGTTTATGTTTGCATATGATATTCTGCTAATCCGGGAAAAAGGGTTGCACACTGAGTCTTGGTGACTCACCTTTTTCCTTTAACCATTTCAGGTAGTGCATAAAGCTGGACCGGGATCGGAGAGGACAAGGTGGCCCATGCCGAAGATGATGTTCAATTATTTCATGCTTGATTTTGATATAAGTACTTTATTTGAATTGTTGGGTTGTAATAAAGGCCATTTTATGTTTTTGGTATTACTTTAACTATGGTTTATTTAAAATAAATTGCTATGTGAAAATGATGTTAATCCTAGCAACCTATTTATGAAGAATATGTTTAATAAAGTTTTTTTTCTAATTCAGCTAATTTATAACTTCAAAGTTTCTCATAAGGTAATAAATAAACAAGGTTTTCAAAAGTTAATTTCTTCAAGGTTTATTCAAAAGTGAAGAAGATTTTCAACCGTCTTTTTTTTTCCAGTGACAACCAGATTCGGTCGTAGTGAATGGGTTTGGGGATGTTACATTTCCAAAACTATTCACTTTAGTCCTCATCACAAATAATAAATTTGAATCAAATCAATTCGGCTCTTTTTATCATTTTTAGCTTACCTTATGATGTTACCATGCAATGCAGTTCATAAATGTAGCATTTGAAGTAGTTCAGGTTATAGAAACACAAACGGTAAACTCCAAGCTAATCGTCGACTGTTTTTTTTTTTCATTTCTTTTTCGAGAAATCTTGGTCGACTTTCGCAATTAAAGCTTGTAAACATAAAACCCCTTGGTCGTTCGTGCTCTTCTTCTTCCCTTAGCTTCGAATTTTTTTTGGTTGGAAAGAATTTGGCTTTCTCTTTCCATCCACTAGTTAAATTCCTTTTTTAAAATTAGATTTTAATTTATTTTATATTATAATTAACTAATATTTATTTAATACAAACATATAATTTACATAGTTAACCAACCATATAACCATATATGTTAGGTTTATTTTCCATTTAAGTCCCTTTATTAAGTTCTAATGATAAATCCTTAACAATTCACACTTTTATCACTTATGCGATTTAGTCTTTATACTCAAATTAAGCCCTAATTCCATAAAATTACTCGACTGGATTTCAATTCATTTCAATCATAATTCTATAAATATTTATTAAAAATATTTAGAAGTCTGATTTACAGAAACGAGGTCCTGATACCTTAATGTTTTAAAACCACTAACTTTAGAACTGATATTTGTACCTTGTCTGACTTTCCAAATAACCAAAATTATTAGACTAAACTTCAGTATAATACTATAATAACCTCGTATTTATTAATAAAAAATATTCACTGACTCCATCATCGAAAAATAGAATTCCAAAACCATAATTTTTGACTCCACTAACTTTTGGGTCGATACAATTCTAAAGGATATTTATGATTGAGTGAATATTGTTGAGAATAATATCCAAATCAGGTAGAGAGTATGATGAGTTCAAGCGGGTGTTTAATGATGCATGAGTAATGTAAGGTGAAGCATGATTGTAACACCCCCAGACCCAGCCCAGAGGGTATGGCCGAATCTGGGAATGTCACATCAAAGGCATAATTCAAAACAATTTTGCTAAGTTAAAATTTAAGGCCTAAAAGCCTAAAATCCTTGAATCTTGTTAAGTAATGATAAAAGCCCATATTTTTAGGTATTTCAAAAACCATGATTAAGAAAATTTATTTAAGTTTAACAATTAAGTAAACAGTTGAACAATGATAACAAAACACAAAATCTAAAGTCAAATCGGAGTACAAGGCCTTATTACAACCAGCGAAAATAAAGTAATTAAAATCATGTCCTTTGAAACAAATAAACAAAACTCCTAAGTATCTTGTAGTGTGGCCATCTCCGAGTCCTCTCCCATGTCGAGCCGTCAACTGAGGGTCACCTGAAACATTTAATAAAAGGGTGTGAGTTTCGAAACTCAGTGTGTACGACCCTTGGTAACCAATCAACATGCAAATATCACATTGGGCCAAGCCCTATCAAATTCGGTGGTCTTGGGCCTTAGCCCGCAATGACCTCACATCACATCAGTATCATATGAATGCAATGCACCCATCCCAAATCCAACCCTGCACTCCATTTCCCTTCCAACTCTACACTCCTGTGGGGATATAAATATCAACACACCCATCCCTACACTCCAAAGGTAGCACCAGCAGTGGCACTACTCAAACGTTGCAGCAAAGCTGCTATAATGGGCTTAAAGCCACCGGTGGATCCACGGTCGTCAAGTGACTATGCGATCCTCAAATCTTCCTCCGTATCATCAAAACCCACCCAAATGCAACATATATTTCATGAATGCAACATACACAATTTCACACATTAAGCACTTAGGGATATTTTAGTCATTTCACTACCTAGGAGTATTTTCATAATTCTACCCTAAATTATTATGTTTTCATGAAATGCATGGAGATATATTGTTAGGAAACAATTTTATATATCAACATCTACCATTTTCTATTGATAAAAATTTTGTAGTACTAACTACTGAAAATACTTCGGTAGAAGTACCTTTGGTAGAAAATCATAAATATATATGTGATCAGGACTTTACACCTCCTAAGAATGAACAAATAAAACAACTAGATACTAATCATTGGTTGTTTAAGATATTAGAAAATAATTTTAGTGAAGAACCATTAAAATTATGGAAAAATAGTCCCAGATATTGTACCATAAAATTGGAAAACCCCAATAAAATTATTAGAGTAAAACCTATGATCTATACTAAACAAGATATAGATGAATTTGATATACAAATAAAGGAATTATTGGATAAAGGATTAATAGAAGAAACTACTAGTCCACATTCTAGTCCTGCCTTCATGGTAAGAAACCATGCAGAGATAAAAAGAGGAAAAGCTAGGATGGTTATAAATTATAAAAGATTAAATCAAAATACTATTTTTGATGGATATTTTATTCCAAGAAAGAAAGTTTTAATAAATCAAGCTAAACAAGCAAAATATTTTAGTAAATTTGACTGTAAGTCTGGTTTCTGGCAAATCATGTTAACAGAAGAATCTAGACCATTAACAGCCTTCAGTGCACCTAATGGTCATTACCAATGGAGAGTAATGCCATTTGGACTTTGTAATGCACCTCAAGTCTTCCAAAGATGGATGGACTCTATATTTAAAAATATAAAAAATTCTGTGTTGTATATATAGATGATATTCTAATTTTTTCAGAAACACTGGAAAATCATAGAAAACATCTAAATATTATAGCTAGAGAGTTCATAAAACATGGAATAATATTAAGCCCTAAGAAAATAGAATTAGAAAAAACTGAAATAGAATTCTTAGGATTAATATTATCATCTGATGGTCTTAAACTCCAAGATCATATTATTATTAAAATAAAAGAATTCCCTGAAAAAATTGTTGATAAAAAACAACTTCAACAATTTCTAGGAATTGTTAATTATGGCAGAAATTTCTTCCCTAATTTGTCTAAAAAACTAGATGAGTTATATGAAAAACTCAAAAAGGACAAACCTTTTGAGTGGTCTAACAAAGATTCAGACATTATAAAACAAATAAAGTCTAAAATAAATTATATTCCAAAAGTTTATTTACCTAAACAAGGTGATAAATTAATTCTAGAAACAGATGCCTCAGAAAGAAATTGGGGATGTGTATTAAAAGCTAAAACAATGGCTAATGAAGAATTAATTTGTGGATATAGTTCTGGAAAGTTTAAACCAAACGAAATTAATTATGCTATTTATGAAAAAGAACTATTAGCAATAAAAAAAGGAATAAAAAAATTCCTAATATATTTAGCACCAGAAAATTTTATTATTAAAACTGATAATCAAGCTGTTAAACAGTTTCTTACTAACAAAAGTTTAGAAACAGTACCTAGAAGGATTAGATAGTATAATGAATTATGCCAATTCAATTTTGAAGTCATATACATAAAAGGTACTAATAATATGATTGCTGATTTTCTTAGCAGGCCTTATGGATAGAGGTAAACAACCTCTAAAAGAAAATGATGGATGGAGAACTATCCATAAAAAACCCAACAAGGGAAAATCACCTATAAGTCCTAAACAAGGATTTATGGCTGCACCAACACAGGTACAATTTTATCGATTATCCAGTCTTTTGGAATCGATAAATCTTTTGAATGTAATAGCTTTGGTTGAATTTCTGTAGTAAATTTATTGAGCTCAAAAAGCTCAATAATTTTATTATTAATTTCTTTTATTTCAACCTCTGCCGTATTAGTATATTCATTAATAGAAGTCCAGCTGATTGCTAAATCTTCTGCTAAATCACTAATATCAGAATTTTTTGTCTGAATTCTAAGGCATAGACACTCTTCTGTTAGAGGGTCTGTTATAGAGATAAAGCAATTTGGTTTTACCTTAAATCCTATAACACCTGTATGTAAATTAGATTGAATTCCTCCAATAAGTGCTTTTATTGGATTTTCAAATCTTTTATCTAATAACACTGCTAAAATAGGAACATCATGACCTCTTCTAAATAATGCTCTAATTGTTATCATGATAACTCCTAAATGTATATATCTAACCTGAGGATAGTTTCTTCTAATTCTTTTTATTTTTTCTTTAGTAAATAAGGGAATTTCTGTTAATCCACCTTTAGTATCCTTAGCGACTGTGTTGCCACTAATTTTTTCTATGTGTCTTTTTTACCATAGTTTAAACTTTGATATTTTATAAATTTCTTCTTTAGAAATATGATTTTTATTAATTTTTTCTATTATGTCATCGGAAAGATCTGTTTCTTCTCCAATTAAACTTCCTAATTTAATATTCTGTTGTTCAGAATTAGGAATTTCTTCTAACTTATTATTAGAACTATTTCCTATCATAAAAATATATTCATCAGAGTCTGTATCAGACTCTGTTTCTGATAATAACTCATATATTATTTCAGTAGGATTTGTTTCCTCACTAAAACATATTTCTAAGTCTTGTTCTTCAAGATTTTTAATCATTTTTCTAGCATTCTTACCTTTGTTAGGACAACTTGTTGCTAGATGACCTTCTTCATCACAAATAAAACATTTACAAATTTGTTTTTTAGTATTTTTAGAAGTTTTTCTTCTAACAAATTTTTTCTTTTTATTATTAGTATATTTTTTATTTCCTGGTTTCCATTTAGCTAATTTATATTTTTTATTATACTTTTTATAGGTTTTCGGACGTATAGAATTACATCCAAATTCCCATTCCCCTTCTAACATTTTTGTACAATATTTATGACTTAATTTATTCTAGACTTGTTTAGCCGCTTTACTCTGTAAGCAATGTAATAGAATTCTTTCTTTAGCGAAATTAATCCTATTACCTATTGTATCTATATCTCCTATTTCTTTATTATCATTACTATGTTTTATAATGAAAGATGCATATTTGTTTATACAAATTTCATCCCAAGGTGGGGGTAATTTATGGAAATATTGGTTTCTCCAAAAATCTACACTTTCGTTTTTTAATTTTTGATATTCATGTAGAAATTTCTTAGAGAATTCGTCTAAATATCTAATATGACATAATTTTAATTTTGACAAGGTATAGCTGGATTGACTATCCTGATCTTTTTTATTAGTATAACCACAAAATTCTATTTTTAGAATTGAGGTTAATCCTTTTAATAGGTCTTTGGGAGAACTTATTTGATTAATAAGTTGACCCTTTTGTTCTCTTCCTTTCTCAGATTCTTCCCAGCGTCTGAGAAATTGTAGAACATCACCTTGAAAAGTTCCAACAAAATAGTTTAACAACTTTTCTTTTGACCATATCGTACTGTTGTTGTTTACAATAGTCATGGATTGTGCCCAATCATCTATGATTTTTTCATAATATGACAAAGGAATATTTGTTAAGTCTAAATATATTCCTCCTTGAGCAACATTTCTTTTATTAAGGTCTCCTACAGTGTAAGGTATAGGTGTGGGTTGACTAGTTTCTCCTGGTGTTTCCAGTTTTATATCATTAGTAGCTATATTTTCTATTTTATCACCTAATATTTTTGTTGTATTTTCAACAATTTCGTGATCCTCATTTATTTGAAGATCTGAGTCTAATTTTCTTTTACCATAAAGATCTTTTTTATCAATTTCCCAAGGTTTAGGTATTATATAATCATCTGGATCTGTGGGTTCAGTATCCATAGGTTCAGGGATTGTTTTTTAGTATTTTAAATGCTCTGATACCAATTACCGGGGGGAGGGAGGGATATATGTGCACTAGCGGAAGGGTTTATATCGTAGAATAATATTTCACAAGAAGAAGATAGATAATTTACAAAAGAGAAAACTAAAGAAAACTGAAACTAAGTATTTTTCGAGATGCCTTTCTAGGCTTACAAGAATGCCTATTTATAATCGAAAAATTCTAAACTAGAATCTAATTACAGTTGAAGTCCGAAATAATTGATTGGATAAGAATTAAAGAATAGACTCTAATTTAATTACAATTGGAATCCGAATAGTATCCTGATAAGGACACACTAATTGTCAGCTTCTTGGTGGCTTCCAAGTTGCTTTCGTCAATTGGTGGATGCTATGTTGGTTTTTCCACGTAGCTTCCTTGAACAGTGTGTTGATAAGGATGCTTTGGGTTTTTCACGTAGCTTCCTTTTTTTTGACAAAATTGTTGCCCTCTTGGTTGCTTCCAGGTGGCTTCCTTTTCTGGCAATACATGCTGCTTGCATCATTGCTTGCGTCTTCTTTTATGTAGCATTGATGGTTGATTAACTCATTGCTTACATCAATTGGATGCTGACGGGTTGTCATCTTCCAAGTTGTCTTCATCCTTCTTAAATGTTTCTCAGATTCATTTCCTCGATCTCGTCAAGGTGTAATGATTCTGGTGACGGTGCTGGTGAGTTCCAACGTTCCCACGTATCTCGGATCTCCGCTGCTAAAGGATAATCTTCGATTTCCATTTCCGCTATTTGTTTTAATAACGAAACGGCTTCTTCATTGCTTTCTTCCTGGTTTCTTCCAGTGCCATAGGCTAAAATTCTTCTTCCATCGGTCCAAAACATATAAGTGTCTTGGTGGAGAAGGTGACGAGCCATGCTCATGAGATCAATTCCAGCTTGGACTTGATATTTGTTGAAATTATTATAACACTCATCAATGATTTTTGACAAATGTTCTGGATCTTCTCTTACTGCTGCCAGGGCTTTTCCCGAAAACATAGTATTTATATTCTAAATTTGATAAGGCTGATGAAATTTTTCTTCCTCGGTAATACCAATGAGACTGTTTATCTCAATATGGAAGTAATAGACAAAATCGTCTATGTTTACAAAGTTTGATAGCCGGGATTTGACTATCGCCGGAAAATCTTTTAATAAATCAAAAGAGAGATTTTGGACTGTTATTTCTTTAACAAATCCCCATTCAATACTGGTTATATCAAATGGCTCATGATTTAATCGAAATTTGATAGCAGGAGTTTTTTCTCCCATATCATTTGTAAAAACATATGCCTGTGAAAAATATTTCGAAAACGTTTCTAAAAATAGAGCTTGCTGTTTGCAAATGGCTCCTTTTATTTTCGAAAATATTTCTGAGGGTAAAATTTGTCTACATTTGTTATATAGACATTTTCGAAACATCTTATTAATAATAGGAGTGTTTCTCCCTTTATCAATAAAATATTGAAATGTATCAAGAAGATTGTTTATCTCCTTAATATCCATATATTCAATTAGGACATCATCCCAATCTTTGTATAATATAGATTTTAATAATAATTCTTCAGGTTTTTCTTGAGTTGTTTTTTCAACTAAGAATTCTGAGAATTGGGTAAGAGCTTTTCTGAAACTAGCCCTTTGTTCCAAAATATGGTTTTTCCATATCTTGTTTATGAAATGGTAATATTCTGGGGGTAAGCCTGGATTATAAAAATCCTTTAGATTCGAGAATTCAGAGTTTTGTTGTTTTTTCAACAAACCATCTGCATATTTGAGAATTTCAGAATCGGTAGGAGGCTTTTGAGAAAATTGAGAATAATCCACCTGTGTTGGTGAATGTGATCCAATTGGTTGGTTTACCAATGGATATGGTAAATAATATCCCTGGTTAGGATAAAATTGTACCTGTGTTGGTGCAGCCATAAATCCTTGTTTAGGAATTATTTTTGCAGGTGCAGCCATAAATCCTTGTTTAGGACTTATAGGTGATTTTCCCTTGTTGGGTTTTTTATGGATAGTTCTCCATCCATCATTTTCTTTTAGAGGTTGTTTACCTCTATCCATAAGGCCTGCTAAGAAAATCAGCAATCATATTATTAGTACCTTTTATGCATATGACTTCAAAATTGAATTGGCATAATTCATTATACCATCTAATCCTTCTAGGTACTGTTTCTAAACTTTTGTTAGTAAGAAACTGTTTAACAGCTTGATTATCAGTTTTAATAATAAAATTTTCTGGTGCTAAATATATTAGGAATTTTTTTATTCCTTTTTTTATTGCTAATAGTTCTTTTTCATAAATAGCATAATTAATTTCGTTTGGTTTAAACTTTCCAGAACTATATCCACAAATTAATTCTTCATTAGCCATTGTTTTAGCTTTTAATACACATCCCCAATTTCTTTCTGAGGCATCTGTTTCTAGAATTAATTTATCACCTTGTTTAGGTAAATAAACTTTTGAGTGGTCTAACAAAGATTCAGACATTATAAAACAAATAAAGTCTGAAATAAATTATATTCCACGACAAGAATGCCTATTTATAATCGAAAAATTCTAAACTAGAATCTAATTACAGTTGAAGTCCGAAATAATTGATCGGATAAGAATTAAAGAATAGACTCTAATTTAATTACAATTGGAATCCAAATAGTATCCTGATAAGGACACATTAATTGTCAGCTTCTTGGTGGCTTCCAAGTTGCTTTCGTCAATTGGTGGATGCTATGTTGGTTTTTCCACGTAGCTTCCTTGAACAGTGTGTTGATAAGGATGCTTTTGGGTTTTCCACGTAGCTTTCTTTTCTTGACAAAATTGTTGCCCTCTTGGTTGCTTCCAGGTGGCTTCCTTTTCTGGCAATACATGCTGCTTGCATCATTGCTTGCGTCATGACATTGATTGTTGCTTACATCATTGTCTGCGTCATTTGGATGCTGATTGGTTGTCATCTTCCAATTTGCCTTCATCCTTCTTGGATGTTTCTCAGATTCATTTCCTCGATCTCGTCAAGGTGCAATGATTCTGGTGAGGGTGCTGGTGTGTTCCAGTGCTCCCATACTTCTCTAATTTCCGCTGTTAACGGATAATCATCGAGTTCCATCTCTGCTATTTTTGTTAATAACATAATGGCTTCTTCATTGCTTTCTTCCCGGTCTTTTCCGGTGTCGTAAGCTAAAATTCTTCTTCCATCGGTCCAAAACATATAAGTGTCTTGATGGAGAAGGTGCCGAGCCATGCTCATGAGATCAATTCCAGCTTGGACTTGATATTTGTTGAAATTATTATAACATTCATCAATGATTTTTGACAAATGCTCTTGATTTTCTTTGACTACTGCCAGAGCTTTTCCCGAAAACATAGTATTTATATTCGAAAACATAGATTCAGACATTACAAGAATGCCTATTTATAATCGAAAAATTCTAAACTAGAATCTAATTACAGTTGAAGTCCGAAATAATTGATCGGATAAGAATTAAAGAATAGACTCTAATTTAATTACAATTGGAATCCGAATAGTATCCTGATAAGGACACATTAATTGTCAGCTTCTTGGTGGCTTCCAAGTTGCTTTCGTCAATTGGTGGATGCTATGTTGGTTTTTCCACGTAGCTTCCTTGAACAGTGTGTTGATAAGGATGCTTTTGGGTTTTCCACGTAGCTTTCTTTTCTTGACAAAATTGTTGCCCTCTTGGTTGCTTCCAGGTGGCTTCCTTTTCTGGCAATACATGCTGCTTGCATCATTGCTTGCGTCATGACATTGATTGTTGCTTACATCATTGTCTGCGTCATTTGGATGCTGACTGGTTGTCATCTTCCAATTTGCCTTCATCCTTCTTGGATGTTTCTCAGATTCATTTCCTTGATCTCGTCAAGGTGCAATGATTCTAGTGAGGGTGCTGGTGTGTTCCAGTGCTCCCATACTTCTCTAATTTCCGCTGTTAACGGATAATCATCGAGTTCCATCTCTGCTATTTTTGTTAATAACATAATGGCTTCTTCATTGCTTTTTTCCCAGTTTTTTCCGGTGTCGTAAGCTAAAATTCTTCTTCCATCGGTCCAAAACATATAAGTGTCTTGATGGAGAAGGTGCCGAGCCATGCTCATGAGATCAATTCCAGCTTGGACTTGATATTTGTTGAAATTATTATAACATTCATCAATGATTTTTGACAAATGCTCTTGATTTTCTTTGACTACTGCCAGGGCTTTTCCCGAAAACATAGTATTTATATTCCAAATTTGATAAGGCTGATGAAATTTTTCTTCCTCAGCAATACCAATGAGACTGTTTATCTCAATATGGAAGTAATAGACAAAATCATCTATATTTACAAAGTTTGATAGCCGGGATTTGACTATCGCCAGAAAATCTTTTAATAAATCAAAAGAGAGATTTTGGACTGTTATTTCTTTAACAAATCCCCATTCAATACTGGTTATATCAAATGGCTCATGATTTAATCGAAATTTGATAGCAGGAGTTTTTTCTCCCATATCATTTGTAAAAACATATGCCTGTGAAAAATATCTCGAAAACGTTTCTAAAAATAGAGCTTGCTGTTTGCAAATGGCTACTTTTATTTTCGAAAATATTTCTGAGGGTGAAATTTGTCTACATTTGTTATATAGACATTTTCGAAACATCTTATTAATAATAGGAGTGTTTCTCCCTTTATCAATAAAATATTGAAATATATCAAGAAGATTGTTTATCTCCTTAATATCCATATATTCAATTAGGACATCATCCCAATCTCTGTATAATATAGATTTTAATAATAATTCTTCAGATTTTTCTTGAGTTGTTTTTTCAACTAAGAATTCTGAGAATTGGGTAAGAGCTTTTCTGAAACTAGCCTTTTGTTCCAAAATATGGTTTTTCCATATCTTGTTTATGAAATGGTAATATTCTGGGGGTAAGCCTGGATTATAAAAATCCTTTAGATTCGAGAATTCAGAGTTTTGTTGTTTTTTCAACAAAGCATCTGCATATTTGAGAATTTCAGAATCGGTAGGAGGCTTTTGAGAAAATTGAGAATAATCCACCTGTGTTGGTTTCATATATGTTAGAATATGATGATACTACTAGTAATACTGATAATTCAGAAGATAATATTAATGTCACGAGTCATAATTCTGATGAAGAAAACACTTCAACAGAAGAAAATATAGAAATCCCTGAACCTATGGATACTGAACCCACAGATCCAGATGATTATATAATACCTAAACCTTGGGAAATTGATAAAAAAGATCTTTATGGTAAAAGAAAATTAGACTCAGATCTTCAAATAAATGAGGATCATGAAATTGTTGAAAATACAACAAAAATATTAGGTGATAAAATAGAAAATATAGCTACTAATGATATAAAACTGGAAACACCAGGAGAAACTAGTCAACCCACACCTATACCTTACACTGTAGGAGACCTTAATAAAAGAAATGTTGCTCAAGGAGGAATATATTTAGACTTAACAAATATTCCTTTGTCAGATTATGAAAAAATCATAGATGATTGGGCACAATCCATGACTATTGTTGTAAACAACAACAGTACGATATGGTCAAAAGAAAAGTTTTTAAACTATTTTGTTGGAACTTTTCAAGGAGATGTTCTACAATTTCTCAGACGCTGGGAAGAATCTGAGAAAGGAAGAGAACAAAAGGGTCAACTTATTAATCAAATAAGTTCTCCTAAAGACCTATTAAAAGGATTAACCTCAATTTTAAAAATAGAATTTTGTGGTTATACTAATAAAAAAGATCAGGATAGTCAATCCAGCTATACCTTGTCAAAATTAAAATTATGTGATATTAGATATTTAGACGAATTCTCTAAGAAATTTCTACATGAATATCAAAAATTAAAAAACGAAAGTGTAAATTTTTGGAGAAATCAATATTTCCATAAATTACCCCCACCTTGGGATGAAATTTGTATAAACAAATATGCATCTTTCATTATAAAACATAGTAATGATAATAAAGAAATAGGAGATATAGATACAAAAGGTAATAGGATTAATTTCGCTAAAGAAAGAATTCTATTACATTGCTTACAGAGTAAAGCGGCTAAACAAGTCAAGAATAAATTAAGTCATAAATATTGTACAAAAATGTTAGAAGGAGAATGGGAATTTGGATGTAATTCTATACGTCCGAAAACTATAAAAAATATAATAAAAAATATAAATTAGCTAAATGGAAACCAGAAAATAAAAAATATACTAATAATAAAAAGAAAAAATTTGTTAGAAGAAAAACTTCTAAAAATACTAAAAAACAAATTTGCAAATGTTTTATTTGTGATGAAGAAGGTCATCTAGCAACAAGTTGTCCTAACAAAGGTAAGAATGCTAGAAAAATGATTAAAAATCTTGAAGAACAAGACTTAGAAATATGTTTTAGTGAGGAAACAAATCCTACTGAAATAATATATGAGTTATTATCAGAAACAGAGTCTGATACAGACTCTGATGAATATATTTTTATGATAGGAAATAGTTCTAATAATAAGTTAGAAGAAATTCCTAATTCTGAACAACAGAATATTAAATTAGGAAGTTTAATTGGAGAAGAAACAGATCTTTCCGATGACATAATAGAAAAAATTAATAAAAATCATATTTCTAAAGAAGAAATTTATAAAATATCAAAGTTTAAACTATGGTCAAAAAGACACATAGAAAAAATTAGTGGCAATACAGTCGCTAAGGATACTAAAGGTGGATTAACAGAAATTCCCTTATTTACTAAAGAAAAAATAAAAAGGATTAGAAGAAACTATCCTCAGGTCAAATATATACATTTAGGAATTATCATGATAACAATTAGAGCATTATTTAGAAGAGGTCATGATGTTCCTATTTTAGCAGTGTTATTAGATAAAAGATTTGAAAATCCAATAAAAGCACTTATTGGAGGAATTCAACCTAATTTACATACAGGTGTTATAGGATTTAAGGTAAAACCAAATTACTTTATCTCTATAACAGACCCTCTAATAGAAGAGTGTCTATGCCTTAGAATTCAGACAAAAAATTCTGATATTAGTGATTTAGCAGAAGATTTAGCAATCAGCTGGACTTCTATTAATGAATATACTAATACGGCAGAGATTGAAATAAAAGAAATTAATAATAAAATTATTGAGCTTTTTGAGCCCAATAAATTTACTACAGAAATTCAACCAAAGCTATTACATTTAAAAGATTTATCGATTCCAAAAGACTGGATAATCGATAAAACCAATAATGCTAGTACTTCTAAACCAGTAAGTACTATTGAATACATGTCATCTGGTGACAAGTTATATTTCAGAAATAATCTGATTACTAATACAGATGATAGTTTAGTATTACCTTCTAGTTCTCAACCAGAGGAAGAAGAAGATATAAGTATTTCTACACCAATAGGTATGAAAACAGTTCATATTCCTATTTTTCCTACTACACCAAGTAGAAATTCTAGAAACACTAGAATGGAAGATATAAATTATTCAATTGATAATATTACAAATTTCAATAAATACATTGAAATTACATTACATAGTAAAGATTATAAAAAACATGCTTTATTCTACAACTTTATTAGATACAGGAGCTACAACCAGTAGTTGTAAAAAGAATATTCTTCCTAAAGAATATTGGAAACCTGTAAAAAAGATAATAAATATTAGTGGAATAAATGGTAGCAAAACTACTGTTTATTATAAAGCTAAAAATATACCAATCTACATAAACAATGTTAAATTTATAATTCCAAAATTATTATGTTTACCTGATATGTATGGAGACATATTATTAGGTAATAATTTTCTAAATCAATATTTACCTTTTATTATGAATAAGAAATCGGTTATATTATCTATAGAAAATACTTCTATAGAAACACCATTGGTAAATAATAATAAAATTATTCGCTAATGATTGCTGATTTTCTTAGCAGGCCTTATGGATAGAGGTAAACAACCTCTAAAAGAAAATGATGGATGGAGAACTATCCATAAAAAACCCAACAAGGGAAAATCACCTATAAGTCCTAAACAAGGATTTATGGCTGCACCTGCAAAAATAATTCCTAAACAAGGATTTATAGCTGCACCAACACAGGTACAATTTTATCCTAACCAGGGATATTATTTACCATATCCATTGGTAAACCAACCAATTGGATCACATTCACCAACACAGGTGGATTATTCTCAATTTTCTCAAAAGCCTCCTACCGATTCTGAAATTCTCAAATATGCAGATGCTTTGTTGAAAAAACAACAAAACTCTGAATTCTCGAATCTAAAGGATTTTTATAATCCAGGCTTACCCCCAGAATATTACCATTTCATAAACAAGATATGGAAAAACCATATTTTGGAACAAAGGGCTAGTTTCAGAAAAGCTCTTACCCAATTCTCAGAATTCTTAGTTGAAAAAACAACTCAAGAAAATCTGAAGAATTATTATTAAAATCTATATTATACAGAGATTGGGATGATGTCCTAATTGAATATATGGATATTAAGGAGATAAACAATCTTCTTGATATATTTCAATATTTTATTGATAAAGGGAGAAACACTCCTATTATTAATAAGATGTTTCGAAAATGTCTATATAACAAATGTAGACAAATTTTACCCTCAGAAATATTTTCGAAAATAAAAGGAGCCATTTGCAAACAGCAAGCTCTATTTTTAGAAACGTTTTCGAGATATTTTTCACAGGCATATGTTTTTACAAATGATATGAGAGAAAAAACTCCTGCTATCAAATTTCGATTAAATCATGAGCCATTTGATATAACCAGTATTGAATGGGGATTTGTTAAAGAAATAACAGTCCAAAATCTCTCTTTTGATTTATTAAAAGATTTTCCGGCGATAGTCAAATCCCGGCTATCAAACTTTGTAAATATAGACGATTTTGTCTATTTCTTCCATATTGAGATAAACAATCTCATTGGTATTGCTGAGGAAGAAAAATTTCATCAGCCTTATCAAATTTGGAATATAAATACTATGTTTTCGGGAAAAGCCCTGGCAGTAGTCAAAGAAAATCAAGAGCATTTGTCAAAAATCATTGATGAATGTTATAATAATTTCAACAAATATCAAGTCCAAGCTGGAATTGATCTCATGAGCATGGCTCGGCACCTTCTCCATCAAGACACTTATATGTTTTGGACCGATGGAAGAAGAATTTTAGCTTACGACACCGGAAAAAACCGGGAAGAAAGCAATGAAGAAGCCATTATGTTATTAACAAAAATAGCAGAGATGGAACTCGATGATTATCCGTTAACAGCGGAAATTAGAGAAGTATGGGAGCACTGGAACACACCAGCACCCTCACCAGAATCATTGCACCTTGACGAGATCGAGGAAATGAATCTGAGAAACATCCAAGAAGGATGAAGGCAAATTGGAAGATGACAACCAGTCAGCATCCAATTGATGTAAGCAATGAGGTAATCAACCATCAATGCTACATAAAAGATGACGCAAGCAATGATGCAAGCAGCATGTATTGCCAGAAAATGAAGCCACCTGGAAGCAACCAAGAGGGCAACAATTTTGTCAAGAAAAGGAAGCTACGTGGAAAACCCAAAAGCAACCTTATCAACACACTGTTCAAGGAAGCTACGTGGAAAAACCAACATAGCATCCACCAATTGACGAAAGCAACTTGGAAGCCACCAAGAAGCTGACAATTAATGTGTTCTTATCAGGATACTATTCGGATTCCAATTGTAATTAAATTAGAGTCTATTCTTTAATTCTTATCCGATCAATTATTTCGGACTTCAACTGTAATTAGATTCTAGTTTAGAATTTTTCGATTATAAATAGGCATTCTTGTAAGCCTAGAAAGGCATCTCGAAAAATACTTAGTTTCAGTTTTCTTTAGTTTTCTCTTTTGTAAATTATCTATTTTCTTCTTGTGAAATATTATTCTATGATATAAACCCTTCCGCTAGTGCACATATATCCCTCCCTCCCCCCGGTAATTGGTATCAATGCTACATAAAAGATGACGCAAGCAATGATGCAAGCAGCATGTATTGCCAGAAAATGAAGCCACCTGGAAGCAACCAAGAGGGCAACAATTTTGTCAAGAAAAGGAAGCTACATGGAAAACCCAAAAGCATCCTTATCAACACACTGTTCAAGGAAGCTACGTGGAAAAACCAACATAGCATCCACCAATTGACGAAAGCAACTTGGAAGCCACCAAGAAGCTGACAATTAATGTGTCCTTATCAGGATACTATTCGGATTCCAATTGTAATTAAATTAGAGTCTATTCTTTAATTCTTATCTGATCAATTATTTCGGACTTCAACTGTAATTAGATTCTAGTTTAGAATTTTTCGATTATAAATAGGCATTCTTGTAAGCCTAGAAAGGCATCTCGAAAAATACTTAGTTTCAGTTTTCTTTAGTTTTCTCTTTTGTAAATTATCTATTTTCTTCTTGTGAAATATTATTCTACGATATAAACCCTTCCGCTAGTGCACATATATCCCTCCCTCCCCCCGGTAATTGGTATCAATGCTACATAAAAGATGACGCAAGCAATGATGCAAGCAGCATGTATTGCCAGAAAATGAAGCCACCTGGAAGCAACCAAGAGGGCAACAATTTTGTCAAGAAAAGGAAGCTACGTGGAAAACCCAAAAGCATTCTTATCAACACACTGTTCAAGGAAGCTACGTGGAAAAACCAACATAGCATCCACCAATTGACGAAAGCAACTTGGAAGCCACCAAAAAGCTGACAATTAATGTGTCCTTATCAGGATACTATTCGGATTCCAATTGTAATTAAATTAGAGTCTATTCTTTAATTCTTATCCGATCAATTATTTCGGACTTCAACTGTAATTAGATTCTAGTTTAGAATTTTTCGATTATAAATAGGCATTCTTGTAAGCCTAGAAAGGCATCTCGAAAAATACTTAGTTTCAGTTTTCTTTAGTTTTCTCTTTTGTAAATTATCTATTTTCTTCTTGTGAAATATTATTCTACGATATAAACCCTTCCGTTAGTGCACATATATCCCTCCCTCCCCCCGGTAATTGGTATCAGAAGAGCCCCGGAGTAACGATTTCTGGAGTTCTTATATCGTAGTTATCATTGTAAGTTTCTATCTTTGTATCTGCAATTCTGTTTATTTCGCTGTTATTATCTCAAAACCCATATATCTGTCGTTAGTCTTCGTTGCCGTTGAGTCCGAGTGGGACGTTGTTGGCATTGTGAGGACGTTAAGACACAGAAGGTTTTAGGTACCAGGGATAATAATAATGGAAAAAATGGATTGTTTATATCAAGATAAAACTTGTAATCATACTATGCATATAGACTCTAAGAATGAAAATAATATTTCGGCTCTTAGTAAAGGTATCAATAGTTTAATAGATATGACGTCTATATATTTTAATAGATTATATACTAAGGTTAGTAAAGTAGAAGAAAAAATAGATAATATGGGAGAAGTAACGAATTTAGATTTGAATAGCAAGTCTAAAGAGTTATTATCCGATGTAAATAATAAATTAGATCAGATTATTAGTAATAGTAATATAGAATCAGACTTAAATTTAGGACCTTTATATTACGGTAATAGTAATACTATTTTAGTTTTATCAGATGAGGATGAGTCTTCGGATGAATCTTCAACTAATAATAATAATAAAAACCAAAAAACAAAAGAAAAAAGAGAAAAAGATAAAAAACAAGAAAAATATGATTTTGACTCTTATAAAACTTTAATAGAACATTGGAAAAACCAATTTTCTAAGATGGAAGATAATCTAGAAAGAGTTGAATATCTAAAATTAATAGAAGAACTTTATGAAAAAACATAAAGATTTGTTTGAAAAATATAATTATCATTATATGTTAGAATATGATAATAGTAATAAAGATACTATTAATAATAATAATAATATCAATAATGAAAGTGATAATTATATATTAGAAGTTATAGAAAGTAGTGATAGCTCTATTAATATGGAAATAGATGTAAAGAAAAAAAATTCTGATGAAGAAGAAACTTCAACAGAAGAAAAGATAGATAAACTAGATCCTATAGATATGGAACCCCCAGATCCATATGAATATGAAATACCTAAACCTAAGGAAATTGATAAACAATATCCTTATGGTAAATTCAAACCAAAGAAATATTGGGAAAATAAATATCTAATTGAACTAAAACTAGTTCATTTAGAAAAACCAATAATTCAACAAATAAAAATTGGAAAAAAGGATATTATTACCTTTTCACATTTTCAATCAAGAAAATATTATACTTACATAGAGATTATATTTCAATTTAGAGAATATAAAACATATTCTTTAAATGCTCTATTAGATACTGGAGCTACAACCAGTAGCTGTAGAGAAAATGCTATTCCATCAGAAAAATGGGAACTTATGAAAAATCCTATTAGAGCTGTTGGAGTCAATGGTATTGAAACTTTAATCCTTTTTAAAGCTAAAATATACCAATCTACATAAACAATGTAAGATTTGTAATTCCTAAATTATTATGTTTTCATGAAATGCATGGAGATATATTGTTAGGAAACAATTTTATATATCAACATCTACCATTTTCTATTGATAAAAATTTTGTAGTACTAACTACTGAAAATACTTCGGTAGAAGTACCTTTGGTAGAAAATCATAAATATATATGTGATCAGGACTTTACACCTCCTAAGAATGAACAAATAAAACAACTAGATACTAATCATTGGTTGTTTAAGATATTAGAAAATAATTTTAGTGAAGAACCATTAAAATTATGGAAAAATAGTCCCAGATATTGTACCATAAAATTGGAAAACCCCAATAAAATTATTAGAGTAAAACCTATGATCTATACTAAACAAGATATAGATGAATTTGATATACAAATAAAGGAATTATTGGATAAAGGATTAATAGAAGAAACTACTAGTCCACATTCTAGTCCTGCCTTCATGGTAAGAAACCATGCAGAGATAAAAAGAGGAAAAGCTAGGATGGTTATAAATTATAAAAGATTAAATCAAAATACTGTTTTTGATGGATATTTTATTCCAAGAAAGAAAGTTTTAATAAATCAAGCTAAACAAGCAAAATATTTTAGTAAATTTGACTGTAAGTCTGGTTTCTGGCAAATCATGTTAACAGAAGAATCTAGACCATTAACAGCCTTCAGTGCACCTAATGGTCATTACCAATGGAGAGTAATGCCATTTGGACTTTGTAATGCACCTCAAGTCTTCCAAAGATGGATGGACTCTATATTTAAAAAATATAAAAAATTCTGTGTTGTATATATAGATGATATTCTAATTTTTTCAGAAACACTGGAAAATCATAGAAAACATCTAAATATTATAGCTAGAGAGTTCATAAAACATGGAATAATATTAAGCCCTAAGAAAATAGAATTAGAAAAAACTGAAATAGAATTCTTAGGATTAATATTATCATCTGATGGTCTTAAACTCCAAGATCATATTATTATTAAAATAAAAGAATTCCCTGAAAAAATTGTTGATAAAAAACAACTTCAACAATTTCTAGGAATTGTTAATTATGGCAGAAATTTCTTCCCTAATTTGTCTAAAAAACTAGATGAGTTATATGAAAAACTCAAAAAGGACAAACCTTTTGAGTGGTCTAACAAAGATTCAGACATTATAAAACAAATAAAGTCTGAAATAAATTATATTCCAAAAGTTTATTTACCTAAACAAGGTGATAAATTAATTCTAGAAATAGATGCCTCAGAAAGAAATTGGGGATGTGTATTAAAAGCTAAAACAATGGCTAATGAAGAATTAATTTGTGGATATAGTTCTGGAAAGTTTAAACCAAACGAAATTAATTATGCTATTTATGAAAAAGAACTATTAGCAATAAAAAAAGGAATAAAAAAATTCCTAATATATTTAGCACCAGAAAATTTTATTATTAAAACCGATAATCAAGCTGTTAAACAGTTTCTTACTAACAAAAGTTTAGAAACAGTACCTAGAAGGATTAGATGGTATAATGAATTATGCCAATTCAATTTTGAAGTCATATACATAAAAGGTACTAATAACATGATTGCTGATTTTCTTAGCAGGCCTTATGGATAGAGGTAAACAACCTCTAAAAGAAAATGATGGATGGAGAGCTATCCATAAAAAAACCCAATAAGGGAAAATCACCTATAAGTCCTAAACAAGGATTTATGGCTGCACCTGCAAAAATAATTCCTAAACAAGGATTTATGGCTGCACCAACACAGGTACAATTTTATCCTAACCAGGGATATTATTTACCATATTCATTGGTAAACCAACCAATTGGATCACATTCACCAACACAGGTGGATTATTCTCAATTTTCTCAAAAGCCTCCTACCGATTCTGAAATTCTCAAATATGCAGATGCTTTGTTGAAAAAACAACAAAACTCTGAATTCTCGAATCTAAAGGATCTTTATAATCCAGGCTTACCCCCAGAATATTACCATTTCATAAACAAGATATGGAAAAACCATATTTTGGAACAAAGGGCTAGTTTCAGAAAAGCTCTTACCCAATTCTCAGAATTCTTAGTTGAAACAACAACTCAAGAAAAATCTGAAGAATTATTATTAAAATCTATATTATACAGAGATTGGGATGATGTCCTAATTGAATATATGGATATTAAGGAGATAAACAATCTTCTTGATACATTTCAATATTTTATTGATAAAGGGAGAAACACTCCTATTATTAATAAGATGTTTCGAAAATGTCTATATAACAAATGTAGACAAATTTTACCCACAGAAATATTTTCGAAAATAAAAGGAGCCATTTGCAAACAGCAAGCTCTATTTTTAGAAACGTTTTCGAGATATTTTTCACAGGCATATGTTTTTACAAATGATATGGGAGAAAAAACTCCTGCTATCAAATTTCGATTAAATCATGAGCCATTTGATATAACCAGTATTGAATGGGGATTTGTTAAAGAAATAACAGTCCAAAATCTCTCTTTTGATTTATTAAAAGATTTTCCGGCTATAGTCAAATCCCGGCTATCAAACTTTGTAAACATAGACGATTTTGTCTATTACTTCCATATTGAGATAAACAGTCTCATTGGTATTGCTGAGGAAGAAAAATTTCATCAGCCTTATCAAATTTGGAATATAAATACTATGTTTTCGGGAAAAGCCCTGGCAGTAGTCAAAGAAAATCAAGAGCATTTGTCAAAAATCATTGATGAATGTTATAATAATTTCAACAAATATCAAGTCCAAGCTGGAATTGATCTCATGAGCATGGCTCGGCACCTTCTCCATCAAGACACTTATATGTTTTGGACCGATGGAAGAAGAAATTTAGCTTACGACACCGGAAAAAACCGGGAAGAAAGCAATGAAGAAGCCATTATGTTATTAATAAAAATAGCAGAGATGGAACTCGATGATTATCCGTTAACAGCGGAAATTAGAGAAGTATGGGAGCACTGGAACACACCAGCACCCTCACCAGAATCATTGCACCTTGACGAGATCGAGGAAATGAATCTGAGAAACATCCAAGAAGGATGAAGGCAAATTGGAAGATGACAACCAGTCAGCATCCAATTGATGTAAGCAATGAGGTAATCAACCATCAATGCTACATAAAAGATGACGCAAGCAATGATGCAAGCAGCATGTATTGCCAGAAAAGGAAGCCACCTGGAAGCAACCAAGAGGGCAACAATTTTGTCAAGAAAAGGAAGCTACGTGGAAAACCCAAAAGCATCCTTATCAACACACTGTTTAAGGAAGCTACGTGGAAAAACCAACATAGCATCCACCAATTGACGAAAGCAACTTGGAAGCCACCAAGAAGCTGACAATTAATGTGTCCTTATCAGGATACTATTCGGATTCCAATTGTAATTAAATTAGAGTCTATTCTTTAATTCTTATCCGATCAATTATTTCGGACTTCAAATGTAATTAGATTCTAGTTTAGAATTTTTCGATTATAAATAGGCATTCTTGTAAGCCTAGAAAGGCATCTCGAAAAATACTTAGTTTCAGTTTTCTTTAGTTTTCTCTTTTGTAAATTATCTATTTTCTTCTTGTGAAATATTATTCTACAAATCAAGGGTATTCTGGTAATTTTACAAATCAGGGGTATTTTAGTAATTTTGCAAATCTAAAGATATTTTGGAAATTTTCAAACTAAGGGTATTTTGGTAATTTTTAAATCAGGGGTATTTTAGTAATTTTACAAATCTAAGGGTATTTGGTAATTTTCAAATCAGAGGTATTTTAGTAACTTTACAAATATAAGGGTATTTTGGTAATTTTCAAATTAGGGGTATTTTAGTAATTTTACAAATCTAAAGGATATTTGGTCCCTCTCGGGTTTTAGTTATGAACTTTGGCCCATTAACAAGTCCTTGCGGCTAAAGTGAACAGACACTATGCACCAGGTAGGATTCCAAAGAAGAGGAGGTGGGCCACTAGGACCGCTTAAGTACCAAGCTCTCCCTAGATCCAGTCCTAGACATGCATATGTCCGTTGCCACACTCTGACCCAGCGACTTGTCCACGGACATGTTTAATTATTAGATTAAGTCTTATTTGGTTCAAGAGTTGTTGGACCTAGGCCTAAAGTCCATTAAACCCTAACATACTTGTCTACGTCCCCATAAAGCCCATCAAGCCCAAATCACATCCTTATGGCCCATTAGGCCCAAATCTCATCCATATGGCCTATTAGGCCCAAAACAATTCCAGATCATGTAACATGCATGATTAACTCAATTCGTATAACCAAACCAAACAATTTCATCAAACTTAGCCTCAGGGCCCACCGGGCCCATTTAGCCACTTTTGGCTTTCTGGCTTTCCGGTATTGCCGATATCGTGTGTGTGTAGTATTTGTACACACCTGGTTACTGCGACGTGCTATACTATCCTTGGTCTTGAACCTACAACCAACCAACCTTCAATCAATCACCCATACTTAATCAAAATATTTACCAAAAGCTGAAGCCTTACTATAACCTTACCGTGCGCCACTGGGTTCTAATAGCCCTTCCTTAGCTACTAGTTACGAGTATCCCCTAGATCTGCACTCACACCTACACCATCAAACTTCGAGTGACTCATAATCCACACAAGTCACCCCTATAGATCATACTCACATTCGGCCATTTACTTAAACCATAATCGAGTTGAGTACACTTACACTTTGCTAACGATCCTTACCACGCTTGCAATCTCTGAACCTTACCCTTGTTAATACAAGATTAACAACAATGAGAAGTTAGATAGCCCTTCGGCTTTTAACAAAATGCACTAAGGGGTTAACTGAACACTTACCGAATCCACTTTTGATCCTGCGGCCTAGATAGCTACTGAACGAGATTCGACTTTTAACCTTGATTGATAGTAGATAATAATCGATTTGTAATGGAGGAAAACAACAAAGATTTGGCATTAATAGGGATTTCAGCAAGAGAAGATGATGATACTTCGGCAATAAAAGAGTTTGGCTATGAGAGAATTCAGCAAAAAGGGATTCGGCTGTAGGAGATTTTGGCAATAAGGCAAGGTATTTTTGGTTGTGAAAAAATAAGGTTTCAGCAGGGAAAAAAAAAGAATGGAAAATTCGGCATTACCTAGAACCCCAAATTCGACACACACACATTTATATAGCCTATAGTCGAAACTTAGCCACCCCTAAAGTCCAATTCGACACCACTTTATCCACTGCTCATCTCCTAATTTTTCTCCATGATATCTCCCTTATCCTTCTCTTAAATTCTCTCTACTGATCACTTCTCCTTAGAATCGCTCTACACGCCACTTCCATCCTTCTAGAAGCCTAAAATTAAACTCCAAAATAAAGCTAAGCTAGCACTCGAACCTCAGACCTTCCTGTATGCATATGTCGCCACCTCTCTACACCTTAGTGGCGTCACTTAGCCACTTCACCACAGGCTTCTTTGTGCCATTTTTCACTTATTTTTATTTAAAAGCCCACTACTCACAACACTGATTCCTTAATTAATAAATTAAGAATCCGCCACCACAAAACTCGAACCCAAAGCTTCTCCAACACACCTAGACACTCCAAATTAAACCTTTAAAGCCGTCATGTCATTTTTCATTTTCTTGCTCACTTAAAAATTTTATGAGACCCAAAGCCCAATAGGCTCAATTCTTCTAGGCCCAAATTCAGGGCGTTACAATGATTGTGCCTGAATGTTTGAAATGTATGTTATGAGATGTGTGTGTTATAGTGGTTGCTTATTGTGGATTAAGAAGATTGGGCTTAGTTTGTTTCGATGTACAAAGTGTCTGCAAGTAAATATGCTTTGAAACCAAGCTCCATCATTTGTTGCGGACTCGAAGATACATGTGACACTGATTTAGCTTGGACTGGTAATCTGTTGTTATTTTAAAGGTTTAGCTTGTACTGGTAACCTTACATGTATTTTAGGCCATGACAATGGCACATTCCGAAAGGAACCAAAGAATGGTGATTTCCTAATGGGGTTCTCCGTATGTCCTAGGAAAATGATTGGAAAACCTCATATAACATTATTTTAGGTAAATCCATACCGTAAACATGTCAAGAAAGAATAGCCTTTGTGCTGAACTCTGAAATAATAGCCTTTGTGGCGAACTCTGGGAGAATAGCCTTAGTGGCGAATTATGAAGGGATAGCCTCTGTGGCAAATTCTACAAGGATAGTCTTTGTGGTATACTTCGAATGGAATGCCTTGTACTATGTCTTAATAGGACTCTCAGTGAAGAACTTTAAAGGATGTTATTTGTGGCGTACCACGATAAGGACTTCGTGGCATATTCTAATGAATTACCCTTGTGGCGAGTTCTGTATGGCTCCTAAACGTAATCAGTGAAACCAATAAGGACAAAATCTATTTACGAACTATATGGTAAAGTATTTCATAAGACAAACACATTCAAATATAACAAATTGAAGGGATATAGAGAAGTAATGGGTTAGTATTGAAAATGTATCCTGAATAAGGATGTGAACTTGGTATGTTCGAAGGAAGTATTTGTCATCTGTGTATGTGTTACTTCTTGAATCATGATGAAGTGTTGGCTCAGTGTTTGAAGGATGTAAGTGATGTATCGAAGACATTGAATGATAAGGAAATAGTTTCAAAGTAGGGTATAGTAATTGATGCGTATAAAGAGATAGGACTTGAGGAAGCATTCGCCAGAGACAAAGTTGAAGGTTAAGAACAATTAATTCATTTATATAAATCAATTGCAATGTGCAAATATGACTCAGGTAAATGATGTTTTCCTTACTAAGTTCTTATGAACTTATGTCTGTGTGTTATGTTACAGGTAAGTTGATGTGGGACTGCACCAGGAGGGACGATGTCAGGACTACACGAAGAAGTGGCTTATCAGGTTATTATGCATATAGAGTGAGTTTGGCGACGAGTTCAAAGTCTGGATTGTTACATAGAAATCCATATTTTAGGGTATCTGCAATAGATTAAGATTTCAATTTAGATATCTTTGTAATTTAATTACCATATGTGGTAGTTGTATTTTCTTATTGTATATACTTATGTAATTTAGTTTGAAATATATAACTAAGAAGGTATAATTAATTGTAACTTGTTTAAGTAGATTAAGTTTTTGTATGTATTCGTTTGGTAATAACCAAGATTTGGATCCAACATAGCGAACCGGATTGAGGGTGTTACATGCTCACCTATAAACTTCCTATTAAACACTTCCAGGAAATGATCCCAAGTCAAACGGTCTGTAGCAGTTCCTCTCTTCACAGTATTCCACCAATGATGGGCTTCGTCGTAGAGTAAGGATACAATAAAGCCTAACTTCTCCTCATCAATTCCTCATCAGTGCAGGACATCTGATCAAGGGTCCTTTCAACACTTTTAAGCCAATACTTCGCTATAGTCGAATCGAATCCCCTCACTCCACTAAACTCCTTACCACTTAACACTCATAGACACTCGAGTGACAGTCTTCAACTGACAAGAGCAGAGTTGGCACCAGTAATCTGCTAAAATGCCCTAATCATGGCTTGCATCAGAGTGTCAACACCCTTATTTGGTCTATTTACTATCCGAGGCAGCACAGGTGGTGCGGAGGATGTATCACCCTCCGGAGTGTTCGCATTTACATTAACACGTCTAAGAGGCATATTGTAAATACTATAAACACACAAACAAACCAAGAGTGTGAGCAGCAATGATCCAAGGCATATTACTGTAAAAACATTTCAATAAAGGTAATGCGTTCCCAATCATACCCCAAAAATAAGCAATTTCACAATAATTCAATCAGAGATATTTTAGTCAAACAATCTAAATACCATGAAAACCTAGGCCTAAGGGTTATGTCACCCTAGTCTCGAATGTTTACAACTTAAGTCCGAATATTTGAAAACCTATAGCTCTAATACCACCAAATGTGGTGCCCCAAACTCGATCGGGACGATTTAACCTAAATCTGGAATGTCACATTAGTCATCGAAGTGGCCTAGAACTCCACACAAAATTTTTGCATGAAATTAATTAATCTTTTTCTTTTTCAATCAACAGAGGAAGTCTCATACATGCACTCAACTCATATATAGACAGAAATAAAGAATTGAAACCTAGTTGCATGCTTTTTCTAACAAAATTTACTCAAACTAGGCATAAGGGCAAAAATGTCAATTCATGTTCAATTTATGCAACACACGTGTAACATCGATTTAAAGGTACAATATAAATCTAAAATATTTTTAGGAACATTTGGTAAAGAATCAGTTTAACCCAATTACGAATTCTTAGTTAATTTTTAGAAATAAGTATCTCAAGAACTAAATCGAAGTAATAACAAAATATTATAATTAATCAAATTATAGAATTATTAGTAGATTTACGAAATTAAACATCTAAGACCTTGATATGTGAATTTTCAAAGCATTTCTTAAACGTTTAAGACTCCAATTACATCACCAAAATCTAATGACTAAATTGCAAAGCTTAGAAAGCTGGCCTTTGTTGCATCACGTTGGTGTGACACGATGCTGCATGTCGCAACGTGCCCTAGAGGGAGGCCCTCGTCCTAATGACGCGATAAAGGTGCCCCGACGTCGAAGCCACTCCTGATGACATTCGAACATCGTCTTGACATGCCCTGCAATTTTGCAACAATCAGACCTGCAATTTGGCAAACCAAAGTTTTGACACTTCCTCAATTACCATTTCGTGCATTAAAGGCTGAAACTCAATCTGAACAAGTCATAATACATTCATACATCAATTAGAACATGCTCACATACACCATAACATATCGTAGCAAAATTTGACATACTATGTAACAATCATGCTAGCAATCATACCTTTACCCCAAAAGATCATTACTCAACATATCAAATCAGCATCTCAAGGTTTCCTAAGGATCCTAAATGTCCATTTTGAACCATTTTGACATTTTAAACATGCTCAAATTTCTAGAATATTATTTTAAGCCTATTAACTGTTTTAAACCAATTTACATGCCACTTTAATACATATTCATCAAGAAACCATAGCATTAAAATATCCAAAATCAAAGTCCAAAATATTATCAACAGTTCATGAGTCTAATCCCAAAATAATAACCTACATTGCCTTTATTCAAAGTGTTCAGAACCACAAAATTACCTATTCAAGAGTTATGCCTTGGATGGACCACTACAATTGCCTACTCCTCACTCATTGGATGCGCTACTAGCTTGCAAGTTCTAGGAAAAGAGTGAGCTTTTTCAAGCTCAGTGAATGTTCAAAAGTACTACTATGCATAAACAATAGCATAAGTTAAACAGGAGCATACCAGGCACATTCATCAAGTAAAAAAAATGTTTTCATGCTTCATTATCTCACGAGTTTGGCATATTATTTTACAAATATTCACACACACCATAATTCATATATAATTCAAATAATAATAATTCAACAACTTGAGATTATGAAACATATAAGTGGGCTCTATCACTATACATTGGATAAACAAATCTTCATCACACCAATGACTCAAAGAGTATAACATGTCCCAAAAATGTAGCATTAAGCTAAACACTCTCCAACACACCAACATGTTCCAATGAATGGAGCTTAACTTGACATTATCTTATCTCTCTAGCCTATCTCGGGGCCTCAATGCCCAAATCACAAAATACAAAGGTGAGTACTCACCATCTTATGGCATGCCAACTATATCCAATGGTTTCAAGAGATCACAAGGCCAAAATATCCATAATTACACATCTTTATTTACCATTTTAATGCACTAACCTCTATTCATATTCATCAGTTTCACATCACAACCTCATACACAATACATACTTATCGGATACCATTTAACTGCACTACAAGTGCCACAATAGTGATAATTGAGCTATCATATATTAAACCTTATGTGTGCGTTAAAATTAGTAAAGCACATGTCACATTAATGTATTTTCACATATTACTTGTTGTATTAGCATCATATATCACAAGTCATCTTACTTAGGTATGATTTTACAAACAAGGCAAAAGTATAGGAAATACTTACTCTCGGAACTTAGGATAAGGGTTTAAGCTAATCCTAAACTCTCGATTAATACTATGAGTCGTGCATACCAGCAGCGACTCCAGAACACTCACCGGTCTTGCTTTCGCCTGCTAGCCGAAAGCTTAAATAAGCTTCGTCTTGCCTTTCGCCTTGCTCGTAGAGAGCTCCAACAGATTTGAGACTTCTCACACATAATACACACAATATATATAGGTCATCAATAATCACAAACACATTAGAAATCAAACAAAAGTGTAGATTCAATTTAGCTCCTCTTAAACCAAATTTTTTTACTAATTTAGCCAAAACTTAGATTTCTTGATTTGGACTTGTTTCTATTGTTTAGAATCAATTATAGTGATCTAATTATTCAATTTAGAACAGATCTAACACATTAAAACACCTAGAAATTCAAATTTAAAATTTTCAATCTTGAATGAAAAATCTTTAAATCTTTCAAATATTTTAAAAGTTGATTAATCTAATCTCGTCAAAACAAGTTGAAAATACTTAGAAATAGCGGTTTAGCCTGAAAACCTGAATTCTGCCATTATTGATATTAATTTCGGCTAAAATATAGAATTCTTGTTACAACAGATCAAAGCTTGATTTGAAAGGCTGAATACATCAAAATTTAATAGAGAAATAGAACCTTACCTCGATTGAGAATGAAAACAAACGGTTGTCTGATTTTCGTGAAAATCCTCTGGAAAAGAATGAAGAGATTGGTGATGTTCTTGATGATTTTCTTAAAAATTGAGAAAGATTTTAATGTTTGGGAGAAGTGAAAATCAATTGAAGAATTTGCTTGAAAGAAAATTGAGAGTTTTGGTGCTTGTAAAATTTTTCAAATGTTGGGAATGGAAGAGGGAAGAGACGTATGTGAACGGTAGGGTGCAGGGGAAAATAGGCTGATTTAAAAACATTGGTACAATTGCATTTGGGCTATTCCCAAATTTTACCCTTTTACAAATCAGACCCCTTTTCTAATTAAAAGTTTTTTTTTCTCGTTTCTTTTTGAAATTTATTTTATTTTTGAAAGTCGTTTTAAGGAAAATATTTTCTGGTTACTTAATTATATATTCCCGAACCTAATTTTGGCTCCAATTTCCAAAAACTAATCCTGGGCCAAGTCAACAAAACCTGGTTCACTAATCCAAAACTACTAAGCCAAATTTTAGGATGTGACAAATATATGAAGAATAACGTTTCAAATTTAGAATGATTATTTTTAATATGTATTATTAAATAAATTATATTAATTAATTAATAATTTATTATACTATTAAATATAAATAATTAAATAAGTATTAATACTATTGAAAATTATAATATATGATATTAATATTTAAATATTTTAAAATAAAAAATTTAATATTAATATAATATTATTATGATTGATTCAAATTAATTTTTATATAAAAATAATATTACTCAAAAAGAGTTCTTTTCTGAAAAATGATTTATGTTTTTCCAAAGAGTAAATCATTTTAAAAAAAAATTCAAACTATTTTTCATTAAACAAACATAAAAAATAATAGAAAACATTGATCATAAGTCATTTTTTCATGAAAAAAACGCATCCTTAATTTAATTTTGATAAAGAAAAAAATACAAATTGCTTAGAAGTGTTTGCAAAGTTACTTACTAGTAAAAAGGTCATCATGCGTCACCCTTTGATTATGCAACTTGCCACATCATTAGAAAACCTAACGCGGTTAGGGTTTAGGGTACCATAATAGTTAATCCAAAGTACAAATACAAATATCAAAATATATATTTTAAAAATATAAATACTATATTAGAAGAAAACCCAAAGGGCTTTTTCATGCTATTATGCTTCCTTTTTACTTATTATTATTATTATTGATTTCATTATAAATTATTATTATATTTTTTTAACATAAAATCTAGAACTACCCATAGTCACTTCTGACTTTTAAATAAGAGGATAATGCATTTCAGTGTACTTGAACTCACGTATTCTTATAGAGACAATAATACCGATACCAATCAAACTAAGACTCAATCAATTTTTTTTTCTTTTTCCTTATTTTCATGCCTCATTTATGATTATAAGATTACTTTTCAAAATCCATGAAGAAAATCCGAGCAGTTGCAATGGAGAGAGTGAGAAAAACCCATGAAGCCTAAAGTCCATCAACAATCCAAAGCCCAAAACTACAAAAGATTATATCCTAAACTGAAACCCCTCCCTCTTTCTCTCTCTCTCTCCATCTCCACTTCCTCTTCAATAGGCTTTAGGAAGGGGAAAGTAGAAACAAAGAAAACGTATGGCAAGTGAGGCGGCGGAGGAAGTTAACGTCCCTGCAGCGGCTGCGGCTGCGGCTGCGGCTGCGGCTGCGGCTGCGGCTGCGGCGGAAGCACCCACAACAGGGACCGAGAAGCAACCACATAAGCTTGAAAGAAAGTGGACCTTTTGGTTTGATAACCAATCAAAGCCTAAACAAGGCGCTGCTTGGGGTTCCTCTTTACGCAAAGTTTACACTTTTGACACTGTAGAAGAATTTTGGTGGTACTTTTTATCAAAAACCCGTTTCTCTTTTTATCATTACTTTAAAGATCTGTTGATTTTTGTTTGCTATTTTTGATTGTCCCTTTGTTGATTTTGGATGAATTTTCTGTCTATTGGGGGAAAAAAAAAGAGAGAATATTCTCCATTTGGGCTTTCATTATTGGGTTGCTCTCTGTAGATAATGATGTGCTTTTCCTGGCTTTAAATTTTCTCTGACTATTGATTTATTGGAGATTTGTTTTGTTTAATAACATAAATGGGTTCTTAAAAACAGACTTCTTTTATAAATTGTTTTGAGGGAACTTGAGTTGGTTTCTGTAATTTTCCTTGTCATATGTTATCGTGTGTTTTGAAAATAAAAGCTCAAATATGTTTCAGTTTGTATGATCAAATATTCAAGCCTAGCAAGTTGCCCGGAAATGCTGATTTCCACTTGTTTAAGGCTGGAATTGAGCCCAAATGGGAAGATCCTGAGTGTGCTAATGGAGGAAAATGGTCTGTCACTAGCAACAGAAAGGCTAATCTTGAGAACATGTGGCTTGAAAGTGTAGGTGTCTTGAACCCTTATCTGTATATATTATGTATTGTGTGCGGTATGGGTGGTTCGTTCTCCTATTTGACTGGCTGGTCGTATTTTGTGGGCAGTTGATGGCATTGATCGGGGAGCAATTCGATGAGGCAGATGAGATTTGTGGTGTAGTTGCCAGTGTTCGCCTAAGGCAGGACAAACTTGCATTGTGGACCAAGACTGCAACGAATGAGGCTGCTCAGGTCTTTATCGTAGTAACTATTGACACTTTGAATCTTAGTTGAATTAGGAATTCTGTTCTTTAACAAACCTATCTTTATATCATCTTACCATTGAATTCTTATGCTCATGAACTGTTCTAATTTCTACTTAGAACTTTCTTTAGTGATCACGCTGCAAGAAATTTGTTCTCGTTTGTGTGCATGAAATTATATGCTCATACTAATAATGATGTGTTCCGTTTTGAACAAGTCATTAAAATGCTTAAATCTATTCGATTGCTTCTGTATCTATGTTACTCGGGCTTTTCATTTTTCTTGGAGTACCTGTGTTCGACACATGGATACAAGGATATGACCTCCAAGGTTCCTCCAAATATTATAAAAATCTAACCACACCTGTGTTGGATACATACCCATATCCCACACTCACACCCAGAGTCGGAATAACATAGTTCTGCATTGCATTGCATTGCAGAAAATTTGTTTTCACATTTGATGGGCTAAAGCATTAGTTGCAACCATGGCTTCGTGTATTCATTTAGAATGTATGATACTTAAAGATTATTTATCTTGATGTAACAACTAGGCTCCTCTTTTCAGTGCATGTTTTATTCATTTATTCAAATTTCAATAGGGCCATTTCTTATTTGTGATGTTTTCTCTTACATTTTTAATTTTGTTTTCTCTTAACCTCGTGATTTTTGCATGTGAGCTTATAAAGTATCCTCTCACATGTCCATATTGCAACAGCATGTTGCGTTGCATAATTTCCTGGAGCACGCTGAATCCATGGCCACTTGTCGTTTACTGCTTGCTTTTATTGATTGATTTCTGTCCAATCGAAATTTAGTGAATGGCTTGTGTTCTGATGATGTTAATTGAAACTGTGTGATATAGATGGGTATTGGAAGGAAGTGGAAGGAGATCATTGACATCAATGATAAAATTATATATAGCTTCCATGTAAGTTTCATTTGAGCGGTACATGTGATTTTGGGTGCATATTCTCTCACCACGACTGACCGCATTGTGTGTTGCAGGATGACTCTCGAAGGGAAAGATCAGCGAAAGGTCGATACAATGTTTGAACCATTTGCAGGTTTCTTTGTTCAGCAGTGTACTCTATTTATTACCTATTTTGCATGTGAGTTTATGTTATGTGATACCACCAACAATCAAGTTCTATGTTAGAGACAGTTTTGATATTTTAACACATTGAGAATTTTACCCTATTCCTTGGATACTTAATTTGCTGAATCTCATAGCATATGATGATTCTGGGGGCCATTAGAATAATGTACTTGGCAATGTTTTTGGTGGTTAACTTGGAAGGTTGAACTTGTTTCAATTTGAGTCCACTTTGGGGTTTTTTTTTTTTTTTTTTTTGGGGGGGATTGTATTTGAAAATTAATGTGATATTCACGTTGCTTTTTTTAATTGTAAAAATAATTTACCTTTATGTTTGGATAAAAAATATATTGGTTTAGATCAAATCAGTAGAGGAAAGGGAATGGATTTTAACGATGTATGGTCAGAGTGAAAGAATGTTTTGATTGAAACAGTTTCATAAAACATGAATTTTCATTTTCTTTCATCTAAATTGGTTAATAAAAAATTGGTTTTCTGTTTTTTTGTTACTTCAGTTTTCTTTCTTCTCCGTTTCCATATCCAAATAAATATTTTTTTAATTCAAATTTAAAATTTGGTTATAATATTTAAATTTAAGTAAATAATAGACACAATGTATTTGTATATCATGGAGGCAGAGGTGATAAAAGTTTGATTTGACTTGAAATTATTTATTTATTTATTTAAATTTTGAGTTATTCGATTTTATTTTAGTCAGTTGGATTAAGTAATTCGAATTTAATAATTTGAATAATTCAAATAATTGATTGAATAAATAAATTGATCTCTCTTTCGACAAAAATATTTAAAAGTTTTAAAAAAATTAAAAATAATTTTTAAAAATTCAAATATTTATAAAATTTATATTTTAAAAAATTATAAAAATAAAAATCCAAAAGAATTATAAGGAATATATAGAAAAAGTTAACAAAAAATTCAAAAAGGATAATTTTTGGACTTAAATAAGTAAACTAACGATTCAAATTCATTATACTAAAGTATCTTCTTTTTTTCTCTTATTTTACTTTGAAAGAGTTTTCAAATGTATATACTCTAAAATAGAATTAGTTATATGGCAACGAGATGTTAATTAGACATGTTTAATTTTTTTTTAATTTAACTCAAAACAATTTTACTCAATTCAAAAAAAATTTAAATTAAGTTAGGATAATAGAATGGGACTGGTCAATTCGAAAAATTCAAAATTTTTTTCACTAAATTTGACTTGATTCGATTGACCTCTTACCTCTACGCAAAGGCAAATTGTCTTTTCCAAGCCCGTGCCTCATTTTGTGTCCTTTGTATGAAATTACGCCACGTATTTTTCCTTTTTTTTTTATTCTCTTTAAATGTATATGATTAGGGAAAAGATTGTATGAAACAGCGACGCCACGTAATCTGTATCCCTTTTCCAATAGTTTTATGCCACATCAGCATTTTCATCCTGAATTTCAGCATTTTCATCTTGAAAAAAAATCAAATCCAAATTAAAATCCTTAAATTCAGGATAAGAATACTGATGTGGCATAAAACTATTGGAAAGTGATAATATCCTTGTTTCATACTGTAATATCCTGGATTATAGCTTATGCATTAGTACTAAGTTATATGAAATAGGATGCTTGTGTGTGGTGTTAGTGTTTCAAATAAAGTGATTAAAGCGTGTACTAACTATGCTCATCCGAAAATTCACTAATATTTTGGGTTATATGTTTGTAGAATGCTCCACGTTTATCAAATCGTTATTTAATTCAAAAATGGTTAAACCCACACTCCATTTGTTTCCAATTTAAAATATCTTCCTTCAAGCACCATCCTCTGCCGTCCATGCTAGGTATTTAAAATTCATGAAAGCTTGAAAATTTGTTCACCATGTGCTTTGTTATTTTATTGTTTCTCTTCATGCTTCAACATGGTGCTATTATTTTATACTTCATAATCTCCATAGTGCAAGCTTTTCTTTATTAAGCATGCTTCCATTCATCATGCTCATCCAACTTAATTATTTTATTATCTCAAGACCAATGCTCCACCATGCCGTCCCAAGCTTTGAAGAATAAAACAAATTCATGCAAGCATATGTAGAATGCTCCATTATTTTAAGATGATGGAATTGAATTAAAAATTGGGGAGCAACTTGAAGCATATGGACGGCAATGGCAATTCAAATGGAGCATGATTGTTTTGTTTTATTAAAATAAGTTTGGTTGTATAAGGCATGGAAGGCATGAACAATTAATGGTGATTATATTTTTATTTTTATTATTTTAATGGGTGATAAGAAGATAATGGTGGCCTTACCTTATTTATTTTAAAGGGTAAGATAAGAGAATATATTGGAGTTTGATATGGGGTAATGGGATGATTTATTTGTTAAGAGATAATAAAGAAAATGTGGGTGTTGATAGGAGATGGGTTGTGGCCGAATGGGGGGGTTTAAGTGATGGATTATTTTATTTTTTTAATTGATAAGGTGATAAGAGAAAATCAAGGGATATGATAAAGGGGAAGCTAGTGGCCGAATATAGGACTTTAGAGGCTGGAATTTTCGGCTTTGAAGTGTATCAGGGGAGTGCCAAATTATTTTATGAGCATTCATCTTTTTCTTTTATTGCTTGCCGAAAATCCCCTAACCTTTCTCTCTTCTTATTCTTTTTCTTTTTACTTTGATTCACCATCTTTTCTTGGAAGGCCGAATGACCCTTTATCATTTAAGACCTTAGCCGAATGTGTTATCTCCATTGAGGGTCATTGCCAAAATCTCTTAGTCACTTTTATACCTCTTTTCTTCCATCTACATCTACTTTTAAGAGATAGCCGAATGTTCTAGCATCATTTGGAAAGCTTTAAAGCCGAAGCAGTTAGCCGGGATCTATCCTCTCTTAGTCTCTGCAAACAAACGATAGTGCCGACGCTAAGGAGCGTTAAAGGAGATCTCTCGGGTTTTGAAACATCGAGACACCTAAGGCAAGGGATACTTTTCGGGATTTAAAGTCGTAAGTGTTGACCGATTTCAAGGAGAAGCACAACAAAGTTTCGGGATTTGGTTAGAGTGAAATCGACACCAAGGCATTAAAGATCTAAAGCAGTGAGATCGGATTTTTGGGATTTGTAGTAAATTGCTAAGTTAATCAGGTGTGTACCCCACACTATCTTTTAATATAATTCATGGCAATATTTAATATGAGCATATTTATAAGAATGTGAATATGGCTAAAGTACCATGCTATGGTACAAAGTACTCAGGTACGTTTTCCTACTCCTACTAGGACTACGATATGATTTGTTATAGCACACATATGAACCTATAAGAATGTGAATAAAGAATTTGGCATGTTAATGCATGTTTTGTATGACATGGGCATGTGGGTTATTGAAAAAGGGGAAGTGAATGTGGTGACTTAAGACCACGATATCTGAATGTGGTGTCTCACGACACAAAATATGTATCTGGTGGCTATGTCACGAATTTTATAAGGGCGATGAGCACGTCGACTGCAGCGACTTCCTTCGATGATGTGTAGCGGATGGAGGGTTGACTTAGTAGTCCCCACGGTGTGCAGGATGGTACGGGTGATGTGTAGCGGATGGCATATAGGTTTGGGTTCGGGTTGCATCATTATTTCCTATCTGTTATATGAATATGTATGTGATATGATAATATATGCCTGAATTGTTAAATTTTAGTGTTGGTTACACATTGAGTCTGTTTGACTCACCCCGTTGGGGAATATTTTCTTCCAGGTGACGATCAGTGATGGACCGGGTCGGTAGGAGCTTAATGGTGGCCATGCTCAGCAAGGAATTACTTTATTTGGACATTTTATTTTTATTTAAGTACTTTAAACTATTTGGGTTTGTTTTGATGTAATAAGGTCTTAGTATGAACTTTATTTCTGCATGCACGTTAAATTTTTTTTATGTTACGAACTTTTTATCAAATTAAAGACTAAATTTTTTACTTAAATAAACCCTAAATGTTTTGACACATAAATTCACATGATTTTAATTAAAGATAAAATCTATCGTTCGACATATATTTTAACTTAAAAGTTTTGAACTTAACGGCATCTTTATAAAAACTTCTATTTCAAAACAAATTGGTTTTCAACTCGAGCCCAACCCAAATCGAATTTTTTTGAAATCACTTAAAGATTTTCAAAGAACTTGAACAGTTTTTATTCGAGGAACATACCAGATCTGGTCGAGGCTCGTGGGCCGGGTTTGGGGTGTTTCAGTTTGGTATCAGAGCCGAGGTTTTTAAACTCTCGGCCTTGGGTTTAAGGCCCAAAACGTTTTCAAATAAAGCCCAAAAGAATTTTTTTTGAAATTTTGAAAAATAAGCAGGTTTTCCGGCATGGCACCTAAGTCTCCGACCTGAAGTCCACCAGGTAAGTACCCCTATCTCTTGTGTGGATTATATTGTGATGTATAGAAGGGTAGAAATGGAATGGAACGTAGATTAGCATGATAAGTATTTGAACCCTAGGACTAGTTACCCCAACAATTACATAAGACTTAATAGCTTAATTAAACAGCCCTGTGACTAAGTCGCCGAGTTAGGGTGTGGCAACCATTGTGCGCATGTCTAGGATTGGTATTCGATGGGAGCTTGGTATTTAAGCAGTCCGCGTGACTCACCTCCTCTCCACTCGAATCCTACCTGGTGCGTAGCTTCGGTTCACCCTAACCAAGAGGACTTATTCATGGGCTAAACCCCTAACTAAAACCCGAAAGGGAACTAGCCGTATTTTCATAAAAACCCTAGTTTTAAAACTCTTAAATTACACTTTGATTTATAAAAAAAAAAAAAACTATTCCATAAAATTCTTCTGAAATATTTCTTGATTTATGAAAATTACTAAAATACCCCTATTTGCAAAATTACGAAAATGCCATTGGTTTTAAAAGTTACCATATCACCCCCGATTTCAATAAAATTTCCTTACTTTGTAAAAATATTTTAAAAACCCTATTTTGCGGAAGTCCAAAATACCTTGATTTGGAAAATTTATGAAATTACCCCTGGTTTACCAACATTACCAAAATGACCCTGTTCTTTGAAATTTTGACCATACCATTGATTTGGAAAATCTTTCTCCCAAAGTATCCATGAGTTTGGAAAATTTTGAAATAACTTTTGTAATTTTCAAATTGACCCCGATTATTTACCAAAATACCTCTGTAAGACAAATGACGAAAATACCCCTGGGATAAGAATAGACAAAAATGTTCGAAGAGTGAATGTGGATGGGAGATACTAAGGAATGGATGTGTTTTCTTTGAATTAGGATAGAAGACTTGAAACTTTGATTGATCGAAAGAACTGCTACTAAACTATTTACATAAAATTCCTTCGCGGGTAATCAGTGAAACAAACGCTAATACATAAAATTTCTTAATCAGATTAAAGCACGATCGTAGATATGAGTTCTAGAGGACGCGGTCGTCGAGGACGTGGTCGAGGCAGAATGATCGTGTCGAAACCCGTTAGATCGGGTCAAGAATCTGAGAATGAGGTACCACTGCCACTACCACCATCAGCTGTGGGTGTCGAGCGGCAAGAACAGACGGGAGATGATGCTGTATCACAGGCTGTGCTGCGAGTTCTTGAAATGATGGCTGGCGCAGGTGGAAATATGGGAGCTCGAAAATCTGTACCCGAACGACTCCGAGCCAACGGAGTTGAAGTATTCCGTGGCTTATCTGGTGTGGCACCCAGTACAGCTGAGTATTGGTTGGAGGCGACGGAACGAATTATGGATGAGTTGGATTTGACCCCTAAGGAGAAACTGAAAGGAATGGTGGCACTGCTACGCGATGAAGCGTATCAATGGTGGCTCACAGTTCGGGATGGTGCCACAGCTGAGGATCTTACTTGGGAATACGTTAAGGCGGCATATCAGAAGAAGTATGTCGGCACGCGTTATGCTGATACGCAGAGGAAGGCATTTCTGGGGCTGGTTCAAGGGAACAAGTCCGTGGCAGAGTACGAAGCTGAATTTCTAAGGTTGAGCCGGTATGCTCGAGGAGTAGTGGCTACGGAGCATGAGCGGTGTGTCCAGTTTGAGGATGGACTAAGGGATGACCTGAGACTGTTAATCGCTCCGCATCAGGAGCGGGAATTCTCTACATTGGTGGAGAAAGCTAAGGTAGCTGAAGGGATTAAAAACTCTGCGAGGCAGCACTCTGATCGGAAGAAGCAGAAAAAAGGATTTGGGCCGTCAGGATCATCTGGGAATGTTCAGAAAAGGCCTAGAGTTGATGGGCCGCGAGGTCAGCAAGCTGGTACTGGAGGGCAATATCGTACTTGTGATCAGTATGGGAAGAAACACTTAGGGGAATGTTGGAAGAAGACAGGAGGATGCTTTAAGTGTGGGTCAAAGGACCATATGATTAGGGACTGTCCGATGAAACCAGATGGGAACCGACCAGTAGCTTAGAATGTTAATCAGGCTGGTAGAGGTGGTCAGCAGCCTCAGCGAGGCCGTGGTCAGAATGGCCGAGGTAACGGTGCTGGAAGAGGACGTGGAATACCTGGCAGAAGTATTGGTAATACAGAGGCAAGACAGCCGGGCTTGGTATATGCAGTTCGCCGTAGGGAAGATGGAGACGCGCCGGACGTCATAACCAGTACGTTCCTTATTTGTGGCAAGCCTTATTTCGCTTTGATTGATGTGGGCTCGACCCATTCGTATGTTGCATGTAGAGTAGTGGAAACTCTAGGCATAGCCTCTGAACTTTCTGATAGGGAGATGACTGTAGTAAGCCCACTAGGTCAAACTGTAGTGGTGAATAAGATGTTTCGGGAAGTGCCTCTAGAAATTCAAGGAGTAGTATTTTCTGCCAACTTGATGGAATTACCTTTCGGAGAATTCGATATCATTCTCGGCATGGACTGGCTAGTGGAACATCGGGCAGTATTGGATTGTGCGGCTAAGTGAATGGAGTTAAGGACACCAGAGGATGAGGAAGTAGTTATGATAGGAGAAAGAAGAAACTACTTGTCTAACGTAGTTTCTGCGCTAAAGGCTGATAAGATGGTTCGGAAAGGATGCAAGGCGTTCTTGGCCTTTGTTAGTGCATTGGATGTGAAAGAAGAAGGTGTTAGTGGAGTACGAACAGTAAGGGACTTTGTGGATGTCTTTCCGGAGGAATTACCTGGAATACCCCCGGATTGGGAGGTGGAGTTTGGAATTGACTTGCTACCTGGTACAGCTCCTGTGTCAATTGCTCCGTATAGAATGGCGCCAAAGGAGTTGGTTGAGCTCAAGGCTCAAATTCAAGAGTTACTTGATCGTGGGTTTATCCAACCCAGTGTGTCTCCATGGGGAGCACCGGTCTGTTTGTAAAGAAGAAGGACGGAACTATGCATATGTACATAGATTACCGTCAGTTGAATAAGTTGACCATCAAGAACAAGTACCCTTTGCCGAGGATTGACGACTTGTTTGATCAGCTTAAGGGGGCAGCAGTATTCTCGAAGATAGATCTAAGGTCTGGATATCATCAGTTGAAGGTGAAGGAGACAGATATCCATAAGACAGCCTTTAGGACAAGATACGACCATTATGAGTTTGTAGTAATGCTGTTTGGATTGACGAACGCCCCAACCGCGTTCATGGATATAATGAACCGGGTTTTCCAACCCTACTTGGATCGGTTCGTCGTTGTGTTCATCGACGACATCTTGGTGTACTCCAAGTCAGAGGAGGAACATGATGAGCATCTCCGGATGGTGCTGCAAGTGTTAAGGGAGAAGAAGCTATATGCCAAATTTAGCAAGTGTGAATTTTGGCTGAAAGAGGTTGCGTTTTTAGGATATGTGGTGTCTGTAGAAGGAATAAGGGTGGATCCTAGAAAGATTGAAGCAGTGATAGATTGGAAACCACCTAGGTCGATGGCTGAAATTCGTAGTTTCTTGGGATTGGCAGGCTACTACAGAAGGTTTGTGGAAGGGTTCTCGTCGATTGCTGCACCTTTGACAAAGTTATTAAGGAAGGAAGTACCTTTCGTATGGACGGATAAGCAACAGGAGAGCTTTGAGAAACTTAAGAGGGTCTTGACTAAAGCTCCGGTATTGATACAGCCGGAGGCAGGAAAGGAATTCGTGGTGTACTGTGACGCTTCTCATACAGGATTGGGATGCGTACTGATGCAAGATGGGAAAGTGGTCGCTTATGCGTCTCGACAATTAAGGCCACACAAGGTTAACTACCCAACTCATGATTTGGAATTGGTGGCAGTGGTCTTTGCTCTTAAGGTGTGGAGGCACTATCTTTATGGAGAAAAGTCGATAATCTATACAGACCACAAGAGTCTTAAGTATTTGTTGACTCAGAAGGAGTTGAACCTGAGACAGGGAAGGTGGGTTGAACTACTGAAGGACTACGATTGTTCGATAGAGTATCATCTGGGCAAAGCGAATGTAGTGGCAAATGCCCTAAGTCGGAAGGTTGTGTCGGATCTGAGGGTGATGTTCGCACATCTGAGCTTGTATGATGATGGAAGTCTGCTAGCAGAGCTGCAAGTTAAGCCGACGTGGTTGAATGAAGTGAAAGAGGGACAGTTGGTTGATAAAGAATTAAATGCTAAGCTACGGCAAGTACGGAATGAGAAGATAGAGGATTATGGAATCAATGACGAGGGAGTATTGTGCTTCAAGGGTAAGGTCTGTATGCCTAAGGATCAGGAGTTAAGGCGGAGGATTCTTCAGGAGTCGCATAGTAGCCCTTATGCTATGCATCCTGGGGGCACTAAGTTGTACAGAGATTTAAGAGAACAGTTTTGGTGGCCTGGACTTAAGAGAGAAGTTATTAAATTTGTTGGCAAGTGCTTGACGTGTCAGCAAGTTAAGGCTGAACACCAAGTTCCGTCAGGATTACTTCAACCGATAATGATTCCGCAGTGGAAGTGGGAGAGAATTACCATGGACTTCGTTAGTGGGCTTCCCCTTACGCCTACTAAAAAGGACTCGGTATGGGTAATAGTGGATCGTTTGACAAAGTCCGCGCATTTCATTCCAGTACGGGTTGACTATTCTTTGCAAAAGTTGGCAAAGTTATATGTGGCGGAAATTGTGAGGTTGCATGGTGTGCCGGTGTCAATCATCTCGGATAGGGACCCAAGGTTTACTTCTCGGTTTTGGAAAGCTCTACATCAGGCTTTAGGCACTAGATTGGACTTCACTATGGCATTTCATCCACAATCGGACGGGCAATTTGAATGAGTAATCCAAGTGTTGGAGGATATGTTGAGAGGCTGTGTGATAGACTTCAGAGGAAGTTGGGAAGAATATTTGCCTTTAGCGGAGTTTGCCTACAACAACAACTATCAGGCCAGTATACGGATGGCACCGTATGAAGCGCTATATGGTCGGAAGTGTCGCACTCCTACGTGTTGGACAGAATTAGGGGAACGTCGAGTTTTGGGACCAGAATTAGTGGCAGAATCCGAAGAGAAGGTTGAGATAATTCGGGCACTGTAACACCCCAAACCCGGCCCATTCACTACAACCGAATTTGAAATGCCACTGCGGAAAACGTTTGAAATTTTTTTTTTGACTTGAAGTAAAAACATATAAATTTATTGTCTTTAGAAGATCATTGTGTAGTTAAAATTCCGAAATAGATTAAGTTGTTATAAAATATTCCGATTTAAAAACTTTAATATAAAATTCTTATGATATGAGGTGTTAAAATTTAAAACATAAAAACATTCCCAAATAATAATGTAAATGTCGCTCCACCTTAACCTAAATAAAATTCCCAAATATTTTAATTGGCCCTTATTACAATAAATACTCATTCATAAATACTGAAAATATAAAATATTTAAAACAAATAAAACATCTTCTGCATGGGCCACCTCGTATCCACTCCAACCCGGTCCAAGCTTTATGCGTCACCTGCGATGTTGGTAAAAATTGGGTGAGTCAAACAGACTCAGTGCATAGCTATTTCACATGTCTCCACATATGGGCTTGGCCCATATCCACACAGTTCACATACAAAAATTATGCAATTATGAAGCCCAACCCATCCTAATTTCCATCCATCACACCTACCTTGGCAGACCTGCTGCCCAAGGCCGTGGCTAATCCACCGATCAACCGAGTGATCCACATATCCTACCTTGGTAGACTTGGTACTCAAGGCCGTGGCAAAGCCACCGACCACATAAGTGATCCCACATATCAATCAGTCTACGGTGATGCACACAGCTATCAACCGCCGAGATGGCACCTAGCCAACACCTCCCTTGATGAAGCACATAGCTACCATCAAGCGCTAATGTAGCACAAGGCTATCATTAGACCACGTACATAATGTACACCCTTTCCTTCTTTGTTCATCCCAAATCCCATGCATAGATATGTCATGCCACAATATCATTAAAATAAGCATACATCACATGCTATCACAATTTCATACGTATACCATAGGAAACTTATTGTCATAAAGTACTGACCTGTTTAATCGCTTACCCACCATGGGTATCCACCCTTTTAGCCATTAATTCGGCTACCATGCACATCATATACATATAATAACACATTTAAACATTCAAGAGACAGTGCGATAACTACGCACCTTTTTGGCATAGTCTACTCAATCCCGAATACTTGCCCTACTTCTGTCGACTTGCCCCCTAAATAACCATAATAAAATTCGGTCACATTTAAACCCAAGATATAGCCTTTGACTGAAAGTCCTAGATCACTTACCTTGCTAACTAGATCCCGAAATGTCGGCTTGTTCCTTGCTGAATCGAATCCAAAAGACTCCCTTAAGGCTCCTTCACGTTGCACCCAAGACACTTTCGGCTTCTCAAACTAGCGACAGGTGTAAGAGAATAATACCACTTGAAGATTCGGCTAACAATAAAAAGGAAGAAGCTTGAGACAAAGAAGTAGATTCGGCCAAGAAGCAAATAGGTTCAAAGTGATCAAAATTTCGTCTTTAATGCTCTCCACAAGGTTCGGCTAAGCTTTTAAAAAGAGTAACTACATATTCGGCTATCAAGAGGAGTAAAGAGTGTATTCGGCAGCCCCTTTCCTTAGAGAATCGACTTTGGAAACCAAGATTAAGATGGTGTTGAAGAAAAGAAGAATAAAGGAATGGAAGAGGCCTAGGAGAATTCGGCAAAAGGAGAAATAAGTGAAGAAAAGAATTCCAAAGGATGATCCCCCTTATATACGACTCAAATTCGGCCACTAGTTCACCCTCCATTCATATCCCCTTATTCTTTCCTATATTCGCTCCATACCTCGCATCAAAAAAATTAAATAAACCCAACATTAAAAAAAAGCTATCACATTAGCCAGAGTCCCATTTAAAATTAAATAAACTAAAGGCACCATTATCGGCTATCGAGACTAAATAAAATAAATCTCCACTTCAAAATAATTTAAATAACCCCCATTCCCACGATCTCAATAAAAACAAATAAAACAAAATCCCCAATTATCTACCCACTTAAAATAAATAAAATAAATCCACACTTATTCAAAATAAATTAAATAACCCACATCCATCCACTATCTTAATAGAAAACAAAGAAAACAAAATCCTCAATATCTACCCACTTAAAATAAAATAATCCACACTTATTCAAAATAAATTAAATAACCCACATCCATCCACTATCTTAATCTTTAAAACAAATAAAACAAAATCCTCAATTATCTACCCACTTAAAATAAAATAATCCACACTTATTTAAAATAAATTAAATAACCCACATCCATCCACTATCTTAATCTTTAAAACAAATAAAACAAAATCCTCAATTATCTACCCACTTAAAATAAAATAATTCACACTTATTCAAAATAAATTAAATAACCCACATCCATCCACTATCTTAATATTTAAAACAAATAAAACAAAATCCTCAAAAATTTTGCTTCCCACGCGACTCGAACTCAAGACCTGCACCAAGCTTGTGGCGTCATTCCCAAAGGCTTTAAGTGGCACCTTGTAGCCACTCTTCCAAGCCCAATTTCATGTCCAAAAGCGCCTAAAATTTTCCTTAAGGCCTCCTTCACCTAGCTTCTCCTTTAGACTTAAAATTCTAATATTTTTCCAAAACTTCCTCCTACATCGTTGGATTATCAAAACCCTTAAAACACTCCCAACTACATACTAAGCCTTCTCTTACATGGATTATGCACTAACTGCATAACCCCTAATCTAGGATGTTACAGGCACGGTTAAAGGAAGCATCTGATAGACAGAAGTCATACGCAGATCTCAAGCGGAAGGAAATAGAATTTGATGTGGGAGATCAAGTGTTTCTTAAAGTTTCGCCTTGGAAGAAGGTAATGAGATTTGGTCGCAAAGGGAAGTTAAGTCCAAGGTTTATAGGACCTTATCGGGTATTGAAGCGAGTTGGACCAGTGGCTTACCAGTTGGAGTTGCCACCGGGATTGAAGCAGATACACGACGTATTCCATGTGCCCATGCTACGTCATTATCGATCGGATCCATCTCATGTAGTTCCGGTTGAAGAAGTGGAGCTAAAACCAGATTTGTCCTACGAGGAAGAACCGATTCGAATTTTGGAACAAGATGTGAAAGTACTTCGGAGGAAGTCAGTACCCCTATTCAAAGTGTTATGGCGCAATCATGGATCGGAGGAAGCTTCGTGGGAGTCGGAAGAAGCAATGCGACAGCAATACCCTCACTTATTTCAGCCAGGTAATTTCGAGGTCGAAATTATTTTTTTAGCGGGGTAGAATTGTAATATCCTGGATTATAGCTTATGCATTAGTACTAAGTTATATGAAATAGCATGCTTGTGTGTGGTGTTAGTGTTTCAAATAAAGTGATTAAAGCGTGTGCTAACTATGCTCATCCGAAAATTCACTAATATTTTGGGTTATATGTTTGTAGAATGCTCCACGTTTATCAAATCATTATTTAATTCAAAAATGGTTAAACCCCACACTCCATTTGTTTCCAATTTAAAATACCTTCCTTCAAGCACCATCCTCTGCCGTCCATGCTAGGTATTTAAAATTCATGAATGCTTGAAAATTTGTTCACCATGTGCTTTGTTATTTTATTGTTTCTCTTCATGCTTCAACATGGTGCTATTATTTTATACTTCATAATCTCCATAGTGCAAGCTTTTCTATATTAAGCATGCTTCCATTCATCATGCTCATCCAACTTAATTATTTTATTATCCCAAGACCAATGCTCCACCATGCCGTCCCAAGCTTTGAAGAATAAAACAAATTCATGCAAGCATATGTAGAATGCTCCATTATTTTAAGATGATGGAATTGAATTAAAAATTGGGGAGCAACTTGAAGCATATGGACGGCAATGGCAATTCAAATGGAGCATGATTGTTTTGTTTTATTAAAATAAGTTTGGTTGTATAAGGCATGGAAGGCATGAACAATTAATGGTGATTATATTTTTATTTTTATTATTTTAATGGGTGATAAGAAGATAATGGTGGCCTTACCTTATTTATTTTAAAGGGTAAGATAAGAGAATATATTGGAGTTTGATATGGGGTAATGGGATGATTTATTTGTTAAGAGATAATAAAGAAAATGTGGGTGTTGATAGGAGATGGGTTGTGGCCGAATGGGGGGGTTTAAGTGATGGATTATTTTATTTTTTTAATTGATAAGGTGATAAGAGAAAATCAAGGGATATGATAAAGGGGAAGCTAGTGGCCGAATATAGGACTTTAGGGGCTGGAATTTTCGACTTTGAAGTGTATCAGGGGAGTGCCAAATTATTTTATGAGCAATCATCTTTTTCTTTTATTGCTTGCCGAAAATCCTCTAACCTTTCTCTCTTCTTAATCTTTTTCTTTTTACTTTGATTCACCATCTTTTCTTGGAAGGCCGAATGACCCTTTATCATTTAAGACCTTAGCCGAATGTGTTATCTCCATTGAGGGTCATTGCCGAAATCTCTTAGTCACTTTTATACTTCTTTTCTTCCATCTACATCTACTTTTAAGAGATAGCCGAATGTTCTAGCATCATTTGGAAAGCTTTAAAGCCGAAGCAGTTAGCCGGGATCTATCCTCTCTTAGTCTCTGCAAACAAACGATAATGCCGACGCTAAGGAGCGTTAAAGGAGATCTCTCGGGTTTTGAAACATCGAGACACCTAAGGCAAGGGATACTTTTCGGGATTTAAAGTCGTAAGTGTTGACCGATTTCAAGGAGAAGTACAACAAAGTTTCGGGATTTGGTTAGCAGTGAAATCGACACCAAGGCATTAAAGATCTAAAGCAGTGAGATCGGATTTTTGGGATTTGTAGTAAATTACTAAGTTAATCAGGTGTGTACCCCACACTATCTTTTAATATAATTCATGGCAATATTTAATATGAGCATATTTATAAGAATGTGAATATGGCTAAAGTACCATGCTATGGTACAAAGTACTCAGGTACGTTTTCCTACTCCTACTAGGACTACGATATGATCTGTTATAGCACACATATGAACCTATAAGAATGTGAATAAAGAATTTGGCATGTTAATGCATGTTTTGTATGACATGGGCATGTGGGTTATTGAAAAAGGGGAAGTGAATGTGGTGACTTAAGACCACGATATCTGAATGTGGTGTCTCACGACACAAAATATGTATCTGGTGGCTATGCCACGAATTTTATAAGGGCGATGAGCACGTCGACTGCAGCGACTGCCTTCGATAATGTGTAGCGGATGGAGGGTTGACTTAGTAGTCCCCACGGTGTGCAGGATGGTACGGGTGATGTGTAGCGGATGGCATATAGGTTTGGGTTCGGGTTGCATCATTATTTCCTATCTGTTATATGAATATGTATGTGATATGATAATGTATGCCTGAATTGTTAAATTTTAGTGTTGGTTACACATTGAGTCTGTTTGACTCACCCCGTTGGGGAATATTTTCTTCCAGGTGACGATCAGTGATGGACCGGATCGGTAGGAGCTTAATGGTGGCCATGCTCAGCAAGGAATTACTTTATTTGGACATTTTATTTTTATTTAAGTACTTTAAAATATTTGGGTTTGTTTTGATGTAATAAGGTCTTAGTATGAACTTTATTTCTGCATGCACGTTAAATTTTTTTTATGTTACGAACTTTTTATCAAATTAAAGACTAAATGTTTTACTTAAATAAACCCTAAATGTTTTGACACATAAATTCACATGATTTTAATTAAAGATAAAATCTATCATTCGACATATATTTAACTTAAAAGTTTTGAACTTAACGGCATCTTTATAAAAACTTCTATTTCAAAACAAATTGGTTTTCAACTCGAGCCCAACCCAAATCGAATTTTTTTGAAATCACTTAAAGATTTTCAAAGAACTTGAACAGTTTTTATTCGAGGAACATACCAGATCTGGTCGAGGCTCGTGGGCCGGGTTTGGGGTGTTTCACATACAATCCTTTCTCGTATGATTAAGTCAAAATTAAAGTTTCAAGTATACACTTGAACCACAATTAGAATTTAATGTGTATAATTACACCAAATTAAAGTTTATATATATAATTTTGAGATTTATCCTAAAAAGCCTAAAAAGTATATACCATGAATTAATTCAATTTATTTAATTACTTATTTGTTATTAAATTTAATTATTCTACATTGAAAAAAGCAATTATAAGAAGAAAGACGTGGCTAAATTTGATACGCGGGCAGGGGCTTGGGGCAGACGATATGCGTTCAAGGTATGTATTATTTCAGGTGTCTAACAAGCAAATAGTAGCAGAAGTACAGTGAAGGGTTTACAGTTTACATAAAAAGAAGAAAAGAAATATTTGGAAGAACACATTTGATCATAACCAATTCATGCAAGGAATCCAAGCCTTTCCCCATTCTTCTTGGCCAGTCGAATCAATCCTTGCTTCTGTTTCGTATCAGCTCCTATCGATTTGCAGAATTCATTGATTACCTGATATCAAAACACAAAACTTTAACACCATCACCAACCTGCTTCCATTAATACATGTAATATAAATGATGTACCTGAGAGTGCAAAGCAATTGCTTTTCCTCTAAGCTGATTGAACCTTTTCTTCCCAACGATTTGGCGAGTCACCACCACAACTGGAGCAAACAACCCTTTTCCTTCGTTAACGTTCTTCATCATTGGCTGTGCTCTAACACCCTTTCCAGCTCCAACATGCTTCGGAACTGACTTAGCCAACATGCCATACTCTTCACCAGCCACTGAATGGAAGCAACTTCCTAGACCTCCCTTAAACCCTGTTGCCGAAATTGAAATAGCCATTGGGGATGATAGTTGTAAAGCTTGATGGGTTGTTTTTTCTTATATAAGCTTGGGAGTTAATTAGAGAGCCTTGGGGTTTTTTATGGGTGAAGGGAGAAGTCAAATAAAGCACTGGGAGCCAGACATGGTGGTGGGCTGGATTTTAGTTTTGGAGGTACACGTATATCATTTGCATACGAATTGTAAACTTATGGTCCCAAAATTTCCAACGAAAAGCTATGGCGGACCCACGAAGCAGTCATACTCCATTTGAGAAATGAAGAGCCAAAACCTAGTATTTTATGACTGCTATATAATTCTTTTATCTCCAGGGTCAGAATCTAGTTTGACTCCATTTGGATTTATTATATGTTTCATTTTCTTATATATAAAAACATTTTCATTTCGTGTATATATTATTTTATATATAGGTTTTTGTGTCCACATCTTTTCATTTTAAATTTGTTTGTATATATACTTTGGTGTATCCATACATTTTTATTTACTTGTACATATGCATCATATCTTAGGAGTACCCAATTTAAATTATCCTTTGCTCATTTTAAATATCGTTTAATTATGTATATATATGTGTTCGCATCAAATTTCCCTTCAATCGGGCCCGATTATTGTTATATATATATATATATACACATTAAACTTATCTATATGTGCATTTTTTTTAATCTAATCGGCTAATTTATATCTTTTAAATTTTCAACCTCATTCGCAATTTTTTTAGAGCTCTCTTTATACATAATTATTAAGTTTTATGTCATATGTGTATTAATTTGATTGCGTGATATTTATACATAAATTTATTTCAAAGATAAGGCAATATTGGTATGTTTAGAAACACGAGAAATTATATTCTAACCTGTTGGGTGTTGATTTTTCGTTCAACTAAAAAAGCAAATACCTTTTTATACGTTTTGAATATCAAAGATGATCTCGATGTCAGAATATAAAGGTGTCATATCCTAACGTGTTGGGTATGGTACTTTCATCCCTTTGAAACGAGATAATCTTGAGATTCAATCCCAATTTGACGAATTCTTTTTTTAAATTTTTACCCTTGATATTTTCGAGTTTTCAACATTAGGACAACATCAATCAATTTGGTACCAATTTTGGGCGTGACGAGGGTGCTAACCCTTCCTCGCACGTAACCGACTCCTGAACTCGTTTTCTCAAATTTTCGTAGACCAAAAACACTGTTTTAGTAAATCAAAATGTTTTATTAAAACAAAGGTGATCCGATCACACCTAACAAAGATCGGTGGCGACTCCCTATTTTAAAAGTCGATCCCCATTTTGTCAAAAATGGTTACGACAGACCGAGTAGTCTTCTCCGTTATCCTCAACCTCACGTCTACCGAGTGTGGGCTCACTTCAAATTAGAAATTTTTCACAAAAATTACCAGTGGGGTAATTCCATAATTTCTCTAAACTTTTGGGCAAAGTTGTAAATAAGAAGAAATATCTCTAGAAAATTTCTGAAATAATTTTTTCAGAGAATTTTTTGTCTACAACTTTCTTTTGAATTCAAATGTGTGTAAATAATAATCTAAGACTCTCTTTATAGAGGAAGAGTTTAGAGAGTTCAACATGATTAAACTTAATCACTTTAATATTAAATTAATAAAATACTATTAAGATAAATATTAAATTAAATTTAATATTAAATCTATTAAAATAATATTATTTTAAAAATATTTAATTTGAAATTAAATTCTTTGGTAGAGTACCAGCAGGAGTGTAATTCCTCCACTAATCAACCACCGAAGAACCACCCTCGGCAACCAATTTTCGGCCACCGTCGCAGCCACCAGTTTTTTTCAACTCGGTTTCACATATCAAGCCTGATTTGACCAGTTTTTGGGTGTTGGTCTCAGTTTTGGGCTCCTAAGACCAATTTACGATCTTAGGTCCAATTTTCAAGTTTAATTACTCATTGGGTCAATTATCTGACTTAAAAATTAATTTCCAAAAATATCATATTAATTTTAATTAATTTAATTAATTTAATTTTACTTGATCAAAATTAATTTTCCCAAAAAACACTTAGATTTTCCATATTAATTTTTCAAAAAAAAATTCTTTAATCAAATTCTCTAGTTGAACAATTCTTACGATTGCCTAATTTAATTCCACATCGAATAAATCGACCCAATTAAATTATTTCCAAAGTCATAGAATTTTCTTCTAATTCAAAAGCAATCTGATCGAGCTTTTATTAAGCTAGCGGAGGGACAAATCAGACATATACAATTGGGCTCTAATAATTTTAATTATGTCCAGAAGCATTATTCGGATAATTCGCAATTACTTAATCATGAAGTCAATCCACAAGAACTACCATGATTGAAAACTCCTTATTATGTACTCTTTACGAAAGCAATTCATCCAACTGTTTTGTCCAATGACCTCTTCATATATGTGTTACTCTCATATGATATCCTTAATTCCTTTCAGTTAAATCTGTTCACTCAATACAATCCTATTTTATCTCATTATCACAAATAATTGTGATAAATTGCTCATTTGAGAACACGCAACCCGTGACCACGGTCCATATTTATCAATCCACACAATGCCAATGAGAGGATATCGTTAACTCTTTAATTGAGCTATAAATTCCACTATTTCTAGTAAAGCCATGTCATACACAAGTCATGTACCCAACATACTTGCTATTGGCTCGATCATTTTTAGAGCATAAGTCTCCACTTATATCAAAGTACATGAGTTACATACGCATGGTCAATGACTTTGAAACATGGAACAAAACACTAAGTTCAAAACTAGAAAAGAAAAAACCATATATTAAACCAACTGAAATAGAAGTAAAAAAAAAACATAGTTCTGAAACTAAAAATAGAAATGAAAAGACAAAGACAATTCAAGTAAATATTCATACCTCAAAATTAGTCTCCGATGAAGTAGGGGATTTCAAAAATCACAAAAAATAGAAATTGCAGACAAAACTTAGGGTTTCTCTCTCACACAAAAGCTCTCTTCCTAATGTAGCATGTGTGTGTTTCTTTGGCCTTTGGTTACCCATAGCTAAAAAAAGATGGGAGGAAAAAATTGAAAAGAGGGTTTGTTATGAAAGAGAAGAAATGAGGAAGGGAAAACGAAAACAAAAGAGAAAGGAGATCAAGAGAGAGAGAGAAACGACTAATAAATAGGGGTAGGTATAGATTGAATAGAAACGGCTAATAAATGAGTATTTAGTTTTAAAAGAGAAAATATTTTCACTCTATAGTATAAAATTGGACGATTTTTTAGGGTGAAATAATATCAGTGCCGCCGATTAATCAAGCGACGCCTAAAGAATTTTTTTTATACTTTTCAATCATCACACTAATCAGTGGTGTCACGGAGGCTAGTGCCACCGATTGCATAGGCGGCACTGTGAGATCACTGTTCACTTTGCCTAGATTGGTAAATAATGGTACCCTTATCCTATTTCAGTATTTATTTTATTTATTTTATATTATTGATGTAAAAAACCCTCCAAAATATACTAAACCCATTTTCTTCTCCCTAAAACTCAACTTTTTTTCCTCCTGGTGGTGGGGGTAAGGGGACCAAACCCCCATTTATATACTAATCATAATTTTTTTTGAAAAAAATAGAAAAATTAGAAAAAAGGCTGAAAGCAAAAGAAAAAGCAGGAACCCCTGACTAGACAACCACAGGTCCCTGCTTTTTCTTTTGCTTTTCAGGGTTTTTTTTTCTGATTTCTCTTTTTTTTCCTTTTTTAGTTTTTTTTACCAACTAAAAAATATTAAAAAATATTAAAAAATATTTCTAGTGCCACTTGACATGATGGTGGCACCATTAAATAATTTTTACTCCAATATACTCGAAGAAATACAAATATTTTTCCAGAAAATACATACTAGGGCTGTCGACGACACTAAAAAATCTTTTTATTCTTTTAAAAAACTAATGATTGCGGCATGATTGGGAGGAAGTGGGGGTGGTGCCGCCGGTTGGTCAGGTGACACCAACGAGAACTATTCCCTTTTCCTATTTTCGTATTTAATTTTTTATCTATCCTATTTTGGTAATTATTTATTTATTTTATATTATTTATGTAAAAAAGTCGTTATTAGTCTTCCATTACCAAACAATTTTATGATTCAAGGATAAATTCACTTTTAGCCTCTTAGCAAATTGCACAAATTGTAATAAGAAACCTCATTTGTTAATTAATGTTCTTGTTGATACGTAAGAATTCTTAATGTTAGCCCTAGTTTTTCAAATGTTTTAATATAACAAAGTCAAACTTTAAAAATTCTCAGTCAAAATTTGCAATCAATTGATATAAACTTCTAAAATTATTTTCAAAGTATTTACAAACTCATCAAATGACAAAAATTATAAATGCCTTTGAAAAATCTTGATTCAAAATAAATTTTATAACTTTGGAACACTTTTACTATATACAAGTATAGGTAGAAACAAGTCAGAAAACACCTCAACCATTCTTCCAGACTTCTACGATATTTGAGAGCTTTTCTACTAATACATTTGTAGTTGTATCAATACTTGAGAGGAGTTCTATCGATAGAAGTAAGTTAGATAGCACTTCGAGCATTCTTCCAGACTTCTACCGATACTTAGGGGGACTTCTACCGATATGAGTAATTCAATGAGCAATATTTAGGTTCCCCTGCAGCTTCTACCAATACAACTATTAGTACAAGTATGAACCCTTAAAACCCTCAGACTTCTATAGAAAAAAGTGGTTTTCTACCGATACATCGGGCTTTAATGGTCATAATTTTGAATATTTCTACCGGCACAAGTCCACTTGTATTGATACAAGTGGTCTGCAGTCTGCAATTAAAGTTTGAATTAATTGCAACAACAGATCTAATTAACTCTCAATGTCTCTGAATGGCTCCAATGTTGTTAGAAGGCATAAATACAGGCCAATGGCACCATATTGAAGACAAGAAACAAGTTTGTAAAGTGAATTGTAAAAAAATTCAATCTTTTCATTGATATTTTCTTTGTTCTTCATACACAAACTTGGGTGACCATCTCTTTTATTCTTTTCAAGTGTTGTATTGTCATTGAGTGAACCTTATAATTGTAATAACTTCCTTTTGAGAGGTGTCTTTAATCTTTGTTCTTATTTCTCATATTTGTAAGGGTTTGCATAAGGTTTTGGGGTAGAAAACCTTAAAGGGAGAGGCTTTATCTTGCTTAGTGAAAAAATAGAATTTTGTAAATGGTAAACCTTGTCTTTGAATGGTTCAAATCTAGTGAATTCGAGAAATCCTTAGTTGTGGTAAGCTAAGGTAGTGGAGGTAGACAATTGGGGCTAAACCATTATAAATTTTTGAGTCTCCATTGTTTTCCATATTTTCTTAAATTTTGTAAACACAAATTCATCCCCTTCTTGATGATTATCGAGCTTAACACTTAACTTTGTTGATCCTCAATTTAATTAAAGTAAAGCAATTATTGTAGTATAACATAGAATATCTTGCAATATCAAGCTTTTTCTTGTCTGATTTCATTGTTTAAATTAGTAGAATTTGTCATTTCTCCTTCCACAATGTTAGTTAAAGCAAAGAGCCTTTAAACATTTGATTCATTTGTTAGGAAAAGTAAAGAATATATTTCCCTAGTACTTTCTGCTTCATTTGTGGTTGAATGCACTCACATCCTAGCAACAAAAACTTGCAATGATTGTATTTGTTTGCTTCATTACTTTTAATCTTTGTTTTGAGAAAAATTAGTGCAAATAAGTGATTGAGTTATTTTTTTTCAGTTTTTTGGATAAGTACAGGTATTTTTCTTGGCCAAAATTCTAAGCTAATGAAATAAGGGGATTTTGAAATTGACTAGAAAGATGAAAGTATTCCCTTTTTTAGGTCTATGCATTACATTCTTTTGAAATTGATGGGGGTTCTTTAATTTTCTCTTTTTTAAAATGGTATTTTCTTGATGGAGCAGTGTAATTGGTAAAGTAGATGTGTTCATTTTGGCTTGCTATATAATATATATTTTCTAGGATAAGATTCTCCTTTCCTTATTTCAGTTTAATTTTTTTATTATCTCTTTGATGATTTCTAAACCAAATATCAAGCTCAAGGATTGGAAAAGGACTAGAACTGAATTTGGATATGATTCTAATTTTTTTTTCCAACTTAGCTATAGGAAACCTTACTGGCTAGATGATATCTAAAGCATCATCATTGTTAAGTATTTTGTTGTGTATCTTTAAGGTGAGGAGAATTGGGTATTTATGTAACACCCAAACCCGGCCTAGAAATTAGGCCCGAATCTGACGTGTCACATTGAAGTGTTCCTCAAAAATCGTGTTTTCGTTTGTGTTCATTTATTTTCAAAACATGGTTTATATAAAAACTATTCCCTTTTCAAAATGTTATTAATCACTTAGTAAAATCTTTTTCAATTGTGGAAGCTTAATGAAAATAAATGATTTATGGAAACATGATATTTAAAAATTGGGTTGCGGAAACGTAGTGTTTGAAAGCAGTTATTGTTTTGGAAAACCCGTGTTTTCTAGCCTGGCAAATAAAAAATAATAGAAAATAAAAGTTTAAATCCCATATGGCCTTATTACAAAAATATCAAACCCAAAGTAAATTATTTGAAAGGCTAGCCATAAGGAAAAACTTGAGAACATGTGGTCACCTCCGAGTCCCTCGCAGCACCGATCCGTCTAAGGCTGGGGATTACCTGCACAGTTAAAAATGGGGTGAGTTTATGAAAACTTAGTGTGTAATCCCCTTACCAGAGTAACAGTCAGTATACAGAATCAGTACAGTCTAGTTCAGTGCATACGTGGGTCAAAGCCCACTACAATATCATTTGGGTCACATCCCATATCAGAATCAATTGGGCCTAGCCCAAACCAAAACAGAACAAGTGGGCCTAAACCCAGTACAGTGACAGATCTCATAAACAAGTATGCAACAGTATGAGGATGCAGCCCAACCCAATCCAACCATCACACCACCCGTACCTACCCTACACACCTGTAGGGACCAAGTTAACCCACCTAGCCCTACACACCAAAATCGCAGGCGAGCTGCCAGTATCAACCCAGCAAAGCTGCCAGTAACAGTATACGTGGCTGAGCCACTAAAATCAGGATATCGTGGCAGAGCTAATGAATCAGTATAACGTGGCATAGCCACCAGTATAGTACTTCCTCCATAAGCATAACCCAACCCAATGCAGTATGTCGTGTATGTCATGCTCAATCATTACACGTGTATGCAAAATGGCCATGCTTAGTAACGATCATTTCAACACATATTAACAGCAAATCAAACTCACGCCTACAGTCAAGTCGGTTAAACCATAGTCATATAATCACAGTCAAATCATGGCACCAAAATCAGTCTTTTACCCTCAGGGGCAAAATAGTCATTTTACCCTATAAGGGTATTCCGGTAACCCTATCCTATAGGGGTAATTCGGTAATTCTACTCATAACTAATCCATGTATGCAGTGCATCTCAAACATAATCAATCATACAATTAACACATACAGCACTAGTACTACCCCGAGGGTACAACGGTCATTTAATTGGTTAGGGGTAAAATAGTCATTTCGCCCCGTAAGGGCATCTCGATAATTTTACCCATCGAGGGTATTTCGATAATTTTGCAGTCTGAGGGTATTTTGGGAATTTCACAAATTAGGGGTATTTCGATAATTTTACAAACTGAGGGTATTTCAGTAATTTCATAAATCGGAGGTATTTTAGTAATTTTACAAATCGAGGGTATTTTAGTAATTTTACAAATTGGGGGTATTTTAGTAATTTTGCAAATCGGGGGTATTTTGGTAATTTTGCAAACTAGGGGTATTTCAGTAATTTTGTAAATCAGGGGTATTATGATAATTTTGCAAATCAGGGGTATTTCGGTAATTTTTTGTCTGAGAGTATTTTAGTAATTTTGTAAACCAAGGGTATTTCAGTAATTTTGTAAACCAAGGGTATTTTAGTAATTTTGTAAACTAAGGGTATTTCAGTAATTTTGTAAACCAAGGAATTCTAAACAGAGATAACGATGTGAATGGGCCTAGGGCCCATTCTCGGCCCAAATGGACCCACACGTTCGTGTGGCCCATTTAGCCCAAATCTAGCCACAGATATGAGATTCACATAGACCAGTTCACTATCTACTACACAATCATACAAAATATTTCTATAGGCCCATGGGCCCCACATGGCCCATTATGGCCCAAACAGCCTAACCCACAAGAACACTCATGATGGCCTCAACTATCGCGTCGAAGCCCCCATATGTACGCTCGCACGCTCGTGTGGCTACCATTGTCGTGTGACCGGCATTTCGGCATTTGCCGCTCTACAGCTAGAGTAGTGCGAAATACACACCTGATAGGATTCTGGAGTTGATCCGCGCTCCAAACACTCCTATGCCCTAACGCCAACCCATGTATGCCTACTCTCCTCATAGATTGCTCTATTTAAAGCCAGCTTCTCACCTTCCCTCTTGCTAGCTTCCCGATGTGGGATCCCTCCTTCAGTAGAGTTTAAATCCAACACAAACTCTAGCCGTCCCAACTTAGCAAAATAAATATCCCTTTTTGCTTGCGATGGGATTCGAACTCAGGCTCCCTTGTAACATAATCCACGCCGCTAGCCACTTTAGAAACTAGCTCATTGTTGTCTTAAAACATGCGCAACTAAATATAAGTCTATGGCCAAAGTCTAAGTTCATTTAAAAAAAAGAAATCAAAATAAAATGCAAGCGCCAAGACTTGAACCTTGGACCACTGCTTCCTTGTGTGGTGCCCTGTCTCCCATGTGGCGCCATTTGCCACTAGACCACAACTCCTTTTGTGTCATTTTTCTCCACATTTTATTCTTAAAGCCTACTTACTAACTCTCAGGGTTTTATTCACCTAAAACCAAAATTTTTCTAGAGCCCAGGTTTGATCCCGGGACTTCATGGAAGCCCCCTAACCTTCCAAAATCACTCACTTAATAGGTCCAACTTGCATTAGAGCCATTCTCTTGTTCTCAAAAATTTTAAACGCTCCCGTGCCCAAGGCCCAATTATATTAGGCCCAACTTCGGGTCGTTACAATTTATAAGACATGGCTACTGTTCATCAAAGTGATGTTCTAGGTAGGCTCCATGCATACTGACACCGATGCTGTCCTTGTGACACCCGAAACTCAACCAAGACGGATCAACCTGAATTCAAAGCGTTACATTAGCCACTAAAGCGACTCTCCAGCTAACGACCACTCAACGCACACCCCAACCTTATAACACTTCATTTATGACTAATTAACTATCATTTATTAATGCGGAAGACATTTGTGAACTATTTTAAAAAAAATTTTTAAGTATTTAAACCTAAGGGTATTTTGGTCATTTTACCACCGAAGGTTAAACTATCCTGATTTTATTTTTAAATAGTCGCCGACCTTATTTTAGTCAAATTATGGAAGCCCTAAAAATTTTAGCTTAATTCGAGTTCATTTACTATGTCTAATTCAAGTTTTATTATTAAGGACTAAATCATAACTTTTACAAAATTTTAGTACATTTTCCAAATTAAAAATTAAGAGTGTTTCTACCAAATACTAACAGTTACAAGTCTAATACTAAAATATTACCAAGTTTCCCTATCATTAAAGGCTTCAATTAATCTAATCAAGTTTTAGGATTAAATTATAAATTAAGCAAATTAGAATACTAGGTTTCAAAACCAAAAATCAAACCCCCCAAAAATCCACATGCCCGTGTGAAAAGACACACGCCAGCGTGCAAATCGCTGCACTTATTTTGTCAAAAGTTCATTCTAATTACCCGATTTTACATATTTTACTTACACATTAAACTTGAAATAGCTACAATTAATTACCATAAACATTCACACATCTCCAATTTAATTTATTTACAACAAATATGCAACAATTAATCAAACCCAATTACACGCTTAGCAAACACCAATTAATTCACACAAGCTACATACCTTAGTCGCAAGCAATCCACTCCATGGTAAGCTTCAATTAAACATTGTTAGTATAAAATACATGCTTCATACACCGTGTTATCAACCACCGTATGAACACTCATCAACATACCATAAATAAAACATCAATTAGACATAAAATCATATATTAAAGCAATTATAAAATCACCAAAATTAAAGTCCAAAATTTAATTTCCAATGTCCATTACAAGTAAAATAACACTAATCCCAAAAGCATCGCAAACGCCCTATATAGTCTCTAAAGTAAATTTCTTAAGCCACTATCGAGCCTTATTCTTGGATCGCCCTTGCACTCACTTCTCGACTCCTTACGCTCGGAAATTCTCTGCACGAAATTTGAGGTGTGAGCTTAAAAAACTCAGTGAATGATAGTAAAAACATCAAGTAATTTGTACCCAATCATGCATAAATCAAAGCAATTAAGCATTAAATTTTTAGTCACAACATGTTAATATTTCACCATAACATCACATGCTATTTCAAGAATTAAGAATCAATTTTTCCATAACATGTAAAATTATCTTTTAACACATAAAAATTCAAATATATTGGCACAATCAATCAATTATATTGGCATAATACATCCATGAAAATAAGTAAACGTGTGATCATACATTAGATAAACGGATCTTTGAACTCCCACAAATCAAATACAGTCCTCCAAATTGTGCATCCCGAAGCCACACGCTCCCTTATAGCTCCTTAAATAACCAGATGAGTGGAGGCTCAAGCTCAACACTCCCTTATCTATTCCAAACAAATCAGTCCACCAAGAGCCATATGCTCACAATATCATAAATAATGGTGAGTGCTCACAAATCCTATGGCAGGCCAACTATATCCAATGGATCCACCATGCAATGTTACCAATATAATCATACATATAAGGCATTAAATCTGTTGTTTAATCACTTAATTTAGGATGTTAAAATGCAAGTAAAAGCATGTTGCTAAGCAATTTTAACATCAATAAAATTAAGCATAGAAAATATCATTTTCCCAATATTCATATACCAATTAGAACTCCTTTATCAAATGTTCAATAAATCAGCAATTCATGCTCCAAATATCAATTTATTCCATGCAATTTAATCATGCTAAAAGCATAATACACAACTTACCAAACCAATTTCCATTTTGCTCTTTTATAAAATAAAACCTATTTTTGTAAATTCAACCATCCAATATGCAATTAAATCATTAATAACACTAATTAAACATTTAATTTAACACATAATTAGGCCAATTTACCATATTGCCCTTAATATCACTCACCTCCACACTTAGCTCTTTAAGCAAAAAAAAAAGTGTTCAAACAAGCAAGTTTGAGCTTCAATTCTGATTTGCATGTTTCTCCTCTTGATGTGGAGCTTTAACAGAGACAATATGCATTACAAACTAACAATAGCAACAAGAAACACAAAATTTGATAAAGTATACTAATTTAAATCATTGCTCTAAACTACCTTACCGATGTTGCACAACTAAGCCGAAATATGGAATTCCTCAACTAAACTCCCTTTTCAACACTTCAAACCACTTCCAATCCTCATTCCTAGTCCAATAACATGTATTCTAAGTATTAATTTCATAATTTAATCTGTTTCATAATTTTCCAGAAAAATCATCCCTAATTCTTGGTCAAATTCGAATTTCTCAAAATTGATCCATAAAACATGTTTGATCTTTTGGTTTAAGATTAAAAACCTCTTATTAGACCTATTTTGAGCTTAAACATCCATTAGTATTTGGATTCCAACTCCAAATTAAAAATCCACCATTGTTGATCCTTAAGTTCAAGAAAGAAGAAACTAAATTTAAAAATCCATTATAGTCACTTTAATTAACAAATAACGATTGAAATCAACTTAAAAACAAATTTAGAGATAAAGATTACCTTCAATTGAACTCAAATCATCGATATGGAAGTTTGAATCAAAATGCTTGAAGAAATTCGGATGACTTTTTGCCCAAACTTTGAAAATTATTTCGAGAGATTTTAGAGAGAATTTTGGGAGAGAAAAGGTTTAGATCTATTCTCTGATATTTGGTTTTTGAAAACAAGCAAAAAAAAAAAAAAAAGAGAGAGAGAAAAATCTCTCAATTCGGGTGAAAAATGAGTGAAAAGTGAGGTAGTTGTAGAGTTTTTAAAACTGAAAACCCCCACCTGATTTTCAAAATTTGAGGAATTTGCCATCAGGCCACTCCCCATTTTCCCTTCTTTTACAATTTGCTCCTTTCCCTCCAAAATTCTGAAAATATGATTTATTTGCTATAAAACCTCTTACACATTTCCCTTGTTTTTCAAATTAGTCCCATTTAATTACTATTTTAAATCACCCAATTAAACCCCCATTTTAAATTATTTTTAAATTCTAATTAACCCAAAATATTTATTTTTACCTAAAAATTATTTAAAACCATAAAATTAATTCTTCTAAAAATATTTTAATTTTCTGGAATATTATTTATCGATTTTTAGATGAAATTACACTAACTAATTAAGAATATAAATCGGTAATTAACCCGATTAATTCCCAATTTTCACTCAAAACTCGGTAAACTTACCTGAAACTACTAGGCCTATTTTCAGGGCCTTACAGTCCTAGACTTAAAACGTGTTCTCTGGTCCACTCGTCTGACTTCGCACCCTCTACATGCGAACTAGGCTTGTGAGCCCTACCCGCGCGCCCCTATGTACAAGTTGCGAGTCGGTAATCCAGGTTACATTCAAGTTTCGGGTTGGTAACGGGAAATATCATAACAATATAGTCCCTCATGTTGGCTCTAAAAAGGGTTATAAAGTGGCACTTCTTAGAGCCAATGTTTTGAATTTGTATGGCTTATTAAATACACTTTGATCACTGATATATAATGTTTACTTTGCCACATGTACGAGGGGATTACATCTGTTTGCATCTGACCGTTCCTTACTCATCGAATATTTGAATCATTAAAGCACAGAGGTAGAAAACTCTTTAAAAGAGGGGGTTTGGAAGCCCTAAAAATCACAAACCAAAAATTCTCAACAACTGCGACTGACGAGAGGCATTTTTTCAAGGTAAACCCCTGTGAACTTTTTCTACTTTAGGTATTCTTTCCCCCTCCATTACAACCATGCCTAGAACTAGGGGAGGTAGTAGTGGAAATTAAGGCTAATTTCCATGCCTGCACTACAAAGACTAAGGAAATGTTTCGAGCCCTAGCTGCGCGAGGAATTAAAATTCTCAATTTCGCGTATGACTTTTTGATTCCTGTAGGATCGCATCAACTGAGCAATACCAGCGACGGAAATTTTCTACTCCCCCTCCATGTAATAGAGGTCAGATTCCACCTACCTCTAAACCGTTTCTTCTGCCACCTACTGAAGGATTATAGGATTACCCCTGGCCAATTATCTGGGTTCTCCTGGTGGATTGCGATGGCCTATTTTATCTATTGTTGTCAACGCGATAAGGTGCCACTATTCGCTGTTTTTCAACACTTGTACCAATTGAAGGCCCACAACCGAGAGAGGTCATTAGGTCTATACTATTTTACCCCTCACGAAGACATAGAATCTATCATTTCCAATAAGCGCTCCAACCTCCGTTTGAATCAGAGCAAGTATATTCGGTTGAAGTGTAAACTTGCTGATGGCTTCGATTTTCCCATTGAGTGGTCCTCATCGAGTAAGGATGTGTGCTTAACTTAGCGAACCATTACAACATAATGAGGTAGGGCGCAATCTGAGAGGCTTCACAAGGGCCTATTTTAAATTTGGAGGATGTCTTGACTGTGAGAAATGTATTCCAACACTGCCTGGAAAACCTTAGCCCCAACGGGTGGAAACAGGTTGAAACTAATGAAGTAGCTGATACAGTTGAGGTGTAACCTAAGAGGTTCACGTGGCCACATAGGGCCAAAACCTGAATATAACTTGAAACCCGAATTATCGACCCGCAACCCGTACATTAGGGGCTCACGAGAGGGCTCGCAAGCCTAGTTCTCATGTCCATAGGTGTTCGCAGGTAGAGGGTGCGAAGTCAAACTAGCGAACACATGTTAAATCTAGGACATCATACGTGTCGGCATACATGGAGCCTACCTAGGGCATCACTTTAATGAACAGTAACCATGTCTTATAAATACCCAATTCTCCTCACCTTAAAGACGCACAACAAAATACTCAACAATCACCTATCAATTTGTTTTTTTTTTTTTTTTTAGTTTGAAAGTATTGAGATCGTTTTCTAATTTGCTTTTTACAAATAAAAGGGAAGTTCAGAATTTAGTATCTATTGAAATTAAGTACACTGTAATTTAAGGTTAAAATAATACATGCTTGAGATATAAGTACCTTTTAACCCTTGAGCCAAATGTTTAGATTCTTTGGAGTTATCTAAAGCTTTTAGCTATTTTAGGAGTATATTAGCTTAAATGGCATCAAGTTTATTTATTTACATGTCCATGAACAATTTATTTAAACATATTATTGTACAAGACATTGACAATGTAAACTTACTTCATATTTGAATTTAATAATAAGTTTTAATTATGTTATATTGAAAATTTATATTAATAGATATTTTAGTTTTCATTTTACATTTAAAATGTGACATGATTTTAGTGACAGAAATGTAACAAAATTTATAAGACACAAAAAACTGTGACAAAAAGTAGTGACTTGAATAGTGACAAAGTTGTGATGAAATATGGTGATGGACAGTTGCTCGATTCAAAAATTATAGTGATTGAATATGTAAAAAATTGTGATGGAATATTTTTCACAAATTTAGTAACAGACATTATTAGTGGGGCGTATCTGGGACAGAAATAATCTATCACAGATTTCGTTACAACAATTGTTAAGTGGAAGTACTCTAGTAAATTAGTTTTTTATAATAACATTTTTTCTCAAATTTTAGTCATAATTGAAATAAAAATAATAAATTTTAGTTAAAATTTATTTTAATAAAATATTTAAATTTTATATAAAAATATATTAATAACATTTTATTAAATAAAAATATTCTTTAATAAATATAAATACATTTTTAAATTTGATTAAAAATATGATCTAAATATTATTAATATTTTTTAATTTAAAAATTTTAACAAAATCATATATAATATGAATCTCAAATATTATTATAAGTGTCTCAAATACTAGTATAGATATATAGTCACCTCTATATTTTTAAAATTTTAATAAAACATTATTAAATTTAATAGCATATTTCTGTTATTTCCACACTCTAATTTTTTAATAAAAAAATATATTGGCCTTCGTTTCCACAGTTTCATTTAATTATTCCTCCTTATCATCCTATCAATCTTGTCCTACGTAAACCACCTTTTTTTCATTTTTTTAAGAAAAAATACATTTGTTATTTAAAAAATTGTTTAAAAATAATAAATAATAATAAACATTGTTTTTTTTTTTCAAAACAATAAACATTTTATAGTCGCTTTCTTTCAAATTAATAAACCTTTAGACACCCAATATTTCGTTGAAATCAAAGTTTGACTGTACTCTTTAAATGTCGACACGTGACATTAGTTATTTAAATTATCAAATAATATAAATAAAAAAAGCATAACCGTTGGATTTTTATGAATTAAAGTTATGAATTTGTATATGTAATTATAACATTTTTATTGTAATTATATCTATTATAATAAAATCTAATTTTAATTAATATTTTTAAAACTTACAAACTACACGTGGAAAGCTGGAATATTTATCTTTCCCGCACTTATCAGTGCTTTGGTGGAAAGATGGAGACTCGAGACACATACATTCCATCTTCCGTGCGGTGATTGTACAATTACATACGAGGACGTAGCTTTACAACTCAGTTTACTGGTGGATGGATCAGTCGTTACGGAGGCAGTGGGCGTTGGCGATTGAAGCGCAATTTGCGAGCAACTATTAAACAATGAGCCAGACAAGTTTTTTGGCAGCCAAACAATTAGGTTAAGGATATTGCTTTGGCGAAGATAGAGAAAAAGAATAACTTGATTATACTGGAAAGCCCCTTTGTTTTTCCGTATGGTTATGGTCTCAAACTTATGTATGGGGTTTCTAAAGCATCCTTTTCTGATATCATGAAACTTGAACCCGTGACCGCATAACCACTGTCAACTAGGGGCCTGAGTTATACTTTAACCCATGACCACATAACCACCGTCAACTAAAATCCCTAGTTATACTTCAAACTATGATCGTATAACTAATTTGTCGTAATTTGATCTGTCAAATTAGGCTTCCCTATTACACTTAAAGAGCTTGTTTTCGGGTAATTTCGTGTCTTTTCAGTAGTTTTAGCAGTTTTTAGGTTTTCAATTGAATAAGTTTAAATGTCTCATTATACTCGTTTTCTAGACCCAAATTGGCCAATTGTGTCATTGGGGGCCCTAACATTCGATTGAGTGTTGTAAGTACTTGACGGATACATGAAATCATTCAAAAACATCACCAAATGAAAGGGTATCACGACATTGAAGTATTAGAATTGCGATACCCCCATCAATCCCGAGATTAAGGCATCATATAGTGGTATCGTGATATCCTCCTTAGGTATCGCAATATCCATGTGGCAAGAAACACCCCATTTCAAGACTGACGACAATATCGCGATATCCAATCCTGGGTATCACGATATTACTGTCATGATGGGACAAAATATGACGCCAAGGGTAATGTTTGTCCAACCGAAGAACCAATCAAAGGAGTCCTATTCAAGGGTATTTTGGTCAACAAATTGGGTTAGAACTTGTTGCTAAATTAGCCAAATTTGGTTGAGGAGAGAGGAGGCCACATTATCTTAGTTTTTTCTTTAGTTTTTCCTTAGTTTTCTCTTAGGTTTTCTAATCCATTTTTCTAGGGTTTCTTCTTTTCATTTTCATCATTAGTGTAGTGTTTAGTTTTCATACACTTTATGCTTGTTCTTGATATTCTTCTTATTAGTTAAGTTAGTTATTATTGTAGCTAGGGATTATTTGCACTTTTAGTCCATTTTCTTTACTTGTAATAACATTTTCATCTTTTCTTAATGTATTTCCAGTTCTCTTTAGTTTTAGTTGTTAAAGCTTTTACCTTTTAATGTTTCTTACTTCTTATTTTACTGTTAAATGTTCATATCTAATTTGCTTTTAAGTTTTCTTCATTAAAAATCCCAACTTTCTTATTTTTCTTGAGCTTTTCTTTAATGGATGTAATGGTTGTTATTCTAATGTTCATTAGCTTAGCTTTTAACATGAGTAACTAAAATATTAAGAAGGTTGGTTGTTGGAGATGTGTGTAAGGTAATTTTTGGTTAGGAGACTAAATTGCAACAAACTGGACTAAATTGAATGAGCATAAAAACTTAGGATTGACGACCCTAATGGAACATTTAAGCAAGTGAGACCGAGAGGCAATCTTGTTGAGCACCAATTCTTTAGTCTCGGGTTAGCCAATGAGATCGAGAGATAAACAAGATTAATTTGTCTAATTTGGTAAAGTTGAGACCGAAAGGTAAAATAGAACCATTTTAAGAGTTTAAGCAATTTGGAACCTTAATTAAATGATTAGTGAACCACATCAAAGTCAACCAACCACTGTTTTTTAGTTATTTTTGAATTTCATAACTTTGAATTCTTTACGGTTTAGTCCTTCAGGTAGTTAATAGATAATTAGATTAATCACTCTTCATTTTATGATTCGTTGTAATATGGCTTTTAGCTTTTAGTCATTTAAACTCCTTCTTTTGCATGCTCATAGCTAGGAATTATTCAACCGCCTCCTCCATTTGGTTCGACGCATTGGAATACTCCGTGTTCCATTAGAATTATAAATATTACAACTAACACTATACACTTGCAATTAAAATTGCTCTTTAAAACGGTTATTTTCTGAAATCGTTTGTTTTTACGTGAACGAGCGTACGCGATTAATAACCACTGTGATTGGGAACCTAAGTTACAATACGATGGGCTTTTAAGGTAATGGCTTCATCCCCACATAGCAAATGAAATGTGTGGGTCTCTAAGCGTCATCGCATGACCGTGAACTCTAACATATATTAAAACTATCACAATGTCTACCTCAAACATACACACAAATAAATTTTTCTCCCCAAATTTTTAGCACCCAACACAAAAAAAATTACAAACAAAAAATGCTTCTTGCAGGACGCTTTTTCTATTTCTCTCTCCAAAATTGGCTTATTTCCTTAAATATTGGAAAAATTAGCCTAAAACCTTAATTAATTTTCAAAATTGGCATTTTTATCAAATTTACCCTCATTAGCAGTCTAATCATGTACCCCAAATTCATATTTTATTAGTGGAAATTAAGGTATCTATTGTCGATAACAATAGTTATTCTCTTCATCGTGAGTACTTTCTAAAGAGGTAAATAACTGACCATAAAATATGCTCCATTCTCATGAATAGGGATCACTTATGCTTTCAATCCTTATTATTAATGTAAAAAATTACATGATAAAATATTATTTTTAAATAAAAATAAAACCCAAAATGCGCTTCATTATTTGTCTATTTTCTTTTTTTATTTTGCCCTTTTATATTTGATGGAACACAAATTCAGTTGAAATTTACTTAGGGAAAAATATAAGATTAGTATCTGAACTTATCCACTTCTCCCAGATTGGTACCTATGATTTTTTTTTTGTACCAGATTGGTACTCGAACTTTTTTTCCATCCACTGGTTTGGTACCTGAGCCTAACGTCGTTTAAATTTTGCTGACGTGGTAGGCCACGTGTCGAAATTTGGGAACCCCATTTAACCTTTTTTTTTCATTTGTTGACTTGACCCCTTTAGTTTTTTTTTTTAATTTTCTTTTCCTTTAAAGTTATATTTCATTATTTTTCCATCATTTTTCACCATCTTCTTCAACATTTCTTTTTCTTTCGTTTTCTCTCTACATCGGTTGCTTTGCCATTTTCTTTTCTTTTTTTTTTTCAACAGTTTTCAACATCTTGCATCTTGCATCTTGCATCTCTCTCTTTTTTCAGCTTTGGTTTTCTCTTAAATTTCCCCTATTTCTTTTCTCTTTTTTTTTTTTCTTTCCTATTCTTCGTTTTCCATCTCCTTCACGTCTCTACCATGTCTTCTTCTACAAACAGAATCAAGTGCGTAGAGATGTGTTGTGTACTACCATTGCAGTTTAAGGGCACCCGTTTACAACGCGAATACTCCAAAGAATAAAGGGAGAAAACTCTTTGGGTGTTTGAAGTTCAAAGAGGTAAATTAGGCTTTAGGGTTTTGATCTGCCATTGCAATTTGCAAAGAATTGTTGTATACCGCCATTTTTTAATATTATGTTTGTTTTTTATTGTATGTGTAAAATGAAGACTGGGGGATATGGTTTTTTCGGTGGGTTGAAAGTGACAATGAGAGGACAGCTCAACTGTAAAAGAAGAATGATGCACAATCGATGGAATAATGCTAGAAAAAAAGATGTTATTGACAGAGAACAAGAGATTAAGACTTGAGAACGATGAGCTCAATATTGACAAAATGCGAAAATGTGATCGTGGGTAACTCGTTTGGAAGAGAAGATAAAATTGTACCAAGGATAAAATGTCCAGTGACAACAAATTAATAGTTGATTATAAGTTGTTGTTAATTGTATCATGGATGATGTTTTTTGGTTATCTTGCTTCTGGATGGTGAAATGTTGTTCATGCATTAGTTGTTAAGCATGAATGAATTGAATGGAATGGAAATTATTTTTTTTTTGTCCATAAATTGAACCATCCATTATAACAAAATTTGAACCATCCATCAAAACGCAAACATCAATAAAGCATCAATCAAAATACAACCATCAATTAAACCGTCCATCAACAAAATAGATCCAACAAAATAAAACCATCCTTCGTATGTTAACAAAATAGGACCATCAAATTAAACATGGATTAACATCAAGCATCCCCATGGCTTACGATTGTGCTTAGGTGGGTATTTAGACTTAGCCTTTTTGGTGTTCCTACTTTCCTAAGTCCCACCAGCAGTTTCCTTGTCATTCCTTTTATTGGTGCACTTGGTTGGGGCAGTTATCATGGTTTCCCCTCTCATAGTAGGCTATAGTGCATAAAATACATAATTAAAAAAAAAAAACATGTCATCAAAATACAATAAATAGTTTAAAGGTTGACTACTTACATTCAAAATTTGCATCCATACACCCAATGAAGTTTGGTCACATTAGATTCCTCACCTAACTCTGTAAATGTTTCCCCAGCCCCACCATTAACTCTCTCATTACAATTTTGTTCCCCAGCCCCAACACCACTATTTATATCATTTTCCCTACTGCCAGGCAACCACATGGTATCATCAACAACATCAAGTGTGTCTACCTCGTATTCAACATATACATGTATAGACCCTTTTTGTCTAATATGGTTAATCATTACTATGAATGATGAATTATTATACAAAACACACAGTCCCTTACTAAAATCTACCCCACCCTCACAATATACAAATTTTCTCACAACTCTATACTTAGCTTCCACTACCATCTCACACAACGTGTAATAACACAAAAAAATCAAGGTCAAAATCCCATTGCAGCACTTCCCCTCCAACATAAGATGCACATGGGTTTGTAACTGAAGTTCCACCCAATTGCATATGCACCACACATTTATCCCAAGACATTATAGCAAACTGCACATGCATAATATAAACTTTAATATACAGACATGATATAAATGCAAATTATTAACAATGCTAAACATAATATACATACATAACATACATAAACATTAATAAACAGTCATATACATAATAGTAATATACCACATAATATACATACATTAAACATGACATCCATAATATACAAACATAACAATAATATAACACATAACAAACATATATAATATATATAACAGTACATACATACATAATAGTACATAACATACATACAAATATACAAACATAACAGTAAACATAACGTACATAACATAATAGTAAACATAGCATACATACATAATAAACATAATAACAGTTTAAAAACATAACATACATACATAAATAGTAAATAAACATACATAACAGACATACCTTTCACCGTCAATCTCTTAAATGCTCGAAGAAAATCCCCTTCACTCATGAATGGCAACAAAAACAAAAAAAAATAAAAGGCAAATATAATACGAATTAAAAATTGGAAGTCAGATATATTTTGTACAAAAATAATCAATTTGTGAGAATGAGTCCAAACAAAAGGGTTTAATTTTCAAAAAAAAAAAAACATAAAAACAAAAACCCCATCAAAGATGAAAAAATCTTTGTATGTTAAAAATATGACAATCTTAATTCGATGATGAAAAATAACCCACAAAAATAAAGTGAAATACTTGTAATCAATGGTCAAAATATGGCAATCTTGATTTGAATACTACAACAACTAGTTGGGTAATCGAAAGGGATGACTAGTCGATGATGAAACAAGGGTTTTTTTCTAAACAGATGGGTGGGTAATTGAAAGGGTATCTGAGATTGTAAAAGGTTTCAAATAAATTGAAGGTTTTCTTTCAAACAAATTGCATCGAAACGGTTTCTCAGATGAAGAATCAATGTTAAATATGGGTTGTTAATAATAATTATCTGGCGTTTGATCTTCAACAAAAAAAAAAAACTAATAGTTTTCTTTCAGATGAAGAACTGACAAAATTTTCCCCAAACGGTTCTGTAACAGTCCATTTTCAGTGAAATCAGAATAGTGGTTTCGGGACCACAAATCTGAGCCGAAAAGAAAAACTATTTTAATATTATTGCATGGTTTGTATTATGATATGAATGTCATATGAAAATTCTGATAAGAAAATTTTACCGATTATGTGCTTAATTACGGAAAGGACCAAATTGCATAAAATGTAAAAGTTGAATTCTAGTAGCTAGAAGGACCAAATAGCTATGGAAATTCAAAACTTGAGGTCCTTATATGGTAATTAGACCATTAAAGAAAACTTAGTAGATATTTTTGGTGATTCATCCATAGAAAAATTAAAAAAGGCTAAGGACTAAATTGAAAATGAGAAAAATTAAAAGATGATAAATAATTAAATAGAATTAATATCATTTTATATCATCTTCATCCCTAATTTTTCTATGGAAACCCTAGGAAAGAGAAAAAAAAATTTCTTGGCTTAATTTGGTAAGTATTCTTGTCCTGTTTTTAGTAATTTTTATATTTTTGATATTGGGATAGTTTAATTTATCTATTTTGGGGATTAATTTGAAAATTTATCAAAGTATAGAAATTTTGCCATGGATGAATATGATGAAATTTTGAAATTTATTGTAGAAAATGAAAGGTTGTTGATAGATAAACAACTTTTACAAAGTGAATTTTCATGAAATTGTGATTTAGGGACTAAATTGTAAAAATGTGAAATTCATGGAAAATTTCTGATTTTTATGAAATATATGTGCTGTAAATGTTATACTAAAATTTTGGTTAGGCTTGGAATAAGGATTAAATTGCATGAATTTCATTTTCCGAGCCTAGGGACGAAATTGGAATTTTTGAAAAATTAAGGGCAAAATGGTAATTTTTCCTAAAGTGTAATTTAAACTCAATTGAATATTAAATATGATAAATTGATGATTAAATTCATTTATATAGATCCGTACAACTCAAATTCGAAGCTAGATCGAGGAAAAGAAAAAGTTTCAGATTAGTAGTTTTTATATACACGAACAAGTGTCGAGGTAAGTTCGTGTAACTTAACTATACATGTTAATATGGTTGAATTAAATGTTACATTTGGAATGAATGTAGTATGTGTTTATGTGAATTATATAAAATTTATAAATACATGAAATGATTACATGATCGGAAATGTTCATAAGGAGTTAAGTTCCATTTGAATAATGAAATTCGATGAATACGTGTGATTTCCCATATTTGAATGTGATTCTGCATATATTGCAGACAAAATTTAGCCCGAACGAGTAATCCTGATATAGCCCTCTCTAGTATCCTGATATATAATTCCTGCGAGCATCTTAATCGATAATGATTTAACATGTGTTGCGCATTACCACAGCTCTGTGTGAGCATCCTGTTACATGACTCAATCGGTTGTGATCCAGCATATAATACGGATACAAATGTAGCTCTATGTGAGCATCCTGATATAAGCTCTTATGGGCTTCCTGATATGGCTCGCATGAACTCTCTGTTACCTTATCTGGTGCTCCCTGATATTAACTCTTCGAAGTTATCTGTTAGACTCTATGAGCTCCTTGAATAAAACTCTTATGAGTTTCCTGTTTAGCCCGGATAAGTTTCCTGTTACATGGCTCATCTGAGCATCCTAATATGTGGCTCGAGAGTGTGCTCTCTAATTACGTGCCCTAATGGGTACCCCTGGTTATGAGTTGATGATTTATAGTTTTGTACACCTTGAGTGTACTACCTGAGTATCCATTGGAATTTCAATGATTCAATGGATAAAATCCTGAAATGAGAAATTATGAGATTTAAATGAATTATATTTCGAATAATCTTGAAATACCTGAAAATTTGTAACATGATGAGCTCATCTATGCTTATTTGATATACATGTGAATTATGTAATTAGCTTACTTATTTGAGTGTATGTGTTTAGGTAAAATTGTCAAATTATTGGAAAGCATGTTATTGTATACTTATTTTAATGAATGTGATTGGTAAGTTTATTTCCTGTTATATGAACTTACTAAGCATTAAGTGCTTACTAGGTTTTATTTTCTTTGTTTTTATAGTGCTCGAAAGCTCGCGAAGGTTGGAGATCGGTTAGAGCAACATCACACTATCCACTAGCTTGTTTTGGTATAAATAGTAAACTTATTTTGGTATAATGGCATGTATGGGTTAACTTGGCTTTTGTTGGTTTGTCAATGTTGTTTGTAATCTAGCCATTGGAATGTCTAGTAAATGGCTTGTTTTGGCATATTTATAAGGTTATATCATGATAAGTATTTATGTGACAAGTATGTTTAATATATAGGTTAAACAAAGGTAAGAAAATAAACATGATTGCATGTGATGAAATACCATGTTAGATGTTAGAATTGACTTGATTTATAATGCTTGAATTGGTTGGCATATACTTGTAAGTTTTGGTGTAGGTTGATGACAAGTTTGGGTGAGAAAATAAAGCTAGGAAATGGCTTTATTTTGTCCACACGGGCAGACACACGGGCGTGTGTCTTGACCGTGTGTGACACACGGCCTGGCACATGGGCATGTGGATTAGCCGTATGTCCCCTGTATCTTAAATTTGAGAAACAAAATGCTCAGAATTGAACACAAGGGCAGAGACACAGGCGTGTCTCTTAGCCGTGTGTGCTACACGACCTAGAACACTGGAGTGTGTTTTGGCCGTGTGAAACCTGGACCTAATTTATAAAAAGTTAAATTGATCACACGGCCTAGCACACGAGCGTGTGGCAGGATGTGTGACACAAGTCAGAGAGTTACACGGGGTCAGACACGGCCTGCAGCACGGGCATGTCCTATGGTCACATGGTCATGTCCCTTGACCACACGGGTTTGTGTGCCCTGCATCTAGGAAAAAATTTGAAATTTCACGAAAAATTTTTTGAGTTCCCGATTTAGTCCCGATTTGATTCCAATGTTTATATTGGGCCTCGAAGGTCCATTCAAGAGACAATATGATTAGTTTCAGAATTGAATAGTAATTAACATGAATTATCTGTAATTGTTCTGCAAATTTCGATAATACTCTGTAACCCTGTTTTGGTGACAGACACGGGTTAGGGGTGTTACAGATTCAAAGCCCAATTCTAAAATTTTAATTCTTTCTTATTTTTTCAAATTCTAATTAATTTTTTTCTTTTAAAAAAAATTCAAATGGGCCGAGTAAGCAGATGAAAAAAAAAACTCAAATGGGGTTCCCAAATTGTGACGCGTGGTAGCTCGTGATTGGCCAACGCTGCCACGTTAGCAAAATTTAAAGGGTGTTAGGCTCAGGTACCAAACCAGTGGATGGAAAAAAAATTCGAATACCAATCTAGGACAAAAAAATAATAGGTATCAATTTGGGAGAAGTGGACAAGTTTAGGTACTAATCTTACCCATTAACTTAAAACTCATTTTTGTATTAAAATAATGTTTCATACACTGTGATTAAAGTTTAAAAACTTCACAAAATAACCACGGGTTAGATAAGATGGTAAGTGATACGATCCGCCTTGGGGCTGAGTCGAGTCGTATGTGAGATGCCCGATCGTCTACGAAGAAGTATCGTTCGATTTGCTTAAAAAGAGAAAATGGTTGGATTTAAGTAAATGGCAGCAACTTAGGTTGGAGAAAATAGATGGATGAATGGAATGATGGTCAAAACAAGAAAGAACCCTTAATAGAAGATTAATGACCCGAATCTTATATGTTTCAAAGGAATGGTTGAGTTCGATAAAATCGAGACCCACTATTTAGCAAGATAGGAACCAACGGTATTAGATTGAACGCCACACCCGAATAGATGATAAGTTCGGAACAAAGTCAGATTGACGCCAATAGTTACTAGATAAGTCAATTTGAACCTTAAAGAATAATGAGAGTGAATAACTCACAATAAGAAAATTTCATTAAGGATCAAAAGTCCCTCCAAAATGGCTAGTTACACATATTTATAAGGATAGAAAAACTAGATGAAAAGTCACATCTTAATGTGCTAATTAAAACTAAATTTAAACTCAAGACTCTTGATATTCTTATAACGAATTACTCCATGCTTGAATTCACTTTAATTCAGCTTTGATTGATCATCCTTGAATGCTTAAAATGTCTATTGAGTTGTCCTTTGACTAGCTGAAAAGTCACCAGCAACTAAATGGTTTTGAATGTTTGTTTTCATCTTTAAATGAGCCAAAAATCTGCTGGTAGGTGAAGAGGTTGCTGCCCATTTTAAGAGGAGTTAAAATGCTCCTTAAAACTCCTTTAATTGATGTATTAAACATCCCTTGTAACAGCCACTTCATTTGTAACCAAAAATCAACTAAAAAGTCACTTCAATTAATTTGTAACAGCCTTGAATGTAACGGTTGTGAGCTGAAGAGACACCTGCAATAAACACAATAAAATGAACTTATTAAACACAATTAAACACTAATTAAACTCAAACACATTAATCACTTGGCTTTAATTATAGAAGCAGCAACTAATTTAATTATAGAAGCAGAATTAAACAAACTTAAACTCATGCTCCGTTAAATTATCCTAGTAACTAGATTAATTAATAAGCCTCTTATTAAACACAACTTATTTATTTAAACTAAACACCTTTATTTAAAGCTAATATTTAATTTAAAAGTTTGTATTTAGCAAAATAAAAAAAATGCATGAACTAGATCGAGCTAAACACAAGCTGAATGAGCTGAATGTGAGCATATTTCAGCTTGCAAAAGGATGCGCAATGGGCTTATTGAGCTAGCCCTATTCTCCTCGTTTTGTCTAGCCAATGACTTGCTCCACATTTGCTCAACTAAGGCCGAGATAGCCTCCTTGAAACGTTTTGCTCGTGCTCGGGTGATGGGTCCTTGCGGCAATTCCAATGGCTCTTTGTTGAAACTTGGCGCGATCCGGGACGTGGCCGTATCATCCTCCCCCTCTTCAAAGCGATTTGTCCTCAAATTGGAATCTGCATCAAAGAGAGATAAATCAGACACATTAAAAGTTACTTTTATATTATACTCACCCGGTTATTCGAGTCGATAGGAGTTGTCGTTAATTCGCTCCAAAACTTGGAATGGACCGTCACCACGCGACCGTAATTTAGACCTTCTTTGGGCTGGAAATCGCTCCTTCCTCATGTGAACCCAAACCCAATCGCCAGGTTCAAATATGACTTGTTTTCGCCCTTTGCTAGCCTTGCGCACATATTGCTCCGTCCTAGCCTCGATATTAGCTTTATCTTTTTGATGTAATTGTTTCACATAGTCCGCTTTCTTCTTTGCATCTACACTAACAATTTGATCGTTAGGAAATGGAAACAAGTCAAGAGGAGATAAAGGGTTAAAACCGTAAACTATTTCAAATGGAGAGAATTTAGTAGCAGAGTGAATTGTTCGGTTATATGCAAACTCTATGTGAGGCAGACACTCCTCCCACGACTTTAGATTTTTGCGAATAATGGCCCGTAGCAGGGTGGATAGTACACGGTTCACCACTTCGGTTTGTCCATCCGTTTGGGGATGACATGTCGTGGAGAATAAGAGCTTCATGCTTAACTTACTCCAAAGTGTCCTCCAAAAATGGCTAAGAAATTTTGCACCACGGTCGGACACTATCGTCTTCGGAATTCCATGCAACCTGACAACTTCTTTAAAGAAGAGGTTAGCAATATTAACAGCATCATCAGTTTTCGAACACACAATAAAATGAGACATTTTTTAAAACCAATCTACTACTACAAAAATTGAGTCTTTCCCGGTTCGAGTTCGCGGTAGACCTAAGATAAAATCCATTGATAGATCAACCCAAAGCCCTTCAGAAATAGGCAAAGGCGTATATAGCCCATGTGAGTTAACCTTCGATTTTGCCTTCTTACAAACCACGCATCGCGAACATATTTTCTCGACATCCCGTTTCATCCGTGGCTAAAAGAAATGTTCTTGCAGTAAGGCCAGGGTCTTTGCAATGCCAAAATGGCCCATGAGACCACCACCATACGCCTCGAGTACGAGCAACTCTCGCATGGAACTTTGCGAAATACAAAGCTTACCTTCTCAAAAAAGGAAGCCATCGAACTTGAAAAACTTATCAACAGCAGCATGTTCACACAATTTATATACATCCCCAAACCAGCATCAAAAATATACAGATCTTTCAGAAACGCAAAACCAAGCAATTTTGAGTCCAAATGATTTAACAAAGTATATCGACGAATAATGCATCGGCCACAATATTTTCCTTACCCTTTTATACCGTATAACATAAGGAATGGATTCAAGAAATTCTACCCATTTTGCGTGCCTTTTGTTGAGCTTGTGTTGGCCTTTCATGTGCTTGAGCGATTCATGGTCTGAATGGAGGACAAACTCCTTCGGCCACAAATAGTGTTGCCATGTTTCCAATGCCCGGATCAAAGCGTACATTTCCTTATCGTATGTTGGGTAATTCAATGGTGCACCACTTAGTTTTTCACTAAAATATGCCACGGGCTTTCCTTCTTGAGTCAACATAGCACCAATCCCAATACCTGAGGCATCACATTCAATTTTAAATGTTTTATCAAAATCAAGTAATACGAGTAATGGGGCATTAGTTAAATGATCTTTAAGTGAAATAAAAGATTTTTCTTGCTCCTCGTTCCAAAAGAAGGCAAAATTCTTTTTGATCACACTCGTGAGAGGTGCGGCCAATGTGCTGAAACTCAGGACGAAGCGATAGTAGAAACTCGCCAAGCCATGGAAACTTTGTACTTGACTTATGCTGGTCGGTCTAGGCCATTCTCAGATGGCTTTCACCTTTTCTTGGTCTACTTCGAGTCCTTGCAAGCTAACAATAAATCCTAAGCAAACGTCTTTGTTAAAACAAAATGTGCATTTCTTAATATTGGCATATAAAATTTCCTTTCGCAATACATCAAGAATAGCTCGTAAATGCTTCAAATGATCATCTAAAGATCTACTACAAACAACAATATCATCAAAGTAAACCACGCAAGATTTTCCAATATAAGCACGAAGAACATAGTTCATTAAACGCATAAAAGTACTAGGAGCATTAGTAAGACCGAATGGCATTACCAACCACTCGTACAAACCGTGTTTGGTTTTAAGCGTTGTTTTCCACTCGCCTCCTTCACACATCCGTATCTGATGGTAACCGCTTTTGAGATCAATTTTGGATAACAATTGAGCACCACTTAATTCATCGAGCATATCATCAAGGCGCGGTATTGGATGATGATATTTAATCGTGATTTTGTTTACGGCGCGACAGTCAACACACATACGCCAAGTCCCATCCTTTTTCGGCACCAATAAAATCGAAACAACGCACAAACTAAGGATTTCACGGATGAATCCCTTCACAAGGAGTTCATTCACTTGCTTTTGCAGTTCCTTGGTCTCTTCGGGATTGCTACGATAAGCCTGTCAATTCGGTATGGACGCGCTTGGAATGAAGTCAATTTGATGTTCTATTCCTTGAATAGGTGGTAAACCACTTGGAACTTCGGCGGGAAATACATCTTCAAATTCCTGCAAGAGAGAGACAATAGAAGAGGGTAAAGCAGCATCTAACTCATTAATATTCACAAAAGGTTCCTTGTACATGAGTACAAGTACGGGCTGCCTCAACATGAAGGATTTTCGAATGTCACTCTCTTTTGCATACACACTGATTTTTGCACTCGTTTTTTGGTCACTCTTTTTGTTCTCTTGGTCTTTATTCTTTTCTCTCATTTTTACATCTTGTTTCCCTCGTTTCTTTTCACTCGAATTTTCACACACCTTTTCACTCTTTTCTTTCTTTTTATTCTCTTAGAATTTTTCAATTGAGTCACGCAGTTTCACTTGATCTTCGTATACTTGTCTCGGTGTCAAATGTGCCAAAGTGAAGTTTTTGCCTAAATGCTTGAAGGTGTATCGATTGGTGTAGCCATTATGTACCACCTTTTGATCAAATTGCCATGGACGACCAAGCAAAAGGTGCCCGGTATGCATGGGAACCACATTACATAGAACTTCATCGTTATATTTTTCGATAGAAAACGGCACCAACACTTGTTTTGTCACTTTTAACTCCCCTTCTTCGTTAAGCCACTGAAGCTTAAACGGAAAAGGATGTTTCATTGTGGTCAAGCCAAGTTTCTCCACCATTAATGTACTAGCAACATTTGTACAACTTCCGCCATCCACAATAAGGCTACACGCCTTGCTTTGCACAAAACAGTGTGTATGGAAGATGTTCTCGCGTTGTTGTTCGTTCTCCACACTTTACAAACTTAGGATGCGTTTGATCACTAGAATTTCACCTTCAACGGTGTATTCAAATTCATCCTCCTCTTCACTGGCAGAGGTGTCGGATTCCTCATCTTTTTCATCTTCCGACTCTATTTCACCATTGGCTCTCAACACCATTGTTCGACGGTTAGGGCATTGACTAGCTATGTGCCCTCGTCCCAAGCACTTAAAGCACTTGATGTCCCTTGTTTGATTTGGATTGGCGACTACTTTGCCTTTGCTTGATTCACCGACCAGTTTGTTAAACTTTACAGGAGTGTTTTGATCCTCCGGGCGATTAGGAAAGTCTCTTTTGCTAGTAACTTGTCCCCACTTTGAGTTGTTTGCGGGGTTGGAATAGTTCTGAACGGAGCCTTTCTTCTTGAGTTCTTTTTCTACTTTAATTATGACATGAACCATGTCGGTCACCTCGACATAGTGTTGAAGTTCCACCACGTTAGCAATTTCTCGATTTAACCTGGCTAGGAATCTGGCCATGGTTGCCTCACGGTCCTCTTCCATATTCGCACGAATCATCGTAATTTTCATTTCTTTGAAATAATCTTCTATGCTTCGGTGGCCTTGTGTAAGGTTTTACAATTTTTGGTATAACTCCCGATGGTAATAAGATGGAATAAATCTCTTTCTTATCACCGCTTTTATCTCAAACCATGTAGAAATCAGCCTCTCTCCATTGCGTCTTTGATTGGTTGTTAGTTGGTCCCACCACACCATGGCGTAGTCGGAGAACTTGATCGTCGCCAACTTGACTTTCTTGACCTCCGAGTAGTTGTGGCAGTCGAACACCAACTCAATTTTCTTTTCCCACTCCAAGTATGCCTCTAGATCAGACTTGCCTTGGAAGGGTGGTAAGGAGAGCTTAATATTCTTCAAGTCGTCGTCCTCTTGTCCTCGTTCTCTTTGGCCTTGGTTTCGTTGACCCCTCTGCTGTTCACTGAAGTTGGATCCTTGGTCGCTTACGGCTTCGCTAGAGAAGGGATCGTCTTCTTGGAACCTTGGGCGGCCTCGTTCCCTTCGTGGACCTCGAGGAATCCTCTTTAGCTGGGCTCTCTCTTCGACTTGATCTAGCCTCTCTTGAATAGGTTTGAGCTTGAGGTCGAATAGGCGCTCAACGTCCCATAATAGGGCTTGAAGGTTAAGGTCCGGTACGTTGCGAACTATTTGTCGTTCGGGTCTTTCTTCCATGTTTCGGTTTGGACTTCTTGACATGAAAGTTTTAAATCTCACCACAAACCTCACTAGATCACTCACAAAGAAAAGTAAAAACAATGATCACTCACACTCGTGTTTCACTCAGAATCGGCTTTTTCTTTAATGAGTTCACTCATGCCTTTTACCACTCGAATCCACCTCCCAAAATTCTGGAAGGTTGCCTTAGACTTAGAGTCTGTTTGTTTGGTGGAAAATTTTTTCCGGAAAACATTTTCCTGATTTTCCGGTGTTTGGTTCATGGAAAATAAATTCCTCAAGTAAAACATTTTACAAACACGGGGAAAATCTCTTCTTTAATTCTGTAAAACGTCTTACCAATTTCTTTTTCGTAAGACATTTTCTAGAGCTTTCCCCTTCATTAGGTACGTTCTCCTTCTTCTCTTCTTCATTTCTTCTCCTTCCTTCTTTCTTTCTCAGCCAACAAATCTCTTTCTCTCTTTCTCAGACTTTTCCGGTTCCTCCTTTCGTTGGGTCTTGGAATCTCTCATTTTGCTGGGTCTTGAAATCTTTGGAAAATTTCATCTCTGATCTCCTCCAGGTATGTGCATATTTCTCTAATGTTTCATCACTAACTGATTACTCTCTGTTTATTCTCTGTTTATTTTTCTCTCAATGTTTTCGATGAATTTTTCTGTTTTATTTTTCCAGTGTAGTGTTCCAGTGTAGTGTTATTTTGACTATGGTTGCCCATTTTTCTTAATTCCATACCCATTACTTTCTTTCTTCAAGGGCATTGTTTACTTTTTACTTATCCGTTTAGGGTTCATGCGGTTTCCTTGCCAAGTCTCTTCTAAACATCACATTTATGTTAGTAAAAAATTTCCATCTTTCCCATAATTTAGTTTAGATAATTGTTCCATCTTATTGTAAGATATGTTTCGAGGATTACGAATTTTGCATGACTTGCAATATCTCATGGACAAACATTCTGATAACATCTTATGTCTGTTTGCAGGTTAATGGAGACTTCCTTGACAGACAATTGACCTCCAAACAGCAAAATGGTTATACTTCTGTGCTCTTTTACGCTTCGTGGTGCCCATTTTCACATGGTTTGCGTCCGAAATTTGACATTTTCAGTTCCATGTTTCCTCGAATAGAGCATCTGGCAGTTGAACAGTCTTCAACTTCACCAAGGTATGTGGCTACTTTATCCGGCTTTCATCGTTAGTGTTTGTTCATGAATTATTGAATTGTTTTTCTTTTTTTTGTTATTTGTTCTCGACTAAAATAACTGTTTCACATTAATGGGGGCATGTTTTTGGATAAATGCTATAAGGAGAACAAAAAATTAGGTGTTAGAATTGTGCTGCTTTTTGTGTTTGACACAACATTGAACATGCTACAAATTGGTCTCTTTTATGTTTGAATCCTTAAGATCAAATCAGTTTTACAGTGTTGGTTTGGTGCACCATGATCAAATTTACTCGAAAGCTTCTTTTAAAAATTATATGTTTGCACATATTCAATTGTATTACCAGTTTACAAATCAATGTTACTTGGACTCGGGTTTGAGTGTTAGATATGGTTTGTGATTTATACATGATAGACAGTTCTTCCAATAAATTGTTATTTTGCTACCTCTAGAAATCTAATGACAACTTCCTTAACTAATATCTGTGATTCGTGTTGCATCACAGTTTATTATCGAGGTATGGAATCCATAGCTTGCCTTCAATTTTAATTCCTTAACCAATAAATTGTTATTCTCAGCTCTTCAATAGTGAACCATATTTGTTAATTGGTGCTAGTTTGGGTCATTTCGTAAGCAACTCACAATATGTTCGATAAAAGTCCTCTTTGGGTTATTGCATCTTCTTTTATTATTCTTTTTCTTAGGGATTCATGCATGAGTTTCTTAACAAATGTCTCTTAGATGACATGAAACAACAAGAAAATTAATATAACTAGGCACTATCGTTACATAAATTGGCCAATCAACCCTATTTAAAGATGGTAGTCGTGCACTATTTGCTTTGCAAAAATTTAATCCCTGGGATAAAAAGGCAAAGGCTTTGGCTGATTTTGGAGATGATGAATACAAGCATATGCTGTGTGTTGAGACTGCTGCTATTGAGAAACCTATCACATTGAAACCTGGTGAGGAATGGAGAGGGAGGCAAGAACTTTGTGCTGTTCCTTCTAGTTACTGTGGAGGGCTGTTTGATGCTTGGAAAGTCCTCCAGTGTGCTGAAAAGATGCATTACTGAGATCACTATTGTGTATGGGTATTTTTTATATTCTAATAATGTTCGTTTAAACATCAACTGATAAACTTCATATGGTGAATATCTAATGGTTGTCATTACCATTATGTTTCTGTCATTTTTGGAGATGGCTTAACATGTTTCATTCTGACCATAACATCTCTCCTCTTAAGCAGTCATAGTTTTTGGTTTTGCATGCGATTGCTTGTAGTTTGTTTCTTTTAGTTCTTTTTGCATATAGTCGTGATGGGTTACGACAATTATGTTGGGTTTTTGGTCAATGTCTTGCAACAATGCAGCAAGTAACTACTAATAGATTGTACATGCAGGATTGTCATGAAAACATGTGGATGGATGTAACACCCCAAACCCGGCCCATGAGCCTTGACTGGATTTGGTATGTCACAGAGTAAAAACGTTTTGAAGGATTTTGATTACTGGTAAAAATCTAAAAATTTGATGAGATTATAAAACGGTGTCTATTAAAACTCAGGTGGGATTGATTTTATAAACATGGTTGAGTTGAAACCTTTGAAAACATTTGATCATTTAAATTTTTAGAAACATCGGAGTTATCGTTGACTTGGTAAATTTTGCCACCCGATGGTAACATCTTTGAAAACGCGTACGAGTACTTATTTTGAAAACGTTACTTTTTAACCGATTGATTTAACAGTTTATAAGTTCATTAGCAATATAATAGAAGTAAAGTAAAAGCAACTACTTAAACATCCAAATAATAACTAGCGGCCATATTACAAACCAAACTAAAATTTAGTAAATAATAAACTTTAACGGTGCGAAATAAAATTTCAAGTCCAAGGAACAAGCATGGCCGCCTTGAGTCCTCTCCGGCTCCATCTCCGCGATCTACTCACCTGCAAAATGATATGGGAAGGGGTGAGTCACCAAGACTCAGTGTATAAATCCCCAACCCGAAAATGCACCTCATACACAAGATATTAGAAAGACATGCAAATATGCAACCCAAGCTAACCATCCATACTCCTTTTTCTACCCCGTGTGGTCAAAACCACTGGTGGTCAAAACCACTGGTGACCGAAGTCACAAATATATCAAATGATGGGGCCAACCCATCGTGTGGTCAAAACCACTGATGACCATAGGTCACAAATATCAACATGTGGTCAAAACCACTGGTGGTCAAAACCACTGGTGACCGAAGTCACAAATATCAACATGTGGTTAAAACCACTGGTGGTACCAAACCACTGGGACTTAGTCACAAATTATATCAACGGTGTGGTCAAAACCACTGGTGGTCAAAACCACTGGTGACCGAAGTCACAAATATATCAAATGATGGGGCCAACCCATCGTGTGGTCAAAACCACTGGTGACAGTCCATAGAGATCATCTCCCTCCTCTTATCAATCCCACCATCATCGTGCTCACATAACTAGTATCATGATCCCATATATCATGCATTTGTATATAGCATAGCATTTAACAGCATATGATGGCATACACAACATACATCATAGATCACGTAATAGGGGACTTACCTGGAAACCAAGCTTATGCCCACAAGGCAAAGTCACTATACGAGAGGTTATACAAAAACATAATAAACAGTCTATGCTAATAAAGTGTGTAAGAGTTTACACACCTGTTTACTTGTGAGACTAGCGAATCTCGAGCTATACTAGCAAAATTCCGTGATATTGTTTCCCCCTACAATCGGTCAACACCCATTCTTTAAGAACTAATAGCCATTCGGCTATATTAATAATCCCGAAAAACTAATGGCACCCAAAACCAACATGTGACCCTAGGCCGAATCTTTATTAGCACTTACCGATGCAGTTTGAAAACCCGAGAGCCTCTGATTTCCTTAGCCGATTTGCCCCTAAAACTATAGTGTACACTCGGTTACACATAAATACCAAAAATGGCCTTTGGCCGAATATGCTCAACCATTTTCCATACTTACCGAAATTCGGAAGTTGTCACTTGTCTTGTCGAGATCCCTCCCTTCAAAAATTGACAGCACCTTCCTTTGGGGGGTTCGGCCTATGCTCTAAATGGCAAGGAGCATTCGGCCAAAGTGACAATTAAGAGGAAGAAATAGTAAGGAAGTTTCGGCATAATAACAATGGCATGCTTCAAAGTAAAACCGAAGGTAGCATAGGAGGAGAAGGGAGTTTCGGTTTGAACAACAATGAAAGAAGAAAGAAAGGGACATGAGCTAGCCGAAAATACTCCCTAATATTCCTTCAAAACCGCAACTCAAGCCCTCCCCCAAAGTCCCCATTTCAGCCAAGAACAATTTGGAAAGGAAACAAAAACAAGTTAATGAATTTCGGCCATGCTTTTGCTATGCTCAAGGCCGACCATGCTCCCCTAAGCATGCTTCATTCGGCCATGCTCCCACGTGATGATTTCCATCACCAAAATAAAACATTATTTCCCATCACCAACCCATCTTCCATTAAAATAATAATAATAATAATAATAATAATAATAATAATAATAATAATAATAATAATAATAATAATAATAATAATAATTCCCCATGCCTCCAGCAGCTTTTGAAAACAAAACAACTTTGTTTTCATCAATTTGGGAGCCCATGCAGGCCACTATCTCACGCCAGCCAAAAAGAAAGAGAGGGAAAAAGAAATAAAACCCTCCATTGCTGCACATGGGTTTCGAACCTAAGACCTCACTGCCGCAGCCCTCCTATAGCGCCCTTAGCCACTCGGCCAAGGCGTCTTTTGTGACATAACTCGTCACACTTCTCCTTTAAGCACTCCCTCGTTAGCTTCCTTGTCTCAACGCCAAAACCCAAAATAATAAAACACTCCCATAAGCTTCCATGGTGACTCGAACCCGAGTCCCTGCACTAAGGCCCCTTAGTGGCGCTCCCAAGCCACTTTGCCAGGCCGACTTTCATGCCCATAAACCGCACCATTTATTTATAAGGCCTTCCTAGCTTAACTCCCATAACGCAAAAATAAAAGCCCCAAGCGCGATCTTGGCAGCTCGAACCCCTGATCTGCCGCACCTTCTAGCTCCCTAGGTAGCGTCCCAACCACTTTACCAGCTGCTACCTTGTGTCATGCATCGCCCCAAATAATATTTAAAGCTTCCTTACTTAGCTTTTCCTCTTAAGTGCTAAAAAGGAGTTTTTAAAACCTAAGTCAGACCTAACCCGGGGTTATGACTAGACCCTAGAATATATCAAACAACCAATATATATGCATTTCTTCAGGCAAACACATGGAAATAAAATAAATCGCAAACAACCCCTAATTCGGGATGTTACAATGGATCCTAGATTTTGATGGTTGGAGGATGGATTGGTGAATAACTAAGCTAGGACATTGTTGAATAATGTTTGCTTCCAATGGTGACTGTTTCTCAACCAAAGTAGAAATGGATGGTAATATCTGGGGAGAGTTTCAAAGTGAACCCAACAAAAGCTTATAATAGAATTTGTCGATATATGTTGTGAAATTGTGTATTTTCATTGGAGTCTCCACTTGCCCCCATGTTGTTCCTTAGCAGCTATTGTATAATTTGTATTTACTTCATAAACTACTTTGATTCTTATTGAAATCTTGCTGAAGTTGAAGACTATTATTCTAGCTTTCTGGATGAGCTTTGGGCTGTCTGACTCTTGTGAACGATTTTGATGACTTGGACAGGATATTATTATATGAATATGATACGAGAAAAATAAATAGAAACATGATGTAAAAAAATGAATTGTTTGTTTTGCTCTCAGGTTTCTGAACAATATTCTATTACTCTGTATTTGGCTGGAGGAAACTGGATTGTGTTGTTAAATGGTTGTTAAATGGTGCTGGTTGATAATGTATTGCAATTGTTTAATATCACAACTACTGAAAGGACTAGCCCAGAATCTCTTTTGCTGAATTTCCCATTTCAGCTCATCCATCATTAGTATTAATTGTGGTTTGGAAGTTTATTTATAATTATTCAATCCTTATTTTTTATTTTTTTAACACAATTACAAAATTTGACTTTGGTTGTTTTCATTTTATGACAGTTAATAATGTAGCTTAATAATTGAGTATTATTATATATTTAATTTGATTTGTTTATTTATAAATAAATCATTGCAATATATGTAAAAATAATTTAAAATATAAAAAATTATTAATATGTATATAAAATTTATTAATATATGTAAAAACATCTTTTCCGGAAAATATTTTCAGGAAATCTGCCAAACAACAGAAAATATTTTACACAGATTCATCCAAACACCAGAAAATATTTTCAGTAAATCATTTTCCAGAAAAGTAAATCATTTTCCAGAAATCATTTTCCGAAAAACATTTTACTGGCAAACAAACGGAGCCTTATTAGCAACTTGTAGGTCGGCTTCAAGGGGTTTAAGCAAAGGAAAATTTGTTATAGGTAAAGGTAGGCTGAAAGAAATGGAATTGGGGTATGTGTGGTGTTGGATGAAATGGAAAATACCAAATGATGGTAACAAGGATCTGGGATGATCGAGGTAGAAGAATGATGAAAGTAAAATGTTGGTTTGAAATTAGAAACAAGGGAGAAGAACATACACAACAGGTACTTGCAAAAACTTTCAAACACATTTTTTTTATATTTTCGTTTTTTTCTCACTTCAAATGCACGAAAATAACATAAGAAGAACTTGAGATTACAACTTGAATTTTTTTTAAATTTCATTTTTTTGTACTACGAACCTATTTCCAGCTTCTCGTTAGTCGTCGAAACTCCTCGTTTTCTAGCTCTGATACCAAATGATACGATCCGCCTCGGGGCTGAGTCGAGTCGTATGTGAGATGCCTAATCGTCTACGAAAAAGTATCGTTCGATTTGTTTAAAAAGAGAAAATGGTTGGATTTAAGTAAATGGCAACAACTTAGGTTGGAGAAAATAGATGGATGAATGGAATGATGGTCGAAACAAGAAAGAACCCTTAATAGAAGATTAAGGACTCGAATCTTATATGTTTCAAAGGAATGGTTGAGTTGGATAAAACCGAGAGCCGCTATCTAGCAAGATAGGAACCAACGGTATCGGATTGAACGCCACACCCGAATGGATGATAAGTTCGGAACAAAGTCAGATTGACGCCACTAGTTACTAAATAAGTCAATTTGAACCTTGAAGAATAATGAGAGTGGATAACTCACAATAAGAAAATTTCGTTAAGGATCAAAAGTCCCTCCAAAATGGTTGGTTACACATATTTATAGGGATAGATAGAAAAACTAGATGAAAAGTCACATCTTAATGTGCTAATTAAAACTGAATTTAAACTTAAGACTCTTGATGTTCTTATAACAAATTATTCCATGCTTGAATTCACTTTAATTCAACTTTGATTGATCATCCTTGAATGCTTAAAATGTCCATTGAGTTGTCCTTTGGCTAGCTGAAAAGTCACCAACAACTAAATGGTTTTGAATGCTTGTTTTCATATTTAAATGAGCCAAAAATCTGCTTGTAAGTGAAGAGGTTGCTGCCAATTTTAAGAGGAGTTAAAATGCTCCTTAAAACTCCTTTAATTGATGTATTAAACATCCCTTATAACAGCCACTTCATTTGTAACCAAAAATCAACTGAAAAGTCACTTCAATTAATTTGTAACAGCCTTGAATGTAACGGTTGTGAGCTAAAGAGACACCTGCAATAAACACAATAAAATGAACTTATTAAACACAATTAAACACTAATTAAACTTAAACACATTAATCACTTGACTTTAATAAATGAACTAAAAGTTAAGACATCAATTAATGCAGCAATTAGTTTAATTATAGAAGCAGAATTAAACAAACTTAAACTCATGCTCCATTAAATTATCCTAGTAACTAGATTAATTAAATAAGCCTCTTATTAAACACAACTTATTTATTTAAACAACACCTTTATTTAAAGCTAATATTTAATTTAAAAGTTTGTATTCAGCAAAATAAAAAAAATGCATGAACTAAATCGAGCTAAACACAAGCTGAATGAGCTGAATGTGAGTTTATTTCAGCTTGCAAAAGCATGCGCAATGGGCTTATTGAGCTAACCCGATTCTCCTCGTTTTGTCCAACCAATGACTTGCTCCACATTTGCTCAACTAAGGCCAAGATAGCCTCCTTGAAACGTTTTGCTCGTGCTTAGGTGATGGGTCTTTGCGGCAATTCCAATGGCTCTTTGTTGAAACTTGGCGTGATCCGAGAAGTGGCCGTATCAGTAAGTATCTATCTTACCTTTATAAAGTGGTCAAAGGTTCAATTTTCACCCTGGTATAGAGCTGCTTTAAAACTTATGACTAGTGTTTACCCTTTTAATGGGCCTACAAAACGCGAAGAATTAATCACTTTGTTTGCTCCAAAAAAACTCCACAAAATTAAATAAGTGACCCATGTATTCTTTTAAAGTATGATAAAATAATAAAAATTAATTTTTTTAAAAAATATATACTTACAAAGTTAATTTTTGTTCACTAATAGCTTATCAAAACTAATCTTTACACAAATTAATCAATAATAGTATCAAAGTACCTTTTCTATAATATATTAAATAAAATATTTTAGTTTTTTTTTTTAAATATGATCTAGTATTCCTTTAAAATAAAAAGACAAGGATGGGATAGTGTATCGTCTTAAAAACCACCATAACCTTCCAAATTAAAAAACAAAATAGAAATTAAATAACTGAAAAGCCAAATCCCTATCCTTTCTTCCCATATGCTCCGATAGAAACCCAAACGAAATTCTTTTTTGATCCAGGTCAAATGACTCATGCAAGAACAAATCCTTACTATCCAAAGAGAGAAAAACACTTTGGAGACCATTTGGGCAATAGGTTAGAAAAATCCCAAAAATCCAAAGTCGAAAGGAGCAAATTCAATCCAATGAAACTACTATTTTTGATCCCTTTTAGCCACCTGTTCCACATTTCCCGATGCCTACTCAATCCAGTACCGCAAAGCTGAAAATTGACGGCCTTCACCCGCTAAAGTGTGTGCAACGATGTTGGCTAACTTTCCAACAAAACAAAAGGTGACTTTGTCAAAAAATCCCAACTTTGCCTTTATATTTTTAACAATCAGGCTTAAAGTTGATTTGTCAGGATTGGATGAAGCCACCTTCTTGATAACAGTGAGCAAGTCACCCTCCATTTAAATCGACTGAAAACCCAGCTCAGTCGCGAAACTGATAGCTTGTTCACATGCTCGAGCTTCTGCAACGAAGGCATCTGACACACCATGGTGGGGGTAAGTACAAGCAACCATGATATATTTTGTCGAGTTTCTAGCTAGTACACTTGAAATAGAATGCTTTGTATTTCGGCTCCAAGATGCATCAAAATTAAGCTTTACAACATCAGAGTCTGGTGGTACCCATTTTTCTTGTCTAGGCAAAAACACTACTGGATTTAATTCATTCAACGCCTTTAATTCTAATAAATGTGTTTTAACAAACACTGATAGCTCATGTATTAATTTATTTCGAGTATACCAAATTGCCCAGTATGAAACCGACAATAACTTTGTAGTTCTTGTGTCAGGTTGCAAAACATCTCTTCTAACCATGTTTTATAATCTATGTTTTGTGAGATAGGGGAGATCACCACATTCAGCAAGCATAAAACCTGTTTAGTAACAACACACTACCTCAATAAGTGGTCAACATTTTTCTTCGCTTTGTTGCACAGCAGGCAGACATTGATAACTTGGAGGTTCCTTCGTTGTAGATTCTCATAAGTAGGCAGGAGGAAGGTTCCTTATGCCTTGGCAGACATTGCTAACTTGGAGGTTCCTTCATTGTAGATCTCTCTTTAGAGGACTGTTCTAGGACAGCAGGAGAAAGAGAAAACATGAGAAAGGTTCCTTTTGCCTTGGTAGTAGGAAGTCTTATATATGTTATACTATAAACATGCCTAGATATCTATTTTGCAGTGAGGTTGGTAAGTTGATATCAAGCGAATCCAAGACCAAGACATTGGCAAACATTTAAGCATATACTTAAGTATTTACGGAGAACGAGAGATTATATGCTTGTGCATTCTAGATGAGATCTCACTTCTATCGGATATACTGATTTTGACTTCCAAACATGTCGAGATTCGAGGAAATCGACATTGGGCAGTGTTTTTGTCCTAAACGGCGGGTCCATAGTGTGAATAAGTGTCAAGCAAGGTTACACTACTAACTTCACTATGGAATGTTAAATATGAGGTATGAAAAAGTTATGGTACTATAATAGTATGGATATAGCTAAATCCGAATCAACCACATAAGGACAAAACACATAAGGGAGATAGTAGTGTTTGACGGAATGGTAGACGTAGTCAAAGATTGCATATAAGAACAAACCCCGGGGATTCGTTTAGCCAAGACTCTTATAGTTAGAGATCTCTTTGGGAAACATATGGAGGGGCACAAGAATGAGAAACATGACTCATCTACTTTACTAGGGCAAGTGGGAGACTGTTGGATCTGGTGCCTTAACTATAGTATTTTAGTAAATATACACTTTTAATTTTTTTCGAATAGATTGGTTAATAAAAAAAATTCATTGATTACATTAATATACTTTGTATAATTTTCCTCACATGGATTTTGCACGAGCGAAATAGAAGCAAATGTTGCTCATTGGTTGTCTAAATGTTTAACTAATACTAAGTGGTATTATGTGGTCGGATCGTAGTACAGAAAGATAACTTATATTAGTAAACGAACCTAAACATGTCCTTAGTCTAATTAGAAATGAGAAAACTGATTAAAAGACTAATATGTCGTCTATCAAGTCCAATTAGGAAGATGCCTTGTCTTCGGCATCGGAGCGGATGACTCCCAGAAGATAGAGACGCAGATGCGAGTGACTAGACTGACAATAAATTGGACAGGACTAAGTAGAATAGTATTGAATCTGTTTATGGATTTATTCACTTGTAACGTTTATAGTGTGACATACCTAATCCTGAGTGGATGGCAGACTGTATATGTGTGACTTGTACCCTTTGATGTAAGTAAAAGCCTGAGTTCAAATAGATAAAGAACCGAAAGCTGGTACGTTGGGTGTATGACTTCTGTAATATGTATTTTCATTCACAACAGTGAAATTCATAGCCCAAAACAGAGGTAAATGATATCCTCTCATTGGCATTACATGGTTGATGAAAAGTAAATGTGGCCACAGGTTGTCCGCCTTTTTTATGAATGACTTGATCACTATTTGATAGTGATTGACTTTTCATGGAGGAAGATGTAATGGTTATCGTGAGATAAAATAGGATCATATTAGGAGAACAAATATTATCCCAAAGAGATCAAAGATATCCTATAAGGGTAATACACTAATGACAAGGTCATTAAACGAGCACTGAGTAGTTGCTTTCGTAATGGTATGTCATTGAGGAAAGCTAAGTCACGATACTATAGTGGAATGACGTTGTGACTAAATGAGTTTATAATTAATAAATTAAAAACTAGAACTTATTTAAAAATCATTTGAGCCTTAACTACATATGTCCAATCGATTCCTCTGCTAGCTCATTGAAACCAGAGATGAATTGCGTGTTTAAATAAAAATGAACGGAATGAATAGAAAAAGAGAAATAGAAAACATTCAGGAATGATTATGGTTTTCTTCGAAATGGAGAAATGGAATCATTTGGAAATGAATGTAGGTTTCCAAAAATGAAAATGAAAATTTGCAATCCTATATAAAATTACTTAAAAAAATGATGGAATAATGAGTTTATATTTTTGGACTGTTTTGAAGCCCAAAAATGAAAATAAATCATATGGTTATAGTGAACACGTTGAGTTGTGACATATTGAACGAATTTTCTCGAAATTTTACTAGGGGTAAAATAGTTAAAATTTTACTAGAGTAAAATTAGGATGAGAAAATTATTTAATATGTAAATATTAAGGTTTATTTTGGGAAATAGAAAAACGGAATCAAGTTGGATCACATTACAAAGTATTAAGTCAAAAACGCATAGGAAGTACTCGTAATTGGATCCAATGTGAGAGAGACTCAAAACCCCTCATATAGCTTGAAAAGGGGGTGGCAACCCTAGTAAAAATACAAGGGTGAGTTGTTCACCCCTCTCCTACTCTAAGTAGGATGTTGTTTTTCTATTTAAAATAAACCTCTACAACTCTACAATGGTTATACTTTCTCTTCCTATAAATAGATAACATCAGAAGAGCTATTAACACAACTTTTGAGAGATTATTATTTTACTGAAAAATAGAGAACATTTATCTTAAATATATTTTTTCAGAATAACAATTTTATCGGCTTCTATTAAAAAAAAGAATTTTTGTTTTCACCTCAAAAGGAATTTTTTTTTTCTAGTTTTGTGTTTTGATTCAATTAGTTCGAGCCCATACTCAATGCAATTCGTGGTACGAGAATAATGAAGAAGATCATTTGGTTGAAAGTCGAAAAACATTAAGGATCCGCTTATCAGAAAACACAGGTATATATTCTGTTAAGGTTTATTGATATAAACATCACAAAACGGGTCGATTTTTAAAATGTTAATTTTCCGTTGTGCTAGAAAACATTTTTCAAATTGGGGTTTTTCCAACATACCAACCATCATCAGTAGCTCTAGGTATTTCTCCAGATTAGTCAACACCCAAACTCCCAACACACCACCAATCTTTCCCCCCTTCCTACTTCCAATATTAACACCAAAATAAATAAAAGATTTTTCATAATTTACCTTTTATCTTGAAGCACTTTCATACTCCATAACGGCTTGACGCATATTCTCCGCACCTGTACTCAAAGCTTCTCCGAACTGAATGCAGTCATCTACAAAGAATAGATTATTGATTGTCAATCGTTCTCGACCAATTCGTGCCCTTTTTATCAACCCCAATCTTACAGCTTCATTCAGAATTGTGGAAAAACCCTTACCACATAATAAAAACAAATAGGGGCTCAACGGATCACCTTGTTGGAGACCCATCGTATAAGAGACTGAAGAAACACATCTCATTATCAATGAAACCCATTGGTCATACACTTTACTCATATCGAGCTTAAGTGTAAACATGCCAAATGCTCCTAAGTGCTTCATCTTCAATGAATACAAGACTTCATATGCAATTAGCACATTATCTGATATTTGCCTTCTAGGAATGAATGCTTCTTGAGCCTTATCAATGCAGCTGTCTAGAATGCCCCTCATTCTACAAACTAAGACTTTCGCAATGATTTTATACACCATATTACATAAGTTGATAAGTTGAAATTGAGTCATATTCCTTGGCTTACTAGCTTTTAGGATTAAAATAATATGAGTAACATTAATATATTTCATTTCCACCTTACCATTTAAAATAGCTAAGCAATAATTAGTGACTTCTAACCCTATAGTAGGCCAAAACTTTTGATAAAAAAGAGCAGGGAATCTGTCTATACCTGAAGCCTTGAGTGGCTTCATAGATTTGATGGTAGCCTATATTTCCTCCACAAAAGAAAAAAAAGAGATAGTAGTTCCTCCAGCCCCTTTTCCTCCTTTCACACTTTTGAAAAATTGTATCAACCACAACCGGATAGTGATCCGAAAAAGAATGGCTCCAATGATGGACAGAATAGTTAAGAAAAGAAATCCACCACGTCGTGTTAGCCACTCCCCTATCAAGTCGTTCCCGAATATTTGTTTCTAGTAACCGCCCCCTTTCCCAAGTGAACCGCCTTTCCATAAACCACAAATCACAGTTTTGTAAGGTTAACCTGAACTCTTCCATCTTCTGTTCAGATTGAAGTCGACCACCCCTCTTCTCAAATGGATACGTTATCTTATTAAAGTCCCCAACCACGGAAGTGTCTAATCCTGACTCAACTGGTAAAGCAAACTCCATGACTCACCACGGCTCTAATCTTTAGGATGACCATAGAAACCAGTAAACTGCCAATACAACCCATCTTCACCATCCATGACTACCATACCAATATGATATTGGGGATAACTTCTTAAACTCACCACACAATCCTACCTCCAACCCAAAGATAAACCCCCTCTAGCATCAATCGAACTAACATTAATTCCACTAACAAAACCACTCTTATGCCTCACTGCTTCCATCCTCCTTATACTAACTTTTATCTCCATAAAAAGTAAAATTGTTGGAAAAATGTCTCTCCATATATACCTGACACAGTTCACTGACCGTGAGTGTCCCAAACCACGAGCATTCTAGCTTACAATTTTCTTTGTTCTCGGCTACCTTGCATCGCAAAGCCAGTCAATCCCTTTTCAACACTCTTAGACACCTTAGAATCCACATTAACCGAAACAGATGATATCTCATCAATTGTGTGTTGCCTTTTTTTACCATCCATAATTAGAATGGGGCCATCATTAGCATCCAAACCTAACTCCATAGGCCCTATATCTTGTGGCCTAGCAATTTTGTCCCAGTTTGACAATCCTCTATGTGATTGGCCCAATTTCATGTTGGAATCTCCTATCAATTTGGGATTAGACTTTTGATGAACACTACCAGAACCATCTTCACAATTGCGTTTTATCTCTATCCTTTCTCTATCTAAATTCTATGTTATAGACCCATCCGACTCCCTCAACTAGTGGCTAACCACCGCTTTCCTCTTTTTATCGCAGCTCTTAACAAAAGATCCCAACCGAACACGACCTCAAACAATTTTACTCTCACTCTCACAGGACAAAAACTTTCCCATGCCCAAGTTTACCATAAATGAAGCAAAACAGACTAATTTTTTCATACTAAAATTTAGCATATGCAGATCATGTAGCCTCTAATGTAATCTTTTTTCGTTTCAATGGAAGCCACACTTCCAACCTAACCTTAATCCTCATAAGTCTCTTCCCTCCCATAAATGCCATCTTCACATCATAGTCCAGGAACGAGCCCAAAAAAGATCTGAACTATGTGCCCCTGTCTCTGACATTAGACCTGGAGGCAAATCATATATCTAAACCCAAAAATCCGTATAAATCAAAGGAATCATGCTCGAATCCTCCCCAGGTATGATCTTATGCAGTATGAGCAAATGGTTATTGAAAAACCACGGCGTTCCCTCCAACACCCGATTTTGATTTACCTTATAAAAAAATTGGAATAGGTATTAATTGTCGTCAAGATCTATGATGGAGTGTAACATCCTGAAATAGGGGTTAGTTGTAATGGCATTGAATGCTTGTGTTTGGACTGTGGTGTCAGTATTTTTGATGTTTTGGGGCTTAGTTGTAAGTCTAGTGTAAGCCTGAGTGGTAGGAAAAATTTTAGTTTTTAAGCTTAAGTGAGAGGAGCTGAAGGAGCTGGGGATTATAGGTATTTTTAGGTGGATGTTAGCACAAGAATTGAGCTAGTAGAGTGGCAAGGTAGGCGCCACTTAGAGCTTGTGTGTGACGCCACTTGCAGGGGGAGGAGGTCCCGTGTTCGAGCTGTAGAAGTCTCATCCTTTTGCTTCTATTTTGACGTCAAGGAGGGGGAGAAGTTGTGTGCAGTTCAAACTCTGCCATGGACTAAGTCAAATAATTGGAATGGTGGGTGGAGAGTAAATCAAGGGGGTTGACTAGTTCAAAGTTATTTGAATTAGTGGTCATGAGCTTTTGTAGGTTGTGGCCGAATGTTGGAGTCTTCAAGGGGGGAGTGGCCGGTTTTGGTAGGTGAGTAAGTGGGGAATGCCGAATTCTATTAGCCATTTTTGGTACATTTTCGGTCAGCTTGTGTCAGAACCGAAGTTCTTTCTTTTGTCAATAGCTAGCCGAATTTCCAAGTGAGTCTCTCATTTTCTTTCTTGAAACCGAAAACCTCCCAAGCAATCTATACCTTGCCGAAATTGGCTTGTTCTCTATTCATTTGCATTGGTAGCCGAAACTTTACCCTTCTAAACATCCCATCTTCTTTTTGTTTGTCATTTTGGTTGGTAGCCGAATATCAACCTTCTTCCTCCCATTTCTTTTGTTTTCTTCCATCATTGTGCAAGCCAAATCTTTCCCCTCTCACTTCTAATCTCCCATTGCCAATTTCTCCTTTCTTCTTGAACCACATTTCTTTCGTTTCTACCTTCAAGACTCTAGCCGAATCTCTCCCTTTTGTTGCCGAAACTTCCCCTCTTCTATTAGTGTCACCTTGGCCGAATATTAGAGGGGTGTTGATCTCCTTGGGTTTTTCTTTTTCAATCGTTGGAGGAGGTAAGTGTTTATGACCGAATGCCTATTTCCTTCCCTCTCTGTTCTCTGTCGACTGTTACAAGGGTAAGAGCCGATTTCGGCATTTGATTGGAAGTATGTTAATCGCTTGTTGGAACCAATGTGTTGTAGGGCCTCCGGGTATTTGGAATCAATCAAGTGAAGTCGTCTTCTTGGAGTAATCGATTGGTAAGTGGTGGTAAGAAGTTATTCTAATGGTCTATTCTTTTTAGTGTTCAAAGCCGAAGGCTATTGATGTGGATGTATGACTGCCGATTGTAGGGAAGTGAAGCAGGAGCACTTAACGTGTAGTGGCTTGTGTTCAAGGGACGATAGGTAAGGTCTCGGGTTTCAAGCGTTAACCCTTTGGTTTTATTGCTTTGGCCGAATGGTCTAGGTTGCTAATCTCATGTTTGGCCGAATATAGGAGCTAGGTAATCGAGGGTCTTAGATCGGTTCTCTGGGATTAAGGCTTGCGTTTTAACAGGTGTGTAAACTAACACACTTTTTGCTTAGTAATATGCTTAATAACCTGATTGTTTGATAAAGCCAGAACAGTATGGTTGTTTGATATGATACCTTATGGGGTATGTGCACGGATTCGGGTAAGTCCGTTTCAATATGACTTTTTGATATTCGATACATGATATCATGATGTATGGCATATATGTGTTATGTGATGCTTACCTAAGCATGTTGGCATGATTTACATAATTGTATGATTACATGAGTATAGCATGATAATGGGTGATATGAGAGGAGGGGGAAGATGATATCCGTGTCTTTGGGACATCAGAGGTTTGGCACCTCCAGTGGTTTGGTACCACAGATTGATTTATTGTGACTTTGGGTCACCAGAGGTTTGGCACCTCATAACGTCTCGTCCCAGTGGCTTAGCACCACAGTGGGTTGGCCCCACGGATGATATTATGGGATCGACGCCAGTGATTTGGTATCACAAGTGGGTTGGCCCCACAACTTGATTATTCGTGACTTCGGTCACCAGTGATTTGGTATCACATTTGTGTCTTTGGGACACCAGAGGTTTGGCACCTCATAGCAACTTGTCCCTGTAGTTTAACACCACCGTCGGTTGGCCCCACTTTTGAGATGCGGGATCGTCGCCAGTGATTTGGTATCACACGTGGATTGGCCCCACAGATGGACTATTCGTGACTTTGGGTCACCAGTGGTTTGGTACCACACGGGGTAGAAAAGGTGTTATGGATGGTTAGGATTGGGTGCATTAATTGTATTGCTTTGTTATGGTGTGTGTTAGTATGTTGCATTAATAGGGAGGGGGATTTATGCACTGAGTCTTGCGACTCACCTTCTCCCTTATCATTCCAGGTGACACCTAGATCGCGGACATGGAGCCGGGTGGACTCTAGGTGACCATGCCATGAATAAATTCGAAGTTGTACTGATTTAAAAACTTGGTACTTTATTTCAATTATTTTCATTTGGTTTTGTTGGGATTGTAAAAGGTCTTTTAAAATTATGCTTTGGTTATTTATATGCTTGGATTCGATTTCAAATATGCCTTAACAAATTATTGGGTTAATATTGGATAAAACTTGGAAAGATAAGGTTTTCAAAACTACAAAGCGATATGTTTTAAACTTTACCATCGGTTATACGCTGTAATTAAAAATGAATGCAACTCAAATGTTTTCCAACCTTAAGATTTTTCTACATTAAGTTAAAATGATTTTAAAAGCGAGTAAAAGAAACTATTCGGATTTGTAAATGATATAGCTTTGTTCTTACTTATGGATTCAATTGAGTTTTCAAAATTTCCGGGTTTCAAAATACACTATTGGTTTTAAACGATCATGCCCAAGATTTCTACGAGCTTAAACACATCAATGAGTTTTGACAAAATTTTAAACCGGAACCTCTAACCTCTCATACGCGTTTTCCTGTGACATGTCAGATCCGGTCGTAACGTTTAGGCCGGGTTTGGGGTGTTACAAAATTGGTATCAGAGCCAAGTTCAAAAACTCGGCTGTGGACCCGAGGCCCAAACTGTTTTAAATGATTGGTTTAAGTGTTTTGTTTTAAAATACATGGTTTGAAAGGCATGGCACCGAGTCTCCGGCACCAATCCGCCCAGGTAAGTACCCCTTACTATTGCTTGTGAGTTTGGATGTGATGTGATTGGATGACTAGCAGTAGCAGATTACTTAGAGACTGAAACTGATAGAACTCTGTGAACTTGCTAAAACAAAACTTCTTTAATATTCATAAGACTTTGCCTTTAAAGACAGTGGAATAATTACTGATGCATAAAACTTCTAAATCTGATAAGTCGAGATTTTAGTCATGAGCGCTCGGGGAGGACGTGGTCGTGGACATGGTCGAGGTAGGATGACAGTTTCCGAACTAGTAGGGTCTGGTCGGGGGTCGGAGAATGAGATACTGGTACCACCACCAGCTGGAGGTGGTGAGTTTCAGGATCAGACTGGGGATGACGCAGTGTCGCAGGCGATGCTGCGAGTTCTGGAGAGGCTAGCTGGAGTAGGTGGAGGCGCAGGAGTTCAGAAATCTGTGCCTGAGCGACTCCGAGCAAACGGGGCTGAAGTATTTCGAGGTGTCTCGGGTGTGGCTCCCAGCACGGCTGAGTATTGGCTGGAGGTGATGGAGTGGATCATGGACGATTTGGACTTGACTGCTGAGGAGAAGCTGAAGGGGATAGTATCACTTCTTCGGGATGAGCCATGCCAGTGGTGGCTCACGGTTCGGGACAGTGTTGCAGCAGAAGATCTTACTTGGGATTATTTTAGGGCTGCATATCAGAAAAAGTATATTGGATCTGGCTACATGGATAATCAACGAAAAGCATTTCTGAGGCTGGTTCAGGGGAGTAAGTCTGTGTCGGAATACGAGGCAGAATTTTTGAGGCTGAGTCGGTATGCTAGGGGCATTGCGGCTACTGAACCCGAGCGGTGTGTTCGATTCGAGGATGGTCTAAGAGATGAATTAAGGTTACTGATTGCTCCACAGCAGGAGCATGAGTTTTCTATTCTGGTAGAGAAGGCTAAGGTTGCCGAGGGAGTTAAAGAGTCTGTGAGGCGGAACATGGTTAGGAACAGGCATAAGAGGAGTTTTGGATCTTCTGGGTCGGCCGAAGATTCTCAGAAAAGGGCTAGGCAGAATGGGCTGAATCAGTCTGGTGGGTTTGTTACTGCTAATCAGAGACCAGGTCAGTGTAACCGTTGTGGAAAGTCTCATTGGGGAGGATGTTGGACTGGTGAAAGAGGATGCTTCGAGTGTGGATCGTTGGATCACCGTGTGAGGGACTGTCCGCGTAAGTTGGCTAGGATTCAGTCAGAGGGTCAGAACCGTGCTCAGGTTAGAAATGAAGGACCGCCGCCACAGAGGGGTCAGGGTGCAGCTAGGGGTCGTGGTGTTGGTAACGGGCGTGGCCGAGGTGCTGAAGGTGCAGAGGCGAGGCAACCAAGGTTGGTTTATGCGGTTGGCCGTCGCGAGGAGGATGATATGTCAGAGTTGGCAGCGAGTACGTTCTCTATTTCTGGAATACCCTTAATTGTCCTGTCTGTGGTTAAGTCAGATTGTTTTCTGTTGCTAGTAAAGTATCTAGAACCTTGGCTGTGAACTTAGAGATTGTGCCTAGGAAGTAAGATAGTTTAGTAAGATCAGAGTGCGCAGCATAAGCGTAGGGCGGTGAGTTAAGATGTACGAATATTCGTTAGTAAGTAATTTCGAAGACGAAATTATTTTAAGGGGGTAGAATTGTAACATCCTGAAATAGGGGCTAGTTGTAATGGCATTAAGTGCTTGTGTTTGGACTGTGGTGTCAGTATTTTTGATGTTTTGGGGCTTAGTTGTAAGTCTAGTGTAAGCCTGAGTGGTAGGAAAAATTTTAGTTTTTAAGCTTAAGTGAGAGGAGCTGAAGGAGCTGGGGATTATAGGTATTTTTAGGTGGATGTTAGCATAAGAATTGAGCTAGTAGAGTGGCAAGGTAGGCGCCACTTAGAGCTTGTGTGTGACGCCACTTGCAGGGGGAGAAGGTCCCGTGTTCGAGCTGTAGAAGTCTCATCCTTTTGCTTCCATTTTGACGTCAAGGAGGGGGAGAAGTTGTGTGCAGTTCAAACTCTGCCATGGACTAAGTCAAATAATTGGAACGGTGGGTGGAGAGTAAATCAAGGGGGTTGACTAGTTCAAAGTTATTTGAATTAGTGGTCATGAGCTTTTGTAGGTTGTGGCCGAATGTTGGAGTCTTCAAGAGGGGAGTGGCCGGTTTTGGTAGGTGAGTAAGTGGGGAATGCCGAATTCTATTAGGCATTTTTGGTACATTTTCGGTCAGCTTGTGTCAAAACCGAAGTTCTTTCTTTTGTCAATAGCTAGTCGAATTTCCAAGTGAGTCTCTCATTTTCTTTCTTGAAACCGAAAACCTCCCAAGCAACCTATACCTTGCCGAAATTGCCTTGTTCTCTTTTCATTTGCATTGGTAGCTGAAACTTTACCCTCCTAAACATCCCATCTTCTTTTTGTTTCTCATTTTGGTTGGTAGCCGAATATCAACCTTCTTCCTCCCATTTCTTTTGTTTTCTTCCATCATTGTGCAAGCCGAATCTTTCCCCTCTCACTTCTAATCTCCCATTGCCGATTTCTCCTTTCTTCTTGAACCACATTTCTTTCGTTTCTACCTTAGTGAGGGAAAATACACAACACTCTTCGTCAAAAAACTGCCCACCATTCATCGACCAACGACTCACTATCCTCCTGGAAAGGCTTCTCCTCCTCGTCAACTAGATTTAGATTCGCCATCTCTTCCTCCATATTCACTACTGAAGAAAACAAATGCAAATGTGCAAACAGCAGATGAAACTCATGCCAAACTACAGACCTATTTCTTTAGTTGAATATTATTTCTAAAAGTACATATGTATTCAAAATATGTGGTTTCCACGCTTAAGATATAATTAATAGTATAATTATTAATGTGTGGATATCTTAATAATTTTTTAAAAATGTCAGTTTTATTTTCCTTTTAAAAATCTATTAGATAAATAATTTTTTACATAATTATTTATTTATTTATTCATATTAGACATAATTAAATAATGTGGATAATGATATATTTTATTTAAAAATATTGTTTAGAAAAATAATTCAACAATAAAAATATTTATATATAAATTTCATTAAAGACGAGCTTATAAAAAACATATTTAAACTGCTTGAATTCATATTTCTAATTGTTGATGATATTAATTGATCAATTTTTAATTATTTTATTTAAAAATTATATAAAAATACTGAAATTTTTTTCATATGAGATAGTAATCCTCTCTTAAAAAAAATCCTAATATAGATATCATTTTTTTTTTGGTTTTGTTTTGTTACATCTATCTGGTCAATTTCGGGTTTTTTACTAAAATAATACATAAAAAAGAAAATACCCAAAATGTAATGCCATTTTGATTATGTACCAAAATGGTACATCTAGGGTGGTCATGCCTATGCCAGAGGCGGCACCACCCTGGGATCTGACACAATTCTGCTAAAAAAATAAAAAAAAAAAGTGAAAATGAGGAAAAAAACTGACATACCTGGTCAATGGTCTGCCACAGGCGGCACCAAAGGTGCCATTGCCAGAGGCGGCACCAATGGTGCCAGTGGCAGAGGCGACACCAGTGACAAGACCCTTCATGCATGCCGTTTTGGCATGTTCTGCCTCTTGGGGGCCTTATAATGGTCCCTCCCCCCCCCCCGAAATTTGAACTCTCAGGTAGAAGAAGAAGAAGAAGAAGAAGAAGAAGAAGAAGAGGGTGGTGGCGCCGGAAAAAGAAAGAGAAAGGAGGAGAAAGAAGAAAGAAAGAAATAGAGGGAAGAAAAAAAAAAGGAAAATTAGGTATAATTTTTTTTTAAATAATGCTTGTGTTGATTGATTTTTTGTTGTTATTATATTATTGTATATTAATTTTTATTTTATTACTTATTTGTTGTTAGTTAGTTTAGTTTATAACTATTGTTAGTTAGTTAGGATTAGTAGGTTAATTATTATTTTAGTTAGTTAGTTAGTTATATTATTATTGTTAGTTAGTTAGAAACCCTAAAATAATATTTTAGTTAGTTAGTATATTGTTAGTATATTATATTAATATGTTAGTTAAAAACCCTAACCTTATTTTAGTTAGTATATTGTTAGTTAGTTAAAAACCTTAATGATTATTTTAGTTAGTATATAAAACTATTATTATTATTGTTAGTTTAATATTGTTGTTAGTAAAAAATCGTAATTATTATTTTAGTTAGTATTATATTATTATTGTTAGTAAAAAATTATTATTATTGTTAGTTATTAATAATATTGTTAGTTATATAAAAAACATTAAAATAATACATTTGAAACATTATGTATTAAAATAATATAAAAAAATAAAATATGAAAATAGTATATTTTTTGAAAGTAATAGAATTTGAGAAAAAAAGGAAAATATGAATAAATGGTCAAAATAAGTGGTTTTTACTAAATTTATATAAAAAAATTAAAATAATACATTTGAAACATTATGTACTAAAAGAAATAATATAAAATAATAAAATACGAAAATAGTATTTTTTTTGAAAGCAATAGAATTTGAACACTTAGAAAATACGAACGAACATAGGGCCAAAATAAGTGGTTTTTACTAAATTTATATAAAAGAAACACTAAAATAATATATTTGAATCATTATGTACTAAAATAATATAAAATAAAACGAACAAAGGCTCGTAATATATAATAATTATGTACTAAATTATTATTTGTTAATCACTGGTTCTATTAGAAAAAGGTATACCTATACGTAACATTGCTATTAAGAAATCCTAAATATTATTATTAGTTTAGTTAGTATAATATAATATTATTATTAAGAAACCCTAAATATTATTATTAGTTATTATTGTTAGTAAAAAACCCTAATTATTAATTTAGTTAGTATTATTATAATATAGTTATTAAGAAACCCTAAATATTATTACTATTAGTTACTAATATTGTTAGTAAAAAAACCTAATATTATTAATATTGTTATTAAGAAACCTTAAATATTGTTATTTAGTTGTTAATATGTTAGTAAAAAACCTAATTATTATTTTAGTTAATAATATTATTAATATTGTTAGTAAAAACCCTAATTATTATTTTAGTTGATATTATTATGTTTGTATAAATAATAAAAAATTATATTTATTATGTGTCGTTTATATTATGTTTTTGTTATATTATTATTATTGGCATGTTATTTTTTACTAATTTAATATAGATTTATTGTTTTTTATGTAGGTAAAAAATTAAATATTTGAGACGGTAATGGCTTCATTGATTAGTACAGTTCCTCACATATCTGACGCTGCTAATAATATGGTAATGTATTGTTATTTATTAATCGCGAGTTATATTAACAAAATAGCTACATAATAAATTATGTTATTACAATAATTTTTTTTGTGATTTAACACTGTCAGGGCTCGTACCATGTATTAAGGGGCCGGGTGAATGGCTTAGGAAATCCCTCGGATGAACGATTGATGACCTATATAGAGCAAGTTGGATTCGGGTCAGCAGCATTGATCCGGACGTTTGATCTGCGGTATGATTTAATATCCGCACTAGTCGAGTGTAACAACCCAAACCCGGCCCAAACGCTACGACCGAATTTGGTTTGTTACGGAGAAAACATTTTGAAACCTTTTTAAAACCGATTTAAGCGCTTGATAAAAGATAGCATCTTGTTAAAACAGTTGAGGTGTATAAAACCCATACTTAGATTTATTTTGAAAATATTTATTAAATCAAGTTATTATATATATATTTTAAGATGTACCCGAGGGTACTAAAAATATTTTTGCTTTGGTTTAGAAAAACGTGTGAACTTATTATTATTATAATTAAATGGTATAAACTAATATTCAAAGCAGGTAACAAAATAATAAAAGGAGTTATTGGAGGCCTTATTACAACCCAATTAAAATTTAACCAACAATAAAATAAAATAAAATAAAATTGAAAGTTCATTTAAATCAAATGTCCACTGCATGGCCACCTCGAGTCCATCCGATCCACATCCGCAATCTACATGTCACCTGAAAAATATAAAGGAGAAGGTGAGTCACCAAGACTCAGTATGTAACCCTTCTCCCGGTTTAAGCAATTTCATACACAATGTATAGCAATTAACATGCATCAAATCATATACCCAACCTAACCATCCATATCACCTTTCTCTACCCCGTGTGGTACCAAACCACTGGTGACGTATAGTCACAGATGTGATGCCAAATCACTGGAGGTGCCAAACCTCTGGTGTCCGAAGACACAAATCGATTGATGGGGCCAACCCATCGTGTGATGCCAAATCACTGGCGTCGATCCCGTATTATCATCTGTGGGGCCAACCCACTGTGGTGCTAAGCCACTGGGACAAGACGCTATGAGGTGCCAAACCTCTGGAGGTACCAAACCTCTGGTGACTGTAGTCACAGTGTGTTACCAAAACACTGGTGTCCGTCGACACAATATCTCTGCCCCCTCCACTCATCAACCCATATCACATCATTATATAACAAATCTCATACCATCAGATATTTAAGTTACAACTAAAAGTCATGCCATGCTTCCCAAAAGCATTAATAGTAATTCACATTAACAGGTACTTACCTGAATCGTCACTTATACCAATAGGGTATTAAATCCAATGCTACATCCATCAGAGTTAGCATTCACAACATTTAATACAGTTAATAAGTCATAACATGTGTATGTACACACCTGATGTCGATGAAAGTCCTAAATCTCGAAAAGAGAAGTCGGCCTCCCTAGATCTCTCTGTACCTATATTCGGCCAACCTTAGGATTAGTATTATGGCCTACTCGACCATCCCAAAATAATTTAAAGGGGTCATCTTTGAACCCGAATCCTTACCTTTACCCTTTTAGCTATTAACCACAGCACTTGATTCCTGAGTCTGCTTCACCAACTTCCATCGGTTAGTAAATAAAGCTAATAGCCTTCGGCTTAAATCCTTGAAAGTTAAATCTTATGAAAATCGATCCTTACCACCACTTACCACCCGATTGATCCCGAATGATGGCTTGCTTTGTCGATCTCCAAAATCCCGGAACACCTAGACAGATTCGGTTTTCAAAACAGATACTTAGCACCTTGCAAATAAATGCCGACATCGGCCCTTAATCCTTAAAAAGTCGACAAGGATAGGGAAAGGGAACATAGGCATTCGGCCAACCATACTTACCTTCACAATTGATTGAATAACAGCTAAATCCCGAAGTGTCTATGCCACTGTACTATTCGGCCAAAGTGAGTTAATAGGAGGAAATGAAATCGGCACTTCCAAGGGAGTGTATTCGGCCAAGGGTAGGAAGAAAATAATGGGGAAGAAAGGTGCTAAGAGTTTCGGCTAAAGGGGTTTGAGAAGATGGAAAAATGAAAGAAGAATGAGAAGGAAAGGGGTTAGAAATTTCGGCTAGGCAAAATGGAAAAAGAAAAGCAAGGTGGTCACTTGGTGCTTTTATAGGCATTCGGCACCCCCTCCCCCCTAATGCTTGCCGTCCAAGGAGTTCAAGCTTTAGCCAACTCCTTGTTTTTCTCATGGCCACTAATTTGATTTAATTCAAATAATTTGAATTAATCCCAATTAATAATCAAATAATCCATTTAATCCACTAATATCCTTAATATCCAAATAATATCCCTTTTTAATCAAATAAAATCCTTGATTATCTCCTATTATCCTATTATCTAAATGATAATTAAAAGAGATTAAAGAGAGGAAAACTCTCTCTCTTATTGCCGTCCATATCAAGGTGCAAAAAGGGGATTTCTGCAGCTCGAACACTGGTTCTTCCTTGCTCAATGTGGCGTCACTTGCAGCTCCCAAGTGGCCCTCATTTTGCCACTTATCCTAGGCTCATTTTATGACAATAAATCCCTTATTTATTCTTGTAACCCCTACTTGCTAAGGCTCCTCACCTTTAAAGCTTAAAAATAATATTTTTCCCACTACTCGAGCCTACTAAAAATCCATAATTAAGCCTTACTGCACCATAATTAATAACACAGCAGCTCAAGCACATAACAAAAATAATTCAATCACAAATAGCCCCCATTTTAGGATGTTACAGTTCTACCCCCCTTAAAAAGAATTTCATCCTCGAAATTACCTGATCAGAAGAGATGGGGGTATTGCTGCCGCATCACATCCTCGGGTTCCCACGTAGCTTCCTCTGCACCATGGTTCCGCCATAGCACTTTCACTAAGGGCACTGACTTCCTACGTAGAACCTTTACATCTCTATCTAAGATCTGAACCGGTTCTTCTTCAAAGGACAAATCCGAGTTGACCTCAATTTCCGCCACAGGCACTACGTGCGAAGGATCTGATTGATATCGCCTAAGCATCGATACGTGAAAAACGTCGTGAATCTGCCTCAACTCTGCCGGCAGCTCGAGCTGATAAGCTACCGGTCCCACTCGCTTTAACACTGTATATGGGCCAATGAACCTTGGGCTTAGCCTTCCTTTTCGCCCAAACCTCAACACCTTTTTCCAAGGTGACACCTTCAGGAAAACCTTGTCTCCTACATCATACTCCATTTCTTTGTGCTTCAGATCGGCATAAGACTTCTGTCTATCTGATGCTTCCTTAAGACGAGCCCGTATCATCTTAACTTTGTCCTCTGTTTCCGTGACCAACTCTGGACCCAAGACTTGTCTTTCACCCAACTCCGTCCAACATGTGGGAGTACGGCATTTCCGTCCATACAATGCTTCGTATGGTGCCATCTGGATACTCGCTTGGTAACTATTGTTGTAGGCGAATTCTGCTAATGGCAAAAATTCCTCCCAACTACCTCGGAATTCCATGACACAACCCCTCAGCATATCCTCTAAAATCTGTATTACTCTTTCGGACTGTCCGTCTGACTGCGGATGGAAAGCTGTACTGAAATCCAATCGCGTACCCAAAGCTTGATGCAACGCTTTCCAAAACCTCGACGTGAACCTTGGATCCCTATCTGAGATAATTGATACTGGCACACCATGCAATCTGACAATCTCGACCACATACAACTTTGCTAGCTTCTGGAGTGAGTAATCCATTCTCACCAGTACGAAGTGAGCTGACTTAGTCAAACGGTCCACAATTACCCAAACTGCATCCTTCTTGCTGGGCGTAAGGGGTAGCCCACTGACGAAATCCATAGTGATCCGCTCTCATTTCCACTGAGGAATCTTTACTGGTTGAAGTAGTCCCGATGGCAACTGATGTTCTGCCTTAACCTGCTGACACGTCGACACTTTCCCACGAACTCAGTTACCTCACGCTTCAACCCAGGCCACCAGAACTGTTTCTGCAAATCCCCATACATTTTGCTACCTCCAGGATGCATAGCGTATGGGCTGCTATGTGCATCTTGGAGAATTCTTTGTCTCAGTTCTACATCTTTCGGCATACAGGGCCGTCCTCGAAAACATAATATCCCACGATCAGTCAAACTATACTCTTCCAAACCACCATTTTGGACTTGCAGTCTCTTTGCATTCAATCCCTCGTCTACCAACTGCTTATCCTTAATCTCCTTGATCCACGTTGGCGTGACTTGCAACTCTGCCAAAAGACTTCCATCGTCATATAGACTCAAACGAGCAAACATTGCCCTTAAGTCTGTCACGACCTTCCGGCTCAACGCGTCAGCCACCACGTTAGCCTTACCCGGATGATACTCGATTGAACAGTCGTAGTCCTTCAACAGTTCAATCCATCGGTGCTGCCTTAAGTTCAAATCCTTCTGAGTCAAGAGATACCTAAGACTTTTGTGATCCGTATAAACTATCGACTTCTCCCCATAAAGGTAATGTCTCCATATCTTCAAAGCGAAGACTACTGCCGCCAACTCCAAGTCGTGCGTTGGATAGTTTACCTCGTGCGGTCGTAACTGACGGGATGCATAAGCCACTACCTTCCCTTCCTGCATCAACACACATCCCAACCCAGTATGGGATGCATCACAATAAACCGTGAACATCTTTCCTACCTCAGGCTGTACCAAAACCGGAGCTTCTGTCAGAATCTTTCTCAGCTTATCAAAACTTTCTTGCTGCTTTTCCGACCAGACGAATGGTACTCCCTTCCTCAATAACTTAGTTAATGGTGCTGCGATTAACGAGAATCCTTCCATAAACCTTCGATAGTACCCTGCTAGACCCAGAAAGCTTCGAATTTCGGCCACTGACCTAGGTGGTTTCCAATCCAACACCGCTTCAATCTTGCGGGGATCCACTCTAATCCCTTCCGCTGACACCACGTGACCTAAGAAAGCCACTTCCCTCAGCCAAAATTCGCACTTACTGAATTTGGCATATAACTGTTTCTCCCTTAGTACTTGCAGAACTATTCGCAAATGCTTGTCATGCTCCTCCTCCGTCTTTGAGTAAACCAATATGTCGTCGATGAACACCACGACGAATTGGTCCAAGTACTGTTGAAATACCCTATTCATTAAGTCCATAAATGCCGCCGGTGCATTGGTCAACCCGAATGGCATCACTAAGAACTCGTAATGCCCATACCGAGTTCGGAATGCCGCCTTGTGAACATCAGCCTCCTTCACCTTTAATTGATGATAACCCGACCTAAGGTCAATCTTTGAGAATACCGACGCACCTTTCAACTGGTCAAACAAGTCGTCGATCCGAGGCAACGGGTACTTGTTTTTTATCGTTAACTTGTTTAACTGACGGTAGTCGATGCACATCCGCATAGAACTGTCATTCTTCTTGACAAACAACATCGGTGCTCCCCATGGAGATATACTTGGTCAGAAAAACCCTCTATCCAAGAGTTCCTAAATTTGAGCCTTCAGCTCCACCAATTCCTTTGGTGCCATTCGATACGGTGCTATAGATACAGGTGTCGTTCCAGGTAGTAAATCTATACCGAATTCGACTTCTCGATCCGGAGGCAAACCTGGAAGTTCTTCTGGGAATACATCCGCGAATTCCTCTACTGTTCGGACCTTTCCAACCAATGACTCCTTAGCCTCCAAGGCACAAATTTGAACTATAAACGCCTCACACCCTTTTCTGACCATCTTTACGGCCTTCAAAGCTGACACCACATTAGACAGGTAATTTCTTCGATTACCGATCATGACCACTTCATCCCCTTCGGCCATTTTAAGAACCATGCGCTTAGCAGCGCAATCCAACCGCGCCTGGTACTTAACCAACCAGTCCATCCCGAGGATCAAATCGAACTCCCCAAACGGTAGTTCCATCAGATCAGCTACAAACACGACCCCTTGGAGTTCTAGGGGTACATCCTTATAAAGCTTGTTCACAACTACAGAATAGCCTAAAGGGCTAATTACAGTCATCTTCCTAGCAGCAGTCTCAGAGTCTAGGTTCAAAGTCTCTACCACACTACTAGCTACGTATGAATGCGTCGAACCCACATCAATTAATGCAACATAAGGAAGACCGAAAATTAGAAACGTACCGGTTATTACATCCGGTGGGTCACCCTCCTCGCGACGCCTCGCCGCATAGACTAAGCCAGGCTGCCTTGCCTCTGTATTGCCTGCGCCTCTGCCCTGAGTTCCGCGACCACGATTAGCACCATGGCCCCCTCTACCATTACCACGACCTCTTTGTGGTCCCACACTTCTATCTTGAGTACGGTTCTGCCCCTCTGACTGATTCTGAGCTCGCTTCCGGGGATCCCTCACACGGTGATCCAAAGACCCACATTCAAAGCAGCCCCTCTCACCGGTCCAACAACCTCCCAAATGGGACTTCCCACAGCGATTGCACTGAGCCGGTCTCTGATTAGCAGTCGTGGGCCTTGCTGCCTGATTTGACCCACTTTGTCTAGCCTTTTTCTGGACATTACCACCTGACCCAGATGACCCAAAGCTTCTCTTCTGCTTGATCCTATCGTAGTTTTGCCTCACAGATTCTTTGATCCCCTCGGCTACCTTAGCCTTTTCCACTAGAGATGAAAACTCACGAACTTGCTGCGGAGCAATCAGCAGCCTCAACTCATCTCTAAGTCCATCCTCGAAGCGGACACAGCGCTCATGTTCGGTAGCCACGATGCCTCTAGCATATCTACTCAGCCTTAGGAACTCCGCCTCATATTCCGATACTGACTTAGTTCCTTGCACTGATCCCAGAAAAGCCTTTCTGCGCGTCAGTGTAGCTGGTACCCATACTTTTTCTGGAACGCAGCCTTAAAGTAATCCCACGTAAGATCATCTGCCGTGGCACCATCTCGGACCATGAGCCACCACTGATATGCTATCCTTCAGAAGCGACACGGCTCCTTTCAGCTTCTCCTCATTAGACAGGTCCAGATCATCCATGATCCTCTCCGTTGATTCTAGCCAGTATTCCGCTGCACTGGGTGCTACTCCGACACGCCCCGGAACACCTCCGCTCCATTAGACCGAATTTGCTCGGGAACGATTTCCGAGCTCCCAAATTTCCACCAGCCCCAGCCACCAACTCGAGAACTCGCAACACAGCTTGCGAAACTGCCTCACCTCCGGTCTGATCCTGCTCCTCAGCTCCAAAAGCTGGAGGTGGTGGTGGCGGTGGTACCTCATTTTCAGAACCCTGACCTGACCTGACGGGTTCAGACACAGTCATCCTACCCCTACCGCGTCCACGGCGTCCACGTCCTCTAGAACTCATTCTACCTAAACGCTTTTAATCTGATTAAGAAAAATTTTATGGATTAGTAATTTGTTCCACTTGATTATCCGCGAAGAATTTATGAAAATTTATAAGGATTCTTTCGATCAAACAATGTTTTAAGTCTTCTACCCTAGTTCACACAAAAGGGCACATCCATTCCCTAATACTTTCCATACTTAATCACTCTTTGGACATTTCTGTCCCGTTTCTATCCCAGGGGTATTTTCCTCTTTTTCCTACAGGGGTATTTTGTAATTAAAAACCGAAAGATTTCAAACTTTAATAAAGCAGGTCGCTTTGAAATTCCCAAACTGGAGGGCATTTCTGAAAATTTGTAAAATTTGAAGTTATGGCATCATTTTAGAAATCAGGGGCATTTTGGTAATTTGTCAATCGGGGGTAATTTTGTAATTTTAATAAATCCGGGATATTTTAACAGTTGTAAAACTCTGAGGGTTCCTTTTTTGAGTTCTCTCTTTAAAACGATGATGTTGCAAAAATTTGAATTCAAGGTCATTTTGGTAATTTTGCAAGTTGAGGGCATTTCGTAATTTTCCAAATCCAAAGTATTTTGTTGGTGATTTGCAAAGTAGAGTTTTTGATATTTATAAAACAAGGAATTTTTGGGCAAAACCATTGAATTGCTATTTTATGAGTCAATGGCATTTAGTAATTTCACCCCTAAGGGCATTTCTGTAATTTTCACAAATCAACTTTTTCGAGGAAACATTGTAAAAATGGTTGTTCTCATATTTGAAGAGTGATTTCAAGAGTTTTGAAAACCAAGTTTTTGTTGTCTCTTCTTCTTCGAAAACATGGCTAGTTCCCTTTCGGGTTTTAGTCGTTATGTTTAGCCTATGACGAGCCCTCTTGGTCAGGGTGAACCAAAGCTACGCACCAGGCAGGATTCGAGTGGAGAGGAGGTGAGTCACGTGGACTGCTTAAATACCAAGCTCCCACCGAACCTTTTAGACATGCGCACAGAGGTTGCCAACCACTGAGCCCTTTGAGTTAGGGTGAACCAAAGCTACGCACCAGGTAGGATACCTGCGAAGAGGTGGTGAGTCACTAGGACTGCTTAAATACCAGGCTCTTCCGGATCCAATCCTAGACATGCGTCAGGGGTTACCACACCCTAGCTCAGTGACTTGATCATAGGTTGGTTGAGTTCATTAAGTCTTATGTTCTGTTGTGTGTTTTGAGTAATCTAATCCTAGGGTTCAAATTCCTATAAATCTATTCTACGTTCCATGCTTCCTACCCTTCTACAGATAATTCTTAGGAAATCCCTCGGATGAAACTGACCTATATAGAGCAAGTTGGATTCGGGTCAGCAGCATTGATCCGGACGTTTGATCTGCGGTATGATTATCCGCACTCGAGTGTAACAACCCAAACCCGGCCCAAACGCTACGACCGAATTTGGTTTGTTACGGAGAAAACATTTTGAAACCTTTTTAAAACCGATTAAGCGCTTGATAAAAGATAGCATCTTGTTAAAACAGTTGAGGTGTATAAAACCCATACTTAGATTTATTTTGAAAATATTTATTAAATCAAGTTATTATATATATTTTAAGATGTACCCGAGGGTACTAAAAATATTTTTGCTTTGGTTTAGAAAAACGTGTGAACTTATTATTATTATAATTAAATGGTATAAACTAATATTCAAAGCAGGTAACAAAATAATAAAAGGAGTTATTGGAGGCCTTATTACAACCCAATTAAAATTTAAACCAACAATAAAATAAAAAAATAAAATTGAAAGTTCATTTAAATCAAATGTCCACTGCATGGCCACCTCGAGTCCATCCGGTCCACATCCGCAATCTACATGTCACCTGAAAAATATAAAGGAGAAGGTGAGTCACCAAGACTCAGTATGTAACCCTTCCCCCGGTTTAAGCAATTTCATACACAATGTATAGCAATTAACATGCATCAAATCATATACCCAACCTAACCATCCATATCACCTTTCTCTACCCCGTGTGGTACCAAACCACTGGTGACGTATAGTCACAGATGTGATGCCAAATCACTGGAGGTGCCAAACCTCTGGTGTCCGAAGACACAAATCGATTGATGGGGCCAACCCATCGTGTGATGCCAAATCACTGGCGTCGATCCCGTATTATCATCTGTGGGGCCAACCCACTGTGGTGCTAAGCCACTGGGACAAGACGCTATGAGGTGCCAAACCTCTGGAGGTACCAAACCTCTGGTGACCGTAGTCACAGTGTGTTACCAAAACACTGGTGTCCGTCGACACAATATCTCTGCCCCCTCCACTCGTCAACCCATATCACATCATTATATAACAAATCTCATACCATCAGATATTTAAAGTTACAACTAAAAGTCATGCCATGCTTCCCAAAAGCATTAATAGTAATTCACATTAACAGGTACTTACCTGAATCGTCACTTATACCAATAGGGTATTAAATCCAATGCTACATCCATCAGAGTTAGCATTCACAACATTTAATACAGTTAATAAGTCATAACATGTGTATGTACACACCTGATGTCGATGAAAGTCCTAAATCCGAAAAGAGAAGTCGGCCTCCCTAGATCTCTCTGTACCTATATTCGACCAACCTTAGGATTAGTATTATGGCCTACTCGACCATCCCAAAATAATTTAAAGGGGTCATCTTTGAACCCGAATCCTTACCTTTACCCTTTTAGCTATTAACCACAGCACTTGATTCCTGAGTCTGCTTCACCAACTTCCATCGGTTAGTAAATAAAGCTAATAGCCTTCGGCTTAAATCCTTGAAAGTTAAATCTTATGAAAATCGATCCTTACCACCACTTACCACCCGATTGATCCCGAATGACGGCTTGCTTTGTCGATCTCCAAAATCCCGGAACACCTAGACAGATTCGGTTTTCAAAACAGATACTTAGCACCTTGCAAATAAATGCCGACATCGGCCCTTAATCCTTAAAAAGTCGACAAGATAGGGAAAGGGAACATAGGCATTCGGCCAACCATACTTACCTTCACAATTGATTGAATAACAGCGAAATCCCGAAGTGTCTATGCCACTGTACTATTCGGCCAAAGTGAGTTAATAGGAGGAAAGAAATCGGCACTTCCAAGGGAGTGTATTCGGCCAAGGGTAGGAAGAAAATAATGGGGAAGAAAGGTGCTAAGAGTTTCGGCTAAAGGGGTTTGAGAAGATGGAAAAATGAAAGAAGAATGAGAAGGAAAGGGGTTAGAAATTTCGGCTAGGCAAAATGGAAAAAGAAAAGCAAGGTGGTCACTTGGTGCTTTTATAGGCATTCGGCCCCCTCCCCCCTAATGCTTGCCGTCCAAGGAGTTCAAGCTTTAGCCAACTCCTTGTTTTTCTCATGGCCACTAATTTGATTTAATTCAAATAATTTGAATTAATCCCAATTAATAATCAAATAATCCATTTAATCCACTAATATCCTTAATATCCAAATAATATCCCTTTTTAATCAAATAAAATCCTTGATTATCTCCTATTATCCTATTATCTAAATGATAATTAAAAGAGATTAAAGAGAGGAAAACTCTCTCTCTTATTGCCGTCCATATCAAGGTGCAAAAAGGGGATTTCTGCAGCTCGAACACTGGCTCTCCTTGCTCAATGTGGCGTCACTTGCAGCTCCCAAGTGGCCCTCATTTTGCCACTTATCCTAGGCTCATTTTATGACAATAAATCCCTTATTTATTCTTGTAACCCCTACTTGCTAAGGCTCCTCACCTTTAAAGCTTAAAAATAATATTTTCCCACTACTCGAGCCTACTAAAAATCCATAATTAAGCCTTACTACACCATAATTAATAACACAGCAGCTCAAGCACATAACAAAAATAATTCAATCACAAATAGCCCCCATTTTAGGATGTTACAGTTCTACCCCCTTAAAAAGAATTTCGTCCTCGAAATTACCTGATCAGAAGAGGTGGGGGTATTGCTGCCGCATCACATCCTCGGGTTCCCACGTAGCTTTCTCTGCACCATGGTTCCGCCATAGCACTTTCACTAAGGGCACTGACTTCCTACGTAGAACCTTTACATCTCTATCTAAGATCTGAACCGGTTATTCTTCAAAGGACAAATCTGAGTTGACCTCAATTTTTGCCACAGGCACTACGTGCGAAGGATCTGATCGATATCGCCTAAGCATCGATACGTGAAAAATGTCGTGAATCTGCCTCAACTCTGCCGGTAGCTCGAGCTGATAAGCTACCGGTCCCACTCGCTTTAACACTGTATATGGGCCAATGAACCTTGGGCTTAGCTTCCTTTTCGCCCAAACCTCAACACCTTTTTCCAAGGTGACACCTTCAGGAAAACCTTGTCTCCTACATCATACTCCATTTCTTTGTGCTTCAGATCGGCATAAGACTTCTGTCTATCTGAGCTTCCTTAAGACGAGCCCGTATCATCTTAACTTTGTCCTCCGTTTCCGTGACCAACTCTGGACCCAAGACTTGTCTTTCACCCAACGCCGTCCAACATGTGGGAGTACGGCATTTCCGTCCATACAATGCTTCGTATGGTGCCATCTGGATACTCGCTTGGTAACTACTGTTGTAGGCGAATTCTGCTAATGGCAAAAATTCCTCCCAACTACCTCGGAATTCCAGACACAACCCCTCAGCATATCCTCTAAAATCTGTATTACTCTTTCGGACTGTCCGTCTGACTGCGGATGGAAAGCTGTACTGAAATCCAATCGCGTACCCAAAGCTTGATGCAACGCTTTCCAAAACCTCGACGTGAACCTTGGATCCCTATCTGAGATAATTGATACTGGCACACCATGCAATCTGACTATCTCGACCACATACAACTTTGCTAGCTTCTGGAGTGAGTAATCCATTCTCACCAGTACGAAGTGAGCTGACTTAGTCAAACGGTCCACAATTACCCAAACTGCATCCTTCTTGCTGGGCGTAAGGGGTAGCCCACTGACGAAATCCATAGTGATCCGCTCTCATTTCCACTGAGGAATCTTTACTGGTTGAAGTAGTCCCGATGGCAACTGATGTTCTGCCTTAACCTGCTGACACGTCGACACTTTCCCACGAACTCAGTTACCTCACGCTTCAACCCAGGCCACCAGAACTGTTTCTGCAAATCCCCATACATTTTGCTACCTCCAGGATGCATAGCGTATGGGCTGCTATGTGCATCTTGGAGAATTCTTTGTCTCAGTTCTACATCTTTCGGCATACAGGGCCGTCCTCGAAAACATAATATCCCACGATCAGTCAAACTATACTCTTCCAAACCACCATTTTGGACTTGCAGTCTCTTTGCATTCAATCCCTCGTCTACCAACTGCTTATCCTTAATCTCCTTGATCCACGTTGGCGTGACTTGCAACTCTGCCAAAAGACTTCCATCGTCATATAGACTCAAACGAGCAAACATTGCCCTTAAGTCTGTCACGACCTTCCGGCTCAACGCGTCAGCCACCACGTTAGCCTTACCCGGATGATACTCGATTGAACAGTCGTAGTCCTTCAACAGTTCAATCCATCGGTGCTGCCTTAAGTTCAAATCCTTCTGAGTCAAGAGATACCTAAGACTTTTGTGATCCGTATAAACTATCGACTTCTCCCCATAAAGGTAATGTCTCCATATCTTCAAAGCGAAGACTACTGCCGCCAACTCCAAGTCGTGCGTTGGATAGTTTACCTCGTGCGGTCGTAACTGACGGGATGCATAAGCCACTACCTTCCCTTCCTGCATCAACACACATCCCAACCCAGTATGGGATGCATCACAATAAACCGTGAACATCTTTCCTACCTCAGGCTGTACCAAAACCGGAGCTTCTGTCAGAATCTTTCTCAGCTTATCAAAACTTTCTTGCTGCTTTTCCGACCAGACGAATGGTACTCCCTTCCTCAATAACTTAGTTAATGGTGCTGCGATTAACGAGAATCCTTCCATAAACCTTCGATAGTACCCTGCTAGACCCAGAAAGCTTCGAATTTCGGCCACTGACCTAGGTGGTTTCCAATCCAACACCGCTTCAATCTTGCGGGGATCCACTCTAATCCCTTCCGCTGACACCACGTGACCTAAGAAAGCCACTTCCCTCAGCCAAAATTCGCACTTACTGAATTTGGCATATAACTGTTTCTCCCTTAGTACTTGCAGAACTATTCGCAAATGCTTGTCATGCTCCTCCTCCGTCTTTGAGTAAACCAATATGTCGTCGATGAACACCACGACGAATTGGTCCAAGTACTGTTGAAATACCCTATTCATTAAGTCCATAAATGCCGCCGGTGCATTGGTCAACCCGAATGGCATCACTAAGAACTCGTAATGCCCATACCGAGTTCGGAATGCCGCTTGTGAACATCAGCCTCCTTCACCTTTAATTGATGATAACCCGACCTAAGGTCAATCTTTGAGAATACCGACGCACCTTTCAACTGGTCAAACAAGTCGTCGATCCGAGGCAACGGGTACTTGTTTTTTATCGTTAACTTGTTTAACTGACGGTAGTCGATGCACATCCGCATAGAACTGTCTTCTTCTTGACAAACAACATCGGTGCTCCCCATGGAGATATACTTGGTCGAAAAACCCTCTATCCAAGAGTTCCTAAATTTGAGCCTTCAGCTCCACCAATTCCTTTGGTGCCATTCGATACGGTGCTATAGATACAGGTCGTTCCAGGTAGTAAATCTATACCGAATTCGACTTCTCGATCGGAGGCAAACCTGGAAGTTCTTCTGGGAATACATCCGCGAATTCCCCTACTGTTCGGACCTTTCCAACCAATGACTCCTTAGCCTCCAAGGCACAAATTTGAACTATAAACGCCTCACACCCTTTTCTGACCATCTTTACGGCCTTCAAAGCTGACACCACATTAGACAGGTAATTTCTTCGATTACCGATCATGACCACTTCATCCCCTTCGGCCATTTTAAGAACCATGCGCTTAGCAGCGCAATCCAACCGCGCCTGGTACTTAACCAACCAGTCCATCCCGAGGATCAAATCGAACTCCCCAAACGGTAGTTCCATCAGATCAGCTACAAACACGACCCCTTGGAGTTCTAGGGGTACATCCTTATAAAGCTTGTTCACAACTACAGAATAGCCTAAAGGGCTAATTACAGTCATCTTCCTAGCAGCAGTCTCAGAGTCTAGGTTCAAAGTCTCTACCACACTACTAGCTACGTATGAATGCGTCGAACCCACATCAATTAATGCAACATAAGGAAGACCGAAAATTAGAAACGTACCGGTTATTACATCCGGTGGGTCACCCTCCTCGCGACGCCTCGCCGCATAGACTAAGCCAGGCTGCCTTGCCTCTGTATTGCCTGCGCCTCTGCCCTGAGTTCCGCGACCACGATTAGCACCATGGCCCCCTCTACCATTACCACGACCTCTTTGTGGTCCCACACTTCTATCTTGAGTACGGTTCTGCCCCTCTGACTGATTCTGAGCTCGCTTCCGGGGATAATCCCTCACACGGTGATCCAAAGACCCACATTCAAAGCAGCCCCTCTCACCGGTCCAACAACCTCCCAAATGGGACTTCCCACAGCGATTGCACTGAGCCGGTCTCTGATTAGCAGTCGTGGGCCTTGCTGCCTGATTTGACCCACTTTGTCTAGCCTTTTTCTGGACATTACCACCTGACCCAGATGACCCAAAGCTTCTCTTCTGCTTGATCCTATCGTAGTTTTGCCTCACAGATTCTTTGATCCCCTCGGCTACCTTAGCCTTTTCCACTAGAGATGAAAACTCACGAACTTGCTGCGGAGCAATCAGCAGCCTCAACTCATCTCTAAGTCCATCCTCGAAGCGGACACAGCGCTCATGTTCGGTAGCCACGATGCCTCTAGCATATCTACTCAGCCTTAGGAACTCCGCCTCATATTCCGATACTGACTTAGTTCCTTGCACTGATCCCAGAAAAGCCTTTCTCTGCGCGTCAGTGTAGCTGGTACCCACATACTTTTTCTGGAACGCAGCCTTAAAGTAATCCCACGTAAGATCATCTGCCGTGGCACCATCTCGGACCATGAGCCACCACTGATATGCTATCCTTCAGAAGCGACACGGCTCCTTTCAGCTTCTCCTCATTAGACAGGTCCAGATCATCCATGATCCTCTCCGTTGATTCTAGCCAGTATTCCGCTGCACTGGGTGCTACTCTCGACACGCCCCGGAACACCTCCGCTCCATTAGACCGAATTTGCTCGGGAACCGATTTCCGAGCTCCCAAATTTCCACCAGCCCCAGCCACCAACTCGAGAACTCGCAACACAGCTTGCGAAACTGCCTCACCTCCGGTCTGATCCTGCTCCTCAGCTCCAAAAGCTGGAGGTGGTGGTGGCGGTGGTACCTCATTTTCAGAACCCTGACCTGACCTGACGGGTTCAGACACAGTCATCCTACCCCTACCGCGTCCACGGCGTCCACGTCCTCTAGAACTCATTCTACCTAACACGCTTTTAATCTGATTAAGAAAAATTTTATGGATTAGTAATTTGTTCCACTTGATTATCCGCGAAGAATTTAATGAAAAATTTAATAAGGATTCTTTCGATCAAACAATGTTTTAAGTCTTCTACCCTAGTTCACACAAAAGGGCACATCCATTCCCTAATACTTTCCATACTTAATCACTCTTTGGACATTTCTGTCCCGTTTCTATCCCAGGGGTATTTTCCTCTTTTTCCTACAGGGGTATTTTTGTAATTAAAAACCGAAAGATTTCAAACTTTAATAAAGCAGGTCGCTTTGAAATTCCCAAAACTGGAGGGCATTTCTGAAAATTTGTAAAATTTGAAGTTATGGCATCATTTTAGAAATCAGGGGCATTTTGGTAATTTTGTCAATCGGGGGTAATTTTGTAATTTTAATAAATCCGGGATATTTTAACAGTTGTAAAACTCTGAGGGTTCCTTTTTTGAGTTTCTCTCTTTAAAACGATGATGTTGCAAAAATTTTGAATTCAAGGTCATTTTGGTAATTTTGCAAGTTGAGGGCATTTTCGTAATTTTCCAAATCCAAAGTATTTTGTTGGTGATTTGCAAAGTAGAGTTTTTGAATATTTATAAAACAAGGAAATTTTTGGGCAAAACCATTGAATTGCTATTTTATGAGTCAATGGCATTTTAGTAATTTCACCCCTAAGGGCATTTCTGTAATTTTCACAAATCAACTTTTTCGAGGAAAACATTGTAAAAATGGTTGTTCTCATATTTGAAAGAGTAATTTCAAGAGTTTTGAAAACCAAGTTTTTGTTGTTCTCTTCTTCTTCGAAAACATGGCTAGTTCCCTTTCGGGTTTTAGTCGTTATGTTTAGCCTATGACCGAGCCCTCTTGGTCAGGGTGAACCAAAGCTACGCACCAGGCAGGATTCGAGTGGAGAGGAGGTGAGTCACGTGGACTGCTTAAATACCAAGCTCCCACCGAACCTTTCTAGACATGCGCACAGAGGTTGCCACACCACTGAGCCCTTTGAGTTAGGGTGAACCAAAGCTACGCACCAGGTAGGATACCTGCGAAGAGGTGGTGAGTCACTAGGACTGCTTAAATACCAGGCTCTTCCGGATCCAATCCTAGACATGCGTACAGGGGTTACCACACCCTAGCTCAGTGACTTGATCATAGGTTGGTTGAGTTCATTAAGTCTTATGTTCTGTTTGTGTGTTTGAGTAATCTAATCCTAGGGTTCAAATTCCTATAAATCTATTCTACGTTCCATGCTTCCTACCCTTCTACAGATAATAATTCACAAAGAGGTTCAGAAGGACTTACCTGGGCAGATAGGTGCCGGAGACTCGGTGCCATGCTTGTTCAAAACCAAAACCATTTCAAATCATTTAATAAGGCCTACAAATTATAAAACCAAACCTTTTTGGGCCTTGGGCCCCCACAGCCGAGCTTTGAACTGGGCTCTGATACCAATTTTGTAACAACCCAAACCCGGCCCAAACGCTACGAACGAATTTGGTTTGTTACGGAGAAAACATTTTGAAATCTTTTTAAAACCGATTTAAGCGCTTGATAAAAGATAGCATCTTGTTAAAACAGTTGAGGTGTATAAAACCCATACTTAGATTTATTTTGAAAATATTTATTAAATCAAGTTATTATATATATATTTTAAGATGTACCCGAGGGTACTAAAAATATTTTTGCTTTGGTTTAGAAAAAAGTGTGAACTTATTATTATAATTAAATGGTATAAAGTAATATTCAAAGCAGGTAACAAAATAATAAAAGGAGTTATTGGAGGCCTTATTACAACCCAATTAAAATTTAACCAACAATAAAATAAAATAAACTAAAATTGAAAGTTCATTTAAATCAAATGTCCACTGCATGGCCACCTCGAGTCCATCCGGTCCACATCCGCAATCTACATGTCACCTGAAAAATATAAAGGAGAAGGTGAGTCACCAAGACTCAGTATGTAACCCTTCCCCCGGTTTAAGCAATTTCATACACAATGTATAGCAATTAACATGCATCAAATCATATACCCAACCTAACCATCCATATCACCTTTCTCTACCCCGTGTGGTACCAAACCACTGGTGACGTATAGTCACAGATGTGATGCCAAATCACTGGAGGTGCCAAACCTCTGGTGTCCGAAGACACAAATCGATTGATGGGGCCAACCCATCGTGTGATGCCAAATCATTGGCGTCGATCCCGTATTATCATCTGTGGGGCCAACCCACTGTGGTGCTAAGCCACTGGGACAAGACGCTATGAGGTGCCAAACCTCTGGAGGTACCAAACCTCTGGTGACCGTAGTCACAGTGTGTTACCAAAACACTGGTGTCCGTCGACACAATATCTCTGCCCCCTCCACTCATCAACCCATATCACATCATTATATAACAAATCTCATACCATCAGATATTTAAATTACAACTAAAAGTCATGCCATGCTTCCCAAAAGCATTAATAGTAATTCACATTAACAGGTACTTACCTGAATCGTCACTTATACCAATAGGGTATTAAATCCAATGCTACATCCATCAGAGTTAGCATTCACAACATTTAATACAGTTAATAAGTCATAACATGTGTATGTACACACCTGATGTCGATGAAAGTCCTAAATCCCGAAAAGAGAAGTCGGCCTCCTTAGATCTCTCTGTACCTATATTTGGCCAACCTTAGGATTAGTATTATGGCCTACTCGACCATCCCAAAATAATTTAAAGGGGTCATCTTCGAACCCGAATCCTTACCTTTACCCTTTTAGCTATTAACCACAGCACTTGATTCCTGAGTCTGCTTCACCAACTTCCATCGGTTAGTAAATAAAGCTAATAGCCTTCGGCTTAAATCCTTGAAAGTTAAATCTTATGAAAATCGATCCTTACCACCACTTACCACCCGATTGATCCCGAATGACGGCTTGCTTTGTCGATCTCCAAAATCCCGGAACACCTAGACAGATTCGGTTTTCAAAACAGATACTTAGCACCTTGTAAATAAATGCCGACATCGGCCCTTAATCCTTAAAAAGTCGACAAGGATAGGGAAAGGGAACATAGGCATTCGGCCAACCATACTTACCTTCACAATTGATTGAATAACAGCGAAATCCCGAAGTGTCTATGCCACTGTACTATTCGGCCAAAGTGAGTTAATAGGAGGAAAGGAAATCGGCACTTCCAAGGGAGTGTATTCGACCAAGGGTAGGAAGAAAATAATGGGGAAGAAAGGTGCTAAGAGTTTCGGCTAAAGGGGTTTGAGAAGATGGAAAAATGAAAGAAGAATGAGAAGGAAAGGGGTTAGAAATTTCGGCTAGGCAAAATGGAAAAAGAAAAGCAATGTGGTCACTTGGTGCTTTTATAGGCATTCGGCACCCCCTCCCCCCTAATGCTTGCCGTCCAAGGAGTTCAAGCTTTAGCCAACTCCTTGTTTTTCTCATGGCCACTAATTTGATTTAATTCAAATAATTTGAATTAATCCCAATTAATAATCAAATAATCCATTTAATCCACTAATATCCTTAATATCCAAATAATATCCCTTTTTAATCAAATAAAATCCTTGATTATCTCCTATTATCCTATTATCTAAATGATAATTAAAAGAGATTAAAGAGAGGAAAACTCTCTCTTATTGCCGTCCATATCAAGGTGCAAAAAGGGGATTTCTGCAGCTCGAACACTGGTTCTTCCTTGCTCAATGTGGCGTCACTTGCAGCTCCCAAGTGGCCCTCATTTTGCCACTTATCCTAGGCTCATTTTATGACAATAAATCCCTCATTTATTCTTGTAACCCCTACTTGCTAAGGCTCCTCACCTTTAAAGCTTAAAAATAATATTTTTCCCACTACTCGAGCCTACTAAAAATCCATAATTAAGCCTTACTGCACCATAATTAATAACACAGCAGCTCAAGCACATAACAAAAATAATTCAATCACAAATAGCCCCCATTTTAGGATGTTACATCGAGCGTCGGCGCCCGGAGACCCACACTTTTCATTTCCCCTGTGGAGAGTGCACAGTCACTCTAGAGGATGTTGCAATGCAACTTGGGCTCCCAATCGACGGGAGTCCCATTATGGGCGTCAGTGCGATAGCTAACCCATTTCCACTTTGTCAAAGCCTACTAGGAGTCTCGTACGGCAATGATGAAGAAAAATATTTTGAGCTTGAAATTTACCTGGCTGAGAGCGAGGTATGAAAACTTATCAACTAATGTCACTGAAGGCGAGTTGATGTGCGCTGCTCGAGCATACATTATGCACATCATAGGGGGTGTACTGATGCCCAATGCAAACAATAATAGGGTTCATATCATGTACTTACCCCTATTAGCTGATTTGAGCAATGCTCGCTCGTATAGTTGGGGCTCCATAGTTGTTGCAATGTTGTACCGTGAGCTTTGTCGGACGACAAAGCCAGCGACCGTAGACATAGGCAGATGCCTGACATTATTGCAGTCGTGGGCTCTTTATCGGATGCCATTCTTAGCATCAGTTACCCACCAACCATACGTATATCCACTAGTAAACAGGTGATAAAATATAACTTGTTAATAATTGACAACTTCTTTATATTCATACTATTGTAACGATACTATATTGACTTGAAATTTGGTTTTGTAGATGGAGTATTTATCTGGGTATCGGGAGGTCGTATACTATCTCGATATACCGGCTTATGATTGAACAACATGCCGGGGAAGGGGTAAACGATTCCAATATTCATGACGTGTTACTTTGTATATCTTACTCACACCGTGTTAAATTTTAACAATGTTATTAATCGTGCAGTTTATATGGATGCCATATCGTAGACCGGAAATTGCAGCCATTATACCCCCGTCTGCCTACATTCACTCACATATGTGGTGCACTAACGCACCAATTATAAATTTCAATGTATTCGAGTGGTACCACGGGGATCGAGTGCTGCGACAATTTGGTTGCATCCAATATATCTTGGATTCGTCATGCCAGGTAGGAGAGGTTCACGGCATGAACAAGAGAGGAAAATAAGGACTACATTGGGGGGTGAAGCATCAGAGATTTATTGTGGTGTGGAATGATCGAATGTCTCGAATACCCCAGATGGATATGTCTTCCGATTTGTAACCTCCATTAGAGTACATACAATGGTACTCTAGTATGGGGAAGCAATATATACTCGGAGGGCAGTCGGCTGTAGTCCCCCCACACATGCAACGACATGGGGCATACGAGCCAGTGCCTGATATGGAGGCCGAGGTAGCTGCAGATCCTGATCCCGAGCTGGAGCCCGAGCAATCACATTCACATTCGGATGCATATTCATATCATCCAGATGTGCCGAGCAATGTCTTTTTCCCGGGCTCGTCAGGAGGTGTATACCATTACGGGTTTGATCTATTTGGATCGTACCCACCGCAGTACAGCACTCCCGGCTCGTATCCACTGCAGGACATCAGGCCTCCTGGGTCGTATCCACTGCATCATGGCACTCCCTCTGGCTCAAGTTCATCGATGCCATTTGAGCCACATGATTTTTCTGCCATGTTTAGCACACCCCTACCTGGACCCCCACCTGGGCCTAAAGAGGATGTTGGTCGTCGCGAACACCCACAACGTGAACGTCGACCACTGCAAAAGTATACACCTAAGACCACACCATCGAACCATCAATTTTAGGTGTTTCTTGCGGTTTTGATTTTCCTCTATTTTGTATTTTTAAATATTACAATGTCTGTACTTTATTTGTATAAAATTAACTTGGTTAATTGGAGCTTTAAAATTTGTAACAAAATTTGATACTCGATACTGAAATCATGCTTGTATTTCAGCAATCAGTACCAAAACTTTAATGGTCGGCATGTCTTTCACCATTGGCATGATACACGTACAGATAGTTTTGGAATCAAGTTTTCGATGATCTTCTGTCATACGTGTCGATCTGCGTGTGTGAGGTCCAACCAATTTACGTATCTCCCACATCTACGAATTTTGAATGAATGTAGCTCGTACCCTCCAATTGCAGCCTTTTGCTGCCTTCCAACACCCTCCAATATATACCGTCGGTTTAGACACTGCGAATTTGTAATCCGTTGATATATCCATGCTATACTGTTTAATAGCAGATACGCACTCTTCTTTACTTTCGAATCTCTGGCCTATGAATAACTCATTCTCGAAATTTACGGCCAGCCGGTGAGCAGGAAATATTTCAAGGTACTTTGGGAACTCAGCTACACGCGCTGCGTCGGGGTCTATGAGCGACATGTGTGGCCCAGGATTATTGTGTATCATAATACATCGCATCTGGTTCCCGACCGAAGACGCGCTAATGTTTCCATCGGCATTCACGTCTTCATCGTCAATATCATCAAGTATATCATCCATATCGGGATCACTGTCACTATCGACCTCTTCCTCACAATGATCACTACTATCGTGTCCATCATCACCAACCACATCAATATCGGGTGTTATATTAAGATCGATATCGATCCCATGTATAGTCAATTCGGCATCAACATACGATATTGGAGGCACCATGCACGGTTCTTGAGCTCCATGTTCTTCACCATATGCATTGATGTCTTCATTTTGCTCAATACCGGTTAACTCAGCAAATAAGTGAATCGGTGCATTTTTGTTACTCCCATTCCCACAGTAAAGAGCGATCATTGTCTCCACGTCTTCGTCGTCTACAAGTTCCATTTCTATGAATTTGATCGGATTTGCCGAAACTGGAAACTTGTAAAAAATTCTCAAAATCGTTCTCCCACAACGTCTAACAATTTTTGCGTTAATCCTTCCCTTCATATCATCCAATGAGACATTTCTATTAAATCTCATTGCTATTTGTTGCCGACATTCAAATATGCATCCAACGGTTGTTGTCAAGATGATTCCATCGAAATAAACGCATACGAAAAACTGACTATCCATCTTCAATATTCAATCTATTAAAAAATAAACTAAATTGCTCAAAAAAATTTCGACCAGTAAATAATTTTCTTAAATAAAAAAATTAATGTTTCAATATGCAATTTTTTTCATTCTTAAGCTCATACTATTACAATTATCATTTTCAATATGTTGCTATTTCTAACAATATCTACAACAAAAATATTTTCAATTTTTATCACTAATTAACAATTACTTTATGATAGTTTTACTAATATAAAAACTTTTAAATATATTAAAAAAATTTAAAACATAACATTCACAATAAAAAATAATTAATATAAACACAAAACTTACTAACAAATCAAAATAAACAAACAAAATAGCTTTAAAACAAAACTAAAAAATAACAAAAATAATATTTAGTTTTTACTAACAATATTAATAATACTAACTAAAATATTAACTAAAATATTAATATACTAACATAGTCAATATATTATTTTAGGGTTTTTAGGATTTTTAACTAACAATATTAATAATACTAACTAAAATATACTAACTAAAATATTAATATATCAACATAGTCAATATATTATTTTAGGATTTTTAGGTTTTTAACTAACAATATTAATAATACCAACTAAAATATTAATATACTAACATAGTCAATATATTATTTTAGGGTTTTTAACTAATATATTAATATACTAACATATTAATATACTAACAATATGTTATTTTAGGGGTTTTAGGATTTTTAACTAACATATTAATATACTAACTAAAATATCATTTTAGGGTTTCTAACTAACAATAATAATAACTAACTAACTAACTAAGATAATAATTAACCTACTAATCCTAATAACTAACAATAGTTATAAACTAAACTAACAACAACAAAAAATAAAAATAAAAATCAATATATATATATATATCATAATAATAACAACAAGAAATTATAAATACAATAACAACAATATCATCCATTATTTAAAAAAAATTATACATACTTCTATTTTCTTTTTCTTTCTTTCTTGTTTCTCCTTTCTCTCTTTTTCTTTCCTTTTTCGGGCGCCACCACCCTCTTCTTATTCTTCTTCTTTTCAACCTGAAACTCAAAAATGGGGGAGGGGGGGTGGGCATTATAAGGTCCCCAACGGCATAAAATGCCAAAATGACATGGGGGAGTTCAGGTTACACAGGTGCCGCCTCTGCCACGGGCACCTTTAGTGCTGCTTGTGGTAGACCATTGACCAGGTATGTTAGTTTTTTTTCTCGTTTTCATTGTATTTTTTTTTGTTTTTTTAGCAGAATTTTGTCAGAACCCAAGATGGTGCCGCCTCTGACATAGGCGCAATCACCCTGAATATACCATTTTGGTACATAATCAAAATGGCATACCATTTTAGATATATATATATATATATATATATTTTGTATTATTTTAGTAAAAAAACCCCATCAATTTCGTCTTCTTTTTTAAGCAGTGACAACTGATCTTTCACTGGAATCTTGCTCATTCGCTCTTACCCTCAATGGATTCTCAAGTTTTATTGGTCTTTTACTTTTCTGCTGTCCTCCTTGAAAATTAAATTGCATTTTGTTGCTTTTTTTTGGGTGTCAACAAAACGAAGGCGTTGACTTTCTTCTAGGGATTTATCAGATTGAATTACTCCACTCTCTACCCATCCAATACCGGGAAAAAGAAAAAAAACAAAAATCTTTTTTGAATTTTGACACTAGGTTTTGTTATTTCATCGGTTTTTCCTTTCTCGGTGTATGGAATTTTTGTCATAGTTCAATGGCTTTCCTTGAACCTTGAGCGTTCAAGGTTTATGAAATCCTTTCTCTTTTCTTTTTTCCTGATCTACTTCTTTTTTATCCCAATTATCAAATTTTAGATGTTTGGTTTTGGGTTTATCGAGTTATAGATTTGAAGTTGTTTAGGAGAATCTTGATTTGTCGGGTAGTGTTAACTGTCAATGGATGCCGTCCATAACGATGTTAATGGACATAAAAATGAGACTTCAGCTACCATAGATTCTCCAAAACTTGAAGACCATACTGATGGAGAAGATTATAATGAGTCAAATTCTCTGTTGCCAGAAAACAAAGGTAGGATATCGACAAAATCTGAAAAGACTCAGCGAAAAGTCCAATGGAATGATAGAAATGGGAATAAACTCGCAGAGGTTATGGTGTTTGAACCAAGGTATTTGCTCTTCTGGTCTTCTCCTTTTAATAATGTATGCAGTACTTTGTTTGATGTTTGAGACTTTATTTTATTTTATTTATTTTCCCTTGGTTCTTTAGATCTGTCTTTTAGCTGATTTTGTCAGTAGTGAACTTCTATATCTGTAAATTGAACTGAAAATTTCATGTAGCATACAAGCTTCACTTGAAAGGTAACGTACTGTACTGCACTGCACTGTACTGTCACCTCTTTTTCATTTGCATGTGAAGGACTTTAAGGGTTTGTTCTAGAGCATATTTTGCTGTATTTAGTATTATGTCTATTTTTCAATTGTTTTTCCTTTTCCTACAATCTTTGGACTCATTTGTTGTTGGTCCTTGTAAATGACCCTTCGCAATCTGAGGAAAAAGTTTTCAAATTTATCTTATTTTGCCAAATGCCTTTCCTTACTACATGTCTTTGGGGTACTTTCTTAAAGTATTAGGATGGTTTTTGCTCATTTCTTCAAAAAGTTTTGTTGCCATAAACTACAGACGGTACCTGCAGAACTTTTTGATATATGATAAAATGTGCAAGAAACTCTGAAAAAGAGAGCCTTTGGTACAACATACATTTGATAACATGAAAATCATGATTGACCTTTGCAACATGATTTACTTGACCTTGAGTAGTTTGTTTATGTGATTTTCAATGATTCACCATTGTATCTCTAACACCCTAAGGTCCTATCCTTGCCTGCAGTGATGTGAGTGATTCTGATGATGAGGATTCGGACTCGGATTCCTGTATATGTACAATAATGTAGATAAAATACAGGACACATCCAGTGATTATCTGCTGGAAATATCAATTTGGGCTTCAGTTTCCTCCTTGATGTTGATGATGTTGCTATAAGATAGCCTTCCTGGTTTCAACTTGCTTTTGGAAGGATAGATTAAAACTATGTTACTCGAACTCTAGTTTGTTGGATACACCTGTATCCAACAAGGGTATGTTCAATGGATGGGTCCTTAAGAGTCATACCCCAAACCAATGTTTGGTTACGTGTCCTATATAGGTGTCTAATACGTGTATTTAGAGAAAAATAAAAAGTCGGAGTAACATAGGATAAAAGGGGCCAGAAGCCAAGCAAGACATTCTCTCATATATGCAGTTTATCAAACTGGAGCTCCGTACAACTTCTGAGGTGGTTTGACATGCGTTTCACAATGAACAGATACGAAAATTCCATGGCCATAGATTAATTGTTATGGTCCTTTTTTTTTTGGCCCCTTGTACGTTTATATTTCACTATTTGAACAACAATTAAGAGATTACATTCGTCGATAGTAAAATGAATAGCCGATACCTTATCTCATATTTGATTCCTATTTCCTCCCTGTATTGCTTCTGAATGTTGATTTCTCCATCTTAATACTTCTGGTTGCCAGTTGCTTTGCTGATGTAGAACAAAAACCATCTGCTGATAGAATTACTGAGCTAGATTCATTATGAGAAGACAGTTCATTTTTTATCCGATGTGGGACTAATGCACTTTATCTAGCAATTAGTCTAACACTGCCAGGTTGCAAGTGCTACTCACTGCCTGACTGAACCCCAAATATCATAAGTGAATGCTTTTACTGTCATTTCCTTGCAAAGACATAATGTAAGAACATTCTTTTACAGCAATGAGAAGCCTGAATTTAAATGGTTCGACTTAAACAAATTGTTCAATCCTTATACAAGACAGTAAAGCATGAACAAACTGGGAGCCAAGAGGCTACCAAAATTACCAAATCGTATCAAACAATATCAAATGAATCAAAGAATCAGAAACTGCAATACAAAACAAACAAACACACAATACCCCAAACTTTCACACACCCTTGGATCATAAACTTGTTGCTGCCTTTGCATATGAACTTGAATTCAAATAGGCTTGATTTTGATACTATTATTGTAATCTTTGAAAACTAGAGGTTGGTGATATCTATGATTACCCTATCTTCTCCACTTCTCCTTGAGAACAAGCCATCCGATATGTTTGTCTTTGATTGCAGGGTATCAAATGCAATGCTGCAACTATTGGTGCTACCTGTTATCTGGGACTTACTCGGTGAAACCAACCAATTTGAGAGGCTAGCATCGACTGCTATGTCTTGCAGTAGGGGCTTTGACGGATCATAATTTGTTGAGAAGTTGGATCTCAGGTCTGAACTGAAGGGTACTTGTGATTCTCCCTCTGCTGCAACATTCTCCTTCCTCATCTGCTTTGGTTTTGCGGCTGCTCTCGCTTTGATTTCTTTCCATTGTGTCGTGTTTTCAACCGGATTCAACACTGAACACAGATATTGGCTTCTGCTCTTTAGATTTCCATCTGCTGAACCACCAAGTGGCATTTGATTCTTGGACCTGTCATCATCCAATAGAACCAAAGAAGCTCCCTTTGTTGAATCCATGTTTAGAGAGTCAAATTGATCATCCACATGTTTGTCATCATCATCACCATAATCATCTTCATCAGAAAAAAACTCATCATCTTCTATATCGCTTTCCTCATATACCATTTCATCCTCTTCTTCATAGCTATCTCTACAGTTTTGGTATCTATAATTGCAAGGATAAGAACTCGTCTGCAATGAACTTGAAATCCCATCAGAGAGAGATGGCAAGCTACGTTTTGCAGCTTCTCCTCCATTAACCTTTTCTCTTTCTTCCTCTTCAACACTCTGTAAAAACTGGTAGGTAGTTGTTTCTTCATCTGGAATCGGCTCATAGGTTTGAACATTCAAGTTAAAGCTCACTTTTTTCCTGATTTTAACACTCGATCTTTCCTTTGGCTTATTACTGCAATCAACAAATGGAAATCAGATACCTTTAAAGGTATAGCTTAAGAAACACTTGTATTAAAAAGAACCTGTAACTGACCTCAGCTGAGGTTTTGAGACAATGGAATCTTCTGGGATATTAACATTAAAAGAAGAATCCAAGGGCTCATAACTAACTAGTTTCTGCAAAAAAAAAAAAAAACTGAAACTTTCAATAAATGTTTGTGTTGCAAAAAGCGAATCATCCTAAGTATAATCATAACACCCAACAAAATAAAAAGAAGATCATACTGAATCAGCAGGTCCAGGGAGAATACGGTTGGCTGGTTTTCGACGCTTTCTTTTGGTGGAAATCCCAAAACACCCAAGAAAACACCCCATTAGAAAATAGCAAAGAAATGTTGTGGGGGAGATTCAGAAGAGATCCATGGCGATGAATAAAAATATAAAAGAAAAAAAACAAAGGAGTGTGGGAAACAAGAGAAAGAAAGAAGCGGTGGAGCAACGGAAGGGAAAGGGGATGGGTGGGCGAGTTTTAAATTTGGGGGTTTAGGCTCCAACGGTTTTCGAAAAATAAGAACGTTGGATCTTTAATGATGATGGAAGGGACCATAGTGGAGAGGTGGATGCACCAGATTTCTATATTAAAATATTAAAATAAATAAAAGACAAATAACACTTTGTTGTTGTCGTTGTTATGGATTAGATCTGAAAGTTGGCGGCTGTTTCTATCTCCACTTGCTTCTTTCCTTTTCTGTTATGTTAATTTAATATTATTTCTAATTTTGATTTTTCTTTGTTCAATAACCTACTCAATTTTTGACCCAAAAAAAAAATAACCTACTCATTTTCCACCGAATATTATTTTAATTTTTTTTAGTAATTACTTTACTATATTGGACATATGGGAAGGTAAGACTAATCTCTTACCATGGATGCTGTTGATATAAGTGTACAACAAAGGAGAGAGTTGTGGTGCTAAGGAGGTCGATTCATCTAAATAAGTAGAGAGCTAGAAAGGTAAGTGAGGTAAAGGACGTTATGAAGACAATGAAGTTAGAGTTTTTAGTAAATTACTTAGGATTGTTGATGGAGAAGAATATCCCTTCTTCATCATTCTTTGGAGTATGTATAGGGGAAGGATCTTTTACCTAATCTTGTCATGTCACCGACAAATTCGAGCATGGTGATTATGTGGTCGGTTGTTATACTGCTTTGACATTCTCTTTGCTGAGATAGTACTAGGTTGTTACACTTTAATTGTCCCACATAGAGATAGATGCAACCCTATTAAAGCGAGTGGTCCAGTGGAAGGTGAGAAGCCTAGATGATTAATCCCCTTAGTGACTAATCGAACGATGTGAAGTGGAGCGTCATCTATAAGTACTTTTCAAATAATTTTGTGTGGTGCTACTTATACAAGTTAGGTAAGAGTATAATACAAATAACTGTTGAATTTAAAAAAAAAAGGTTAAATGAAATAAAGTTGATTCAACTAATTTTATCATTTATGCTACACAAAATTTGAGGTCATGGTCCAAGTGAGCTTAGTTTAAAGTTTAAACAAAATGACTTAAAACCGAAATTGGACCAATTCTACTTAGAGATTGTAATTTCCTTTCTTCAGCTTTTCAAAAGATTTTATCTTCATTCCCTCCCATTCTGGATTCACTGATCAGGATCAGGAACATAACCAAAAACAATCAAACAAAACCATGCATTTCCATATACATCTTTTTTTTCTCAACACTTGTCCTAATATCAGCTTCCATCACCATTTTCTGAGGCACTTCTTTGAAGATCTTGCATCCTCTGCGTGCAATTTATCTGCCCAAACAGATTAGTTTCTTCGCTTATCAAACAACCGGCTAAATGGATTATAATATCATTTCCACAGTTTACCTTTACAGCCCAAATGTTGGTGAGACGAGCGCTTAGCAGATGGTGAACGAGAACAAGAATGTCTTGTTGCACCTTTCTCCTTGCATTGCTTGTATTCCTCCTCATATCCGAAAGCAGTGACATCTGCGGCATCAACGACAGGACCAAGGGTAACATTATCACTTCATCCATATTGATTGTCTGCTTCCCTCTCTCAATAGCAACACCATCTGGGCAGATGGGGTCGAACCCCTCGGGCAGTTCTTTGATTAACCCAAAGTTTATCATACTTAACTCCAGGGGACCATGGACTAGCTGCACCGCAGCTAAAGCATGTATCCCGAATTCTTGGCAATAACCTAAGCTCTTCTCCATGATATGTTGCACCTTGCCCTCAGCAACAGATAGATGTCCCTTGGAGGTCTCTAGCTTTCATTCAGCACTGCCTTTTAGCTGCTCTGCCTCAACAACCCTATTGCGGAGCTCCTCATTCTGCCTCTGTATAACCAAAGGTCCAACCATTTCATCAATTCTCAGCAATGCTTTCAGAAAACGACAAGGAACTATGTGGTCATTATTAAAGATAAAGGCATGAATTAAAACAAACCTTCAGATCTACAACAAGTTTCATTGCATTTTCATTGGCCACCATAATGCGTTCTCCAGCAATGGAAAGACGTTCCTTGGTGGTCTCTAGTTCCTGTTCCGCACTGCCTTTTAGCCGCTCCACCTCAACAACCCTATTGCGGAGCTCCTCATTCTGCCTCTGTATAACCAATGGTCCAGCCATTTCATCAATTCTCAGTTCAAAAAATGACAAGGAACCATGTGGTCGTCATTAAAGATAAAGGTATGAATTACAAAATAACCTTCAGATCTTGAGCAAGTTTCATTGCATTTTCATTGGCCTCCATAGTACGTTGCCTTTGGATTTCCAACTCATCCTCAGCAATGGACAGACGTTCCTTGGTAGTCTCCAGCTCCTGTTCGGCAATGCCTTTTAGCCTCTGCACCTCAACAACCCTATTGGGGAGCTCCTCAGTCTGCATATCTACAATTAATCCAATCGAAGACCGACAAGGAAATATATGGTATCTCTTAAAGGTAAAGGCAAGTTTCAATGCATTTTCATCAGCCTCCATAATCCTTTGCCTTTGGGTTTCCACCTTGTCCTCAGCAATGGAAAGACCTCCCTTGGTCTCATCAATCTCTAACAGCCAACATTCAAAGATGCCTTTTAGCCGCTCCATCTCAACAATCCTATTGTCAAACTCCTCATTCTGCCTCTGTATGATAGATTTTCCAACCATGTCATGAATTCCCAGCAATGCATTCAAAAAAAGACCAAGAAACTATTTGGTATCTATTAAAGCTAAAGGTACGAAATACCAAAAGAAAAAAAAGACCTTCATATCTTCAGCCAGCTCCATAAACTGTTCCTTGTTGGTCTCCCACTCCCATTTATCAATCAGAATTTGGCAACATTCAAAATCGCCTTTTAGCCAAGCCAGATAAACAATCCTAGTGTGCAGTTCCTCATTCAGCCTCTGTATAAATGATGATCCAACCATTTCATCAAGTTTCAGCAATGCATTAAAAAAAAAAAGAAGAAGGAACCATGTCGCATCTATTAAAGATAATAGTCTGAATTACAAATAAACCTTCAGATCTTCAGCTAGTTTCATTGCATTTTCATCAGCCTTGTTTCGTGCCGAAGCATCCAATTCTAGTGCAATATTTTGTAAGGAGTTCTGAAAGAAGAACTATATATGTTAGTTTCTCAATAACTCTTACAAAACAAACCTTCAGCCGAGTCTGAACACAGGTACAAAGATAAGACCCTTCAGGTACAGTTAGAAAAAACGAATATATTTATGTCAAACACAAACATAGCCATAGACACTTGCACCCAAGTCCAAGTAACATATATATCTACCATATGTGACAAAGCATTTATATGTCATGACTACCATTGAATAACTCATGCATAAAGTAGTATCCATGATTAGATCAACGGGTTAGTCACCTGTTCCTTAAGCATCGGTAACCGATCAACAATGTCCCAGTCGATCACTAGCTTAGTCACCTGTTCCTTAGTCAAGATGAGCGATTTTTGAACATTGCCTATGAAGTTGATCTGTAGCTCAAACATCAGTCGGTGAATCACATCGTTAGCTTGGCGATATAGCTCAGCTCCCCTAGCCTTATGCTCCTGAAACATAAGATTAAGCTGCTGCCACTATTAACCAGGCATCAACAATCATATTGAAGACATCTATCGGGCGTATAAAATTAGATTTTTCCAAGTTTTTCTATATATTTGGACGAACCTTTTGAGTTGATATAATATATCCAAGTGCCGGAGACGGTACTTCAAGAAAATATCAAGTGTCCGAGTAACATATGACTTTTGCGAAGCCTATAAGAACTAGCAATGATCAGCGACATACCCTACTAGAAGACTGACCACCTTTGGTCGAACTTGGTATTGTGGAACATCGCTCCCCTTCAGCAACCGCTCCCTCGATAACTGCCTCTGCCGGAACTGGAGCGTTGCAAGTGGCCGGCTCAGCTTTTGCATTTAGTAAGCCTAAGGTAGTCATTGATGAAACCTGAAGAAACGACAAAAAAAGGAAAAAAAAAAAGCAGGAACGAATATTTCAAATTTTATATAATACAAATTATGAATATATGAAAAAAAATGAAAAATATTTTAAACACTATTTATAAGAACAAAGAAAAAAAATCATTTTCAGCCCAAGAAGTCCGATCATCCATTCTCTTTTTTTTTTTTTCTTTTTCAAGTTTAAAAATTGGGTTTTCTTTTTCTTTTAGGGAAAAAAAAAACTGTTTCGTAGAAAGCAACACCGTTAAAGGAAACAAACAAGTTTATACCTTTCTTAGAAAGCCTAAACAAATTGTAACTTCACAGTGTTAACTGTTAAGAAGGAAAAAGCATGAAAAATGTGAAATTTATTAAGAAAATAAGTGAGGGTAAACAAAGGGACTGAGATGGGTCTAACCTTTGATGAGAAGTGAGGAGTATGATGAGAAAGGATTGTATGAAACACTAACACTATGTTATTTCTATCCTTTTTCTAATAAATTTATGTCACATTAGTATTTTCATCCTGAATTTCAATATTTTTATCCTGAAAAAAAATCAAATTCAAATTAAAATCTTGAATTTCAGATAAGAATACTGATATGGTATAAAACTATTGAAAATTGTAATATCCTATTTCATACCATCTTTTTTCAGAGCATGATAATGGTAAATGCCAAAACTCTGCAAAATATAGCCTCCTTTTCTTGTTTTGTTGCACTAAAGAACAAGAGACTGAGAAGAAAGAAGACCAAGGGTTTTTTACGTTATGTTTGGATTGGGTAAGAGGAAAGAAAGATAGAGCTAGTTTCACAAGTGATTTTGAGAAGTGTTGTGTAAAATTATATTTGAAAAGTGATTTTGAAAATTTTAGTTTAAAATTTGAGTATCAAAAAGTATTGTTGAGAAATAATATGTCTATTTTAGACATGTTAATATTATCAAATAATAAATATGTATTTAAATAATATTTAAATTAGTTAATTTATTATATTTTAGTAAAAATATAAAAGAATTATTATAACTTGTTGTTAATATTTTAATATATAAAACATAAATTTTAAATATTTTTAAGCAAAAAATATTAATTATTATAAACATAATTAGAATATATAAATTATATTTTAAATATTTAAATATAACTATTAAATATTTGTATTTCGTATTTTAAAAAATATTTTTTATTTTTAATTAATAATTTTAACACATTTGTAATTAAGTTAGTTTCTCATTTTCAGAAGTGTTTCTGAAAAAATAAAAATTTCAGTCAAAGCACAGCTTTTTTTTAAAAAATATTTTTAGAGTCAGAAATATTTTTTTTAACATTGCATAACATTGACCTTATTAATTAAAGGGAAAGTTTTGCTTTTCCATTGATGATAAGTTTTAGATGTAGGAAAAACAAATTGGAGTTAAGAATTCTTCCCTTTTCATTATTTTTCTTATTTTTGAATTATTCAATTTAAGATAATCATTTTAATTTTTTATGGTTTAACACCCTATTCCTTTATTGTAAATGCTTCTATTATTTGTTAAATTATTTTCTTTTTAAACTATTATTACTTTTAAGACTATTACAACTCCTTTTATATTTTAACTTTACAAACTATCAAAATCATTTTCTACATTTTTAAGACTTTTAAAAGTTTGTACCAAATTAATACTTTTTCTAAAATTAATTTATACTTGTTTATTAACACTTTTTATGAAAAACTTTATTTTTTATAATTTATAATTTTATTTAATTATTATATTTTTTAAGTAAGATTATAATTGAAAAATTTATTTAAGCAAATCATTTACTTTACTTTTCAAACAAAAAAATGTTAAAATTCATTTTCTTTATTAATTTTAATTATTCAAACAACAAATAAATATCTCCTTACTTTTCCTTCACTTCGATTTATTTCCTTTGTTTTTAATTATTCAAAATAGGGTTAGAGTAGAACTACGAATGGTCTGACTCGAAGGTCCGTTTGAAAAGTGAGAGAATTTGGACAAAAATATATGTTCGAAAAATGAGTTTAGACAAAAAAATAATGCATGTTTAAAAACGGGCCAGGCCTCAGGTAATGCATTTTTTGTCCGGGCCAGGCCCGGCCCGAATTCACAAAAGGACAAAAAAATCTACTATTTTTTATTGTTTTAATGTTATTTTTTTGTTGTTTTCTCCTTATTTTACTACCATTTCACTATTATAGTACTACTATTTTGTTGTTATTGTTTGGATATTGCATAACACTAGTTTTATTGATAATTTTGTTATTATTTTAGAGGTATTTGCTTGTTAAGTTGTAAAGTTGTATCTATCTTAGTGTTATTTAAGTATACATATTTTTTTAAATTTTATTTTCAACTTGTTGGGAAATATTTATTTTAATGTTTTTAGTATTTTTGATATATTATATATATTTAAAAATTATATAAAAAAACTTTAATACTGGTGGGTCGGATCAGGCCTGAGTTTTATCATTTTTATCTGGGTCAAACTTTGATAAAATTTTAGGCCCTTTTTTCAGGCCGGACCCGTGCCTAACAAACAGACCTATATTTTTTGTTGGACTCGACCCATGAGCACCTCTAAGTTAAAGTAAAAAATAAAGAAGATGAAGAGTTAAAACAAAAATATTAATCTAGTCTCTTTTTTTTTATTTATGAAAATCCTTTGTCTGATTATTATTTCTTAAATCACGATATATAATGTAAGATTCACTTAGCAATAATATTATTTAAATCTAATAATATCTAAGATATTATTATCTTATATCATCGAATTCATTTATTTAAGGTTAAAATGAAAACAAATGACTTGGAAAAGTTTGATTTAAAATTTAAATATTTAATATCGTTGTAAAAAATATTTTTTTGAAAAATAAAAAATATAAGATACTCATTTTAGAAATGATATTATAATATAAAAATATTCATTTAAATAATGTTGAAGTTGATTAATATTATGATGTTTAAAAAATATATATTTTAAAGATTGTGTTAATAATATTGATATATTATAAATTGAGAGAATATTTGATAAATAATAATATGAGTTAAATATAATAAAATAAGGATAGATTCTACCATATATCACTCTAAAATAATGTAGTACCTAAAATAATGCGTTAAGTTCGTGAAGGCTTAGTAAGTATCCATGAATTCATATATTACCATTTCTTTGATTTTTATTTATCATAAACATTATTACTAATATAATTCATGAATATATCTTAATAATCAATAGGTTATTGCATAGAATGGAATAGAGCTGTAATGTAGAGTTACAATCAGTATTCAGTTGTTTGGTTGAATGGAATGGAATAAAATTGTAATAGTATTCTTGCATTTGGTTGGATGAAATAGATATTGTAATAGCATAAGGAAAAAGACTTAAATGACTAAAGTACTCTTAGTAGAATTTTTTTATGTAGATGATTATTGTTATTAAATTTTAATAATATTATTATTAAATATAATTTAATAAAATAATATATAATTAATAACATTCTTAATATTATTATAAAAATATGAATTAATAAAAATCATAATATATAATATTATAAAAATAATATATAACCTACTTTATTATTTTTAAACGCGTATTTAATGTGCTAAATATTACATTATCCCTTTATTCTTTCCTTGCACTCATTTTCTTCCTTTAATAAATTTATTTTATCTTTATAAAAATCAAGTTTACATAATCCTCAATTGGGTTAATTGAAACATCCATCTACAATCATGGCTGAATCAAGAGATTATCATCTTTATAAACATATCATTTATATTTTTATACAGTTAAATTAAAATACTTGTTCCTTGTTCATTTCAAATTGGATTATCCTCCACGTTAATACAACATTGCAAATGACACACACATCTACATACACAGTTCGTTAATAATTGGTATTAAACTCGTGAAATATGGCCAGTAAATCTTTCTGATCAACTACAGGTTGCAAGAATACTTGGTAGCAGTACTTTGTCGAGAAATCTTTCGGAGCAATTATCAGACCACAACCTTTCCTTGATCCACGGTATACAGTCACAATGATGTCTATGAGCTCCTGTTTGTCTTTGAGAGCCCAGTTAATCTTGTTATTATCAATGCTAAGAGCAATCATAATGTGCTTGTTTCTAAAAAAAAAAACATCACTATCGATGGATCGTAATGCTCATACATCGTCTTTATATTAGGTACTTCTGTTATGTCTACAAGATAAATCACAACAAAGTTCTTTATTGTTTCAGTGACAGAAGCAAGCACCTCATCCATCTGAAAATGAAAATAATATAACTAATTAATCGACTGCAAAATAATAATAAGATAAAGAATGCGCTCCATGAATTTTTGAACTTTAGCTTGCTGAAAGAAAGGGACATCAGGAATGATCCTAGGACAATCAACGACAATCTAACAAACAGAAAAAATGCCGCTGTTAAATTAGGCATAGAAGGTTTTCAATCAAGTTTGAGACTAAATAAGGGATAAAGGAACCTGGCGAAGCATATTGATGACGTTACGAACTAACTAAAATACGACAAAGGCAAGCGCACCTATCGAACAGTAGTATAGCTATGGTGAGTCGGGAATATCATATCCACGAGGACTAAAAGTACTTAGTAATAACTATCTTTCTATTATTTAGCCGAATAATTAAATGGGTGTTTTAATCTAAATTTGAACTAACTAATTAACTATGAACACGACAGAGATAAAATTGGGAAAATATTTGAAGAAAAACCAATGAGAGAGACAATACCCAGGAAAGAATCCTCCTAGATTTCACTTATTATTCTGATTCTGAACTAAACGATTTATTCACTTGTCTTGATCAGTAGAAATCCCTAAATTATGTTAATATCTCTTTCGAGACTAATAACAACTGGCTCTAGGTTGATTAATTGAAATTTCTTTCTAATTAAAACCCCTATTATCGCATTAACTCGATCTATGGATTCCTTTATTAGATTTGACTCTAATATGGCAGATTTATGTCGTCCTATTTCTAGGATTGCAATCAACTCCACTCAATTATGCTAGATCTACTCTTAAGCAGGGACTTTTGCTCCACTAATTAAGCACATCAAACTTGGATTAATATCCTGAAAATATTAAGGCAAGGATTAAGAACACATAATTAAGAACAAGAACAAGTATTTATCATGTAATTCAGATAATTAAATAATAAGATTCATCATAGGTTTCATCCTCCCTAGTTATTTTAGGGAGTTTAGTTCATAATGTAAAAGGAAAACATCTCAAAATTAGGAAAATAACAAGACATAAAGAACCCAAAAACTTCGAGAGAAATTGGATAGAGATCTTCAATCTTGAAGGAGATCTTGCTTCTGAATTGATTCCGACGATTTCCTTCGAGTAATTTCTTCGTTCTACTCTGCATATCTCTTTAGGTCCTCTTCTAGTATGTATTTATAAACTTTAGAATGCTCAGAAACCCTAAAAATTGGTTTTTTTTTTTACGTATTTGGGAAACAGGGAGCAATATCGACACGGGTAGGCACATGGGCGTGTGGCCAGCCTGTGTGGAAATGCCCAGGCTGTGTAGATCCTGGAAACAGCTATTTTTGCTCGATTTTAGCTCGTTTTTAGCTCGTTTTTCACTCCCTTCACTCCCCTATGCTCATATAAGTATAGAAACATGAATTTAAAGGAATAGAAGCATCAAATTCACTAATTCACATAATAATTCATCCAAAAAACGCATCAAAAATGGGATTAAAAACATGTTACTTTTATAGCTTATCAAATATCCCCACACTTAAGCGTTTGCTTGTCCTTAAGCAAAATCCTCAACTCACAATTAAAATTAAACTTTCTCAATTCATAATTCTCATCAATAATGTTTTATCATAATTCACAAATAATCACATTGATAATTCAACTAAAAGAGCACTAAAGATTCAAACAATCCAAGTCACACATTTTTAAAGCATGAAAACATAGGTATTTCCCCTTATCTAAGTAATTACCTTTAATTCAAAACCGACAAGATTTGACATACTCACTAAAGATTCACTCAAATCACTCAAGGTGTTTAAGTTTCAAAAAAAAAAAGCACTCAAAAGTCAAACATGGAAAGACATTACCATAGGCTTGCATGAAAATCAAATCTCCACCACTATAAAATGAGATGATACACAAATCGAAAGGTCTTTAAACGGTTGTAATGGGGCTTGGGTTAAAGGTGTGGATAAAGGCTGAAATAGAGGGTTAAAATCGACCAAATTGACAATTTACCTAACTAGAAATATAAACTAATACTGAATAATTACATCAATTGAAAACTTATCAATAATAACACGAGCTTCTTCTCAAAATGTGAAATTAACCATTTAAGCTCAAATAACATAGAACTAGTAATAATTAAAATAAATGTACATATTTATTTTTTTCACTTTTTTTTTGAGTTATGGATAAAAGAGATAATTTAACAACTGAAACAAAAGAACATAGTTAGGCAACTGACCAAATCAAATCTTGACAAAAAGGGAGTCAATACAATAGGAAAAATTCTCAATGAATAAAAAAGAATGAGTTATGGATTAATATTAAGGGTAGATCAAGAAACAGTTTATTAGGCTCAAAGGGGTTCACTAAGGGTTAATTATAAAGGTAGGCTTTTTGGGATAAGTGGGTTAAAACCTAGGTGCCTTTATCATCTCAGTATATTGGAAACACAAAAACTTATATACTTTTTCATGCCCTTTTTGACCCAAATTCATGCAGTTTCGAGTAAATTCTTGTCGAAAAATAATTAAATATTATAAAATAATTAAATTGTGCTAAAAATATGAACATGATGAATTTTAATTAATTTTATAGTTAATTTTGATTTATTTTGACTATTTTCGACAGATTCGCATAAAGGGCGAAAATCAGCTCGGCAGACACTGCTCGAAGAATAAACCCGAGAAGCAATCAAGGCAAATTTATTTCCAGCCCAAGACGGTCCAAATATAAATATTTAATCATAATATAATTAATTTTAATTTATTCCCAATTTAATTTGGGTTAAATAAATTAATCTTAATTAATTATGAAAAAAGCCCAGTTGAACCGCATCAGTTGAACCGAACCGGTTGAACCGAACCGAGCAAAGAGTTGGGTAGCCCAAACCGTGCACATTGCTGGCCCAAATCAGCTTATTAGCTGAATAATTAAGCTTGCAAATAAGCCCTTGAAGACTTTTCAAAGTTGCATTCAAACCCCTCCAAATATTATGGCTTTGTAGATTTGCCCCATGCTATATTTAGCCAGTGGCGAATCCAGGGGGGCTGGCATGGGTCCCGGCCCCCCCTAAAAGGTAAAATTTCCATTTAGGCCCTTCAATTTTTTAAAAAATTTTCAATTAATAAAGGTAAAATTGCACTTTGGGCCCCCCTAAAATTATAAAAATTCAATTTAATCCTTTACAAATTAGAAAGATATAAACTATAAAAATTTAAAATTCATCCGGCCCCCTCTAAAAAATTGTCCTGGCTTCGCCCCTGTATTTAGCAAAGTTGAATCCATCACCTTTGCCACATGGGTGGCCGGCCAAGGTGTGGCTCTTTGGCTGATGGGATTTGCTATTTTTAGCAGCCACAATCAGCTATAAATACACCATATTGCTGATCATTTCATTCATCCCCCAAGTCTCCAACATTCTCTTCGCTCACTTTCTCTCAATTCCCATTTCCCATTTCCTTTTTTCTGTGTTCTTGTGCCGATTTATCCTCTTGGAAAAGAGGTGTTTTCCCAGACATTTGGAGCAGCAAGTGGAGTGTTCATAAGCCACCTTGATCGCCGAGGACAACAGAGAACGAAGAACGGAGCAATCAATCAAGCCACGGAGAAACATCGGATTTGCTTCTTGTTCCCTATCTCTTCTTAATTTCGTTGTTGTTTTGACAAACATGTTTATGAATATTTATGCTATTGGAATGTTTAATTTAATCAATTTAGCTTGAATTTAATTCATGTTGGATTGGTCGCATTTCATCCTCTTGAATTATTAAAATTGTGTTTATACTGTTAAAAGGCCTCAGTAAAACGCTTGATTAAGTAAAATCATGTTTAAGTTATCTGGCATTATAATTGTTTAGATAGCTAATGAATTAATTATTTAAACGCATTGGAATTGTAATTAATGGACGCAATACTTAATCTGTGCATGTTTAATTCTTCTAAGGTAGCTGAAGATTAAATTAGCATTGTATTGGGCGATACATATGCCTTGCATAACTTGCAGGATTTTTGTGATTAAGTTGTTTCAAGGTAAAAATACTTTGTTATCTTGCATGATCTTCTATATGCTTATTAGGTTGAATTAATCAATTGAATCACATAGGAATATGCGAGAGATTGTTTAATTTAATAAGTATGTATGTGCAATAACATGTTTACTTTTAGAAGTCTGTTTAATCGATCGAATTTGCATATAAATATGTACAAGAGATGAATGGATTTTTATTTGTAAGTATGTTCACAAGTTAGCAAATTACTGAGTTGCCATGTTTCAACAAGTATAAACACGAGCTTAATGATTCCAAGGTAAGAAATGCGATTAATCCAACACAATTATGTCATCTTGATTAAAATCAGTTTTTGAAATCGTGCACTAGAACTTTGTTTTATTTTATTCTACTTTGTTTTTTTTTAGTTTTTAAATATTTCTCAAAACCAAATATTTTTCCCTCACTAAAGTGTTTGAAATCATTTTCATAAATAATTCCTTTACAGTCCTTGTGGGTACGATAACTTGACATTTACTTGTCACTTTATTACTTGTTACGATTGTGTACACTTGCACATTTCCACCGTTCTAAGTTTTTGGCGCCGTTGCCGGGGATTGTTTTTCAAAGCCGTTATTTGTGAATCTGTTTTACATTTTGGTTTATTTATTTTTCATATTGGAATTTTACTTAATTAATTTTTCTGTGAATATTTCAGTGTTTATGAGTATTGACCAGATTATTGATTTACTCCCTGTGGACCCTGAAATAGAACGAACCTTTCGACAACGAAGAAGACAAGCAAACTAGAGAAGGACTGAAGAAATGAATTTCGAGAATATGAACCAAGGAAACAGAGCAAACCCTGCTCAGAATCCTATCCTTATTGTTGATGATAGGGATAGAGCCTTAAGACAATATGCTGTGCCAGTATCTAACGATCTTAATCCGGGTATTAGGAGACTCGAAGTCGAGCACAACAATTCGAGCTGAAGCCAGTCATGTTCCAGATGCTTCGGACAGTGGGCCAATTCAGTGGAATGCCTACTGAAGATCCTCATCTTCACTTAAGACTATTCATGGAAGTGAGCGATTCTTTCAAGTTAGCCGGAGTACCCGAAGATGCCTTACGATTGAAGCTGTTCCCATATTTGTTAAGGGATAGAGCTCGTGCCTGGTTGAATTCATTAACACCAAACTCCATTTCTACATGGCAAGAGTTAGCCGAGAGATTCCTCATGAAGTATTTTCCACCAAGCAAAAATGCTAAGCTGAGGAACGAGATCACTGCTTTCCACCAAATGGATGACGAGTCCTTGTATGAGGCACGGGAAAGATTTAAAGAGTTATTATGGAAATGCCCTCATCATGGAATCCCTCATTGCATTCAACTTGAGACATTCTATAATGGTCTCAACGCTCACACAAGGATGGTAGTGGACGCCTCTGCTAATGGTGCTCTCCTTTCTAAGTCTTATAATGAGGCTTATGAAATTATCGAGAGGATTGCCAGCAACAACTATCAATGGCCAACCAGTCGAGCAGCGTTAGGAAGACGAGTCACTGGAATTCATGAAGTAAACGCTCTTACTTCACTCGCATCTCTGGTATCATCAAACTCAATGCTTAAAAATCTTACTACTAATGGGTCTAATAGTTTTGCAGCACAACCGCCTAATCAATTTGAAAATATAGCCTGTGATTATTGTGTGGAGGGACATTTGTTTGAAGAATGTCCGTCGAACCCAGAATCTATATACTACATGGGTAATCAGAACCAAAACCGCGGAAGGCAAGGACTGCAATCAAACTTTTATAACCCATCGTTGAGAAACCACCCGAATTTCTCCTGGAATAACTAAGGGGCTAGAACCAGTACCACTTACACCCAATCCAGACCAACCTAGCTGCCTAATTTTTCGCAACAAGTTCAGAAACCAGTTCAAGCTAAAATATCTAATAGCCTGGAGAGTTTGCTAAAGATATACATGGCAAAGAATGATGCTTTAATCCAGAGCCAAGCTGCTACATTGAAGAATTTGGAGAATCAAGTGGGCCAACTTGCTACTGAACTCAGGAACCGACCATAAAGTGCTTTACCCAGTGATACGGAAAACCCGAGAAATCCGGGGAAGGAACATTGCAAAGCGTTGACATTTAGGAGCGGAAAGATCGTAGAGCCCAACACTGTCGAAGTTGAAAAGGAGCAAGTTGATGCTCAAGATTTAGAAGAAGTTCAACCAAATGTTGAAACCCTAGTTTCACTAGAACCGAAATCTGCAAAACCCGACAAAATAACCTCAGGACCTGTCAATTCTGATCAACCAACAACTTCGTTAGATGCAGAAATACCGCCAAAGGCAAATCAACCAGAATCAGTTCCAGTGATGAAACCACCACCACCCTACCCTCAAAGACTTCAAAAGCCGAAGCAGGAGATTCAATTCAAGAAGTTCCTTGACGTACTCAAACAACTTCACATCAACATCCCGTTGGTCGAAGCACTTGAGCAAATGCCGAACTATGTCAAGTTCATGAAAGATATCTTGTCTAAGAAATGAATGCTTGGAGAATTTGAAACGGTAGCTCTAACGAAGGAATGCAGTGCATATCTTCAGAACAAACTACCCCCAAAATTGAAGGATCCTGGATGTTTCACCATACCATGCAATATTGGATCACCATACTGTGGTAAAGCATTATGTGACTTAGGTGCAAGTATCAACTTGATGCCTATGTCAATATTTAGGAAGTTGGGGATAGGAGATGTTAGACCAACTACAGTTACACTTCAACTAGCAGATCGATCCTTAGCGCATCCAGAAGGAAAAATCGAGGACGCATTGGTACGTGTAGATAAGTTTATCTTTCCTACTAACTTTGTAATTCTAAACTTTGAAGCAGACAAAGAAGTGCCAATTATCCTAGAAAGACCATTCTTAGCAACTGGAAGGACCCTTATTGATGTGTAAAAGGGCAAGCTGACTATGCATGTTCAGGATGATCAGGTAACATTTAATGTTTTTAAGTCAATGCAATTTCCTAACACAATGGATGATTGTTCTACAGTATCCGATTTAGAGGAATTAATAGTAGAGAAGGAACTTAACTGTGTTGAGGACCCACTGGAAAGAATTTTGACATCGGATCCCCCAAATGATGAAGAGGAGGATGAATACTTAGCTTTACTAGAAGCTAATCGAAAGGGATTTAATATGCAATCCCATTTTGAATCTTTGGAATTAGAGAAAAGAGATTACATGCAGCCAAAAGCATCAATCGATGAGCCACCTAAATTAGAACTCAAGGTATTACCTTCACACTTAAAATATGTTTATTTAGGTAACGCCTCTACTCTGCCCGTGATTGTTTCAGCAGAATTAACTACTGAACAAGAAGAGAAACTTATCATAGTGTTGAAATAATTTAAGAAGGCTATCAGATGGACCATAGCCGATATTTGCGATATTAGCCCATCTGTATGCATGCACAAGATCATATTAGAAGATGGCGAGAGAGGAACGATTAATGGACAACGGAGATTGAACCCCATCATGAAAGATGTAGTGAAAAAGGAAATTATCAAGTGGTTGGATGCGGGTATAATTTACCCCATCTTAGACAGTTCATGGGTGAGTGCAGTCTAGTGCGTACCAAAGAAAGGAGGTATTACGGTTGTGGAGAACGAGAACAACGAGTTGATACCAACTAGAACAGTTACGGGATGGAAAATCTGCATCGATTATCGGAAGCTAAACAATGCGACTAAGAAAGATCACTTTCCTCTGCCATTTTTGGACCAGATGCTGGATAGACTCGTAGGACGAGACTATTACTGTTTTCTCGACGGATACTCGGGGTATAATTAGATTACAGTAGCACCGGAAGATCAACACAAAACGACATTCACCTGCCCGTACGGTACATTCGCATTTAGACGCATGCCATTTGGTTTATGTAATGCACCAGCTACATTTCAAAGATGTATGATGTCTATTTTTACTGACTGGTTGAGAATTCATGGACAATTTCTCAGTATTTGGAGATACTTACGATAATTTCTTAGCCAATCTAGCTAAGGTACTGAGGCGATGCGAAGAAACAAATCTCGTACTCAACTGGGAAAAATGCCATTTTATGGTAAGAGAAGGAATTGTTTTGGGGCATCGAATAACGAGACATGTGATCATGGTGGACAAAGCAAAAGTAGACATTATTGAGAAACTCCCACCTCCAACATCTGTAAAAGGTGTTAGGAGCTTTTTGGGCCACGCCGGTTTCTATCGAAGATTTATCAAGGACTTCTCCAAAGTGGCTAAACCCTTATGCAAGCTATTGGAGAAAGACTCAGTATTCAAGTTTGATGAGGAATACTTAAAAGCCTTCGATGATTTGAAGAGTCGATTAGTCACGGCACCCATAATCGTCACACCAAACTAGGATTCGTCATTCGTGTTGATGTGTGACGCAAGTGACTTTGTCATTGAAGCTGTCTTGGGCCAGCGAAGGAACAAAGTTTTTCATCCCATCTACTACGCAAGTAGAACTCTAGCTTGAGCTCAATTGAACTATACGGTAATAGAAAAAGAGTTACTTTCCATTGTGTTTGCTTTCGACAAGTTTCAATCTTATCTTGTAGGTACCAAAGTGATTGTCTACACGGACCACTCCGCAATTAAGTACTTATTAGCCAAGAAAGATGCTAAGCCGGGATTGATCTGGTGGGTGCTTCTACTTCAAGAGTTTGATCTAGAAATTCAAGATCGAAGGGGAGTAGAAAATCAAGTAGCAAATCACTTATCCAGATTGGAGCTGCAAAAAGGAAATTCTCCACTTGTACCGATCCAGGAGACATTTCCAGATGAACATATACTGAAGGTAAATCATGTCCATAATATTCCTTGGTTTGCTAATTTTGCTAACTATTTAGCTTGTGGTTTGATGCCGATTGATAAAAATTATCAACAAAGAAAAAAATTTCTTCACGATGTGAAGTACTATTTTTGGGAAGAGCCATATTTGTTTAAAAAGTGTGCAGATCAGATGATTAGGAGATGTGTGACAGAAGGTGAAATATCAAAGATTTTATACCACTTTCATTCAGCTCCGAGTGGAGGACACTTCGGAGGTACTCTATAGCAGACAAAGTATTGCAACCCAGATTCTTTTGGCCAACACTATTTAAGGATGCATACGCCTACGTAAAGAGTTGTGATCGATGCCAGAGGGTTGGAAACGTCACCAGCAGAAATGAGATGCCTCGAACGAATATCATTGAGGTAGAATTGTTTGATGTTTGGGGTATTGACTTCCTTGGTCCTTTCCCTCCGTCTTTTGGTCACAAGTATATATTGGTAGCAGTAGATTATGTGTCCAAGTGGGTCGAGGCTGAAGCTTATCCGACAAAGAATGCCAAGGTTGTGATGAAGTTCTTGCAGAAACATGTGTTCACAAGGTTTAGAACCCCAAGAGCTATTATCAGCGATGAAAGGACCCACTTTGTGAACAAATGGTTAAAATGGTTGCTAGATAAAGATGGAGTGAAACACAAGGTTGCTACAGCTTACCATCCGCAGACAAATGGGCATACTTGAGAAGGTAGTTTGCTCGAACCGACGAGATTGGTCCAAGAGACTAGATGATGCTTTATGGGCTTACAGAACAGCATACAAGACACCCTTAGGAATGTCACCCTATAGGTTGGTCTTTGGGAAAGCATGTCATCTACCTCTGGAGTTAGAGCACAGAGCTTACTGGTCTCTTCGACAACTCAATTTGGATCTCAAGCTTGCTAAAGAGAAACAAATGCTCCAACTCAATGAGCTAGAGGAATTTTGAATGTTCTCATACGAAAATGCCAAATTACTCAAAGAAAGACTCAAGAAATAGCATGACAAGCATATTCAAGTTCGAGAGTTTGAAGCAGGTCAGCAAGTTTTGTTATTTAATTCCAGATTAAAGTTCTTCTCAGGTAAGTTAAAATCACGTTGGTCCGGTCCATTTACGATTCGTTGCGTCTATCCATACGGAGTTGTTGAACTCCAAGGTAAGGGAGGTAATTTTCAAGTCAATGTTCAGTGTTTGAAACATTACTACGGAGAAAAACCTGAATGGGATAAAATCTCGTTCAGTTTATCTGATCCTTAGATTTTCTTGCTTTCAATAAATTATTTAGGGTATATTTTTGGGTTTATTATGTTCAAATAAATTCTGTCTAGGAGATTGGAACTTAAGCGGGACCGCTTGTGACCCATCCAATCTTTCCTGGGAATTGATTTTTGCATAATTTCCCAAGAAATTAGCCCCTAAATGACAAAATAAATTTTCGGTTTTTTCAAATAAAAAGTTCAATTTTGACCCAAGTCTTAAATTGCAACTCAATTTCAAATTTTCATTAAGTCTAGGGACTTAATTAAATTATTTTCAAAATTTGGTTGCTATTTTCGTTAATAATAAAAACTAGGTGCCTCTTTTTGTAAATATTTTTAAAAGGCATCTAGAATAAATATTTTTATTGATAAACTTTAATATATAATTATATTCATTATATGTTAATTTTTATCAATTTAACTTAGGATTAAAATTGATTTTATTTTATATTTATCTTGGCAATTTAATAGCAATTGATAATTTAATACATGTATTTTAATTATTAATTGTTGTTAATATTGAGTAAAATTAGAATTGGACACTTATTTTTAATTCTTTAATTGTTCTAAGAGTTCTACTCTAATTCATACTTTTCCCTCTATAAATTGCACCATTGTTTCTCCTCATTCATTCATCACTCACAACCCCAAACACCAACACCCAAGTGCCGCAAGTCCCTAGCCACAGCAACCATTCGACCAGCAGCTTGCCCCGGCACACGCTGAACGCCAGCTTTAGCAGCTGCCCAGGTCGTGGCCCGCACGTCTGTTGCCTCCAAACGCGCTCTTATTGCGCATCATCGCCCCACACCCGACCAGCCCAGGTGCTCTGTTGCGCTGCACCTTGCACACCAACTGCTTGCATGCAGCCCCTACCACGCATCCATCCGTCCAACCCAAGCCATAAGCCCTCAAATCCTCCTTTTAAATTCCCATCTTTTGTTCATTAGCATATTTTATTTTAGGAGTTTTTAATTTTTACAAGAAATGTGGTAAGAACAATTTTATTTTTCTTAAAGCTTAATTTTTATTCAATTTTTCAATTTATTGAAATATTAGTAATTTGTATTAATTAAATTTTTAAGAAACTAATTTTTTTTTATTTTTTTCCATCTTATGTTCAGGTTAATTATGACTCGCAAAAGAACTCGTGCCTCTGCTCAAATTGACAAAACACAAAGCAAATTTCACTGTAAAGAAGCCAAAGTAAGATACGAAAGTATCTTCAAAAATCAACAGATGCATCCAAAGAAAGGCTTCACATTGAAGGAAAGCAACTACAGAGATTTTATGGCACGTATTCGTCAAGTTGTTGAAGCCCTCAATTGGGAATTGTTTTGTGAAAAGAGACCAAGTGTGGATGAGGAATTAGTTCGTGAATTCTACGTGAACTTAACTTCAAGCGAATTGACTAAAGTTCCAGTCCGTGGAATCAAGGTACCAATAAATTCTAATGCTATTAATGAGTTCTTTGAATTACCTGATTTCGACACCAATGAATATTCCTCTCTGTTGAGTAATATTAAGCCTGAAAATCTGCAAGAAATCCTCGAAGAACTCACAGTTCCAGGTTCTAAGTGGTTTGTGTCAAAGCAAAGAATCTACACGTGTCGAAGAGAGTATTTGACACCACTTGCGAAGGTATGGTTCTATTTCATCCGTTTCATCCTTATGCCTAGTTCGCATGGGACTACAATCTCATTAGAACGAATGGTCCTATTATACTCGATTCTAACTAGAAAGACCATTGATGTGGGAAAAATCATCCTGAGAGAAATGCGAAATTGTGCCGTTAGACGTTCTGGGCCTGCCTATTTCCCCTTTACGATCACAATTCTGTGCTTAAAAGCAAAACTTCTTACGAACGTAAAGAGGACAGAGTATAGTCAAAGCACAATCACCGATTGGGACCTTTACCAAGTGGCCAGAGATTCTGTTCTTCAGCAACGAATTGAAGAAAGCGAGGACCCCGAAGAAGCAGAAGATGAACCCACAGAAATCCCACCAGAGCAATCAAATGAAGTCCCTAGTGAGGCAGAACCAATGGAACCAGAAGATGAACCTGATATCGAGCCCTCAATGTTTAGAGCTCCACCGCCTAGCCCAGATCGTCGTGATGAGCCGTTGAAGCTGATGGACTTAATGCAACACATGCAATGGCAGCAACAAGCCCACTGGCAATACTAAAAAATAAGAGATGACTCAATGAGGAGTGCCCTCAAGAAAATTTATAATGACCCATTTATTTTTGTGCCTGAGTTTCCAGATTTCATATTTGAACCATGGGTGTCATCATCGAAGAAGGAGCAAGGCAATTCATGCAAAGATAATACTAATGGAGCAAAAGAAGAGTCAAATTCGGAAGGATCGGCAAACAAATAAAAAAAGGGGAGGACTTCAACTTTCGTTTATTTTTTTAAGTATTTTAGGATTAGGTTAATTAGGAATTTTTATTTTTACACCATAAAGCAAGAGATAGGAATCATGAATAAAATCTGAACAAGTCACAAAGGCTAAAGTGTGGCAATAGATATATACATGTCTAGGATTGGATTTTAGAAAGAGCCTGGTACTTAAGCAGTCAATTTGACTCACCTCCTCTTTTCTAATTATCCTACCTGGTGTATAGTATCTATTCACTTTAAACAATGAGGTCATTGTTCACTTTAAGTAGGGGGGACCGAAAATTTGAATTCAGAATAAAATTTTCTTTTAGTTATGATTAGGATATATTTTTGTTAAATAATTTAAAATTTTGTTAATTATGCTAAACTTCAGTATTAATAAAGTTCTATTATTTCAATAATTTATTATGTTAGCTTAATAAAGATATGAATGTATTTTTTTTAATAAAGCATGTAAATTCGTACCATAAAATTTTTAATTCCCTACGGAAAAATTAGGCATGCATGAAAGTTTAAGTCTTTAGAATTGACTTAGTAATTTCTTGAGGCAAAATCCTAGGAAGCATGGAATGTTGAAAATGATTTAGGCAACTATTGTTTGGACCGTTTGAGCCTTTCAAGCCGACCCTGATAAAATTATCCTTGGAAACCCAATTTTGAGACTAAATGGCCTAATTTTATTTGGACCTATGCAATATTTATCCATCAATTTTTTCTCTTCATTACTTTTAAAATTGTCCCAAACACTAGACTCAGTACTATTCAGAAGATCGTTTGAAAATAAGTTTGGGAGAGTTGAAAAGAAGTATCAAATGCTCGAAAATTGTAGTACATGAAGCAAGTGCTTGAAATTGAGCTTGAATTTTTTTTTTAAAAAAAACATGTACTCAAAATGAAATAAGTGGTCGAAAGAGCATAAGTTGGGTATCAAGGGTGAAAATTTCGAAGGTTCGAGTTAAGCTGAGTCTAGGGTTTTTAAGCCAAAAATTTGTCTATCTTTTACCTACCCATAAGCCCAGCCACGTTACAACCTTATTAAAGACCTATTGATTCAAAATTCCAATGTTACCTACATTAATGGAGAGAAATTGTTCTGTTCAACATATGAAGACATTAGTCAAGCTTAATGATTGCAGTTTACATTTTGAATAAGGAATTAAAATCAAATTGGTAGTGAGTAACATGTCTTTATTAAAGAAACATTTAGTCTAATTTTACTAGTATAATAGTTGTTGGATGTAATTTGAACGATATGTATACTTAAGTAGCATAATTATCAAATTCCTTATTTTTGAGCCTAAGTATACCAAATTCATAATTTTGAGAAAAAAAAATTGTTCTGACAGAGTTTTCTTTAAAGATGTTTCCGAGAAAATTATTTTCAACTTTGTGCATTACTCGGGACGAGCAATGAATTAAGTTTGGGGGTGTGGAGACACAAAAATTTATATACTTTTTCATGCCCTTTTTGATCCAAATTCATGCAGTTTCAAGTAAATTCTTGTCGGAAAATAATTAAATATTATAAAAAATTAAATTGTGCTAAAAATATGAAATTATGAATTTTAATTAATTTTATAGTTAATTTTGATTTATTTTGACTATTTTCGACATATTCGCACAAAGGGCGAAAATCAGCTCAGCAGACACTGCTCGAAGAATAAACCCGAGAAGCAATCAAGGCGAATTTATTTCCAACCCAAGACGGTCCAAATATGAATATTTAATCATAATATAATTAATTTTAATTTATTCCCAATTTAATTTGGATTAAATAAATTAATCTTAATTAATTATGAAAAAGGCCCAGTTGAACCGCATCAGTTGGACCAAACCTGTTGAACCGAACCGAGCAAAGAGTTGGGTAGCCCAAACCGTCCACATTGCTGGCCCAAATCAGCTTATTAGCTGAATAATTAAGCTTGCAAATAAGCCCTTGAAGACTTTTCAAAGTTGCATTCAAACCCCTCCAAATATTGTGGCTTTGTAGATTTGCCCCATGCTATATTTAGCAAAGTTGAATCCATCAACTTTGCCACATGGGTGGCCGGCCAAGGTGTGGCTCTTTGGCTGATGGGATTTGCTATTTTTAGCAGCCACAATCAGCTATAAATACACCCCCTTGCTGATCATTTCATTCATCCCTCAAGTCTCCAACATTCTCTTCTCTCACTTTCTCTCAATTCCCATTTCCCATTTCCTTTTTTTGTGTTCTTGTGCCGATTTCTCCTCTTGGAAAAGAGGTGTTTTCCCAGCCATTTGGAGCAGCAAGTAGAGTGTTCATAAGCCACCTTGATCACCGAGGACAACGGAGAACAAAGAACGGAGCAGTCAATCAAGCCACGAAGAAACATCGAATTTGCTTCTTGTTCCCTATCTCTTTTTAATTTCGTTGTTGTTTTGACAAACATGTTTATGAATTTATGCTGTTGGAATGTTTAATTTAATCAATTTAGCTTGAATTTAATTCATGTTGGGTTGGTCGCATTTCGTCCTCTTGAATTATTAAAACTGTGTTTATACTGTTAAAAGGCCTCGGTAAAACGCTTGATTAAGTAAAATCATGTTTAAGTTATCTGGCATTATAATTGTTTAGATAGCTAATGAATTAATTATTTAAACGCATTGGAATTATAATTAATGGACACAATACTTAATCTGTGCATGTTTAATTCTTCTAAGGTAGCTGAAGATTAAATTAGCATTGTATTGGGCGATACATATGCCTTGCATAACTTGCAGGATTTTTGTGATTAAGTTGTTTCAAGGTAAAAATACTTTGTTATCTTGCATGATCTTTTATATGCTTATTAGGTTGAATCAATCAGTTGAATCACATAGGAATATGCGAGAGATTGTTTAATTTAATAAGTATGTATGTGCAATAACATGTTTACTTTTAGAAGTCTGTTTAATCGATCGAATTTGCATAGAAATATGTATAAGAGGTGAATGGATTTTTATTTGTAAGTATGTTCATAAGTTAGTAAATTATCGAGTTGCCATGTTTTAACAAGTATAAACACGGGCTTAATGATTCCAAGGTAAGAAATGCGATTGATCCAACACAATTATGTCATATTGATTAAAATCAGTTTTTGAAATCATGCACTGGAACTTTGTTTTATTTTATTCTACTTTGTTTTTTTTTTAGTTTTTAAATATTTCTGAAAACCAAATATTTTTCCCTCACCAAAGTGTTTGAAATCATTTTCATAAATAATTCCTTTACAGTCCCTATGGGTACGATAACTCGACATTTACTTGTCACTTTATTACTTGTTACGATTGTGTACACTTACACATTTCCACTGTTCCAAGTTTTTGGCGCCGTTGCCGGGGACTGTTTTTCAAAGCCATTATTTGTGAATCTATTTTACATTTTGGTTTATTTATTTTTCGTATTGGAATTTTACTTAATTAATTTTTCTGTGAATATTTCAGGTGTTTATGAGTATTGACCAGATTATTGATTTACTCCCTGTGAACCCTGAAATAGAACGAACCTTTCGACAATGAAGAAGACAAGCAAACTAGAGAAGGACTGAAGAAATGAATTTCGAGAATATGAACCAAGGAAACGGAGCAAACCCTGCTCAGAATCGTATCCTTATTGCTGATGATAGGGATAGAGTCTTAAGACAATATGCCGTACCAGTATTTAACGATCTTAATCAGGGTATTAGGAGACCCGAATCGAGGCACAACAATTCGAGCTGAAGCCAGTCATGTTCCAGATGCTTCAGACAGAGGGCCAATTCAGTGGAATGCCTACTGAATATCCTCATCTTCACTTAAGACTATTCATGGAAGTGAGCGATTCTTTCAAGTTAGCCGGAGTACCCGAAGATGCCTTACGATTGAAGCTGTTCCCATATTTGTTAAGGGATAGAGCTCGTGCCTGGTTGAATTCATTAACACCAAACTCCATTTCTACATGGCAAGAGTTAGCCGAGAGATTCCTCATGAAGTATTTTCCACCAGCAAGAATGCTAAGCTGAGGAATGAGATCACTACTTTCCACCAAATAGATGACGAGTCCTTGTATGAGGCATGGGAAAAATTTAAAGAGTTATTACGGAAATGCCCTCATCATGGAATCCCTCATTGCATTCAACTTGAGACATTCTATAATGGTCTCAACGCTCACACAAGGATGGTAGTGGACGCCTCTACTAATGGTGCTCTACTTTCTAAGTCTTATAACGAGGCTCATGAAATTATCGAGAGGATTGCCAGCAACAACTATCAATGGCCAACCATTCGAGCAGCGTTAGGAAGACGAGTCGCTGGAATTCATGAAGTAAACGCTCTTACTTCACTCGCATCTCAGGTATTATCAATATCCTAGCAGTTTTTATGGGGTTAGGGTTAGGGTTAGGGCTGATTCTCTAATGTCTTAAAGTTTAAACAATCAATGTATAATTACCTATGAATTTAATCTAAAACATATCAATAAAAATCACAAATCAATAAGAATTCATTCTAATAGTAAAATAAGAAAATTACTTGAATACAAGACATAATTCAGGCATTTTCTAATAATCATATAAATAACCTCCCCACACTTAAGATATACATTGTCCTCAATGTATGAATATATATAATGGCAGTATAAGTAGAATATCATAAGAGAGGGAGAGAAGTGAAATTGCCCTGAATTTTGGATGAAGTCCTCAAATTGGTGACTAGCGGAATTGTAGAGAGGGCTAAATATAGTGCATGATTCTGAGCAAGCTATTAAGAAAATAAACACAACTGGCCGTGTCACACTCTCGTGTGGCTTGTTTTTAACCCGTGTTCGTCGAGGGAAAAAAATAGCCTAGTCTTCACACGGCCTCAAACATGCCCGTGTGTCAAGGCCGTGTGGTCCACACAGCTGAGTCACACGGCCATGTATATCATCCTTCGCTTCTCCCAATCCCGTGTGACCTCCCACATGCCCGTGTGGCTAGGCTGTGTCTCGCACACAGCCGTGTGCCTTGCCCGTGTAACTCTCTGACTTGTTTTAAAATTCAAAAAATTTTGCTCCAGGTTTCACACGGTCATGTCTCATGCTCGTGCAGTTTAATTTAAAGCCATGTCTCTGTCGATTTTTGGGAAAATTTTAGCCTTGTTTTCATACGACTGATAAACCATAAATGTGACATATTTTAATTCCATGCTTGGCATATTTTTGGATGATTTATGATGAGAACTAGTGAATTTGATGCTCCTAATCCCTTAAATTCATGTTTCTATACTTAAGAGAGCATTTAGGAGAAAAAGGAGCGAAAAATGGGCAAAAATCAGAGTTTTTAGGATCCACACAGGCTGGACACACGCCCATGTGAGCAACACGGGCTAGCTACACGGGCTAGCCACACGGGCTAGCCCGTGTCAATTTTGCACCCTGCTTCCCTGTTACGCGAAAAAACCCAGTTTTTAGGATTTTTGAGCTTTCTAAAGTCTATAAATACACACTAGAAGAGGAAAAAAGGGAGCACATAGAGTAAAACGAAGAAATTACTCAAAGGAAGCCGTCAGAATCAATTCAGAAGTAGGATCTCATTCAAGATTGAATACCTCCATTAATTTTCCTAAGAATTTTTTGGGTTCTTTATGTCTTGTTGTTTTCTTTATTCTGAGATGTTTTCCTTTTACGTTATGAACTAAACTCCCTAAATACCTAGGGAGGATGAAACCTATGATGAATCTTATTATTTAATTATCTGAATTACATGATAAATACTTGTTCTTGTTCTTAATTATGTGTTCTTAACCATTGCTTTAATATTTTCAGGATATTAATTCAAGTTTGATGTGCTTATTCAGTGGAGCAAAAGTCCTTGTTTAAGAGTAGATCTAGCATAATTAAGCGGAGTTGATTGCAACCCTAGAAATAGGATGACATAAATCTGCCGGATTAGAGTCAAATCTAATAGAGGAATCCATAGATCGAGTTAATGCAATGATAGGGGCTTTAATTAGAAAGAGATTTCAATTAACCAACCTAGAGTTAGTTGTTCTTAGTCTCGAAAGGGATATTAATATAATTTAGGGATTTCTATGGACCAAGATAAGTGAACAAATCATTTAATTCAGAGTCAGAATAATAAGTGAAGTCTAGGTGAATTCTTCTTTGGGTATTGTCTTTATTCATTGGTTTATTCGATTACTTTCTTCACTCTTTGTCGCGTTCATAGTAAATTAGTTAGTTAAATTTTAGATTAAAACAAATCTCCTTAATTATTAGGCTAAATAGTAAAAAGATAGTTATTACTAGTAATTTTAGTCCTTGTGGATACGATATTCCGGACTCATCATAGCTATACTACTATTCGTTAGGTGCGTTTGCTTTTGTCAAAATATTAGTTAGTTTTGAGACCATCAATGGCCAAGGACACGCCCGTGTGTGCAGGCCGTGTGGGTCAAAAACCTGCATTTAAACATGAAAGGAAGTAAAAATAAACTAATTAGTAGGGTTAGTGCTCGGGTTGCCTCCCGAGAAGTGCTTATTTAGAGTCTAAGCTCGACTTACCTCTCATTCACATGGTCATGGTGGTTTGAGGAGTTGAAACTCCTCTCTCCTGCTAATAGTTCTAACATTAAAATAAGATTTAAGCCTAGTACTATTTACCTTTAAAGTACCAAATTTAGAATGAGTTACCTTGACTGTACTGTATGGGAAGACATTTAGTATCGTAAAGGGAGTTGCTCCGTTTGCATTAGGCTTTGAAGTGACAACTCGAGGATCCATTTTATCTAACAGTACCTGGTCCCCAACCTTAAATTGATTGGTTCTATCCTTAAGCTTGACATGGTGTTGCTTCTGTTCCTCTTTGACATAAGTCTGCCATTCGTCTAGTTCATCTATCTGTAGCATTCGTCTTTCATGGATGGTTCTATTGATGGCGCATGAACTAGAACGTGGCTCATTTATGTTTTTTGAAAGAGTTTCTTGTAAAGAGAGTTGAATCCCATGATTAGTCTTATTAATAGGATTTATAGAATCGTCTTTATTACTTGATGTCTTAACCGAATCATGAGCTTGAAGCATGGTAGTATCATCACCTACACGAAGTGTGAGTTCACCTATACCAACATCAATGATAGTTCTAGCAGTTGCTAAAAAAGGCCGAATCACTATCCTTATCCATGTCTAGAACAACAAAGTCATCTGGGAATATAAATTTACCGATTTTGACAAGAACGTCTTCAATAATACCCCTAGGAAATCTAATGGTTCTATCAGCTAATTGGATACTCATCCTAGTTTGTTTGGGTTTCCCAAGACCTAGTTGCTTAAACATTTTATAGGGCTTGACATTAATACTTGCCCCTAAATCAGCCAAAACATTATTAACATTTAAACTACCAATTAAACAAGGAATAGAAAAACTCCCTAGATCTTTCAATTTGTTGGGTAGTTTATTCTGTAGAATGTTGAGCAAACTGCTTTCAGCTCCACATGCGACGAATCATCTAACTTCCGCTTGTTTGCTAAAAGCTCTTTTAAAAATTTGACTGAATTGGGCATCTGCAAAAGAGCTTTAATAAACGGTAAGTTAATATGCAACTTTTTCAACAGTTTAAGGAATTTACTGAATTGTTCAATTGTGTGGTCCTTTCTTGTCACATTTGAATATGGTATACGAGGTTTATATTCCTTACCGACCGAATCTTGCTTATTTTGGCTTACCTCAACCTTACCATTGCTTTTCACAGTTTCTTGCCTTAGTTCTGGTTTAGGTTCAACTAATCCTTCTTTATCTCAAACCGTAATTGCATAAAGCTGCTCTCTTGGGTTAGTTTTAATGCTGCTAGGCAAGCTACCTTGTGGTCTTTCTGAAATCATTTTAGCAAGCTGCCCTATATGGTTTTTTGAGTCCTTGAATTGACACTTGTTGATTCTTAAGTGCGGTTTCAGTGTTTTGAAAATGGGTTTTTGACATCGAAATGAATTTTGTCAGCATCTCTTCAAGGTTTGGCTTTTTCTTTTACTAGTAAGGTGGTTGTTTGAAGCCTGGAGGGGGTTGTTGTCTTTAATTTACTTGACCACCCCAAGAAAAATTGGGATGGTTCCTCCAACCTACATTATAAGCGTTACTATAGGGATTATTCTGAGGTCTAGAATTATTACCCATATAGTTAACTTGTTCGTCTTTTGTGCTAAGGTTGTAGGATTGATTTTTTGGATGGTTCCCTCCTCTATTTGCGTCGCATTGCATCACCGGATGTACCCCCATAGAACCATATAAACTATCAATATTTTTATTTAAGAGCTCTACTTGGTTGATAACATGGTGACCGTGTCGAGGTTGAAAACACCAGCAGCTTTTGTCGGCTTTGTTCTCATGACTTGTCACTGATAATTATTCAGTGACATCTTTCTATAAACTCATAAGTCGCTTCAAGTGTTTTGGTATTCAGAGTCCCGCCGGCAGCTGCATCAATCAGTTGCCTAGTTGAGGGATTCAAATCGTTGTAAAAAGTTTGAACCTATAGCCATAGAGGTAACCCATGGTGAGGGCACCTTCTCAATAAATCCTTATACCTCTCCCATGCATCATAAAAGGGTTTCCAAATCCATCTGTACGAAGGAAGAGATATCATTCCTCAACTTGGTTGTCTCAATTGGTGGAAAATACTTTAACAAAAATTTCTCGGTCATTTGCTCCCATGTAGTGATAGAACCTCATGGTAGGGAGTTCAACCACTGTTTAGCCTTATTCCTTAATGAGAATGGAAACAACCGAAGGCGAATGGCATCATCAGAAACGCTATTAATTTTAAAAGTGTCGCAGAATTCTAAGAAATTAGCCAAATGAGTATTTGGGTCTTTATCCTGCAAACCATCAAACTGAACAAATTGTTGAATCATTTGAATAGTGTTAGGTTTCAGTTCAAAATTATTTGCAGCAACAACAGGTCTAACAATACTCGATTCAGCCCCAGTTAAATTGGGCTTGGCGTAATCGTACATAGTATGAGGAGCAGGATTCAGATTTACAGGATTTGCAGCAACCATAGGAAGCTAATTATTATGATTTTCTGTCATCTTCTCAGTATTAATAACAACATCCTCTTGCTTTTCTATTGTACCCTGTCGACGCTATCTCGCTTTTCTACGATTTCTGTGAGCTGTACTTTCGATCTCACTATTGAATACTAGAAGTCCTGACGGGTTTCTTCTAGTCATAAACTAAAGGAACTTGCCAGAAGCAAATAAAAGAAAAGTTAGTAAATTAATAAAAATGAATAAAAAATAAAAATGGCTAAAGTAATAAAAATTAAGTGTTCCTAATATTCTAGTCCCCAACAATGGCGCCAAAAAACTTGATGACGTTACGAACTAACTAAAATACGACAAAGGCAAGCGCACCTTCGAACAATAGTATAGCAATGGTGAGTCGGGAATACGTATCCACGAGGACTAAAAGTACTTAGTAATAACTGTCTTTCTATTATTTAGCCAAATAATTAAAGGGGTGTTTTAATCTAAATTTGAACTAACTAATTAACTATGAACGCGATAGAGATAAAATTGGGAAAATATTTGAAGAAAAACCAATGAGAGAGACAATACCCAAGAAAGAATCCTCCTAGATTTCACTTATTATTTCGATTCTGAACTAAACGATTTATTCACTTGTCTTGATCCGTAGAAATCCCTAAATAATGTTAATATCTCTTTCGAGACTAATAACAACTGACTCTAGGTTGATTAATTGAAATTTCTTTCTAATTAAAACCCCTATTGTCGCATTAAATCGATCTATGGATTCTTTTATTAGATTTGACTCTAATATGGCAGATTTATGTCGTCCTATTTCTAGGATTGCAATCAACTCCGCTCAATTATGCTAGATCTACTATTAAGTAAGGACTTTTGCTCCACTAATTAAGCACATTAAACTTGGATTAATATCCTGAAAATATTACGACAAGGATTAAGAACACATAATTAAGAACAAGAACAAGTATTTATCATGTAATTCAGATAATTAAATAATAAGATTCATCATAGGTGTAACAACCCGATTTTGGGCCTAGTCGGAATAGTGGTTTTGGGGCCACAAATTCGACGAGAAAAATCTTATTTTTATTATATTTTTATGGTCTACGATTTCACGAAAAGATTTCATGAAAATTTCGTTCAAAAATTTCGACGTTTGGGCACTCAATTTAGTCAAAAGGACTAAATTGTAAATAGTGCAAAAGTTGAGTTCCACATGTTAGAAGTGTCCAATTTCTATGAAATTGGAAATTGAAGGCTCTTAAATGGTAATTAAACCATTGGTTAAATTGTTGGACAAAAATGGACATGAGATAAGTGGAATAGGATATTTTTAATTTAGGGGCATATTGGTAATTTGGTAATTAAATGGATTAAAAGACAAAATAAAAGCCAAAAACCCTTGTCCATCTTCTTGCTTGGCCGAATTTAGGATGGGGGAAGCCATGGCTAGGGTTTTCAAGCTTTCAAGGTCAATAGTAAGTGCATCCAAGTCCCGTTTTTAATGTTCTTTATATTTTTGAGATCCCCGTAACTCGGTTTAGTTATTTCTACCATTATTTTGAGCTAGGGTTTGTGTTTAAAAATTTACCCATGGATGACATGCATGTGCTTTGATTTCTAATGGTATAATATGAATGCTCGGTGTGTAGTAAACGACTTTTACTAAGTGATTTTCGATGAAATCCCATAAAAGGACTAGTTTGTGAAAGTTGAAAAATGTATGAAAATGTGTGAACGAATGCAAATTGTGGACTACTATAGTTATGAAAATGGTTTGGCTAGGGCTAAAATACAAGGAAATTAAATAAAAATCATTTTACGAGCCTAGGGTTAAAAGTGTAAATATGATAAAGTTTAGGAGCAAAAATGTAATTTTACCATAATATGATTTTTGGATTGTATTGAATAGTATAATAACTTAATAAGTCAAATGTGATATTTTAGATAAAGAATATGAGTTTCGAACTTAGAACAGGGGAGCGACTCGGTCCCTTTCGCCATTTTAAGTCGAGGTAAGTTTGTGTGTAATAATTCAGCATCATGTTATTATGCTTTTAAATGTTTGACATTTCATGAAATGTATATTATTTCTATGAAGTTGATTAATAAGGTATCGGTGATGAATATGATGAAGTTATATTATGTTGAAGTCCCGGTTGAACATTAGGAATAGAAAGGATACCACTGTCATGAGATGAGATTATTAAGGTCCCATGTAAGACCATGTCTGGGACATGGCCTCGGCACCGAACTGAGATCCCGTGTAAGACCATATCTGGGATATGGCATCGGCATCGAAGAGTGATCCCGTGTAAGACCATATCTGGGATATGGCATCGGCATCGAAGAGAGACTCCGTGTAAGACCATGTTTGGGACCTGGCTTCGGTATGAAATCGTGTAAGACCATGTCTGGGACATGGCATCGATATACGATCTCGCATAAGACCATATCTGGGATATGACATCGACATCTATATGAGATCTCGTATAAGACCATATTTGGGATATGACATCGACATCGACATGTGATCCCATGTAAGACCATATCTGGGATATGGCATTGGCATCTTATTACGTGTATGACGAGTTTGAGTATCCTTCGATATTCCAAGTGGTTCAATGGGGCAAAGAGTTAAGTTTATGTTCAAGAAGGAAAAAAAGTGCTAAAGTTATGTGATGAAGTGATACAGGCACATATGAGGAACTCACGAGAAATGAGTCTGATATGTGATATGTGACGATTAAGTGCAAGTATATGTATGTATACACTCATGAGCAATGTGCTCGGGATGTGATCAAATTTTGGTAAGAAGGTAAACGAGTAAATTATACCTATGAGAATGACCTTGTGATTATAAGACCATGCTTATGATGTATGAATAAGTGGGAAATGTGATTGATGATCATTTGTGAGGCTTTTAAGTCAAATTAAATAGAGAAATGAAATGTTCAAGTCTTTGTTGTTGATGTAATGGTTAAATTGGCCAATGGATGGCTTGTAAATATTTGATGATGACTAGCTATTGGCATGGCTAACTATGGATATACTTTAGTGTTGTATGTGTGTAAATGAGAATTAATATAAAGAAAACATGATAGAGTAAAATTAGCAACAAAACAATTTGGACAGTAGCAGTTGTATCACTTTGAAAATTCACCAAAAATGGTGGAAATTTAATTAGAAGTTGAATAAGTTATTAAATTAAATTTTATTGAGTCTATTTTTGCATAAAAGAAATGGTGCAAGCAAAAGAATTTCATATTATGAGATATTTGAATTTTTATAAGACAAGGTTAGAGTGATTTCGTAATCCCCTGTTCTGACTTGGGAAATTAATTAAAAATTGTAAAAAAATAATCAAGGGATAAAATTTATATTTTTTAATTTCTTAATGAGTCTATTTTCAAGAGAAATAAACAGGAACATCATTTGAGTTCTGTACCACAAGAAAATAATTTTTTAGTGAAGAGGGATCAGAACTGTTAGACAGCGAAACATGGGAGAATTTAAAGAATAAACTGTACTGATTGGCTGAACCAAAAATTCTAGAAATTTTATGGTAAGAAGATATGTGAGTCTAGTTTTAAGGAAAATTAGCGGATCTTAATTTGGAGTTTCGTAGCTCTAGATAAAAATAATTTAGTGACTATAATGCGAGTAGAAAACTCAAGATAGACATAAATGAATTGTGAAATTTTATACAATTATGAATGTATTACCTTGAGAACATATTGTGAGAATTAGTGAAAAACATGTTAATAAGTTGCTTATTATTTTCATACAAACTTACTAAGCATTGTAGCTTACTCCCCTTCCTTTCTCAAATCTTATAGGGTTTTATGCTAGCTCGAGTTGGAGATCGCTGGAGATGCTATCACATTATCAAGATATCATCGTGGGGTAAAAGTGAATACAGACTCTTAAGTTTGTGGCATGTATAGGGACTTAGTCAATTGTGTATGTGTCATTTGATTTAGCCAAATGTGTTGGTTCATAATGGTAATATGATTCATTTTGTATATGGCCATGAGATGTGGCTCATATTGGTTAATGAGTTGTAATGCCTATTTATATGTATGTGCTTATACTAAAGGTTTCATGTGATGTGGTTATGAGTATTTGGTATAGATGGATTGAGGATGTGTTGATGATAATCATGGCATGAAAGTTTAATAAGTTTAATAAGTTTAAACTAGGCAAAGTATGGTGCCTTATGCATGAATAAGATTTTATGAATTCGCTATTATCATGACTTGTTTAATGTTGTTTAAGTGCTCAATTATGCCATGAAAGATGCCATTGAAGTTGTGTTTAAGTATGTGCAAATGAGGGTGCCAATTGGTTTGGTAAATAGCCATTTTCTTGGCCACACAGGCAGAGACACGGCCGTGTGTCTAAGCAGTGTGGAGGACACTGCCCCGGACATGGGCGTGTGCCCAGGGCATGTGAAGTCTGCATTTATTTTTCAGAATTTAATTAGCCACACAGCCTAAGCACACGGGCGTGTAACCCTATTTTGTTGATGACATCATAAATAGAGAGTTACACGGGCTGAGGACATGGCCGTGTGTGACCACACGGCCTACCCACATGGGCGTGTCCCAAGCCTCACAGGCGTGTGACCCCTGTTTTGTTGAAATGTTTTCTAAGTCTTCTTAAAGTTTCCTAAGTTCTCGGTTTAGTCCCGAACAGTTCCCAATGATTGTTTTGGGCCTCGTGGGCCCATATAAGGGACGATTTGCATGTGAATGAGTGATTTTAAATTGAATGAAATTTTATAACTCGATTTTTTTATAAATGTTTATGTTTAAGTTCGGTAATGCCTCGTATCCTGTCCCGGCGTCGGACACGGATAAGGGGTGTTAGAATAGGTTTCATCCTCCTTAGGTATTTTAGGGAGTTTAGTTCATAATGTAAAAGGAAAAAATCTCAAAATTATGAAAACAAAAAGACATAATGAACCCAAAAACTTCGAGAGAAATTGGTTGGAGATCTTCAATCTTAAAGGAGATCCTACTTCTGAATTGATTCCGATGGCTTCCTTCGAGTAATTTCTTCGTTCTACTCTGCGTATCCCCTTAGGTCCTCTTCTAGTGTGTATTTATAGACTTTAGAATGCTCAGAAACCCTAAAAATTGGCTTTTTCTGTGTGTTTGGGAAACAGGGAGTGATATCGACACAGGCAGGCACATGGGCGTATGGCCAGCCCGTGTGGAAATGCCCAGGCTGTGTAGATCTTGGAAACAACTCTTTTTGCTCAAATTTGGCTCGTTTTTCACTCTTTTCGCTCCCCTATGCTCACCTAAGTATAGAAACATGAATTTAAAGGATTAGGAGCATCAAATTCACTAATTCACATAATAATTCATCCAAAAACGCATCAAGAATGGGATTAAAAACATGTTACTTTTATGGCTTATCACATATTAATCTCATCAGCAGACCGCTTAGTGTCCAGAATGTCATAAAATTGAGCAACATAATCAAGATACTCAAGGCGTTTCCTCCTTAAAACTCCCTCCCTTCTATTTGAATTAGGTGGTGCATATCCTTATTTTTAGTTCATAATATTTCAACCAAAATTTATTTAATAAATACTATCTATCTATCCGATGACAAATTGGTTAACCATGGATATGAAATATGAGTATGCATATTCTTTTACTCTAAACTGTTGCTTCATTGATTCCATTAATTGGAAAAGAAAGCCACCAAGATCATACAACAAAGAAACATTAGACCCTTAAGAAAATGCACTTGGAACAAACTAAAACCCGATACTAAACGCCTCCTAAAAAGATACATTGATACTAAAAGCAAAGCCTAGTACCTTGGCATCATTAAACAGAAGCAACTCATTACACTAGGAATGCAACAATTGAAATGTTATAAAGCTTTAAAAGCACAAGCCAGTGAATTGTAAGATAATTTTTTATATGAAACATTCCATTCCACATAGACAATGTAATAAAGGTTATATAACACAACAAGGGAACTTTACCATAGAGGAAATTTTTTCAATTTGACTTCTTAACAGTGAGAGAGAGATTTGCGTAAAGAAAAACAACATTGCATGTAACACCCCAAACCCGGCCCACAAGCCTTGACCGGATCTGGTATGTCACGGAGTAAAAACTTTTTGAAACGTTTTGAAAATTTCGTGTTCACAGTGGAAATCTGAAAATATTGCTGAATTTGTAAAACAACGTTTGCTAAAACTAAGATGGTTTGGTTTGATAACCACGATGGGGTTGAAAACTTTTTCTTTTCCTTTGAAACCATTTGATCATTTAGATTTTTAGAAATGTCGGGGTTATTAATAACTTGGTAAAATTTGCTACCCGATGGTAACGTCCTTGAAAATGCGTACGAGTACTAATTTTGAAAACGTTGCTTTTACCGATTCGCTTAACAATTCATAAGTTCGTTAGAAATAAGGTAAAAACTACTTAATCATACGAATAGTAATAAAATAATAAGCGGCCATATTACAACCCAATCGAATTTAGCAAATAGTAAACTTTAATGGTATGAAATAAGACTTCTAAACCGAGGAACAAGCATGGCCACCTCGAGTCCTTTCCGGCTCCGTCTCCGCGATCGACTCACCTGAAAAGATAGGAAACGGGGGGGTGAGTCACCAAGACTCAGTACATAGTTAATACACATGTCCCCACATACGGGCTTAGCCCATATCCACAGAACAAACATATACATGAGTATGCAATTATGAAGCCCAACCTAGCCATCCATACTCCTTTTTCTACCCCGTGTGGTACCAAACCACTGGTGGTGCCAAACCACTGGTGACTTAAAGTCACGATATCCGTCAATACGTGTGGTGCCAAACCACTGGTGACTTAAAGTCACGATATTCGTCAATACGTGTGGTGCCAAACCACTGGTGACTTAAAGTCACAATATCCGTCAATACGTGTGGTGCCAAACCACTGGTGACTTAAAGTCACGATATCCGTCAATACGTGTGGTGCCAAACCACTGGTGACTTAAAGTCACAATATTCGTCAATACGTGTGGTGCCAAACCACTGGTGGTGCCAAACCACTGGTGACCCGAAGTCACAATCAAATGATGGGGCCAACCCATCGTGTGATACCAAATCACTGGCGTCGATCCCGTATCTCAAATGTGGGGCCAACCCACGGTGGTACTAAGCCACAGGGACGAGACGCTATGAGGTGCCAAACCTCTGGAGGTACCAAACCTCTGGTGACCGTAGTCACAATCTGTTACCAAAACACTGGTGTCCGTTGACACGAATATCACTGCCCCCTCCACTCATTTATCCCACATCATCATGCTCACATAACAAGTATCATGATCCCATATATCATGCATTTGTATATAGCATAACATTTAACAGCATATGATGGCATACACAACATATATCATAGATCGAGTATTAGGGGACTTACCCGAAAACCAAGCTTATGCCCACAAGGCAAAGATACTACATGATAGGTGATAAAATATCATTATAATAACAATTTATACTAGTAAAGTGTGTAGGAGCTTACACACCTGATTAAACGATCACCCACCTTGTGTATCCCACATCTTAGCCCTTATTTCGGCTAACATGCACAACATGTACATATACAATAACATACATAAACCAGCAAGAGAACAGTGCGATAACTACGCACCTGACTATAGCGATATTCTGATTTATCGATTCTAACATCAACTAAAGTCCTGAAGCTTCTGTTATTTATCGATTTGCCCCTAGAACACATAACCGAAATCGGTTACACTTAATACCAATAACATGGTCTTAGGCCGAATATCAAGGGTCATATACCTAGCTTATTTCGATCTCGAGACATCACTGGTTTCTGTCGATTAGCTCCCAAAGATATCGAAATTCCTATTAAAATTTTGTTAAAATCAACTATTACATAAATCTATGAACAGAGTTCTTGGCCGAAATTTACACTTACCATTTTCTTGAATAGTCAAATCTTGAAAACTCCTTTTTAGAACCTTAATACTCCATGATGCTTGTGAAGTCCCAAAAGAGTGTAAGTTTCGGCTTCTAGCTTGGCTTTAAAAGCTTGTGGAATAGAAAACAACACTTAATATTTGGCTAATACGAGAGTAAAGACTGGTCTTTTGGGGAGATGATGATTTGACCAAGCTAACAAGTAGGAAGATAAAGGATAAAAATTCAAATGGTCTTTAAGCTCTTTAAGGTTTCGGTCCTAGACAAAAGAGAGTGTAAGCTGAAACTATGTAGCTTTTCTCAAAATTCGGTACCCATGCTAGCATACTTCAAAGCCGAAATGCATAAAGCAAGGAAATGATAAACCATTTCAACAAATTCGGCCATGCACACTATGGAAAGGAAGAAGAGCAGCCTCAGGAGTTCTACATTCGGCTAGGCTTCAAGAGCAAAGAAAGAAACAACAATTTGCATGTTTTCCGCCATACACCAAAAGCAAAGCAAACAAAAATGTTGGTCATCCTTTCTCAAACACAAGGCCGGCCAACCTTCACGCATGCTGTCTTTCTCTTCTTTGTTAATTTCCAACAATTAAAATAATACCCCTGCCGCACATGCCTTCTTTCCCCCAAGCAAAGAAAACCCATCATCATAAAAATATTACTTGTTTATTCCTTATTCCTCCACCTTATCCATCCTTTCATAAAATAATAATAATAACTATTATTAAAAACCACCCATTACCATTAAAATAAAACTAAGTAATGATAATAATAATACATATCATCCTGTTATTCTAAGCAAACAAAACAAAAAATATAATAGTAATATTAATAAACCATCCCAAGATATAACCCATACTACAACATTTTCTATACTTTAAAATATTAATAATAATAATAATAATAATATAAATATATATATATATATATCTACCCACCCCAAGGCACAATCGGCCAAGCTATCCATGTGATGGCTCCCATCACCAAAAAGAATAATGATAAAAATAATAATAATATAAACTTTCCCATGCCTTAAAATTTATTAAAACACAATAAAAATAACCAACCCATCCTCTAACTCTTTCTTCAACAAATAAAATAAAATAAGTAATAGAAAAAAAAAATAAAAGAGCAATGCTCCATACTTCCAAAATATTAAAAAAAAAGAATAAAAGAAGAAGCAACCCCTTTGTTCTTCATGCGTGGGTGTTGCATGCGTGCATGCTTGCTGCAGGCATTTAATGCCCATGCAGCTCACCAGCTCCCACGTCGGTCCAAAATAAAATCCCGCAGGTGTGCCTCCAACGTCTCGAACCTGAGACCTAAAGCAACTTGCCCAAACGTCCAGCCACTTCCGCTAATAAGACTTCCGTGCCATAATTCGTCGCGCGTTTCTTTTAAACTATTCTTGGGGGGTTTCCTATGCCTTAGCGCTGGAAGCAAAAACAACGTCTCGTCTGCGACTCCCAGGACTCGAACGCGAGTCCTCCCAGTCGCAGCTTCTCAGCAAGGTCCCTAACCGCTCGTCCACTTGAATTTCATGCTAGCAACACATTGAAAAATTCTTGTAAACCCTTCTTTCTTTGGCTCCCTTAGCCTAAATCGCCAAAACCCAAAATAAATTACCAGCGCGCCTCCACTAGGACTCGAACCCTCGACCTCGAGAGCCCTCCTGCTGCTAGCGTCCTCGCCAACTCGCCCAGGCGCCGTTTTGTGACATGGAACACCCCGATTTTCTTTTAAAGCCTCCTTAGCCGCGCCTCATAATGCAAAAAAAAAAAACAAAATTTTCTCCCTTTGCTTCCCTTGCAACTCGAACCTCCTCCCTTCTTGCACAGGCTTCCCAGACCCTTAAAGCAGCGCCCCAAGCCACTTTACCAGGGCATTTTATATGCCACAATTTTACAAAAGTTTTACTTAAGGCCTCCCTTAACTAATTTTCCATTTTTAACCCCCCCTAATTTTCAAAATTTCCAAAATTCTCCCATTTTATCCCCGAGCTTTAATAACCCCTAAAACTCATCAAAACAAACCTTAAGGCCTATCGACTCGTGAATTTTTGCTCCAACGCACAGCCCCTAATTTAGGATATTACATTGCAACCCATGTTAGCATTTCAACTAATTTACGTTAAGAAATCTAAGCTCAGCAATATGATCATTCATAAGCATGGGCAAACAAATTGTAACATTTTTGTTCCATAACCTTTATGAACTCCCCACGTTTAGTAACCCGTTTTGAACCCTTGTGATGCGTATGATTCCCCAACAACAATGCCATGATCAAATTACAACATATACCAAAATATCAGACGTTTTTAGGGAAAATAGGTACATACTATGATCTAAGCACAAAGATGAAATGATCATCTTCCAAAAGAAAAGGAAATCAGGTTATGCCATTCATATGAACCTAACATGTTGTTATTGTTTTAATATATTATTTGAATTTTATTATATTTTTTTTATTCTCGTGTCATACTATTATTGTTATTTTTCTCATGAAAAATGAAGAAGAATGCAAATATGAATAGATATCTAAATATATTACGGTTATATTTTTACTTTTATTTACTTAAATCTTTTATGTCTAATTTAGTAATTGTTACTTGAATATTTTGATATTAATATATCATGCATTTATTTTTTTTACAATGTTTAAAAAAAATGAATAAAACGATATTTTAAGATCATCGTAATTTGGGTAACGGAAACTTAATTATGTCATATATCACTTTTAAGGCCATATTTGAAAATATAATAAAATTATAATCATGGGTTAATGAAATGATCATATATGTTAATTACATAAAATTTAAATAATTAATATTTTTAATATTTTATAAAATCTTTTCAAATTTTAACTTTAACTTTGTATCCATCTTAATATAAGCCATCATAATTCTCAAATTAAACATTTATGTTATTTTCTTTTTACTTTCTTAATTATAATATCGCTGAAATATTATAAAAATTATATTAAATTTTAACAAATAAATATAAAATACTAAAATTTATATTACGACATTGTTGAAAACAAAATTATATTATAATTTAATCCGTGCATCGGGATAAAAAGGCAAGTTTATTATAAGGACTCTTTGTACTTAATTTTAATTAATCTCTTAAAATAGATATCTTTTCAAATAAAAATTAATTAAAATAATCTTAAGTTTAAGATTCTTGTAACACCCCGTATTTGAGAAACTCGAGTAATGAATATTACATTTAACACTCAACATTTTTTTTATATCAAATACTTATGATTTGGGCCCTTATCAAAGTCACATTATTCTTTTTAGAATTTAATTAGACTAACAATAAAGTTTAATTCTATTCCAAACTTGTTTCAAGTCTTTTTTTTTTGCCCAACTTAAGATTTTCAATTCTAAGTATGTATGTCTCGAGATGTGTCATGTTATTGTAAAACTTTAGCTTTGAAGTTGTCATGTCTCAAGACAAATGAGTGTATGTCTCGAGACAAAGAGGCTTATGTCTCAAGACAAGACCTTGATATTGTAGCTTTTTAGCTTTGAAATTCGTGTCTGGAGATGTGTCTCTAGACTTGAAATAGGGACCTGAAAATTTTGTTTTCAAACACTAACAAATCATACCAAAACTGTCCACGGTCATTCCAAACAATAACCAAAGCTCATAAAGTATGTAATACCTCATATTAACCATTATAAACACATTAAACTCAAATATTAGAACAACTAGACACTTTCTTACTTCATTAGATAGGTACATGTCATACCCTATACCATGAAATTTATTTCATACTCCTTTTCTCGCAAGATTTGATGATGTGATGAGATTTGTCAAAGTCGCTACTTTGAACGAGAACTTCAATTCGATCTCTCACACGCAGTTAAAAAAATAACGTGTTAAGCTCGTGAAGGCTTAGTAAGTACCCATGAATTCATATATTATCATTTCTTTGATTTTTATTTATCATAAACATTATTACTGATATAATTCATGAATATATCTTAATAATCAATAGGTTATTCCATATTTACAAGATTTAATTATACTTTGATTCACTAATTTTATCATTTCACTGATTAACAGAAACAAAACTTTTATCAAATTCACTTACCATGACTTTTTAGCCAATGATAAACATGTTTGAACCAGATGGATAGACGAAAGATAACACGATACACGAAGCACATAAGTGCTGAGAGCACGGGCACCAAAGTACAATATCAGAACAAAACAGAGTAGCACCGAAATGCATGTCATGATTAACACGGGAGTGCTCGGGTTCCTATGGCATGCCAACTATATCTACGAAATTCAACACTAGTCTACATGGACATTTCACGATACCAAATTTACAATAATTAATCATGAATGCTTTATTTCACGATTATTACGATTTCATTACACTTTCTCATTCCTTTCATTCGGGTTTATTATTTAACATTACACGTACATATAAGTTCAAGCATTAAGATTTTCAAAAATATTATCTTTTCATTTTCATCTTTATTCATGTTAATATATATATTTCACAATTTAACTACACTTTTGCACTTCTTTAATTTAATCCTCATTTTTCCATGATTAAAGAATAATTGTAATTTCATTTGTAAAAATCACAAAACTTTATTTAGTAAATTATTAATTCACAATGCACCTTATATTTCGTGTTCTCTATATCATTTTCACTTATCAAATAATAACATATAAAAAATTCACGTATTTTTTAATTTAGTCCTTTTTACCATGAAATTCAATATGCATTATCACATATCACTTTAATCCATTAATTCATCAGAATATATTATTTTTAATGTGAGTTCACTTTTCTTATTTCAATAATAAATTTCACAAAGTTCATGATTTAGTCCTTAGCATCATGAACATACAATATTTATTATAATTTAATTTCAACATCACTTTATGTCTATTTCATTACCATATTTCACTTCAATTATTTCACATATCAAATTATTTTACACTTCATTCTACTAATTTACCACAACTTTCACAAAGTTCACATTTTAATCCTCAAGTAACAAAAGAATTCAAGGATACTTACCTCTCTTCAACCTTAAATCACTTGTTTTTTCTTTTCTTTGTTACTTGAATCACTTCCTCTATCTCTCTCTCCAGTAACATGTCAAGAACATAAAATTTTTCATGAGAATTCTCTATTTTAACATCACTTCCTTACTTTTCTAACAAGATTAAACTTAAAAACTGTAACACCCCAAACCCGGCCTATGCGTTAAGTCCAGATTTGGCATGCCACACAAATCGAACTTTCATCTAGTCGTCAATAATTTAAGAAAACAAATCTTCAAAACGATTTTGGAGATGGAGTTTATCAAAAATCGAGATTAATTTGAAATCCATGATTTTGAAAACATCAGAGTTTATAATTTGATTTTCAGAGAGATAATTGGTTGAAATAAATTCATAAAAGAGTTTTCACAGAAATGTTATGAGTTAGTGATATTTAAGAAAAACCCCCTTTTTATACGCAAGTTTAAGAAAACATTTATAAAAATTAAAACAGCCCCATTTAAGTATCTAAAACATATTAAAATCCATCCACGAAATAAAAATCCATGAAACAATACCAGAGGCCTTATTACATTGCAACTGAAATAATACTTAAATAAATATACTTAAAAGAAGTTCAAAGTTTATATAAACCATCATTCGTAGTATGGCCTCCTCACGAAGTCATCCCCGGCCCAAGCCTCTATCAATTATCATTACCTGAGAAGGGTAAGAAAAACGGGATGAGTTACTTAGAACTCAGTGTGTAACCCACTTACCGTGTCCACTGGGCCAGAATCATTTAAGCATATAATTGGGCTTGAGCCCATTTACAAATGTACAATATATATCAAATATAAAATGCATGTGATATGCAATTCCCAACCAAGCCTAAATTTCCATCCGCTACACACTACCCGTACCAACCAGCACACCTGTGGGGATCAAGTCAACCCCCCCGCCAACACACCAATCGCAGGCATAAAGCCATTTAAAATGTTTGTGGCTGAGCCACCCGAACTAGATTGTGGCAGAGCCACCAAAACTTCTCTTCAATTTTTATCCCAACCCATGCAATCATGTATGCATATACAATGCATAACAATATTCATATAACAAATTCAACATAAGGCCCATACTACAAGTTGGCCCATTAAGCAATCTAGCAATTTGGCCCATTAATCAATCTAGCAAATTTGGCCCATTAATCACATGAGGCCCTTTTCAAAATTTTCACACTTGGCCAATTTATCAAAATAATTCGTATGGCCCAAAATATCACATGGGGCCCAAAATATCACTTTTTAACCAATTAGCCCATTAAGGGCAATTCCGTAATTTCCACAACTTTAATACTGATTTCATGCATTTACACAAAAAGTGTTAATATACTGTATTTTCAAATTTTACCAACTTTACGATTTTTATTCTATTTGCTTACGGTACAATATCTAACCCATGAGATAAGTGTGAAATTACACACCTGATTATGGTGAGAAGTATACTTTCCCGCTCGTCGATACCTAAATACGTGACACGCTTGATTAGAACACTAATACTTAATATAAATTTATACTAAAGATAAGCGATCTAGATCTTTACCCTCGGAATTTCGAACAACAACTATTTGTGGTTTCTCCCCGATTGATGGTTCATAACCCGTTGAAGAACCACGAACAGTCAATGGCTCAGGAGTACGAATGACTTCAAATAATTGATTTTCACTAGATGAGGGTCCACAACCCGGTGGAAAATCTCGGATTGCCGAAACAGCCCTTCGCTTGAATCTAGAGGGAATAGCGAATCCACCCTTCTTCCGAACACTATTCACCACTCTTTTTGACCCTATCTTGATTGCCTTAAAAAATTTCGAGTGATTCCCAAAAGAATCCCTATATAAAACTTTCGATTATTTCAATCTCGATTGATAATCATTGGTAATATTGAGGGTGATCATGAAATTCATGAAGAGTTCCCCTTTTACCTTGAAAGTTAGGATCCGAACTTGAATGACTTCAAGACTACTTCGAAAAGATGATGATTCGGCCCTCCACTATTTCACTAAAAAAATAACGAAAGAAATCATCTAAGTGAGTGATTGGTCATTCGATTTAAAAGACTCTTCCAAGCCAATCTATAGATTCGGCCAAGGTGACCAAATAGAAAAAAGAGAAGACAAAGAAAATGATTCTTACCGATGATCCCAAAGTTTGAATAGAAGAAAATGATTGAGAATAAAAGCTATGAGGAATGGAAGATTCGGCTATGATATATCAAAGAAAGGAAAAAGATATGGCTATGGAGATGGTCTCTAACATTCGGCCATGGAAGAAATATGTTTAAAGGATGAGAAAAATGGAGATAGAAAGAAAATAATGATGAGAGGTTTATGATTCGATTTTCAAAGGTAAGAGAAAAGCAAAGAAAAGGGTTTGGGACAATGGTGCATTCGGCAATGGGGAAGAAGGAAGAAAAGAAATGGCTTTTGTGTTTGATTTTTACGGCACTAGGAGAGGTTGCCAACTATGACCAAATGGTCAAAAAGAAATGACCAAAAGAAGCAAAGCAAGGATGTTTTCTCCAAGCATGATGCACATTCGACTATGAGAGAAAAATGAAAAGAAAAATATGTTTTTGGGAGAACAAAATGACCAAATGAGATTACACACTAGCTACCATCCTTACCAAAGTCTACCACCAAAAATTCGGCCTCCCCCTAGTCCATAAAACCGTCCAAGTTCATGGACAAGCTTGGCCATTCCAACTTTCCAAAACACATCCCTTAAGAGGTGCCTTGTGTTCCCCCTACCTTCCATAAGCTTAGGATTTCTTTCCCCAAGTTCAAGCTTACCTTAACCATTAGCCACCTTACCATAAAAGAAATAGTCCAACCTTACCATAAATAAGGCTTGACCGACACATGCTATAAAGGTGCAAAAATAAAAATCACCAAAATGCAATCCACGGAATTCAAACCTCTTCCCTCAAGCAACACTTATGGCGCCAACTCCATTTTACTACTAGCTCATCTTATGCTAGTTTTTGACACTTAATTTCCTTAAACATCAAGGTAACTTGTTCCACTTCAATAAAATAATCATTACTAAAATTTATTCTAATTCCGAATAAATCCAGAGCCTTCTCAAGACTATATTAAACACACACAAATTAAATCATTCACAAGCTAAGCACCAAAAATATGCAACATATCGATACTCAAATTTTTAGGATGTTACAAAAACATGATGAAACCATGAAATTCGTACCTTGTTCTCTTGATTTCAAGCCTTACCTTTATTTTCTCTCTCTTGCAACATGAATATCCAATTTTCCTTCTTGAAAGTTAAGTTTACTAGATTGATGGAGGCTTGATTTTACTAAAAATTTTAATAGAATTTCAAGGAAAGGACCAGATTGCAAAGAGAAAAAAACTCATTTTCTCCATAGATGATGGTGGCGTGAACTTGAAAGAAAGATGGAGAGAATTCTTTTCTTTCCATCTTTACTTATTTTTTGAATGTATTTTCCATCTTTTACTTAATCATTAATCGATATAAAAATATCTTAAAAAAATAATAGTAGAATAATAAAATATTTTAACCAATAAGATTTCTACACCAAAAATCCTTAATTATTACACCTCCATAATTGATAATTATCCAAATTGAGAAATAATCAATTTGCCTTTCAAAATTCTCTACAGTTTCATTCTTGAATCACTATTCACTTTTAGTAAAGTTGCAATTTAGTCTCTCATCTTTCTCCACTTATTTAATTGGGCCTCTACTTACCAATTTTGTGTGAAAAATAAATTTTAGGTTATTTTCACTTTTGGTCTTTCAACTTTCCCATATTTACATTTAACCCCTTAGATTTTGAATAATTATATTTGGGCACCAAAAATTTTCACTTCTCTAGAATTTAGTTCTTTCCTTAAATTAATATATCACGACATACTTCTTAATTCAATTTTCCTTTAGCATCCATCGATCTTCTTTTCTATAATTTATATTTATTATTTTACTTTACCGAGAAATTCATTATACACAATTCTCACTTAATACTACTTTTATAACATAACGATTTTAAGGTTGTTACAATTCTTGTGCACCACTCTATCTTCCATGCTAATTCTTTCTAGTAATCCATATTTCAACTTGTTCTTCGACACATTGGATAATTATTGTACCTACATAGAAAACGATTAATTAAGTGGCAAAATTAGTAGAACTCATGTCCAAAATTAATAAAAATAAATAGTAAAAATATGTCAATTAAGCATATTATAAAAGTAATGAAAACATGCTAATTGTTTTGATAATTTAAATATAATGCTAATAAAAAAAATCCTAATCATTATTAAAGCATTTATACAAACTATAAAAATTGATATATTGTAAATTAAACTTTGCACTGTTTAATTTTTTTTATTTTCTTAATAGTAAATAAATGCATTATAATAGTTCGTAAAATGTATAATTAATAATAAATAATTAAAATTTATTATTTAAAACTAAATTAATATATATTTAGTTTTTTTAATGGAAACATAATAGTTTTTTTTTGAGTAAAGAAAACATAACAGTTTAAATAAATATAACGCTTAACTTTTTTATTTATTATATAACTTCATTTAATAAATTCTTTTTAGTGAAATCAAAATTCTTATTTATAAGAATGATAAATATTTTTATCAAGTAAATTTATTTAATAAACTATTTTAGTAAAATTAAAAATCTTATTTTTAAATTTAGTAAATCTTATAAATAATAAAAATAATTTAAATGGAAAATTAAGTAAAATAATGAACAACAAAGACTATATTGGTCAATTAAAAAACTCCTCCAAACACATGCTTTTATATATACTAGATTATAATGTTAATTGTATTGCAAGTGATTTTACATGTGTATTTTTTAAAAAAATTAAATAATGTATTTTTAGTTATTCTACTTGGTATATTAATATTTATTATTCGAATTCTTGAGCAACATTAAAATATATTAACTTATTTCACAATTTAAAATTATAATAATTTTTAAATAATAAGTATAACATTTTTACTATATTCAATAGATAATATTATTTTACTTCATATAATTAATACAAAGCAACATTATTAAAAATAATAATTAATAGATATTAATTATTTATTATTCAAATGTAGTGCTAATAAAAAAATTCTAATTATTATTAAAGTATTTGTACAAACTATAAAAAAGAATATATTGTAAATTATACTCGTTCACTGTTTTATTCTTTTCTTAATTGTTAATAAATTAATCATAATTATTCATAAATAATATAATTATAATATATTAGAATATGTAAATGTATTGTTTATAAAATTTATATATGAAATATAAAATCATTTATTACATAAATAACTAAAATTTGATATTTAAAACAAATTTATTTTTTTATTTTTACTTTTTTTTTGTTAGTGAGAACATAATTTAAACAAAAATTAATTCAATATAAAGTTTATCCTTTTTATTTATTATATAAATTTATTTTAACAAAACAAGTTATTTAAAATTTATATAATAATCCATGTTTTGGGTTCTTTGACGATGGATGTTGAGTGAAAAGAAATGTTTTTTTGTTTTTTTTTTCAATGAAAAAACGAGGTTGTAATGGCTATATTTTGGGCTCTTTCAGATGGATTATTAATCTTTTTACTCTTTATTTGTGTCGTCTACCTCTTATATTTGAAGCTTATATGTTAGGGATTTGCCTTCATTAGAGCTTTTGTTAGATTCAAGGGTTTAGGGTTAAACTATGGGTGAAATTCAAAATTTATGCGGATTTCCATTGTTAGTATCACCTATTGTGTTTTTATATGCATCAGTTTTCACCTGCACCAATATCACCTGTGATTCTTTCATTTTCTTGTTTTTAGCGTAAGGAGTTGCAATGTAGAGCAACCTTTCTTCGGATTCATCTTTGAAATACTCATGAGATTACTAGTTAAATCTATTTGTCAGTTCAAATGTGTTTGAAAGCTCTGGTGTTTGCTTATCTCTGATCCCATATTCATCAAAAGGCATCTCAATTTAGCAATCATAGATAAAGACATCGAGCACCAGAGGTAGAAGCTCATTCTCCGCTCGAGCTCAAAACCGTCTCTGTATCATGTGGAGTGTGATGCTATGACATCTAACGATGTCATGGCGGTGAAGCTCAATTTTCCATTGATAAGGAGTTCATTTGACAAAGTCAAGTTCATTAGCTCCTTTAATGGCCTTTTATGCATATCTCTCGAATCGGAAAGACTTTTTATGTTCAACCCTGCTACAAGGGAGCTGAAAAGAATACCCAACTTATACATCGACATCAACTGGTCCTTAGATGATCATGTTTCTCGACGCCCAATATATGGTTTCAGTTATAATCACTCTTTTGATGATTACAATGTTGTCAAAATCATGTATGAATCCATTGTCTATGTCTATTCATTGAAAACAGATACTTGGAGAAGAGCCCAAAGATTCTCTTACCGTAGATTTAACAATGATTCAGGTGTCCACCTCAATGGCACTGTCTATTGGGTGTTTGCTCGAGGTAAGGATTCTCCATTAGTGTCGATGCCAAGGTTGATCGTTGCATTCAATTTTGCTGAAGGAAAGTTCTAGGAATTGCCTCGACCATATGATGATGCAGAGAATGTGACTGCAATTGGGGTTTTAGGAGGATGTCTTTGTTGGCTAGGGGAGCAACAAGCTTTCTGGGTTATTATTGGTGTAATGAACAGCAAGCAACAAATTTAGCTGAAGCTTGAGCAGCAAGCCTCGTGACTTGCAGGAGAAACAAAATAGAAAAGAAAGCAAAGTTAAGAACTATGAAGCATATGGAAGAAAAACTTCATAAGATTTCATTCAAATCTGAAAAATGGCATAATGCCAATACATAAACCAAGCTATCAGCTTGTCAAAATCAGTACGGTAACCTAACCAATACCTACTACCACTAATCAAGCTTTGAAACAAGTAAATCTTAACTTGTGCATTTGAATAAAGCTGAAATAATCAGCTCAATCATTATAAAAAATACATAAAATATCAACCTAACATAGTTCAAAAGGAACTAGATTACATTGTATTAACTAAAAATTACAAAACAAACAAAACATCTCAAGTTGCACATGCAATAACAGCTTCAGCATGGTTCGACCGCATGGCATGTGTGTTGCTTCCCTTGTTGCTGCATGTGTTGCATGGAAACTAACTTCAACACTCCTCCATAGTTTCTATGCTTGTAACACCCAGCTGCTTTCTCAATTTTATAAACCTTGACACATCAAGAGCCTTTGTGAAGATGTTCGCAATTTGCTCTTCTGAATTGCAATGAACCAGCTCTATCTTATGAGCTTGCTCCATTTCCCTTATCACATGTAGCTTAATGTTGAAGTGTTTAGTTCTTCCATGGAAAATAGTGTTTTTTTGCAATTGCAACTGTAGACTTATTATCACAATATATCTCTGTTGCTTCTCTTTGATGTAGGTTCAAATCAGCTAGAATTTTTCTTAGCCATATGGCTTGATTAACTGCAGCAGCAACGGCATACTCAGCTTCTACTGTTGATTGTGCCACAATATTTTGCTTCCTCGAGCTCCAACAAAACATCCCTGAACCAAGAGTGAAAGCATATCCAAAAGTGCTCTTCATATCATCACTCGAACCAGCCCAGTCACTGTCAGTATAGCCTATCAACATCAAACTTTCAGCTTTGTTGTATAACACACCATAGCCAAGAGTGTCTTTGATGTATCTTAGCACTCTCTTTGCTGCTTGAAGATGTTGTTCATTGCAGCAATGCATAAACCTTGATAACATACTAACATCAAACATGATATCAGGCCTAGTTGCTGTTAAATACAACAAACATTATTGTTAGCCTCCTATAGGTAGACTCACTAACTTGTTCATGAGCCCCTTGGCTTGATAGCTTCACTCGAAAAGCCATAGGAGTGCTTGTTTGCTTGCAGTTCTCCATTGAAAACTTGGATAAAACCTTCAAAACAAATGTCTTTTGTCCCAAGAAGATTTCTCCTTCTGCTTGGTACACCTCCATTCCAAGAAAATAAGTCATAAGGCCCAAGTCAGACATCTCAAACATGTCCTTCATTTTGGCTTTAAAGTCAGCCAGAACATTGTTGTCTCCTCATGTCACCAAGAGATCATCTACATAAAGGGACATAATGAGCTCTGTTTTAGCTTCATTCTTCTTGATATATAGTGTTGGTTCACTAACACTTCTATCAAATCCCAAACTAACCAAATAGCTGTCAATTCGAGCATACCAAGCTCTAGGAGCTTGCTTCAAGCCATATAAGGCCTTTTTGAGTCTGTACACCATGTGTTCCTTGCCAGACACAATGAATCCTTGAGGCTGATCAATGTATATTTCTTCTTCCAGGAACCCATTTAGAAATGCAGACTTCACATCTAATTGATGAATAGTCCACTGATTTTGTGCAGCCAAAGCAACCATCAATCTGATTGTATCAAGTCTGGCTACTGGTGTAAAAGTCTTTATGTAGTCTAGGCCATATCTTTGGCTGAATCCCTTGACTACAAGCCTAGCTTTTAGCTTGTTTAAACTACCATAAGCATTTTGTTTTGCTCTATAGACCCATTTTACACCAATGATCTTCCTATTAGCAGGCTTTTCAACCAGCTCCCATGTCTGATTCTTCTGAATCATTTTTGATTTCTTCAACCATTGCTTGCTTCTATCTTTCATCCACCTCAGCTTCTTTAAAATTGCTTGGTTCCACTATGGCAATATGTGCTCTCTCATAAATCTCAACCAAAAGTCTTGTGCCCCTGACTGGCATGTCATCAATGTCCATTTCAGGACCAATCTGATCAGGTTCAGCTTGATCAGCCATCAGCTCTTCAGAAATAGCCTCTGGCTCATTTCTTTCCCAATTCCAACATCCTTTTTCATCAAAGACCATATCTCTGCTCACTTGGATCTTATTTGTTAAAGGACCCAATATCCTATAACCTTTCTTGACTGAGCTGTAGCCTACCAGAATACCAGTTTGGGCCCTTTTTGACAACTTGCCTCTCTTCACAGCTGGTGTATGAGCATAACTCAGGCAGCCAAAGACCTTCAAATGAGCCAATGATGTCTTGAACTCGAACCAAGCCTCAAAAGGTGTCTTGTGAGCAAGTGCCTTAGTTGGAAGCCTATTCTGAATGTAGATAGCAGTGTTAACTCCTTCAGCCCACATGGTTTTGGGCATGTTCTTCTCAAACAGCAAGCACCTAGCCATATCCATTAAACTCCTATTTTTTCTTTCACTGACCCCAGGGGTATAAGTGTTAGAGAATTGGTGTTTGATACCAGCATCATCACAGAAGGCTTGAAACTGGGCTGAGGTATACTCAGTCCCATTATTTGATCTTATAGACTTCAGCTTGCATCCTGTTTCTGTTTTAGCTGCAGCTTTGAACTTCAAGAAAACTTGAGCTACCTCAGACTTATGTTTTAAGAAGAAAATCCATCAATATCTGGTATAATCATCAATGAAAATAATAGAGTATCTGTTACCACTGAGTGACTCAGTCTTCATGGGGCCACACACATCAGTGTGCACCAGCTGCAATTTCTCTAAAGCTCTCCAAGCCTTATTGATAGGAAATAGAACTCTTGCTTGGTTTCCTAGCTGACATATCTCACAAACATCATCATCATTCACTGAGTTGGTGAAGTTTTCAACTAAATTTTTACTGACCATCTGAGCCATTGATCTAAAGTTGGCATGTCCAAGTCTTTGGTGTCAAAGCTTGGAATCTTCAGTAGAGGCAATGCAGGCTGAGTGTAAGTCAAGCTTGATCCATTTGGATCAGCAATTTGGCACTCCTTGCCCTTGAATACAACTGAATAACCTTTCTTAAGCAATTGAGTAATGCTGAGAAGGTTCCTGTCGATTTCAGTTACCAACAGCACATTTGAAATGATCTTGTCACCTGTAAGAGTGCATATCAAAACATTTCATTTTCCTTCAGCCTTGATAAACTGTCCATTACCAACTTTCACTTTAGTTTTGCAGCTTCTGTCCAAAGTCTTGAAGATGGTTGCATCTGGGGACATATGGTTAGTGCAATCACTATCCAAAAGCCAACCTTTTGAGCCCTTTTTCTGACCAGCTGAGCATGAAATAGCAAAGACCTGCTCTTCATGGCCACTACTGTCCTCAGCCACTCGAGCTTTAGCCTTTTTTTGTGTTTGATTCTGCTTTGGTCTGCCCTTGTTCTTGCAAACCCTTTCAACATGCCCCATCTTCTTGCAATGTTAGCATTGTGCATCTGGTCTGAACTAGCATCTATCTTCTGAATGACCAAGCTTTTTGCAGTATCTACAAAGTTGATCACCTCTTCTTGCAACATCAAGCTTAGTTCTATTTTTCCAAGTCTTCTTGCCTTTGTTGGCAGAAGTGCTCAAAGCAAACTTGGTCTTGGCTTGAAAAACACCTTCTTGGTGCTCCTCCATTCTGCTGGCCCTTCTTTGTTCTTGTGCATATAGGGCATTAATCAACTCAGTTAGGGAAATGGTTGAAAGATCTCTTGAATCCTCTAATGAGGATATTTTTGCCTCATACCTCTCAGGTAAGGTAGAAAGAACTTTCTCCACAATACTAACTTCACTAAATTGCTCTCCAATGAGCCTTATGCTGTTTACCACAGCCATAATTATGTCTGAATATTGCTTGATAGTTTCTTCATCTTTCATTTTTAAATTCCCTAAATCCTTTCTCAAGTTCAACAACTGCTACTGCTTTGTTCTCTCTGTGCCTCGGAACTCCTCCTTGAGCTTGTCCCAAGCCTGTTTTGGTGTTTCACATGCCATGATTCTGGTGAAGATTACATCAGACACACAATTCTGAATACATGACATGGCTTTATGCCTCTTGGTCCTCTCATCTGCATGTTGCCTTATCTGAGCCACTGTTGGGTTGGCTCTGAGAGGTGCTGGCTCGACATCTGAGTTGATCACCTCCTATAGGTCGAATGCCTGCAGGTAGGTCATCATTTTGACCACCCAAATGTGAAAGCCCTCTCCATTGAAGACTGGTGGTGCAGCTGGTGAGAAGCCTGATGAAGCCATGGTTTGACAGGTCCACTAAGACAAAAGCTCTAGATACCAATTGTTGGTGTAATGAACAACAAGCAACAAATTTAGCTGAAGCTTGAGCAGCAAGCCTTGTGACTTGCAAAAGAAACAAAAGCAAAGAAACAAAACAGAAAAGAAAGCAAAGCTAAGAACTATGAAGCATATGGAATAAAAACTTCATAAGGTTTCATTCAAATCTGAAAAATGGCATAATGCCAATACATAAACCAAGCTATCAGCTTGTCAAAATCAGTATGGTAACCTAACCAATACCTACTACCATTAATCAAGCTTTGAAACAAGTAAAGCTTAACTTGTGCATTTGAATAAAGCTAAAATAATCAGCTCAATCACTATAAAAAATACATAAAATATCAACCTAAGATAGTTCAAAAGGAACTAGGTTACATTGTAGTAACTAAAAACTACAAAACAAACAAAACATCTCAAGTTGCACATGCAATAACAGCTTCAGCATGGTTCGACTGCATGGCATGTGTGTTGCTGCCCTTGTTGTTGCATGTGTTGCATGGAAACTAACTTCAATAGTTATGAAGGAATACGGTGTGAAAGAATCATGGACTAAAGTCGTGATCGGCGTCCCCTTTTTGAACTTGAGACCTTTAAGTTTCTTGAAGAATGATGAAGCTTTGTTGGTGATTAGTGAAGGATTGATTGTTTACAATCCAAGAGAAGATACACACAGGGAGATTGTAATCCATGGCATCAATGGCAGGGGGAAACTGGAAATAGAGACATATGTGGAGAGCCTTGTTTCACTTAATGTTGGAAGTGGGAGTTGAAAGAGATATCAGATTAAAATTTATGAGGATTGGATATGTTTTTAATTTCGATATAACATTTGGACTATGGAAATTTTAATTCATTATGAATATTGTTATTATATTTTGTATTTGTTGAAGATGAATCCAATTTTATATATGGATTTTAAATTTTGTTAAGTTTATTCATATTTGTAAAATTTATTTTAAATTTATTATTATTAATTTCTATTTTTTTAAAATCATATAATTTTAATTTAATATTTAATGTTTTTCAATTAAAGTTTTAAATATAGACAATTTAACCTCTTTCTTTAATGTTTATATTATAGTATATATTATTATATATTTAATTTTATATGATATAAACTATGCTATAATAAAAAAAACAACTATGCTATTTGTATTCATAAGTATCGACTTTTCTTAAAGACCTTCAAAGACTTATTGATTAACCAATAAGTGTAGGGTATAGTGAATTAATGGCAATACATATAGCATTTTCAAGGAAAAAACTTAAATTCAAATATTAGAATGATATTGTTGAAAAAGACAACAATGAACCACTAACATGTATTGATTGAAAAATTATTTTTCAGTATGTGCCTCAATTGTAATATATCTGTGTTTTGGTAGTTAAAAGTTTTATTTTGTGTGCTATTATAGCACCTTTCAATGATATTGCTCAATCTAACTTTATATTAAATTTTTAACTAAATTAGTGTCACAAGTCAACTGGATATCAACTTAGTTAAAAAATTATTAAAATACTCTTTTATATACAAAATAAGAAATATTAATAGGAGGATGTTTTTATCTTATATTTTTTAATAAAATAATACTATGAACAAATACAAATTTTAAATTTTAATATAAATATGTTTTTTTTCATCCACGTCCATTAAAAAACTTAATATGTGTCCTAGACAATAACTATGTAAGTCCTCTTTTTTAAAAACCAAAGAATTTGGAGACTAAAGAGAAAGATAGAAAAGGAGAGTATTTCACAAATATAAAAAATATATTTGTGGGATCTAATTAGAGAAAATATTTGATACTCCAAAGAAAATCAGATAAAAAAGTGAAACAAGAAAATATTAAATTCAACAAACAACCTGTTTTTGCTGGTTTTCATGGCAAATACAACATTGGCAAATTCAACAAACCAAATACGTTTTTTTTTCTTTTACGTTTGCTTTGTCTTTTTTTCTCTTCCCTTAACACAAAAATGTGGTCATTGATGACCAACAAAATCTCTGATTCTGAGTCCCCTTCCTTAATCCCCAGCCCCTTTCAGGCATGCCCCACCAATCAGGGCGGGAGTTCTTCCATGGCCCCCCCACCACCAACCCTAATATGGACCTTGCATGGCCTATTGGCAAGCTAGAAGGTCTCGATTGTGATGACATTCGTGAAGCTGCCTACGAAATATTCTTCACAGCTTGTCGTTCATCGCCGGGCTTCGGAGGACGAAATGTTTTAACCTTTCACTCTTCACATGATAATGGAGATGGAGGAAACGGGTCCGGGCCTGGCTCACCGGGCAGGCGGGTCAATAATGGGGCGGCGACCATGAACCCTACGAGTAAGATTAAAAGAGCCTTGGGGTTGAAGATGATGAAAAAAACACATTCCAGGAGGATGTCAATTTGTGCCATGGGCTTTAGCAATGGTGGCGGCGGCGGCAGTGGTGGGTCGTCACCATCATCGCCTGTCTCTCATCATGGACGTAGTGCTTCCATTTCTGGTTTTAGCCCTGCAGCTGGATTAGGGTTTTCTACGTTGAAACCGTCAAACTCGAGACGACCATTGACGTTGGCGGAGATTATGAAGCAACAAATGAGGGTGACGGAGCAAAGTGATAATAGGCTTAGAAAGAGTCTCATGACACTACAGCAAAACAGACTTTTAGCGGCGTTTTTAGTGGCGTTTTAAAGAAAAACGTCGCAAATATTATACATTAGCGGCGTTTCTGATAAAACGCCGCTAAAAAATGAGTAATAGCGGCGTTTATATAAAAAACGCCGCTAAAAATGGTTTATAGCGGCGTTTTTCCAAAAGCGCCGCTAAAATTCTGGTCTTTAGTGGCGCTTTTGGAAAAACGCCGCTATAAGTCCGGTCTTTAGCGGCGCTTTGGGAAAAACGCCGCTAAAAGTCCGGTCTTTAGCGGCGCTTTTGGAAAAACGCCGCTATAAGTCCGGTCTTTAGCGGCGCTTTTGGAAAAACGCCGCTATAAGTCCGGTCTTTAGCGGCGCTTTTGGAAAAACGCCGCTATAAGTCCGGTCTTTAGCGGCGCTTTTGGAAAAACGCCGCCAAAAGTCCGGTCTTTAGCGGCGCTTCTGGAAAAACGCCGCTATAAGTCCGGTCTTTAGCGGCGCTTTTGAAAAAACGCCGCTAAAAGTCCGGTCTTTAGCGGCGCTTCTGGAAAAACGCCGCTAAAAGTCTGGTCTTTTCTTTAGCAATTTTTTGGATTTTTTAAATTTATATATTAAATAATTTATTATATAATCGTAAAAGAGATATATTAATTTTAAAATATTAAATTAATTATCATTATAGTTTAGTAAATTTGTGAATATAAGGAGTACGCCTAGCATATTTAATTTCTTATATATATAAATTATAAATATATTTTACATTATTTAAAAGATAATAGATAAGCTTTATATATATTAAAATTAAAAAAAATTGTAACCCATGCATCTGTAGAGAAACAAAATTAAGTAAATTGCAAATGTTATTTAAATTTATTAAAATATTGAAAGAAATATTATATAATATTCAAAACTTATCTAAATAATTTAGGGTTTAAGGCTATAATTAATGGTACTTTAGTCGTTTGTATGGGCTGACTAGGGTTTCAAGTTCAGTGTTTCAAGATTTAGGAATTAAGGTTTATGGTCTATGGCTTAGAGTATAGGGTTTAGGGTTTAGGGTTAGTTATGGCTTGGGTTTATGGGTTTATGGGTTTGTGGGTGTATGGTTGAAGGTTCACAACAAGAAAACAAACTTTATATATATATTATAGTTTAAATTATTTAATTTCTTATATATATATTGAAATTATATAGTTTAAAATATTTTAGAGATAATAGATAAGCTTTTATATATTAAAATTAAAAAAATTGGTAACCCATGCATCTATAGAGAAATAAAATGTTATTTAAATTTCCTGAAATATTGAAAGAATATATATTATTTAAAATTTATCTAAAAAATTAAGGGTTTAGTGGTTTGTATATGCTGACTAGGGTTTCGAGTTTAGCATTTCAAGATTTAGTGTACTTTAGAGTTTATGGTTTACGGTTAGTCTTAGGATTAGGGTTATGGCTAGAGTTTATGAGTTTATGGGTTTGTGGGTGTATGGGTTTAGTGGCTTGTATGTGCTGACTAGGGGTTCGAGTTTAGCATTTCAAGATTTAGTGTACTTTAGAGTTTATGGTTTACGGTTAGTCTTAGGATTAGGGTTATGGCTAGAGTTTATGAGTTTATGGGTTTGTGGGTGTATGGTTGAAGGTTCACGGATTTAGGGTTTATGGTTTATCAAATGAAGACAGAATATCAAATTTGATTTAATCAATAAAAAATTATAAAAATATATGCTACAAAATGGTGAGATTGCATTTTTTACTTACAAATTAATTTCAGCCCCTAACAAAATCTGATTGTGCATCTGTTTATCCCTAAACCCTAAATCCTAAACTTTAAACTTTAAACGGTAATAATTTAGGGTTTATAGGTTAAAAAGATAGAAGTTAGGGTCTAGAAGTTAATGAGACAGGGGTTAGGGGTTTAGGGTAACTAGTCTGAAAAATATATCTTAATAATTCGAAATACTATTATTAAAATAAATTTAAAGTCTTTGGGGGTATATGACTAATTTGTTTTAATTTATATATTAAATAATTTCAAATTTTAAATAATTTTCAAGATTTCAAATTTTATCTAATTATTTTAAATCTTATTTAAATTTTAAAAAATATTTATTTAAATAAAAAAATTAGAATACTATTATTTAAAATAATTTTAAAGTTTTTTAAGTATATAACTAATTATTTTTAATTTATATTTTTTTAATTTATATATTAAATAATTTTAATTTTTATGTTTTAAACTAAAAACGGCTTTAGAGATATCCCTTTAGCGGCGCTTTGATTAAAAACGCCGCAGATGTTAAATAATTTTTGCGCAAAACTCGTTTTGCTCTCTTGTTTTTTACCCACACGATAACACTTACATTTTTCCCAATTTCGTTCTCCCTAGTTCATTTCCCCCCTTTTCCCTACTCCTAAATCCCTAAAGTATTACTCCATTATCAGATCCCCTCAAGTCTTTCTCCTTCATCATCGTCTAGTTCTCTTCTTCTTTTTCTTTGTGTGTTCTTCTTTTTTGGGGGTAAAACAACCATTGAATTGAAGCTCAGTGGACTCTTTTTATCCACACCCTTCTTATAAACTTAGGAATTTGTTGGATTTTCGGCTCTTTCTATAGAGATTAATAGTGTTGCAGTCAGAGCAGATCCATGGCCTTTGAGCAATATTATGCTCAGGAATGGAAGTAGATCCATGGCCTTTGAAAAATTTCATCTTTAACAATGGATTTGGACCCAGAAGATGTTTTCAAGGACGAAGAAGACGACCCAGATAACGAATTCTTCCAGGTTTTCTCTCATTCTCTTTATTTTCTTCTATATTCTTCTCCATGGTTAAGAAACGCGAGATTGTTGTTTTTGTCCATGGTTATTTTCTTCTATATTCTTCTCCATGGTTATTTTCTTCTAGGTTGTTTTTGTCCAATATTTGCAGCAAAGTGAGAGTTCCAAAGAGTATGTTGTTTACTTGGTTGATGCTTCTCCGAAAATGTCAACACATGTCCTGGTGTAAGTTTTTATGTATAATCAAAACAGATAAAGAATACCCATTTCCTTTTCTCTACAGTTTTTTTAGTAATTGGAGTTTTCTTTTTTCTTTCATGGATTAATACCGTAATCAAGCTTTTCCGTAATGGATATGTTTTTTGATTAACTTGTTTTTCTTCTTCTTCTTTTTCTATTTGAAATGTACTGACTAGCTGTTGATTTTTTCTTTTTCTTTTTTATTTTTCCATATGTTTATCAGTTACATGTATCTCATTTAAGCTCTAGAATTTTACATGGCTTTGACTTTGCTTATTTATTTTGCTTTAGCTATTAAAAGAAAGATATTTGATAAACGATCGGATAAAATCGAAGAGAAAGCTAGGGTTTCTACCGATGAAGCTATTGGTTTTATGGATTTGAAGTGCGTGATATGGTTTTAGAGACTAATTGACCTGTTTTTTTACCCTAAATATCTTAAATACCAGAAAACAATTTCTCTCTTTCCTTTTTCTTTTTCTTTTTTTTTTTTAATTTCAATTTTTCTGGGGATTTTTGAATCTGAGTATTTCTGAAAATGGGGAAAAACCAAGCCTACGAGGCTATGCAAAGAGCCAGGCTTGGCTCTGCCTCTGCTGGCCCTGAAGAGATCGAGGATGGCATGGTTTGTACCCTTCCATGTTCAAACAATTCTATATATAAATATTCGCTTTATGTTGTTACCTGCGCTTGTTTTTTCGTCTGGGTGCTTTGTATTTCTTGATTTATTTCCATTTCATTTATATTGGTGGATGTGTTTCTTGGTTGGTGCTTCCAATGTTTGGGAATTTACTTTTGGGGTCTTCTAAAATCTTTTTTGACTTGTCTTCTGTCAAATTGTTAGGTTAAATTTATGTAGTTTATTCAGTGTTGGTAGTTGGAACTTAGAAGTGATTTAGCGAAGCATTAATATTATACTTACTAATTGTTCAAATATCACAGTTTAACGTTAGTTTTTCATATTCCAGAATATTAGTAACAAAACAAAACAGTCTCTCTTTTGCTTTGGCTTTGCTTGGCCTGGCCTTCTTCTCCTTTTGCCTTTTCATTATTCTTTATTTCTATGTTCAGCTTGCTCTCATGTGGGTTCCCATTATTCACTGCAACTAAAAAGCTAACCCAGGTTTCTAACTATCCCTTTTGCCTTTTTCGTTTACACCTGTAAGTTCTTCTCTGCTCATCTCCTCGATAAATTTTGGGTTCAAAAGCATATTTCTTTTCTACTTCAGATTTCAATTTGGCTGGTTATTTTCGTTATTTGATATGTTATATTTTAAGTTCATTCAAGTTTCTTATCTGGGTTTGTGTTGCTTGATTCAGTTTTGTACTAAGTGGAGTTGTATTTTCTTAGTTTGGGGAACAAGGAAATAAAAACCCTTTTAGCTACAAGATTTTTAAGAAAGATAAAGAGCTTAACGGCTGTTGGTAGGCATTAAAACGCTTCTCTTTTAGGTTTGTAAAGCCTTTGTATTTAGAGAAGAGAGCAAGGAAAGAGAGAGATGAGGCGGTTGCAGGAGAGGTAAGGTATCTTCAAGATTTTAAATATAAAAAGAAATGAAAATAAAAATAATGAAAAAACAGCCTAGCTTAGGTTCTTGCTAGTATGAGCTTAGTTCAGTGTGGCTTGGCTTTATACTATTTGAAGCTTCCTAAAGTGATTTACAGCCAATTTTAATTTTTTAATGAAAAAGGAAGAAAATTTTAATTCTTGTGCCACAGTGGAACACTTGGGTTTTAAGTGGTTGTATTAACTTTAGTAATTCAACTATTTAATAATATAAAACTATGCATTAACATAATCTTTTTTATTTCTCCACTTGTATACTATATTTATAATCATCTCAATTTTAAATCTCATATTACTATATTTAGTTCGATTATAATTTTTTTTAATTTTAATTAATTATTCAGGTTTTTTTTTTTCATGTCTTAGTAAAAGTGATTAAGCCTAATAAGTCCAAAGCTGAAGCAGCTTTGTGTCTGTCACTTGTTTGGTCTGGTCGGTAATTGCGGTTTCAGACTTGGGTGTTTGACTTAAGAGGCAAGTTGTGGACTGTCATTGCACATGCTGTTTTAGTGGGTTTTTTTTTCTTTAATTTATAATAAATAAATAACATTTGAATAGTTTAATAGTTTGTAGTTTGGACATTGGATCTTGGAACTTGCTACAATAATAATTAATTAATTAACATTTTAAAAAATCTAAATATATAATAATGGTACTTGTACAAGTGCACTATTCGACAGTGTAGTCAATGTCATCGATTCCGTGCTCTAGTTCTTCTTGGAAGATTCCTTGATATGGGACCATGGGTTGTAGATCTGGTAGTTCTTTAGAGGTGTACTCTTCACTATTTTCATTTCATGTTGTTGTTTACTTATAGGGGGATTCTGTTTTTAGGCCCTTTTGGTTGGAATATTGCTTAGCAAAGCTGCCATGATTTGCATGTTGCATTCAAAACTGTGATTTAGCAATCTAGGATAATTTTTGCCATTTGGGGCTCTGATGAGGCTATGTTTTTTGTTTTCAAAACATAAATGATGCATCGAGCCATGGCTTACCTTAATATTTGTTTGTTAATTCCCCTTAAGTTGAACTAACAATTACTTGCGTGGTTGCTCCTGCTTTTCATTTCTGTCACATATTTAGACAAGAATCTAGGCTATAATCTTCCAAATATATACAGACTAATTAGAAAACAAAATTGCCAATATTGGTGTCGACTATCTGTCACTCACTTAACTACTCTAGTTTTGCTTTCTGCAATTTATGAGTTTTTTTTTTTTCCTGTTTTACCAATTAGTGAATTTTTTTGTAGCATTTACTTTTTTTTTACACTTAATACCAATTCTTACGTTCTTCTTCTATATAAGATAACATAATACAGTTATTGATATATGTTTGGGCGATTCTTTTTTCCTGATTTCTGTCATGTATAACAGATGAGTTATAGTACCATGAGTACAAGATAATAATAATGTGATTCATATTCAAAATGCATTGTGGAAATGAAGATATAGACTAGAAGAGATCCACTGCATCATTGTCTAGCGAAGTTACATTCTAGTTTCTTGTTTGCAGCTGAAAAGTGCCTATGCAATTGCTAAGTTAAGGAAAACGGGGTACTCAAAACAGAAGTTCTATAAGGAAGCCGTAGAATTATACAAAGAGGTATGCGGATCCAATATCCTGAACTTGCTATTACAATTATATTGTTCACTCTCTTAAATTTATTCCACTGCTGAAACTACTTCTCATTTCTCACAGATAAGTACTCTAATAGCAAATGGTGACAAAACATCATTACGGAAAATATGTTCTCTGTGTGTCTCTGCTCCTTCTACAAAAGATAGAATATATTTTTTAATCTATTTATAGGGATTTACTGAGACAATTTGTTAACTGACACATCAAGAGGTGTTGCGCCAACTGGTTGATTTGATAGGAATCACTTCCATCATGGAGGTAACCAAGATATTCTTTGTTATTTTATTGCAGCAGTGGGTTTCATATGGTTTTCATTAAATATTTTTGGGTGAAATTTGATATAAGTTTGTGCCTTTTCACAGGTGTTGGTTCGGTTAGTAAGTGCTGATGATCATGTGTATTCTAATTTTTTGGATGTAATGCAATGGTTAGCTGATAGCAATTTGCTAGAAATGATCGTGGATAAATTGAATCCATCAGTAAGTGCAAATTTTCTGTTTTATCCTTGTAATGACATGTCATACCTTGATTAATCAAGGTTCTTCATCTGGAAACTGCAGCTGGTGCAGCAATTAGGGTATAAAATTGTATCAATTATGGTTATGATGTATTAAAATGTAAAAAGATCTGTCGTTTTTCTTATGTGATTAAGTTCTTTGATCATGCTGTTGGTATCAACGTACCTTGATCGCGATTCCTTATATGTCTTGTTCATGAATTTCCATTTTAATACATATTGTTCGTGAATTTTTATTTTAATACGTCTTCAAATTAAATTATATATTTTTAAATTGGATTTCTGGCGTTTTTATAATTTTTTGTTTTTTTTTTTATTTTTAGGTCTTTTAGCGACGTTTTTGAAAAGCGCCGCTAAAAGTATAATATTTTAATTTTTTTATTTTTAGGACTTTTAGCGACGTTTTTGAAAAGCGTCGCTAAAAGTATAATATTTTAATTTTTTTATTTTTTAGGACTTTTAGCGGCGTTTTTGGTCAAAGCGCCGCTGAAAGTATAATATTTTAATTTTTTTATTTTCTGATTTTTAGCGGCGTTTTTTGGAAAAGCGCCGCTAAAGACCATGACTTTTAGCGGCGTTTTTGGAAAAGCGCCGCTAAAGACCATGACTTTTAGCGGCGTTTTTTGGAAAAGCGCCGCTAAAGACCATGACTTTTCGCGGCGCTTTTGGAAAAGCGCCGCTAAAGACCATGACTTTTAGCGGCGTTTTTGGAAAAGCGCCGCTAAAGACCATGACTTTTAGCGGCGTTTTTATTACAAACGCCGCTAAAGGTCATGATCTTTGGCGGCGTTTTTTCTACATAAACGCCGCAAAATTTTGCGGCGGTGGTAATAGCGGCGTTTTTTATGGCGCTTACAAAAGCGCCGCAAACACTTTTAGTGGCGCTTATAAACGCCGCTAAAGGCCAAAAAAAACGCCGCTAAAAGTCTGTTTTGCTGTAGTGTGAGGACCCTTGTTGGCCAAGTACGTACATTTATAAGCATTTCATGCATTGTTTTGTATTATATATCATCTATATATACTCAAAACTACTATAAATTTAGAAGCAATTTAGGTTAGGATATTGAAGTTCAATGCTAAATCCATATTGGTTTTGGACAGATGGGTAGGAGGCCCGAGACCATCATTCTTCCACTTGAGCTTCTTCGGCATTTAAAACCATCCGAATTCAATGACTTGCATGAGTACCATATTTGGCAAAAGCGTCAACTCAAGATCTTAGAAGTAGGACTACTTTTATACCCATCAATCCCTACAAATAAATCCAACCCTTTAGTAATACGTTTACGCGAGATAATCCGAGCCGCTGACTTAAATCCGATCGACACAAGCAAGAACTCCGACATGATGAGATCATTGTGCAAGCTGTTGTTTCTTTAGCTTGGAGAGGCACCAATGGTACTCCCACAGATGTGTGCCACTGGGCTGATGGGTACCCTTTTAACATTCACATGCACATATCTCTCCTTCAAGCCATATTTGATGTTAAGGATGAGATAATGGTCCTTGATGGGGTTGATGAGTTGCTGGAGTTAATGAAGAAGACATGGTCAACATTAGGAATCAATAGGTCAATCCACAATGCATGTTTCACTTGGGTTCTTTTTCAGCAATATGTTGTAACTAACCAGATAGAGCCTAATCTTCTTTCTGCTGCATATACTATGTTGACAGAGGTGGAAATCGATGCTAGAAAACCAGACAAAGAGACAACATATGTGAAAGTTTTGTCTTCTATGTTGGTTTCAATTAAGAGTTGGGTTGAAAAGAGGTTACTTTACTACCATGAATGTTTCAATAAAGGAAATATTGATGAGATCGAAAATCTTTTGCCTTTGGCATTGCTTTCAGCAAAGGTTTTGAGTGAAGATGTTGGAATCATGGAAGGGGAAGGGGAAGGGAGTAAGAAAGGAGATGTAATGCTCGTCGATTCCACCGGTGATTGCTTAGATCGTTACATTCGATCTTCTGTGAAAAATGCTTTTGCAAAGGTGGGTAATCATACTTGTAAGCAACTATCCTAAAAGTTGCTACTCATTTGCTCTGCATATATATCTATATATATTTGTTTAATTGTTACTTCTTCATTGATTGGTTTATAGATGATAGAAAATAAAAATGTCAAACATACAGAAGAAAATGAAGGACCAAGTGTAGCTCTACTTGATTTGGGTAAGGAAACTGAGGATTTGGCTGCAAAGGAGAGGGAGTTATTTAGCCCTATATTGAAGAAATGGCATCCAATTGCAGGTGGAGTTGCAGCAGTGACATTACACCAATGCTATGGAACAGTGTTGAAGCAATATTTAGCTGAGACAATTATGCTAACCGATGAGATAGTTGGGGTGCTACAAAGAGCTGAAAAGCTGGAAAAGATTTTAGTTCAAATGGTGGTTAAAGATTCAGAAGAGTGTAATGATGGAGGCAAAGGAATTATCAGAGAAATGATCCCATATGAATTTGATTCAACCAGATTGAAGCTCTTGAGACAATGGATAGATGAAAGGCTAAAGAAAGAGAAAGAGTTACTATGTAGAGTAAAAGAAACTGAAGTCAGTCGATCTTTTTTCTATGTCTAAGCTAAAAACTAATAATTTATGATTTGAACTTGCTAATTGGTTGGAAATTTTATGTTGCAGACATGGAACCCAAAGTCCAAATCTGAGCCATATACACAATCATGTATGGAGCTAACGAGATCGGCCAATCAAATGGTGAAAGATTTCTTTGACATTCCAATTGGCATTACAGATGATTTGATTCTTGATCTAGCTGAAGGCTTAAAGTTAATCTTCCAAGAATACATTACTTTTGTAGCTTCATGTGGTGAGATTTCATAAAACTCTTTCTTTTCTTTTTGGGAAACCTTTCTTGTTACTCATAAATGGCTGTCACATTGTTTTCAGGATCAAAAGAAAGTCATCTGCCAGAACTTCCTCCTCTAACAAGGTGTAACCGTGATTCAAAGTTCTTCAAACTATGGAGAAAGGCCAATCCTTGTAGTGTTGGAATACAGGACATGCATCAAATTATTACCACCGAGAGAAACCACACTCGCCCCTCGATGAGCCGTGGTACGCAACGCCTTTACGTCCGCCTTAATACCTTACACTACCTCATCTCTCACCTTCATTCCCTTGATAAAACTCTCACCCTCTCACATAAAGTCTCAACCACACCAACTCATCTTGGCGACAGTCACAAACACTGCGGTGCTTCGCCTTCCCACTTCAAACATGTCAACACATTGATCCAATCGGCTTGTGATCACGTCTCCGAAGTCGCGGCTTACCGTCTCGTTTTCCTCGACTCGAAGTTGGTTTTCTATGAAAGTCTTTACGTGGGGGAAGTAGGCAATGCAAGGATTAGACCTTTGATCAAAGTCCTAAAGCATAACCTCACGCTTCTTACAGCAATTCTCACTGACAAGGCTCAAGCATTTGCAACTAAAGAAATTATGAAAGCATCGTTCGAAGCCTTTGTATTGGTATTGCTTGCTGGGGGACCTTCTAGGTTCTTCGAACGATCAGACCATGAGATGATTGAGGAAGATTTTGAGAGCTTGAAAAGGGTGTTTTGTACTTGTGGTGAAGGATTGATACCTGAGGACGTGGTCCAAAGTGAGGCTGAACCAATTGAAGGGGTGATAGCATTGATGGGTCAAAGCACTGAACAATTAGCTGAAGATTTGAGTATCATCAGTCGTGAAACCAGTGGAACAGGTGCCACTAGCCCAGGCCAAAAGCTACCTATGCCGCCCACAACAAGAAGGTGGAATAGTGGAGATCCTAATACAATACTCAGGGTTTTGTGCCATAGGAATGATCGAGAAGCCAATCAGTTCTTGAAAAAGGAATTTCAATTGCCAAGGAAATGATACGAAAGACGAAAATGTATTCATTTGAACAACAGATTTTTGGTTTGGGTTTGTTTTAGCATCCATTTTCAGTTGATCTAATTGTCTTCAAACTTTTAACTTAATGTTTATATCAACGTCTTTATGGGGGGTTATACAAGGCATTTATGCCTGTTTAATTCTTTGTAGCGTTAGGGTCTATTTTGAGATAATTTTATCTCAAAATAGTACATTTCTTCTCAAAATCCTTTATTCTTTCTTTCAAAAATTGTAAATATTGCATTTTTGTTGTACCATCTAATTTCAATAAATCATCGATATGTTAATGATAGAATAAAAATTACAAAATTTATGTACAAATTCATCTATATAACTCATCACCTTTTTTACTTTTGTAACGAAAAATGATATATGTTGTATTTACAACTATAATTCGATCTAAAGCTATTTTTGAAGAAGGTTAATATCTAATTAATAGGTCACAACTTGAAAAAAAAATAATTAATGATAAAATATCTATGGTTAATGTTGTATTATACTAAATGACTTTGTTTCACAAGTGGGTCACTAAGAATACCTTCAATTTTATCGTCGACAAGATTAGGAAGAAGTTGGATAGTTGGAATGCTAGTATGCTTTCAATGGTTGGATGAGTCACTCTAGCTCAGGCTATTCTGTTGTTGATACCCGATTATTTTATGCAAACTGTGAAGATTCCTCATGGTATTTGTGCAAAAATTGAGAAAATTGTCAGGGGTTTTATCTAGGGGAGTACTGATTCTAGAAAGAAGATGTCTTTGGTTAATTGGGGAGATTACTGCCAACCTTTGTCTAATGGGGGTCTTGGATTACGATGTCTAAAGAATAGAACGATTCTTTTATGCTTAAGCTGAGTTTCAATCTTCTTACTAATAAGGAAACATTATGGGTTAGAGTCCTCCGAGCAAAATATAAGATTACTAAGGTAATTTCAAAAGACATCTATTGTAGTAAATGTTCTTTCGTTTGGAGATCGCTTTCAAAGGTTTGACCTCTAGTATGCCAAAGTTTACTCTGGTCTGTTGGTGATGAGAATTTTGTGAAATTTTGGACTGATAATTGGATAGCAGATGTGGGTCCTCTTCTCAATTTTTGTTGGTTCCCATCTCTTATTGTTGTTTCTATCACTTTGAATGAGGTTGTTTCTACGGATGGAAATTGGAATTGGGATTATTTACATTGCTTTTTGGATAGTGACACTCTTTCTTATATTGTTGGAATCCTGACTCCGAATTCTCTTATTAGTAAAGATGCTATTATATTGAAATGGTTCCAAATGGTATTTATACATTCAAATCCGCTTATAATATACTCTTGGAAAATTCTCTTAACCCTTCGGATGACAAATGGAAGCTTTTCTGGGCTTTGGATGGTCCTCATTGGGTTCGTCATTTTCTTTGGTTGGTACTCAAAGAACGCCTATTGACTAACGTGTAATGTTGTAAATGAGGAGTCTCGATGGACCCTTCTTGGGCGATTTGTGGGAGAGCCGATGTAACCATGCCATAAACATAAACTAACCATTAAACATAAATTTACCTATACATGCCATTATAACCTTGACCAAAACATCAAAATCTGCTGATATAATTGCTGGATAGTGTGATAGGTCTCTGACAAGCTTCCAAACCAATAGAGCTTCCGGTAATCTATAAAACATAGGAAAGAAAACTACATAAGCATGTAATGCTTAGTAAGTTTGTAAATCATTAACATAACTTACCATTTCAATGCAAAACCTTAAAAATTAAACATGAATCAATCCAACATAAGCTTGGCACAAGCCTAAGCATCATCAACAACACAATTTAGTGCTTTAATACATAACTTAACAAAATCACTACATGGTAAGGTATAATACATGAATATAGCACAATTGAACTCATACTTTCCATAATCTTGAATATGCATACATTGATTTCTAACATTTCATACCTTTCCATAAGTTCATAATATAGTCGATCGGAACACTTACCGTTCCTTCCCTTTACATGCTTGTTGAACCACTTAGAATAATATCGGATACGAGGGAAGCTCACACAAAGTGTGCTAAACATATGGTCAAAACCATTCCTTTCCTTTTCCTTTACATCATTGCTCACTCGAGCCATAAATGGGTCTGCTCACACAAGCTGATGGTCTAAATGTAGCTACACAATGCCGCTCACACAAGCTGACGAGTATCCGCAACAAATGCTAGAACTCAGCCATCGGTAGCTTTTAGCTTTTAGCTTTTCCTCGATCTAGATCCGTACGAGGTTTATCTTGATCTTAATAAGCAAATTCATTCTATTTAATACACATACTATTCAATTTAGTCAAAAATTCATACTTTTGCAAATTTACATTTTTGCCTCTAATATTTTAACTTCTTTACAATTTAGTCCTTAATCTCGTAAATGGAAATTTATACAATTTCATCCACATATCATGCTAGCCGATTTACCTAAGGACTCATATTAACCCAAAAAAAATCATCATTTCATAAATTTATCATGGTATTTTACTATTTTTACAAATAAGTCCCTAATCGATAAATTTATCAAAAATCACTTTACAAAAGTTGTTTATTTAACAACAATGACTCATAATCTTTCATTAAACTTAAAAAACTAAGTAAACATGTTCATGGAAAAACCCTAATCCTTTAACAGTTTTGCAAATTAGTCCATGGGCTAGCTAGATTAAGCTACAACGACTTCAAAAACATAGCAATAATTAAAAACGGGACAAAAACAACTTACATGCAAGTGAATGTAGCTTGACTAAACCCTAGCTATGGTTTCCCTTGAAAATTTCAATTGAGGATGAAGATAGGAAGATGATAGCTTATTTCTTTCTTTTGTTTTTATTATAATAACCTTTAATTACTTAATTACATTTTTAACCTTTAAAAATATCCTTGATTTCAATAAAACCAAACCCATAAATGTCCAATACCATATAAATGGTCTAATTACCACCTAAGTACTCTTACATTAAATTTCTATAGCCATTTGATATCTTTAGCTACTAGAACTCTGCTCTTGCACCTTTTACGATTTAGTTCTTTTCACGAAATTAAGCATGCAAACGTTAAAATTTCTTAACGAAAATTTTATACGACCTTACTAATACTCCATAGATAGTAAAATAATAATAAAATAAATATTTACTCGTCAAATTTGTGGTCTCAAAACCACTATTTCGATTTTTTCAAAAACGGGCTGTTACAACTCTCCCCTTAAAGGAATTTTCGTTCTCAAAAATCTTACTAGAAAAGAGGTTCGAATGTTGCCCTTTTATAGCTTCTTCCGGTTCCCAGGTAGCTTCTTCTATACCGTATCATTGCCAAAGTACTTTCACTAAAGCTATGCTTTTATTTCTCAATTCTTTAACCTCTCGAGCTAAAATTCTAATCGGTTCTTCACTGTATGTCATATCAGGTTGAATCTCAACTTCAATAGGTGAAATTATATGCGAAGGGTCTGATCGATACCGTCGTAACATAGATACATGAAATACGTTGTGAATATTTTCCAACTCTGACGGTAAAGCTAATCTGTAAGCTACCGACCCGATTCTCTCAATAATCATATACGGCATAATAAACCGCAGACTTAGATTTCCTTTACTACCGAATCGAAGAACTTTCTTCCAGGGTGATACTTTTAAGAACACTTTGTCACCGACTTGAAATTCAATGTCTTTTCTTTTCAAATCTGTAGAAGATTTCTGTCGGTCTAAAGCTACTTTCAAACTATCTCGAATTACTTTAACATTTTCTTCAGTTTCTCGTATCAAATCAACCCCGTGAAGATTTTTCTCACTGAGTTCAGTCCAATACAATGGAGTTCGAATTTTCGACCATATAAAGCCTCATACGATGCCATTTTGATGCTCAACTGATAACTGTTGTTGTATGCGAATTCAACTAATGGTATAAATCTCTCAGTTACCTTGGAACTCTAAAACATAGCATCGAAGCATATCCTCGAGTATCTAAATCACTCGCTCGGATTGACCATCGGTCTGAGGATGAAATGCTGTGCTAAAATGCAAATGAGTACCTAGATCCTTATGTAACTTGCTCCAGAATCAAGATGTAAACCATAGATCTCTATCAGAAATAATAGAAACTAGCACCCCGTGCAATTTGACAATCTCAGCAACATATAACTCTGCTAATCTCTCGAGAGAATAATCCGTATGCACTGGAATGAAATGAGCAGATTTCATCAAATGATCAACAATGTCCCAAACAACATCATTCTTTCTTGGAGAAAAAGTCAGTCCCGATACAAAATCCATTGTGACACGTTCCCATTTCCACTCTGGAATCGCCACTGGCTGTAGCAAACCAGAAGGTACCTGATGTTCAGCTTTAACTTGCTAACAAACTAAACATCTCGATATGGACTCTGAGATCTTACGTTTCATACTTGGCCACCAGTGCATTTGTTTCAAATCACCGTACATTTTATTGCTACCAGGATGTACAGACAAGCTACTATTATGAGCTTCTTATAAAATCTTCTGAACAAGATTAGAATTTCTCGAAATGTAAATTCTACCTTTGAAGTACAAACTATCTGTAACACCCTTTACCCGTATCCGTCGCCGAAATAGGGTTACGAAGCATTACTAAAAAGTCATAACATAAAAACATTCATTTCTAAACATTTCATTAATCATATGACAATCCATTCAAACACATGCATATTGTCCCTTATTTGAGCCCTCGAGGCCTTAGAAACACTTTAAAACCAATTCGGGATTAAATCGAAAACATTTAGAACTTTATGGAAAAAGATAGAAAATTTCACACTGCAGGGTTCACATGGCTGAAACACACGCTCGTGTCTCAGGTCGTGTAACATTCGAAATAGGGACACATGGCCGTGTCCCAGCCCGTGTAACTCAATGACTTGGGTCACATGGCCAAGCCATACGCTCGTGTGTCAGGCCATGTGTTAGGTCGTGTAACTTTGGAAATGCATTCTTTAAAACCTATAGGGGACACACAGTTGAGACACACGCCCGTGTCTTAGGCCGTGTGGACAAGAAAATGGTCAAAATCAAGCCATTTCTTTCACCCTTTCAAACATGAATCTACAAGTAACTTGCAGATAGTAATAAAACATTAAAACATGCCCTAATCATACATAAAATGACCAAATATCTATACCGAATGTCCAAACAACCAACATACCAAAAGGTACCTAAAACACAATTTATCAAACCTATCTAAACATGTGTATTTTTAACCAATCATCAACCATTCACACTTAACCTATTCCTATACCAAACTTACCATATTTGACCACATTTATACCATTACAGATAACTCATATCTACCTCAAATCATAATTCAACTTGGCCACATTATCATCATACAAACACATACCAAATTTAGTCATTCCAAACATGATCAACCTAGCCATAAAAACATCGACCATCAAGGTATCAAAATACCATAAGTTTCACAAATTCAAAGCAACATTACATACCATAAACATTACTAAACATTAGACATAAGTCCCCCTACACATGCCATAACAATAATCCTAAGTGCCTAACCAATGTACCCTCATTGGTACCACCTTTTATATAATCAAAACACGTCAACAATGCATAATCCAAATCAAAGTTCAAAGTATGCCAAAATCACTCAATTTAGCCTAATATAAAGCTACTTAAGACATCAAGCTTTAAGTTTCATACACATATCAAGTCTTTCGTCAAAACATAACATTTGGCTTCAAACATAAACATGTACTTATAACTCAATTTACATCACATTCACAAAACAACTAACAAACCAAAGACATTCTAGGTACATGCTATTACAAAATTAAACATCACCACACTTAAGATCGAGATTATTGTTGGATGCTGAGTCGACGATCAAAAGAGAGTACCTAACCTGCGCATGGAAAACAAAACTGCACGCTGAGTAAAACTCAGTGATATTTCTATAATCCGAACATTTTAAGACATGGTATGATACATGAATGCTCAAATTGAATTATATCATCCTACTACTATCTAAATGTAACACCCCAAACCCAGCCTAGAAGTTAGGCCCGAATCTGGCGTGTCACATTGAAGTATTTCTCGAAAACCGTGTTTTCATTTGAAACCCTTCTTAAAGAATTTAAAGCTTTTTACCATGTAAAACCTCAGATTTCGTTTGCTTATCTTCAAAACATGGTTTATTAAAAGGCATTCTCTTGTAAACATTATTATCTTTAAAACCTTGTTTGTTGCAAAAGCTTAATTTAAAATAGTTGCGGAAACATGATATTTTGAAAAACAATAGTTACTTTGGCTTCTAGCAGATATAAATCGTAATAAACTGAAAATCCCAAATTAAAAATCAAAAAATAAAAAAAACGACCTTATTACAACCTAATAAGAAAGCGGTTTAAGTAATGAAAAATAGAATACTAAAACCCAAAGCTGATCGTAGTGTGGTCACCTCCGAGTACTCTAGTTCGTTGAACCGCCTACTAAGGATTACCTAAAAAAAAGAAGGGTGAATTTACGAAAACTCAGTGTGTAATCCCCTACTACGGTCACAGTCTGGGCTTGAGCCCTTACGGTATTAATTTAGGCCTAAGCCCGATCCGGTAACGGTCTGGGCCTAAGCCCCAAATCAAATCAATGCAATGGATATGTACCCACCCCAATCCTATCCAGCCAACTAACTCTCCACCCGTACCAACCAACACACCATGTGGGGACCATGTCAACCCACCAAGCCAAAACTCTCCAATATTGCAGTCAAGCTGCTAATTACGGTATATGTGGTTGAGCCACTAAATCGGTGTGTAGCGATACCACTCGAACAGTATGTGGCAGAGCCACTAGAACGGTACTTCCTCCAATCAGCAACCCAACCCAATGCAGTATGTCGTGTATGCAAAATGGCCATGCTTAGTAACAGTCGAGTTTTGAAAACGGCCTTTTTGAAACGACACTTTCAGAAATTCAATTTTGAAAACCAAATCCACAACCGAGTTTCGCAAATCGAGCTCTGATACCATTAAATGTAACACCCCAAACCCGGCCTAGAAATTAGGGCTAAATCTGGTGTGTCACATTGAAGTGTTTCTTGAAAATCGTGTTTTCATTTGAAACCCTTCTTAAAAAATTTAAAACTTTCTGCCATGTAAAACCTCAGATTTCGTTTGCTTATCTTCAAAACGTAGTTTATTAAAAGCCATTCTCTTGTAAAACATTATTATCTTTAAAACCTTGTTTGTTGCAGAAGCTTAATTTAAAACAGTTGCGGAAACATGATATTTTGAAAAACAGTAGTTACTTTGGAAAAATCGCGTTCTACTTCTAGCAGATATAAATCGTAATAAACTGAAAATCCCAAATTAAAAATCAGAAAATAAAAAAAATGACCTTATTACAACCCAATAAGAAAGCGGTTTAAGTAATGAAAAATAGAATACTAAAACCCAAAGCTGATCGTAGTGTGGCCACCTCCGAGTACTCCAGTACGTCGAACCGCCTACTGAGGATTACCCGGAAAAAAAAGGGGTGAGTTTACAAAAAATCAGTGTGTAATCCCCTACTACGGTCATAGTCTGGGCCTGAGCCCTTACGGTATTACTCTGGGCCTAAGCCCGATTTGGTAACGGTCTGGGCCTAAGCCCCAAATCAAATCAATGCAATGGATATGTACCCACCCCAATCTTATCCAGCCAACTAACTCTCCACCCGTACCAACCAACACACCATGTGGGGACATTATCAACCCACCCAGCCAAAACTCTCTAATATTGCAGTCAAGCTGCTAATTACGGTATATGTGGTTGAGCCACTAAATCAGTATGTGGCGATGCCACTCGAACGGTATGTAGCAGAGCCACTAAAACGGTATGTGGCGATGCCACTAGAACGGTACTTCCTCCAATCAGCAGCCCAACCCAATGCAGTATGTCGTGTATGTCATGCTCAATCATTACACGTGTATGCAAAATGGCCATGCTTAGTAACAGTCAATTCAACACATATTAACAACAAATCAGACACATGCCCATAGTCAAGTTGGTTAAAACGCAGTCATACAATCACAGTCAAGTCATGGCACAAAATTAGTCTTTTACCCTCAGGGGCAAAATAGTCATTTTACCCTATAAGGGTATTTCGATAATCCTACCCTACAGGGGTAGTTTGGTAATTCTACTCATAACTAATCCATGTATGCAATGCATCTCAAACATAATCAATCATACAATTAACACATACAACACTAGTACTACCACGAGGGTACAACGGTCATTTAATCGGTTAGGGGTAAAACGGTCATTTCGCCTTGTAAGGGCATCTCGATAATTTTACCCATCGAGGGTATTTCGGTAACTTTACCCATAGAGGGTATTTCGGTAACTTTACTCATAGAGGGTATTTTAGTAATTTTGCAAACCAAGGATATTTTGGTAATTTTGTAAATTGGGGTATTTTGATAATTCTGTAAACCAGAGGTATTTCGGTAATTTCACAAATCACAGGTATTTCAGTAATTTCACAAATCAGGGGTATTTCGGTAATTTTGTAATCTGAGGGTATTTCGGTAATTTCACAAATCAGGGGTATTTTAGTAATTTTGCAAATCAGTGGTATTTCGATAATTTCACAAATTAAGGTATTTCAGTAATTTTGTAAACCAAGGGTATTTCAGTAATTTGTAAACCAAGGGTATTTCAGTAATTTAAACCAAGGGTATTCTAAACAGAGATAACGATGTGAATGGGCCCACACGCTCGTGTGGCCCATTTAGTCTAAATCTAGCCACAGATATGAGATTCACATAGACCAATCCAATATCTACTACACAATCATATAATTTATTCACATGGGCCCACGTGCCTATTGGGCCCCTTTCGGCCCATCGTGGCCCAAACAGCCGAACCCACAAGAACACTCATGATGGCCTCAACTATCGCGTCGAAGCTCCCACACATGCGCTCACACGCTAGTGTGGCTACCATCGCCGTGTGACCGGCATTTCGGCATTTGCCGCTCTACAGCTAGAGTAGTGCGAAATACACACCTGATAGGACTCTGGAGTTGATCCGCGCTCCGAACACTCCTATGCCCAAACGCCAACCCATGTATGCTTACTCTCCTTATAGATTGCTCTATTTAAAGCCAGCTTCTCACCTTCCCTCTTGCTAGCTTCCCGACGTGGGATCCCTCCTTCTTTAAATCCATCACAACCACTTGCTGTCCCATCTTAGCAAAATAAATATCCCTTTTTTCTTGCAATAGGATTCGAACCCTTGCCGTCTCCTATGCTCCAGACGCTACATGCCCCCACAACACAAGCTCCTTTTTGCCTTAAAACATGCGCAACTAAATATAAGCCTATGGCCAAAGTCTAAGTTCATTTAAAAAGAAATCAAAAAGAATTACAAGCGCCAAGACTTGAACCCAAGCTCTCCCTTACACCCTTAATGACGCCTTGCCACTAGACCACTCCCTTCCTTGTGTCATTTTTTTCCACAATTTATTCTTAAAGCCTACTTACTTACTTCCAGAGTTTTATTCACCTAAAACCAAAATTTTTCCTAAAGCGCAGGTTTGATCCCGGGACTTCATGGAAGCCCCCTAACCTTCGAAAATCACTCACCTAATAGGTCCAACTTGCATTAGTGACGTTCTCTTGTTCTCAAAAATTTTAAACGCTTCCGTGCCTAAGGCCCAATAGGCCCAATTCTACTAGTCCCAAATTCGGGGCGTTACTATAACATACAATTACAAGATATCACTATTTCAATTTCATGCATTTCATCACATTATTTCATGCTATACTCAATTTTCTCAAGTATTCACATTTAGTTGGTTTGAACATATATCTCAATTCACATCACTTGCTATATAAATAGCTTTGCATAGATCAATCGATAATTTACTTATATTGTGGCACAAACCAATCCACATTAAGCAAATTCACTTACTCGAATAACCACAAGTAGATCTAAAGCATTTGAATTTATTTCACAACTTTAATAATCAAAATCAAGAATATATCATATCTTCTAATGAATAATTTAGTAATACCTATAACCAGCCTTCTTAGGTGATTCATAAAACCTTGTTGTATAGTCCAATTGATACATGACACCTGATGCCTAGCGGATAATCCGTGAAAGAGTTTGCGCCTAGCGTTAGTTGGATAAATCGATACTAGTAAGATGAACTGACGGAAGTTATGCCCAGCGCTAGTCAGATAAATGGTGAAATAATTAGTGAGCCCAGCTCTAGTTGGATAAACCAACAATATTTGCACCCAGCACTAGTGGGATAAACCGAAGAATGTGTGCCGAACACTAGTCAGATAAACTGACGAAAGTTGTGCCCAGCGCTAGTCGAACGAATCGACGATGCCAATTACTCATTTGCAAGTCCATAATTTTACTTTTCATAACTCAATATCACATTTCATAATTTAATAACACTTCCACTCCAATTATCTACTAATCATACATTAATTTAATCCATAATGCCACATTCCATAAACCTCCATTCAATTGGATTAACAAATACTTTAAGGATATAATAAGACATCAAGTAGTAACTAAGTTAATTAAAAAAAATTTATAAAGTTTGAGTTCGGGGACTACGAACTTACCTAAAACCGAAGATGATTATTCGTTAACCTTCTATTTTCCCCGATTTACAATCAATCTGCTCGTTTCATGATTAAAGCATAATACATTAATTTATTAACTAATTCAAACACCATATCAAGTTCAAATTCAAACCATTCTACCATTTATTTATATTTTTACTTATTTGCAGTCAACATTTACCCTCAATATAATTAAATCCTCAATTATGAATCATATTATTTAATTAAAATCAAGAAAATCCCATTTCAACTAATTATTCCACAAGGTCCAAAACAACTTATACTTTCAATTAATTCACAATTAAATCCTTGAATTTACCATTTCCATAATTAAGCCCCTAAACTTTAAAATCATCAAGAATCATTTAACAAAAATGTCTATTTAATTACCAAACTTAATATCCAACAAACACCAAGAACTTAATTTCCCTACAATAGCAATATTCACAAATTTCACTAAATTTAAAAATTTGAACATGAGCACATTAACTCATGAGATTAAGACTTCAAAAACATAAATTTCATGTAAAAATAATCAAAATATACTAACCAAATTAGACATGCAACATTAGCTCTTGGTCGTGCTTGACTTCTCCCCCTTTCTTTTTGTTTCGAAAAGAACAAAATTAAAAGAAACTTTGCTTGGCTTTCTTCTCTCCACTCACTAATATATAACATTATTATTATTATTAACATTATATGGTCTTTTATAACATAATTATAATTTAAGTATTTTAATAACTTAACATATAATACTTATAATATTACTATAACCGTCCACTATCACATACCTGTAACAACTCATTTTCAGTGAAACCGGAATAGTGGTTTCAGGAAAACAAATTTGAAGTCAAAAAATTTATTTTATTATTATTTTATGGTCTACACCATTATAGTATTACCATGTAAAAATTTATTTAAGAGATTTTACCGTTTACATGCTCAATTTGATAAAAAAGACTAAATTGCGTAAAGTGCAAAAGTTGTGTTCTAATAGCTAAAGGTGTCTAATAGCTATAGAATTTTAAAGTGGAGATCCTTATATGGTAATTATACCACTAAATGTGATAGCGGATGTACATGGCTTGGCATTAGTGTAATTTTTAAAGTTAAAGGTTAATTTTGTAAATAAGTAAAAAATAATAAAATAAATAAAACCAAATTTGCTATCATCTTTATCCATCTTTTTTTTCAACTAAATATTGAAGGAAGAAAGCCATTTTTTCTCTTTAGGGTTCGACAAGCTTGTTTCCATCAATTAGGTATGTGTTTTGTCCTATTTTCAATAAGTTCTATGTTTTCGGGATCGTTGTAGCTTAATCTAGCTAGCCTGTGGACTAATTTGTGAAACTGTTAAAGTATTTGAGTCTTGCCATTGATGAACATGTTAGGGTGTTGATTTTTAATGGTAGAAAATGAATGGTTATTGTTAGTTAAACAACTTTTGTAAAGGAATTTTTGATGAAATTATCAATTAAGGATTAAATCGAAAAATGTGATAAATTGTGTGGTAAAATTGTGAATTTGTGAAACATGTGTGCTGTTATAAGCATGTATATAATTTTTCTATGATGGCTTGTAATGAAATTGTGCAAATTTCTATTTTTATGAGAGAAGGACTAAATTGAAAAGAATTAAAAGTATAGGGGCAAAATGGTAATTTTACCAAATATGTGTGTTGGACTAAATTTAATGAGAATTATATTGAAATGAGTTAAATTGACTTGAATAGATCTTGTCAGACCTCGTACGGAGTTAGATTGAGGCAAAGAGAAAATATCTTGGATCGAGGCAAAGAGAAAATATCGGATTAGTCACCTTCGTATCTACGCACACTCATCGAGGTAAGTTTGTGTAGTTAAATTGTGTAATTATATGCTTTGATTGAATTAGATATATGTTATTTTAATTAACATCATATATGAATACCGATCACATATCCGACGATGTACGACGATTACCGAGTCCCGTTTGAACCTTAAGAATTCATGAGATACAAATGACATGTCATTAGGGTTACTGATTTCAGCTCTTATGAGCTTACCGATACTCAGCTCATATGAGCTTACCGTCATTCAACTTGGAGGAGCTTACTGTTATTCAGATCGGAAGAGCTTACTGTTTACAGCTCATATAAGCATACATGTACATGAATTGACAGATTACAGTTTAGTACACCTCGTGTGTACTACCCGCATATCCAATGATATTTTAAATGGTTCAATGGGCATAGTTCTGTTACGAGTTTATATGAGTTCGATACGAACTAGTACAGGTATTTACATTAATTACATGGAAATGGTTTGTATATGATATATGGTTACATGGTATAGATGTTACATGTATATGGAATTTGAATAGTTGTTGAACTCATGCATGATTCTCGGTTTTTATATGAATTACATGGCTAACATGGTTGATGATTATGTGTTAGGATTTTGGCCAAATTGAGTTGAGATATGCTTTGGTTTACTTACCTTAAATGTGATTAAAATGGTAAGTTAAATTCTCTATTATATGAACTTACTAAGCTCAAATGCTTCCTCTGTGTTATTTTTCTTGTTTTATAGTGATTCAGAAGCTCGTTTGGTTTGGAAGCTTGTCGGAGCTATATTACACTATCCATCGACTCTTTTGGTATAGTCGATTTTTTAATTTTGGTTATAATGGCATGTATAGGTTAATTTGGCCAATGTTGGCATATAAGTGTTGTTGAGATTAGCCACTTATTTGGCTTGTGTTTGGTATATTTTGATGTATTATGTATGTGGCCTTATCATATTAGGTGTGTGTTTGATATGGTAGAATGATGGAAAGTAAAATGTTGTTTGAATATGTATATAAGATATGCTATATACCTTGGTGTGATTTAGTGCTTTGTTATAGAAAATTTATAGGTATAGTGATGTTAGTTAGAATAGTATATTTGGTACCATTTAGAAATATTGGTATGTTTTGATAAGTAAGTTAAATGACATGAAACTATGCAAAATGATTTACCTTGTGAATTGGTATTTTGGGCACTAAATAGTTGAGCTTGATAAGTGACTTACATGATAAGTTTTGGTACAATTATGCATATATGTATTTGGTCATTTAGGCAAGTTTGGGTACATGGTTGACATGTATTTAAGTTTTCATTTGGGGTGCCTAAGGGCATATTGGTTGTATGTGATTTTAGTACAAGTTTAAAGCTTGTTTATGCTTGATTATAGCTAGCATATATGTGCATTTTTGGGGTAGTTGATGTGATTTTTGGGTGAGAAATGTGGCTTAGAAAATGGCCTATTTTCGTCCACACGGGTAGAGACACGGTCGTGTGTCTCAGCTGTGTGTGACACACAGCCAGGTGACACGGCCGTGTGTCCTTTGTATCTTTTAAAGGATGCAAGTCAGTATGCTCACACGGCCTGACCACATGACCGTGTGACCCTTGTAGGTTTGAAAATTTTATAAGTTTCTGAAAAATTCTCTGAATTTTGGATTTAGTATGAATTTGTTTCTAAGGTGTATTTTGGACCTCAAGGGCTCATATTAGGAACAATATGCATAATTATGATTGGTTTATGACATGAATGCTATATGTTACGAAATGTTTGAATTTTCTGTCCGTTTAAATTGTAAACTTCGGCAATACTCTGTAACTCTGTTCCAGCGACAAAGTCGGGTTATGGGTGTTACATTTATTGGTATTAGAGCTATGTTTTAGTTGATTCTCGAACTAATGTAGCGTATACGAGTCTAGCTATACATGCCATTATATAATCTGTGATAGTCTGATATCTCCCAACTATTTTAAAATATGTTTTCATATAGCAATGACATCCAACCGAGCTGATTCTGATGAAGTAGAGAGTAACACTCAAGCCTCTGTTCATGAAGTAGCTTCGTGTGGAACGAGGCCCGTATCTAAGGACCATGGAGGAGAGGCTAAGGAAGCCTTCTTCCAGATGATGAATGATTAGTTCACTGAGTTCGTACGTATGAACCCGGCTGCTCGACAACCTCCACCCCTTCTGTTCCTCAATTGGTTCTCGTTATTCCTCAAGGTACGGAACCTATCCGAGTTTGTAAGCCTATTGTTGATAAGATCTGTAAGTACGGGGATGAAGAATTTTGAGTTGCAGCTGAGGATGATCCTGAGAGAGCTGAAGTTTGGTTAGAAAATATCATCAAAGTTCTTGATGAATTATCTTGTTCACCGACTAAATGTCTTAAGTGTATAGTATCTCTATTAAAAGATTCAGTTTATCAGTGGTGGAATACGTTGATTTTTGTTGTACCGAGAGACCGAGTCACTTGGGAATTCTTTCAAACTGAGTTCCGAAAGAAATATATCAGTCAGAGGTTTCTCGATCAGAAACATAAAGAATTTCTGGAGCTTAAACAGGGTCGTATGACAGTGTCTGAATATGAACGAAAATTTGTTCGATTGAACAAATATGCTCGAGAGTGTATTCCAACTGGAACTGTAATGTGCAAGCGGTTTGAAGATGGATTAAATGAGGATATAAAGCTTTTGGTTGGGATCCTTGAGTTGAAAGAATTTATTGTACTAGTTGATCGGGCATATAAAGCTGAAGAGCTGAGCAAAAAGAAAAGACACGCTGAATTTGAAGCTAGAGATTCGAGAAAGAGATTGACCGAAAAGTCACATCAGTCAACATTGAAGAAATATAAAGAACATCACTATCGATCTACTATTTCTATGGGATACTCGAGTAGAGACAGAGGTATCCGACACTCTAGTCCTAAACCCTAGGCTACCTCTATAGCGAGTGTAGGTAGTGTTAGAAACACCAGACCCAAGTGCAAGCATTATAACAGGCCACATTATGGTGAGTGTCGAATGAAGAGTGTAGCGTGTTTCAGATGCGGTTCCTTTGACCACTCTCTTAGAGATTGCCCTGAGAAATCTGAGAAATATAATATTCAAACTTCGTGGCCGAGCAATACAGCTGCGAGAGGTAGGCCATCTCGTAATCCTAGAAATGTGAGTGGCAGTCGTGGTGTGACAAAAGACTCTACTACAAGATCCGAGGCACGAACACCAGCTAGGGCTTATGTTATTCGCGCATGTGAAGATGCTTCTGTGCCAGATGTTATTACCAGTACTTTCTCTCTTTATGATACTGATGTAACTGATTTGATTGATCCCAAATCGACTCATTCATATGTTTGCACGAATTTAGTGTCTAGTAAAAATTGACCTATTGAGTCCACTGAATTCGTGGTTAAAGTATCGAACCCCCTAGGCCAGTATGTGCTAGTTGATAAGGTCAACAAGAACTGTCCGTTGATGACTTGGGGTTACAATTTTTTGGCTGATTTGATGCTATTACCGTTCGATGAATTCGATGTGATTTTGGGCATGGATTGGCTAACTCTACATGATGCTGTGGTAAATTGTAGATGAAAGCTTTTCGTATTGAAATGTTTGAATGGTGAGATGCTTCGTATTGTGATATTAGCTATGTCAGCATAGAAATATGTGAGAAAAGGTTGTAATGCTTACCTTGCTTATGTATTGGATACTAAAGTGTCTGAGTCAAAGCTAGAATCAGTGCCAGTAGTTTGCGAGTATCCCGATGTGTTTCCAAAGGAGTTACCTGGATTACCGCTGATCAGAGAGGTCGAGTTTGCAATAGAACTTGTATTGAGAACATCACCGATATTGGTAGAACCTTATAAAATGGCTCCTACAGAGTTAAAATAGCTGAAAGCATAGTTGCAAGAATTGACAGACAGGGGTTTTACTCGACCCAGTTTTTCACCTTGGGGTGCACCGGTTCTGTTTGTTAAGAAAAAGGATGGATTGATGAGATTATGCATTGACTATCATCAGCTCAACAAAGTTACAATCAAAAACAAATATCCACTGCCTCGCATTGACGATTTTTTTGACCAGTTGAAAGGTGCCACAATGTTCTCGAAGATTGATCTTCATTCTGGCTATTATCAGCTACGAGTGAAAGATTCAAATGTGCCAAAAATTGCATTTAGAACCAGGTACGAACACTATGAATTTCTTGTAATGCCATTTGGTTTAACTAACGCACCTGCAATATTTATGGATTTGATGAAGAGAATTTTCAAACCACATTTAGATAGATTTGTGGTGGTATTTATTGATGATATACTGATATATTCCCAAGATGAGTCTGAACATGTCGAGCACTTGAGAATTGTTGTGCAAACTTTGCGAGATAAACAACAGTTTGCTAAATTTAGAAAATTTGAGTTTTGGCTCCGAAAAGTTGGTTTTCTGGGACACATAGTATCGACTGAAGGCATTAGAGTTGATCCGAGTAAAATTTCAGCTGTTGTTGATTGGAAACCACTAAAAAACGTATCTGAAGTAAAAAGTTTTCTAGGATTAGCTGGTTATTACCAGAGATTTGTATAAGAGTTCTCAATGATAGCTACACCGATGGCACGGCTATTATAGAAAGATGTGAAGTTTGAATAGTTTGATAAATGTCAGCAAAGTTTTAACTAGTTAAAAGCATTGTTTATGGAAGCACCAGTTCTGGTTCAGCCTGAATCAGGTAAAAAATTTAAGGATTTTCAGTGATACGTCATTAAACGGTTTAGGCTGTGTTTTGATACAGTAAGGCAAATTAATAGCTTATGCTTTCAGATAGTTAAAGCCGCACGAGAAAAACTATTCGACATATGACTTAGAGTTGGCAGCTATTGTGTTTGCGTTGAAAATTTGGCGACACCATTTGTTCGGTGAAAAATGTCACATATTTATCGACCACAAGACTTTAAAGTATCTGATTTTCCAGAAAGATTTGAATCTGAGACAACATAGATGGCTCAGACTGCGAGTTAGTTATTGATTATCATCCGGGAAAAGCAAACGTAGTTGCAGATGCTCTGAGTAGATTTGTCTATTTTGCAAGTGATGAATACATGATTGACATTGTCTGATGATGGCTTGATCTTAATTGAGTTAAAAGCTAAACCGATGTTTCTACAGAAGATTTGTGCAGCTCAGAAATGTGATAATGAGTTGCGAGCTAAACGAGTATAGTGTGAGTCGACGTTTGATCTAGATTTTTGCATAGGGCCCGGTGATTGTTTGTTATTCAAAGATATAGTTTGTGTACCGAAAAATCCAGAGCTTATACAAAAAATCTTATATGAAGCTCATAGTGGTAGCTTGTCTGATCATCTGGGGAGCAACAAAATGTACAATAATTTGATACAGATGTATTGTGGCCGGGCATGAAACGTGAGATTTCTGATTTTGTATCTAGATGTTTGATATGTCAGCAAGTTAAAGCTGAACATTATGTACCTTCAAGACTGTTATAGCCAGTGATGATACCAGAGTGGAAATGAGATAGTCACTATGGATTTTGTATCGGGGTTACCCCTATCTCTGAGAAAGAAATATGTTATCTGGGTTATTGTTGATCTTTGATGAAGTCTGCACATTTTATTCTGGTACGTACGTATTTCTCACTTGATAGATTAGCTGAGTTATATGTTTCTGAGATTGTCAAATTAAACGGGGTGCCAGTATCTATTATTTTAGATAAAGATCCGAGGTTCACATCGCGATTCTGGAGAAAGTTACAAGAAGCTTTGGGTGCACGGTTTCATTTTAGCACTGCATTTCACCCTCAAACCGATGGTCAGTCTGAGCGAGTAATTCAGATTCTTGAAGATATGCTTCAATATTGCGTACTAGAGTTTGAAAGCAACTGGGAGAAATATTTGTCATTGGTCGAATTTGCGTATAATAAGAGTTTTTAGTTGAGCATAAAGATGGCATCGTATGAAGCTCTATATGGTCGTAAATGTCGAACTTCGTTATACTGGACTAAGCTCAGTGAGCAAAAGATACACGGGGTTGACTTGATTCACGAAACTGAGAAAAAGTGAAAGTGATCCAAGATAGCTTAAAAGTAACTTCAGATCGTCAAAAATCCTATGCAGATCTTAAACGTAAAGATATAGAGTTTCAAGTCAGTGACAAAGTATTTTTGAAAGTTTTGCCCTGGAAGAAAGTTCTTCGGTTCGGTCGTAAAGGAAAGCTGAGTCCATGATTTATTGGACCGTATGAGATTACTGAAAGAATTAGACTTTTTGCGTATCGATTAGACTTACCGTCAGAGCTTGAGAGGATTCATAATGTATTTTATGTGTCTATGTTGTGACGGTATCGATCTAACCTTTCACATGTTATCTTTCCGACGGATGTTGAGATTCAGCCTGATATGACATACAGTGAAGAACCGATTAGAATTCTGGCACGAGAGGTGAAAGAGTTGAGAAATAAAAACATAGCTTTAGTAAAAGTTCTCTGGTAGCGACTCAGAATAGAAGAAGCTACTTGGGAACCCGAGGAAGCTTTGAGAAAGCAATATCCGAACCTCTTTCCTGGTAAGATTTTCGGGGACAAAAATCTATTTTAGGGGGAGAGTTGTAATAGCCCATTTTCAGTGAAATCGAAACAATTGTTTTGGGAGCACAAATCCAAAGTCAGAAAATTTATTTTATTACTATTTTATGGTCTACAACATAATAGTATTACCGTATAAAAATTTCATTGAAATTTTACCGTTTACATGCTCAATTTGATAAAAAAATACTAAATCGCGTAAAGTGCAAAAGTTGTGTTCTAATAGCTAAAGGTGTCTAATAGCTATAGAATTTTAAAGTGGAGGTCCTTATATGGTAGTTAGACCATTAAATGTGATAGTGGATGTACATGGCTTGGCATTAGTGTAATTTTTAAAGTTAATTAAGGTTAATTTTGTAAATAAGTAATAAATGATAAAATAAATAAAACCAAATTTGTTATCATCTTTTTGCATCTTTTTTTTTCAACCAAATATTGAAGGAAGAAAGCCATTTTTTCTCTTTAGGGTTTGGCAAGCTTGTTTCCATCAATTGGGTATATGTTTTGTCCCGTTTTTGATAATTTTTATGTTTCCGGGATCATTGTAGCTTAATCTAACTAGCCCGGGGACTAATTTGTGAAAATGTTAATGTATTTGAGTTTTTCCATTGATGAACATGTTAGGGTTTTGAAGTTTAATGGTAGAAAATGAATGGTTGTTGTTAGATAAACAAATTTTGTAAATGAATTTTTGATGAAATTATCAATTAAGGATTAAATTGAAAAATGTGATAAATTGAGTGGTAAAATTATGAATTTGTGAAAAATGTGGGCTGTTATAAGCATGTATATAATTTAGCTATGATGGGTTGTAATGAAATTGTGCAAAATTCCATTTCTATGAGATAACAACTAAATTGCAAAGAATTAAAAGTATAGGGGCAAAATGGTAATTTTGCCAAAAAATGTGTTGGACTAAATTGAATGAGCATTATATTGAAATGAGTTAAATTCATTCGTATAGATCCTGTTAGACCTCATACGGAGTTAGATCGAGACAGAAAAAATATTGGATTAGTCGCTTTTGTATCTACGCACACTCGTCGAGGTAAGTTCAAGTAGTTAAAGTATGTAATTATATGCTTTGATTGAATTAGATGTATGTTATCTACATTAACATTATATATGAATACCAATCACATATCCGATGACATACGAAGATTACCAAGTCCCGTTTGAACCATAAGAATTCGTAGGATACGTATTATATGTCATTAGGGTTACCAATTTCAGCTCTTATGAGCTTACCGATACTCAGCTCGTATGAGCTTATCCTCATTCAGCTCAAAGGATCTTACCGTCATTCAACTTAGAAGAGCTTACCGTTATTCAGCTTGGAGGAGCTTACCGTTTACAACTCGTATGAGCATACATGTACATGAATTGATGGATTACAATTCAGTACACCTCGTGTGTACTACCCGCGTATCCAACGATATTTTAAATGGTTCAACAGGCACAGTTCTGTTACGAGTTAATATGAGTTCGATACGAACTAGTACAGGTATTTACATGAATTACATGGAAATGGTTTGTATATGATATATGGTTATATGGTATAGATGTTACATGTATATGGAATTTGAATAGTTGTTGAACTCATACATAATTGTCGGTTTTTATATAAATTACATGGCTAACATGGTTGATGATTATGTGTTAGGCTTTTGGCCAAATTGAGTTGAGATATGCTTTGGTTTACTTACCTTAAATGTGATTAAAATGGTAAGTTAAATTCTCTATTATATGAACTTACTAAGCTCAAATGCTTACTCTATGTTATTTTTTGTGTTTTATAGTGATTCGGAAGCTCGTTCGGTTTGGAAGCTTGTCGGAGCTATATTACACTATCCATCGGCTCTTTTGGTATAGTCAGTTTTTTAATTTTGGTTATAATGGCATGTATAGGTTAATTTGGCCAATGTTGGCATATAAGTGTTTTGTTCAGATTAGCCACTTATTTGGCTTGTGGTTAGTATATTTTGATGTATATATGTATGTGGCATTATCATATTAGGTGTGTGTTTAATATGGTAGAATGATGGAAAGTAAAATGTTGTTTGAATATGCATATAAGATATGTTATATACCTTGGTGTGATTTAGTGCTTTCTTATAGAAAATTTATAGGTATAGTGCTGTTAGTTAGAATAGAATATTTGGTACCATTTACAAATATTGGTATGTTTTGGTAAGTAAGTTAAATGACATGAAACGATGCAAAATGATTTACCTTTTGAATTGGTAGTTTGGGCACTAAATGGTTGAGCTTGATAAATTACCTACATGATAGGTTTTGGTACAATTATGCATATATGTATTTGGTCATTTAGGCAAGTTTAGGTACATGGTTGACATGTATTTGTCATTTGAGGTGCCTAAGGGCATATTGGTTGTATGTGATTTTAGTACAAGTTTAAAGCTTGTTTATGCTTGTTTTGGATGCTTGATTATAGCTAGCATATATGTGCATTTTTGGGGGTAGGTTGATGTCATTTTTGGGTGAGAAACGTGGCTTGGAAAATGGCCTATTGTCGTCCACATAGGTAGAGATACGGGCGTGTGTCTTAGTCGTGTATCTTTTAGAGGATGCAAGTCAGTATGCTCACACGGCCTGGCACACAGGCATGTGGCTTGGCCGTGTGACCCAAGTCAGTGAGTTACACGGGCACGGACACGGGCTGGGACACGACCGTTTGTCCCTATTTGGAATGCCCACACGGCCTGGCCACACGGCTGTGTGACCCTTGTAGTTTTAAAAGTTTTATAAGTTTTCGAAAAATTCTTTGAATTTTCGATTTAGTCTTGATTTGTTTTCTCGAGGGCTCATATTAGGGACAATATGCATAATTATGATTGGTTTTTTACATGAATGCTATATGTTATGAAATGTTTGAATTTTCTGTCCGTTTAAATTGTAAACTTTGATAATACACTGTAACCCTATTCTGGCGATAGAATTGGGTTAGGGGTGTTACAATACCTATATAAATAATGGATTATTTACTTAATAAGTCCTTTATCCTAAATCCACCTTATAATTTGGTATTAATTCCTACTTTATCACTTATTTGATTTAGTCCCTGTACTCAAATTACACTCTAATCCAACGAAATTATTTAACTGAAATTCTATTCGTTTCTAAATAACTCCATAAATATTTAATAAAAATGTTTAAAAGTCTGGTTTACAAAAATGGGGTCCTGATACCTCAAAATTTTTTTTAAAACCATCGACTTTAGGTTCGATACACTTGTACCCTGTCTAACTTCCAAATAACCAAAATTATTAGACCAAACTTCAGTATAATACTGTAATATCCAGTAAATATTAATAATATTTACTGATCCTATCCTTGAAAAATAGTATTCTGAAACCATCGTTTTTGACTCCACTAACATTCGAGTCGTTACACTATCATCAGACCCAATCTGAAAGTCTGAATCAGAAGTTGTCTCAACCTGTTTCCATTTAGCTACCAACCCATCATTGCATTATTGAGCTTCACAAATTTGTTGCAAAAACATCGGTCTAGCTTTCAACTCAGCTAATAAAACCATCATCAATCAACGTTCAAAGCTCTCAAAGCAAATAAATATTTTCTTCTCAAAGCATCAGCAACAACATTAGCCTTTCCTGGATAATAATCTATGATCAAATTGTAGTATTTTAATAAATCGAGCCAAGAGATGGCTGATAACAATCTGCTACCTCCTATGGTTGCCGCAAATCCGGTGAATCAAAATCCTGCTCCTCGTACTATGTATGATTACGCTAAACCTAATTTAATAGGAACTGAGTCAAGTATTGTTAGACCTGCTATTGCTGCAAATAATTTTGAACTGAAACCTAACACAATTCAGATGATACAACAATTTGTTCAGTTTGATGGTTTGCAGGATGAAGATCCAAACAATCACTTGACGAATTTTCTAGAATTTTGTGATACTTTCAAAATAAATGGCATTTTTGATGATGCCATTCGTCTTCAGTTGTTTCCCTTCTCGTTGAGGAACAAAGCTAAACAGTGATTGAACTCATTACCACGAGGATCAATCACTACATAGGAACAAATGACCGAAAAAATTTTGTTAAAATATTTTTCGCCGGCTAAAACGGCTAAGTTGAGGAATGATATCTCTTCTTTTGTGCAGATGGATTTAGAAACACTTTACGATGCATGGGAGAGATACAAGGATTTACTAAGAAGGTGCCCACACCATGGGTTACCCTTGTGGTTATAGGTTCAAACCTTTTACAACGGTGTGAACCCCTCAACCAGGCAGTTGATTGATTCAACCGCCGGCGGTACCCTAAACAACAAAACACCCGAGGCTGCCTACGAATTCATTGAAGAGATGTCACTGAATAACTATCAGTGGCAAGTTACAAGGACAAGGCCAACAAAAGCCGCCAGTGTTTTCAATCTCGACGCAGTGACCATGCTATCAAACCAGGTAGAACTGTTAAGTAAAAAGATTGATGGTTTGTGTGGTTCTTCGCAGGTACATCCAGTTATGCAGTGCGATAAAAATGGAGGAGGGATGAGCAATACAGAATATCCATCTTACAACCCTGGCATAGAAAGCGAATAGATGAACTATATGGGTAATAATTTTAGACCACAAAATAACCCTTATAGTAACACTTATAATCCAGGTTGGAGGAACTACCCCAACTTCTCATGGGGTGGCCAAGGAAATTAAAAACAACAATCTCTCCCAGGCTTTCAATAGCAACCCTACCCATAAGAGAAGAAGTCGAACCTTGAGGAGATGCTAACAAAATTCATCACGGTGTCAGAAACTCATTTCTAAAACACCGAAACAGTACTTAAAAATCAATAGGCATCAATTCAAGGGATCAAGAACCAATTAGAACAGCTTGCTAAGATGATCTCAGAACGACAACAAGGCAGCTTGCCAAGCAACACTGAAACTAACCCAAAGGAGCAACTTCAAGCCATAACTGCTCACGATAGTGAAGGGTTAGATGAACCCAAAGTGAGGCAAGAGAATGTGGTAGAGGAAGGTAATGTAACACCCCCAGACCCGGCCCAGATGTTATGGCTGAATCTGGGAATGTCACATCAAAGGCATAATTCAAAATGATTTTACTAAGTTAAAATTTTAAGGCCTAAAAGCCCAAAATCCTTGAATCTTGCTAAGTAATGATAAGAGCCCATGTTTAAATTTAAGAAATTTATCCAGGTTCAACAATTAAGTAAACAGTTGAAACAAAAACAACAAAACTCAAAATTTAGAGTCAAATCGGAGTACAAGGCCTTATTACAACCCAAGGGAAACAAAGTAATTTAAAACTAAGTCTTTCAAAACAAATTAAGAACTGCTTGCAATGTGGCCACCTCCGAGTTCTCTTCCACGTCGAGCCGTCTACTGAGGATCACCTGAAACATTTAATAAAAAGGGTGTGAGTTTTGAAACTCAGTGTGTACGACCCTTGGTAATCCAATCAACATACAATTATTACATTGGGCCTAAGCCCTATCAAATTCAGTGGTCTTGGGCCTTAGCCCGCAATGACCTCACATCACATCAGTATCACATGAATGCAATGCACCCATTCCAAATCCAACCCTGCACTCCATTTCCCTTCCAACCCTACACTCTTGTGGGGATATAAATATCAACCCACCCATCCCTACACTCCAAAGGTAGCACCAGCTACGGCACTACTCAAACGTTGCAACAAAGCTGCTATAATGGGCTTAAAGCCACCGGTGGATCCACGGTCGTCAAGCGACTATACAATCCTCAAATCTTCCTCCATATCATCAAAATCCACCCAAATGCAACATATATTTCATGAATGCAACATACACAATTTCACACATTAAGCACTTAGGGGTATTTTAGTCACTACCTAGGGGTATTTTCGTAATTCTACCCTACAGAGGTATTTAGGTAATTTTGCAAAATAGGGGTATTTTGGGGATTTTGTAAATTAGGGATATTTTGGTAATTCTGCAAATCAAGGGTATTCTGGTAATTTTACAAATTAGGGGTATTTTAGTAATTTTGCAAATCTAAGGATATTTTGGAAATTTTCAAACAAGGGTATTTTGGTAATTTTCAAATCAGGGGTATTTTGGTCCCTCTCGGGTTTTAGTTATGAACTTTGGCCCATTAACAAGTCCTTGCGGCTAAAGTGAATAGACATTACGCGCCAGGTAGGATTTTAGAGAAGAGGAGGTGGGCCACTAGGACCGCTTAAGTACCAAGCTCTCCCTAGATCCAATCCTAGACATGCATATGTCCGTTGCCACACTCTAACCCAGCGACTTGTCCACAGACATGTTTAATTATTAGATTAAGTCTTGTGCAGTTTAAGAGTTGTTCAGAACTAGGCCTAAAGTCCATTAAACCCTAGCATACTTGTCAGCGTCCCCATAAAGCCCATCAAACCCATTTCACGTTCATATAGCCCATTAAGCCCAAATCACATCCTTATGGCCCATTAGGCCCAGATCTCATTCATATGGCCTATTAGGCCCAAAACAATTCCAGATCATGTAACATGCATGACTAACTCAATTCATATAACCAAATCAATCAATTTCATCAAACTTAGCCTCAAGGCCCACCGGGCCCATTTAGCCAATTTCGGCTTTTCGGCATTGCCGATATCATATGTGTGTAGTGTTTGTACACACCTGGTTACTGCGACGTGCTATACTATCCTTAGCCTTGAACCTACAACCAATCAACCTTCAATCAATCACCCATACTTAATCAAAACATTTACCAAAAGCCGAAGCCTTACCGTAACCTTACCATGTGCCACCGGGTTCTAATAGCCCTTCCTTAGCTACTAATCAGGAGTATCACCTAGATCTGCACTCACACATACACCATCAATAATTCGAGTGACTCATGATCCGCACAAGTCACCCTTATAGATCATACACATTCGACCACTTACTTAAACCATAATCGAGTTGAATACACTTACACTTTGCTAATGATCCTTACCACAGTTGCGATCTCTAATCCTTACCCTTGTTAATACATGATTAACAACAATAAGAAGTTAGACAGCCCTTCGCCTTTTAACAAAACACACTAAGGGGTTAATTAAATACTTACCGAATCCACTTTTGATCCTGCGGCCAAGATAGCTACTGAACGAGATTCAGCTTTTAACCTTGACTGATGGTAACAATCGATTTGTGATGGAGGAACAACCATAAAGATTCGGCACTATTAGCAAGGAAAAGATGGTAGTAACTTGGCAATGAGAGAATTCAGCTATGAAAAAATAGAATGGGAGAAAAGAGGAAAGTATTGAAAACCGAAAGAGCCCTTCAAAAGAATTCAACACAAAGAGATGATGGTGATTCGGCACAAAAGAAACCGATTGAGAAGAAAGGAAAAAACTATTGGAACTCAAAGAACCCTCCAATGACATTCGACCCTCTCCTTTTATAGCCACCAGCCGAATACTCCTTTCCCCACAGTCCCATTCGGCACCAATTCCTCCCTCTCCTCATCTCCTAACTTTTCTCCTGATAACACCTTAGCCTTATCCGAATTTTCCTCCATTATCAGTTCCCCTTACCACTCAAACTCTCCAACGCAAGAGTTCATATTCAACACAACTCTGGCCGTCCACCTATGCAAAATAAAACACTCCAAAAATACCTCTCCTAATGTTCGAACCTTGGACCTCTCCAGCTGACAACATGCCACCTTATAGCTCCCCAAGTGACGCCACTTGCCACTGGACCACAAGCCCATTTGTGTCTTATTTTCTCTTAATCTACTTAAGAGGCCTAATGCCTGAGACTAGGGTCCACTGAAGCAAGAAAAAATAAATTTTTCCCTATGGTCTTCCCTATCTCTAAGGCTTCAAATAATCTTGATAATACCTTAAAATTAATATTTTAAGTGCTACTCCTACATACCAACTTCAATACACGGAAATTTAGAGCTTCAGGATTTTTGGGGCGTTACAACTTGGTTAATGTCGTTCTCTTGTTCTCAAAAATTTTAAATGCTCCTATGCCCAAGGCCCAATAGGCCAAATTCTACTAGGCCCAAATTCGAGGCGTTATAGATAAGGTTGAGGTAAGCCATGATAAGCCAAAATCGGTAATTACAGAGTACCAACCTCGTGTGCCATACCCCAATGTGATGAAGAAACACCACATAGATGAACAATTCGGTAAATTTCTTAAACTTCTAAAGAAATTACATATTAATTTACCGTTTCTTGAAGCTCTTTCGCAAATGCCAAATTCAAGGAAATTTTTAAAAGAGCTTTTGACAAACAAACGGAGGTTAGACGATACGTCGCATGTGGAGCTAAATGTAGTGTGCTCAGCAATTTTACAAAATAAACTACCACGAAATTTAAAAGATCCAAGGAGTTTTATAATTCCATATTTAATTGGTAGTTTATCTGTTAATAATGCTTTAGCTGATTTAGGGGCAAGCGTCAATGTTATGCCTTATAAAATGTTTAAATAGCTAGGTCTCGGGAAACCCAAACAAACTAGGATGAGCATTCAATTAGCTGATAAAACTATTAGAATTCCTAGGGGTATATTTGAAGATGTACTAGTGAAAATTGATAAATTCATATTCCCAGTAGAATTTGTTGTTTTAGACATGGATGAGGACAATAATATTACTTTAATTCTAGGAAGACCCTTTTTAGCAACTGTTAGAACAAAAATTGATGTTGGTACAGGAGAACTCATACTTCGTGTAGGTGATGAAACGATCACTCTTCAGGCTCTTGACTCGGCTAGGACATCGAGTAATCAAGGTGAAAACATAAACTCTACTAGTGACCATTTGGTTCAACCTTGTTTATAGGAAACACCACAAAATTACACAGCTGAGCCACATCCTAGACCTCATGCCAACAAAGAAATAACTCATGAGGAACGACGGATTCAGATCGATGAACTAGACGAGTGGAAGACACATTTCAAGGAGAAACTAGGAACACACGAAGCAAAACCAAGGCAACTCCATGATAAACTTAAAGATGAGCCAAACCAATTTACGATCAGAGATCAAGTATTGTTGGATAAAACAGACCCTCAGATCGCCACTTCAGACCTTGGTACAAATGAAAAGATCCCTTTCACGGTACTGAATATCTTCCCATACGAAAAAGTCGAGGTAACTAATCCTAAGTTCGGCACTTTTAAGGTAAACATCACTCGACTCGAACTATATAGTGATCATAGAACTGATAGCAGGGGAGAGGACTTTCAACTCCTCAAACCACCATGAATATGCGAATGAGAGGTAAGTCTAGCTTAAGACTTTAAACGAGTGCTTCTAGAGAGGCAACCCCGAGAACTAATCTCACTAACATCCATATTTTTTATTTTAGCATCTAACTAAAAACTAACCAAATTAATGAAGCGCAATTTTCCCTACCACACGACCTTGCACACGGGCGTGGCCGTGGTCATGTGGTCACCACAGATTTGCACACTGGCATAGCAGAGATCGTACGAACCAAGGACGGAAAAAATCCTCAAACCAGGGGCAGCGATAAAATGCCACGGCCGTGCGATACGGCCGTGGTCGACATTGATTTATCAACATGGGCATGTCGACCTCTACACGGGCGTGGGAGAAATGAACAAAGCACAACACGGCCGTGCGATACGACTGTGTGACCCAACGCGCCCGTGGCACACGGGCGTGGGCAACAACCAGATCCCTGACTTTCTTTAAAACCCCCCTTCTTCTCACCTTCTCCAAATTGTTTTTCAACCACCACACCCCTCTTGCTTTCTATTACCTTTATCCTTCCATTTTCCCCTTTTCCCTTTCCCTCACTCTTTCTCTACCCCACCATCACCATGTCGAAGAAGTGAAAGGAGCCTAGTATAGTCTCCCCGTACGAGACCGATCTACATAAGTTCATGTCGACCGCTTCATTAACTCGACAGGACACGGACCTTTGAGTCCATTTATTTTTTCTTTTTCTTTTCTCTTCTCTTTTATTTTCCTTCCTTTTATCTTTCTTGTTTTTAATTTATGTTATTATATTTTGATTTCTTTGTTTTAGGTTCAAAAGGCTGTTAGGGAATCACCACACCACGACCTAGTCCATTGTGCCTATCTTTCTAAGGATTTCATCCATAATTCAGGAAGTTTCACTTCTCTCCCTCTCTTATGATTGTTTATATTATTATTATCTATCTTTGTACATTGAGGACAGTGTACATTTTAAGTGTGGGGAGGTTATTGATTTCATTACCAGAAAATCCCTAAATTATGTCTTGTTCTTAAAGTAATTTTCTCATATTACTAATTAAAATAATATTTCCATTGATTTATGATTTTTATTGATATGTTTAGGATTAAGACATAAGTAAGTGTGCATTGGTGATTTAAACTTTAAGATATTAGAGAATCAAACATGATAAGTCTATTTTCCCATAATTAAAATTTTTAGGAGGTTTCCCTAATCTTAAATATTATAGTGAAGTTTGAAATTTGCAAGGTTGACATCAAAAACAATAATTTTTGTGAGTCTTTGAGCCTTTTAGAGCATATATTTTTCTTGCTCACTATATTGATTATGAGTGTGTCAACATTGATCTGTTATTCTAGAACTTGCTTCGATTATACATGTCGAGGCCACATTTTTTATTTGATATACTGAGATGATAAAGGCACCTAGGTTTTAACCCACTTACTCCATAAAAACCCTACCTCTATAATTGACCCCTAGTGAACCCTTTTTAGCCTAATAAACCGTTCCTTGACTCACCCATTAATATTAACCTAAAACCAAATTTTAACTCCCCTAAACTCTTGACATCCTTTCTGTCGAGAATTGATTTGATTAGTTGCCTAACTATGTTCTCTATTTCCGTTGTTAAAGTTCTTTCTTATTATTGTAAATACTTATATATAAAAAAAAATAAAGTTGAAAGTATATTCATCATTAGTTCTACTTTTTATGAGAATAAACAGTTAAATTCACATCTTTAGAAGAAGCTATTATGATTAATGTAATTATTCATTATCGGTCCATTGTTTCTAGTTAGGTAATTTGTCAATTCAATCTCGATTCTAACCTTCTAATTCAGCCTATATCCACACCTTTAACCCAAGCCCCATTACAACCCTTTAAAGACCTTTTGATTTGTGTATCATCTCATTTTCTAGTGGTGGAGATTTGATTTTCATGCAAGCCTATGGGATTAACTTTTCATGTTTGACTTATGAGTGCTTAACTTTAACCCTAAAACACTTTTGAGTGATTTGAGTGAATCTTTAGTGAGGATGTCAATTCCTGTTGGTTTCGAATCAGAAATAATCATTTAGGTAAGGGGAAACACCTATGTTTTTGTGTTATAAAAATTTATGACTTAGATTGTTTGAATATTTAGGACTCTTTTAGTTAAATTATCAACTTATGAATTATCTATGAATTATGATGAAACATTATTGATAAGGATTAAGAATTGAGGAAGCTAATTTTAATTGTGAGTTGAAGGATTTTGCTTGAGGACAAGCAAAGGCTTAAGTGTGTGGATATTTGATAAACCATAATTTACACATATTTTAACCCCATGCTTGGCTTAATTTTGGATGATTTTCCATTGAATTAGATAAATTCGATGCTCCTAATCTCTCAATTTCATGTTTTATACTTAGGAGAGCTTAGGGAGTCGAAAAGAACGAGAAACGGGCCAAAAAGGGACAAAATGGGCCTTCACGGCCTAGGCCATCGCACACGAGCAGACCGTACGGCCGTGTATGGATAGCAGGATCCAACACAGCCTGGGCTATCGACTACGGCCGTGTCATACGGGCGTGTCCCTGCCATCCCTAGGAAGAATTCTATTCGGAATAGGATACTTGTAGGCCAAGAAAGGCATCTCGAGGCCTATATAAACACCCTAGGGGGCAACCTAAAACGGGAGTTCGACAGGACATCGAATAGACGCCGAGTAGAAGGAGAAAATACTCCAAGACATCCATCGAGAACAACTTAGAAGAAGGATCTCCATCAAGACTGAAGATCTCCCATCAAGTTCTTTAGGAGTTTTTGGGTTTTCTTATGTTTTGTTGCTTTTCCTCTTTTATGATGTTTCCCTCTTTTAGTATGAACTAAATCCCTCAAATACCAAAAGGGATGAAACCTAAGACAAATCTTATTATTATTTGATTTATGAGATAAATACATGTGCTTATTCTTAATTGTGAGTTATTATTCTTGTTTTGATAATTCAGGTTATTGATTCAAGTCGAATGTGCTTATTCAGTGGAGCAAAAGTATCTGTTTAAGAGTAGATCAACACAATTAAGCGGAGTTGATTGCAACCCTAGAAACAGGGCGACGAAAATATGCTGTATTAGGGTCAAACCTAATAAGGGAATCCATAGATCGAGTTAATGCGACAATAGGGGTTTTAATTAGAAAAAGATTTCAATTATTCAACCTAGAGTCAGTTGTTAGTAGCCTCGAAAGAGGTATTAATATAATTCAGGGATTTCTACGGATTAAGCCAAGTGAATAAATCGCATGAATCAAAAGTAATAAGTGAAGTCTAGGTGGATTCTTCCTTTGGTATTGCCTATCTCATATAAGTTGTCCAAAAGTATTTTCCCAATTCGCTCTCTGTCGCTTCTATAGTTAGTTAAAATAGTTAGTTAATTTTAGATTAAAAACCAAATTCCCTTAATTATTAGGCTAGATAATAAAAAGATAGTTAATTCTAGTACTCTTGGTCCTTGAGGATACGATATTCCGGACTCACCACAGCTATACTATTGTTCGATAGGTGCGCTTGCCTTTGTCGAAATAATAGTTAGTTTCGAAGTCCATCAGTTATTCCCTACAGTATTTTAACTCAATTTTTTTCTTACTTCTTGTAGGATTGGGTGTTGGCAAAAGAAATGTTTTTGGCTTAGAATATTAGGATGTGATGTGGCAATCTCTCTTTGGTATTATCAGTTGGAAGCTTTAAAAACAAAAGAATATTATGATTTTCCAAGGGATCCCTATCAGTTTTGCCAATATTACACAGTCCTCATAGTGTTGGGTGAATTATATTAAGTCGAGGACTAGCAGGCCTAGTGGATTTATGAGTAATCGACGTGGGAATTATAGTTGGGATCCACCACCTACTGGTTCTTTCAAAATAAATATTGATGTTGCTCGCAATTCTTCTTTAGGCCTTGCATTTTGACAGCAATTGCACTGGATTAGTATGGTAGGTGGCTATGGGGGATTGGAAGAAACATTGGAAGATGTATTGTTGAACAAGTTGGACTTTGGGCTATCTATGATGACCTTCATCTTGCATGGGATTTCAAGTGGAAGGAGGTTATTCTTGAGTCTGATTGCGCTTAGGCTGTTAAAGGGATTCATGGGGGCTTTAAAGGACAAGTGAATAGAGATTTGATATTACGAATCCAAGAATTGTGTAAACGTGATTGCAAGTGGTTGTTAAGCAGATTCCAAGAGAATTGAATTTTGTTCCCTACATTTTGGCGGGTCTAATGAAAGAATTTCCACTTGGGCCCCATGTTTTTCATTTTGCCCCTACTAAAGTTGCTGATCAGATCCAATAAGATAATCATTCCATACTATACACTTCTAATGCTGTCTCTGTTTGATTGTAATTGACTCTCGTTTTATTACCAAAAAAAGATGGCTACTTATTCTAAATTAAAATTTTTTATTAGCCTTTTAGGAGACGAGTATAGGGCATGGAATAGCTTTAGTTCGCAAAATTCGATCTTTACTTAATCGATAGTGGAATGTGCTGCTGCAACATAATCTTCGTGAGGCAAATTCCATAGCTGATATGTTGGTTAGATTGGCGAATGGTTAATTCTTATAATTTAATTTGATATTTTTAGGTCTTTACTTTTTAGAATTTAAAATTTCAATTCTAACCAATTAGTAATCGTCAAATTCGTTAAGTTAAATTATGCTACTTCTAAAATTTTCATGCGACAAACATATTATTAGTTATTATGTGTGTAATGCCATGTCATTTTGTTATTTCCACATAATACACCCAAAAAGCCCACTATACTTTAGTTAATGAATTTAGTAGTTATCGTTTCAGTTAGGATTGGATACTCGGAAAGCATAGGGATTAAAATGATCAAATTAAAGAACATGGACTAAATATACAACTTATGAGACCAATAGTAGAATTTGATCTAACGGATTTAACTGTTCCGTTTATTCAAAACTAAAATTGACTAATTCGAAAAGTACAAAGACAAATTAATCAAATTAACATACAATAATTAAATTCACAACTTATACATAGTACAAAATTTGACCCTTTTAAACAACATATAACCTAATTTAATACTAACATTGAATAAAAAGTTCGTGTCAATATGCTCTACAAAGTGCAAAAAGAAAAAAAATTTACTCTTTCTCAATAAAAATGTTTAGGTCGACTTTTTAGGAGTAAATTTTTTTAAATTTTAACTTCAATTATTTTAAATATTTTAAATAATTAATTCTTAGCAAAAATATATTTAAAAACTATTTTATTGAAAATTTTATAATATATACTTTTAAAGTTTTATTTAAGATAAAATTTAAAAAATAATATGTTAGAGAATGATTGAAAGTCAAAATTTGAAAAAATTTAATAGTTTAAATAGAGTATAATATTATATCCCAAAATTTTTTATTAGACATGTAACACTACCCCGGTAATGTAACAGTCATAGACCCTAGTCGGAACAGTGGTTTTGGGACCACAAATCCGAGTCAGTGAAATATTTTTAATATTATTTTCTGTTCCTTTGATATGTGATTTAGCCTGTGATAAAGTTCCGTAAGATAATTTATCTATCTGTATGTTTAAGTTGATAAAAGGATTAAATTGCATTAAATGCAAAACTAGCATGATATTTGTAAAAGTGTCCAATTGAGATGGCTTCTTAATGGGATGGCCTTATATGGCAATTAAACCACTTTTAAGATAGTGGATAGTAGTTGGACAAATATGCCATTATTGTATAATTGTTTCAAATGTTTATTAAATGGCTAGTATGGTAAATGGATTAATTATATGTTATAATAAAACAAACAATTGTAAGATGTTTTTTTATCATCTTATTTGGCCGAAACTTCAAAGAAGAAGAAAAGAAAATTTTGCTAGGGTATTCGGCTAGCTTTTAACCCAAATTAAGGTATGTTTTGATTTTAGTTTTTGATGATTTTTATGTTTTTGATATTGTTGCTTAGTCTATTATCAAGCCCATATTGTAATTTGAAGAATTGATGATGTTTATGGGATGTGCCATTGATGAAATGGTGAGTTTTGTGATGATTTTAGGTGTTAAATGAAAGATATGTGTTTAATGAACATGTTTTGTTCTTGAATTTTTTATGAATTTAGCTAATTAGGGATAAATTGAGAAAATATCATTTTGAGGGACTAGTTTGTGAATTTGATGAGATGTTTGGACTTGTATGAGATATATGGACATTTGGCTAAGCATGGATGTAAGGTGATATTGTATATTTGATGTTTTGAGAAAAATGGACTAAATTGATAAAATGTGCAAATGAGAGGGCTAAATTGCAAATTGCCCTAAATGTGTGTATTTGGATTTGAATTCGATGAATTAGTGAATAAAAGGGTTAAATTTGAATATGTATAGATCAAGAACCGAAGAAAACGAACTTAGATCGTGGGAAAGCGAAAGTAGTCGATTAACCGAGTCTGAACGAATATCCGAATCCGAGGTAAGTCGATATACAAATAAATATATTAGTATTGAATTATGAATGTTCATATGATTATTGATAATGATGAATGCATAAGAGATGTTATACATATGAAATCAAATATATTATCGACACATTGCTAACATCTGAGAAGTCCCGTACGAACCTAGGAATAGATAAGATTAACTATGTCATGACATAGGTGTCTGTTGTGTGTTATCATGTAAGACCACGTCTGGGACGTTGACATTGATTCGAGATTTCGTGTAAGACCATGTTTGGGACGTTGGCATCGAAATGTGATTTACGTGTAAGGTCATGTCTGGGACATTGGCATCGTATTGATTCGTGTAAGACCCTGTCTGGGGCAGTGGCATTGGTATTCGATTACATGTAAGACCACGTCTGGGACGTTGGCATTGTACGACTATTCCGAGCATTTTGAGTATCCTATTAGATTTCGAACGGTTCAACGGGCAAGTCCGAGAAATGAACGAATATGTGAATTGTACATCCGTTTCAGGTATATGTGTAAAAAGGTAAGCATGTATGTGCATTAATGCAAATGAACCTTTGTGATATATGTGTATATTTGAAGTATGAGCAAATGAGATATTTGAGATGTGATGAATCGGAAAGCAATGGCAAATCAAGTGAGCCAAAGAGTTATATATGTGCTTGAAATTGAAGAAATGTAAATGAATTCACATAGACATGTTTATGAATGATATATGTTAAGTTTATTTGTATATGGCTTACTAAGCTTTTGAAAGCTTACTCTGTGTGTGTGTTTTCTCTGTTTTATAGATCGTAAAAGCTATTGAAGGCTCGGGGACCGTCGAGGATCATCATCACACTACTCAACTTGTTTTGGTACCTTTGAAATGTGTATATAGCTAGATATGGCATGTATAGGGTAGTCATTTTGAATTATGTTTGAAATGTGTATAAATAGCCATGAGATATGGCTAGATAAGTGTTGGTAATATGCTTGAACTAATATGATATTTGATGCATGTTTTGGCATGGCTTGATAGCTAATGGGATGGTTAAATCTATGGTGAGTATATGAATGCATTATGAGTATGTATGGTTGAGCAAAGGAATGATTACATGAAGGGTAAATGTGGATGAATCATGCTTGAATGCATATGTGTTTTAGTTGTACAAATTGGCATGATTGGTATTGTAATTGTATGTGGAGATTTGATGATTATTTTGATATGTTTTTGGTTACCAAATGTGCATGAAATGAATTGATAAATTGCTTATAGGGATTGACCCTTGTGTGGGTGGCATTTTGGCCTTGCAAGTGGCCTGTTTTGCCTACACGGTTATGGCACACAGGCGTGCCTAGTGGTTGTGGGATTAAGTCAGTAGCTAGCCCAAGTGTGCACGGCCATGGTACACGGACGTGCCTGATAGCTATGTGAATAAGTCAGTAACTTGCCTAAGAGTACACGGCCATGACACACAGGCGTGTCCTGTGACTATGTGGATAAGTTAGTATTCAAGCTCTGTTTTGGCACAGCCAAGACACATGGGTGTGTCTGGTGTCCGTGGAAGACACACGGCCTGCCCACACGGGCGTGTGGCCTTCATAACTTAGAAAAGTTATAAATTTCCAAGAATTTTAGTATGTGTTCGGTTTAGTCTGGGCCCTACTCTAAAGCATGATTAAGGTCTCGTTGACCTATAAAAGGGACACTTTGATTGCGATTGGTGAATGGTTTTACTAAATGTCTATAAAAGTTTCTGATCTGCCTGGTAACGTCTTTAACCCTAATCCGGCGACGGGTACGGGTTAGGGGTGTTAACACATATAATGAATTGCTGAATAAGTTGGAAAATGAGTTAGATAAAAGATTCTTAGGAAAGAAAAGTTAATTTTTGAGATGGAAATTGATGGAAAGAATCTTAGAAATGAGAATGTGATGAAAAGTTCAAATCATAAAATTTCAAAAGTTTGAGGACTAAAGTGAAGTTTTGACAAAAATATGAAAAGTGGGTTAATAATGATTAATAGGAATAAGGATAAGCTGAATCATGTATTGGTAAGATGAGAATTTCATTTGGGACCAAATTTGAGAGATTTAATAACATATGAACTAAATTGCAAATTTATCAATTTTAAGGAAAAAAAGGATAAAAGTATAATTCTTAGTACCCAATAATGTATGTTAGGTATAAACGGCACGTTTGGTTCACTAGAATGGGATAGGGCAGTAATGAAATAACCATTATGTGAGAATGAAATAGGATTGTAATGGAATTGAGTAGGCATAATGGTTGGATGAAATGAATGAGTATTGTAATAGTATTCATGCATTTGGTTGAGAGGAATAGATATGTAATAGAAAAAAAAAATACTCAAATGAAAAATATACATTTAACATTTTAATGTATTTTCCACATCAATTTCATATTAAAGAATAATATTTTCTATCACACTAATAATATTTAAATAGAAAATATTTTATAATAAATTATATTAAAATATTTTATTTATATTTTTTGAAATTTGGAAACAATATATTATATTTTTATTTTTTATATTAAATTATATTTAACATATTTGATATTAAAGTGACTCTATCCTAATATAGAAATCTTAAACCTGGTTTCCTTCGTGACTAGAAAAAGGACTTTCCACAAAAAAATAAGCTTTCGTAAAATAACTAGATTAGCATCAGTAAGAAATATGTGCTATCGCGTCTTCAGTCCAGTCCAAAAATAAACAAATTTTATTTCCAAATTGCCATTCTTTTGCTATAACAGAAAGCACAGGCAACGAAGAAATCATAAATAGAAAGACAGGGTTCTATTTATGAGCAAAACTGGTAGGCTTTCTTGATAGCCCTGTACATATTCGAAAAGGTAAGTTGCAAAATAACCTACATCTCAAATTGTTTTTCAAAACCCTTCACTCGAAATCAAGAAAAGAAAAGAATTTAACGACATAAAGCTAAGAAATGGCTGCCAAAACATTTGAAGCTAAGAGGAAGATTTTTGGTGATTGCTCCAACCTCTAAAGCTTTATCAATCCCTATGTTAGCAGTTGAATTTCCTTCCAAGCCGTCAAGATCAACATCTGTGGCATCATGTACAATAGATTGAGTAGGCACCTCTGGGATGTACCAAATCCTACTGCTACCTTGAGAAGGATATTTCTAGTGGGATAAATCTGGTCTCAAGCTTGAAAGTGATGCCAAAATAGTAGCCTCAGTAACAACTGACGGATCTCCTGACCTCTCTAGTTGCAGAAACATTCCTATGGAATTCTGGACCTCTGGACCTTTAACAACAACCTCAGTCATGAGCTGCTAAAATATCTAGATAAAGTGAAATTAAATTAAGGAGATAACAAAACAAGCATAGACACAAAAAAGTCACCACTAGAGTAACTGAGTAACTTAAAGCACTATAATAGCACTCAAACCCAAGAAAAGGATACATAAGCATGATTCCCTAGCGAACCAAAAACCACCTCATCACTTGAGTTCAACACACAACTGATGTTTTTCTTCACCATTATCCCATTTATTTGCACTGACCCCTTGCTCCCATTACTTTCTAAAATGGCTACTCCACTTCCTTCTTGCAGATCTTGTTGACAAATTATGAGTACTCATACTACAATTATATATTAAGGAGTTTATCTAAAAAAAGAATATAAAAACAATGGCTTCCCTAAAAAACATTGAAAAAAGAGGAAGAAAGCAAACAGAACCCTAAATCCAAAGAGCTAAAGCATCTAGAGAGAGATAGAATCCAATCCAGGATCACATGAGTCAAGTGTCAAATTCCTCGTTGTAGAAGCATTCTTAATTTTGTAACAATCCAAGAAAAGCAACATATTAAATGTAAAATGAAATCCTCCCCTTGTCTAAAGCAATTGACGCTGAACCTTTAAAACAACCAAATCCAATTTCAGTCAAAATGACACTCATTAATTGAAAAGAAAAAGCCAAAAATAATGCTTCAAGAATCAAAAATCAAATTCACTTAAAGGACACTTGTAAATTCAAGAATCAAGAAAAAGTGAAAGAACACATCTAAAACTAACACATCTAAAACTCAAATGCAAATAAAAATTAACTAAAATTAAACTCAAATAACAATATATATATGCCAATCATAAATAGTTGAAAACAAGAACAAACTATCAGGTATAAGTACTGCCACGATGACAGCAGCTGAAGAAGTCTCACCCTTCTCGACGTTCACGTCATCGTTGATCGGAGCCTCTCCTTTCCTACAATCACTGAGATGCATGGCAGGAGACGTGCGCATTTCTTTGGAAAGATCCACCTCCGACATTGGTTTCTCCACATTTTCCACCATAAACAAATCTGCCACACACGAAACCCAAAAACAGAGAGTCTTCTAATGTGTTTTATACAAAACCCAAAAGATCTCTTACTATTATTACCGGAATGAGGAGTGAAAATGGGAGGAGATTTTCGTGTTACAAAAAATGAGAGAGCTAGTGGAACCCTCTGAATGGGTATGCAGTGTTCACATGTAATAGGGCCCTTATGAAATAACTGATTTGACAACGAAATTTCAACCAAACAAATGCAACACTGTAGCGCGTGTGATAACAAGTTAATTTACATGACTTTTTGTGTTTAATTTGATTAATTTTTGAATTAATCCTTGCTAAATTAATGATTTTATGCATTAATCTTGACAGGGATGCAATTGAGATTCTATGAGTAAAAAATGAGCAGAAAAGGACTAATTTGCAACACAGTCAATAAAATGAGGTCGAATAAAAAATGTGAAAAAAGCTAAGGACTCATCAGATTCTTTTGACTTTGTAAAAGCCAAAATTAGAAAAAAATTAATTTTATTTTTTATTAAATTTTAATTATGTATTGAGTGGTTAAAGCCAAATTTAGTAAATGTTATGTATATAAATAAGGCTTTAAGGTGTCTTAGGAAAGGCACTTGATTTTTATTTGGAATTAAATAGAATTATTCTTTTTTTTCAAGATTGGTGCGTAGCATTCTATTATTTCATTTTCAATTCTTTGTTCTTTAAATATTTTTAATTACCTTCCAAGTCCTTTCCCTTTTCGATTTCCACCATTTTCATTCAAATCAAATCCATAGCCAACCAAAGCATGATTAATTCCATGCTTCACTAAATTTCATCTTAACTTTAGGCTGGTGTTCTTTTCGGTTGGGAATCATGAGATACATATATGTACTAAAAGTCCTCCCAATCGGTATTCACATTTTTCCTAAGTATCAGGATTGACAACTCATCCCTTAAAGTTAACTCGATTTCAAGTCAAAAAGTGCACGATGGGTTGGAGTCGTGTTTTCGGACAGTTACAGAAACGAGTCGGCCATGCTGTATTCTGATCTTCGAGAACAAATCAAGGGAGAAGTGATCAAGTTTAAATGACCGACGTGGTTGAGGCCGTTAATTCGAGTTGGGTTCTTCAGACGCAAGGTTGCCAAAATCTTGAATCGGGAACATGTGTATCTCAGTTAGATAATCAGTAAGATTTGGTTTGCAGGTCGTATCGAGACCAGCTAAGAGAGGAAGAATTGGTGGTTAGGACGATCTTAACTACTATAACCAGCTTATTGTTTGAAGGAGAAAATAAATTTTTGAGGATCGATTCTAAATTCAAAATCCACCGAGTTTAGGGCTAAGGTTTATTATCTGAATTAATTTCCCAATTTAAATTTATTTCCAATATTAATTAATTGTTTATTTATGCTTTTTCGATTATTTACTTTTTAAACATTTTGAAAACTCTCCTAATTTGTTTGTTTATTTTTCAGCAGGTCCGTTTGGAGTCGTGGGCACGAGTTTTGCCATGACTTTCAACACAACAAAAATTCTGATCATATGTTAAACACGAAAGTTTATCATAATATCCAATCCCTATGGACTCGACCCTACTATCCGTCTTTACTACTGTTTAGAGTTACTTTACTGTAGGAATTATTTTTGATGGTTTCGACGCTCATCAAATTTTGGCGCCGTTGCTAGGGGTTGGAGATATTACCAGAATCGAGGTCTCTAGAGTTTGAACAAAAAATAGAGAAATTGGCTCAAAAATTGTGAAGGGAAGCCATTCGATGTGGTAAATGACCAAATCCTAGATTCGAAACCATAACTTACACAGAGTAAATTTTCTCGTTTGACGAACCAGGCAAGATAACCGAACAAACTATACACCAACTCGCAGCGGCACCAGATGAACAACAACCCTTATGTATAAGCTATCCGGTGGGAGGTATGCTGTTCGAGTTGAAGTCAGATTTGATTTATTTACCACCCACTTTCTGTGGATTACAAAATGAAAATCCGTACACCCATCTCAAAGAATTCCATATGGTGTGCACAAGCATGAAGCCTTAGGGAGTAACTGAAGACCAAATCAAACTTCGTGCTTTTCCTTTCTCATTAGCCGACTCTGCTAAAGGGTGGCTATTTTATTTACCTCTGGGATCTATCAACACATGGTCTGACATATGACGTTTGTTTCTTAACAGGTTCTTCCTTGCAGCTCGAGCAGCCGAACTAAGGAGGGACATCGTAGGAATTCGTCAGAAGGAGACTGAACCATTCTACGATTACTCGGAGCAGTACAAAAAGTTGTGTGCAAGTCAGCCACAACATGGACTGACTGAACAACCACTCTTGCAGTATTTCTATGTGGGGTTGCTCCCGATGGAAATGAAAATGATAGATGCTGTAAGAGGAGGGGCACTTGTTAACATGACTCCTCAGATAGCACGAGAGTTGATATCGACAATGACTGCTAACTCACAACAATTTTGACCAGCTATAGAACCCATGAGACAGGTTCATGGGTTAAGTTCTCCCTCTTTAGAAGACAAAATTGATAAGTTGACTAATGTTGTACACACTTTTCTTATGGATAAAACGGGCCTAGCAAGGTTGTGCAAAATCTGCGCTAAGCCAGACCACCCGATGGACTCATGTCCAATTTTACATGAGGATTCGACAGAACAAGCAAATGTTGTTGGGAACTTTCAAGGACCGCCCCAAAGCGATATGACCCTGCTCGAACTCATATAATGTAGGGTGGAAGGATCACCCAAATCTAAGTTATAGGTCGAATCTACAGTTCAATCAAACTTACCAACAAATGTCACCTTTGAATCAACAATTATTGCCCCCAAATTCATCTTTGGAAGCCACAGTGGAAAGGCTAGCCAATAGTATTGAGAAGTTCCAGCTAAAAACTGAAATGCATTTGCAAGAGTTAGATAAGCAAGTGAGCAAGCTTGCACTCATGGTTGGCCTTTTGGAGTCCCAAGGTAAGCTGCCATCTCAAACCGAGCCTAATTCTCGACATAATGTAAATACTATGACGTTGAGGAGTGGAAAGGTTTTGGAACCCATACTTGGCACGTTTCGTGCCCACGACATTGGTCGAGATAAGGAAAAACTTGACACAAAGGCTCTAGTGGAGTCAGCACCAAAAAAATCATTTGAAGTACCACCTCCGTGTCTTGGAAGACTTGTCTAATGCAAGAAGGAGCGAGAAGAGAAGGAGATCTTCGATACCTTTCGAAAGGTAGAAATCAACATACCTCTTCTTGATGCGATTAAGCAAATTCCACGGTATGCAAAATTCTTAAAAGAATTATACACGAGTAAGAGGAAGCTCCTGGGCAATGAAAAGATGAGTGCTAGAGAAAATGTCTCCACTGTTTTACAAAGGAAAATACCACCTAAATGTAAGGACCAAGGTATGTTTTCCATATCTTGCAAAATAGGTAGTGTTGGTATTAAAAAATCCACGTACATCAATTAATGTTATGCCTTTGTCAATTTATAAACTACTTAATGCGGGTCCTTTGAAGGAAACAAGTGTAATCATTCAGCTTGCAGATAGATTAGTAGTGCATCCGGAAAGAGTGTTGGAAGATGTTCTTGTTAAGGTAAACGAACTGGTATTTCCTGCAGACTTCTACATTATCAATATGGAGGACGAAAACTCGACCAATTCATCTGACATACTTCTTGGGAGACCATTCTTTAGTACCGTGCGAACGAAAACCGATGTTTGGAGTGGAACACTCACCATGGAATTTGACAGTGAAGAGGTTAGGTTTAATGTTTATGAGGATATGGAACATCCCAATAATAAGTTACAAATCGTGCCTTGCAGGAATATAGATCTCGATGTTAAGCAAGAGGAATTATCGATGATAAAAAAACCAATACGTGAAGCTTTCATGAAAGCCTCGAAATTAGAGCTCAAACCGTTTCCAGAATGTACAAGGATTCCAACAGAGAAAAATGCAAAGATGAACGGAGAAGCTCAAAGACGCCTCAATCCACTAATGATAGGGGAATCCGGGAAGGGCTTCAAGGACAATGGGCAAAGGTCGAAACCTTTCTGCAAGAACATCCAAGTGCACGGAATGGAAAAATTAATTCTCAATGAGCCAAACGGATAACATTTAAGGTCATTGAGCTAACAACGTTAAACAAAAGCGCTTTTTGAGAGGCAACCCAAATTTATTTTTAATTTATTGAATTTTTAAATTATTCTTTTTCAAGGTTGGTGCATAGCATTCTGTTACTTCATTTTCAATTCTTTGTTGTTTCAAAATTTGTTTAATTGCCTTCCAAGTCCTTTCCCTTTTCAATTTCCACCATTTTCATTCAAATCCAATCCATAACCAACCAAAGCATGATTAAATCCATGCTTCACTAAATTTCATATTAGCTTTAGGCCAGTGTTCTTTCCGATCGGGAATCATGAGATACGTATCCGTACTAAAAGTCCTTCCAATCGATATTCACATTTTTCCTAAGTATCGAGATTGACAACTCATCCTTTAAAGTTAACTCGATTTCAAGTCAAAAAGTGCACGTTGGGTTGGAGTCGTGTTTGCAGACAGTTGGGGAAACGAGTCGGCCATGCTGTATTCAGATCTCCGAGAACAAATCAAGGGAGAAGTGATTGGGTTTAAATGACCCACACGGTTGAGGCCATTAATCCGAGTTGGGTTCTTCAGAGCGCAAGGCTGCCAAAATCTTGAATCGAGAACACGTGTATCTCAGTTAGATAATCGGTAAGGGTTGGTTTGTAGGTCGTACCGGGACTAGCTAAGAGAGGAAGAATTGGTGGTTAGGACATTCTTAACTGCAATAACCAACTTATTGTTTGGAGGAGAAAATTAATTTTTGAGGATCGGTTCTAAATCTGAAATCTACCGAGTCTAGGGGTAAGGCTTATTATCTAAATTTATTTCTCAATTTAAATTTATTTCCAATATTAATTAATTGTTTATTTATGCCGTTTCGATTATTTACTTTCTAAACATTTTCAAAACTCCCCTAATTTGTTTGTTTATTTTTCAGCAGGTCCGTTTGGAGTCGTGGGCACGAATTTTGCAACGACTTTCGACACAACAAAAATTCTAATCACAAGTTAAACACGGAAGTTGATTATAATATCCAATCCCTGTGGACTTGACCCTACTACCACTCTTTACTACTGTTTAGAGTTATTTTTTTGTAGGGATTATTTTTGGTGGTTTCGATGCCCATCAGCGTGGAATAGGTACAAAATGGAGTGACCATTCCATTGAACAAAACATGTTGTAGGTTTTTGTCTCACAAGGTTTTTCCAAGTAAGATTTTTAATGAGTTATATCCCTTATACAATGAACATCCAAGGTGGAGTGTTACGAATGCTATTAAGTGGATGTTCAACCTTTCACCTTTCATTTTTCTTACCTTTCATCTCCCTATAACCCATTTTCTATTTATATATTAGAAAATGAGGAGTCTAATCTCCGTATATATACAGGAGTGGACTACTTGTAATGTGGATGAAAAAGAAAAGAAATGCAATAGAAATCTCCCTTATTCTCATCTATTATTCTTGTGTTCTTTAGATTATTATTATTTTAGAACATGTTACTCAGCACGATTTTATTCAAGAGTGATAGGTCCTTAGTTTACGTCAAAATTTTGTTGGGCTCCAATTATTGAAATTTAATTGTTTGGTTAAAATTCGTAAGTGACTGCTCGAGATTTACTTGGGGATGATAACTTTCTCTTCACTGAAAAGAATGCTCATAGTTTCTACTTCTCATTCGCAATTACCTAAGTAAGTCTAATCATTTTTTTAAAAATTTGATTCGAGTTCTATTAAGAAGTTTAGTTTATATAATTCTCTATTTGCATCTCTATGAATTTATAAATCCCTTCTCAAGTCTAATCTCCGTATATATACAGGAGTGGACTACTTGTAATGTGGATGAAAAAGAAAAGAAATGCAATAGAAATCTCCCTTATTCTCATCTATTATTCTTGTGTTCTTTAGATTATTATTATTTTAGAACATGTTACTCAGCACGATTTTATTCAAGAGTGATAGGTCCTTAGTTTACGTCAAAATTTTGTTGGGCTCCAATTATTGAAATTTAATTGTTTGGTTAAAATTCGTAAGTGACTGCTCGAGATTTACTTGGGGATGATAACTTTCTCTTCACTGAAAAGAATGCTCATAGTTTCTACTTCTCATTCGCAATTACCTAAGTAAGTCTAATCATTTTTTTAAAAATTTGATTCGAGTTCTATTAAGAAGTTTAGTTTATATAATTCTCTATTTGCATCTCTATGAATTTATAAATCCCTTCTCAAGTTTAATTGTTGCGCTTTCTATGTAGAGATATATATATATTTTTTTTTCTTTATAGAATTTATAGGTTAAGGTTTAATTTGATTAAATTATATGATTGGTCCTATCTCTTCTTATCTATTGTAAATGTGTATTATATGCAATGATTAGTTTGGTGTTCAAATCTATACATGCTTGAGAACTATATAATGATATTAATCATGAATTTTTGTAAGAAAACACGTAAAAGATTCTTTAAAATTATGGATTAGTTTTTGAAAGAAAATTATGATAATGAAAAAAATTTCTCATTAGATCTACTTCATTCTGTAAGGTGAATGTAGCATTTCATAATCAATATTAAAAAGGACAAAGTTATAACTGTGGTTGTGAGCAAGGTCCTGGATGGGCTAGCATGGGTATATTTGTGGTGCCCCAAACCTGACCTGGATGGTCCAACCTGAATTTTGAACATCACATTACCAACCGAAGTGACTCTCTGTTTAAACCACCACAATACACACCAGTTGGAACGATGGAAATGTGTAAGTGTACACAATCGCAACAAGTAATAAAGTGACAAGTAAATGTCGAGTTATCGTACCCACAAGGACTGCAAAAAAATTATTTCTAAAAGTAGTTTTAAACACTTTGGTGAAGGAAAAATATTTGATTTTAAAAAGAGGTAAAAAAACTAAGAGTTAAGAACTAAGTGAAATAATTAAAATAAAACAAAGAAATTCTAGTGCACGATTCCAAATATGATTTAATCAAGATGATATAATTGTGTTGGATTAATTATATTTCCTTACCTTAGAATTATTAAACTTATGCTTATACTTGTTACGAATAAATCACGGCAACTCGGTAATTTGCTAACTTATGAACACATTTACAAATCAAAATTCATTCATCTCTTGTACATATTTCTATGCCAATTCGACCAATTAAACAGATTTATAAAGGTAAACATGTTATTGCACATACATACTTATTAAACTAAACAATCTCTCGCATATTCCTATGTCGATTCAAACGATTAATTCAACCTAATAAGCATATAAAAGACTATATGAGGTAACAAAGTATCCTTACCTTGAAACAATTTAACCACAATAATCTTGCAAGTTATGCAAGGCATATGTATCGCCAAATACAATGCTAATCTAATCTTCAGCTACCTTAGAAGAATTAAACATGCACTTATTAAGTACTGTGTCCACAATTACAATTTAATGCGTTTAAATAATTAATTCTTTAGTTATCTAAACAATTATAATGCCAAAATAACTTAGGCATGATTTTACTTAATCAAGCATTTTACCGAGGCCTATAACAACATAAACATAAATTTAACAAATCAAGAGGATGAAATGCAATCAACCCAACACGACTTAATTCAAGCTAGATTGATTAAAATAACCATTTCAAAGACATGAATATTCAGAGATATGTTCATAATAAAAACAACAGAAATTAAAAAGATAGGGAACAAGAAGCAAATCAGGTGTGTGGCTTGACTGATTGCTCCTTCATCTCTGTTATCCTCACCGATCAAGGCTTCTACAAACATTCGCTTGCTACTCCAAATGGCTGAGAAAACATCTCTTTCCAAGAGGGGAAATCGGCACAAGAAGGCTTGGTTTTTTGGAGAAAAAGAGAGAATGGAGAGAAGAGAAGTGATGAGAGAATGAGAGTGTTGAGGGATGCTTTGAATGGGCGGCAAAGGGGGATTTATATAGCTGAGGATGGCTGCTAAAAATATCAAATTTCATCAGCCAAAGAGCCCCCTCATGGCCGGCCATCTTACATGGCAAGGTTGAGACTTTCAACTTTGTTAAAATTAGCCTGAGGCAAATTTAAGGTGGGGTTTGAATGCAATTTAGAAGTCTTCCAAGGGCCTTTTTGCAAGCTCATTTAATAAGCTAAAATGCTGATTTGGGTCAGCATTTGAATAGTTCTGGGCTACCCAATTGGTGGCTAGTTTGATTTGCTCAATTAGGTTCAACTGGTGCGGTTCAACTGGGCCCTTTTTCCATAATTAATTTAAATTAATTTAGTTAGCCCAAATTAAATTGGGGATAAATTAAAATTAATTATATTATGAATTAATACACATATTTGGACCGTCTTAGGCTGGAAATTATTTCGCCTTGTTACTTCGAATTGCTTCTCGGTTTTGTTCTTCTAACGGTGTCTGACGGGTCAATTTTCGCCCTTTTGTACGAATCTGTCAAAAATAATCAAAATTCACTAAAAATAATTGTAAAATTGACTAAAAATTAACATGTTCAAATTTTAATATAATTTAATTATTTTATAAAAATTAATTATTTTGTGACAAAAATTCTATCGAAAATGCATGATTTTAAGTAAAATTAGGTATGAAAAAGTATATAAATCTTTGTGTTTCCACACCCCCAAACTTAAATCATTACTCGTCCAGAGTAATGCACAAATTTTGGAAAGAATTTCTCAGAAACACTATTGAAGAACTCCTTCAGAACAACTTTCTTCTCAAAATTATGAATTTAATATACTCAGGCTCAATAATAAGAAATTTGATAATTATGCTACTTAAGTATACATACTGTTCAAATTACATCCAACAACTATTATAATTGTAACACCCCAAACCCGGCCCAAAAGCTACGACCAAATCTGGCATGTTACGGTTGAAATGTTAAAAACGAAGTTCCTTGTTTACTTTTAAGAGAGCATGTATCTCATTTGAAAAACTCATCAATGACGCGTTGTTTTGAAAACTTGGCTTTGTTTATGTAGGTATTCGTTAAATAAGTGATATTTGCAGAAAACCTTTGAGGGTTATTATTTTCTTTTCTTTTTTTTTTTTGTAAAACTTGTTTGAAAATCCTATTCTATCTCTTCTTATAAATAAGTCTATGAACATAAATTTACAACTGTGAACATTAACCAAATATAAATTTAAAACCTAAGCTATGGAGGCCTTGTAACATCCCGAAATAAGGCCTAAACGGAACAGTGGTTCCGGGACCACAAATTCGATGTTGAGAAATTTATTTTATTTATATTTTTATGGTCTACAATTTCACGGAATGATTTCGTGAAAATATCATTCGAAAATTTTGACGTTTGGGCACTCAATTTAGTCAAAAGGACTAAATTGTAAAAAAGTGAAAAAGTTGAGTTCTACATGTTAGAGGTGTCCAATTGTTATGAAATTTTAAATTGGAGGTCCTGAAATGATAATTAGACCATTGGTTAAGTTGGTGGACAAAAATGGACATGGATGGGTATGTTTCAAAAGAATTTTTTTAAGGGGCATTTTGGTAATTTAGTGAACTAAATGAATTAAAAACAAAATTTAAATGCCAAATATGTCCATCTTCTTCATATGGACGAAATTTACCAAGAGAATACATGGCTAGGGTTTTCTCAACTTTCCAAGCTCATGGTAAGTCCGTTCTAGCCCCGTTTTTCAAGTTATTTACGGTTTTGGAGTCCCGGTAGCTCGATTTAGCTTATGCTACCAATAATTCATGCTAGGGTTCATCTTTGGAAAATTACCCATAGGTGAAAAGTGTGTATTTTGATGTTTTATTATAGAATATGAAGGCTGAAATTATGTTAAACAACTTTTACTAAGCGGTTTTACGTGAAAACGAGTAAAACGTCATAATCGGTAAAAATACCTAATGTTCATAAGTACATGTTAGAGTGAGAATTTGATGTTTCCATAGAAGAGAAAAATGATCAGCATGTTATAAAACATAAGAATAAGGGCTGAAGTTTAATTTTCGAGTATTGGGGAAAAAGTGTAAATATGTAAAAGTTTAGGGGCAAAATTGTAATTTTGCAAAAGTTGAGTTAAAGACTATTTTGAATAGTACATTAATTAAATAAGTGAAATGTGATGTTTTAGACCCCGAAAAATGAGATTTGGACCTAGAATTGGAGGAAAATCAAAAATCGAGAAAATTGGTAAAATGGTCGTTTCGGCATTTGAGGTAAGTTGGTGTGTTAATAATAATGCAATAATGTCGTAATGTATATTTGAAACCTAAATTGTGGTATTAAATTGATTTTTCTGAATTATATGTTTAGTATATTATGTTGGTGAATTGATTTAATAATATGTTTATGATAAAAGGTGACATAGGTGACATGAAAAATGGGTTGAAATGTTGTGCTTAAAGGTGTTTTCTATGACTATGGTTATTATGTGAAATGGAAAGTTTATATGTAAATAATGCATTTATTTTACTTGTTCAATAATTATTTTGCTAGATATTATGGAAATCATTAGGTGATAACTACAATATGAAAATGTATGGATGCGAAATTCTCGATTGAACCTTCGAAAAACCGAGAGATACGGACAATATGTAGCTAGGTCACACGAGTGATAAGGGAACTTCACCGTGTGCACAAGAAAGCTACGAGATGGAAAAATTTGATATGTAGCTAGGCCACATGGATGATAAGGGATTTTCACCATGTGTGCAAGAAAGCTACGGGATAATAATTTCATATGTAACTAGGTCACATGTGTAATACTGTGTGTATACCATGTGTACAAGAAAGTTACGGGTTATGAGTAGCTAGGTCACATGAGTGGTTCCTAGTGTTGGACACCATGTAGACAAGAGAGCTACGAGATGGAATGGCTAGGTCACATGGGTGATAAGGGACCTTCACCATGTGTACAAGAAAGCCGAATTATGTGTGGGTGGAGCTATGTGCTGAGACCACCGAGTATCGGGTGTTTTTCGAAGGGGTTCAACGAGATAATTTACTAATGACGGTTGGTGCGATCATGTTATGAATAAGTGCAAGTGTGAATGTGACCAATTGAGAAATGTGGCAAATGTACGTATGAACAATATGCTCGATATGTAATCAGAAATTGAAAAGATTGGTATAGGCAAGTGATGAACACAACTAAAGTGAGAGAAAGCAAAATTTTACAATAAAACTGTTTTGGACAGCAGCAGTGAGGTGAATTTGAAAAATCACCAAAAATGGTAGAAATTGAATTATAAGTTTTATGAGACATTTATTTAAAGCTTATTGAGTCTATTTTTATATAAAAGAAACAGAGAAAGCAAAGGATTGGTATATTTTGAGATATTTAGATTTTTGTGAGACTGGTGCAGAGTGATTTCGAGATCCCCTGTTTTGACTTGGAAAAATCATTGAAAATTGTAAAAAAATAATATTGGGACATAATTTATATTATTAGATTCCTTATTGAGTCTATTTTTAGAATAAGCAAACTAGAACATCATTTGAATTCTGTACAAAAAAGATAATTAAATTTTAGCAAAGAATAGTCAGAATTGTCGGACAGCAGAACAGGGGAGACTTTGAAGAATAAACTGTACTAATTGGCTAAACCAAAAATTATGAAAATTTTATGGTAAAAATATATTTGATTCTAGTTTCATGGAAAATTTACGGATCTTAATTTGGAGTTCCATAACTCCAGATATAAATAATTTAATGACTGTGACTCAAGAAAATAGCTTAACTGGAATTTGAATAAATAGGAAGAATATGAAAATAACATGTTATCACATTGCTTATTATTTTCATGTGAGCTTACTAAGCGTAAAGCTTACTCCCTCCTTTCCATTTCTTTTAGTTTTGTCAGGTCAGCTCAGCGTTGGAGATCGTCGGAGGCAGTATCACACTATCGGGTCATTATCCTTGGAGTATTGGCATGTGTATGTTAAATGTTTTCAAGTGAGTGGCATGTATAAGGACTTAGTTTTTCTATGATGGATGTTGTTGTGATTAGCCAAATGTATTGGCATATAGTGATTTGTTGATTATGGCCATGAGATGTGGCTTATAATGATTTTGGCTTATAAGCCTATTTGTCCATGGTATGTGTTAATGTCTTGTTATGTGGTATAAGTGATTAAATAGATGACAATGTCAAATGCATGTCTTTGAAAAGTTTTAAATTTTGAGCGAAATTTGGTAACCCGGTTTTGTATGATTGTGAATGTTGAAGTACGGTAACGCCTCGAACCCTATTCTGGAGTTGGACACGGGTGAGGGGTGTTACATTTAGTGGTATCAGAGCTATGGTTTAGTCGGTTCTCGGACTAACATAGCAAGTGTAAGAGTCTAGCTATACATGCCACCAATATGTGGTAGTGTGATGCCTTCCGACGTGATTGAGGATAATCTTATTAAAAGAGAAGTACTCTCCAACCGAGCTAGTGATATTGAAGTATTTGAATAAAGTGTAGCAATGATGAGTTAAACTCGGAAAAGTATGAATAAGAATTCGTGATGTGTATATGTGATAATGTGTGAAATGAAAGTTTATACAGTAATATGCTTATTCATATTTTTTCTGACCTTCACATACTGTAGCATGCTTGACCAAAATTGATTAGTGAATGTGCTAAGTAAGTAATTCAAATTTTGTAGAATGTATGAATGAGTGCACTTGTTTGAATGAGATAATTGAAAATTTTATGTCAGGCAAATATGAATGATAAATTGTTCGAAGTGGGTCGTATAGTTATAATGACATATGTTGATAATGAAATATGTGTCATATGTATATATATATATATATATGTGAGAATCGAGTTAGAGGCTGTACGACCTCACCCCCTTACTGATGAGGTGTTTATAACGGAAATTCATGAGAATCATGTTGATTAAGTTCCTAAGTGTGGAATCAAAGAGTTCAGTTATAGAATAACTATAGATATGATCAAAGACTGAGGATGGTTGAAAAATGAAGGACAGGATTAGAGAAATATCATATTGACTCAAGAATTATTTGGTTTATACAATATCATAATTAGTGAAAAATTTAACTTTGATAAATCGACTTATTCAAATAAGATACTGAAAGGAAGTATTAACTGAAATTTTTCTGAACTGATTTTCTTTAGTGAAAGAAATAATGTGGAAATTAGTGAGGGCAAAATTACTCAGAAGAATGATGTTTGACATGTGAAGATGTTTAAATATGACAGTCATAGTTGAGCAGTTTACGACTATCTCTTCTGGGCATTTTATGTTTTCGTATCTTTTCAGAGACAATTATGATTGCTTGTTTTATGAGTAAAGAATCGTCAGTTTGATTGATCTATGATTGGTATTCCACTATCTTTTATTGAAATTTAATTCCATTACGTCTGAGATAAAAGTGACAGTGAACTTATATGAAATGATTCTACTGTTTCTTTTGGCTATTGTTCTGTTTATATTTGCATAGAATATGTTTTATCTCTGTTATAATCGACTTTGGAACACAATGGAATTATAATTTTTCAGTGACGCACCAATGAACGGATTTGAATGTGTATATTTTCTAAAATGTAAAGTAATGGTTCATGTTTTCAAACAGTTAATATTATATTAAAAAGAGCTGTTCGATTAGTAATTTAGAGATGGTTATTATTATGTCTGTATTGAAAATTTTGATGACACTGTTTGTTTAACGAGGATTGTCATATATTTCTTGGTTTCGAGAGTTTAATATATCTGATGGCATAGCAAAATTTGAGTTTAAGACAGTGGTGATGAATTAAGCTATTGAAAGATTGTGAGTGATCATTGATTGATCTGTGGGGAGCCAAGAGAAATGCTAGTGGGTTGTTTTCGAACGTTTGATGGAATTAGCATAGTAATTTCAATATGTATCGATTCTTTGTTTGACAGAATTCACTGAGTTCTATTAGGATTCAGATCGATGACAGAGTGTTTCTGAAAATATCGTCTTGAAAAAGATTATTTAGTGATGTTAGAAATCATGAGAAGTATATTAAACCTCATTCTGTTAAGATTTTCGGGGACGAAAATCCCTAAGGGGGGAGAAATGTAACATCCCGAAATAAGGCCTAAACGGAACAGTGGTTTCGGGACCACAAATCTGATGTTGAGAAATTTATTTTATTTATATTTTTATGGTCTACAATTTCACGGAATGATTCCGTGAAAATATCATTCGAAAATTTTGACGTTTGGGCACTCAATTTAGTTAAAAGGACTAAATTGTAAAAAGTGCAAAAGTTGAGTTCTACATGTTAGAGGTGTCCAATTGTTATGAAATTTTAAATTGGAGGTCCTTAAATGATAATTAGACAATTGTTTAAGTTGGTGGACAAAAATGGACATGGATGGGTATGTTTCAAAAGAATTTTTTAAGGGGCATTTTGGTAATTTAGTGAATTAAATAAATTAAAAACAAAATTTAAATGCCAAATATGTCCATCTTCTTCATATGGACGAAATTTACCAAGAGAAGGCATGGCTAGGGTTTTCTCAACTTTCCAAGCTCATGGTAAGTCCATTCTAGCCCCGTTTTTCAAGTTATTTACGATTTTGGAGTCCCGGTAGCTCGATTTAGCTTATGCTACCAATAATTCATGCTAGGGTTCATCTTTGGAAAATTACCCATAGGTGAGAAGTGTGTATTTTGATGTTTTATTATAGAATATGAAGGCTGAAATTATGTTAAATAACTTTTCCTAAGCGGTTTTACGTGAAAACGAGTAAAACGTCATAATCGGTAAAAATACCTAATGTTCATAAGTACATGTTAGAGTGAGAATTTGATGTTTCCATAGAAGAGAAAAATGATCAGCATGTTATAAAACATAAGAATAAGGGCTGAAGTTTAATTTTCGAGTATTGGGGAAAAAGTGTAAATATGTAAAAGTTTAAGGGCAAAATTGTAATTTTGCAAAAGTTAAGTTAAGGACTATTTTGAATAGTACATTAATTAAATAAGTGAAATGTGATGTTTTAGACCCCGAAAAATGAGATTTGGACCTAGAATTGGAGGAAAATCGAAAATCGAGAAAATTGGTAAAATGGTCGTTTCGGCATTCGAGGTAAGTTGGTGTGTTAATAATAATGCAATAATGTCGTAATGTATATTTGAAACCTAAATTGTGGTATTAAATTGATTTTTCTGAATTACATGTTTAGTATATTATGTTGGTGAATTGATTTAATAATATGTTTATGATAAAAGGTGACATAGGTGACATGAAAAATGGGTTGAAATGTTGTGCTTAAAGGTGTTTTCTATGACTATGGTTATTATGTGAAATGGAAAGTTTATATGTAAATAATGCATTTATTTTACTTGTTCAATAATTATTTTGCTAGATATTATGGAAATCATTAGGTGATAACTACAATATGAAAATGTATGGAATGCGAAATTCTCGATTGAACCTTCGGAAAACCGAGAGATACGGACAATATGTAGCTAGGTCACACGAGTGATAAGGGAACTTCACCGTGTGCACAAGAAAGCTACGAGATGGCAAAATTTGATATGCAGCTAGGCCACATGGATGATAAGGGATTTTCACCATGTGTGCAAGAAAGCTACGGGATAATAATTTCATATGTAACTAGGTCACATGTGTAATACTGTGTGTATACCATGTGTACAAGAAAGTTATGGGTTATGAGTAGCTAGGTCACATGAGTGGTTCCTAATTTTGGACACCATGTAGACAAGAGAGCTACGAGATGGAATGGCTAGGTCACATGGGTGATAAGGGACCTTCACCATGTGTACAAGAAAGCCGAATTATGTGTGGGTGGAGCTATGTGCTGAGACCACCGAGTATCGGGCGTTTTCCGAAGGGGTTCAACGAGATAATTTACTAATGATGGTTGGTGCGATCATGTTATGAATAAGTGCAAGTGTGAATGTGACCAATTGAGAAATGTGGCAAATGTACGTATGAACAATATGCTCGATATGTAATCGGAAATTGGAAAGATTGGTATAGGCAAGTGATGAACACAACTAAAGTGAGAGAAAGCAAAATTTTACAATAAAACTGTTTTGGACAGCAGCAGTGAGGTGAATTTGAAAAATCACCAAAAATGGTAGAAATTGAATTATAAGTTGTATGAGAAACAGATAAAGCAAAGGATTGGTATATTTTGAGATATTTAGATTTTTGTGAGACTGGTGCAGAGTGATTTCGAGATCCCCTGTTCTAACTTGGAAAAATCATTGAAAATTGTAAAAAAATAATATTGGGACATAATTTATATTATTAGATTCCTTATTGAGTCTATTTTTAGAATAAGCAAACTAGAACATCATTTGAATTCTGTACAAAAAAGATAATTAAATTTTAGCAAAGAATAGTCGAAATTGTCGGACAGCAGAACAGGGGAGACTTTGAAGAATAAACTGTACTAATTGGCTAAACCAAAAATTCTAAAAATTTTATGGTAAAAATATATGTGAGTCTAGTTTCATGGAAAATTTACGGATCTTAATTTGGAGTTCCATAACTCTAGATATAAATAATTTAATGACTGTGACTCAAGAAAACAGCTTAACTGGAATTTGAATAAATAGGAAGAATATGAAAATAACATGTTATCACATTGCTTATTATTTTCATGCGAGCTTACTAAGCGTAAAGCTTAGTCCCTCCTTTCCATTTCTTTTAGTTTTGTCAGGTCAGCTCAGTGTTGGAGATCATCGGAGGCAGTATCACACTATCGGGTCATTATCCTTGGAGTATTGGCATGTGTATGTTATATGTTTTCAAGTGAGTGGCATGTATAGGGACTTAGTGTAACACCCCAAACCCGGTCAATATGCCATGACCAAATCTAGTATGTCACTAAGGAAAATATTTTTGGAAGAAAAATGAGTTAACGATTAAAATTTTGTGAAAAACTCTTTGTTGAACTTTGTTTGTAGAAAACAAGAGTATAATAAATTGAAAACTGATAATTTGTTTTTGAAATCCCGTAAGTAAAACTTTTAAAACTTAGTTAAGAAAACATTTATGTCATATTAAGAAAACTCGAAATATTATTTTGAAAACCATTAGCATTTGAATGTAGATACTCAATATTTGGAAATCATTTAAATTGTAGAAAACACTAAATTCTATTTTACTATCAAACCATTTATATTACCTGATGGTAAGATTTTAAAACCATTGCGTTTTTAATTACTTTAGAAAACTTTGGGCTCAATTATTAAATTAACCAAATAATTTATAAGCCATATTTAAAACATATCCGAAGCATATAAATAATCCAAAACATAATTAAACAGGCCTTATTACAAATCCATAAAATATGAAAACCAAATTAAAATAAAATACCCAAATAGAAGTTCATATAAAACCAACTTTTATTGCATGGCCTCCTCGAGTTCATCCGGCTCCTTATCCGCAAACTCACGAATCACCTGAAAAATAAGGGAGAAGGTGAGTCACCAAGACTCAGTGCATATTCCCTCTCCCGGGTAAATACCACATACTTACACATATTATAACAAAGCAACATATATGAATAATGCACCCAACCTAACCATCCATAACTCCTTTTCTACCCCGTGTGGTACCAAACCACTGGTGGTGCCAAACCACTGGTGTCCAAAGACACAATTGTGATACCAAATCACTGGTGACCGTAGTCACGAATAGTCCATCTGTGGGGCCAACCCACGTGTGATACCAAATCACTGGCGATGATCCCATATCTCAAAAGTGGGGCCAACCCACGGTGATGCTAGATCACAGGGACGAGTCGCTATGAGGTGCCAAACCTCTGGTGTCCCAAAGACACGAATGTGACACCAAATCACTGGTGACCGAAGTCACGAATAATCAAGTTGTGGGGCCAACCCACGTGTGATACCAAATCACTGGCGTCGATCCCATATCTCAAAAGTGAGGCCAACCCACGGTGGTGTTAACCACAGGGACGAGACGCTATGAGGTGCCAAACCTCTGGTGTCCGAAGACACGAATGTGATACCAAATCACTGAAGGTACCAAACCTCTGGTGTCCGAAGACACAAATGTGATACCAAATCACTGGAGGTACCAAACCTCTGGTGTCCGAAGACACAAATGTGATACCAAATCACTGGTGACCGAAGTCACAATCTTCCCCCTCCTCTCATGTTGCCCATACCAATGCAATATATAAACAAATCATGTCAATATACTTTGATATGAATCATATAACAAAATCTCATAAATCGTAGATCATGATTTCAATCCTCATGTATTAACAACATATCGAAACGGACTTACCCGAATCCTCATTCATACCATCATGGTATCATACCAAAATCTCATCATTTCGGCTTTAACAACATGAAAAGTTATTTAACACACATATATACAAATATGAACCAAGTTATAAAGTGTGTAAGATACACACCTTTCACCAACGCAAATACTAACTTTCGAAGATCCGATCTACCGCACTAGATCCTTGTCCTACAATCGGCCAATACTAAGATTATGAACAAAGGCCATTCGGCTATACCACAAAATCCCAAAGAGTTTCACTTGTAATACCAAGTCTTACCTATACTTACCCAAAACGAGAGACAAAGATACGAGGCTTAGATTGATTGCTTCCAACATCCCGAGAGCCTAAAAGAAATCAGTTCCTAGAATGGTTAGAACCTTGCAACAAATGCCCATAGGTTCGGCCTTTATCCACAAGAAAATAACATAGAGAGGAGAAAAGAATAGAAGGAAAAACGGCCAAGAATACTTACTTAATAACCAAAACCGATCAAAGAAATCAAATGAAGTCCTACCCTTGAATATTCGGCCAAAAAATAAATCAAAAGAATATGAGAGTTTCGGCTATATGGTTATGGAAGATGAAAAATATGTGAGTAGAAAAGAGAATTGAAATGAGAGAGAATTCGGTTTAATCAACAAAAGAAAAGAGAGAGTTTGAAGAAGAGAATGGTTCGGCCAAAAAGGAAGAGAAAGAAAATGTGGTTGAACAAAAGTCAAATGAAGAAAAGAGAGAGATGGGAGAAATGAGGTTCGGCCAACACCTATTTTGCCTAAAAGAAATGTGCACAAAATGCCCAAAAAAATCAAATGTTGTTTCGGTTTCAAATGGATGAATGAAAAGAAAGAAAAAGTAGGATTTGGTTCCAACAAAATAAGGCTAAAACCAAAAGGAATTTTGCACTAAAAGCATAGCACACATTCGGCCAAGGAGGGGAGTTTTTTGGAGAGAAAGAAAACAATACAAAAGATGCACAAAAAGCAAAGGTTGACCAACTATCCCCCCCAAAACACCTAACAACATTCGGCCACCCCCTAGACACCCATGCCGTCCACAGACATGCACTAAAGGCCTAGGATTACTTTCCAAAACATCCTCCATATTCCATGCCTTTGTCCCCTCATCATACCATAACCTTAAGATTCTTATCCCCAATTTCAAGCTTTCCTTAAACATATGTTCAACTTACCAAAATTAATAGTCCAACCTATCATAAATAAGGTTTGACCGTCCATCAATGCTAGAACATAAAAAAAAAATAAAGTCATCAAAATGCTAAACATGCTACTCGAACCTCTAACCTTAAGCAACCTTTCAAGCTCCTTAACCATCTTGCCACTTACTCCTCTTATGCTTTAATTTAACACTTAAATTAACTTAAGTGTCAAGCTCACTTAATCCACTTCATTAAATAAGCCATACTAAAAATTTATTCTAGCTTCCTAAATAAAATCAAGCCTTCACAAGACTATGCTAACACATAAAATTCATACCCGAGCTAACACAATTAATACTCAAATTTCAGGATGTTACAATTCTACCCCCTTAAGAAAATTTCGTCCTCGAAATTTCCTGATCAAAAGAGTTGAGGATACTGCTGCCTCATCGTATCCTCCGGTTCCCACGTAGCTTCTTCCACGCCATGATTCCGCCATAAGACTTTCACTAAAGGAACTGACTTCCTCCGCAAAACTTTCACGTCTCGATCTAGAATCTGCACAGGTTCTTCTTCTATCGCCAAATCTGGACTCACCTCTATTTCCTCTACTGCCACGACATGCGATGGATCAGAACGATAGCGTCTAAGCATGGAGACATGGAACACATCGTGAATCTGGCTCAATTCTGCTGGCAACTCAAGCTGATAAGCTACTGGTCCCACTCGCCTCAACACCTTAAACAGTCCAATGAACCTTGAACTTAACTTGCCTTTTTTCCCAAATCTTAACACTTTCTTCCATGGCGAGACCTTCAGAAAAACTTTGTCACCCACGGCAAACTCTATATCCCTCCGCTTGAGATCGGCATATGACTTTTGCTATCCGAAGCTTCCTTCAGACGAGCCTGAATCAACTTCACCTTATCCTCAGTTTCCGCAACCAACTCTGGTCCTAACATCTGACGCTCACCCAACTCTGTCCAACATGTAGGTGTGCGACACCTCCTACCATACAACGCCTCATATGGAGCCATCTTAAAGCTTGCCTGATACATATTGTTGTATGCGAACTCAGCTAACGGTAAAAACTCTTCCCAGCTGCCTTTGAAGTCCAAAACACATCCTCTCAACATATCCTCTAAAATCTGAATAACTCTTTCCGACTGCCCGTCAGACTGTGGATGAAATGCGGTACTGAAATCCAACCGCGTACCCAAAGCCTGATGTAACACTCTCTAAAACCTCGACGTAAATCTGGGATCTCTGTCTGAGATGATCGACACTGGCACACCGTGCAACCTCACTATCTCTGCCACAAACAACTTAGCTAACCTCTGAAGCGAATAATCCATCCTTATCGGAATGAAATGAGCTGACTTAGTCAGACGATCCACAATCACCCAAACTGAATCCTTCTTGCTAGGCGTAAGAGGTAATCCACTGACAAAATCCATGGTGATCTTCTCCCACTTCCATTGTGGAATCTTTACCGGCTGAAGTAACCCAGATGGCAACTGATGTTCAGCCTTGACTTGCTGACACGTCAGACATTTACCCACAAACTCAGTTACCTCCCGCTTCAGACCTGGCCACCAAAACTGCTCTCTCAAATCTCGATACATCTTGCTACCTCCAGGATGCATAGCATATGGGCTGCTATGTGCGTCCCAAAGAATCCTTTGCATCAACTCTACATCCTTCGGCATACAAGCTCTCCCTTTAAAACACAAAACTCCATCACTGGACAAACTATAATCCTCTAAACCACCATTCTGAACCCGCAACCTCCGATCATTCACACCATCATCCTCTAACTGTTTCTCCTTGATCTGATCTAACCAAGTCGGCTTGACTCGCAATTCAGCCAAAAGACTCCCATCGTCATACAAGCTAAGACGAGCAAACATCGATCTTAAGTCTGACACAACCTTACGGCTCAACGCGTCTGCCACTACGTTAGCCTTGCCCGGATGATACTCAATCGAACAGTCGTAGTCCTTCAACAACTCGATCCATCTACGTTGCCTTAAGTTCAAATCCTTCTGAGTCAAAAGATACTTAAGACTCTTGTGATCCGTGTAGACTATCGACTTCTCTCCGTACAAATAGTGCCTCCATATCTTCAAAGCAAAAACCACATCTGCTAATTCCAAGTCATGCGTCGGATAATTAACCTCATGTGGTCTCAACTGCCGAGATGCATAAGCCACTACCTTCCCTTCCTGGATCAGCACACATCCCAAACCAGTATGTGATGCATCACAGTAAACCGTGAATTCCTTGCCTGCCTCAGGTTGAATCAAAACTGGAGCTTCAGTCAGAATCTTCTTCAACTTGTCGAAACTTTCTTGCTGTTTCTCGGTCCACACAAATGGAACTCCTTTCCTCAACAACTTGGTCATCGGTGCGGCGATCAAAGAAAATCCTGCCACAAATCTTCGGTAATACCCCGCCAGACCTAGAAAACTCCGAATCTCAGCCACAGACTTAGGCGGCTTCCAGTCCAACACTGCCTCAATCTTCAGAGGATCCACTCTAATCCCCTCGGCTGATACAACGTGACCCAAGAAAGTCACCTCCCTAAGCCAGAACTCGCACTTACTAAATTTAGCAAAAAGCTGCTTTTCCCTTAGAATCTGCAACACTACTCGCAAATGCGCATCATGCTCCTCCTCTGACTTTGAGTATACCAAAATATCGTCTATAAAAACCACAAAAAATTGATCCAAAAACTACTGGAATACCCGATTCATCATGTCCATGAATGCAGCCGGCGCATTAGTCAACCCAAACGGCATCACCAGAAACTCGTAGTGCCCATACCGAGTGCGAAAAGCCGTCTTATGGATATCAGCCTCTTTCACCTTCAGCTGATGATATCCAGACCTTAAATCAATCTTGGAGAAAACCGCTGCCCCTTTAAGCTGATCAAACAAGTCATCTATCCTTGGCAAAGGATACTTGTTTTTTATCGTCAGCTTATTCAACTGGCGGTAGTCAATACACATCCGCATCGTACCATCCTTCTTCTTAACAAAAAGTACCGACGCTCCCCAAGGCGAAACACTTGGTCGAATGAAACCTCGATCCAACAACTCCTGAATCTGAGCCTTCAATTCCATCAATTCCTTTGGTGCCATCTTATACGGAGCTATAGACACTGGCGCCGTTCCGGGTAACAGATCTATACCGAATTCGACTTCACGATCCGGAGGCAGTCCCGGAAGTTCTTCAGGAAATACGTCAGCATATTCCTTTACAGTTCGAACATTCCCCACAGAAGACTTCTTAGCCTCCAAAGCACACACATGGACTACAAACGCCTCACAGCCCTTCCTGACCATCTTCACAGCTTTCAACGCAGATACCACATTGGATAGATAATCTCTTCTATTACCTATCATGACTACCTCTTTACCCTCAACTGTCTTCAAAACCATGCACTTAGCAGTGCAATCCAAACTTGCTTGGTACTTGACCAACCAGTCCATCCCAAGAATCAGATCGAACTCCTCAAACGGCAGTTCCATCAGATCAGCTACGAACACTACCCCTTGGAGTTCTAGGGGTACATCTCTATACAGCTTATCTACTTCTACAGAGTGACCTAGAGGACTAAGTACTGTCATCCTCCTAGAAGCAGTCTCAGAATCTAAACTCATGGTCTCTACAATGCTACTAGCAACATACGAGTGCGTCGAACCCACATCTATCAAAGCAGTATATGGAACACCAAAGATTAAGAACGTACCGGTTATGACATCCGGTGCGTCGCCCTCCTCTCGTTGTCTCGCAGCATACACCAAACCAGGCTGTCTTGCATCAGTGTTGCTTGCACCTCTGCCAGATGCTCCGTGGCCTCGACCAGAGCCATTACCTCCTCTACCATTACCACGACCTCTCTGCGGTACTGGTCCCTCCTTTCTGAACTGAGCACGACCTTGACCTTCAGATTGATTCCTAGCTTGCTTACGTGGACAGTCTCTCACACGATGATCTAGCGAACCACACTCAAAACATCCTTTTCCTCCGGTCCAACATTCACCCTAATGAAACTTCCCACATCGATTACACTGTGCTGGTCTCTGATTAGTAGTAACAGGCCTCCCAGACTGATTCGGCCCATTTTGCCTAGCCCTCTTCTGAACATTACCGGCTGACCCAAATGATCCATATCCTCTCTTATGCTTATTCCGGTCGTAGCTCTGTCTTCCAGATTCCTTTATTCCTTCGGCTATCTTAGCCTTTTCAACCAACGCAGCAAATTCTCGCTCCTGGTGTGGAGCAATCAGCAATCTCAGCTCGTCCTTCAAACCATCTTCGAATCGGACACATCGCTCGTGCTCGGAAGCCACAATACCTTCAGCATACCGGCTCAATCTTAAGAACTCAGCCTCATACTCTGATACGGATTTACTCCCTTGGACCAAACTCAGAAATGCCTTACGCTGCGCATCAACGTAACTAGACCCAATATATTTCTTCTGATACGCTGCCTTAAAGAAGTCCCAAGTGAGATCCTCCGCCGCAGCACCATTCCGAACCGTGAGCCACCACTGATATGACTCATCTTGAAGAAGCGATACTATCCCTTTCAGTTTTTCCTCGGTATTCAGATCCAGATCATCCATGATTCGCTTCGTTGCCTCTAACCAATATTCAGCCGAGCTGGGAGCTACACCCGAAACACCTCGAAATACCTCGGCTCCGTTGGCTCGGAGTCGCTCGGGTACAGATTTCTGAGCTCCCGCGCCTCCACCTACACCAGCTACCCTCTCAAGAACTCGCAGCATCGCCTGAGACACCGCGTCATCCCCCGTTTGATCCTGATGCTCAACTCCAACCGCTGGTGGTGGAACTGGTGGTACTACATTCTCGGATCCTTTACCCGACCTCACTGGCTCAGACACAGCCATCCTACCTCGACCACGTCCACGAGTAACACGACCTCGACCACGAGTACTCATGTCTAAAGTCTCGACTTATCTGATTTAAAAGTTTTATGAATTAATCAATATTCCACTTCCTTTAAAGCACAGTTTTATGAAAAGTTTTAATTAGAGATTTCGCGAGTACACCAAACCTATAGTTTTGGGTCTCTAAAGTAGTTCCTACTACTATATAGTCATATCAATATCACTATAATCATATCATCAAAATCAACAGTTTTGATGTACTTACTAGGGCGGATTAATGCCGGAGACTCGGGGCCATGCCTTTCAAACCATATAATAATAACATTTTAAAACCATACTTTTAAAACATTTTGGGCCTCGGGCCCACAGCCGAGCTTTTGAACTTAGTTCTGATACCAATTTGTAACACCCCAAACCCGGTCAATACGCCATGACCAAATCTGGTATGTCACTGAGGAAAATATTTTTGGAAGAAAAATGAGTTAACGATTAAAATTTTGTGAAAAACTCTTTGTTGAACTTTGTTTGTAGAAAACAAGAGTATAATAAATTGAAAACTGATAATTTGTTTTTGAAATCCCGTAAGTAAAACTTTTAAAACTTAGTTAAGAAAACATTTATGTCATATTAAGAAAACTCGAAATATTATTTTGAAAACCATTAGCATTTGAATGTAGATACTCAATATTTGGAAATCATTTAAATTGTAGAAAACACTAAATTTCTATTTTACTATCAAACCATTTATATTACCCGATGGTAAGATTTTAAAACCATTGCGTTTTTAATTACTTTAGAAAACTTTGGGCTCAATTATTAAATTAACCAAATAATTTATAAGCCATATTTAAAACATATCCGAAGCATATAAATAATCCAAAACATAATTAAACAGGCCTTATTACAAATCCATAAAATATGAAAACCAAATTAAAATAAAATACCCAAATAGAAGTTCATATAAAACCAACTTTTATTGCATGGCCTCCTCGAGTTCATCCGGCTCCTTATCCGCAAACTCACGAATCACCTGAAAAATAAGGGAGAAGGTGAGTCACCAAGACTCAGTGCATATTCCCTCTCCCGGGTAAATACCACATACTTACACATATTATAACAAAGCAACATATATGAATAATGCACCCAACCTAACCATCCATAACTCCTTTTCTACCCGTGTGGTACCAAACCACTGGTGGTGCCAAACCACTGGTGCCCAAAGACACAATTGTGATACCAAATCACTGGTGACCGTAGTCACGAATAGTCCATCTGTGGGGCCAACCCACGTGTGATACCAAATCACTGGCGACGATCCCATATCTCAAAAGTGGGGCCAACCCACGGTGATGCTAGATCACAGGGACGAGTCGCTATGAGGTGCCAAACCTCTGGTGTCCCAAAGACACGAATGTGATACCAAATCACTGGTGACCGAAGTCACGAATATCAAGTTGTGGGGCCAACCCACTTGTGATACCAAATCACTGGCGTCGATCCCATATCTCAAAAGTGGGGCCAACCCACGGTGGTGTTAACCACAGGGATGAGACGCTATGAGGTGCCAAACCTCTGGTGTCCGAAGACACGAATGTGATACCAAATCACTGGAGGTACCAAACCTCTGGTGTCCGAAGACACAAATGTGATACCAAATCACTGGTGACCGAAGTCACAATCTTCCCCCTCCTCTCATGTTGCCCATACCAATGCAATATATAAACAAATCATTTCAATATACTTTGATATGAATTATATAACAAAATCTCATAAATCGTAGATCATGATTTCAATCCTCATGTATTAACAACATGTCGAAACGGACTTACCCGAATCCTCATTCATACCATCATGGTATCATACCAAAATCTCATCATTTCGGCTTTAACAACATGAAAAGTTATTTAACACACATATATACAAATATGAACCAAGTTATAAAGTGTGTAAGATACACACCTTTCACCAACGCAAATACTAACTTCCGAAGATCCGATCTACCGCACTAGATCCTTGTCCTACAATCAGCCAATACTAAGATTATGAACAAAGGCCATTCGGCCATACCACAAAATCCCAACGAGTTTCACTTGTAATACCAAGTCTTACCTATACTTACCCAAAACGAGAGACAAAGATACGAGGCTTAGATTGATTACTTCCAACGTCCCGAGAGCCTAAAAGAAATCGGTTCCTAGAATGGTTAGAACCTTGCAACAAATGCCCATAGGTTCGGCCTTTATCCACAAGAAAATAATATAGAGAGGAGAAAAGAATAGAAGGAAAAACGGCCAAGAATACTTACTTAATAACCAAAACCGATCGAAGAAATCAAATGAAGTCCTACCCTTGAATATTCGGCCAAACAAATAAATCAAAAGAATATGAGAGTTTCGGCTATATGGATATGGAAGATGAAAAATATGTGAGTAAAAAAGAGAATTGAAATGAGAGAGAATTCGGTTTAATCAACAAAAGAAAAGAGAGAGTTTGAAAGAAGAGAATGGTTCGGCCAAAAAGGAAGAGAAAGAAAATGTGGTTGAACAAAAGTCAAATGAAGAAAAGAGAGAGATGGGAGAAATGAGGTTCGACCAACACCTATTTTGCCTAAAAGAAATGTGCACAAAATGCCCAAAAAAATCAAATGTTGTTTCGGTTTCAAATGGATGAATGAAAAAGAAAGAAAAAGTAGGATTTGGTTCCAACAAAATAAGGCTAAAACCAAAAGGAATTTTGCACTAAAAGCATAGCACACATTCGGCCAAGGAGGGGAGTTTTTTGGAGAGAAAGAAAACAATACAAAAGATGCACAAAAAGCAAAGGTTGACCAACTGTCCCCCCCCAAAACACCTAACAACATTCGGCCACCCCCCTAGACACCCATGCCGTCCACATACATGCACTAAAGGCCTAGGATTACTTTCCAAAACATCCTCCATATTCCATGCCTTTGTCCCCTCATCATACCATAACCTTAAGATTCTTATCCCCAATTTCAAGCTTTCCTTAAACATATGTTCAACTTACCAAAATTAATAGTCCAACCTATCATAAATAAGGTTTGACCGTCCTTCAATGCTAGAACACAAAAAAAAAAATAAAGTCATCAAAATGCTAAACATGCTACTCGAACCTCTAACCTTAAGCAACCTTTCAAGCTCCTTAACCATCTTGCCACTTACTCCTCTTATGCTTTAATTTAACACTTAAATTAACTTAAGTGTCAAGCTCACTTAATCCACTTCATTAAATAAACCATACCAAAAATTTATCCTAGCTTCCTAAATAAAATCAAGCCTTCACAAGACTATGCTAACACACAAAATTCATACCCGAGCCAACACAATTAATACTCAAATTTCAGGATGTTACATTTAGTTTTTCTATGATGGATGTTGTTGTGATTAGCCAAATGTATTGGCATATAGTGATTTGTTGATTATGGCCATGAGATGTGGCTTATAATGATTTTGGCTTATAAGCCTATTTGTCCATGGTATGTGTTAATGTCTTGTTATGTGGTATAAGTGATTAAATAGATGACAATGTCAAATGCATGTCTTTGAAAAGTTTTAAATTTTGGGCGAAATTTGGTAACCCGATTTTGTATGATTGTGAATGTTGAAGTACGATAACGCCTTGAACCCTGTTCTGGAGTTAGACACGGGTGAGGGGTGTTACAGGCCTTATTACATAAATAGTCCCAAAATTAAAACTTAAAAGAAAACCTGAAATAGTTTATGAAAATAAATAACTTGATGGCCCCTCGAGCCCGCCTTGGCTCCCATGTCTACGATCTACTGCTCATCTGAAAAGTCAGGGAAATAAAAGGGTGAGTCACCAAGACTCAGTGTGCAAATCCGAAAACACATAAAAGGCTTGAGGCCCACAAACATATTATGGGCCTTAGCCCATACACGATGGCAACAAAATATTTACATGCAACATGGCCCAACCCAACCTAAAAGTCCATCCTCTACACACCAGCCCGTACCAGCCAACACACCTCGGGGATTTCTACAATCAACCCACCAACCGCTACACACCATATCGACAGTCATGCTGCCTATTCCTAGCAATCAGGAATGAATTTAACGTGGCTTAGCCACCGATCATTATTGTGACTTAATTTTACAATTCGTGGTTTAACCACTGATCACCAAGTGACCTATTAACATGCTCTTCCCCTTTCATCATATTAACCCCCATCCCATGCATACATCCATGCAGAATCAAAACAATATACTACCTAAGAGATCACAGATTATCACATACATCGATACACATAGAGAAGTTTCTATGATTACGTACCTGGCATCCCTTGCCTACCCTTTTCGGGTAATCCGACAGTCGATACAGCCTTTTTCTGGCTTTTAGCCCAAAACATACATATAGTACAGATTAGTTAGTGTGTTAGACATCTACACACCTGATTACAGTCAAGACGAGACCTTCTATGCCGACACTATCAGAAGCCGATACGACTGATAACTGCCTAAGATCTTGTTCTGAAGCCGGTCCACAACCCGGTGGCTAATCCCGTACTGCTGACACCGCTCGTTTTTTAAATCTAGGGATTGGTTTTACAGATCCAATCCCCTCCTTCGCCTGATCGATATTTGATTCCATTAAAAGACCTTATCATAACATATGGTTAAGATCACAATTACGATAGCCAATCTAAAGAGAATCTAAAGAGAACCCCTTACCTTGAAATCCCGAAAAGAGAGATATGAGGTTCAGAGACTAACGGTTCCGGCTTTTAGATCTAAGCGATCTACTTCAATTCCCGAATGTCGCCCAACACGTAAACACAAGAACCCAACAATCCATTAGCCTTTTGGCTTTGTCTTCTTAAAACTGAAAGAGAAAAAGAATAGATCAGAAGAAATTGGCACCTACCTTTACAGAGAATTCGGCAACTCCTAGAAGATTTCGGCTTTTGAGAAGATCAAAAAGAGAAGATGATAGGAAGAAATCTATGTAGATTCGGCTTTTTGTGAAGAGATCGGCAAAAGGGAATAGGAGGTATTCGGCTATGGAGATGAGAAGAAAGTTCAGAGTTTCAGCTTTTGAAGGGAAAGATGTTAAGAAAAATTGGGTGGTTTCGACTTTGTAGAAGGAAACAGGGAAAGAATAATGGACTTTCGATTTTTGCATAGAAGTAAAGATGAGAGAATAGAAAAAGAAAATAGGATCCAAATGCCGGAATTGAAGAGATATCCCCCTTATTTAAACAAAATTTCAGCAACTACCTCTCAAAAATCGAAAATGCCCCTTTCGATAACTTAAAATTGATCAACCAATGAGGGAAATTCCGGCACCCCTATAGTATAACAAAACCGATTTCCCCCCTCCAAGAGATGAAAATTCGGCCACCACTGTTTATCAGTAGATAACTCTTACCCTTTCTCCCTTATCTTTATCTACTCACACCTCCGAAAGAGGCCTAAATAACACCACCTCTTTCTTCCTTTATCTACCATATTATTAGCATTATCCACTCGAGTAAATCTTCCTATTTTTAAGCCTTATTGCCGTCCCACTCTATCCATTTAAATGCCGAAAATTAGCTAAAATTTAATTAAAAGAATTGGGCTTCATGCGACTCGAACTTGGGCCTCCTTAGTTGCCGCCACCTTATAGCTCCCTTATGTAGCGCCACTCACCACTGGGCCACAAGCCCATTTTGTGTTTTAATTCATAGATTACATCCTTTAAGCCCTATTCTACCTGGCTCTCCACTAGAGTGCCCAAACAGAAAATTTTAACTAAGGCCTCGGCCCAACCTTGAGCCCAACCTGAACCCCTTAAACATTCTAATTAACACATTAAGCGTAACAGCGCATCACAGCACATTAAATGCAAAGCCCCACCAATTCAGGATGTTACAATAATAGAAAAATTAGACTAAATGCCTCTTTAACAAAGACATGTTAACACTTACCAATTTGATTTTTTTTTATTCCCTTATTCAAGACTAAACTGCAATCATTAAGTTTAACTTATGTCTTCATATGTTGATCTTAGCAATTTCTCTCCACTAATGTAGGTAGCATAGAAACTTGAATCAATAGGTCTTTATTAAGGTTGTAACGTGGCTAGGCTATGGGTAGGTAAAAGATAGATAAATTTTGGCTTACAAACCCTAGAGTCAGCGTAAAATCGAACCTTCGGAATTTTTACCTTTGATACACCAACTTATTTTACTTTCACATGCTCTTTTGTGCATCTATTTTCTTTCGAGTACATGTGTTTTTTTTAATTCAAATTCGAGCACTTGCTTCATGTACTACAATTTTCGAGCAATTGATACTTCTTTTCAATTCCCCCAAACTTATTTTCAAACGATATTCTGAATAGTACTGAGTCTAGTGTTTGGGACAATTTTAAAGATAATGAAGAGAAAAGTGATGGCTAAATATTGCAAAGGTCCAAATAAATCTAGGCCATATAGTCTCAAAGTTGGGTTTCAAAGGATAATTTTAACATGGTCTGCTTGAAAGGCTCAAACGGTCCAAATAATAATTGCCTAAATCATTTTCAATATTCCACGCTTCCTAGGATTTTGCCTCAAGAAATTACTAAGTCAATTCTAAAGACTTAAACTTTCATGCATGCCAAATTTTTTCGTAGGGAACTAAAAATTTTATGGTACGAATTCGTATGCTTTATTAAAAATACATTCATATCATTATTAAGCTAACATAATAACTTATTGAAATAATAGAACTTTATTAATACTGAAGTTTATCATACTTAACAAAATTTCAAATTATTGAACAAAATATATCCTAATCATAATTAAAAGAAAATTTTATTCTGAGTGGAATTAATTCAAATTTTCGGTCCCCCTACTTAAAGTGAACAATGCCCTCATTATTTAAAGTGAATAGATACTATACACCATGTAGGATTTTAGAAAAGAGGAGGTGAGTCAAATTGTCTGCTTAAGTACCAAGCTCTCTCTAAATCCAATCCTAGACATGTATATACCTATTGCCACACTTTAACCTTTGTGACTTGTTCAGATTTTATTCATGATTCCTATCTCTTGTTTTATTGTGCAAAAAATAAAAATTCCTAATTAACCTAATCCTAAAATAACTTAAGAATAAAAGTAAAATAAAGTTGAGGTCCTCCCTTTTTTATTTGTTTGTCGATCCTTCCGAATTCGACTCATCTTTTGCTCTATCATTATTGCCTTTGCATGAATCACTTTGCTCCCTCTTCGATAATGAACTCCATGGTTCAAATATGAAATCTAGAAACCCAGGCACAAAAATAAATGGGTCATTATAAATTTTCCTAAGGGTACTCCTCATCGAGTCATCCCTTATTTTTTAGTATCTTCAGTAGGCTTGTTGCTGCAATTGCATGTGTTGCATTAAGTCCATCAGCTTTAACAGCTCATCTCGAAGATCTAGGCTAGGCGGTGGAGCTGCAAACATTGAGGTTTTGATATCAGGTTTAACTTCTGGTTCCATTGGTTCTGCCTCATTAGGGACTTCAGTTGATTACTCTGTGGGGTCATCTTCTGCTTCTTTGGGATCCTCACTCTCTTCAACTCGTTGCTGTAGAAAAGAATCTCCAACTACTTGGTAGAGGTCCTAATCGGTGATTGTGATGTGACTATACCCTGTCTTCTTTACGTTCACAAAAAATTTTGCTTTTAAGCACAGAATTGTTATCGTAAAGGGGAAATAGGCTGGGCCAGAATGTCTAACGGCACAATTTCGCATTTCTCTTAGGATGATTTTGCCCACATAAATGGTCTTTCCTGTTAGAATCGAGTATAATAGGACCATTCGCTCTAATGAGATTGTAGTCCCATGCGAACTAGGCATAAGGTTGAAACGAATGAAATAGAACCATACCTTTGCAAGTGGTGTCAAATATTCTCTTCGACAAGTGTGGTTTCCTTGCTTTGACACGGTCCACTTAGAACTGGGACTGTAATTTCCTCGAGAAATTCTTGCAAATTTTCAGGCTTAATGTTGCTCAACAAAGAAGAATATTCATCGTTTTCGAAATCAGGTAATTCAAAGAACACATTAATAGCATTTGAATTTATTGGTACCTTGATTCTGCAAACTGGAACTTCAGTCAATTTGCTTGAGGTTAAATTCGCATAGAATTCACGAACTAGTTCCTCATCCATACTTGGTCTCTTTTCACAAAACAATTCCCAATTGAAGGCTTCAGCAACTTGATGAATACATGCCATAAAGTCTCTGTAGTTGCTTTCCTTCAATGTAAAGCCTTTCTCTGGATGCATCTGTTGATTTTTGAAGATACTTTTGTATCTTACTTTGGCTTCTTCACAATGGAACTTATTTTGCGTTTCATCAATTTGGGCGGAGGCACGAGTTCTCTTGTGATGCATGATTAACCTGAACATAAGATGGGAAAAATTATTTTCTCAAAAATTTAATTAATAAAAATATTAATAATTCAATAAATTGAAAACTTAAATAATTGAATAAAATTAAAATTCAAGAGAAAATTCGGTCTTACCACCCTTTTTTAAGGACTCCTAAAAAAATAATTAAAAGCAAAAGAGGTCGATTAAGGTAGGTTGGAGGATTTGGCTAAGGTGTGTGCCCCACAAGTACTTGGAAGGCAGCTAGGCACGCGGGCAGATGGTGTGGGAATAAGCAGCAATGCGCAGTAGGGGTCAGTTCGGTAAGCAGCATGTAACACCCTGGAATTTGGGCCTAAGATTGGGCCTTGAGCAAGGGAACGGTTAGGAGACTGTGCATAAAAGTTTATGTGAGCTAGGAAATGACACAATTAAATGTCTGCTCAAGTGGTTAAGGGTCCTGAGAGGAGTTGGAAAAGTCCTGGGATCAAACCTAGGCTTTAGCAAAAATTTTGGTTTTATGTGGATAAAACCCTGGATGCTTGGATGTAGGCCTTTTAAATTATTCTGTTAAAAAAATGACACAAGGAATCATGTGGTCTAGTGGTTGTGGCATCATTAAGGTTACAAGAGAGCCTGGGTTCATGTCTTGGCTCTTGCAATTTATTTTGGTTTTTCTTTTAAAGGAACCTGGACTTTGGCCTTTAGACCTTTTAATTAATTGAAGATAAAATGTGACACAAAAGAGCTTGTGGCAAGGAGGCAAGTGGCATGTTGAGCTATTGAGGGGGGCTTGGGTTCGAATCCCATTGCAAGCAAAAAGGATATTTGTTTTGCTAGCATGAGGCGGCAAGAGTTTGAGGTGGTTTCATACTTTGTTGGGTGAGAGTTTGAATGGGTCTTGGAGGGTGTTATGGAAGTTATCAAGGAGAGATAAGGGGAGAGATTTTAGAAGAAAGTTAAGGAACTCAAATTAGGGAGTGTTGTAGCCAATTGGGAGACTTGTTTGTGCAATTCGGCTAAGGGGGTCTTTAGGTATGCATTTTCGGCATTTTGTGAGAGTGTAGAAGCTGATTATCCTCTCTGCTATTTTGGGTTCTTTCCTTTTTGCGATTCAGGTTTTTCTCTCCTTGTGGCGTTTTGTGTAGTGTTTCTGACCATTCGGGTCTTTCTCTTTTCAACTTTGTTTCTCAACTATTGTTCACTTTAGTCGAAACACAAATACCAAGTGTTGAATTCTCCCTTGAAACTTCTCTTTTCTTCTTCACATTTTCTCTCTGCCGAAATGGGCATTCTTCTTCTTCTCTTTTGCTAAATCGAATTAAGTTTCTTATGTTTCCTCTCTTCTTGACTAATAGCTAAATACCTTGCCTTCTCCTCACACCTTCTAAAACTCTGACAAGCCGATCACTGCATAGACCTTCTCATACTTTCATTTTTTTCATTCCATTTCTGTTGCGAATCTATTATTACCCTTTCTCTTTGTCACCAAGCCGAATATTAGGGTAAGTAATGATTTTTATCAATGTCATCTTCTTCTAAGAACACATGGTTCTTTAATGGCAGATCTTGAATTTTGAGAGGAAGTCCACAAATCAATGGATGTTTCAACTCAAAATGGATCTATTAAAAGGTTTTTGATCTTATTTATCAAGATTAAATATGATTTGTGAGGTAATTTGAAGAAATTCGAATTTCATCATCTTCATGAACCGATTTTCTGGATTTTTTTGAAGTTGATTTAAATGTGAAATTGATGCTTAGTATATGTGTATTTGGTCTAGTATTGATGTTTGGAAGTGATTAGGAGGGCTGGAGAGATAGATTTTGTGAGAAATCCAATTTTCGACTTGATGTTACAAATTTGGCAAGGTATCTTTGTGAGAGAATTTCAATTAGTATAGTTAATTAAAATTTGTGTTTATTATAGCATTGGAAAGGTGGTAATGTCTACTTTACCTTTGTTGAAGCTCTGAATCTTGAAGAGGATCGAGATAACCGGAATTGAAGCTTGGAATTACTTAGTTGATCACTTGTTGTGATAGAATAAAATTTTGTAGTGTGTGTTTCTAAGGGTGATTTGGTAAATTGACATTCAATTATGTTTAATTAGTAGCTTAATTAATGATTTCAATTAATTAATTATGATTGAATGGTTGGTTTTGCAAGATTGGTATTAAATGTGCAAAAATTTGAATTTGTATTGAAAAATGGTAAGTAAGCTTTGGGTGGTGTTTGTGCTATTTAATTCAATTAATTTTAGGAATGATTTAAAACATGTATGCTAAAATTTTTTATCATGATATGTTAGTGTTACAATTGGTAATTGAATATGGGAAGTTGGTAAATGAATTGCTTGATTTAATTGGATTCTAAATGGTTATATTACAAGTTACACATAAGCATCTTGTCACATTAAATTGAGCACAATAATGACTAATTTATATGCTATGTTTGACTGAATATATTGGCAGCATGCATGGTGGATCCATTAGATATATCATAAGATTTATGGGTACTCACCTTTTATTTGTGACATTGTAAGCATATGGCTATTTGTGGACTGATTTGTTTGGAGTAGATAAGGGAGTTTGAGCGTGAGTCTCCACTCAATGGGTTATTTGAGGCGCTATAAGGGAGCGTGTGCTTCGGGCCGCTCAACTCAGTGGACTATATTTGATATTTGTGGGAGTTCGGAGATCCGTTTATCCGATGTATGATTACGTGATTAAGTCATAAGAAATGAATGCCAATATATTTTTGTGTGATTGTTGCTATATCAATTGATAATTGAAAGCCATGAATAATTGATTTTTTTTTGTATTGAAAATGCTTATGAAAATTAAATTGACATGTTTAATTATTTTGGCTGACAACTGGTGAATGATTAGGTGTGAATTAAGCATGAATTGAATGTTAATTTACTAGTCATTTCTATTAACATTCACTGAGCTTTTTAAAGCTCACACCCTCACAATTCGTGTAGATAATCGTAAAGTTTGAGGAGCTGAGGAGCCGAGCAAGAGAGTTCCAAGAGATATAAGCTTGGTAGAGACTTTAATACACATTTTAGAGACTATAATCGGGCATTGTGGAACTCCCAAGAATTAGTTTGATTTTGGTTGTAATTGGACTTTGGACATTGAATATTTATTTTGGATGGTTTTATAATAACTTTGAGCCATGTTTGAGTTTAATTATTGAATGATTTACGGTGCATTTTGCTTGATAACACGATGTGTGAAGCATGAAATTTATACTAACAATTGTTTAAATGAAGCTTCCATGTATTGGTTTACTAGCGACTAAGGTACACCACTTGTTTGATTTATTCGTTGTTTGATGTGCATGAAATTAATTGCCTAATTCTATTTAATTGAGACTTAATTGATGTTAATAAATTCAATTGAAGGTGTATGTATATGTATGTTAATTAATCCTAGTTAAATCGGATTTAATTGGCCATTAAAATATACAAAATCGGGTATTAAAATGAGTTCTTCACAAAAATAGGTGCATTGATTTTCACACGGGCGTGTACCTGTCCACACAGGCGTGTAAGGGGTTGCACACGATCATGTGGGTAAGTGACACAAGCGTGTGGAAACTAAAGTTATCACACACGGGCGTGTGCGATCTGCCTAAAAGTTTCTCGTGACATGGACATGATCATTTAATGACACACGATCTGGGGGACACGATCGTGTGGGTTTTAGGGGGTTTAAATTTTTATCTTTTTAAATTGGTATTCTAATTTGTTTAACTTACAATTTAGTCCTGAAAATTAATTAGTCTAATTAGAGCCCTAGATGATAAGGAAACTTGGTAAAATTCTAGGATTAGTCTTGTAATGGGTAAAATTAGATAGAAACACACTTAATTTGTAATTCGAAATAGGTCATGATAATTTATATTTGTTACAATTTAGTCTGTAATAGTAAAACTCGAATTAAACATAGCAAACGAACTCAATTTAAGCTAAAATTCTTAGGCTTGCATAATTTTGACTAAAAGAAGGTTGGTAAACATTTAGATCTAAAATCGGGTTAGTTTTACCATAGGTGGTAAAATGATGAAAATGTCCTTAGGTTAAATTACCCAGAAAAAGTTCAAAATTGGCTCATAATTTGCTTCAGCGTTAATAAATAATTAATATCCAGATAAGATTGGGGTTTATAAGGTCGGGGTTTGTCTTGGGTGGTCGTTAGCTGGAGAGTCACTTAGGTGGCTAATGTAACACTTCGAATTCGGGCCAACCCATCCCGGCCGGGTTTGGGGTGTCACAAGATGGATCCTAGATATTCTTTGTAACACCTCTTGTCCGTGTTCAAGCCGAAACAGGGTTTGAGGCATTAATTAGCTAATCTTACGAAAACATTTAAAATAGGGTTATAAAATTTTGTTTATTCCCCATCACTCACACCTGCTTGGCCCAAGAGGCTCTAAAAATACTTCCGAGATTTATCAGAGTTTTCCAGGAGCTTTCACGAGTTCAAGAAACTTTTTAACTAACAGGGGCCACACGCCCGTGTAGGTCTTGGGTCACGCCCGTGTGCCTCTAAGGCATGCCTATGCCTTGTGTCCATGGTCGACACTGACTATTGTCGCACGGCCATGGCACGCCCGTGGCCCTAGCCCGTGTGTAAAACCTTAGCATTCTGACTTAACCACACGGCCTATATACACGCCAGTGTACTCTGGCCGTGGGGAATTTACAATTTCATGGGCAAGGTGCAGACTTCACATAGCACGGCCATGTGTTGGCCGTGGTCTGCACACGCCCTAGACACACGCCAGTGTGTCAAACTAAGTAAGTAAATTAACAGGCTATATACCAAGCCATTGCTTCCCTAGAATGTACACTCTCATACTTCAATTCAAAATAATCTAATTTCTATCTCCTATGCAAGTCTAAGAACTCATTTCCAACATACAAGGTAATAAAAGGGGCATACACTTCCTGAATTTCATCTTCATTGAATAAAAGAGTTTGCCAAGTATTTGCCTAACTCATAAGACCATTTACAAAATGACTTACATAGCCAACACTTTAACTAACAATTACAACCTGACAAAATAATCAAGTCCTATACATGCCATTCTCAAAACAAGTCTAAAATTGTTATACCAAAGTGCTGTTGATAGTGTGATTTCCGAACTCCTATAGTCACGATCCTCGAGCTATCTTGGCAATACTACAAGGAAGAAGGGCGATGAAAAAGGGGTAAGCATAAAGCTTACTAAGTTGCATGGAAATAAATAGCAAAAGTAATGGTTATAAGATAATCCCTCCACTGTATGGTTAACCGAACACAAGTCAAGACTTCTTGACAATACTTACTTATAATTGCCCTTATCTAGCACATATCGTACCACGTATCGAAACCTATCCCACGTGACTCATTCACGAGTACCTGTATTCACTTATTCACATGACTTATATATTATTCACATCTCTACTTCTCATTTCGTCTACTTATCTCACTGTCCACAGGGGACAATCGAAGCCGCGTGTTTATCATCACTACTGTACGTATAAAGCCAATGCCACCTCCTCAAGGTGGTCTTACATGGAGTCTCTTTTAGAAGCCAATGCCATATCCCGGATATGGTCTTATATGGGATTACTTCTCATGTATCGATGCCATATCCCGGATATGGTCTTATACGATCTCCATGTTCATTACCGAAGCCATATCCCGAATATAGTCTTATACGAGATTTCAACTCGGTGCCGAGGCCATGTCCCGGACATGGACTTATACGAGACCTTATCTAGTTCATAACTTAATGATGTTTCTCTAATCAATATGGCCCATTAAGACTTCCACATCTCAATCGTATTAACTACTCATTTTAGTAAGGCATCATTCATCAATATAATGAGAAGCATTTCTCATCGTGCAAATAAAATATTGCTTAAATCACATACAACTTACCTTGTTTTCAAAATGAGCTAGTCCTTCGGTTCAGTCCAAGACTTTATTCTTTCCCCGATCGAGGCGAATTCTCGTCTCCTCTTGCTCTATAATAGCAAATTAGCTCATTTTAATCACTACATTAATATAAGCATTTCAATAATTATGCTTAAGCAAAATTACCATTTTGCCCCTAGTCTTTGGCAAAATGACCATTTTGCCCCTAGGCTCGGAAATAAATTCTAATCACATTTCTACCTTCAACAAGCCTAGGTAAACATTCAATGCTCTAAAAGCTATCATCAAAAAAATCAATATTTCACATACTTACTACAAAATTTGTAACATTTTCATCAATGTCCTAATTGGTGTTTTCATACCAACACCTTTCAGAAAAGTTGTTCATCTAACAACTAAAACTCAATTTCTTCCATAAAAATGTAGCAAATAACTTAAGATAGCTCTCATGGTAAAACTCTAAACCTTTCACAAGATTGCACAATAGTCCCCTCATTTGAAAGCTTAAGCTTTAGGGGTCTCAAAAGTACAATTATTTTCAAGAAAAGTTCACTAGAACACTTACTTGAATGGATGAGAGTTTGCTGAAATTTTTGAAGCTTTCTACCCCTTATTTTCTGCTAATTTTTGGTGGAACATGATAGGATAAAAGATGATAACTTTTTCTCTCCTTATTCTAATATTAAACTAGTCAAATTTTGTCACCAACTCTACTAACTTTGACCAAATTTGTCCATCTTTGTCTCCCTTTAAGTCTATGGCCGGCCAAGCACATGACATGGGCTAAATTGCCTTTTAAATCCTCAATTTAAAGATTTATGGCTATTTGGAACCTTTAGAAATAAAAATGGAACTTTTACACTTTATGCGATTTAGTCCTTTTTCACGATTGAACACGAAATCGCTAAAATTAAAGCACCAAAATTTTCATGCATATGTGCTATCATGTTTTAACTCACAATATATCATGAAAATGAATTCTCAAGTCTCAGATTAGTGATCCTGAGATCACTATTCCGACTAGTCCCTAAATCGGGCTGTTACATTCTTGACTTTCAACCAAATGGTCTTCTCTGCTATTCTTGAACCACGAACTACTTCAAGTGTTGGCTTGAACAATATCGAATCAAACACAGAACAAAAAATAATCTTCATACTTTCAATAGGAAAGTAAATTTCTCTCTCAATAGAAACCGGTAGAATTGTTATTCCCGGAAAATAGAATTTGTACTTAGAAATAAATTCTCACTATTTTCGGCCAGGATAACAATATCTCAAAGTTGTATATAACTTCTTCTATCTTTAGTGTAACCGCCCTAAAAATCTTTAATATTTATTTTTGTATGTTTGTGACACAAATATCTGTCTGCTTCAATAGTTAAGTGTTCTAAGAGTGTCTGAGAAGTCTTGGGTTCAAGCCTTAGCTTGGGAAAAAAATTTGTTTTATTTGAATAAACCCCTATCTTTAGACAGTAAGCTTATAATTAAATAATTGGAAAAGCATGACAGAATGGGCCTGCTGGTCTAGTGGTTAAGTGGAGTGTTAAGTGTGCTGAAGGTATTGAGTTCGAGGCTTGGCGATGTAGGAGAGTGTTTTATTTTGCTTGGTGCCGTGTAAGTATTTGAGTGCCAGTAGAATGCTGATGCTTGTGGGCGGTTAGAGTGTTTCAAGGGCGTGGGGTGTTATGGCCGAATTTTTGGAGGATATTGTGGAGAATTTTAGGGATTTGTTTAGTGTTTGAACTGAATTTGAATTACCTTTGTACTCAAAATTTTGACTGGGGGTTTCTCTTTATTTTTTTTGGTTGTTGTTTCTGTCGACTTTTTTTTTCTGAAAGGCCGAATATTACTGAGGTTTCTTGCTAGTTTTTTTCTCCCTTTTCTTCTCTGACTTTGTTCTTCCCCTGTAACAGCCCGATTTAAGGCCTAGTCGAAATAGTGGTGTGAGACCACAAATCCGAAGTAGAAATATGAGTTTAAATGATTTTACAAGGCTTATGAGATATTTGCATGATTGTGTGAAAATTTCATGAAGATATTTTATTAATTAGTGAATAAATTATCCATTAGGACTAAATTGCAAAGTTTAGAAAATATGAGATTCTAGAAGATTTAAGTATAAAATAGCATCATAAAAATTATTAGAGGTCCTTATTAAGCAATTAGACCATTAAGTATTATGAAGGACAAAAATGGACATGGGAAGGAAAAATATCAAGAAATGGGCATTAAGGGCATTTTTGTCATTTGGTAAATAAAAGATTAAAAAGAGAAAATGAAGTCAAAAATGGTGTCCATCTTCTTCCCTAAGTGCCGAAATTTCAAGGAGCCATAGCTAGGGTTTTGTTCAACTTTCAAGCTTCATAGTAAGTGCATCCTAGCCCCGTTTTTAATGTTCTTTGTATTTTTGAGATCCTTGTAGCTCGGTTTAGCTATTTCTATCTATATTTTGAGCTAGGGTTTATGTTCAAAAATTTACCCATGTATGAAGTGCATGTATTTTGATGTTTTAAGGAAGATTATGAAAGTTTGATGTAGAGTAAACATCTTTTTCTAAGTGATTTTCATGAAAAATCCATGTTAGGACCAAATTGTAAAAGTTATGAAAATGGTCATACATGAGTGAAAGAGCAGAAATTGAAGGTTGCTATAGTTGAGAATATGAATCGGCTAGGCTTGAATTAAAAGAAAGTTGAATGAAAATCATTTTATGAGCCTAGGGGAAAAAGTGTAATTATGAGAAAGTTTAGGGGAAAAATTGTAATTTTTTCAAAGTATGAGTTATGAGACAATTTAGTCAATGTGAGTATTAAATGAGTTAAATTGTTATTATAGATCAAGAAACGCCAAGCCTGGACCAAAACTGAGGCAAGAACAAAGTTGGGGACTAAATTGCATAACTACCGACATTTTGAGTACTGAGGTAAGTTTGTATGAATTTAAGGCTCTATAAGTATTTTCATTAAATTACTTATTATGTTGTTTAATATACACTATTTCCTTGAAGAAGAATAATAATGCCTTAATAAGGAGATTAACGAGTACAAGTAAGTGAAAGTCCCGATTGAAGATTCGGAATAGCGAGGATACCTATGTCACAACATGAGACTAGGAAAGCCCATGTAAGACCATGTCTGGGACATGGCATCGGCACCGAACGTAGATCCTATATAAGACCATGCCTGAGACATGGCATCAGCATCGAATAAGGAAGGTCTCGTATAAGACCATGTCTGGGACATGGCATCGACACCATACAAGGAAGGTCCCGTGTAAGACCATGTCTGAGACATGGCTTCGGCACCAAAGGAAGATCTCGTGTAAGACCATGTCTGGGACATGGCATCGACATCGAGCTAAGGAATCCCGTGTAAGACCATATTTGAGATATGGCATCATTATCATAAGGAATCTCATGTAAGACCATATCTGAGATATGGCATTGGCATCAAGGTACATGTTTGATGAGATTAAGTATCCTCAGTTATGCCGGGAAACTCAACGGGCAAAAGAGCCAAGAGTAGAAGAGGTAACAAAAGAGTTAAGTGAGTAGAGATAATAACAAGTTAAGTTACCCAAGAATGATAAAGAGTTTTATTTAAGTTAAGGAAGTTAATGATTTGAATTTATGATTACTTTAGCAAAAGTGCTAAACTATGTGACTAAGTGATACAGGTACCATGTGTAAAATACAAGTATGAAATCATATTTTGATATGAGATGGGTAAGAGTAAGTATGAGTAATAACGCTTGAGTACTTGATGCTTATATTGTTCATGTATCATGAGATGAATGAGTTATTTTAAGTATTTATGTTATTACATAAATTTCATGCAAACTTACTAAGCTATATGCTTACCCCTCTCTTTTCCCTTTTTCCTTGTAGTATCGACAAGATAGCTCGGGGATCGTAGACGTTGGGGCTCAGGTCACACTATCAATCAATATTTTGGTATAGCCAAGTTGTTTTATTTTATTACGGCATGTATGGGGGTTATGTTATTTTGAGTTTTATCTCATTGGGAGCTAAAGAGTTGGCTATTATGACTATTATTCATTTTGTATATGGCCAAAGAAATTGATCAATAATTATTAAGTTTTATACCTTTAAATATGATGAGTTATGCATTAATGTTTATGAAATTGATGGAACTATTGTGTTGCTTGAGTTGGTAATAGTGTGTTTATGTTTCAGGGTGGTAATTGGCTTGGAAAATAGCCTATTATTTGTCCACACGGGTAGACACACAGGCGTGTGTCTAGGCCGTGTGTGACACACGGTCAGCCCCATGGGTGTGTTAATAGGCTGTGTGTCCCCTGCATCAACCCACAAGAATAGGATTCGTCACACGGACCAGCACACGGGCGTGTGCCCTAGCCGTGTGCTATTAAGGGTTTGATGACATCATAAACAGAGAGCTCCACGGGTAGAGGACACCGGCGTGTCTAGGCCGTGTGAAGGACACGAGTTATAGACACGAGCATGTGCTCAGCCATGTGAAAATGCATGTAGGTTAGAAAGAAAAATAAATTCCACATGGGTGGGTGACATGGGCGTGTGAGACCACACGGGCGTGTCCCACGTCACATGGGCATGTGACCCCTGTTTAAGCAAGAATTTTTCAAAGATTGCAAAAGTTTCTGGATGAACTCCGAAACCTCCCGGAGGTAAGTTTAAGGCCTCGTAAGCCCATAATATGTATGTTAAGCTTAAGAAGGAAAAGTTTTAAATTGGAACGAAATTGGATAGCTCAATAATGCATGTTCAAGTAAGGTTAAGTACAGCAATGTTTCGTATCCGGTCATGGCGTCGGACACGGGTAAGGGGTGTTACATCCGCAAACTGTTGCTACCATCTATCTCTCCTCTTCCTCCCTTGCTCTTTGTTTAGCCAAATTTTGCAATCCCTATTAGCCAAATTTTGGACTTCCTTTACTCCTTTCTCTTATAAGTTTTTGAGCCTCCATTTTGTTCAGTGGTTAATCGCACTTTTTTGGTAAGTAATAATGGTGCTTGAAGTTTCGGTTTTTAATTTGTTAAATTGGGGTTTTTTTTAACTATTTTTGACAGCTGTAAATCGGGGGTGAGGGGCTGTGCTAGTGCCGAATTCCTTCCATCATTCGGTTCTCTTGCTCTCTTTTGGTAAGTGCTATAGACGAAATCCTTATTCCCTTTCTTCTTCTGCCCTTAAGTTGGTGATTAATGGCAATTGTTATGATAGTTAATGAAGGATTTAGGAAACTCCTAATCAATCACTAGAGATTAAGATTCGTGGGAATCACAGTGGTTCGATTGAAGGTAACTCTAAACTGTTCTATGGATGGATTGTTGGTTTCGGGTTTCCTTTTAATCATAAAGTAGGACTGTTTGTGGTGTTTGATTTGTCCAATTTAGGTTCATGAAGGCTCGAGCGACTGTTCGTGGCGAATCGAAACCAGGTGTGTAAACACTGTTCTACAATCGAAAATCAGTAAAAAGCCGAAAAGTGTGAATCATCAATGCCACACAAGCTTGCGGCTGCCCGTGTGGTAGGCCGTGTCACTAAACATGTGTATGTGATCGACGAGGCCGGCCATGTGCGATTTCATGGGCCGGGCCAAATGGGCTGTGTGGGCCCTATGGGCATGTGGGCCCCACACGAGCAAACCACATAGGCGTGTGGAAATTATTGGGCCAGGTCGTGTAATCCACACGACCAAGGCCATTTTGGGCCTTGTGGACCACACGGCCGTGTGGGCCCACATGGGCTAGCAACATGGGCTCGAGGGCCCATTTTCACTGTTTGACTACTAAGGTTGCACGGGTCGCCTGAGTTGACTGTGGACCTACTAGTGGGTTGGAAAGCTTACTTAGACCCCTAACTAACTGAATGACTGTTATGCCCCTGTGTGACATATTTATATATATGTACATGTAAGGCTACATTTTAGCATGCTATGTAGACTATACTGAATACATACACGATACTATGATATGACATGACATGATTGCATGATGCATTGCACGGGGATGGGTTGTTATTGATTAAAGGAAGTGCACTGAAAGGCTTCGAGCCTAAATTACTGGCAGCCCAGCTGCATACCACTGTATAGTGCCGCATTCAATACTCTCTGGAGTGTAGGAATGGGTGGGTTGATTATATCCCCACATGGAGTGTAGGGTTGGACGGAGATAGAGTGTAGAAGCCGGATGGGTAGGACATATATACTGTTTAATCTATTACTGCACTGATTAATGTTACTGTAATGGGCCAAGGCCCAAGCACATGACTATTCTGTACTGAGATGGGCTAAAGCCCAAACTGATATTGTCACTAATACTGAAAAAGAGCTTAGGCCTAGACTGTGTTTGTTTTCTGTCTGTTTACTATTATGGGAATACATACTGAGTTTTCGTAAACTCACCCATCTGTTTTAACTATACAGGTAATCCTCATTCATAGGCGGATCGGTGCAACAGAGGACTCAGCGATGGCCACACGACCCATCTAATTTGATTTAGTATTTAATGATTTTGTAACAGCCCGATTTTGGGCTTAGTCGAAATTGTGGTTTCGGGACCACAAATCCGATGTTGAAAAATTTATTTTATTTATATTTTTATGGTCTACAATTTCACATAATGATTTAGTGAAAATCTCATTCAAAAATTTTGACGTTTGGGCACTCAATTTAGTCAAAAGGACTAAATTATAAAAAGTGCAAAAGTTGAGTTCTACATGTTAAAGGTGTCCAATTGTTATGAAATTTTAAATTGGAGGTCCTTAAATGATAATTATACCATTGGTTAAGTTGGTGGACAAAAATGGACATGGATGGGTATGTTTCAAAAGATTTTTTTAAGGGGCATTTTGGTAATTTAGTGAATTAAATAAATTAAAAACAAAATTTAAATGCCAAATTTGTCCATCTTCAAGCTTAGGCCGAATTTAACATGTGGGAAGCCATGGATAGGGTTTTCAAGCTTTCCAAGCTTCATGGTAAGTCCATTCTAGCCCCGTTTTTCAAGTTCTTTACGTTTTTGGAGTCCCGATAACTTGATTTAGCTTATTCTACCAATAATTTAACCTAAGGTTCATATTTGGAAAAATACCCATAGGTGAAATGTGTTTATTTTGATGTTTTACGGCAGAATATGAAGCTTAGAATTATGTTAAACAACTTTTACTAAGCAATTTTAAGTGAAAACGAGTAAAACGACATAATCGGCAAAAATACCTAATGTACATAAGTGCATGTTAGAGCAAGAATTTGATGTTTCCATAGAAGGGAAAAATGACCAGCATGTTATAAAACATAAGAATAAGGGATGAAGTTTAATTTTCGAGCATAAGGGAAAAATCATAATTATGTAAAAGTTTAGGGGCAAAATTGTAATTTTACCAAAGTTTGAGTTAGGGACTGTTTTGAGTAGTACATTAACTAAAAAAGTGAAATGTGATGTTTTAGACCCCGAAAAACGAGATTTGGACCTAGAACGGGAGGAAAATCAAAAATCGAGAAAGTTGGTAAATTACCGTTTCTGGATCCGAGGTAAGTTGGTGTGTTAATAATAATGCAATAATGTCATAATGTATATTTGAAACCTAAATTGTGGTATTAAATTGATTTTGTTGAATTACATGTTTAGTATATTATGTTGGTGAATTGATTTAATAATATGTTTATGATAAAAGGTGACATAGGTGACAAGGAAATGGGTTAAAATGTTGTGCTTAAAGGTGCTTTCTATGACTATGGTTATTATGTGAAATGGAAAGTTGATATGTAAATAATGCATTTATTTTACTTGTTCAATAATTATTTTTCTAGATATTATGGAAATCATTGGGTGATAACTAAAATATGATAATGCATGGAATGAGAAATTCTCGATTGAACCTTCGAAAAATCGAGAGATACTGACAATATGTAGCTAGGTCACACGAGTGATAAGGGACCTTCACCGTGTGTACAAGAAAGCTACGAGATGGCAAAATTTGATATGTAGTTAGGCCACATGGATGATAAGGGACTTTCACCATGTGTGCAAGAAAGCTACGGGATAATAATTTCATATGTAACTAGGTCACATGTGTAATACTGTGTGTATACCATGTGTACAAGAAAGTTACGGGTTATGAGTAGCTAGGTCACATGAGTGGTTCCTAGTGTTGGACGCCATGTAGACAAGAAAGCTATGAGATGGAATGGCTAGGTCACATTGGTGATAAGGGACCTTCACCATGTGTACAAGAAAGCCGAATTATGTGTAAGTAGAGCTATGTGCTGAGACCACCGAGTATCGGGCGTTTTCTGAAGGGGTTCAACGAGATAACTTACTAATGGTGATTGGTACAATCATGCTATGAATAAGTGCAGGTGTGAATGTGACCAACTGAGAAATGTGGCAAATATACGTGTGAGCAAGGGTGCATGTGACCATGTGTGTATGTGCATAATGTGTTTGATATGTGATACGTGATTGAAATTGTGGTAAGGCTGATATGGTGTACGCGCCATTATGAGTACTCATAAATATTGGTGATGATTATTCATTTGTATGGCTAGTATTGAACATGCTTGGTGTTATGTGTGCATATATGGAAGTAATATAAAGAAAACATGGGAGAGTAAAATTTTTAGTAAAATAGATTGAAATAGCAGCAGTTACGTGATTTTGAAAAATCACCATAAATAGTAGAAATTGAATTATATACTGAATGAGAGATGAAATTAAATATTATTGAGTCTATTTTCACATAAAAGAAATGGTGTGAGTAAATAAATTTTCTATTATGAGATATTCAAATTTTGGTGAGACAGGGTCTGAATGGTTTCGGAAATCCCTTGTTCCAAATTTGGAAAATCACTAAAAATTGTATAAAAATGGTTATGGTGTGTAATTTATATTCTCAAAATCCTTGGTGAGTCTACTTTCGAGAGAGACAAACAGGAAGGTTATCCAATCTCTTTATAGTGAGGAATTTTAATTTTAATGAAGAGATGTTAAAGCTATCGAATAGCGAAAGAGGGGAATCTTTAATGAATAAACTGTATTGATTGGCTAAACCAAAAATTCTGGAAATTTTATGGTAAGAAGATATGTGAGTCTAGTTTCATGGAAATTAACAGATTTTAATTTGTATTTTCGTAGCTCCAGATTTAAATAATTTAATAACTGCGACTCGAGGAAACAACTTAACTGGAATTTGAATAAATAGAAAGAATATGAAAATAGTACGTTATCGCATTGCTTATTATTTTCATGCGAGCTTACTAAGTGTAAAGCTTACTCCCTCCTTTCCATTTCTTTTAGTTTTGTCAGGTCAGCTCAGGGTTGGATATCGTCGGAGGCAGCATCACACTATTGAGTCATTATCCTTGGAGTATTGGCATATTTATGTTAAATGTTTTCAAGTGAGTGGCATGTATAGGGACTTAAGTTTTCTAGATGGATGTTGTTGTGATTAGTCAAATGTATTGGCTTATATTGATTTGTTGATTATAGCCATGAGATGTGGCTTATGATGATTTTGGCTTGTAAGCCTATTTGTCCATGGTATATGTTAATGTCATATTATGTGGTATAAGTGATTAAACAGATGACAAGGTCAAATGTATGTGTGTGCATGTAAAGATGACAAAAAGGCTTGGAAGTTAGCCAAAGTCTTGACCACACGGGTAGAGACACGGCCGTGTGTCTCAGCCGTGTGGAGGACACGGCCTCTGGCCATGGATATGTGCCTTGGCCGTGTTCCCCTAAACGGTTGCTGACGTCAAAATCAGAGAGTTACACGGGCGTGTGACTCTCCAAAGCAAGAAAATTGGTTAAGTTTCCCAAAGATTTTCAAAGTTCTCAGTTTAGTCCCGAACCACCCCGATGTATGTTATAGGCTTCGAAGGCTTGTATAAGGGACGATATGCATCTGTTTGAAAAGTTTTAATTTTGGTAGAAATTTGGTAACTCGGTTTTGTGCGATTGTGAATGTTTAAGTCCAATAACGCCTCGAACCCTGTCCCGGAGTTGGACACGGGTGAGGGGTGTTACATTTAGTTGTATCAGAGCTATGGTTTAGTTGGTTCTCGGACTAACCTAGCATGAATGAGAGTCTAGATATACATGCCACCAATCCGTGATAGTGTGATGTCTCCCGATGCAAATGAGAACCATCTTGTTTGGACAGAGGTACTCTCCAACCGAGCTACACCAACCATGTTAAATGTTATGTTAAGGTATTCGGGTAAAGTATAGTCATGATAAGCCTGGATTCAGAAAATTATGAATAAAAGTTCATGATATATGTTATAACATGTGAGATGGAAATTCATGTTGCGTTGAATACCCATGCTTGTTTGATGCTCATATGATGTTGCACACTTGACTTACTTGATTAAGTGAATGTGATAAATAGAAATTCACAAAGGTGTAAATAAAGGATTATACTATGATGAGCTTACATATGTTTAAACGATGATTCCATGATGCATTTGATTGATTTACTTGAACGAATGCATATGTTTGGGTGACTTATCATAAATATTGATAGAACAAATGTCTACGTATGCTTGTTTGAATAAGTATGATTGGAAAACTCGCATAGCTTAAATAAATGTGCTAAATTGATTGAACTGAGTTATATAACTATAATAATGAAATAGTGTCACATGTACATGTGTATGAGAGACGAGTCCGGGATCTTACGACCCCACCCCCTTACCAGATTGGTGTTTTGTGAAGGAATTTCACGAGATTCGTATTGAATAAGTTCACAAATATGATACCAAAGGGTTCAGCTACAGAATGATTATGAACATGATCAAAGATTAAATTGGATTGATATCCGGAATTTTATATATCATGAGTTATTGGGAAAGCTAAATAAGACCCTGAATTTTAATGAAGGCTAAAATAAAAGTTCTTTAGCACTATTTATGAGATAGTAAAGATTATGAGGAATTAAACCACTCTTCTGGTAAGATTTTCGAGGATGAAAATCCTTAAAGAGGAGAGAAATGTAACAGCCCGATTTTGGGCTTAGTCGAAACAGTGGTTTTGGGACCACAAATCCGATGTTGAAAATTTATTTTATTTATATTTTTATGGTCTACAATTTCACGGAATGATTTAGTGAAAATCTCATTCGAAAATTTTGACGTTTGGGCACTCAATTTAGTTAAAAGGACTAAATTGTAAAAAGTGCAAAAGTTGAGTTCTACATGTTAGAGGTGTCCAATTGTTATGAAATTTTAAATTGGAGGTCATTAAATGATAATTATACCATTGGTTAAGTTGGTGGACAAAAATGGACATGGATGGGTATGTTTCAAAAGATTTTTTTAAGGGGCATTTTGGCAATTTAATGAATTAAATGAATTAAAAACAAAATTTAAATGCCAAATTTGTCCATCTTAAAGCTTAGGCCGAATTTAACATGTGCGAAGCTATGGATAGGGTTTTCAAGCTTTCCAAGGTTCATGGTAAGTCCATTCTAGCCCCGTTTTTCATGTTCTTTACGTTTTTTGGAGTCCCAATAACTTGATTTAGCTTATTCTAGCAATATTTAACCTAGGGTTCATATTTGGAAAAATACCCATAGGTGAAATGTGTTTATTTTGATGTTTTATGGCAGAATATAAAGCTTAGAATTATGTTAAACAACTTTTACTAAGTGATTTTAAGTGAAAACGAGTAAAACGACATAATCGGCAAAAATACCTAATGTAAATAAATGCATCTTAGAGCAAGAATTTGACGTTTCCATAGAAGGGAAAAATAATCAGCATATTATAAAACATAAGAATAAGGGATGAAGTTTAATTTTCGAGCCTAAGGGCAAAATCATAATTATGTAAAAGTTTAGGGGCAAAATTGTAATTTTACCAAAGTTTGAGTTAGGGACTGTTTTGAGTAGCACATTAATTAAATAAGTGAAATGTGATGTTTTAGACCCTGAAAAATGTGATTTGGACCTAGAACGAAAGGAAAATCAAAAATCGAGAAAGTTGGTAAATTGCCGTTTCCGGATCCGAGGTAAGTTGGTGTGTTAATAATAATGCAATAATGCCGTAATGTATATTTGAAACCTAAATTGTGGTATTAAATTGATTTTCCTGAATTACATGTTTAGTATATTATGTTGGTGAATTGATTTAATAATATGTTTATGATAAAAGGTGACATAGGTAACATGGAAAATGGGTTGAAATGTTGTGCTTAAAGGTGTTTTCTATGACTATGGTTATTATGTGAAATGGAAAGTTGATATGTAAATAATGCATTTATTTTACTTGTTCAATAATTATTTTTCTAGATATTATGGAAATCATTGGGTGATAACTAAAATATGATAATGCATGGAATGAGAAATTCTCGATTGAACCTTCGAAAAATCGAGAGATACGGACAATATGTAGCTAGGTCACACGAGTGATAAGGGACCTTCACCGTGTGTACAAGAAAGCTACGAGATGGCAAAATTTGATATGTAGCTAGGCCACATGGATGATAAGGGACTTTCACCATGTGTGCAAGAAAGCTACGGGATAATAATTTCATATGTAACTAGGTCACATGTGTAATACTGTGTGTATACCATGTGTACAAGAAAGTTACGGGTTATGAGTATCTAGGTCACATGAGTGGTTCCTAGTGTTGGACGCCATGTAGACAAGAAAGCTACGAGATGGAATGGCTAGGTCACATTGGTGATAAGGGACCTTCACTATGTGTACAAGAAAGCCGAATTATGTGTAGGTGGAGCTATGTGCTGAGACCACCGAGTATTGGGCGTTTTCCGAAGGGGTTCAACGAGATAACTTACTAATGGTGATTGGTACGATCATGCTATGAATAAGTGCAGGTGTGAATGTGACCAACTGAGAAATGTGGCAGATATACGTGTGAGCAAGGGTGCATATGACCATGTGTGTATGTGCATAATGTGTTTGATATGTGATACTTGATTGAAATTGTGGTAAGGCTGATATGGTGTACGCGCCATTATTAGTACTCATAAATATTGGTGATGATTATTCATTTGTATGGCTAGTATTGAACATGCTTGGTGTTATGTGTGCATATATGGAAGTAATATAAAGAAAACATGGGAGAGTAAAATTTTTAGTAAAATAGATTGAAACAGCAGCAGTTACGTGATTTTGAAAAATCACCATAAATAGTAGAAATTGAATTATATACTGAATGAGAGATGAAATTAAATATTATTGAGTCTATTTTCACATAAAAGAAATGGTGTGAGTAAATAAATTTTCTATTATAATGTATTCAAATTTTGGTGAGACAGGGTCTGAATGGTTTCGGAAATCCCCTGTTTCAAATTTGGAAAATCACTAAAAACTGTATAAAAATGGTTATGGTGTGTAATTTATATTCTCAAAATCCTTGGTGAGTCTACTTTCGAGAGAGGCAAACAGGAAGGTTATCCAATCTCTTTATAGTGAGGAATTTTAATTTTAATGAAGAGGTGTTAGAGCTATCGAATAGCGAAAGAGGGGAATCTTTAATGAATAAACTGTATTGATTGGCTAAACCAAAAATTCTGGAAATTTTATGGTAAGAAGATATGTGAGTCTAGTTTCATGAAAATTAACAGATCTTAATTTGTATTTCCGTAGCTCCAGATTTAAATAATTTAATAACTGTGACTCGAGGAAACAACTTAACTGGAATTTGAATAAATTGAAAGAATATGAAAATAGTATGTTATCGCATTGCTTATTATTTTCATGCGAGCTTACTAAGCGTAAAGCTTACTCCCTCCTTTCCATTTCTTTTAGTTTTGTCAGGTCAGTTCAGGGTTGGATATCGTCGGAGGCAGCATCACACTATTGAGTCATTATCCTTGGAGTATTGGCGTATTTATGTTAAATGTTTTCAAGTGAGTGGCATGTATAGGGACTTAAGTTTTCTAGATGGATGTTGTTGTGATTAGTCAAATGTATTGGCTTATATTGATTTGTTGATTATAGCCATGAGATGTGGCTTATGATGATTTTGGCTTGTAAGCTTATTTGTCCATGGTATGTGTTAATGTCATATTATGTGGTATAAGTGATTAAACAGATGACAAGGTCAAATGTATGTGTGTGCATGTAAAGATGACAAAAAGGCTTGGAAGTTAGCCAAAGTCTTGACCACACGGGTAGAGACACGGTCGTGTGTCTCAGCCGTGTAGAGGACACGGCCTCTGGCCATGGATGTGTGCCTTGGCCGTGTGCCCTTAAACGGTTGCGACGTCAAAATCAGAGAGTTACATGGGCGTGTGACTCTCCAAAGCAAGAAAATTGGTTAAGTTGCCCAAAGATTTTCAAAGTTCTCAGTTTAGTCCCGAACCACCCCGATGTATGTTATAGGCTTCGAAGGCCTGTATAAGGGACGATATGCATGTGTTTGAAAAGTTTTAATTTTGGGAAAAATTTGGTAACCCGGTTTTGTACGATTGTGAATGTTTAAGTCCTGTAACACCTCGAACCCTGTCCTGGAGTTGGACACGGGTGAGGGGTGTTACAGATTTCAACTTAATTTTTGGGGTATTTTATTGTAATAAAGGCCTTTGGATTTATATTTTTAATTTGGGATTTTTTTGTTGTTTGTTTTATAACTACTAGCAATAGGAAAAGCCGCGAGTTTTCAGAAAGATAAATATTTTATCAAAATTTACTCAAATACGCAATCGGTTTAAAAGCTTCCGCAATAAATGACGCTTTGAAAATTAATAACGTTTTTAAGTGAATAACTTTTCAAATGATTCATGCTTTGAAAATGAAAGACCCGTTTTTAAACTCGCCATGGAATAACACAAAGTGATTAAATAGAAAGGAGGATTTCAACGACAACATATTTTACAAAAAACACTTCAATGTGACATCGCCAGATTCGGCCATAACGTCCAGGTCGGGTTTGGGGTGTTACATTTAGCCCTATCGGTGCCATCACTTTATAGAGAGACAAAGTGAAACCCTAGTTGAATTAGTATAATGTAATAGAAAAATAATCTCCTAGTTGAATAAGGAGAGAGGGGCGGCTAATAGGGTATGCTTCTCCTCATATGTATCATGATGGAGATCCAGGCCTCTCCTATATTAGGTCCAATTATTGTGCTTCCTAAACTTTTAACCCAACACTTTATAATTTAATCCAACTAAGTACATATTTTTTTATTTCCCAAAATAGACATTATTTATTAAATTAATTTAAATTAATTAATTTTCCAATTAATTAATTTTCTCAACCCAAATCTAAATCTTTTAAAATCATTACAACTTTAGCATAAAAGTATCTATAAGAAAATATATTTAATTTTTACCTTCAATGGATTCACAAGACTAATTAATTTCATTACATTTTTTAACTTCAATTATAATAATTCAAAAAACTTTAAATTAACTCTTAGGTCGTTTTCATACTTAGTAAAAAACCACATTCATTTCCAAATGTAACTTATTTCTTTAACTTTATCATTCATATCCATTTATGTTCATTTGATTCATCATGCAATTCATTTTTGTTTCAACGAGCTAGCAGAGGGACGGATTGGATATGTGTGATTAGAGCTCAGATTAGGGGTGAGCATTCGATCGAATCGAATCGAATCGAATCGAAAATTTTCGAGTTAATCGAGTTTTCGAATCGTATTTTATCATCCTAACCTAATTTGAAATTTTTTCGAATCGAATCGAGTGAGACAAAATTCGAATCGAATCGAATCGAATATATTTGTTCGAGTTAAGTTTTAAGAAAATGACTTTAGTGTTTTTAATTTTTATGTAATTTTTTTTAAAAAAATTCTTTAAAGTTTTTAAACATGATCATACAACAAAAAATTAAAGTAAACAAGTGAATAAACAAAAGCAACACAACATCAACCTAAATTAACCAACAACAACAAACCAAACCAAACTAATAACAATAACACATCAGTTCAAAAACCATTATTGAATAGTTTAAGTTTCTTCTTGTGCTTCAAACACCGTTGATCTTGAAACATCTAGTAAAAGTATTGAATGAGTTAGTTAAATGATAAAAATGTTCGCAAAAAAATTTAAATAAACATTTAACTTTATAAACTAATGCTAAGTATATTACCTTCTTGATCTTCAGGTATTTTTGACAAGTCTAGCAAATTTAAAAACAAAAGTGCTAGTTAAATTATGCTTACTAATATAAATAACACAAAAACTTATTTTATAAATAAAAATTTATATATTACCATCTTCCATGGTTTGAAGTTCATCAACATAATCTTCAAGATTGATGGCATCATTAGATTTCCGAACCCAATCTTGTGTGCAAACCAAAGCCTCGACCATGAGAGGAGTTAGAGAACTTCTAAAACTATCGAGAACACGTCCACCCGTGCTAAATGCACTTTCCGAGGCAACTGTTGAAATAGGAGTAGCAAGAATATCTCGAGCCATTTGTGAAAGAATAGGGAATCTAGGACTGTTTATTTTCCACCACAACAGTAAATCAAATGAACTTGAATTATTTACTTCTTCATCCTCACCCAAATATCTATCCAACTCAGATTTGCTTTCTAATCCAACTTGTTTCTTGTTCTGAAGGTATTTTTGTTTGGCCAAGCCCGTTTTCATTTCTGAATGATCTATTTCCATTGAACTACAAAGATTTGTCGAAGAACTAGATCTACCTTCAAACTGTTGAATTCTCCCGGCATTAGAAGAATACTCGTTGAACAAGCAATGCAATTCTTTATCAATCATTTTCATAATGTCATTAGCAACATTAGGAAAAAGCAAGTTGACCCCAAAGTTCAAAAAACTCATTTTACATCGTGGATCAAAGATGACCGCCAAGTAAACTAGCATGTTGATCTTGTTTCCTTCACCCCAATACTTATTATATTTATCTCTCATTTTGGAAGTCATAGAAACTATGTCTAGATCTCCACAACTTTGACACCCATCAAAAAGACAATGCACATCCGTCAATACTTCAAAAAGTGAATGAGACGTAACATGCAAAGATCCGGACACCTTCAGTGTAAGATGATAAAAAGGCTCTAATACTTTTATAACTCTTCGAACAATTTCCCAATCATCAAATGTAGGAACTCCATCTCCAGCAGTAAGGTCAAGAAAAAAATTATGGTCATCACGTACATATGATTCAAATGCACGCTCATATTTTTCGGCCACCTTTAACATCATATATGTTGAGTTCCATCTAGTAGGCACATCTAAACACAATTGAGCCTTACTATCTATCATTTCTTCTTTTACCCGTTGGTTGAATTTTATCAACCTCGATGGTGATGCTCTTATATACCTCACAGCACCTCTAACTCGATCCATAGACACAGAAACATCCTTAATACCGTATTGCACAATGAGATTAAGAATGTGTGCAACACATCTCATATGAATAAATTTTCCATTTGCAACAGAAGCATTTCGATGATTCAATTTCTTTCTCAAATATTCAATGGCAACACTATTGGCGGATGCATTATCAACAGTAATAGTGAAGACCCTCTCAATCCCCCAATCTCGAAGACATTTTTCAATAGCTTGACCTATGCTTTCACCTCTATGAGCGGATATTGGGCAAAAATTTATAATTCTTTTTTGCAACCTCCACTCATCATCCACCCAATGTGCTGTTAAAACCATATAAGATATCCTCTGCAATGAAGTCCAAGTGTCTGTCGTCAAACAAACTCTACTTATATCTTTTTCAAAACAATTCTTCATCACACTCTTCATGGAGTTAAATAAATCAAGTAAATCCCTTCTAATTGTCCAACGAGATGGAAGACTAAAACGTGGGCATGCTATAGAAAGAAAGTATTTAAAGCCCTCTCCCTCTACAATTTTAAAAGGTAGTTCATCCACAATTATCATACGAACCAATGCTTTTCTAATAGCATCTTTATCAAACACCCAAGTTGATAAATCCGTTGTTTCTTGCCTAACATTCACAAATGTTAATTCTGATTGCTTCGGATCAGAAGTATTACCTCGAGGTCTTTTTAGGCATGTTTTCAAATGGTTATTCAAATTTGTTGTAGAACCCATAGTTGTTTCCATGGTGTAAGTAACATCACATGCATTGCACCTTGCTCTCTTCTCCCCCTCTTTAGTCACATACTTGGTGAAATGGTTCCAACAAGCTGCCCTTGGAGTAATCTTTTTTCGAACATTTTCCCTGGTGATTGTTTAATCATCTCTACTTGGGGAAGAATTTTGTGAACTTTGAGTTGAACCATCTTGCTTTGGATCACTCATCTACAAGTAAACATTTGTTGCAATCACTAATGATGACCAATAATTGATTTAAAATCAAACTTAATAACATTTATGCTTTAATTCATTTTCTGAACCAAAGTTATCATTCAACCAATTTTTTACAATATTAAATCAAGTACTTGTTATACAAAGGAATATCTCAAATTTTTAATAAAAGAATTAGACTCACTCCATATATATTTTTTATTGAAAGAAAATGGGTACAAAATAGATTTGGGTGAAACACTAATGGGTTGACACTAATATAGCAAATGTAGATGCAGGTCAAGAAAAATCTGTATTTTACGGCCCAACATATTTCTAGCAATTAACCAACAACACTAATATTTCTAGCAATTAACCAATCAAACTTTGTTGTTAACAAAACATAACACAAATCATCTTTATAGGATAATTCTATGTATATCTCAAATGTACATAGAATTATCAAAAAAAGACATATTAAATTTAATTCTTTTCCCATCCCATACTTCTTAAATGGCATATTAATTATTGTTCTTTCAAACAAGTGATAAATTTATTATCTTTATAGGATTAAATCCCGAATTACTGCGAAGTAAAAAAAATAATGAAATTGTGGAAGTAAAAAAAACAATGAAATTATGTAATTCAATACATAGGAAAAGGGAGGACAGCTAGAACTTCAGTATATTGAAATACACATCATTTCTCAAGTAAAAGGAACTGACATTGTTAACACTAGGAACAAGTTCCTGCAATGCCCGAATTCTTTCGGCAATCCTCTCCCTATGCAACTGTACCATTTAAAAATAAACAAATAAGCTTCTCCAATAAAAATAAACAAAAAGCAAGTCAACTCCAACCATTCAACTAATTCAACAGAAATAATTTTCCTCCAAAATCATTAGCTTCAAATTAAGTAATTTATATCACTCAAAGATAATTATGTTATACTATACTATAAGGCTGCATGTATAATAGAAACAGTAGATTGCTAGTGTACCAAAGACTAAAAATATGGTAAATTATTTGCATTTGAAATTTTAATGAAATAAAAGACATATCCATATAATAATTACTAAAGATTAAATTTAAAATTTTTAAAAATAAAATGAATAGATTTAAATAAGTTTAAGTTATGCATTTATTATAAATATACCAAAATTTAATGTTTATATTTTAATAACGTGGAATTTAAACAACCAAATATAGTAGTAATGATATGAAAGAAATGTAGAAGGTGAGGTATATATTTATAAAACAGTAGGCAAAAGATGGAACATCTTTTGTTTTGGTTTCTGAAAGTGATGAAGACACTGGATTCTATCAGAGAAAGGGGTTGGCACCATTTAAACTTAATTCTATCAGAGAAAGCCAAGAATAAACACAAGTGAGGTTTTGTTTCAACCATTTAAACTTTTATTACTCGTTAATCAACAAGATGGCACCATTTGATTTGTCATTTGACACACTTTTTGCCACAGCAGTACAGCATAAATCATATATTTTCATTGGAAAATAGGACAGAACCATGACGTCTAATCCCAAGGTGAATTCAATTATGGCGAAAGCTTATTACTGTATGCTAAATTCTATTTCAAAAGTCAAACATTTTCTTTTCAATCCTAGTAATTAAGCAAATAAGCCACAAAGAAAAAAATTATTATAAAACATTGAGGCATTGTTGAAATTACCTAAACTAATAAGAGCCTGAACTCCAAAATCTGCCACTGTGACCGGAGTTTGGTCTTTCTTTTCGATAATCCGCCGTTCAACAGAGAACAGAGACCTTTGCACCTATAATAGAAAATAAATAACAAACTATTATAATGATTCAATTTTTAGAATGAGTAAATTAGAATTCTGAGAAATAATAAAATGATAAAAAGTAAGAAAATACATCTGAAAAGTGAAAACTAATGCAACCAAGGCAATGGCTAAAGAACAAGAGGTGAGATTCTAGTTTTTGAGTGAATTTACGTCGACACAAAGACGACAAGCTCTCTCCACGGCCTCCACCGCCGCTTCAAGTTCTCTGTGGTACTTGGCAGCTGGACAAACCCGACATACTCAATACCAAAGAAATGAAAAATGAGGTGGAAGGAGAAGAAAAGGGGGAACTGCACGATTGGAGAAGAGGAAGAATCTGTAGTGCTGCTGCTAGTGCACTGAACGATTGGAGTCTGGAGAAGACGAGAAGAAAAACTAGGGCTTGGCCGCTTGGGGGTTTGATTTGGGGGGTAAGAATCGGGTTGGGAGAACTTGGGATTTGGGGGAAAAAATGGGGCTGAGTGTGTGTGACGGGTTTGGGCCTTTGGGGGGAAATGGGTCGGTAAAAGCCCAAAATTTTAAAAAAAATAAAAATATATAATTTATATTCGGTTTAGTCGAATTATTCGAGTTATTCGAATTCGAAAATTCAACTCGATTCGAACTCGAAATTCGAAACTCAAAATTCGAGTTGATTCGATTAACTCAATTAACTCGATTAACTCGATTCGAATAATTCGAAATTCAAATTTTTTTTCGATTTTTTCGAATCGAATCGAGTTTTGCTCACCCCTAGCTCAGATGATTTATAATTAAGTTCCAGCTTTTTGCCTATTAATTATAAACTCATTTAGTCACAAAGTCATTACACTATAGTATCATGACCGAACTCTCCCCAATTATATACCATTACAAAAGCTATTCGATCAGTGCTCGTCTAATGACTTTATCATAAGTAAGTTACCCTTATAAGATATCCATAATTTCTTTGGGATAAATTCGTTCTGTAACACCCCATATCCATGTCTAATGCCTAGACCGGTTACGAGACATTACTATGCTTGAACTTGCTTAATCATGAAATTACGGGCTATAAAATTTCGTCCCGAACAAAAAACTTCTCTTTCATAAACAACTCGTACATCTTATGGGCCTACGAGGCCCTAAAATCATGTTCATAATCTTTCAGAAATCAATCGGGAACCTTCCCTTGAAACAGGGGTCACACGCCCATGTGATTCGAGACACGCCCGTGCACCCCTAAACACGCCTTTGACACGCCCGTGTCTTCCAACCGTGGGGAGCTACTGACTTGATCCACACGGCCTTGACACGCCCGTGTCTCCCAACCATGGGGAGCTACTGACTTGATCCACACGGCCTGGGCACACACCCATGCTCAAATCGTGTGTCTTACACGGCTCATGTACACGACCGTGGGGTTTACCCGTGGCCTATTCTAACTAATAATAATAAGGTGTAGGGTAAACACGGTCTAGACACATGCCCGTGTGTCTAACCGTATGGGCACTTAGAGGTTATCTACCGAGCCTTAAGCCACTCACATTTGCATACATCCATACCTTACCACATAAATACACATAGCATCAACATTACTCTTGAATTAAAGACATTTGATTATAAAAGAATAAGGTTTTTATCCCATATACTAGGGAGACTAATTCCCATATAATTACAAACAACTTAAGCCATCATCTATGGCTATACACAATTAAACTATGAACTCTCTTAAGCCAATACAATTTGGCACATTAACAACAACTCAATCAACCTTGAATTCTAGCCCTATACATGCCATGACTCATAAGGACCTGATACCTCATACAAAGTGTTTGCTCGATAGTGTGAAGACATCTCCTGCGGCATCTAACCCGAGCAAATCAAAATAACTATAAGAGATGGGGAAAGAAAAGGAGTAAGCAATAATGCTTAGTAGGTTCATCTGCATAATCTGACAATTACTAATATTCATTGAATATAGATAACCACAAGATATTATACCGAGTCCTTCCCATTAACTCATGGTTGTTTACTCAACCGCTTTTAAGGCTTACTTATTCTATCTCTTACCGTGCCACAAGCCAATTGCTCGTTTAACTAGAATCCATTCCTGCACTGATTATTAAGAAATCACATAAAATAACACATCAAGCCTTATTAATAAGCTACTCATCTCTCGATGATTTCGCACTTCGCCCACCGTTGAAGCTCTAATAAGGTGGCTTCACACACAGCACACCAATCAATTATAACTATGGTGATTTCGCACTTAGCTCACCAATCAATTATCATTAGTAGAAAACAATCCATAAGTATACTTCTATCTCGATTGTTCATCCGAGAACATCCTCACACACTTCTATTCTTACTTAACTTTTCCATGATGTTTATTCGCATTCACACGATACAACAATAAATCTAACTCATGGCATTAATTTGACATATCCCAATGGGGTTCATCATACATATATATATTAAAAATCATCTCAATTCAATTCTAACACATACTTGTGCCTTTCATAGCTCAACCGCATACTTTCTTTACTTCAACATATACTCTGAAATACTCAAGTACAAAAAGAATAACTCTCTTGAGTCTCATATACATGAAGTCACATAGAATTCATACCCCAATAGGGTCTTAATTGGATTAACATATAGATGCCATGTCCATAACATGGTCTTATACTAACTCTTACATCGAGGCCATAGTCCAATATGGTCTTATACAAGGCTTTAACTATTGTCTCAACATTCTACGTGCATTTCTCATTACTCTTGGACTCAATTCTCATGGCATTTCTTCAAAAGATATTTCATGCATCCATAGAGTGAATATACATTCCATACAACATCAGAATACTAACATGAACTCATACAAAATTTCAATAATTGCACATGAACTTACCTTGTTGACGAAATAGCCGAAAATGACTATTTGCCCACATTTTCCTTTTCATCCGTTCTAGGTCCAAAACTCATTTTCTTTGATCTAGAACAATGAAATTTACTGATTTATTCATTTATAAATCATAAAATACCATAATACACACTTTAGGAGAGAATGACCATTTTGCCCCTACACTTTGGCAAAATTACGATTTTGCCCCTAGGCTCGTAAATAAATTTTCATCTCAATTTCTTGTTAAACAAGCCTAGCTGAACATTTAGTCCTCTTACATCTATCTCCAATTTCAACTATTTCATGCTTTAATGAACAAATTACAACTTTTGCATTTTAGTCCCAATTAGGTGTTTTCATGGCAACACCTTTCACAAAAGTTGTTTATCACCATCCTAACATTCATTTTCTTCCATAAAAACTCAGCTAACAACTTAAAAGCTCACATGTCAAATCTCTAAACTTTTTACCATAATGCAAAATAGTCCCCTCTTTAGAAAGCTCAAACTTTAGGGATCACAAAAGTACAATTTTCTTCAAGAAATACCATCAAAATCACTTACTTAAGGAGGAAATGAGTTGCTGAAATTTTGAGCTTCAAACACCCTTTATTTACTGCAACTTTCGGTGGAGAAGAAGAGAGGAAAAGATGATATCTTTTTCCTTTCTTTATTTTATTATAAAACATCAATTCAACCCACCAACTTTGACCAAAATTAAAAGCTCTTGTCCCCTCTTGTCTACATGGTCGGCCATCATATTCAAGATGGTCTAATTGCCATTTAAAGACCTCCAATTAATATTTAATGGCTATTAGGTACCTTTAGCCTATAGAATGGAACTTTCGCACTTTATGCGATTTAGTCCCTTTTCACAATTTAGCTAGAAATCGCTAAAATTAAGGCATCAAAATTTTCATGCATCCTTAAAAACATCTTATCACACATAACATAACATGAGTCTCTAACCTCGAATTAATGATTCCGAGATCATTGCTCTGACTAGGCCCTAAATCGGGCTATTACACGTTCTCCCAATATGATCATATTTTATATCATGGTAACCATTACGTTTTCTTTCATGAAAAGTCAACTACTATCAAATTGTAATTAAGTCAATTGTCATAAAGACAAACAACTCGTGGCCACGTTTACTTTCATCTATCATGTAATGCCAATGAGAGGATGACATTTAACCATATCTTGAGTTATGAATTCCACTATTATGAATTATGCTACATATCGCAGAAGTCGTATACCCAACGCACCAATTTTTGGTTTCTTGTCTATTTAATTTAGGATTTTACTTACATCAAAGTATACGAGTCACGCATATACAATTCATCATCTATTAAATATTAAGGTATTACACACTATGAACCTCACAAGTGAATAAATCCATAACCAAATTCAAAATCTATTCTACTTGGGTTATGTCCGATATATTGTTAGTCTAGCTAGTCATATCTATGTCTCTATCTTCTAGAAATCATCCGCTCTGATATCCAAGATAAAGCATCTCCCCAATTGGAATTGATAGATGACATATTAGTCTTTTAATCGATTTATTCATTTCCAGTTAGACTAAGAATATGTTCAGGTTCGTCTACTAATATAAGCTTTCTCTCTATATTACGATCCAACCACGTAATACCACTCTTTCTATATTACGATCCAACCACGTAATACCACTTAGTATTAGTTAAACATTAGATAGCTTGTGAGCTAATATTTGTTTTCATTTTGCTTTGCATGCAAAAACCATTGAGAATAATATAAAAAGGGTATTAATTTAATTTATGAATAATTTTATTAAACTATTTTGTTCAAAAAAATACATGTGCATATAAACGAAAATATTACACTAAGAGCACTAGATCCAACAAAAATAGGTTGCATTGGTGATATGATACAAGACAAGATATGTTTAAGCCTATTGGCAAGCACTTTAGCCAAAATATTGTAAACAACATTACATAATGCAATAGAGCACAAATCTTTCAAGCAATCAAGATTATCCTTCTTCGGAATAAGCACCACCATAGTATTATTTAACGAAGCAGGAAAAAAACAATGATTAAGCCAAGAAACACATTTATCAAACATATCCCTTCTCAAAATTGACCAACATTTCTGAAAGAAAGTCGGATTCATACCATCCAGCCTACGAGTTTTATCATGACGCATCCCCATTATTGCATCATAGTACTCATCATCTCAAAATGAAGCTAGAAGAGACTTATTTTGACTATGGTTCACAAAAGTGGGTAAATCACAGAAAGTAAGAAAATTAGAAACAAATAACTAGAGAAAAGGCTTTAAAAATACCTTAAAACAATATTGCACATCTCATCAGTACCAGTGCACAACCTACCCCCTCATCCACAAGACTATGCACGTAATTAATCCTATGACACTTGAGCATGAAATTATTTTGAATTAGCATGCCCCTACTTCATCCAAAAAACCTTTGGTCGATGTTTCCAATAAATAGATTCTTAAGCAAGCAATTTATTTAACTCAAATCGCAACTCTGAAAACTGCACATTACCAGGCTGTTAGATATACATATCATCAATATGCTTTTTAAGTAAGAAATTCGGCCTCCAAAATTACAGCTCAACTCCTCCTTCCACATTAACAAATTTGAACCCAGAAATGAAAGCTTGGTGAAAACATTCGATGACTGGCACATATTATAACTCGAAGCCATAACATCATGAAAATCACTTTCAGCCAGCCAATTATTTTCAAACTGAAAAACACTTTGGACGTCGAGCCTGCACGAAATCACTAGCTACAAGCATCATTGGGTTATGGTTAGAAGTTGACCCAACTAAATTCAATAGTTTATGAAACGAAAACATACCCAACCATCCAGATGTCATAAAGGCTTGATCCAACCGTTCCATCACCAGATTGCCAGAGCTCCTCCCATGCTCCTACGTATACCCAAACCCCAAAAAAGGAATCTCAGATAATTAACAATCAGAAATACAGTCACAAAAATCGCCAAACCAATGCAAAGGATAAATGAAACCACCCCATTTATCATCGGTAGACAACAAATTATTATAATCGCTAATACAAACCTTAAGGCGAATAAGACCGGGAAGCTAGAGAACAAAGAAGGTTCCAACTAACACTTCTATGAGAAGCCTCAAGGTACCCATAAAACCCCGTAAGCCCCCATCTAGTTGTCACAAAATTTTGAACAATGACATCAATGAGATTCAAAGAAAATGTATCAATAGAAACAATATTAGAAAAGTTTCACAAGAAAGCCAATCCATGACTACGACCCATAGAATCGAAGGTAAAGTTAGAATAAAAACCTACCAAACTACAAACCTCCTCCATTTTATTAGTATAAGTTTGAAGAAAATAAAAGAAAATTGGGCTTATCTAAGCACACCAATTCTCTTAAAGCTAAAATTTCTCACGGGTTGCCCAAATCCCAACCGTTCCAAGAAATACAAATCATGGTTGATGGCGGGCCTCATGCTAGAGACCGGTCGATGAAAGTATTAACAGGACACTCAATCGAAAAACCCGAAGTAACCCCCGACCCACCTAAATGATGTAATTGTTCATCCTTTCCAATAATCACTTTTTTTGGCCTTTTCCTGGATTCATCAACATCCATTACTTTAGACTCTTTTAGCCTAATTTCAAGCCCATGCATTAACACCCCAAGAACATTTAGGTATTTCTCCAGCAAAGTTGCCACCACTTGTATTTCAGCATCATTTTCAAATCTCAATTTTTTTTTTGTAAATTAAACAAAAGATTACATAGAAATATCATAATTGAGTTACCCAAAGAAAAGGCTTCTTTCAAAATCTCCTTAATATCCATCAGGGGTTCCTCGAACATGTGCACTTCTTCACTTGATAGAGCCATTTTTGCTAAAGCATCTACTATCCGATTAGTCTCTCTAGCAATGTAACGCAATGACCATTTCCTTTTAGAGGCTAGGATTTTTTGAATTCTCCTTATTAGCGTGCTTTTAGGTCCCACAGGTGAATTATCATTAATAAATATGACATTCTCTAGATTATCCGACTGAATGATGACCTCATCATATCCTTATTTCTGGAGTAGAAGTAGGTCATCCAGTAAGCCCCAAAGCTTAGCATCAAATCTCGATTTTTTAGCCATACCAACTTGTACATGCGATATTTTAGGAAAAGATAAACATTTATTCCCAAATTTTATGTTATTACTTTAATTAGTGGATGTTTGACCCGGTGACACCTTAGAGATAGAACTAGCCATTGCTTGACTCCTAGAATCATGCCATCACTGAGTCGACTGCCCCTACTATCCCTACCGCTGTCGGCAAGCCTCAGCCCTTATCTCTTCAGGCCATTAATACACCACTTCCCCTTCTAGATAATCAAGGAGCTTACGACAATTCATCTCATTGTGCTCGATTCACCCATAAAGATAATGTTGGAAAAAATTCGGTTCCACAATGGTTTTCTTGCACAGCAAGAAAATAAAAATTTGAAATCCAAGTTAGTTTGAGATATTATAGCAATAAACATTTTCCCGAAAAGCATGTTGCTTTGAGCGAAACGGATCTTAGAAGTTTCTAACTTTCAACCGAACGACCTGCTCCGTTATTCTCATACCACAGATCCTTTCGAGTGTGGGCTCGAACAATTAAGAATCAAGCACATAATCAGAAATAATTTTCTTATTTTTTTAGTAAGGAAGCAAATCTCTTTCTCATAGAAACTAGAATAATTATTATTCTTGGAAAATAAAATTTATACTTAGAAATAAATTCTCACTATTTTCGAACAGAATACCAATATCTTAAAATTGTGTATTTTTAACCCTACCAGTGCCATCTATTTAGAGAGAGGGATAGAGGAACCCTAGTTGAATTAGTAGAATAAAAATAATACATATTTTCTAGTTAAATTAGGAGAGAGGGGCGGCAACCCTAGTGCATTTTAAATTTGATAATAATTCTAAATTTCTATCTTTAAGATGAGAAGGATCTCCTATAAAGTGTTTAGAGATTGAGAAAATCAGAGTTGCTACTGCATCTTGGATTTCTCTTCCTTGTTCATCCAAAATAAATATTCATTAACCATCTTTTTTTATTGCTTTCAATATTTCTTCTTATTGGGTTTTAGTGAGTGCATGGTCCCACCATCCTTTTAATTTACTAGTAAATCCAGCAACCAAAAGATTGGCTATAACATGATCACTAATTAATCTATTTTGGTTTTGGGTTTTATAAACATTTGAAACAATTGTCATTTGTTGTAATAAACTGAGAATATTATATTCAGACATTTCGTCTATATTCCATTCATAAATTGTATTAGCATTGTAATTTTTTTTTTTTGGAAAATAGGTTTTTCTTCTATATTAAGATAAGGTGAAGTGATTTTTGGATAATATAATCTTTTTGGTTCTTTCCAAGCCATTTTATTAATTTGTTGTTCATCTGACTAGTCAGAGTCAGATTAGGAAGATTGATGTAATGTATTTACTGGGTGTTGGGTTTGCATTGGGGTATCAGGTGCAACTAATTTAGACTTTTAACTTTTCAAAGTGTCAAGTCTATTTTGGATTTCTGTTAAGAAATCATTTTGGGATTTTTGGAAATGTTTTGGAATTTCATAAGGTGTAAATATTGATTCTTTAAAACTCTTTTCAATTACCTCTTTTACTGATTATTCCTTTATTGGTTGACTTTCTACCAAATTTTCAATATAATCTAATTGTTTTCCTATTGTATGAAGATTGATATTGGTATAGTTGTTTTGTTCTACTAACATTTTAATGTCTTTTGACGAGATTTGTTCTCTTGCATCAGGAGGCCTCATTCTTAAATGACTTGCTTTTATTCTAGTATTTTTGTGAAGATATTAAATCTCCATTAAAGGGGGATGTTGAGATTCAACTTGTCCTTTATTGGTTTGTCATCTAGTATTATTTTTATTGTATTAATAAATTCTAAATAATATTCTTCAAACCATTCAAAGAATTTTATATAAATTTTATGGGTATTCATGAATTCATAATATTCTTGAAGAATACTATCTTTTTTTATTATTATAATTTTTAAAGTAATCTTCTCTTTTTTTATTTATTTTTTGTTGGAATAGAAGTGTTTTCTACACCATTCTTTATTGATCTCAAAATATTTTTCTAGAACAAATATTTCTGAATTTTCTCCTTGTCTTGCATTATTAGTCATTGATGAGTATGTTGGTGGCATATTAGGTGAATTTTGGGTGCTCTTTTCCTGTCTGGCATAGATAGGTTGAGCTATATTTGAGGAATTATCTATTCCTTGTAAATTGGTCCTAAATATTGTTGGGATAGAAGAGACAGAGGCTCTAGTTGTCCTCAAATCTGCCCTTTGTGTTTCTGGATTTGATTCTTCTTCTAAATTTAACCTCCTAAAAGTTGTGCTGGTACTTCCAATTTCAAATAAATGTCTTAGAGGCATTCTCAGTGGCCTGTTAAATATCAATTCAACATTTCCATCTTGGTGTTGGGAAATTTCACTTAGTGAAGTGTTTCTAATAGGAGTTGGTGTAACAGTGTAACACCCCTCACCCGTTTTCAACGCCGGAATAGGGTTACGGAGCATTACTAGGCTTATAACACATATAACTGTACTTTTGTCATTCATTTGATCAATTTATACAATCATTATTCAATCTCAATCATTTTGTCCCTTATAATAGCCTTCAAGGCCTTACACATGCTTTAGAAGCGATTCGAGACTAAACCGATAACTTATAAAACTTTCATGAAACTTTGAAAAATTTCTCAAAACAGGATACACACGCCCGTGTCACCAGCCGTGTGAAAACAGGGGGTACATACTGACTTGGGTCACACGGCCGACCACACGCCCGTGTGCCCTTCGAAGTGGCCACACACGCCTGTGTGCCAGGCCGTGTGCTAAGTCGTGCCAAACCTGTAGGGTATACTGACTTATGCAACACGGCCAAGTCACACGCCCGTGTGCTAGGCCGTGTGCCATTTAGGGAGTATACTAACTTGTACTACACGGCCAGTCATACACCCGTGTGTAAGACCATGTGGAGCATACTGACTTCAATTTAATTCCAACACTAGGGGACATAAGGCCGTGCAACATGACCGTGTGTCACACACGCCTGTGTCTCTGCCCGTGTGGACAAAAATAGGCTATTTGCAAAGCCATTTTGCCACCCTATTTTTACATGCATACTCAAGCATAAATTGCAACATTATATAACCCAATAGGAAATCAATCCACAACATTTCATACACATTTTATACCATTTCAATATAGCATTCAAATACCTAAATGATATCATGCATTTTCCATTCATGTGGTTAATACATATCAAGACATCATTTGCATATTTCCATTCCATATACTACTTGCCAAAACATACCATATTTGAAAACTTATACACAACCAAAATATTATACCAAGTTAAGCCAAATCACATGGCTTTAATTCATACCACAATATGTACCAAAATCAATATCTCAAGTAACCTTAACTATCATCCTTATAACTAGCCTATACATGTCATATTTACAAATATCCATAAGTTCAAAGGTACCAATCGGCAACTGGATAGTGTGATGCGTAACTCCGACTTTATCCGAATCGATCGAGAAATCGAACCCCTATAATACAAGAAAAAGAAACAGAGTAAACTTTATAGCTTAGTAAGCCTGTATAATTTAGAATTAAACTTACCATTTAGACATGATCAAGTTAATAAATAAGGTGTACCTAATTCAATTATCAAATGCCTAAACACAAGCATCTATTAACAAGTTAGTCACATAAATGCATATAATCATCCATTATCTCAATTTAGTACTCAATACATTGTATCATATCAAATTCATATAACATGTACATCATTTGTAACATTTCACTCTCAATCATATAATCAATAATTCATTCAATAACAGTAACTCATCCATAATATCAGTAATTCATCGGTATAAATAGTAATTCATCCGTATAACACGTAACTTTTTCACATAACCAATAATAGAATTTACGCCCGTTGAACCTATTAGAATATCGAGGGATACTCGGGTGATATACATTACATGTAATAATCAGTAACCGGTCAAATCATTATCATTTTTGCTCTTTCGAGCTATGATCAGTAAGCTCCTCCTGAGCTGATGGACAGTAAGCTCTATTGAGCTGAAACAGTAAGCTCTGACGAGCTGAGAACAGTAAGCTCTTATGAGTTGAGAACAATAAGCTCTTACGAGCTGATATATCGGTAAGCTCATAGGAGCTGTGGTGAGTTCGCAACAGATGCAGGAGCTCGACCAAAATGGTAACCCTAGTGACATGTCACTCGTATCCTACGAATTCATACGATTTAAACGGGCTTAGTAATCATCAGTCTATATCAATTAAGCATTCGTATTCCAAGTATATCAATTATATACATACATTTCAAATAAATACAAGTATTTAAAAGTTCGATTCTAATTATACGAACTTACCTCGTTCGTTGTAACGACGAATTAGGTCAACTAATCCGATACTTTGTTTTCCCTCGTTCTAGATCCAAATCTCGTTTATCTTAATCTAATCAAAGAAATCAAGATTGTCGAAACTTCAATCCTCCATGCCTTCTATTCTTTCTCAATTTCGGTTGTTAAAAATATTAGTGGAAGATGATACCTAATTTGTTTTATTATTATAATCTTTAATAAACCAAATTACTAAATTAACCTTAAAATATAACATTTAAAATCACTTAAATAATGTCCATAAAAGTCCACTAACATTTGAAAATGGTCTAATTACATTTAAGGCTACCATATTTAAAAGCCAAAGCTAATTGACACCTTTAACAAGTAGAATGCAACTTTTGCATTTTACGCGATTTAGTCCTTTTTACCGAATTAAGCATTCAAACAGTAAAATTTCTTTACGAAACTTTTACACAATAATAATATCATGCTGTAAATTTTAATAAAATAATAAAGTAAATATTTTGGCCTTGAATTTGTGGTCCCGAAACCACTGTTCTGATTTGACCTAAAAATGGGTTGTTACAAATAGGGTCTGCAGCACCTTCAAGTTTCCACCTATCAGGAAGGTTGATTTCATGCCATTGTATTGTTCTTGAGATTATGGTATGAGATCTTAAGGTATCTATTTCTATTAAAAGGGTTTCTCCTTTTGGGTTTTGAAGTAAAGCCTTGGTATTGACTACAGGATACATAGCTTTGAAGTGGAGCTGATATACTAAAGTTAGTACTTTTGATCCAGGAAACATTTTGTAATTATGCGTGTGAATTTGGAGGGTCAAAGATTGTAAAATATTTTTATCAGTTAAAGAAACCATAAAATTTAGGTAACAGTTAAAATGTATTGGGCCAGTACATAGGCTTGTTTCTATAGTTCCTAGTAATGAGTCATTAAACGTAATGTGTCTCTGGTCTCTTAAGACAATTAAAATTGAGGTATTTTTAGTGGCTTCAACACTACGAGGTTTGAAACCAACTTGGACTAATCCAAAATGGACATATTTATATTTTTGTTCTTTGAGTTTATTAATGACTATCTTATCTAATAATTGAATTGTTTCATATTCTCTTTGAATAGGTAAACTTCTTTCTTTCTTTTTTATAACGTAACTACAAAAAACATTTAAATTTTCAAAAGTTATTTCCTTGTAAACTTGATTTGTTGGAACTCTTGGGAGAGTCTAATTATCAAATCTTTGGGGAATATTTTCATAATGTTCTTCTTATTCATTAACAGTGTTATTTGAGGTTTGGAACTCTTAGGATTAATTGGGAGCAAAGCTTGCAAAAGAATTGGTGCTTCTAAGGAAGAGAAACATTCTTTGTTTTCTTATTTCCTACAAGGGGGTTCTACTATCAGGATTTTTGGATTACTATAATTGTCTATAGGGATACTTTGTCCTTAACACGCATAACCCATGGCTAACTAGACTATATATCAATACTCAGCAAAAAATAATAATACATTAATAAATACAGTTAAACTAGAACTCGGAAATATTGAAAACAAATTGAATATTTTCAAAACTTAGAAATATCTGCTCCTCTTTGACTCTGATACTAGATTATACTTATTTAACTAGGGATAATTGCCCTTCATACAAATTATGAGGGGCTTTCGGCCACTCCTGTATCTAGTCCAATTATACGTGCTTCTTAAACTTTTAACCCAACACTTTATAATTTAATCCAACCAGATACATGTTTTTCTATTTCCCAAAATAAATATTATTAATTTAATTAATTAATTAATTAATTAATTTGTCAATTAAATAATTTTCTCAACTCAATTCTAATTTCATTAAAATTATAACAACTTTACCCGTAAGAAAATCTATGAGAAAATATATTCAATTTCTATTTTATCGGATTCACAATGACCAATTAATTTAATTTCATTTTTAAACTTCAATTATACTTGAATAATAATTGAAAAACTTAAATTAATTTTAAAGCCATTTCCATACTTAGTGAAAAACCACATTCATTTCCGAGTGTAACTCATTTCTCTAACTTTATTTTTTCTATACATTTTTGTTCATTCAATTCATCACACAATTCATTTATGTTTTCAACGAGCTAGTAGAATGTCCGATTGGACATATGTGGTTAGGGTTCAAATGATTTATAATTAAGTTCCAACTTTTCATCTATTAATTATAAACTCATTAGTCACAAAGTTATTCCAATATAGTATCGTAACTGAGCTCTCTCCAATTACGTACCACTGCAAAAGCTATTCAATCAGTACTCGTCTAATGACCTTGTTATAGGTGTGTTACCCTCATAGGATATTCTTAATCTCTTTAGGATAAATACGTTCTCTCAATATGATCATATTTTATCTCATTGTATTGCACACTATAAATACGACAAGTGAATAAATCCACAAGCAAATTCAGGATCTATTCTACTTGGGTCATGTATGATGTAGTGTCAGTCCAGTCAGTCAAATCTCTATCTCTATCATCCGGAGTCATTCACTTCGATGCTCAAGAAAAAGCATATTCCCAATTGGACTTGATAGATGACACATTAGTCTTTCAATCAGTTTGCTCATTTCCGATTAGACTAAGGACATATTTAGGTTCTTCTACTAATATAAGTTGTCTTTCCGTATTATGATCCGACCACATAATACCACTTAGTATTAGTTAAAAATTAGATAACCAATGAGCTAATATTTTCTTCCATTTTGTTTTGCATACAAAAACCATTGATGACAATATACAAAGGGTATTGATGTAATTCATGAATAGTTTATTAAACCAATATATTCGAAAAATACAAGTGTACATAGACAAAAATACTACACTTAGGGCACCATATCCAATAGATAACACGCCAAAGGGATTCATTCATAACTAAATGAAACTTCAAAGAAATTATCACCTTTTGTTTGTATCTTTTCTTCTACTAAGAGGTTCTTAAATGTCCAAACAAATGTGTATCCTTATATAACCATAAGGGAAATTGCACCGGTTGCTCGTATCATAATCAAGAAAAGTTCCCATAAGATTTCCCAATTTTTTTGCCAAGGACTTAGATGCGAACTTTAGTGGTAACTTATAAACCTAAACATAGAAATCCGCAAAAAAAAAAATTTGACACCAGTAGGGCTTTGCCCATTCTTAAGCTTATGCCTAAGTAATAAGCATTTTTTAAATGACCATGGTCCCTTAGATATAATCTTTTTCAAATCAACAAGATGGTAACATTGGATCAAATACAAACTCTCATCACTAGTTTGTTTGATACTTGCACCCTGGAGAGGTCTCCAGAGCGAAAGCAAAGTTGCTTCATAGCATTAAAATTTATCACTTTCTCCTCTGAGAATGTTCCAACCAGACAAAGATTATACACAACTTCATCCTCCTATATTTCATTCGCACCAATCTCCAACTTGACCTCTTCCTTATCTTGCAAAGAAAGTTGTTGAAATCCATCTTCCATGACTACCAAATCCTAGACCTATACCGAAAAAACCAACAAGCCGATCAAAACTTGATAGAGAAAATATGAAAGAAACAATTGACAAGCAAGACAGAACATGCACTCAAGGCATGACAAACTTGCACTTATCTAAAAAGAGAGAAACACAACTCAAGGCAAGACTGTTTCTATACTATTATTAATTAGTTTCAAACAATACTTTTCATTATTTATTGTAAGTTATTTTTAAACACACATTTGTGTTCTAATTTGCGGTTTCCACATGCAAACATGTGTGATAGGATTTCTAGTATTAATGATGTTTCTATGCTATTAATAAAACCACTGACTAAGTTAGGGTCACAAGTCAACCCGGTATAACACAGTTAGAAATTACTAATATACCCTTTTATTTAAGGGCTACTATTTTTATTTTGATGGCTTTTTGGTCTTTCCATACTTTTATATAGTTTTTAAATAAAAGAGCTAAAATTAACATGCCTAGGGATTGAATCGGTGTTTAATTGATTTGTAAACAAATTCTTTACCACTCTACAAATTTAAAAAAAAGTTAACATAAATTGTTTTTTCTCATCAAATTTGTATATGCATACTATTAATAAAACCCCTGATTGAGTTGGTGTCACGAGTTAACTGAATATCAAATCAATTAAAAAATGACTTATATACCCTTTTATTGAAGGGCTACTATTATTATTTTGATGACTTTTTTGTCTTTTCATACTTTTATATAGTTTTTAAATAAAAGAACTAAAATTAACATCCCTAGGGATTGAACTTGTGTTTAATGTATTTACTATTTTTAATTTTCTTTTACTCACAAGTTAAACTATTATTATTAGTTTCAAACCTTGTGTGTATGTTATTTTTAAACAAACACCTGTGTTTTTTTCTAAAGCAGCAAACATGTAACACCCTTAACCCGCAACCGTCGCCGGAATAGGGTTGAGAGGCATTACTAAACTTACAACATAATTCAACATTCATAATCATATCTCATTCAAATACCTTAAAAGGGCCTACGAGGCCTTAAACATGCTTTAAAAATGGTTCGGGACTAAATCGATAATTCAGAACAAATTTGGAAAACTTAAAATTTTTTTGCTTCAAACAGGGGACACATGCCCCGTGTGGGCAGGCCATGTGTCTCACACGGCCACTAGACACGCCTGTGTCACCGGCCGTGTGAAAACAGAGGGTACATACTAACTTGGGTCACACGGCCAACCACACACCCGTGTGTCTAGCCCGTGTGCCCTTCGAAGTGGCCATACACGCCCGTATGCCAGGCCGTGTGCTAGGCTGTGTCAAACTTGTATGGTATACTGACTTATGCCACACGGCCATTCACACGCCCGTGTGTGAATGGCTGTGTGAAGCATACTGACTTCCTTCTAATTGCAACACCAAGGGACACACACGGCTATGTACTATGATCGTGTGTCACACACAGTTGAGTCACACGCTTGTGTGCTCGCTCGCGTGGATGAAAATAGGCTAGTTACAAGCCACATTTCTCACCCAAAGGAAACACCTATACAAGTGCAAATGATACCATTTCCATACACAATTAAACAGCCAAATCAATCTCAAATCATCACATTATAAACCATTTCAATACCAATCTGTTCAAAGCTTATATCACAATCATTTACTTAACTAAATCACATACCAAACAACAAGATTCATAAGCCAAAATTCACATATATATCATATACTAAATCAACATACTTTATTAACCAATTTGGCATTCAAATACCAAACCAAAACCAATCACATCTCAAGCTATTACACAACACATACCAAATGGCCATTTGAATATCTTAAACCATGCTTACCAAAATAACCCATATCACATGGGAATATATATACTTTAAACCACAAACTTAATCATGCGATTCAAATAGCCAAAGACACTTCCAACAACCAAACCAAAGTAACCATAGCCTATACTTATCAAACCTTACATCATTATCAGGCCAAATCTCATGGATAAATACATATCAAGCACATATGCATCAATCACCAAAATTAATTATACACAATAAATAACCACAAAACCTATACATGCCATATAACCAATATCACAAAGCTTATAAGTACCAAACCATAGCTGGATAGTGTGATATGATCTCCGATGACTTCCAACCCGAGCAAGCCTTCGAATCACTATAAACATAGAAAAGATAACAAAGTAAGCTATAAAGCTTAGTAAGTTCGTATGATAATAACTCATCTCATCAAATAAACACATTTTAAGCAATTATAAATACTATAATATAACTTGCATAATTCCACCTTTATGTCATGTATCCGTTCACATAGTTAACCAAGAATTTCACAGGTTTATTCATTTCAATGCTTATATGGTTTGAATACTTCTTATCAATTCATTCACATTTACATAAGCATAAGCAAATAGAAATAAACTATATTCAATTCAATAGCCATCACATTTATATATATTCAATTGAACCATATGAATTCTTATAATTTTTCACTTACTCATCATATGAAATTCACTTTTAACACTTACTTGTCGATTTCTATCACGAGTACCTTGACTGAGTCGTACCATCACTTGTAACCAAGTTTCGTCAACATTTCCCTTTGAACCATTTGGAATACTAAAGGATACTCGGGAATCTCGTACACACAGTACCGTACCAATGCCATATCCCAAATATGGTCTTACATGTAATCTCGTATCGATGCCAGTAGCCCAGCTATGGTCTTACACGAAGTCTCAATCGATGCCATATCCCAGATATGGTCTTACACGTAATCTCAGTAACCCTAATGTCATGACAATTGTATCTTATCTATTCCTAAGGTTCAACCAGTACTTTCACTGTATCGAATCTCTGTCAGTCATTTCCGTATTATCGTACTCAATAGCATTCACAATTCATTTCAATAATATAGCATTTACCACAATTATATCAATTAAGCATTTATACATATATAATTTAATGCTTATTAAACATACGAACTTACCTCGTTCGCTGTAACAACGAATTAGGTTGACTAATCCGATACTTTGTTTTCCCCCGTTCTAGATCCAAATCTCGTTTATCTCAATCTATATAATATCAAAATTTACTTATTTAATCATCATTTCATTCAATTTAGCACATTTTGGCAAAATTACATTTTCCCCTATTATTTCACATTTTTGCAATTTAGTACTTATCACATAAAATCACAATTCATTCAATTTAATACAAATTTATGCTGGCCAAATATTACCCATTCTCATATTAGCCCATATTTTTCATTTATTCACATATTTAACCACATATTTTCACATTTTCACAAATAAATCCCTATTTTGCGTTTTTACTCAAAATCACTTAACAAAACTTGTTTAACTATCAACAACTATTCAAAATCTATCATTAAACATCAAAAATCATACATATTAATCAATGGAAACTTTCAAAATCTTTAACAATTTTGCAAAATAGTCCCTGGGCTAGTTAGTACTAGCTGCAACAATATAAAAAACGTAAAAATTATTAAAAACGGACTCACAATTGCACAAATGAGCTTGGCCGAATCTTCAAACCATTTTCATGGCTTTCTTTGCCCTGAAATTTGGCTATGAAGATGATGAATGAAAGAAAATAAATTTTTGTTTTATTTTACTATACTTTAATTACTAAATACCAATTTTAACCTTAAAAATATCTGATAACTGCACCAAATACCACTCCACTATCACCCATTAACTCTCAAATGGGTTAATTACGACTTAAGGACCTTTAATTTAAGGTTATATAGCTATTTAATACCTTTAGCTAATAGAACAACACTTTTGCATTTTACGCGATTTAGTCCTTTTTCTCAAATTGACCATTTAAACGATAAAATTACTTCACGAAATTTTCACACATACATGCTATCATGCTGTAAACATTAAAATAATAATAAAATAAATATTTTTGACTTCGGATTTGTGGTCCCGAAACCACTGTTCATATTTGACTAAAAACGGGCTGTTATAAAACACCTATATTTTAAATACGTGATTTCCACACGCATACACGTATGATAAGATTTCTAGTATTTATAAGGTTGTTAATTGATATGATGTCACAGATTAACTCGACATCATGATAAATAATTGTATCCATTTAGTATTCTTGATTTGATATATTCATGTGTTTAAATTTCATTTTACTTATAATTTAATTTATTTTTAATTTAATATAATACATATTTCACGTGTTATTATTAATTAGTTTCAAACTATACATTTTATTATTTATTGTATATTATTTTAAAATATAAATTTATGTTTTAAATATGTGGTTTTCACATGCATACCTGTGCGATAGAGTTTCTAGTGTATATATAAGATACATAATGATCTTTTAACTCTGTCTGTGGAGTTAAAAAACTCCATCATGTGTGTACCAAAGAATTGGATCATTTGGTACACTGACGGTAGAATTTTTTAACTCCACAAGCAGAGTTGAGATTTTATCACATGTCATATATATTTTTTAATTTTTAAATAGGGTCAACTATCTTCGTTAGCCACTCTAAATAATGATTTGTTTTGGCCACTCAATTTTTTTTAGTTAATTTGGTCACTCCAAAAATGAAATTGATCAACTTGATCACTCCACCATTAAATGGTAATAGAAAGACTAACAATGTACTTTCATGTATTGTTTTATGCTGATTAAATAGGAACAATCCCTCTTTAGAGGGACTAATAGGTAGTTTATCCTAATTTTAGAGTGACTAATGTGAAAATGCGTGGTCAGCATTCCAATACCATTTAGCGGTGGAGTAATCAAATTTGATCAATTTCTTTTTTGGGTGGCCAAATTAACAAAAAAATTAAGTGACCAAAATAAGAACAATCCTTTTTTAGAGTGACTAACGGAGTAGTTTACCATTTTAAATATAACTTACAATATTCTTATGTATCTACCTACCAATTGTAAAATATATATTAAAATGCATATAATTATATCTTTAAAGTATTTAAGTAAATTGGTAAAGTTTGATAAATAATATGTTTATAAAATAAAACATATTAAACTAAACAATATGTTTAAAAATGCCAAAAAAAAAACAATATGTTTAAATAAATTTTAAATAAAATTGAAGGATAGTTATTACACAAATATTTGAATAAAGGACTTAAGTTTAATTTATCATTGAGGTTAAAAATTTCTTTTTAATTTAAACTAAAATTGATAAACAAGTAACTTTTTAAATTAAATTGAAATTTTATCCTAGGTTAAAAAGCCAAAATAAAGATTTCAGTTTTTGGAAAAGTAATTTTCAATAAAATTACTTTTTTTATCCCCTCATTAAATCTTCTATTTTTCATCACGCCTAAAATAAATATTTTATCTTTGACATGTGCTTTTAAAAAGTGATTATGAAAAGCTTGGCTTAAAATTTAAGTATTGTTCTCTAAAAGTACTTTTGAAAAATAATATATACAATATAGACATGATGTTGTGAAGTAAAAAAATGCATTTAAGTAATGTTTGAATTTGTTAATATTATGATATTTTAGTAAAAATATAAAAAAATAATTTATTCTAATTCATTATTAATACTGTAACATATGAAATATAAATTTTAAATAATTGTAAGTAATTAATATTAATTATTTATAAATTTTTTTGAATATATAATCTATATTTTAATAATTAAAATAAACAATTATAATATAAATGTATAATTTTATATATTCAAAATAAATTTCAATAGAAAAATAATATTACATAAAATATATTAGAGTATAAATAAGGGTTAAAGATATTATTTTTCTTCAAAATTACTTTTGAAAAAGAAAAAGTTGGAAAAAATTGCTTTTTGCTTTGAAAGGCAACTAAAAACATAAATATAATAATTAGACTAAATAAGAAAATAAACATTAATATAAAATTAAATGGACTAAATTGCATGATAGTTTAACTTGAAAGCATTTATCAAAGAACTAACCCAAAAATCTAAGATAAAAGTGTTGAGTTATAATTTTCCATAGAAGTGGGGTAAAACAATAATAATTACAATTTCCCAAGTGTAAATTAAACAAATAATAATAATAATAATGGAAGAAAACCCTTCCATCGGACCATTCCTTCCATTCAATTTAGGGATAGCTTATTAATTCAATTTCTAGGTTTTCCAGTTTCAACCCAAAGGCAGGGTAGCTCTTCACACCAACTGATCTTGGCTCTGCTTCCAGGTTCATCCTTTTTACTTGCCTTGTTTTCTTTATTCTTTCTTGGGTCTTGTAGCATTTTCTTTTTGGTTTAAAAAAATTGGAATTTGGTTGAAAAATTGATTTTTTTTTTTTCGTCTTACTTCATTTTCCCTCTTCTGGGTGTTTTCTATAATTTCGTTTCTTTATTAGAACAGAAGTTTAAAGGTAGAATTACTGCGTTTCTTTTATTGTTTTAGTTTATCTAAGAAAATGGTTTACTAGAAGGCTAAAATGTTTTAAATGGTTGGCGAAAAAAAGTTTTTCTTTGTAAAATTTTGATAGGGTTTTTTCAGTAGTTGTTTGTAGCAATGCGTATGGTATGTAGAAGTTTCAAATAGTAAAATAGGTTGCTATTTGTGGATTTCTTAATAACACTGTTAATCTTTTTTCTTCCCATATTTTGTTTTACTCTTTTTGCAGTAAATAAAGAAATTTTGGGTAGATATCAGAATGTGGTAGTGAAGCTTTGTTATGTTATTCGTCTTGGTTGTGGGGCTGAGTGCTTAGTGTGTTCTTCTAGTAAATTTGAGAAGTACGATTATTGCTAGATACTTGGCAAGATGGGCAGATCGAGTCGGCGTAAGGAAAAGCATGAAAAAGTTGGGGAGCTTCCACAACATGATTCCAATGAAGGAACTTCTGCCCGGACTAGGCCTTTCAACTACGATGAGATTATGTCCAAGAGGAATAGTAAAAAAGTTGATGAAAAAGTTGAAAGTGTCAAAGAAGGAAATACAGAAGTGAGGAAGATAGAAAAGGACAGCCTAATCCATAAAGATTTTAATGTTAACAGATATGATGGAGGAAATGGACATGGCAAGGAATTTTCTGTTGGTCATGAAAGGCACCCATTGGGGGACAGGGAGAAGAGAAGTTCCCGCAAGAAAATAGAGAATGCGGATAGGAGAAACGATAGCATCTCTAAACAGAAAGCTAGGGAGAATCATGAGCCTGAAAGAAGATTGAAGTCTGAAGTGAGAAAAGATACAGATGCTAAGGATGAAAGCAAATATGAGAAACAAACTCATGTGAAGAGAAAAACTGAGAAAACAGCTGGTGGTTCAGAAAATGTATATTCTAAGAAGCATTCTAGGGACTTGGTGGAGAGGGATAGGCATGTCAGCAGAAATGAGGGGAAATCTGAGAGAGATGACAAGAGAAAACATCAAACTAGAGATGATGAAGGAAATAGAGAAAGGCATACCACAAAAAGAAATGAGACCCGAAAGGGGCATGCTTCAGAAACTAGTGATAGGAAGGAGAAGAAAGAACCATCGAGATCCCATCATGAGGACTCAAACCATAAAAGGAGACGTTCACAGAGTCGAGAGCGTGAGGACAGGCATAGAAGATCTATTTCTCTCTCACCAAGGTTGCAGAAGCGTGCATCTCATCATGTGTCAGAGCATGAACTTTCCTTACATGGTGTAAAAGTGAGGTCTGGAAAACATTCTGATGACAGGAGCAGAATGACAAGTAATGGTTCGAGTGGCCACCATAGGCGACATGGTGGGTCCAGTAGTGGTCTTGGTGGCTACTCTCCAAGGAAGAGAAAGACTGAAGCTTCTGTTAGGACACCCTCCCCAGTTCATCGTTCATCGGAGAAGAGAACAGCTAAATGGGATCTTGCACCTGCAGAAACAGAAAATATGGTTTCTGGTTCAGCTTCTACTAATTTACAGGCATCAAGTCAATTGGTTTCCATAAATATGCATGCTATGGTCAATGCTGTTCCTAGTGTTTCAGTGACAGGGAATCCTCTAGTTGTGTCTTCGGCTGGCTCTTTATCCTCTGACTCAGTTCAACTAACTGAAGCTACCAGGCCTGTGAGAAGGCTTTATGTAGAAAACGTGCCAACTTCAGCATCTGAGAAAGCTATGATGGAATCCTTCAACAATTTTTTGCTTTCATCTGGCATTAATCATATCCGTGGAACCAAACCATGCATTAGCTGTATAGTAAGTCTCTGATATATTATTCAAATGGTGTACATTTAACTCTTGTTAGAAATACGAGTGCAAAATGGGAAGATGTCATGTTATGCCTTACAAATTGCAGATACACAAAGGAAAGGGCCAAGCTCTTGTTGAATTCCTTACACCAGAGGATGCTTCGGCAGCTCTTTCTTTTGATGGCAGTACCTTGTCTGGTTCCATTCTCAAAATCAGGCGCCCTAAAGACTTCGTTGAAGTGGTAGTACAAATAAAAACTCTATTTATTTAATTATCAGTCTTTCTGGATACTTGTCTTTCTTCTTCTTTTCAGGTTTATACTTTTGTACAGTTTTCTTTCTTGTTTGTTTATATTGGATATATATATGGACTCTCTTTAGGAATCTCTTTTGTGTAACTGCTGATGTGACATTATTAACACTGCAAATGTTTGGGTCAAAACCAAAAAGTATATGATTAGAAGTTTCATGATCAGTTAGTGTTTGTAATTATTGTTATTGGTGAAGTGACTCATTGGAAAGTTCATGTTCTGTTAAACTTAGTCAGTTGCGCACAATTATATATATTTATATTGGTAGTGTATGGCATGCAGATCATGTTGACTAGAAGTTTGCAGTGTTTTTACTTATTTCTTTTTATCAACAGAAGTAATTATGATTTTCCTTTTCCTACAGTTAAGTGTGCAATTCTTAAAATGCTCCTTAAATCAAGTAGTTTTTACAATTCTATTTCTAGGATTTAGAAATACCCTTTTAACCTATGTTTGTGTAAATAGTTTTGAAGGAAAATAAAAGAAAGGAAAAAAAAGGAGGGTTAAGGAAACGAAACTATATATGTTTACTTTGTTTGGATAGTTAAAATTAGTAAAAGAAAGTAAAGGAATATTTACAACCTTTGTTTGGTTATCTTGTGAAAAGTAAAGGAAATGATTGAATATAGTAATTTTCCAATTATGTCCTCCTTATAAAATAACTTATGTAAAAGATTAATAGGGTAAAAATGGTATTTTGCTTCTTAAATGAAATATCACTTTCCTTGTCCTAGCTTTTCCTCCAAATTGGGGTAAATAAAAACTAAGTAACTCAAGGGAAAGCAAGGATATTTAACTCCCTTTTCTTTCACTTGCTTAAATAAAAGAAGAAATCTAAATAAGGGAAAGGGTAATGCTTTCCCTTACTTTCCTTTCCCTTATTTTACCCCAATCCAAACATTCCAAAAAACTTGACACTTTGGGTATGTGTTTGCTGCATGCTGATACATGGGAAGTATATTAAGGTGCCAATTGGCACACCAGTGTGGTGCAATGGGGAGCCCTCCTGGCTACACTGAACCCCTTATCTTACACTGGACCCATGTGCCAAGAGCACCTTTACAACCTGGATAATCTTCAAACTGATGAAGTAGACTAAAAAGTTTCATTTTCATTGTTTCTGTACATCATGGTGCATTTTGCAATTCCGAATGTGTTGTACTTTCAGTCATCAACTAGCCTGGATAATTTTCATATTGTTTCCCTCTGTTTATCTAGTCTTAGATAGAATACTTATAACTCAATTAGTGCTTTCTGTTCAGCCAGAAAGAAGCTAGTACATTTTTACTGCTTTGCTGTGTCTGAGGTATATTGTGGTTACCATCGTAGCAGGTTTTCAGACAGTTGCTATTTTCATGCAGACTGGTGAACTAGAGAAATCGGAAGCAACAGTGACTACAGTCAATGATGTTGTGGAGGGTTCACATGACAAGGTAGGCATCCATAATTTGAGGCTCTTCTACGCAAAGCTTTAATTGACTCGTATTGCATACCATTAGTCACTACAATTATTTTTCTAATTTATTGATACCCTTCTTTCTTTCCTCCCCATCATATTACCATATGCTCTTACTGATGGCATTCTACCTACTTATACTGTTTTTTGTGGCAATCTTTATATATTTTTTCCTTTTGTTGCGAGTTTGGTGCAGATATTCATTGGTGGGATTTCAAAGGCTCTTTCATCTGAAATGGTAATATGATTGTAAAATTCTAAATGCTACTTTGAAATTACCTAGGGCTCTTATATTTCTGCATCATCTTCCTCTTCTCTACTAATCATCTTTTTCTCTTTCTAATTTTCATTTCTAAACTTTTAAACTGACTAGGATTTGTATGCCATGTTCAGTTTGTGGAGATTGCTAATGCCTTTGGTCCTTTGAAGGCATATCACTTTGATAACAACGAGGATCTCCATGACCAATATGCTATTCTCGAGGTAACATGGAGTGTATTTAGTTATGATTGGTGCTTGTTTTTATGCAATGAGTGTTGAATCATAGCAGTTGTTCTCCCTACTTATTTACTCGCCTCTATTCTTTTCTTGTTCATTCAATCTTTTATGCGTCTAAATGAATCTGACTGCCCAACTTGAACATCTGATAATGTAATTTATCAGTATGTCGACCAGTCTGTTACTCACAAAGCCTGTGCTGGTCTGAATGGAATGAAGTTGGGAGGGCAAGTAATCACTGCAGTTCAGGCTGTTCTTGATGGCTTTTCCTCGGTACTACACAAGAACCGATGCTTTTCTTACATTAATTTATATGTGGAGATTTTTACTAACTAGAAGAAATCTGTCCTAGGGAAATGGTGGAGATCGAAATTCCTGTATTATTCCTCAACTTGCGAGGCCGCTTCTTCAGAAGCCTACTCAAGTCCTTAAGCTTAAAAATCTGGTAAAGTATATGGCTTAGGTGTATAGTTATGTGGGTAATGATCTAATGTCTATGTGCAGTAGACAAGTTAGTTTGTAGTCCACTTACTGATGTGTGTGCTTGTGTGTTTTCCTTTCCTTTTTCTGAAAGGAAAACCATAGTCCTTACCGTAATTTTCTTGTTTTTGCTGTTTAGTTCCCAGAGGGCTTCTCATCTTTATCTGAGGCGGAGGTGGAAGAAGTACTAGAAGATGTACGGTTAGAGTGTTCCAGGTCTTACAAAAAGCTCCCCATTTGTGTTAATCTGCTTTCATGATCATATTTCTTTATTGGGTTAATCTGAAATATATGTTGAATCATCAACCCTGCAGGTTTGGTACAATCAAATCCGTTAATGTTGTCAAGCATGCGAAGAGTATCATGGCAAATGGAGAAAACAAAATGAATGATAATACGAGGGAAACTGGAACCGGAGAGAAGCTAGCTGATGACGAAATAAATGTTGAAACGGAGACGATGGAAGAAGTCACTGATGGAAACTCTGGACGAACTGCTGTTGTGAACTTTTCGAGTAACTCTCACGAGTTAGTGGCAGGCAATAGTTATAATGATGAGAAACCTGCTGGCAACCTTTTGGACAATGAGTTATGCCGACAAGGTGAGTTTGAAGGTGATATCAATAATGAAGATGTAAACCATGGGAGTTTGGATGATGAACCGTATCCACCAGGGGGGCTTGATAGCAACAGTTCTGCTGGAGCTCGGCTTGATACTGAAATGGCTGTTGAAGATCTGACTTTGGAGATTGTAGACAAGACAATTTCTCGAGAGGCCCCTAATCTGATTCATACCTCAAAAGAGGAATCAAATTATCATTTTGACAGGAATGCTGATAAAATTAAAAGTGAAGCCATGAATGTTGAGAAGATATCAGTAGTTGAAGAGAATGCTAATCTGGGGGAAGTCAATAGAAAGTTACCTGAAGGTCATACGAAGATCGATGATCCTCCCTTTAAGAGTGAGTCGATAACAAGTTTTCAAGAGATCCCTGCTTTGCTGAATACCCCAAAAGAGGAACCAGACTCTCAAAATGACAAGGTTGCTGATAATATTAAAAGCGAAATCATAAATGTAGACAAGAAATTGGTGCCCAAAGAAGATCTGCAGCAGGAAGTAGGCTCTGGAAAGTTACCAAAAGCTGTAGATGTTTCTGCTGGTAGCATGAGAATGGAATTCGATGCTATTGAGAAGGATGAAAATAGGGAGCAGAACAATTTGAAAAAGATTTTTGAGCCCGGCTGTGTTTTTGTTCAGTATAGAAGAACAGAAGCATCATGCACGGCTGCACACTCTATACATGGACGGTTATTTGATAACCGGATTGTGACAGTAGAGTACATCGATCCAAACCTTTACCGGGTGAAATTTCCGAAATAAATTGGATCACTGCAATCGGAGATAGAACTGCTTCTAAACTTTTAAAACTCCGCTTGTGCTTGTCTTTTAAGTATGTTCTGCATCATCATGCTACATTGGAGTTCTTGATATAATTACAGTCAGCCTATGTAATATGAGACTAGGTAAATCTTTCTTTGACTAGCTTGGATTTTGAGTACTTTAACGAAGTTCGATCAGCTTTGACCAGTCTGCAGGGACCATTTGTTGCAATAGATGAGGCAGTGGAAGGGAGAGGAGCTAAAATCATCTGACCAGCTTGGTGATGGTCACTCCAATTATACTCATTTTTATTCGACATTACTGTAAAAGTAGATACATTAATGATAGTTAGACATTAGTGTACTATACACTGGTATTTTTGTAGTCTTGGAAGAATAGGGCTACAATCTTGTTTTTTCGCTTGCCCTTTGATCACCATTAATGCAGGGATATCTATGATATTTTTTTATCACATTGCAGATTGTTTTGCTTGTCATGAATACTTGCAAGTTGCAATAAAGGAAATTGGCAACCCTGGTTCATTTCAGCTGCATAACTTGTTATGCATATGTATTGAATAAACTTTTTGGGTCCGTTTGTTTCGCAGTAAAATGTTTTCCGAAAAATGATTTCTGGAAAATGATTTACTTTTCTGGAAAATGATTTACTGAAAATATTTTCTGGTGTTTGGATGAATCTGTGTAAAATATTTTCTGTTGTTTGGCAAATTTCCTGAAAATATTTTCCGGAAAAGTTGTTTTTACTTTATTAATAAATTTTAACACTACGATAAATTTTTTATTTTCCTGAAAATAAAAGTTATACAATATTCAAATAATAACTACAATTTTTTTTATTGAGAGAGATCATATTTTTTTATGAAGTATTTGAAGTATTCTTTATTAGAAATCATGTTTTTGTTGAGATTTTTTTTTCTGTCGAGAGTTTTGAAAGGTTTACAAAGTGAGAACATCTCCGACGGAAGAAAATTTAATTCTAAAAACCTAAAAATGATCATAGAGAACTCTTCATTTTTTATCTGAAATATTGGAAAATTTTATCAATCAAATCTAAAGATTGAACTTAAAATATACAGAGCTATAATAAATCAACAAAATGAAAAAAAAAAAAATGTGCCTTCCAAGAATGATAAGTATATTGGCCTGCAGGCTGCATGTATGTCAGTTAGAACTTGGAACAACCAGGATTGAATTAAAAGAATCATTTCTGACTGAAATCTTCCATGTCAACAATTTTGGCACTTCCACACTCTCAAAATGCAAAAAGAATGGACTCTCTCTTTATATAAAATTGGTGCTGACGTAAATCTGGTTAGTCGAATCAGCCAGCTGCACATACTGAACCTGGCATGCAATGAAAACGATTATATAAACACGATGTATCCAAATCTCCATATAACTGGTTTAAATATAGCCAAAAGACATAACAATAATAGGTACTTGGTAATTCGACAGAACATTATCGATTAATTTGATAGCATCAAATTCTGAATTAGAGAGTCGAGAAGAGATGGATCCCCTTATCTTAACCAACTAATCACCTTTGCAACTATATGCGGAAACGTGCAAGGGAAAGCATGCTTGCATCTTTGTGTGTGTTAAAAAGGAGGAAGACAAACCTGTAGACCAGGTGTTGCAGTAAAATTTCCCCTCGTGAACGTGTTGCACATCAAGCCCAATAAACTATGACCCTGCACTCACATCATCATGTGCATAGACCTAAAGAAAAGACCTGCAAAATGAGAGAATTTTGAGGTCAACCGAGTGCAATCTAAAAACTGAGGCAAAAGAAGGTGTTAAAACATTTGGAGCCTACAGTATTGGCATGGTTCATTGTTTTCAATCATTCTTATAACACACATAAAAGATAAAACTAGTCAAGAGAAAAGATGCATTACCAGATTGCATCCATGCCTTCCAAATTGCATCTCTATTCTTCTTTCGTCCAAATGTTGTGATGATACCAATAACATTTAAAAGCCTTTTCTTAGAACGAGTACCATCATTTCCCGAGTGCTCCTTTGAAACATTACCTTCTTGCTTAGCAGTAGCTAGATGCATCTGAATGGCTGATAATTTTTTCAATTGCTCCCTGGAATGCATTGCTTTATCAAATTAGATTCAATACACGGAACATAAATGTAAAAGTAATTAAGTAAAAAACTTACTTACAAGTAACGATCTTTAGCGTCTCAGAAACAGATACAGAAGAATGACCCTGAAAAAGTTTGAAAACTAAATGTCACCAAAATCCAACTGATTTGTACCAAAATAGATAATCTTCAAACTCTTAAACACCATCACTTTATATCATATTATATATAATCCAAATCAATGGCCAACAATAAATTTAATGTGAAAGTATCAAGTTTGATAGAAAATGTAACAGCAATGAAAGAAAATGCATATCATCATCCTCAAACCTAGGCATGGCCAAGAACCAGATGTACTAAATTTGAAAGCATAATCTAAAAGCTAAATAAGGCGAGATCAAGAAAACGAGAAAAGAAAATCACCTGACCAGTTCTCCTATCAAGTTCTTTAATTAAATATACTCTACTCTCTGCCTCCTACCACATCCTACATTTAAATACAAAGCTCAAAATAAAAATTCCTCAATAAACCTAAATCAAAAAAGTTAAAAAAGAAAAAAGAAAGAACAAAAACTAACCGGCCAGCGACGTAAATCGTAGCCATCGTAGCGAACATGGCGAGAAGCAAAGCAGAAATTCTAGAACAAACACAAGCCAGTATTACTTGTTAGATCAGGGGTAATACATTTTTCGCAAAAACAGACCTATTTGCAAACCAGAATCAAGAAATAAGAGATTAATCAGTAAGAAATGAAACATTAGAGAAATACCTGGATGAGATTAGAGATGAATTTTTTCAAGATTCCAAGACCCAGCAAAAGGAGAGATTCCAAGATCCAGCGAAATGAGGAACTGAAAAAGTCTAAGAAAGAGAGAAAGAGATTTGTTGGCTGAGAAAGAAAAAAGGAAGGAGAAGGAATGAAGAAGGGAAGAAGGGAGAAAGACTTAACTGGATGAAAGGAAAGATCAGGAAAATGTCTTACGGAAAAGAAATCGGTAAGACGTTTTCCAAAATTAAGGAAGGGATTTTACCCGTGTTCTGGAAAATGTTTTACTGGGTAATCCATTTTCCAACCAAACAAACACCGTAAAATGGGGAAAATGTTTTCCGGAAAACATTTTCCCCCTATCAAACAGTTTTGTAACTTTTTATGTGTCAAGCATTTTGGTAACATAAAAAAAAAAGCACTACAAAATAATTCATTTAATATAATATCTTTCAAAAATAGTACTTAAAGTAAAATATAGTAAATTACATTCAAGATCATTATTCAAGCTCTCGAAATCCTTTCATTTTTTCAAAAAAATAAAATAAAATAATTTAAGACATATCATTATTTGATGCCACATGTTTGATTATCACAAAAGAAATGAAGAAAATAGAAGAACGGAAAACAAACAAGAAACAAAAACAAAGTCTACTTATTTTATTGAATGTAATATCTCAAAAGAGACAAGTCTAGGTATTTATACAAGAGATCAGCAACTCCTAAGCTTAGTCAAAGCTATCAAACAATCCTACATTAATTTACTTAGCTAGCTAACTGAAGAAACAGATGACAACCATATTAACAAACTATAACTAACTATGATTAACTAACAAACTGACCAACTACTAACAGTTTAATAGTCTTAACAGATAACAGTTTGCTAACTCCACTGATTATTCTAATATTCCCCCAGCTACTCTTTTGTTGTTGTTCTTTCTTCAACATTCACTCATTTGCTGCTCCCTCAAAAGCCTTGCTTTCTACTCGTAGCCTGTGTCTAAACTTGCAAAAGGATTTGCTCGGACAAAAGCTTGGTTAAAACATCTGCAATTTGCTCATATGCCGGTAACTGTCCAACTACTAATATTCCTACTGCTACCCTTTTTCGAACAGAAAGTAAATCGAGTTCTACATGCTTAAATTTTGAGTGAAGAACGGGATTAGCTGAAACGACAACTGCTCCTGAATTATCACACCACAAGTGAGCTTTATCATGAACTTGAACTTGTAACTCATGTAGCAGTTAAGAGGTGTTCAAACGGTTAATCGAACCGACTATTTTAATCCTTTAACCGTTAACTGAACCGAAATTTATATGTTTTTTTTTTTGTTAAAACAAGTATAAAAGATATATATATCTAAAATGATAATGTTCATTTGACTGAATTAATCAAATTAAAACTACATATAATTTGTATTATTAATTATTAAGTTTGGTTAATTTGGTTAATTATCCAATTAACTGATAACCGAACTTCCAAAAAAATCATTAACAGACCTTCGACCAAATTAGACCAGTTAACTGACTGATTAACCAAATTAGATTTGTTCAGTCAGTTAATTCGATTTTAACCGAAATTTGAACACCCTTAATAACAGTGACTCAAGCCATACAACTTCATCTGTAGCATGTGCCAGGCTCGTATATTCTGCTTCTTAAGTAAAATGAGAAAACACCTGTTGCTTCTTAGAACACCAAGTCACAGGATTGCCTCCAAAGAAAATTCACAACCCTGAAGTGGACCTCCTATCATCAAGATCAATTCCCAGTTTGCTTCAACATATCCATCTAAAGACAATCTCTTAGTTGGCCTAAAATGAATACCATAATCAACAATAGCGTGTAGGCATATCAGAATCCTCTTTACTGCCTTGAAATGCAACTCCAGAAGCTATTGCATAAATTGAGAAACTTTAACAACAAATGATATCTAGTAACAGCAGTGTACTGTAGAGCCCCTACTATATTCCTATATTCTAAATCATTCTCAATTAGAGTGCCTACCTGAGCTGGGAGATTACAAGTGCTCACCATTGGTGTGGGTAAGTCATTTGCCTTATCCAAGTCGCATTTTTTCAACAAATCTAGAGTATACTTTCTTTGACTAATGAAATTTTTCAATAGAGTATTCAATAAAACCATTCTAATTTTATTAAGTAAAGAATTGAATTTAAATAGAAAAAATTAATAACCTCACTGGAAAATAATTACCTTATTTTAGTAAATTACTAAAAAATAAAAAAATAAATATTCCTAAAAAAATCTCAATTGATTATTAAGATTTATCTACCTAAATAACTTAAAAAATATCTCGAAATATATGAGGCTTCACATATTTCAACACTTTCCCTCAAGTTAGTGCATATATATCAATCATTGTAACACCCCTAACCCGTATCTGTCGCCGGACAGGGTTTCAGTGCATTACTAGAATTTATAGATCATTTAACAAAAAATTCACACCTGAAATAAATCAAATTTAATCATAATATCCCTTATGTGAGCCATCGAGGCCCGAAATATTTATCGGGACTAAACTGGAAACTCAAAAAATTTTTCGGGAATATTTAAAATTTTTCAACACTGCAGAGATCACATGGCCGTGTCATCTAGCCGTGTGTCACACACGGCTGAGATATATACCCGTGTCTCTGTTCGTGTGGATGAAATAGGTCATTTTCCCTAGCCTCATTTCTTGCCCAACTTGTCATCAAACTAACCAAACATTTTAGAACATCAATATTATAAAGCAGATTATGCATATACCAAAATACCAAAACACATATAGGCGAATATTTAATCAAAATAACCTATACACGCCATTATAACTAGAATCAGATTATCCACAATTACCAATAGAACCGATGGATAGTGTGATATAGCTTCGACAAGCTTCCAACCCATTCGAGTTTTCGATAATTTGTAAGGTAAAAGAAAACAATTACGTAAGCAATGAATGCTTAGTAAGCTCGTATAATCTTTGATCATAATACTTCTTTTCATATATGAAATTTATACATTTTAAGAATAATCCATTATTGATTCCACAATACTCATGGAGCTATATTCATCAACTCACAAGGTGAATAATTTCACAGTATCACTTATACATATTATCTCAAACTTAGTAGGATTTTATATAACTTTAACTCTTCCAAGTTTCTTTATTTTTATATGCATTTCTTTACTTTCCACACTTATGTCATATGCATGACACTTAAGTCATAAACATATCATTCAACCATCAGCTTGACACTTGTCTAAGCATCAAACAACTTTGCACATATTTCATATAAATTCAACATTGATATACTTATTTTCTCAACATGTCACACTTGAGTTTAATACTCATCTCAACTTACATAATTTCCTTGTATCAACATATCAAAGATAATCTTATATGTACATGTCATGATACATATCATTCTCTAACCTTTTCTTCAATAACATATATCATTCATTTCATTATATCAATATTTCATGTATCATAATGTAATAGCCCAAATTTCAGTGGTGTCAGAAATAGTGGTTCGAGATCACCAAACCTGACAAATGAACTCATAGACCATATTATATAATATTTACAAGTTAAATGTAGCTTTTAAAATATTTTTAAAATAGTAAATTATGTTTTATAAAGATTTATTTGGTCAAGAAATCGAGAAAAAGAGGTATCGAGATCTCGGTGTTATAAACCGAGTCATAAGTATTTTTATAAATATTTACGGAATGTCAATAAGTTAGTATTAAAATTTCGTTAGAAAATTTTGACGTTTGGGTGGTTAATTAAATAAAAAGGACTAAATTGGAAAAGGTGTAAAAGTTGCTAGAAGGATTAAATAGATTAATTGTCAAATGAGGAAGGACCTAAAGTGAAAATAAGCCAAAGGAGATATTTTGGGCGGCAATAGCTGAGAAAAATCAGGAAATGGGTGAAATAAGTGCAAAATTGAAAAATTGCCAAAATTAGTTAAATAAAAATGGGACCAAATTGGAATATCTAGAATTCTCTTCATTTCTCTTCATTTTCTTCAGCTGAAAAAACAGCCATGGGAGAGAGTTTCAAGCTGGTTTTTATACTCAAGCTTCATGTAAGTTTAATTCTTGCTTTCTCCTTGAAATTTCTATGTTTTTAGACTTTTACAATTGGGTCCAACTTACTATGTCATTAGTTTTTGATTCTATGGCTAATTTTTAAAGTTGATGTGGATTAGTGCTAGAAGATATGATGGATAAATATTAAATTGAAGCTTTAATTTTGTTATATGATGATTTTATCAAGTAAAATTGATGAAAATTAGTTTTAGGACCTAATTGTGAAAGAGTTGAAATTAAGGCCTAGTGTTAAAATTCTGATTTTCAAAGGTTATGAAGTAGTTTAAAATGATAGAGAAAAGTATTAAATGAGAAAACTAGCTCAATTGAGGGGTTAATTGAGCAAGGATTGAATTGTATGAAATGTGGAATTTGAGACAAAATAGAAATCAACATGTTATACTAAAGCAGTTTTGGACAGCAGCAGTTGTCTAACTTTGAAAAATCATCAAAAATGGTATAAATTGAATTAGAAGTTGAGTGAGATATATAATTAAATTTTGTTGAGTCTATTTTCATATAAAAGAAACAGAGCAAGCAAAGGAAATCTACATTTTGAGATATTTAAATTTTGGTAAGACTGGTTTAGAATAACTTCGTGAGCCCCTATTCTTACTTTAGAAATTCACTAAAACTTGTACAAAAATAATTATGAGTTATAATTTATATGTCTGTATCCCTTAGTGAGCCTATTTTCATTAGAAATAATCGGAAACACTATATGAAAATTATACTATGAGATAATTGATTTTTAGTGAAGAGAGGTCAGAGCAGTAGGACTGTGTAACAGGGGAGAACTTAACTAATAAACTGTACTAATTGGCCACACCAAAAATTCTGGAAATATTATGGTAAGAAGATATGTGAGTCTAGTTTCAAATAAAATTTACAGATATTAATTTGGAGTTCTGTAGCTCAAGATAAAAATAATTTAGTGACTATGACACGGATGGACAGCTTGAATATTCACATAAGTAAATAGTGAAAATTATAGATAATGTTACTTACAAGTGTGTTGTTTATACTAAGGATGTGGATGGAGAGGAGGAGGAGGAAAAATAATAAATGAATGACTTGTGTATAAATTGATCACATGCTCGATTATAATTGATAAACGTTGAGGTAGAAATGATATAATGTTTTATTTCAAATATTTATTATGAAACTAAGATTATCGTTATGGTATAAAAATCGAATTGTAAGTTCATGTAACTTGAATTATATTCTTAAATGCTTGAAATGTATGTTATTGATATGAATATAATTTGAATGTTCATTGTATGAAAGTTGACGAAACATTGATATATTTGATAAAAAGGGGAAGAAATCCCGGTTGAATGAAAGGAAAATTCGATGGATCTCTGAAAAGGAATTGACGGTAAAAAGGGTCTAGCCCGGACGGGTGATCCTATCCCGATATAGCCCTCCCGAAGAATATGTGTGAAAAGGATCTAGCCCGGACGGGTGATCCTGATATAGCCCTCCCGAAGAATATGTGGAAAATGGATTTAGCCCGGACGGGTAATCCGAATTAGGGTCTGAATTTAGCCTGGACTGGTAATTCAGATCCAAGCTCATTAGAGTAATTGTCGTTGCAGGGGATTTAGCCTGGACTGGTAATCCCGACAATACTCTATGAGTTTATATTACAGGGGATTTAGCTTGGACTGGTAATCCCGCTGTAAGGATGAGGTTCGCGGGAGTGTGCTCTCTTACAGGGGATTTAGCCTGGACTGGTAATCTCGCGGTAAGGATGAGGTTCACGGGAGTGTGCTCTCTGAAATGGAAATGTGCGCACATGAACATGAATTGACGGACCTGGATTTGTACACTAAAGTGTACCTCTAAAAATCCATCGAAAATTCCAAGAAATTCAACGGGATACATATGGAAAAATATCAAGGGAATGGAAATCATGGTATATATTATGTGATATAAGGAAATACGAGTTGATGAGACATGAACGTAGAACTTGGTTGACGAATGAGTTCATTTGTGATTATATATTTGTACATCCTTGAGTCTATTATCTGTATGAATTGGTATTCCAAATGAGTTAATGAGAAGAGTTCTAATATGAAATAATCTTAATTCTAAATGAAATATTATGAAAACGTATTTGAAATACATTGGTATGTCTTGTATATGTTATTTGAGTTCATAATGTGCAAAGTAATGTATGTGGAAATATGAGATGATGATACCTGTACATGGAATTTATTGGTGGATACGTACATCCAAATTTATATGATAGATTGTAGTGAACATTGAAATTGGGCTCAATAAGTGATTTGTCACTTTAAATTGTGATTGGCAGGAAGGGTTAGTGAATTGCATGTTTATGAATTTTTACACGTATTTGTCGAAATACGAGGAAATGATGGTAATTGATACATGGAAATATGAGACTATGATATATATAAAAACATGACATATGTTTGATAAATGTGTTCATTCATAATTATGGAATGGTGCACCTCAAGTGCACTATATGTGTAAAGAAACTTTTATAGTCAATTTCGGTATTTGAGCGATAAATGGCTTAAATTGTCTGTGAGTATTCCGTACTCCTCGGTAATGCCTCATACTTTATTCCAGCAATGGATACGGGTAGGGGGTGTTACATTAGTGGTATCAGAGCTATGGTTTAGTCGATTCTCGGACTAACATAGCGTGTGAATGAGTCTAGCTATACATGCCATATGTGAACTGTGATAGTGTGATATCTCCCGGCTCTAACGAAATTGTTTTGTTAAGATAGAAATGACTTCTAACCGAGCTATTGTCGATAGTGCTAAAAATGATATTGAGATGATTGAAATGTGTTTACGATATGTTGAAATATAGAAAGGTATGAATAGATGTTCATGATATGCATCTGTTAATGTTCTTAATGAGATAACCATAAGTTGAGATATGTGGAAAAGTGAAATGAAACGAAAGTCTATGTTGTGGTAAACTCATCCATGTATGTTGGTATTCATATGATATTATGTGCCTAACATGCTTGATTAAGTGAGTGTTATGAGTAAATTTACTCAAATTTCATGGAATGTATGTTTAAGTACACTTGTTTAAATAAGATAATCGAAAAGTTTGTGTAACATGACTAAGTATGAAAATTTGCTTAGAGTGAATTATGTGATTATGATGATATTATGTTGATGATGAATGCTACGTCATATGTGTGTATTTATGAGAGTCAAGTTATAGGCTTTACGACCTCACCCCTTTACCAGTGTTGTTTTATGATGAAAGTTCACGAGAATTATGTTGAATAAGTTCATAAGTGGGAAACTAAAGAGTTCAGTGGTGAATAATTAGTAATGCAAAAAGAATTGAGTATAATGTGACAAATGAACTCAGTTTTAGAAGAAATATCATATTATTTTAATGATTACACAGATTATGCAATGTCACGGATAAAGAAGAAGTTAGTCTCGACTATTCGCCTCAATTGAGTATGAAATCTAAAGTATGTGTTTGCTAAGATTCTTCCTGAATTGGTTTTCGTTAGTGAATGGAATGATACGGGGTACATGAAGACAGAATTAGTTAGAGAAATAATAATTGAGTAATAAAGATGTTTGTGTGTGATAGTTATAGTTGAGATGAATATGATGATCTTTCTAAGTATTCTATATATATTCTTTTATCCTCAGAGATATGTGTGTGATTGTTCAGCTCTGATGGAGTTCTTATGTTATGAGAATGCTAGCTAACTATGATGTTAGACGAAAGCCCTGTTGGTCAGGTCGGTTTATGATCGGTATTTCTTTATCTCTTCGGAATTCTATTTTGTTATGTTGGAATAAAGTCGATAGTAAAAAAAAAATTAAAAAAATTATGTTGGACTATTCTTCCATTTTTATTGGATATTATCCTGTCATATATATAAATATTTGGAAATATATTAACTCTGTTATGATGGAAGTCCAAAGTCGGTAAGCAGTGTTTTTCTTCTGGCTTTCTCTGAGGAATCATCAGTATCTTTATTATTTTTTTTAGTTATGTTCTCGGATTTCTGGTATGGTATTGTATCTTGAATTTCCTTATCTTGGTTTTCCTATAATTCATACTTTGTAAATTATTAATCATGGCTTATCTTTAAAGTATGTTCTTCAGCTTGTGATAACTATGTCTGTTATGATTATGCTTTTGGTTTGATCATAGAAACGTGGTGATTCTGGTATCTAGATTTCTCTAATTTTCGTGTAAGGAATTGACATCGGAAAAGGTATAAGTAGTGAAAAATATTTGAATCTCTCCACTGAAGGAATTTTCGAGGACGAAAATTCTTAAAGAGGGGGAGAGTTGTAATAGCCCAAATTTCAGTGGTGTCAGAAATAGTGATTCGAGACCACCAAATCTGACAAATGAACTCGTAGACCATATTATTTAATATTTACAAGTCAAATGTAGCTTTTAAAATATTTTTAAAATAGTAAATTATGTTTTATAAAGATTTATTTGGTCAAGAAATCGAGAAAAAGAGGTATCGAGATCTCGGTGTTATAAACCGAGTCATAAGTATTTTTATGAATATTTACGGAATGTCAATAAGTTAGTATTAAAATTTCGTTAGAAAATTTTGACGTTTGGGTGGTTAATTAAATAAAAAAGGACTAAATTGAAAAAGGTGTAAAAGTTGCTAGAAGAATTAAATAGATTAATTGTCAAATGAGGAAGGACCTAAAGTGAAAATAAGCCAAAGGAGATATTTTGGGCGGCAATAGCTGAGAAAAATCAGGAAATGGGTGAAATAAGTGCAAAATTGAAAAATTGCCAAAATTAGTTAAATAAAAATGGGACCAAATTAGAATATCTAGAATTCTCTTCATTTCTCTTCATTTTCTTCAGCTGAAAAACAGCCATGGGAGAGAGTTTCAAGCTGGTTTTTATACTCAAGCTTCATGTAAGTTTAATTCTTGCTTTCTCCTTGAAATTTCTATGTTTTTAGACTTTTACAATTGGGTCTAACTTACTATGTCATTAGTTTTTGATTCTATGGCTAATTTTTAAAGTTGATGTGGATTAGTGCTGGAAGATTATGATGGATAAATATTGAATTAAAGTTTTAATTTTGTTATATGATGATTTTATCAAGTAAAATTGATGAAAATTAGTTTTAGGACCTAATTGTGAAAGAGTTGAAATTAAGGCCTAGTGTTAAAATTCTGATTTTCAAAGGTTATGAAGTAGTTTAAAATGATAGAGAAAAGTATTAAATGAGAAAATTAGCTCAATTGAGGGGTTAATTGAGCAAGGATTGAATTGTATGAAATGTGGAATTTGAGACAAAATAGAAATCAACATGTTATACTAAAGCAGTTTTGGACAACAGCAGTTGTCTAACTTTGAAAAAATCATCAAAAATGGTATAAATTGAATTAGAAGTTGAGTGAGATATATAATTAAAGTTTGTTGAGTCTATTTTCATATAAAAGAAACAGAGCAAGCAAAGGAAGTCTACATTTTGAAATATTTAAATTTTGGCAAGACTGATTTAGAATAACTTCGTGAGCCCCTATTCTTACTTTAGAAATTCACTAAAACTTGTAAAAAAATAATTATGAGTTATAATTTATATGTCTGTATTCCTTAGTGAGCCTATTTTCATTAGAAATAATCGGAAACACTATATGAAAATTATACTATGAGATAATTGATTTTTAGTGAAGAGAGGTCAGAGCAGTAGGACTGTGTAATAGGGGAGAACTTAACTAATAAACTGTACTAATTGGCCACACCAAAAATTCTGGAAATATTATAGTAAGAAGATATGTGAGTCTAGTTTCAAATAAAATTTACGGATATTAATTTGGAGTTCTGCAGCTCAAGATAAAAATAATTTAGTGACTATGACACGGATGGACAGCTTGAATATTCACATAAGTAAATAGTGAAAATTATAGATAATGTTACTTACAAGTGTGTTGTTTATACTAAGGATGTGGATGGAGAGGAGGAGGAGGAAAAATAATAAATGAATGACTTGTGTATAAATTGATCACATGCTCGGTTATAATTGATAAACGTTGAGGTAGAAATGATATAATGTTTTATTTCAAATATTTATTATGAAACTAAGATTATCGTTATGGTATAAAAATCGAATTGTAAGTTCATGTAACTTGAATTATATTCTTAAATGCTTGAAATGTATGTTATTGATATGTGTCGAAACCATTTTTTGACAAAAACGGGAATCGAACTTGGGTTTTGAAAATGAGTAAAAAGGGAGTCGCCACCGATCTTTTATTAGGTGTGATCGGATCACCTTTGTTTTAATAAAACATTTTGATTTTACTAAAACAATGTTTCTGGTCTACGAAAATTTGAGAAAATAAGTTCGGGAGTCGGTTACGTGCGAGGAAGGGTTAGCACCCCCGTCACGTCCATGGCTGGTACCAAATTGATTAATTAATGTCCCAATGTCGAAAGTTGAAACCTCTGAAAAGAATTCAAAAATCAATCTTAATTTCTTCGGATTTAATATCAAGATTTTCTTGTTCTGAAGGGATAAAATATCGCATCCAATACATAGGACACGATGATTTTAACCTGCAAATCCAAGATCGTCCCTCAATTCCCGAGACTTGCATTGGAGAGATCAAAAGGATATTCACATGTTTAGCCAAACGGAAGAATCGAAGCCCAACACATAGGGCACGACCTTTCGAATTTCATAATCATAGAATATTGCCTTATTTATTTTTTTGTATGCATTCTTAAAATCGACTCAACATCTATATTTTTTGTAATGAAATATTAAGAAAATGTTTGAATATGTTGGAATTTAAAAGAAGACATAAGAATAATATGCATAGCAAAAATGGAAATAAATACATTTAGTGTGAATGATAATATAATAAATGAAAATGCAAATAAAATTAGGTAAACAAGTCAAAAAAAAGAAATAGAATAAAATGAAATAATAAAGTAAGAAAATAATAAAAAAAAAGTGACATAATGATGATAAAAGGTAAGTAAATAATAGTGGCTGTAGTGATGGCACTAATAATAGTGGTAGTGGTAAAGAAATAAAATAATGATAATAGCATTAATGCATTACTAACATTAAAGTGATGATCAAAATAATAATATTAGTTTTAACGATAAAGCTAATAACAACAACAATGGAATAAAGTAATGGTGATACATATAATAGAAACAAATATAATAAATAATAACAAGATGGGAAAATAAAGATAATAATAGTAATGATAATGCGAGAAAAATATAATCATAAAATAGTTGCTATAATAATAACAGCAATAGAGGGGAATAATGTAAAAATAGACCAAAAACAATAATAATACAAATAATAATAATATAATGACATTAAATTAATTTTGATAATAAAATAATAAATAAAAAACTAACAGGACTGAAAGAAAAAACAATTTTGGAGGCGCCACTAGGGAGCGAAAGTTAAGGCAAAGGATCAATTTGAAAATAAACGAAATTTGCAAGCCAAATTTAAAAAGACAGAGAGGACAAAGAACAGGACCAAATCAAGCAACGTCACGAAAGAGGGGGACCATTAGCGCAAATTTCCCTCTGAAGGGATATGCACCCTCTGGAAACCCAAAAGGCGCCGCTTCCTCAACTTCCTACAGCCTTTCCTTCCTTTTCATTTAATATTTTAAAACCCCCTTTTTATTACTATTCATCTCAATCTCTATTCTAAAAAAAAAACTAAAGCTTTAAAACTTCTCACTTCCCTCTTTTGCACTAGACGGTCAGACTTCCTTCCTCAATTGCACCACCGCGCCACCACCGTCTCAATGGTCGGCGATGCACGAGGCTAGACTATTAGCTCCTTTCGACGGTACGGGTTAGTTCTTTCTCCCTTTTTTGCTCTTTTTGTTGATAAAAGATTTAAAGTAAAATAACTAAAATGATAAAGAAGTGAATGATAATAATAAAAATCTGAATCAACATTCGAAGTTCTTTTGCTTGTGATTTCTGATTTTTCTAAAATGAGCGAGATTACAGGAGTTCCGTTGGATTTTTTTCTTTTATGATTTCCCAAAAAACACAAAAAAAACCTCCTCCAAAAAAACCCTTTTTCCTTCTCTTCGTTTTTAATGATTCATAAGAGTTTTTTTTGGAGAAAATAAGATCAAAACGCAGGACAACCGAGAATAACAGTAAATAACAGTTAGTAACAAAATGAAGAAAAATCGACCTTATGCTTTGTTTCTTTCCGCTTCTGATAAATTTTTTTTTTCCATTACATCGATTTTTCACGGCTTTATAGCCGAAAGATTACAATCGTTTTCTTATTCTATTATTTGCTCCATATCTCGCCCTCTGTTTCTGCTTCTGGTGCTACTTGCAGGTGATGGGTGAGGCGTCGGTGGGAACTGTCAGCAGCATGCGTGTCAGAGGTGCGGGGATCGATGTGCGTGGCACTTGAAAGGTCACGCGTGGAGAGTGGCTGAGAGGTGTGGAGGCGGCTGGTGGGAAAGAAACCCTAGGGTTCCTGTTTGTTTTGACTTCGGGCCGTTGGGCTCTTTTTTTTTAATTGTAATTGGGTTCGGCTTTTGGGCTTGGTGATTGGGCTTAGGGGTACATCAGGCCCGTTTGTTTATTTGGGCTTGCTGGTGTAAATGGACATTAAACATCTTTAATATTTTGGGTTTTTAATTTGGTTTTATTTTGTCTACATGGGCCTGGGCAGAAATTGGGTATTACAACTGCCCCTCTTTGCTCGTTGTCGTGGAACGAGAATAGAGCAAATACAATAAAAGGACCAATTTCGCCCGGGCCACGCCTTGACTTCTTGATCCGCGCCTTTTCAACCATCTTCAAATTTCACTGTAACTCTTTGCTTCGATTCATTTTGCTGGAGGTTTGGGATGAGAAAAATTCAGAAAAGAGAGATCCACAACTTGGTTCTTCTTGCTGAAGCTTCTTGAAAACGAACGGTGATCCAGAAGAGACCTACAACTCGGGTCTTCTTGCTGGAAACTTTTTGAAAACGAACAGTGATCCGGAAGAGACCTACAACTCGGGTCTTCTTGTTGAAGATTTCTTGAAAACAAACGGTGGCAAGTCTAAGTTTTCCACTTGCTTCCCTGCTACCCACAGGAGGACTTCAATCTTCAGACTGCTCCGCTGGAGCCAAAATCTGAATTTCGACGAGGTGGTGCCCCTTTTGAAGGACCTATCCTGTAGAATATGTTTGCGCTTATGCAAATAACGAGGATATTATGATCGAGATGGCTCGAATGCTCCTAAACTATATGCGTCGTTTACAAGAATGCTGGATGTTAAGCGAATGACGATTTTTCACAGCGTAAAAATACTAGGATGTGATGATCGCAGTAAATCGAATGCTCCTAACTGGATGAATGCGTGGGAAGGACCCCATTTATGGTTTAGGTTCTCATTGCTCATAGCAAGATTCTTATCACTACTGCATTACGATTTGTGGCCGACGTAGGGAACTAAAGAAGCGAGCTTGCCTCGCCGTAATTTCATTGTCCCTTCCATTGTACTCTCTGCGACATAGAGTTCATGCTACTCACTACCACTTTAGGGGAGTACATTTGTCTTCTTCCAACGTTTCTAAACCTTAGGTGGATTTCGATCAAAAGTCTTGTTTCAAGGCCTTGTATTATTTAGAGGTTTTCAGAGTAATGTGTAGGACCCCTTTTATGAAAGTATTATTAGTCCCGTAATCGTTATTTCAATGTAGAATGCCTTGGAAGGATTGGGAGTATAATCCAAAATAAAACAAGTCAAATCGAACTGGCAAATGCAATCAGGGAAGGAGTTCATTGAAATAAGATAATTTACAAATTACAAAGATGGGCAGAATAGAAATTAGGTGCCCCAGATATCGCAGCCTAGGCTTCTCCGCCTGAGCATTTGGAAGATCATTTTGAGTTCGACATGTGCTTTAGGAGATCTGGAGTATTTTGTTGATGCCTCAAGACGCGGCATACCCCCTCCTTGTCCATTTCAGTGCAGCGAGATTTTTCTTCGTATTCGATGCCGCCTTTTCAGGTTTTCGACTCAAATCCCCTTTGGCCTCAAAGCGCCCTTCGCGGGTTTTCGCCTTGGCCTCTCCCTTTTTTTTTTTTTTTTTTTGGGAATCAAGGCGTCCTTGGTGGTTTCTTGTCTCAGCTTGTTTAAGCGAAGTATCTTTTGACTGAATCCGAGTTCACGGGGTTGGGCAAGCTTTTCCCATCCATTTCCGTTAGGATTAGTGCGCCTCCGGAGAAAGCCTTTTTCACCACGTATGGTCCTTCCCAATTCGGCATCCATTTCCCTCTGAAATCCTTTTGTATGGGGAGGATCTTTTTCAGTACCAGGTCTCCCTCGTGAAACTCTCTCGGGCGAACCTTTTTGTTATAGGCTCGCATCATGCGCTTTTGATACATCTGACCGTGACGAATAGCTTTTAGCCTCTTTTCCTCGATTAGGTTCAATTGATCGTATCGAGCCTGAATCCACTCAGCTTCATCTAGTTTTACTTCTGTTAGAACCCGGAGAGAAGGTATTTCCACCTCAATGGGTAGGACTGCCTCCATCCCGTAGACCAGTGAGAAGGGTGTTGCCCCAGTAGAGGTTCTGACAGATGTTCGATAAGCATAAAGAGCAAATGGTAGCTTCTCATGCCAATCCTTGTAAGTCTCTGTCATCTTTCCCACGATCTTTTTAATGTTCTTATTCGCTGCTTCCACCGCCCCATTCATTTTTGGACGGTACGGGGATGAGTTATGATGTTTAATGTTGAATTGACGACAAACATCCGCTATCGTGCTGTTGTTCAAATTCAACGCATTATCTGATATGATCCTTTCGGGCATCCCATATCGACAGATGATCTCCTTTTTTAAGAATCGACTAACCGCCGATTTAGTGACGTTAGCGTATGAAGCCGCTTCTACCCACTTCGTGAAGTAGTCGATCACCACGAAGATAAACCGGTGCCCGTTTGACGCTTTTGGTGAGATTGATCCGATAACATCCATGCTCCACATGGAAAAGGGCCATGGGGAAGTCATAACGTGTAGGGGAGACGGAGGCACATGAATCTTGTCTCCATAGATCTGGCATTTATGACATCTCTTGGCATAATTGATACAGTCTCCTTCCATGGTGGACCAGTAATATCCAAATCTCATTATTTGCCTGGCCATTGTGAATCCGTTAGCATGCGTTCCACAAACGCCCTCATGGACCTCCTCTAGGATCATCTTGGCCTCTAAGGCATCGACGCATCTCAACAGCACTCGATCTTTTCCTTTTTTGTACAAGATGTCTCCATCCAAAACATATTCGAGGGCCAATCTCCTGAGTGCCCTTTTCTCATTCTCAGTTGCATGATTTGGGTATTCGCGATCTCTCACATATTGCAATAGGTCTTGGTACCAGGGGTGCTCGTCCCTTTCTTCTTCTTCTACGTTGCAGCAGTAAGCTGGGGCTCCGTAAATACTCATTTGAATAGGCTTTACATCTTCTTGCTTACTCGCTTTAAGCATAGAGGCTAAAGTAGCCAAAGCATCTGCCGTCTGGTTTTCCTCTCGTGGGAGATAACTAAAGGTGATATCGTCAAACTCCTCGATTAATCCCATGACTATCCTTCGATAGTTGATCAATTTGGGGTCTCTTGTTTCCCATTCGCCCCTTAATTGGTAAATCACTAATGCAGAGTCTCCATATACCTCCAGAGTTTTAACTCTACGTTCTATAGCAGCGTGGAGTCCCATGATACAGGCTTCGTATTCTGCCATATTGTTTGTACAATCAAAATCTAGCCTGACTGTGAACGGGTAGTGATCTCCTTTTGGGGATACCAAGACTGCCCCAATCCCGTTTCCTATGGCGTTTGATGCTCCATCGAAATGCAATTTCCAAAGGCAATTTTCCACGGTGTCCTTTTCCGCAGTTGCCACATACATTAGATCCTCATTGGGGAAATCAAAATCCAACGGCTTGTAATCATCTAAGGCTCTGCTAGCGAGAAAGTCGGCTACCGCGCTCCCTTTTATAGCTTTCTGGCTCACATATACAATATCAAATTCAGACAGTAGGATTTGCCATCTAGCCATCCTCCCATTCAAAGCGGTCGCCTCCATCATGTATTTTAGGGGGTCTAACTTCGAGATTAGCCAAGTCGTGTGATACAGCATGTATTGTCTCAATCTCCGAGTTGTCCAAATCAGTGCACAACACAGTTTTTCAATCGGTGAATATCTCATTTCACACTCAGTGAATTTCTTACTGAGATAGTATATCGCCTTCTCCTTTCTTCCTGTATCATCATGTTGACCTAGCACACATCCCATAGAGTGACCAAGCACTATTAGATATAGGATCAATGGCTTATCGGGGCGTGGAGGTGACAGTACTGGAGGGTTTGACAAGTACTGTTTGACCCTGTCGAAAGCTTCCTGACATTCATCATTCCATACGCCGGGGTTATGTTTCTTCAAAAGACGGAATATGGGGTCACATTTCTCAGTTAACTGTGAGATAAACCGAGCAATGTAATTTAGTCTACCTAGGAAACCTCAAACTTCTTTTTGAGTGTGCGGCGGAGGTAATTCTTGTATGGCTCGGACTTTGTCTGAGTCGATTTCGATCCCCTTCTTGCTGACTATGAAGCCCAACAGCTTGCCCGATCTAGCTCCAAAGGTACATTTCGTAGGATTGAGTTTCAATTGGAACTTTCTCAGTCTCAGAAATAGTTTCTGCAAAACTTGTATGTGTTCTTCCTCCGTTCTAGACTTCGCAATCATGTCATCCACATAAACCTCAATCTCTGTATGCATCATATCATGGAACAAGGTCACCATGGCCCTTTGATAAGTAGCTCCTGCATTTTTCAATCCAAAAGGCATTACTTTATAACAGAAGGTGCCCCACAGTGTTATGAAGGTGGTCTTTCCCATATCTTCAGGGTGCATTTTTATCTGATTGTATCCGGAAAAGCCATCCATGAAGGAAAATAGTGAAAAGCCTGCTGTATTGTCGACTAGCGTGTCAATATGAGGCAAAGGAAAGTTATCCTTTGGGCTAGCTTTGTTTAAATCTCTATAATCCACGCATATTCGCACCTTTCCGTCTTTTTTAGGGACAGGCACGATATTGGCTACCTATTCTGAATATTTGATTTCTTGCAGGAATCCGGCGTCGAATTGCTTTTGGACCTCTTCCTTTATTTTCAGCACAATGTCAGGTCTCATCCTTCGGAGCTTCTGCTGAACTGGCCTGCAATCCCTCCTTATGGGTAAGCGATATACTGCGATATCGGTGCTTAAACCGGGCATATCTTCATAAGACCATGCGAAGACATCCTTGAATTCCTGTAATAATTTGATGAGATTCTGCCTCGTTTCCCGGCTATACATGTTCCAATGTTTACCGCTTTCCCTTCTTCTAACATCACAGTCTCTACTGCCTCATTATGGGGCCGAATCTGCCTCACCTCCTGCTCTTCCATTCTTAACCAATCCGGAGACAGGTCATCGTCCGTGTCATCTTCGAAATCCTGTAGATCTCCTAGGCACATGTCTTTCTCGAAAGGATATTTCGAATCTGAGGCGGCGTTGCTCAAGTCATTGACATCCGGGGACCTGTTGCAGTTTAAGAAAATACGGGTGGAATGAATGAATTTGTGGATGAACAGTTGTATGTATGACAATGCTGAAAAATGACCGGAAAAGAAAGAGAGGAAATGTTTGCTTCGAAAAATGCATTTTATTGATATAACGATACGTAAACATGCGCCTATTTCACAAAAGAAATCTTGCTGCTCTTAGGCTCGGAGCAACAAGTGTGTCCTGAACATTACTCTGAAGGGGCCCTAAACACTACAGGGATTTCTTCCGCAGTCCAATTGCTCAAGGTGTTTTCCGATTCATAAGGCTCGATATTCGGCAAGACTCCTCCGCCAACTGCCTCTTCAGATAGGGCGCTAATATAGACATTGCCTAACATTGCCGCGATGTCCTCTCCCTTCGGTGTCCCCTGTTCAGAGTGGATTACCCCTCCCGATACAAAGGTCTCGGATATGTGCGGGATTATTATGGGTTCCCTCTTGGTTTCCTTCCCGCTCAAACGGGTGAGTCTTCTTTCCCGTCTCTTTTCTAACTCCTCTTTCTTTTGCCTTGCATCTGGTCTAAATCCCAGGCCAAAGTGATCCTGTTTCTCTCTCAGTAACGGGGCCGCTATTCTCCCCTGAAGGTATCTTCCAAGCCCCCTTCCCGGTAAAGCGCCTTTTCCCACGGTCATTTTCAGACCCATCCTTGTGGTCCTCGAGATTTTTGGCTCCGGGATCTTGTTTCCTTCCATGACAAAGGTTGCGTTCACGAACTCGAGAGATCAGAATGAGCATTCCGTTGCCTCGTCGTTTGTCTCCAAGTAGGGCATGTCACTGGTCACGGTGGCGATGATGTCCTCCTCAGCTTTTATCGTTATTAGTCGGCCATCCACTATCAACTTCACCTTTTGATGTAGTGATGAAGGTACTGCCCCGGCTGAATGTATCCACGGTCTCCCCAATAGGCAGTTGTAGGAAGGTTCGATGTCCATGACCAAAAAATCTATTTCGTAAATAGTTGGGCCGATCAGTAAGGGCACCTCAATTCTCCCCATGACCCTTCTTTGAGTCCCGTCAAAGGCTCTTACCACACTCTGGCATTCCTTCATGTACGAACTATCCACCGGTAATCTGTTGAGGGTGGATAAGGGTAGCACGTTTAGCGCAGACCCGTTGTCTATCAGGACCCCTGGCAATGTGTGCCCCTTACATTTAGCGGTAACATGTAATGCCTTGGTGGATCCTCTACCACCTGGGGGTATTTCATCATCATTAAAATGAATGAAGTTGTCTGCGCTTATGTGGCCGATTAATTGATCCAACTTATTAACCGAGATGTCACTAGTGACGTAGGTTTCGTTTAAAACTTTCATTAGTGCGTTCCTGTGTACTTCTGAGCATTGGAGCAAGGTTAATATAGATATGCGTGCCGGCTGTTTGTGTAGCTGTTCTACCACACTATACTCACTATGTTTTAGAAACTTCAGGAACTCTTTAGCCTCTTCCTCAGTCACTGGTTCCTTGATCCTCGACTCGGGTTCGGCTAGCTTTCCCTTTTCTTGTTCCACCATTGGAGCTTTCCCCTTTATTAAGTCGTAGCGTCTCCCGCTTCGAGTATGGAAGCCTTCATTTGAATCCTCCTTCGTCACATTAGCCGAGTTCTTTGTGACCTCTACATTACACTCGTAGTTCCAAGGAACTTCCTTACTATCTTTGTAAGCGAATGCAGCAGGCTTCCGTATTATCACCTTTGGCGTTACCCGTGTTCCCATCTCATTGCTAACGGAGACTACTACCTCGCACCTATGATTCTGAGGAACCTCCCTATTATTTTTAACGTCAGCGGGCCTCCGTATGACCACTCTTGGTGCTACCTGTGCCCCTGTTTTATCACTTTTGGGACGTGAAATAGTGATCATCAGAAGATTAACATTTGAACTTTTTACTGTTGACTCTGATGCGCATATGCTCTTATCCTTTGTTCCTTCCTCATAGAATTCGACTTCTTTATTGTTCATTAGGTTCTGTAGTAGAGTTCTGAATTCTCCACAAGTCTGGATCTCATGTCCCAACTCTCGATGGTGCTCACAATAGTTGGTCAGTTCCCCCCGACGTTCTTCCGCAGCGATTAGCCCATGTTTAACCATTTCCTTCTAGACCCACCTCAGGGGAGTCTTGACCTCTGCAACATTCACTTTGATCCTTTTTTCTGCGCCCTCGCTGATTGCGTTAATTCCGCCCTTAACGTGATTAGGTAAAGGGTTTGTTATGTTTGGCATGTCATCCAACTCGACCACACCCATGTTGATAAATTTCTCCACCAATTTCTTGAAAGCCAGGCAGTTCTCTATTGAGTGTCCCGTGATTCCTGCGTGGTATTCACACTGGGCGTTCGTGTCGTACCACTTGGGGTAAGGAGGTTGCATTGGTTTGAGATGAAAAGGGGACACAATATGTGCATCGAACAGGGTTTGGTACATTTCCTTATACGTCATCGGAATCGGTGTGAATTGGGGCTTCTCATTGTCTTGTCTTGAGGTGCCGGGTTCTTTCTTGGGTAGCCCTTGTTGCCCTGCGGCCGTTACTTTTGGCTGATTTATGGTGATTGACCTCGGATGTCCCATGCTTGCATTATTCACCTCACTTCCTTTCCTTCTTGGGGGCATTCTTTTGGCACTCTCCGCGGTCTCGATCCCTCCACTTTTTATAATATTCTCGATCATTTCTCCAGTGGTTATGATATCTGAGAAGCTCCGGGTTGCACTCCCTATCATGTGCATGAGGAAAGGGGCTTTCAACGTGCGGATGAAGAGCATGGTGGTCTCTTTCTCCATAAGCGGGGGCTGGACCTGAATGGCCACTTCCCTCCACCTCTGCGCATATTGTCTAAAACTTTCGTTCCCTTTTTTTTCCATGTTTTGCAGAGTGATCCTATCGGGGGTCATGTCCGTTACGTGACTGTATTGTTCCAAGAACGCTTGAGCCAAATCATCCCATGACCCAATTTTGGCACGACTCAACTGATTGTACCATCTGGCCGCAGCTCCTATCAGGCTGTCTTGGAAACAGTGGATCAGCAGTGGGTCATTGTTAGTGTAACCCGCCATCCTTCTACAGAACATAGTGATGTGGGCCTCTGGGCAGCTTGTCCCATTGTACTTCTCGAACTCCGGCATCTTGAAATTATATGGGAGCACCAAATCGGGGACTAAGCTTAAGTCATTGGCCTTTATTCCTCGACGTTTACCGGCGTTTTCCAGAGCCTTGAATCTCTCCTCCACCCATTTTGGCAATTCTTGTTTTGCCTTTTCAGCCATCTCATCCAGATCTGGGACACCGAGACTGACCAGATTTTCTCCTGGGTTAGTGCCCGAACCCGTCGGGAGGTGTGTTGGTGTTGCGGTTTCAGCATGATATTGTGGCCTGATAGTGACAGGCGCCCTTTGGGGATGTGCATCTTGTGGTGTTTGGGCCTCTGGTGGGGGAAGGGCGAGATTATCGCTGTCGTTCCCTGAGCTAGTGGCAACTCCTCGTTCTTTAGACAGCAATTGCATTATTTGGTCCACCATTTTGTCCTGGGTTTTTTGCATTTGCTCCATCATGTCCTTCTGGGTTTTGGCCAATTGCTCTTGTAGTTGCGCTTGTTCTTTTATTTGATCCTGGATTTCTTTTTGCATTTGTTCTAGTCTTTCCATCTTTTGATCCATTATTCTTGTTTTTCCTCTCGTACCGTAGTGATGTTCCAGGGTAACTGTCATAATTTTAGGGTCCTTTTGTGAGATTCGGTGTGTATGATGCGATGTAATGCAGATGTATGGTATGAATGCAAAGAGAAAGAAAGGCGCTGATTATGAATCCAATTCCATTAGACGAACTTTTCTAGAAAATAAATCTCTTTACTTAAAACAGATTACATATACGGTTTCATCCTCATAAAACACCGATCTATTCCTTCGTGTCCGGATGTCATGGCCATATCTCGTGCGCTTTCTTCGTAGGTGCCCCTTCTAGCTCTTTGGGGCTTGATTCGGACCGTATCTCTTCACTCATTTATTCTCTGTGATCGTTCATAAGCTCCTTTAAAAGTCTAGGGGCGACAACTCTTGAAGAATCCTTGTTGGCTTGAATCGTCGAGCGAGGTCTTGTATTCTTCTGACTGTCAGTCTTCTCTCGTTGTTTATTTGGACTACCTTTGAGCCACCGTATTATAATCCGCTTTATCAAGAAATTCATTTCCTTATGAAAAACTCCTCCATTTAGCAATCGAATGTTAATCAGCACCTTCTTTCTATGATGATGCAATGCAATGTAATCAAAACAAAAGAAAACATGTTAGCACAGGAGTAATAAACAGAGTACCTATCCGGGTGATCACTAGGGTTTGAAGTGGCTCTACCTACGACGGGCTCTTAGGTCTCTCTACATGTGGTTCGGTTCTAAAGTAAAGGTACCTGAACCAGCAGATTCCTCAATCCTCACCCGTTATAGGTTCATATGGACGGAGTTCAGTTCAGGGGAATACATTTCCCTATGGCTACACGGAGATAAAAATCTCACGAAGACATAGGTACGGATGTATCCCGAAAGTGATCCACTATCTTGCACGGAGGTAAAAACCTCACGAAAGAGTAACTTCTCACTCCCACTTAAGGGTGTGACCGCAAGGGTCATGCAATGCAATGCCAAAGTATTTCACGAGACTCGACACTATAGCATAAGCAAATGCATCAAAGAGAAACACGATATTTCAAAACAATTTTCTAAACTCTCGACAAAAGGACAAAAACCACTCAATTTACAGCCTGACTCTCAAAGCGTCCCCAGTGGAGTCGCCAAGCTGTCGAAACCATTTTTTGACAAAAACGGGAATCAAACTTGGGTTTTGAAAATGAGTAAAAAGGGAGTCGCCACCGATCTTTTATTAGGTGTGATCGGATCACCTTTGTTTTAATAAAACATTTTGATTTTACTAAAACAATGTTTCTGGTCTACGGAAATTTGAGAAAATAAGTTCGGGAGTCGGTTACGTGCGAGGAAGGGTTAGCACCCCCGTCACGTCCATGACTGGTACCAAATTGATTAATTAATGTCCCAATGTCGAAAGTTGAAACCTCTGAAAAGAATTCAAAAATCAATCTTAATTTCTTCGGATTTAATATCAAGATTTTCTTGTTCTGAAGGGATAAAATATCGCATCCAATACATAGGACACGATGATTTTAACCTGCAAATCCAAGATCGTCCCTCAATTCCCGAGACTTGCATTGGAGAGATCAAAAGGATATTCACATGTTTAGCCAAACGGAAGAATCGAAGCCCAACACATAGGGCACGACCTTTCGAATTTCATAATCATAGAATATTGCCTTATTTATTTTTTTGTATGCATCCTTAAAATCGACTCAACATCTATATTTTTTGTAATGAAATATTAAGAAAATGTTTGAATATGTTGGAATTTAAAAGAAGACATAAGAATAATATGCATAGCAAAAATGGAAATAAATACATTTAGTGTGAATGATAATATAATAAATGAAAATGCAAATAAAATAAGGTAAACAAGTCAAAAAAAAGAAATAGAATAAAATGAAATAATAAAGTAAGAAAATAAAAAAAAAAGTGACATAATGATGATAAAAGGTAAGTAAATAATAGTGGCTGTAGTGATGGCACTAATAATAGTGGTAGTGGTAAAGAAATAAAATAATGATAATAGCATTAATGCATTACTAACATTAAAGTGATGATCAAAATAATAATATTAGTTTTAACGATAAAGCTAATAACAACAACAATGGAATAAAGTAATGGTGATACATATAATAGAAACAAATATAATAAATAATAACAAGATGGGAAAATAAAGATAATAATAGTAATGATAATGCGAGAAAAATATAATCATAAAATAGTTGCTATAATAATAACAGCAATAGAGGGGAATAATGTAAAAACAGACCAAAAATAATAATAATACAAATAATAATAATATAATGACATTAAATTAATTTTGATAATAAAATAATAAATAAAAAACTAACAGGACTGAAAGAAAAAACAATTTTGGAGGCGCCACTAGGGAGCGAAAGTTAAGGCAAAGGATCAATTTGAAAATAAACGAAATTTGCAAGCCAAATGTAAAAAGACAAAGACGACAAAGAACAGGACCAAATCAAGCAACGTCACGAAAGAGGGGGACCATTAGCGCAAATTTCCCTCTGAAGGGATATGCACCCTCTGGAAACCCAAAAGGCGCCGCTTCCTCAACTTCCTACAGCCTTTCCTTCCTTTTCATTTAATATTTTAAAACCCCCTTTTTATTACTATTCATCTCAATCTCTATTCTAAAAAAAAAACTAAAGCTTTAAAACTTCTCACTTCCCTCTTTTGCACCAGACGGTCAGACTTCCTTCCTCCGTTGCACCACCGCGCCACAACCGTCTCGATGGTCGGCGATGCACGAGGCTAGACTATTAGCTCTTTTCGACGGTACGGGTTAGTTCTTTCTCCCTTTTTTGCTCTTTTTGTTGATAAAAGATTTAAAGTAAAATAACTAAAATGATAAAGAAGTGAATGATAATAATAAAAATCTGAATCAACATTCGAAGTTCTTTTGCTTGTGATTTCTGATTTTTCTAAAATGAGCGAGATTACAGGAGTTCCGTTGGATTTTTTTCTTTTATGATTTCCCAAAAAACACAAAAAAAACCTCCTCCAAAAAAACCCTTTTTCCTTCTCTTCGTTTTTAATGATTCATAAGAGTTTTTTTTGGAGAAAATAAGATCAAAACGCAGGACAACCGAGAATAACAGTAAATAACAGTTAGTAACAAAATGAAGAAAAATCGACCTTATGCTTTGTTTCTTTCCGCTTCTGATAAAAATTTTTTTTTCCATTACATCGATTTTTCACGGCTTTATAGCCGAAAGATTACAATCGTTTTCTTATTCTATTATTTGCTCCATATTTCGCCCTCTGTTTCTGCTTCTGGTGCTGCTTGCAGGTGATGGGTGAGGCGTCGGTGGGAACTGTCAGCAGCATGCGTGTCAGAGGTGCGGGGATCGATGTGCGTGGCACTTGAAAGGTCACGCGTGGAGAGTGGCTGAGAGGTGTGGAGGCGGCTGGTGGGAAAGAAACCCTAGGGTTCCTGTTTGTTTTGACTTCGAGCCGTTGGGCTCTTTTTTTTTTAATTGTAATTGGGTTCGGCTTTTGGGCTTGGTGATTGGGCTTAGGGGTACATCAGGCCCGTTTGTTTATTTGGGCTTGCTGGTGTAAATGGACATTAAACATCTTTAATATTTTGGGTTTTTAATTTGGTTTTATTTTGTCTACATGGGCCTGGGCAGAAATTGGGTATTACAATATGAATATAATTTGAATGTTCATTGTATGAAAGTTGACGAAACATTGATATATTTGATAAAAAGGGGAAGAAATCCCGGTTGAATGAAAGGAAAATTCGATGGATCTCTAAAAAGGAATTGACGGTAAAAAGGGTCTAGCCCGGACGGGTGATCCTATCCCGATATAGCCCTCCCGAAGAATATGTGTGAAAAGGATCTAGCCTAGACGGGTGATCCTGATATAGCCCTCCCGAAGAATATGTGGAAAATGGATTTAGCCCGGACGGGTAATCCGAATTAGGGTCTGAATTTAGCCTGGACTGGTAATTCAGATCCAAGCTCATTAGAGTAATTGTCGTTGCAGGGGATTTAGCCTGGACTGGTAATCTCGACAATACTCTATGCGTTTATATTACAGGGGATTTAGCCTGGACTGGTAATCCCGCTGTAAGGATGAGGTTCGCGGGAGTGTGCTCTCTTAAAGGGGATTTAGCCTGGACTGGTAATCTCGCGGTAAGGATGAGGTTCACGGGAGTGTGCTCTCTGAAATGGAAATGTGCGCACATGAACATGAATTGACGGACCTGGATTTGTACACTAAAGTGTACCTCTGAAAATCCATCAAAAATTCCAAGAAATTCAACGGGATACATATGGAAAAATATCAAGGGAATGGAAATCATGGTATATATTATGTGATATAAGGAAATACGAGTTGATGAGACATGAACGTAGAACTTGGTTGACGAATGAATTCATTTGTGATTATATATTTGTACATCCTTGAGTCTATTATCTGTATGAATTGGTATTCCAAATGAGTTAATGAGAAGAGTTCTAATATGAAATAATCTTAATTCTAAATGAAATATTATGAAAACGTATTTGAAATACATTGGTATGTCTTGTATATGTTATCTGAGTTCATAATGTGCAAAGTAATGTATGTGGAAATATGAGATGATGATACCTGTACATGGAATTTATTGGTGGATACGTACATCCAAATTTATATGATAGATTGTAGTGAACATTGAAATTGGGCTCAATAAGTGATTTGTCACTTTAAATTGTGATTGGCAGGAAGGGTTAGTGAATTGCATGTTTATGAATTATTACACGTATTTGTCGAAATACGAGGAAATGATGGTAATTGATACATGGAAATATGAGACTATGATATATATAAAAACATGACATATGTTTGATAAATGTGTTCATTCATAATTATGGAATGGTGCACCCCAAGTGCACTATATGTGTAAAGAAACTTTTATAGTCAATTTCGGTATTTGAGCGATAAATGGCTTAAATTGTCTGTGAGTATTCCGTACTCCTCGGTAATGCCTCATACTTTATTCCAGCAATGGATACAGGTAGGGGGTGTTACACATAATTTCCATGTATTTCATGTATAGTTATTCTGGTAATGGTTCATATCAAACTTAACATTAATCAAATTCCATGTACATATACTTTCCACATCATGTGTCCATATAACATGTACAAATCATTACATATATATTTCAGGCATATACGGTTAATAATTCATTTTGACTCATATTGTTTCATATTAGAATTTTGCCCATTAAATCAATTAAAGTATCGATGATCACATGGGTAGTACACTAAAGGTATACAAATCTATAATCATAGATGAACATATTCATCAAACAAATTCCATGTTCATATAGCATTATTTCATTCTTCTATATATTATGTTATCAACATTTTCATATGTTTCAGGCAGATACATGTAAAAACCTGTAAGAGTCCGGTTTAGACCTTAGTCGAAACAGTGGTTTTGGGACCACAAATCCGAGTTTGAATAATATTTCAATATTATTTTTTGTGCCCTTGATATGTGATTAAGCATGTGTTAAAGTCCCGTAAGTTAATTTGTCCGTCTGTCTGTTTAATTTGACAAAAAGATTAAATCGCATAAAGTGTAAAAGTGGCCTTCTAATTGATTAAGTGCCTATTTGATGTGGCTTTTAAATGTGGAGGCCTTATGAGGCAGTTATGCTAATATTTAGATAGTGGATGGTTAAAAGACATTGATGGCCTTATATATATATATATGTTATATATATGTTTTATAATAAGGATAATTTTGTAAATGGGTTAATAATATGATATTAAATAAAACAAACAATTGAAAGATGATGGTTATCATCTTTTAGTGCTGAAAAATAAAGAAAAGAAAAAAGAAGGAAGAACCCTAAAGTTTCGGTTAGCTTTTGGTGTGAATTAAGATCAAGAACCGAAGAAAACAGACTTAGATCGCGGGAAAGCAAAAGTAGTCGAATAAACGAATCTGATCGAATATCCAAATCTGAGGTAAGTCTATATACGAATAAATGTATTTGGTACTGAATTATGTATGTTCATATGACTATCTATAATGATGAATGTATATGAGATGTTGTGTACATGAATTTCGAGATAGAATGGACATAGTGTTAACGTCTGGAAAGTCCCATCTGAACCTAGGAATAGATAGGAATTACGTATGTCATGACATTGTAATATCATGTAAGACCACGTCTGGGACATTGGCATTGATTCGAGATTTTGTGTAAGACCACGTATGAGACGTTGGCATTGAGATGAGATTTACGTGTAAGACCAATGTCTCATCGTATTGATTCGTGTAAGACCCTGTCTGGGATAGTGGCATCGATATCTGGTTACATGTAAGACTACGCCTGGGACGTTGGAATTGTATGACTATTCCGAGCACTTTGAATATCCTATTAGATTCCGAATGGTCCAACGGGCAAGTCCGAGAAATGAACGACTATGTGAGTTGCATATCCGTTTCAGGAACGTTTGAAAAGTACACTTTGTGTGTATAAAAGGTAAGTGTCTATATGAACTTACTAAGATGAATATGTGAATTGAAATGATGAGATAATAAGTGAATGTATGCTTGAATGAGCTATGTGTATATGTGATATGTGAATCAAAGAATGTAGCAAGATATGGCTAAGCAAATAAGCCAAAGAATATATGACGAATTTGCAATGAGAACTATTAATGTCATTGTGTTAATATGGTTATGTACATATTATGCTAAATTTATTTGTACATGGCTTACTAAGCTTTGAAAAGCTTACTTTGTGTGTGTTTGTTCTGTTTTATAGATCGTTAAAGCTACGAGAGGCTCAGGAACCGTCAAGGATCATCACCACACTATTAAGCTCAACTTTGGTACTTTTGAATATGTATATAGCTAAATATGGCATGTATAGGCTAGTCATTTTGGATTATGTTTGAAATGTGTGTAAATAGCCATGAGATGTGGCTAGTTAAATGTGATAATATGCATTTGTGAATGTGGTATATGATGTTGGATTTGGTATGTTTTCATGTCTATGAATTGGTCAAAATGGTGATAAGCAAATTGATGCTATATGAGCACATAAATGTGATTAATGAAGTGATTATATGTATAGTAGATGTGAATGTACCATGCATGGTTATATATGTCAATTGGTTGTGCAAATTGTAAGAGTATGCCCAAAGATCAATCATGAGATGGTTGTAATAACATACTTTATTTACCATATTTATTAATATAAAGCGTTGTCATTATTATTTCAGTTTTTCTATCTGTGTATACAAATAAACTGTTTTATAATAATGTCCTGAGAATAATATGGTTATTCTTAAAAGATCCTTAGTCGAGTATTATTGTTGACTAGGACAACAATAATGCATTAAGACTAACATGTAGTTGATTGATGATAAAGAGTTGTCATTGATGTGGATTGTCAAAATCAATGCATGAATATTTGTGTTAGAGAACAACATATTGGATTGACCCGTTATGAGTATGTTTATTGGATTATTATGTAATTGTCACAACATTACCCATAGTGATTAATATGTATATGATCCTCAGACTTGAGATAATTATTATCTCAACATCGTGAGTTGTATATTTTGATACAGTCAAACGTACACCGTAACTGGTTGTTCTATAAAGGCTGATGTTGGATATACCACAATCTATGTAAAGGGATATGGTTGATCAATATAGGATAAGTCCCTCCTACATAATGGGAGTAATATCTTAGGCCACTTGATTGAGTGAGACTAGAAATGCATGGCCATGCTCAAATAAGTTGACATGAGATGTCATACTAATTTGTATATCATAGTCTACTCAAGATATCAAGAAACATGTGATGGACTTTACAAGTGTGACTATTCCATGACTTGTGTCCATTCCAGAGATAAAGGACTTAAGGATTAATGCATGAAAGGTTAATCACAAAAAGTTATGTGGAATCATGACTTCTTGTAACTTAGGTAGCAATGATGCATTGCTAGATGCCACTCATTGTTTGTGACATTAGAATCGTTCTATTATTACTGCTAACGTTGCAAGAACCTACAGGGTCACACCCTATGGTTTAAATGAACGGAATAAAATATAATTGGTATTGTTTTTTGGTTGTCACATGAATTAAATTAATTAAAGAATTAATTTAATTGGGCAATCAAATATTGAACATATTATATGTACAAGGATGTTGTACACATAATAACAACATAATTCTATTAATATATGAATTTGATTCATATATAAATTTAAATAAATATAGTTTATCGAAATCCTTATTATAATTAATGTAATTATAATTTTCGGATATAATTAATGTAATTATAATTTTCGGTTAAAAACTTTATTGTATTTATTTAATCTTATGATACATTCAAGAGATACCAATTATAAAAGGGTATTAAAAGGATACCAATTAAATGGGCCCAATGAAAAAGATACCCATTATAAAAGGCCCAATTAAAAGGATACCCAATATAAAAGGTATTTAAAAGAGACAAAGCTTATGTGAAAACCCTAAGTGATTGCTTGTTAGGTCTAGCAGCCGTCAAGCAAATAAACCTCCAAAACAGTTTTGGAGGTTTCTTCCGTTCATAGTCAAACCGGGTGGATTACGTAGAGGCCGACATCGGAAAAGGTTGTGGCTTGATTCGACAGTAGATCAAAACTCTTGTTGACAAGGCGTCGCTGTCTACTCAGATTGAAGTTTTGGTAATTTTGAAACCTTTATTTCACCCCGATTCGTTCCTCACACATGGATTCATGATTTGGATCGTCGGATCTAATTCTATTCTGCTGCGCCATGGGGTATCCGGCGTTCCAACAGTGGTATCAGAGCCACTTGTGTGATACGAACTCGGGTTTAAATACTTGGGTGATGCAATTGTATGAGATTCATGTTTTGATCTTATTGTATTTTCAATTGTTTAAATCGTTTAAGCATAACCTGATAACTGTTCCTTTCGGTAATTGATTAAATGTTAATCATGGTGTTGTGGCCTATTCGATTTTATGTTATTACTGTTAACTATTAACAAATCTGTAATAATGCGACGGTGGTATTTATAGTTTCCAGTAAGTGTTAACTGGCTACTGGAGCAAGGGTTGTTCCGATATGAAACCTCAAGGATTAAAATCCTAAAAACATGATTCTGTTGATAAAAAGTTATCAAATTGTGAGGTTTCATTTGATTGGGGTATGCGATTCATACCGCGGAGGCTCTGCCCCGTACCCCTGGTCCATACCGCGGGGGCTCCGCCCCCGCACCCGCACCCCTGGTCTATGACGCGGGGGCTCCGCCCCCGCACCCCCGGGGATAGGGATCTAAGGACGACTCCGGCCGCGGGCCTTCGGCCCGCTTCCTCCTACCTCCTCAGACCCCCGCAAAAAGTTTTGTTAATAAAAGAAATTTATAAACTTAATGGGCCACAAAAGGTTGAAAGGATATTTTATAATTCACCTTAATAAAAACAAAAACCATTGAATTATGTATGCTATTTTTGACATGCACAGTGTTTGAAATGCATAGTTATAGCCCAATGACCCATTCGATAAAAGGTTGTATTTTTTTTAAACACGGCCTGCGTGTCGTGCCTTACTACTATTCTCTTGTATTTCTCTTCTCATCTTATTCCCTCGTATGTAAAACGAGTTTCTGCATATTGTAATTTGCAAGAGTTGCTGTGGGCCAAACGAGAAGGAAGGTGGGAGAATGATTGTGAATGATAGCTTGTGAAATGGCTTACACCTTTAGGTTTCTTTTTGGTTTTCCCAATGGCTTGGGTTGAACCACTTTAGTTTATGGGCTATAACTATTACATTTATTTATTACTTTATTTATTCATGTATGAGATGCTATGGATGTATAAAGCATGCCTATTATATATATTAAAACTTGATGATAATAAACCCTATTAATTGATGAGATTAATTAGAAGACTAAATGGGCTAAAGTAGACCATAATTGGTGAGATGCAACAACCTTAATAAAATCCCTCTATTAAAATATTAAGTCAATATGGCCTTCCAATTTTGCCCTCGTTAAGGCCTGGATCAATACTATGTAGATTCTGCCAAAGCGAAGTACTAGTATTTATCTTGGTTAAACGCGAAGAATAAACAAGTGATATTCGCTGGTTAAAAAATTGGATAATGACTTAACTAGGTTACTCTAATAGGATTAGAAACCTAGAGGCAAGTAAATTGGATAAATCATAAGATGATTAGAACAAGAGTTGTTCACCAAATGTTAGGAGTTACATATGATGTAATTAGCAAATGTTGCTTACCTAAATAACCATAATCTTAAGAGTAAAGCCAAAGCTAACTTAAGAGGTGGTGAAATATGGATCCTTAACCTACTAGAAATACTTTTGAGAAAGTTTTTCTGAAATTAATATACGAGGGTTATTAATTTTAAAATAAAATAGTGGGAATATCATTTAATAAAGTCTTTTTAATGATTGATATAAAATTGGTAAATTTACTCACATGCATATTTAATTGTTGTAGATATATTATGGCTGCAAACACTAGTACACTCTCATTGCGATCGGTCCTTGAGAAGGACAAATTGAATGGTTTGAATTTTCTTGATTGGTTCCGTAACTTGAGGATTGTCCTTAAACAAGAACGGAAATTATACGTCATTGAACAACAACTTCCTAATGAACCACCCGTTAATGCCAGGACTGATAGAGATGCTTACAAGAAGTATCTCGATGACATGATAGATGTTGGATGTATTATGCTTGCCACTATGAATCCTGAACTTCAGAAGCAACATGAGGACATGGTTGCTTATGATATGATCGAGCACCTGAAAGAACTTTATCAGGGACAAGCACGGCAAGAGAGGTTTGATATCTCTAAGGCCCTATTCCAATATAAGTTGGCTGAAGGAAGCCCAGTAGGACCTCATGTCCTTAAGATGATTGGCTATATTGAAAGCCTGTCTAAGCTTGGGTTTCCATTGAGCCAAGAGTTGGCCACTGATGTTATTTTACAATCGTTGCCGGATAGCTACAGCCAGTTTGTCCTCAATTTCAATATGAATGAAATTGACAAGACTCTACCACAATTGCTCAGTATGTTACGAACTGCTGAAGGCAACTTGAAAAAGGTTGGTCCCAAGCCCATACTGATGGTCCGTAATAACAAGGGCAAGGGAAAGGCCAAAGTTCAAACAAAGCCCAAGGGCAAAGGTAAGCCCAAATTTGGAAAAGGAAAGGCTGCACTGAAACCTAAAGGTGGGGTGTCTAAGGAAGGAAACTGTTTTCATTGTGGTGTGACTGGACATTGGAAACGGAACTGCCCTGTCTATCTTGAGGAAGTCAAGAAGGCTAAAGCAAGCGGAATGTCTGCTTCAGGTATTTATGTTATTGATATTAATTTATCAACTACTACTTCTTGGGTATTTGATACTGGTTGTGGTTCTCATATTTGTACTTCTGTACAGGGACTACAAAGGAGTAGGACTTTGGCTAGAGGAGATGTGGACCTACGAGTTGGAAATGGAGCAAAAGTTGCTGCATTAGCTGTGGGAACATATACTTTATCTTTGCCTAGTGGACTTGATTTATGTTTAGAGGATTGTTATCTTGTGCCCAGTTTGACTAAAAACATTATTTCAATTTCTTGTTTAGACAAAATTGGTTTTGAGATAATTATTAAGAATAATTATTGTTCCTTTTATCTCAATAATGTTTTTTATGGTTCGGCACAATTGATAAATGGCCTTTATATTTTAGATCAAACGAATCCCATTTACAACATAAATACTAAAAGATCTAAAATAAATGACTTAAATCAAACTTATCTTTGGCATTGTCGTTTGGGCCACATAAGTGAGAAACGCATATCCAAACTCCATAAAGATGGTCTCCTGAATTCATTTGTTTTTGAACAATTTGAAGTATGTGAATCTTGCTTATTGGGAAAAATGACTAAATCTCCTTTTTCTAGAAAAGGTGAAGGGGCTAGTGATTTATTGGGCCTAATACATTCTGATGTATGTGGACCAATAAATACACAGGCCAGAGGTGGATTTCACTACTTCATTACTTTCACTGATGATTTCAGTAGATAAGGGTATGTTTATCTCATGCGCCATAAGTCTGAGTCCCTTGAAAAGTTCAAGGAATTCAAAAATGAAGTACAAAATCAACTAGGCAAAACTATCAAGTCACTTCAATCTGATCGAGGTGGAGAGTATTTGAGCCTAGAGTTTGATGATTTTTTGAAAGAATGTGGGATTGTCTCACAACTTACTCCTCCTGGTACTCCTCAATGGAATGGAGTATCTGAGAGAAGAAATCAAACTTTATTAGACATGGTTCGATCCATGATGAGTCATACTGATCTACTGACTTCCTTTTGGGGACATGCACTTGAGACTGCTGCTTTCACACTAAATCGTGTTCCATCTAAATCGGTTCAGAAGACACCATATGAGATGTGGACTGGGAAACGTCCTAGTATGTCTTTTATGAAAATTTGGGGTTGTGAAGCTTATGTTAAACGTCAGACGTCTACTAAGCTTGAACCCAAATCTGAAAGGTGTATTTTTGTGGGGTATCCAAAAGAAACCAAAGGATATTATTTTTTAATCCCACTGAGAACAAAATTTTTTGTTGCTCGGACTGGTGTCTTCCTAGAGAGAGAATTTACTTCTAGAAAAGGAAGTGGGAGAAAGATTGAACTTGAAGAAATTCAAGAATTACAAGATACCACTGAACCAGAGATTGAACAAAAGCAAATTCCACAAGAAATTGAGGAACAAACAACTGCTGTAGAAACACAACCACCGCGCAGATCTTTAAGAGAACGCCGTGCACCTGAGAGATATGGATTTCTCATTACAACGCATGGTGACGTTCTTCTTATAGATCAAGATGAGCCTAGGACTTATGAAGAAGTGGTGACGAGCCCAGACTCTGAGAAATGGCTTGAGGCCATGAGATCTGAGATGGATTCCATGTATGAAAACCAAGTATGGACTTTGATTGACCCACCCGAAGGGGTTAAACCTATAGGGTGCAAATGGGTTTTCAAAAAGAAAACAGACATGGATGGTAATGTACAAACATACAAAGGGTGATTAGTCGCTAAAGGTTTTCGTCAAATTCATGGTGTTGACTATGATGAAACCTTTTCTCCTGTAGCTATGTTTAAATCCATCAGGATCTTGCTCGCCATAGCTGCATTTCATGATTATAAAATCTGGCAGATGGACGTCAAAACAGCTTTCCTTAACGGGAAACTTGAAGAGGATGTGTATATGACACAACCTGAAGGTTTTGTAAATCCAAATGATGCTAGAAAGATATGTAAGCTACAGAGATCCATTTATGGATTAAAGCAAGCTTCTCGAAGTTGGAATATTCGTTTTAACGATGCAATCAAAGAGTTTGGTTTTATCAAAAATGAAGATGAACCATGTGTTTACAAGAAATTTAGTGGGAGCACTATCACATTCTTGGTACTATATGTGGATGACATACTTATCATGGGAAATGACATACCTACCTTGCAGTCTATTAAGACTTGGTTAAGAAGTTGTTTTTCTATGAAGGACTTGGGCGAAGCCACTTATATCTTAGGAGTCAAGATCTATAGAGATAGATCAAGACGACTACTAGGTCTAAGCCAAAGTACATACATAGATAAAGTACTGAAAAGGTTCAGTATGGAAGAATCTAAAAGAGGATTCCTACCTATGAGACATGGTATTTCACTCTCGAAGGAAATGTGTCCTTCAACTCCACAAGAGAGAGAACGTATGAGTAAAATTCCATATGCTTCCGCTATTGGATCTATCATGTATGCTATGTTATGTACCCATCCAGATGTCTCGTATACCTTAAGTATGACGAGTAGGTATCAAATAGATCCCGGTGAAGGTCACTGGACCACAGTTAAGAGTATCCTTAAGTACTTAAGAAGAACTAAGGATACGTTCCTATTATATGGAGGTGAGGAAGAGTTAAGTGTAAAAGGTTACACTGATGCCAGCTTCCAAACTGACAAGGACGATTCTCGATCGCAATCAGGTTTTGTGTTTTGCTTTAATGGTGGTGCTGTGTGCTGGAAGAGTTCAAAGCAAAGTATAGTAGCCGATCTACAACAGAGGCTGAGTATATTGCGACCAGTGAGGCAGCAAAGGAAGCGGTTTGGATCAAGAAGTTCATTACTGGACTAGGGGTTGTGCCTAGCATATCAGATGCTATAGAACTCCGATGTGATAACAATGGAGCTATTGCACAAGCTAAAGAACCCAGATCTCACCAGCGATCCAAACATATACTTAGACGCTACCATCTTATTCGAGAGATTATCGATCGAGGGGATGTAGAGATATGCAGAGTACCTTCAGATGATAACATTGCTGATCCCCTGACCAAGCCTCTGACACAGCAGAAGCATGATCGTCACACTAAGTCACTTGGTATTAGATATATGAGTGATTGGTCTTAGTGCTAGTGGGAGATTGTAAGAGTATGCCCAAAGATCAATCATGAGATGGTTGTAATAACATACTTTATTTACCATATTTATTAATATAAAGCGTTGTCATTATTATTTCAATTTTTCTATCTGTGTATACAAATAAACTGTTTTATAATAATGTCCTGAGAATAATATGGTTATTCTTAAAAGATCCTTAGTCGAGTATTATTGTTGACTAGGACAACAATAATGCATTAAGACTAACATGTAGTTGATTGATGATAAAGAGTTGTCATTGATGTGGATTGTCAAAATCAATGCATGAATATTTGTGTTAGAGAACAACATATTGGATTGACCCGTTATGAGTATGTTTATTGGATTATTATGTAATTGTCACAACATTACTCATAGTGATTAATATGTATATGATCCTCAGACTTGAGATAATTATTATCTCAACATCGTGAGTTGTATATTTTGATACAGTCAAACGTACATCGTAACTGGTTGTTCTATAAAGGCTGATGTTGGATATACCATAATCTATGTAAAGGGATATGGTTGATTAATATAGGATAAGTCCCTCCTACATAATGGGAGTAATATCTTAGGCCACTTGATTGAGTGAGACTAGAAATGCATGGCCATGCTCAAATAAGTTGACATGAGATGTCATACTAATTTGTATATCATAGTCTACTTAAGATATCAAGAAACATGGGATGGACTATACAAGTGTGACTATTCCATGACTTGTGTCCATTCCAGAGATAAAGGACTTAAGGATTAATGCATGAAAGGTTAATCACAAAAAGTTATGTGGAATCATGACTTCTTGTAACTTAGGTAGCAATGATGCATTGCTAGATGCCACTCATTGTTTGTGACATTAGAATCGTTCTATTATTACTGCTAACGTTGCAAGAACCTACAGGGTCACACCCTATGGTTTAAATGAACGGAATAAAATATAATTGGTATTGTTTTTTGGTTGTCACATGAATTAAATTAATTAAAGAATTAATTTAATTGGGCAATCAAATATTGAACATATTATATATACAAGGATGTTGTACACATAATGAGAACATAATTCTATTAATATATGAATTTGATTCATATATAAATTTAAATAAATATAGTTTATCGAAATCCTTATTATAATTAATGTAATTATAATTTTCAGATATAATTAATGTAATTATAATTTTCGGTTAAAAACTTTATTGTATTTATTTAATCTTATGATACATTCAAGAGATACCAATTATAAAAGGGTATTAAAAGGATACCAATTAAATGGGCCCAATGAAAAAGATACCCATTATAAAAGGCCCAATTAAAAGGATACCCAATATAAAAGGTATTTAAAAGAGACAAAGCTTATGTGAAAACCCTAAGTGATTGCTTGTTAGGTCTAGCAGCCGTCAAGCAAATAAACCTCCAAAACAGTTTTGGAGATTTCTTCCGTTCATAGTCAAACCGGGTGGATTACGTAGAGGCCGACATCGGAAAAGGTTGTGGCTTGATTCGACAGTAGATCAAAACTCTTGTTGACAAGGCGTCGCTGTCTACTCAGATTGAAGTTTTGGTAATTTTGAAACCTTTATTTCACCCCGATTCGTTCCTCACACATGGATTCATGATTTGGATCGCCGGATCTAATTCTATTCTGCTGCGCCATGGGGTATCCGGCGTTCCAACACAAATTAGTATACAAGTTGGCATGAATAGAAATGAGATTGAATAAGATGATAAATGTTGTTCCTGTGACATGTATTTGGTTACCAGTTGAGTTTGGAATTTGGCTTGTGTGTGCTTGTAGGTATGACCCAAGTGTGGGTGGCATTTTGGCCTTGCAAATGGCCTATTTTGCCTATATGGCCAAGGGACACGGGCGTGCGTCTCTGCTATGTGGCTTAAGGTTCACTTCGAAGTGTGCCTGGGCAGGTTACACGGCTGTGGCACACGGGGGTGCCTAGTGGCCGGGTGAACAAGTAAGTAGCTAGCCTAATTTTACACGGCCATGGCACACGGGCGTGTCTGGTGGCTGTGTGGATAAGTCAGTATACATGCTCTGTTTTGGCACGGCCGGGACACATGGGTGTGTCTGGTAGCCGTGGGAGGCACACGGCCTGACCACACAGGCGTGTGACCTCTGTAATTTGGAAAAAGTTTTAAATTTTTGAGTATTTTTGTATATGTTCGGCTTAGTCCTGGCCCTATTCTAAAGCATGTTTGAGGTTTCGTGAACCCACTTGAAGGACGCTTTGATGTGATTGACCTAGCTCTGATATGAAATGTCTGTAAAAGCTTTTGATCTGTTCAATAACGCCTTTAACCCTAAACTGGTGACGGTTATGGGTTAGGGGTGTTACAAAACCCATTTCTTTTCATGTCAGGATTTTACCCGTTGAATTACTGAAAATATTGATGGATACTTAGGAAGTACACACAAAGTGTACAAATCAATAAATCCGTCAATTCATATTCTGAAATACCCATTAGGGCACTTATTCAGAAAGCATACTCTCGAGCCACATATCATACAACAGGATTACCAGTCCAGGATAAATCCTTTTTGTGACAAATACTCTATAGAGCTTAAGGATTACCAGTCCAGGCTAAATCCTTTCCATGACATGCTTAATCTGGATTACCAGTCCAGGCTAAATCCAAACTATAATATATGCTCAACAGAGCTCAATTAGGATTACCAGTCCAGGCTAAATCCTAATTGAAACATTTGCTCGAGAGGCTTATATCAGGATTACCCGTCCGGGCTAAATCCTATCTGTAATGAGGTCAATAGGATTACTCGTCTAAGCTAAATCCCATCAGCAACAAATGCAGGACCTTATTCATTTTGGGAAATCACATATCCATCGATTTTTCATTTTTTCAAACGAAATTTGACATTTATCAGAAAATTGTCGGATATGTGATCAATCTCATGTATTTATGCATTTATGCAATTCATATGTTCACATTCAACTCAAGCATAAAAATAACATTTTTATCATTTATCACTTATCGGGTATTATCATTTATTTCAGGTACTTTCATTTATCGGGCTTGCAACATCCAGGATTTAGGGGTTATGCATTTGGTGCATAACTCAAGTGTTAGTGGGCTTAGTGTATGCTTGGATGTGTTTTAGGGGTTCCTCAAACTCTAGGATAAAAGGGAATGCCTTGGAAAATATTGGATTTTAAGTGTTAATGGGGAGCTAGGCTAAGGAGGCCTTAAGAGAAGTTGTGGGGAATGTATGACACAAAAAAAGTGCCTTTTGAAGGTGCCACTTAGGGTCTTGGTAAGTGACGCCTCAAGCAAAGGGGGAAGGGCTCATGTTCGAGTCGTGTTGGCAGCATGGGAGTGTTGTTTTATTTTGCATGGTGGTGTCAAGAGAGGGGGGAGGAGTTGGACGGCATTTGGACTTCCAAAAGGATGAGATAAGGCTTGCTTTTCTTTTAAAATTCGGCTATAAGGTAAGGGATAAGTGTTGATTAATTCAACTTATTTTGAACGAGTAGCATAGAGGAAAAGTAGGAGAAGAAAGTGGGATTTGATAAGGAAGGATATAGTGGCCGGCCAAGGGACTCTTTGGTTGGTAAAATTCGGTCATGTAGGGGAGGCATAAGTGCCAAATTTTAGTTAGTAAGTGTGTCTATCTTGCTGTCGAAATTTTGAGTAAATTCTCCCTTTTTCTTCTTTTTCATTTGAAATCGAATTCTCCTTTGCCACCATTGCTGAATTCTCCTAAGCCTCCTCTTCTCTTCTTTTCTTACCTATAACTTCAACTCCATACCTATCCTATTTGATAGCCGAATATTTCATCTCCCTTTTGAGAGCCATAGCCGAACCTGGTATTTTCTTTTCCTTCTTTTCTTTGTTGAAATCATAAAGAAACACCATAGCCGAATCTCAAGGTGTCTTATTCTTTTTTCTTTGCCGCAAGTCTCAAAAGCCGAAACTTTGATCTATTTCAATCCATGGCCGATTTCTCTAATCATTAAACCCTCTCCACTGTTGCGTTTTCTCTCTTCACCACTAAGTGCTGAAACCTTTCTCTTTGGGGTCTTGAAGTCGATTCTCTGAGGGTGCTTTAGGAGTGGTAAGCAACGTGTGGTGGTAAGTATTTCTCCCTTAGTAATCGGTTTTGGGTTCTTCTTCATGGGTGTGCCGAAATCAAGAGTTGGCCTTGGTTTCTAAAGGATGGCCGAGTGTACGTAGAGCCATAATATTGTGTTTCTTTTGTGTAGCCAACGGTAATGAGCCTTAAAGAAGATTATAAGGATTCGATTCATCAAGGTAAGCCAAGGTAATATTCGGCCAAGGGCCATTTTCCATGGAATTATGTTTAAAGCCGAATCTAACATGTGGTTTAGTAGGGATTTCGACAACTTCAGGTGCAAGCAAAGGTTTCGGGATTTGGTAAGCTAGGTAAGTGGTTGCTAATATTCAGCCATAAGCCTTTTGGTTATTAAAGTTAGCCGATTCTGACTTTGGTTCTTAGGAGCAAATCGACAGAAGTAAGCTGAGGTTTCGGGATTCAAGATCATTTTGGTAAGGATGTTAAGTTGTGGTTTATTTGATTTAGATCTCGTATATTGATGGTTAACCGATTGATTCTGATTAAGATATCACTAATGGATGCGAATACCAGTCAAGGAGGACAAGGGGTAACCCCTATCCCTAAGTTTAAGAGGAGATCAGTCTCTGTAGTGCGGGATTGGCCACCGGGGTGTGGACCAGCGTCTGAGCAGGAGCGTAGGTAGATTGCTGTAGTTTCGATAAGTGATAGCATTGGTATTGAGGGCATAGTGCTTCAGGTCATAAGGTGTGTGATTAACCCACAAATTTCCCGATTGTATGCTATAATTGCATGTGTTATGAGGATGTGAATAAGTGCAGTGGCAATAATGTAATGGTTACCCTAAAAAGGGGGTATGCCGATAATCAGGTCAGTATCAATCTGAATGTGATGTGGTTATTATTGTGTATATGTGATTGAATACCTGAATAACATGTACATGCATTATGTATCATGGCACTATTTTACTTTGCATGTCCATGGGTGGGATATGAATATGAAAGAAGGACAGGGTGTACTTTATGTACGTGGTTTGTGATTTATTTCACGTGGCTTGATGAGTGGCTCTGTGCCTCATCATGGTTGATATCGGCTATGTGCCATATCGTGGTTGATGAGTGGCTATGTGCCTCCTCGTGGTTTTGATGTTAGCTACGGGCTACATCATGGATTGGCACAGACTGAGGTCGCGTTGTGGATTATTTGCGATTTAGTTCGCGTGGACGGCATTAATTGCCAAATTGGTGTGTAGAGGTTGGAGGGCGATTTAGTAATCCCCTGGTGTATGGTGGCTGGGTACGGGGGTGTGTAGAGGATGGACCCTAGGCTGGGTTGGGTGCATTTTGCATAAACTTATTATCTGATATGTGAATTAATGTGGAAATGGGCCAAGCCCAATATGTGGAATTATGTGGATTAATGCCTTATTATTTGATATGTGGAATCATGTGGCTTAATACGTTGTTATAAGATATGTGGTTTAATGTGGTTGTGGGCTAAGCCCATGTGGGTGGAAATCTGTGGACTAATTACACATTGAGTCTGTTTGACTCACCCAAATTTTTACCAAACATCGCAGGTGATTCATGATGCTTGGACTGGGTTGGAGTGGATACAAAGGTGGCCATGAAGAAGTTATTTTTATGCCATGCAGAAGTTGTTTAATTTGTTTTACGTATTTTATATCTTCAGTATTTTTGATTAAGTATTTATTGTAATAAGGGCCACTTAAAGTATTTAAGTATTTATTTTTAGTATGTTTAAGTTGGATCGACGATTAAACTAATGTTTAGAAATGTTTTATTTTCGGCAACTTACATTCTTAAAATATATATTAAAGTTTTCAATTCAGATATTTTGTAACAATAAAGTTTTTCTTAGAATTTTAAATGTACCATGTTTTACGAACGACAACGAATTTTATGTTTTTACCTATAAGTGAAATCGGTTTTCAAACGTTTTCCGCAGTGGCATTCTAAATTCGGCCGTGGTGTATAGGCCGGGTTTGGGGTGTTACAGTTTGGTAGTAGAGCCAGGTTCAAAACTCGGCTTTGAGGGTTTAGGGCCCAAAAACATTTTTTTAAGATGGGCTTTTCAAAAATATGGATTTTCATGAAATTTTTCCAGGTTATTCTGGCATGGCACCTAAGTCTCCGACCCGAAGTCCACCAGGTAAGTACCTCTGACTACTGAAGTGATTTAGTATATGTGAACTGTATGGGCAATATGGGGTCATAGATTAGTAGATTAGGGCTATTGAACCCTAGGACTAGTCTACTCCAACACAAAATACATAAGACTTAAGAACAACCGAACAAACCTGTGACGTAAGTCGCCGAGTTAGGGTGTGGCAACAGTTGTGCGCATGTCTAGGAGTGGATTCGGTAAGAGCCTGGTATTTAAGCAGTCCTAGTGACTCACCTCCTCTTTACTCGAATCCTACCTGGTGCATAGTAACAGTTCACCCTAACCAAGAGGACTTGTTCATCGGCTAAACCCGATAATTAAAACCCGAAAGGGACTAGCCATACTGTTTTATAAAAACCCTAGTTTTAAAAATCACCAAATTACCTCTTTGAATTGTACACACTAAAGGAGATTTTGAAGAACATTTTTTTTTCCAAAATAGTCCCGATTTACAAAATTACCTAAATACCCCTGGTTGTAAAATTACCTAAATGCCCTTGGTTTATAAAAATTACCATACTACCCTCGACCTTTACTAAAATTTTCTTACTTTAAAAAATACCAAAAGCCCCTATTTTACAAAATAGCAAGATAACCAGATTTGAAAAATTACTAAATTACCCCTGACTTACAAAATTACCAAAATAACCCCGATTTCTGAAATTTCTGCAATACCTCTGATTTGGGAAATTTTTCAAAATACCCACAAGTTTCGAAAATTTCGGAATGCCTTTGATTTATTAAAATATTTGAATTGACCCCGATTTATTACTAAAATACCCCTATAGGACAAATGACGAGATTACCCCTGGGTTGGGAATGGACAAAGATGCCCATAATAGTGTGATGAATGTTGTGGATGAATGAATGTGATTCTCTGCATTAGAATAGAGAACTTGAGCTGAAAACTTGATTGATCGAAAGAACTACTTCTGAAAACTTTTTTGCATAAAATTGTTCGTGGATAAACAGTGGAACCAAAAGTATTAATGCATAAACCTTTTTAATTAGATTAAATCACGACATTAGATATGAGTTCTAGAGGACGTGGTCGTCGTGGACGTGGTAGAGGTAGAATGACAGTATCGAAATCAGTAGGGTCTGGCCATGGGTTAGAAAATGATGTGCCGTCGCCAACGATGGGCGCGGAGGATCAAGATCAGACAGGAGGAGATGACGCAGTATCGCAAGCTATGCTGCGAGTGCTAGAGCGAGTGGCAGGAGCTAGTGTGGGAAATGGAGCTCGGAAGTCAGTATCAGAGAGACTTAGGTAGAATGGAGCCGAGGTTTTTAGAGGAGTATCTGAGGTAGCTCCGAATGTAGCTGAGTATTGGTTGGAGGCAGTCGAAAGGATCATGGATGATTTGGATTGCATGGCTGAGGAAAAGCTAAAAGGTGCTGTTTCGCTGCTTCGAGATGAGGCATATCGATGGTGGCTCACTGTCAGACAAGGTACCCTGGCAGATCGAGTGGATTGGGAGTATTTCAAGGTTAAGTTTGAAGGGAAATATGTTGGAGCTAGTTACTTGGATTCGCAAAGGAAGGCGTTTCTAAATTTGGTACAAGGAAGTAAGTCGGTAGCAGAGTATGAAGCGGAATTTCTGCGGTTAAGTCAGTATGCTAAGGGGATCGTGGCTACTGATTACGAGAGGTGTGTCCGATTCGAAGATAGATTGCGGGATGAGCTGCGGGTGTTGATTGCTCCGCAGAGAGAAAGGGACTTTGCTATTCTATTGGAGAAAGCTCGGATTGCTGAAGAAGTCAAGAGGACTGAGAGACAGAACCGAGATAAGGATAGGAACTGGAATAAAAGGAGTTTTGGACCGTCAGAATCATCTGGAGATTTTCAGAAAAGACCAAGGATTGAGAATTCTGTGCGTGCATCTGTACCAGTTGCTGAGAATCGGAGTCGTCCATATGCTCAGTGTGGGAGAGCTCATGCAGGAGAGTCCTGGGGAAATAGTAAGGAATGTTTCCGGTGTGGATCTAAGGCTCATTTGGTTAGGAATTGTCCTCAAGTGATGGATAGGGCTCGGACATGAGGCCAAGGTTATGTGCAGCCGGGCCGAGGTGGTCAGCAGGTGACGAGGGGTCGTGGTTCGAACCATGGAGGAAATGGATCTGGCCAAGGTCGTGGAGCATCAAGCAGAGGTGCTGAAGGTTCAAATGCGAGACAACCAAGGTTGGTTTAGGCAGTCAGCCGTCGCGAGGAGGGAGATGTGCCAGATGTGGTAACGGGTACGTTCCCTATTTCTGGAATATCCTTTATTACCTTGTTCGTTGTAAAGTCAGCTCATTCTTGTATTGCGAGTGAGGTGTTTGGAACCTTGACTGTGAACTTTGAGATTGTGCATAGGAAATGTGTTGGTTTTATTAAGATCAGAGTGCACAGCAGTAGCGTAGTGTGGTGAGTTAGGATGTACGATTGTTCGTTAGTAAGTAATTTCGAGGACGAAATTATTTTAAGGAGGGTAGAACTGTAACATCCAGGATTTAGAGGTTATGCATTTGGTGCGTAACTCAAGAGTTAGTGGGCTTAGTGTATGCTTGGATGTGTTTTAGGGGTTCCTAAAACTCTAGGATAAAAGGGAATGCCTTGGAAAATATTGGATTTTAAGTGTTAATGGGGAGCTAGGCTAAGGAGGCCTTAAGAGAAGTTGTGGGGGATGTATGACACAAAAAAAAGTGCCTTGGTAAAGTGGGTTGAAGGCGCCACTTAGGGTCTTGGTAAGTGACGCCTCAAGCAAAGGGGGAAGGGCTCATGTTCGAGTCGTGTTGGCAGCATGGGAGTGTTGTTTTATTTTGCATGGTGGCGTCAAGAGAGGGGGGAGAAGTTGGACGGCATTTGGACTTCTAAAAGGATGAGATAAGGCTTGATTTTCTTTTAAAATTCGGCTATAAGGTAAGGGATAAGTGTTGATTAATTCAACTTATTTTGAATGAGTAGCATGGAGGAAAAGTAGGAGAAGAAAGTGGGATTTGATAAGGAAGGATATAGTAGCCGGCCAAGGGACTCTTTGGTTGGTAAAATTCGGTCATGTAGGGGAGGCATAAGTGCCGAATTTTAGTTAGTAAGTGTGTCTATCTTGCTGCCGAAATTTTGAGTGAATTCTCCCTTTTTCTTCTTTTTCATTTGAAACTGAATTCTCCTTTGCCACCATTGCTGAATTCTCCTAAGCCTCCTCTTCTCTTCTTTTCTTTCCTATAACTTCAACTCCATACCTATCCTATTTGATAGCTGAATATTTCATCTCCCTTTTGAGAGCCATAGTCGAACCTGGTATTTTCTTTTCCTTCTTTTCTTTGTTGAAACCATAAAGAAACACCATAGCCGAATCTCAAGGTGTCTTATTCTCTTTTCTTTGCCGCAAGTCTCAAAAGCCGAAACTTTGATCTATTTCAATCCATGGCCGATTTCTCTAATCATTAAACCCTCTCCACTGTTGCGTTTTCTCTCTTCACCACTAAGTGCTGAAACCTTTCTCTTTGGGGTCTTGAAGTCGATTCTCTGAGGGTGCTTTAGGAGTGGTAAGCAATGTGTGGTGGTAAGTATTTCTCCCTTAGTAATCGGTTTTGGGTTCTTCTTCATGGGTGTGCCGAAATCAAGAGTTGGCCTTGGTTTCTAAAGGATGGCCGAGTGTACGTAGAGCCATAATATTGTGTTTCTTTTGTGTAGCCAACGGTAATGAGCCTTAAAGAAGATTATAAGGATTCGATTCATCAAGGTAAGCCAAGGTAATATTCAGCCAAGGGCCATTTTCCATGGAATTATGTTTAAAGCCGAATCTAACATGTGGTTTAGTAGGGATTTCGACAACTTCAGGTGCAAGCAAAGGTTTCGGGATTTGGTAAGCTAGGTAAGTGGTTGCTAATATTCGGCCATAAGCCTTTTGGTTATTAAAGTTAGCCGATTCTGGCTTTGGTTCTTAGGAGCAAATCGACAGAAGTAAGCTGAGGTTTCGGGATTCAAGATCATTTTGGTAAGGATGTTAAGTTGTGGTTTATTTGGTTTAGATCTCGTATATTGATGGTTAACTGATTGATTCTGATTAAGATATCACTAATGGATGCGAATACCAGTCAAGGAGGACAAGGGGTAACCCCTATTCCTAAGTTTAAGAGGAGATCAGTCTCTGCAGTGCGGGATTGGCCACCGGGGTGTGGACCAGCGTCTGAGCAGGAGCGTAGGCAGATAGCTGTAGTTTCGATAAGTGATAGCATCGGTATTGAGGGCATAGTGCTTCAGGTCATAAGGTGTGTGATTAACCCACAAATTTCCCGATTGTATGTTATAATTGCATGTGTTATGAGGATGTGAATAAGTGCAGTGGCAATAATGTAATGGTCACCCTAAAAAGGGGGTATGCCGATAATCAGGTCAGTATCAATCTGAATGTGATGTGGTTATTATGGTGTATAGGTGATTGAATACCTGAATAACATGTACATGCATTATGTATCATGGCACTATTTTATGTTGCATGTGCATGGGTGGGATATGAATATGAAAGAAGGACAGGGTGTACTTTATGTACGTGGTTTGTGATTTATTTCACGTGGCTTGATGAGTGGCTCTGTGCCTCATCGTGGTTGATATCGGCTATGTGCCATATCGTGGTTGATGAGTGGCTATGTGCCTCCTCGTGGTTTTGATGTTAGCTACGGGCTACATCGTGGATTGGCGCAGACTGAGGTCGCGTTGTGGATTATTTGAGATTTAGTTCGCGTGGACGGCATTAATTTCCAAATTGGTCTGTAGAGGTTGGAGGGCGATTTAGTAATGCCCTGGTGTGTGGTGGCTGGGTACGGGGGTGTGTAGAGGATGGACCCTAGGCTGGGTTGGTGTAACATCCCCAAACCCGGCCCATTCACTACGACCGAATCTGGTTATGTTAGTGCGGAAAAGACGGTGGAAAATCTATTTAACTTAGAAAAATTTAGTAAAACTTGCTAACTTTTGAAAAATCCATGTTTATTTAAACTTATGAGTAAAACTTTGTTATTAAAATATACTCATTCTAAAAGTTTAATATATACAAGCCAAATTGAATAAGTAGTTTGGAAAAATATAATCATCTTCACATAGTGTTTCAAATTCATCAAACCATAATAAATACTAATAAAATAATAACTAAAATAAATAAGAGTCAAAAGGCCTTTACTACATATTCTATTTAAAACAAAATACTTAAAGTAAGCCTAAAACATTTAAACTCTTCTTTCTGCATGGGCCACCATGTGTCCTCTCCGAACCCGATCCAACTACGCGTCACCTGAAATGGTTAATGAAAAGAGTGAGTCCACTGACTCAGTGCATAACCACAACACATATTTCCATCCGTATGGGCTTGGCCCATACCCACACAGCCATCGAAACAAATCATGCAAGAATGTATCTCAGCCCAACCTACTATCCAACCGTGACACCAACCTTAGCAGACTCCCTGCCTAAGGCCGTGGCTAACCCACCACAGATCACATCATGATCCATAAATCTTACCTCGACAATCTCGCTGCTCGAGGCCGTGGCTGAGCCACCGATCAACCAAAGTGATCCAAATATCGTAATCTGTCTACGGGGATGCACATAGCAATCAACCGCCGAGATGGGCACCTAGCCAACATCTCCCTTGAGGTAGCACTTAGCTAACCCTCAAGCGCTAATGTAGCCGGAGCTATCATTAGACCACGTACAACTTGTGTACACTTTCTCCTTCTTCAATCCAATCCCATGCCCAGGTGTCAATAAATCATGAAAGAATATCATATAAAGTGAGTATTTATTATTGATCAATACCACATCAAACATATATAAAATATATAAATATCACAACCAATCTTACCATCATCGGTTCACATCACTTAAGCCATTATAATCGGCTTCCACACATAACACATATGTTTAATAGCTAGCAGGCAAATCGAGAAATAGTGCGATGGTTACGCACCTAAATGATACCAAAACCCGAAACGCTACTTCTGCTTCTGCACCCGCAGACTAACGGACTTACGAAAGGTTCCCAGCGATAGGCTCTTCTCCCCTACAATCGGCCTTGGCATAAAAACAATGAACACTTAGGCCATTCGGCCAAGACAAAAACTATAGCACAAAGAAAACTAACACACCCTTACCTTGCTAACCACTACCCTTTGCTCTAACAAGAATCCACCACCACCAGGAAGTTCGGCTCAGGGACTTGCAACAAAAGTGGAGTAAGAGAATAAATGGTGATTCGGCAATGACTCTAAAATGGTGTTGAGATATTCGGCAATGGCAGGCTTTTAAGGGTGATTTCGGTTTGAAGCAAGGTCAAAGAAAAGGGGTGAAGGGAGAGGGGAAAATGGATAAGCCAACTTCCGGCTTTGGCTACAACAAAATGAAAGGAAAAGAAAGGGTGTTCTTGACTTATTTTCGGCAAGAGACTAAGGGAAAATAAAATAGAAGAAGCAAGAGCTTTTAGTGAGGGAGAAAGCAAATGATGAATGAACAATGAGCACCTCCCCCCTATTTATACTATTCGGCCAAGCTCCAAGCTCCCAAAAAAAATCCTAAAATCTCTCCTAAAACACCTCCCTTCCATCCATTCAAAATAATTTGAATGGGTCAAACTTACCTAGCCAAATTTAAAAAGAGAAGACCAAGTCTTCCTCCACCTTTCAAGCCTCCCAAAACCGTCCAATACCCCTCCTCCATGACGCCAAAACAAACAACCCACAATGCCATCCTTGCAACTCGAACACTGGCCCCCTTCCCCTTCAAGTGGCGTCACCTTCCAAGCTCTAGAGTGGTGCCTCCTTGCCACTCTGCCACACCAATCTTTGTGCCAAAACTCCACCAAAAATTCTCTTAAGGCCCTCTCCATCCAAACTCCCCCTTTTAGCCCCTAAAACTAAAAATTTACCAAAGCAACCTACCACCACCTAGGGTTCTCAGGACCCCTAAAACTTACCCAAACACACACTGAAGTGTGCCAACACCCGAGCTAAGCACCAAAAATCTAACCCCTAAAACCAGGGTGTTACAATTCTACCCTCCTTAAAATAATTTCGTCCCCGAAATTACTTAGCTAACGAACATCTGTACAACCTATCTTACCACCTTCGCTTATGCTGCGCAACTCTGATTAACAAGTTTTATGCATTAGAAATTCTTGTTTCACTGTTTTATCCACGAGCAATTTTATGCAATGAAGTTTCCGAGAGTAGTTCTTTCGAGCAATCAAGTTCCACTTCCTACCCAGGGGTATTTCCGTCATTTTCCTATCGGGGTATATCGGTAATAACCAAAGCGATTCAAAAACTTTAATAAGTCAGGATCTTTTTGAAATTCCAAAAAAATTGAAGAGTATTTTTGAAAATTTCGCAAATTAAAGATATAGCAGGATTTTAAAAACCAGGGGTATTTTGGTAATTTTTTGTCAACAGGGTAATTTTGTAAATTTCCAAAGTCGGAGTATTTTTTTGCCATACAGAAAATTGGGTACTTTTGCAAAATAAGAAAATTTTATTAAACTTGGGGTTAAACCGAAAATTTTGAAAGTCAGGGGCATTTTAGTAATTTTTAACACAGGGGTATTTTCGTAAATTTTCACAAACCAATAAATATTTGATAACTTGAGATTTTGGTATTTTGTAAAGTAAAAATCATTTAAACAAAAGTTGAGGGTAATACGGTAATTTTACAACACAAGGGCATTTTTGTAATTTTGCCACTAGGGCATTTTGGGAAAGTTTGTAAATCGGCAAACATCTTTCAAAATCGAATTTAGGGTTTCACTAACCAAAGGGGTAAATTCGAAAAAAAAATTAAAGGTTTTAAAGAAAACAGCAAGGCTAATTCCCTTTCGGGTTTTAATAACCGGTTTAGCCTATGAACAAGTCCTCTTGGTTAAGGTGAACCGTAGCTACGCACCAGGTAGGATTCCTGCGAAGAGGAGGTGAGTCACGAGGACTGCTTAAGTACCAGGCTCTTCCGGATCCAATCCTAGACATGCGCACCAAGGTTACCACACCTTAACTCGGCGACTTACTTCACAGGTTTGTTTAAGAACTTTAAGTTTTATGCAATGTTTGAGTAGTCTAATCCTAGGGTCCAACAGATCCTAGTATTCTATTCTACGAGCCCAAACTAAGCCCATAATAAATCACACAACAAAACACTTTAAAAGCCTGAAGCACTTACCTGGTGGACTTCGGGTCGGAGGTACAGGTGCCATGCCAGAATACCCTGAAAACCTTCTTATAAAAGCTCACATTTCAAAAAACCCATTTTGAAAATGTTTTTGGGCCCAAAACCCTCAAAGCCGAGTTTTGAACCGGGCTCTGATACCAAACTGTAACATCCCCAAATCCGACCCATTCACTACAACCGAATCTGGTTATGTTAGTGCGGAAAAGACGGTGGAAAATCTATTTAACTTAGAAAAATTTAGTAAAACTTGCTAACTTTTGAAAAATCCATGTTTATTTAAACTTATGAGTAAAACTTTGTTATTAAAATATACTCATTCTAAAAGTTTAATATATACAAGCCAAATTGAATAAGTAGGTTGGAAAAATATAATCATCTTCACATAGTGTTTCAAATTCATCAAACCATAATAAATACTAATAAAATAATAACTAAAATAAATAAGAGTCAAAAGGCCTTTATTACATATTCTATTTAAAACAAAATACTTAAAGTAAGCCTAAAACGTTTAAACTCTTCTTTCTGCATGGGCCACCATGTGTCCTCTCCGAACCCGATCCAACTACGCGTCACCTGAAATGGTTAATGAAAAGAGTGAGTCCACTGACTCAGTGCATAACCACAACACATATTTCCATCCGTATGGGCTTGGCCCATACCCACACAGCCATCGAAACAAATCATGCAAGAATGCATCTCAGCCCAACCTACTATCCAACCGTGACACCAACCTTAGCAGACTCCCTGCCTAAGGCCGTGGCTAACCCACCACTGATCACATCGTGATCTATAAATCCTACCTCGGCAATCTCGCTGCTTGAGGCCGTGGCTGAGCCACCGATCAACCAAAGTGATCCAAATATCGTAATCTGTCTACGGGGATGCACATAGCAATCAACCGCCGAGATGGGCACCTAGCCAACATCTCCCTTGAGGTAGCACTTAGCTAACCCTCAAGCGCTAATGTAGCCGGAGCTATCATTAGACCACGTACAACTTGTGTACACTTTCTCCTTCTTCAATCCAATCCCATGCCCAGGTGTCAATAAATCATGAAAGAATATCATATAAAGTGAGTATTTATTATTGATCAATACCACATCAAACATATATAAATATATAAATATCACAACCAATCTTACCATCATCGGTTCACATCACTTAAGCCATTATAATCGGCTTCCACACATAACACATATGTTTAATAGCTAGCAGGCAAATCGAGAAATAGTGCGATGGTTACGCACCTAAATGATACCAAAACCCGAAACGCTACTTCTACTTCTGCACCCGCAGACTAACGGACTTACGAAAGGTTCCCAGCGATAGGCTCTTCTCCCCTACAATCGGCCTTGGCATAAAAACAATGAACACTTAGGCCATTCGGCTAAGACAAAAACTATAGCACAAAGAAAACTAACACACCCTTACCTTGCTAACCACTACCCTTTGCTCTAACAAGAATCCACCACCACCAGGAAGTTCGGCTCAGGGACTTGCAACAAAAGTGGAGTAAGAGAATAAATGGTGATTCGGCAATGACTCTAAAATGGTGTTGAGATATTCAGCAATGGCACGCTTTTAAGGTGATTTCGGTTTGAAGCAAGGTCAAAGAAAAGGGGTGAAGGGAGAGGGGAAAATGGATAAGCCAACTTCCGGCTTTGGCTACAACAAAATGAAAGGAAAAGAAAGGGTGTTCTTGACTTATTTTCGGCAAGAGACTAAGGGAAAATAAAATAGAAGAAGCAAGAACTTTTAGTGAGGGAGAAAGCAAATGGTGAATGAACAATGAGCACCTCCCCCCTATTTATACTATTCGGCCAAGCTCCAAGCTCCCAAAAAAAATCCTAAAATCTCTCCTAAAACACCTCCCTTCCATCCATTCAAAATAATTTGAATGGGTCAAACTTACCTAGCCAAATTTAAAAAGAGAAGACCAAGTCTTCCTCCACCTTTCAAGCCTCCCAAAACCGTCCAATACCCCTCCTCCATGACGCTAAAAAAAACAACCCACAATGCCATCCTTGCAACTCGAACACTGGCCCCCTTCCCCTTCAAGTGGCGTCACCTTCCAAGCTCTAGAGTGGTGCCTCCTTGCCACTCTGCCACACCAATCTTTGTGCCAAAACTCCACCAAAAATTCTCTTAAGGCCCTCTCCATCCAAACTCCCCCTTTTAGCCCCTAAAACTAAAAATTTACCAAAGCAACCTACCACCACCTAGGGTTCTCAGGACCCCTAAAACTTACCCAAACACACACTGAAGTGTGCCAACACCCGAGCTAAGCACCAAAAATCTAACCCCTAAAACCAGGGTGTTACAATTCTACCCTCCTTAAAATAATTTCGTCCCCGAAATTACTTAGCTAACGAACATCTGTACAACCTATCTTACCACCTTCGCTTATGCTGCGCAACTCTGATTAACAAGTTTTATGCATTAGAAATTCTTGTTTCACTGTTTTATCCACGAGCAATTTTATGCAATGAAGTTTCCGAGAGTAGTTCTTTCGAGCAATCAAGTTCCACTTCCTACCCAGGGGTATTTCCGTCATTTTCCTATCGGGGTATATCGGTAATAACCAAAGCGATTCAAAAACTTTAATAAGTCAGGATCTTTTGAAATTCCAAAAAAATTGAAGAGTATTTTTGAAAATTTCGCAAATTAAAGATATAGCAGGATTTTAAAAACCAGGGGTATTTTGGTAATTTTTTGTCAACAGGGTAATTTTGTAAATTTCCAAAGTCGGAGTATTTTTTTGCCATACAGAAAATTGGGTACTTTTGCAAAATAAGAAAATTTTATTAAACTTGGGGTTAAACCGAAAATTTTGAAAGTCAGGGGCATTTTAGTAATTTTTAACACAGGGGTATTTTCATAAATTTTCACAAACCAAAATATCTTAATATTTGATAACTTGAGATTTTGGTATTTTGTAAAGTAAAAATCATTTAAACAAAAGTTGAGGGTAATACGGTAATTTTACAACACAAGGGCATTTTTGTAATTTTGCCACTAGGGCATTTTGGGAAAGTTTGTAAATCGGCAAACATCTTTCAAAATCGAATTTAGGGTTTCACTAACCAAAGGGGTAAATTCGAAAAAAAAATTAAAGGTTTTAAAGAAAACAGCAAGGCTAATTCCCTTTCGGGTTTTAATAACCGGTTTAGCCTATGAACAAGTCCTCTTGGTTAAGGTGAACCGTAGCTACGCACCAGGTAGGATTCCTGCGAAGAGGAGGTGAGTCACGAGGACTGCTTAAGTACCAGGCTCTTCCGGATCCAATCCTAGACATGCGCACCAAGGTTACCACACCTTAACTCGGCGACTTACTTCACAGGTTTGTTTAAGAACTTTAAGTTTTATGCAAATGTTTGAGTAGTCTAATCCTAGGGTCCAACAGATCCTAGTATTCTATTCTACGAGCCCAAACTAAGCCCATAATAAATCACACAACAAAACACTTTAAAAGCCTGAAGCACTTACCTGGTGGACTTCGGGTCGGAGGTACAGGTGCCATGCCAGAATACCCTGAAAACCTTCTTATAAAAGCTCACATTTCAAAAAACCCATTTTGAAAATGTTTTTGGGCCCAAAACCCTCAAAGCCGAGTTTTGAACCGGGCTCTGATACCAAACTGTAACATCCCCAAACCCGGCCCATTCACTACAACCGAATCTGGTTATGTTAGTGCGGAAAAGACGGTGGAAAATCTATTTAACTTAGAAAAATTTAGTAAAACTTGCTAACTTTGAAAAATCCATGTTTATTTAAACTTATGAGTAAAACTTTGTTATTAAAATATACTCATTCTAAAAGTTTAATATATACAAGCCAAATTGAATAAGTAGGTTGGAAAAATATAATCATCTTCACATAGTGTTTCAAATTCATCAAACCATAATAAATACTAATAAAATAATAACTAAAATAAATAAGAGTCAAAAGGCCTTTATTACATATTCTATTTAAAACAAAATACTTAAAGTAAGCCTAAAACGTTTAAACTCTTCTTTCTGCATGGGCCACCATGTGTCCTCTCCGAACCCGATCCAACTACGCGTCACCTGAAATGGTTAATGAAAAGAGTGAGTCCACTGACTCAGTGCATAACCACAACACATATTTCCATCCGTATGGGCTTGGCCCATACCCACACAGCCATCGAAACAAATCATGCAAGAATGCATCTCAGCCCAACCTACTATCCAACCGTGACACCAACCTTAGCAGACTCCCTGCCTAAGGCCGTGGCTAACCCACCACTGATCACATCGTGATCTATAAATCCTACCTCGGCAATCTCGCTGCTCGAGGCCGTGGCTGAGCCACCGATCAACCAAAGTGATCCAAATATCGTAATCTGTCTACGGGGATGCACATAGCAATCAACCGCCGAGATGGGCACCTAGCCAACATCTCCCTTGAGGTAGCACTTAGCTAACCCTCAAGCGCTAATGTAGCCGGAGCTATCATTAGACCACGTACAACTTGTGTACACTTTCTCCTTCTTCAATCCAATCCCATGCCCAGGTGTCAATAAATCATGAAAGAATATCATATAAAGTGAGTATTTATTATTGATCAATACCACATCAAACATATATAAAATATATAAATATCACAACCAATCTTACCATCATCGGTTCACATCACTTAAGCCATTATAATCGGCTTCCACACATAACACATATGTTTAATAGCTAGCAGGCAAATCGAGAAATAGTGCGATGGTTACGCACCTAAATGATACCAAAACCCGAAACGCTACTTCTACTTCTGCACCCGCAGACTAACGGACTTACGAAAGGTTCCCAGCGATAGGCTCTTCTCCCCTACAATCGGCCTTGGCATAAAAACAATGAACACTTAGGCCATTCGGCTAAGACAAAAACTATAGCACAAAGAAAACTAACACACCCTTACCTTGCTAACCACTACCCTTTGCTCTAACAAGAATCCACCACCACCAGGAAGTTCGGCTCAGGGACTTGCAACAAAAGTGGAGTAAGAGAATAAATGGTGATTCGGCAATGACTCTAAAATGGTGTTGAGATATTCAGCAATGGCACGCTTTTAAGGTGATTTCGGTTTGAAGCAAGGTCAAAGAAAAGGGGTGAAGGGAGAGGGAAAATGGATAAGCCAACTTCCGGCTTTGGCTACAACAAAATGAAAGGAAAGAAAGGGTGTTCTTGACTTATTTTCGGCAAGAGACTAAGGGAAAATAAAATAGAAGAAGCAAGAACTTTTAGTGAGGGAGAAAGCAAATGGTGAATGAACAATGAGCACCTCCCCCCTATTTATACTATTCGGCCAAGCTCCAAGCTCCCAAAAAAAATCCTAAAATCTCTCCTAAAACACCTCCCTTCCATCCATTCAAAATAATTTGAATGGGTCAAACTTACCTAGCCAAATTTAAAAAGAGAAGACCAAGTCTTCCTCCACCTTTCAAGCCTCCCAAAACCGTCCAATACCCCTCCTCCATGACGCTAAAAAAAACAACCCACAATGCCATCCTTGCAACTCGAACACTGGCCCCCTTCCCCTTCAAGTGGCGTCACCTTCCAAGCTCTAGAGTGGTGCCTCCTTGCCACTCTGCCACACCAATCTTTGTGCCAAAACTCCACCAAAAATTCTCTTAAGGCCCTCTCCATCCAAACTCCCCCTTTTAGCCCCTAAAACTAAAAATTTACCAAAGCAACCTACCACCACCTAGGGTTCTCAGGACCCCTAAAACTTACCCAAACACACACTGAAGTGTGCCAACACCCGAGCTAAGCACCAAAAATCTAACCCCTAAAACCAGGGTGTTACAGTTGGATGCATTTTGCATAAACTTATTATTTGATATGGGAATTAATGTGGAAATGGGCGAAGCCCAATATGTGGAATTATGTGGATTAATGCCTTATTATTTGATATGTGGAATCATGTGGCTTAATACGTTGTTATAAGATATGTGGTTTAATGTGGTTGTGGGCTAAGCCCATGTGGGTGGAAATCTGTGGACTAATTACACACTGAGTCTGTTTGACGCACCCAAATTTTTACCAAACATCGCAGGTGATTCATGATGCTTGGACTGGGTTGAAGTGGATACAAAGGTGGCCATGCAGAAGTTATTTTTATGCCATGCAGAAGTTGTTTAATTTGTTTTACGTATTTTATATCTTCAGTATTTTTGATTAAGTATTTATTGTAATAAGGGCCACTTAAAGTATTTAAGTATTTATTTTTAGTATGTTTAAGTTGGATCGACGATTAAACTAATGTTTAGAAATGTTTTATTTTCGGCAACTTACATTCTTAAAATATATATTAAAGTTTTCAATTCAGATATTTTGTAACAATAAAGTTTTACTTAGAATTTTAAATGTACCATGTTTTACGAACGACAACGAATTTTATGTTTTTACCTATAAGTGAAATCGGTTTTCAAACGTTTTTCGCAGTGGCATTCTAAATTCGGTCGTGGTGTATGGGCCGAGTTTGGGGTGTTACAGGGCTTTAACGAATATGTGATCATTTCACATATTTATGGCATCCATACAATTTACATACACAACATTCAATTCAAACATATAAATATATACAATTTAGTTATACGAACTTACCTGGCTAAATTGCAGAAATACCAAGATTTAGGGGCATTTTGGTAATTTTTCATTTTCCCTATTTTTCACCCGATCTTGATCTAAATTAATAATTTCATTCAATTTATTAATTTAGACAATAAAAAATTCATTTCCCTCAATTTGATAATTTTTTGACATTTTTACAAAATTGCCCCTAAAGTTTTACTTTTATTCAATTTAGTCCCTGAGCCTAAAACATACAAATTAGCCATTTTTAATATAAACTCATGCTAGATGAATATTCATATATTTTCCTCCTCTCCATTCCACATCCTTAATGTATATAACATGCTTATAAGTAACATTAGCTATAATTCCACTATTTACTTAAATGTTCATTCAAAGCTGTCCACTTGAGTCATAGTCACTAAATTATTTATATCTTGAGCTACAGAATTCCAAATTAAGATATGCTTGATGTTTTTGAAACTAGACTCAAATATCTATCTACCATAAAAATTTTAGAATTTCTAATTTATCCAATAAGTACAGTAAAATCTTCAAATTTATCTTTGTTCTGCTGTTTGACAGCTTTGACCTTTCTTTACTAAAAATTAATTATCTCTTAGTACGGGATTTGGATGATGTTTCTGTTTGTTTCTCTTGAAAATAGACTCATTAAGAATTTAAACCCCAAGTATTTTTATACAATTTTTAATGATTTTCCAAAGTCAGAATAGGGGAACCCGAAATCATTCTGACCTTGTCTCACAAAATTTATTATATCTCATAATTCACAATTCCATTGCTTATACTGTTTCTTCTATGAAAAACTAGACTCAATAAAATTTAATTTAATATTTTATTCAACCTCTAATTCAATTTCCACAATTTTTGACGATTTTTCAAAGTTAAACTACTACTGCTGTCCAAAATTGTTTTAAGACAAAATGTTGATTACCAAGTTTATAACACCCTTATTCCCTTTCTCTATAATATTTCCCATCACTTTCTCTTATTTCCCTTCACTAAAATATCAAGAACATAGAACCTTATATAAGAAAGCTTTACTATAACATCATTTCCATACTTTTTCAATAATAGCAAACTAAAATATATTGAAATCTTGATGTTCTTACCTTGTCTTATTGATTTCAACCTTTAACTTTATTTTCTCTCTCCTCCAACTTTTATTTCTTGAATCTAATTTGATATTCTAGCTCCCCATAGTCTCTTTAATATTTTTCTCTCTTGGTAGCTATGGAAATTCTTTTGATTTCTAAGTGAAAATGGTGAATTTTTGGTAAAAGGACCAAATTGTAAAGAAAAGAAAGTTTCTTTCTTTCTTTTCTCTCCATACGTTGGAATGCATGGGAAGAACAAGATGATTCTTCATCTTTCTTTCCTTATATATACCAAATAAAATAATAATAAAATAATAAAATATTATTTAAAAATCAAATCAAAATATTTATAAACTAATATTTATTTATTTAATTAATCTAAAATATCTCCAACATCATCATTACCTTCTAGATTTCTCTCTCTTTCTAATTGACCATTTTGCCCTTTATGATCTTTTAAAATTCCATCATTGAGTCATCACTTAATTTAGTAAAATTGCGATTTAGTCCCTTCTAATTCTTCACCTATTCAATTTGGTCCTAATTCATCCATTTTCCTTCATTTCTAGATCATTCCAGCCTTAAAATATTTACACTATTGGTCCTTCAACTTTTTCATATTTACACTTTAACCCCTCAAGTTTTGAGTATTTACTCTTAGGTAACAAAACTTTTCTCACTTTTATAATTTAGTCCTTTCTCGAATTAATATATCATAATATACTTCCCAATGTTGTCATAACTCAAAATTTCCCTTTTTGTCACTTTATTTCCTTATTTTACTATATCAAAGATAATATCTTACTATAGAAATTTTCGTGGTATTACAATCATTCCCAATTTACTTACAAGAAAATCAAAGCTTGTCTTGGAAAGCCCTTTGGTGAGTATGTCAGTAATGTGTTGTTTTGAAGGAACAAATAGCATGCACACTTGGCCTTCTTCAATCTTCTCATTGATAAAGTCTCTAACAATCTCAACATGTTTAGTTCTGTCATATTGGACTGGATTGTGAGCAATGCTAATGGCAACTTTGCTATCACAATACAACTTCATTGGTGAAGTTATTGGTTTCCTCAGCTCTTCCATAATTCTTTTTAACCACATCATTTCACAAATTCCTTTATCCATTGATCTAAACTCAGCCTTTGTATTACTTCTTTCTACAACACATTGTTTTTTTCTTTGCCAAGTCATAAGGTTTCCCTAAACAAATGTACAATACCCTGATATAGATCTTCTATCTGTTGCTGAGCCTACTGATAACTCTTGAAAAGAGTTATATTTCATGCATTTAGAACTAGTTAATTTCTTGTACTTAGGTACATTTAGTTGCATTTTAGGACATTTCATTAGTATTTTTATCATTGCATTAGGAGCTTGGATTGTGTTTAAATGCTAGGTACTTTTAATTGCATTTGGAAGGGTTGTGTTTGGTGGTTTGGCAGGTGTAGGATGTGGAGAAAGAAATAAAGGAACGAAGGTTTACTGGGGTAAAAAGTTGGATAGTTTGCCACCTTGTATGCTGTGGCAATTCTAGGAAGATAATCGAGTCAAAATTCAACGCATACCAGTCTCAGCCCAACTCTACTTGAACCAGAAAAATCTGCCTAAAAAAGAGGAGAAGATATCATGGGCTGTTGGATTTACCCTAGAAGAAAAACTTATAAAAAGCCAAAAGAGGAGGGAGAGATCTGTAGGCAAAAATAGAGGGTAGCGGCTGAGTAGAGACGTAAAGAGGAAACCGAAGGCAGTCCCTCTCAGCCACTACAGGACACTATGCTACTGTATTGTGGATTAGTTTGGCGAAAGCCATTTTCCCAAAGTTCTTCCATTATTTCTTAATCTGTTCTCCCGTGAATTGATTTGATTGAAACGATGTTGGATGATATTGTGGTTTTGAATTTTACTTGCCAACCCATGAACTAAATCTCATAGGATTGGGATTACATGATGAAACCTTTATTTTTTTTAATGGTTGAAGCATAAATCTGAATTAATTTACTGTTTTATTCAATTGTTTTTATTTCTAAATTGTATGCGTGCAATCCCTAGACATAGATGATTATTCAACATGCCCATAAACTAATCTAATTCTGAAAAGGTTGGATTATTTGGACTAAAATTGAATGATATGAGCAAGTACTCTATCGATACTTGTAGTAGACTCTAGACATAGAGTAGCGTTCATATGGAAAGAAAACAAAACAATGCAGGATACCACGCTAAAGGCTTATAGACATATATCGCTTGAGGCAAGGTAACTTGAGGTTTTGCTTTCGAAAGAAGCAGACCACTTTAGAACTCTTCTGCGCAGTAGGTTGAGTATGATTTTGTTGAGGCATTATTCATTCGCATATTATTCACGTAATTATTCTTGCAATTGCCATTGCATATTTACTCTTACTTTGCCTGAGCATTTTCTACTATTAGGCAGTACACATTTAGCACACGTTATTATCCCTCTAAAATACCACTGCATACTTATCTTTGTTTGCCATAGCAGTAATCATAATTCGTTATAATAACGTGATCACTTTTATACCTAATACGATCCTTGTGAAGACGATCTTACTTATCACTTTATTACTTGATCTGACATGTATACTTGCACAATTTGCATATCATATTCACACGCGACACCTACCTAGTCCACATTTGTATAAGCTTCAATTCCTCTTTGCCTGGATTTACTTAAGAATAAGCCCTTGCCAGGTGAACTCTTCAAGTATCTCAAAATTTGAAACACTGCTTCTTCATGTTCCTCCATTGGGGAGTGCATAAATTGACTCATTAAGCTTACTGCAAAAGCTATGTCTAGCCTTGTATGTGATAAGTAGATTAACTTACCAACTAATTTTTGGTACTGCCCTTTATCAACTGATCTTCCTTCTTTATTTCTAAATTTTACATTTGGACCAAACGGTGTGTTAGCTGGGCAGCAACCACTCATCCCATTCTCCTTTAAAAGATCAATTAGATATTTTTTTGAGAGACCACAAGACCCAATTCTTTGATCTCAAACTCAAATGCTAGATGCTTATTGGGACGTCTTATTTCATCCACATCATCTCCTGTAAGAATGATATCATCGACATAAACTATAATAATTGTTATTTTACCTCTTTGTGAGTGTCAATAGAACATTGTGTGATCAACTTGCCCTTGTGAGTAACCTTATTTTTTTAACAACCTGAGTGAACAGTTCAAACTAAGCTCGAGGAGGATGTTTTAGACCATACAAAGATTTCCTAAGCTTACAGACTTGAGTTCCAAATTTTTCTTCAAAACTTGGAGGAGGATCCATGCAAACTTCTTATTCAAGTTTCCCATTTAGGAAAGTATTCTTCACATCTAGCTGATGTAAAAACCAATCAAGATTAACAACAATGGATAAAAGAACTCTAACAAAATTTAACTTAGTTACTGGAGCAAATGTCTCAAGATAGTCTATACCATATGTTTGAGTGTACCCTTTAGCCACCAGCCGAGCTTTGTATCTATCTAAAGATCCATCTGATCTGGATTTGGTTGTGAACACCCATTTGTAGCCCACTTTTTTTTTTCCTACAGGTAATTCCACCGTTTCCCATGCAACTATTTTTTCAAGAGCATGCGTCTCTTCTAAAATACCATGCAACTATTTCTTTCACATTTTTTGGTATTTCCACAGTATCGAGACATGAAACAAAGGCTGAGAATGTCGAAGACAAAACTTTATAGAACACAAATTTAGACATGATATATTTGACAACATTTCTAACACCTTTTTTTTAGCAATTGGAATATCTAGATCAAAAAATTCACTGGTCAGATTACGAGTTATTCCTGGACTTTTGACAAGTTCCTGCGGGTCAGATTCTTGGTGATGAATCTTGTAACACCCCTAACCCATATCCGTTGCCGGATTAGGGTTAAGAGGCATTACCAATCCATACGTAGTTATAAAGAGACAAACATTACTATCTGACATATTTTCATCCTATGCATAAATATTTATAAGAGGAAATGCCGAATCACAAAGTTGGTTATAACTATCTCACATATTTTCATCCTATAGCCGAATTTATAAGTACAATATTATAATAGCTTTCAAACCAATTCATGTTACAAATTATACTTCACCAAAAATAAGTCATTAACCAAATATAGACATATATCCATAACACAAATCATACATACCATATAATAAACGTATCATAACAAACTCTTATCATGTCCAAGTATGACCAAACAACCTTTAATACCAAATCACATATAATACCTTAACCTAACACAAAAACCAAATTCACATATTCATTTATCTATGCATAACCATAACTGAATTAACCACATATACATCCAAGATCATTAACCATTTCCAGAGCATATATCAAATATAATTTGACTAAAATTTCATATACACACATAACATATTAGCCATTTTCACATGGCTTAATATATACATACTTCAAAATTGACCAAACACAACCTAGCTTATACATGCCATATATTAATTGTAAACTTATAAAATACCAAAAACAGTCGATAGTGTGATAGACTTTGCTGACGATGCCCGAGCTCATAACTTTATCCAAAATCTATAAAACAGAAACAAACATACACACACAGAATAAACTTTTATAGCTTAGTAAGTCATAAGAAAATAAACAACTTAATTTAACTAAACAAAATTATAATAATATAACCACATTTGATCTTAAGCTTTAAGTTTCATATATATAATCATGTACTTTATAGATGAAAATAATGTTAGCCGAATATACATATGTCTAAACTAAATCTTTATACACTTTTAAAATCATATTATCAATGCATAAAGCCAAATATTTAAACACTGGTCTACTTATACTCATTAATAAAGCCTTAATATCACATAATTACACTTAACTGGTGACCGAATATACTTCACAATTACTTACAATTTCAAACTAACATCATACATATGTTTTGTATCACATATCAAATAAACAACTTACCTTATTTTCAAATAAGTAATCAACTATCGCGTACCTGGCTACTTAGCTTGATTTATACATTCGAACCCAACTTATCTTTTCCCGTTGAACCATTCGGAATTGGGTAGGATACTCGGATTATCACACATATCGTACAATGCCAACGTTCCAAATATGGTCTTACATGTAATCACATATCGATGCCACTGTCCCAGACAGGGTTTTACTCGCACACATATATCGGAATCACATATCGATGCCAACGTATTAAACATGGTCTTACTCGCACATCATATATCAGAATCCTATGTCATGACATATGTATCCTAACTATTCCTAAGGTTCATACGGGGTTTTCGGAAGTCGTAACTCAGTCGAAACGAATTCATAAACTTAGCTGCCAAGCTTGTACACATTCGGCTAATACATGTATTTATTCACATATTCATTTCAGCACATATAGTTCACATTTAATTAAAACTAACAACGTCTGTTTGCTTATAAACTTACCTCGAACGATGAAAAATGAAACGGGACGACTAGTCTTCAACTTTAGTTTTCCCCCGATCCAAATCCAATTTTCTCTTTTCTTGATCTAAATTAATATAAATGAAACTTATTTAATCAAATATTCAATAAAATTCATCCAAAAACACATAAATGGGCAAACTACAATTTTTCCCAGACATTTCGCATTTTTCACAATTTAGTCCCTATTTCACAAAACACAAAATATTCAAAATTTGAATAGACCCATGTTAGGCCAAATTTTACCCATGTTCATACAAGTCCATATATTTCATTTATTTCACATTTTAGTCTATCAGTTTATTATTTTTGCAATTTAGTCCTAATTACTCAAAATCATCAAAAATTCCAATACAAAACATGTTAATCTATCACATATATTTTATTTTCTACCATCAAACAACAAAAATCACAAGCTTTCAACAATATCATAATTCAAAATATTCACCAAAATAAAAAATTCAAACATGGGTCTTGTAGATAACTTAGCAACGATCTCAAAAACGTAAAAATTATCAAAAACCGAGCTAGAACTCACCTTGAATCAAGCTTCAAAAGTACCGAACCCTAATCTTCTTTATTTCTTTTTCTTTTCTTTTTGTTTCGGTCATAAGAAAAAGGAAGAACATGGCTTTAATTATTTTATGTTTTATGATATATTAACATATTATGGATTTTACATTTTTAACCTTTACTAATTAATATGAAAACTATAAAATATAAGTCTAATGCCATCCATTCATATATTCAATGGCATATTTGCAACATAAAACCTCCATATTAAAAGAACAACCACTATTCGGCCCTTCTAAAACGAACCACTAAATTTTCATTTTACGCGATTTAGTCATTTTATTTAATTGGACACTCAAACGACGAAATTAAAGCACGAAAATTTCACACAAATAAATTCACACATAATAAACACAGAATATAATTTTAAAATATATTTTTTTCTAACTCGGATTCGTGGTCCCAAAACCACCGTTCCGAATAAGGTCTAAATCGAGCTGTTATAACTCTCTCCCTCTTAGGGATTTTCGTCCCCGAAAATCTTACCGGTGAATAGGTTCGGATATCGCTTTCTCATTGCATCCCGTGGCTCCCAAGTTGCTTCCTCAACTCTGTGTTTATGCCACAATACCTTAACTAACGGAATTTTCTTATTTCATAATTCTTTAACCTCGCGAGCCAGAATGCGAATCGGTTCTTCTTCATATGTCATATCGGGCTTAATCTCAATCTCTGACGGACTAATTACATGTGAGGGATTAGATCGATATCTACGAAGCATCGAAACATGGAATACATTATGGATCTTTTCTAGCTCAGGTGGCAACAGTAGTCTATAAGCAACCGGCCCGATACGCTCTATAATCTCATACGGCCCAATAAATCTCGGACTCAATTTGCCTTTACGACCGAATCTGAATATTTTCTTCCACGGTGAGACTTTCAAAAAGACTTTGTCTCTGATATGAAACTCTATATCTTTTCATTTCAAGTCTGCATATGATTTCCGACGATCCGATGCTATTTTCAAACTTTCATGGATTACTTTCACTTTCTGTTCAGTCTTTCTAATCAAATCGACCCCGTGTATCTTGTTTTTACTAAGCTTGGTCCAATACAATGGTGTACGACATTTACGACCGTACAAAGCCTCGTAAGGTGCCATTTTGATACTAGATTGAAAGCTGTTATTATACGCAAATTCAATTAAAGGTAAGTATCGTTCCCACATACCTTCAAACTCGAGAATGCAACATCTCAACATATCCTCAAGTATCTGAATGATTCGTTTGGACTGACCATCTGTTTGCAGATGGAAAGCTGTGCTGAAATGTAATTTCATACCTAGTGCGTCTTGCAATTTCTTCCAAAACCGTGATGTAAACCTCAGATCTCTATCTGAGACAATAGAAATAGGTACACTGTGTAATCTCACAATCTGAGAAACATATAATTCAGCCAGCTTATCAAGCAAATAATCTATACGAATCGGAATAAAGTAAGCCGATTTAGTCAACCTATCCATAATAACCCAGATTGCATCTTTCTTGCTCGGTGTCAACGATAACCAGATACAAAATCCATCGTGACTCTGTCTCATTTCCACTCAGGTATCATGATCGGTTGAAGCAATCCAGAAGGTACCTGATGTTTGGCTTTTACTTGCTGACAGGCTAAACATTTCGAAACAAATTCAGAAATGTCTCGTTTCATACCATGCCATCAGTAAAGCTGTTTCAGATCATTATACATTTTCGTACTACCCGGGTGAACAGATAATCGACTGCTATGAGATTAATTCAAAATCATCTGAATCAACTCTAAATTTCTCAGAACACATATTCGATTTCTGAACCTCAAACAACCATCACTATCAACTCGAAACTCGGATTCAACATTCGATTCACATTGAGCTCGCTTTGCTAACAAATCATTATCAACTTTCTGAGCATCACAAATTTGTTGAACAAATAATGGTATTGCTTTTAAGTCAGCTATTATCGAACCATCATCAGACATATTCATATACGCATTCATTGCACGCAAAGCAAACAGTGATTTTTGGCTTAAAGCATCAGCAACAACATTAGCCTTTCCAGGATGAAAGTCAATCACAAGCTCGTAGTCTTTTAACAACTCTAACCATCGACGTTGTCTCAAATTCAGATCTTTTTGAGTCATCAAACACTTCAGGCTTTTGTGATCAGAATAAACATGACATTTCTCACCAAACAGATGGTGAAGCCATATCTTCAATGCAAACACAATAGCTGCCAATTCCTGATCGTGTGTCGGATAATTCTTTTCATGTGATTTTAACTGTCTCGAGGCATAAGCTATAACTTTGCCATTCTACATCAAAACACAGCCCAAACCATTTAAAAATGCATCACTATAGATAACAAATTCTTTACTGGATTCTGGCTGAACTAGCACTAGAGCTTCGGTCAAAAGGGCTTTCAACTGATCAAAACTTTTCTGGCACTTTTCTGACCACTCGAACTTAACATCTTTCTGTAATAGCTTCATCAACGGGGTTGCAATCATAGAGAAACCTTTCACGAACCGTTTATAGTAACCAGCAAGTCCCAAAAAACTCTGAACTTTAGAAATATTTCTCGGTGGTTTCCAATCAAATATAGCTAAAATTTTACTCGGATCAACCCGAATACCCGATGCTGATACAACATGGCCCAGAAAACTGACTACACATAACCAAAACTCATATTTACTGAACTTTGCATACAACTATTTATCTCGTAAAGTCTGTAACACAAGTCTAAGATGTTTGGCATGCTCGGTTTCATCACGGGAGTAGATCAAAATGTCATCTATGAATACTACCACAAACCGATCCAGATACTGTCTAAAGATCCGATTCATCAAATCCATGAAAACAACAGGTGCATTAGTAAGTCTGAAAGGCATAACCAGAAACTCATAGTGTCCGTACCTCGTTCAGAAAGTAGTCTTTGGCACATCAGAGTCTTTAACTCGCAACTGATAGTAGCCTGATCTCAAATCTATTTTAGAAAACACTGTAGCCCCTTTCAATTGATCGAATAGTTCATCAATCCGGGGCAACGGATACTTATTCTTTATAGTCACCTTATTGAGCTGTCTGTAGTCGATACACATTCTCATAGTTTTGTCTTTCTTTTTCACAAATAAAACTAGTGCACCCCAGGGAGAGAAACTCGGTCGCACCAAACCTCTATCTGTCAACTCTTGCAATTGAGCTTTCAATTCTTTTAATTTCGTAGGTGCCATTCTATACGGAGCTATCAATATCGGAGTTGTCTCAGACACTAATTCAATACCGAATTCAACTTCTCGAATAGGTGGCAAACCGATAATTCTTCAGGAAACACATCCGGATACTCGCACACAACAGGTACTGATTCAATCTTTTTTTTCTGTTACTTTACTATCAAGCACATAAGCAAAATAAGCTTCGCAACCTTTTCTTACATATTTCTGAGCTAGCATCGAAGATATCACTGCTGGTAAACCATTCAGATCATTAGATTCAACCCGAATAATCTCATCATTCTGGCACCGTAAATCAATAGTCTTTCTTTTGCATTTTACGACAGCATCATGAAAAGTCTTACTGAATACTAAAGTCTCACACACATAAGAATGAGTCGAACCAGGACCAATAAATGCAATTACACTAGTATTATAAAGAGTGAATGTACCAGTAATAACATCTGAAGATGAGGCCTCCTCGCGTGCGCGAATAGCATAGGCTCTGGCAGGTGCACGAGCCTCGGATCTAACTACTGTATCTTTAGTCCCTCTATGACTGCCACTCATATTACCCATATTTTTGGGTGGTCTACCTCGAGCTGCAGTGTTACCTGATCTCGTATTCTATACCAGATTTTCTTCAGCTAACTCTGGGCATTCACGAATATAATGATCCATCGATCCACATTTAAAACAGGCCCGATCATGCAATCTACAACTACCGGGATGTCGTTTACCGCAATGTTTACACTCGGGTTGATTTGATCTAACATTACCCACACTAGCTACTGAGGTAGCTCTTGATGTAACACCCCTTACCCGTGTCCGACACCGGGGACCAGATATGAGGCATTACCACGCTTAATCTTGCTTAAACATGTAATGTAACGACCCAAATTTGGGCCTAGTAGAATGGGGCCCATTCGGCCTTGGCCATGGGAGCATTTAAAATTGTTGAGAACAAGAGAACGACACTAATGCAAGTTGGACCTATTAGGTGAGTGATTTTGGAAGGTTAGGGGCTTCCAGGAAGTCCGGGGATCAAACTTGGGCTTTAGGAAAATTTTGGTTTTAGGTGAATAAAACCCTGTGAGTTAGTAAGTAGGCTTTAAGAATAAAATGTGGAGAAAAATAACACAAAAGGAATTGTGGTCTAGTGGCAAATGACGCCACATAGGAGACAAGGGAATGACGCCACAAGGAAGCAAGGGGTCTAAGGTTCAAGTCTTGGTGCTTGCATTTTGATTTTATTTTTAAATGGAACGTAGACTTTGGCCATAGACTTATATTTAGTTGCGCATGTTTTAAGACAACAATGAGCTAGTTGGTAAAGTGGCTAGCGGCGTGGATTATGCTTCAAGGGAGCCTGGGCTCGAATCTCATGACAAGTAAGGGAGTATTTATTTTGCGGATTGGACGGCCAGAGTTTGTGTTGGATTTAAACTCTACTGAAGGAGGGATCCCACATCGGAAAGCTAGCAAGAGGGAAGGTGAGAAGCTGGCTATAAATGGAGCTGTCTGTGGGAGAGGAAGCATACCTCGATGGGCGTTTGGGCATAGGAGCGTTCGGAGCGCGGATTAACTTCAGACTCCTATCAGGTGTGTATTTCGCCCTACTCTAGCTGTAGAGTGGCAAGTGCCGAAATGCCAGTCACACGGTAATGGTAGCCACACGAGCGTGCGAGCGCACGTGTGGGAGCTTCGACGTGATAGTTTTGGCCAACATGAGTATTCTTGTGGGTTGATGTTGTTTGGGCCACGATGGGCCAAAAGGGGCTAAGTGGGCCCAATGGGCCTGTGGGCCCATGTGATTAGGTTGTATGATTGTGTAGTGGATGTTGGATTAGACTATGTGAACCTCATATATGTGGCTAGATTTGGGCTAAATGGGCCGCATGAGCATGTGGGCTCATTTGGGCCAAAAATGGGCCTTAGGCTACATTACTCCTTCATATCTTGATATGTATGTTGCATTTTATCATGTTGCATGGGGAGGGTTATTGAATGAAGAGCAGTGTAGCTGGTGGCATAGCCACAATATATACATATATATACATTATTATGGCTCTGGTGGCTCAGCCACAAATATTGTGATTAGCAGCTTGTCTGTTATATTAGTGTGATCGGCGGGGTGGGTTGACTTGATCCCCACAGGTGTGATTGGCTGGTCGGGGGTGTGTTTGTTGGATTGGGTTGGGCTGCATTTCATTATTACACTACCACAATTATAGGGCTTTGGCCCAGGTTGATGTTTATGGGTTCGGGCCTAGTTAATGTCGGTTTAGGTCATTACACACTGAGTTCTTGTAACTCACCCCTTTTCCTTAACCTCGCAGGCAATTCCCAACAGTAAGGACTTGGAGCCGTGGATGACTCGGTGGAGGCCATACTTAGAAACATCGCTTGCAAACTTTAGTAAATTTCCTTTTTGCTTTCTTTCTAAGATTATTTTTATTTTGTGGGTTTAATATCTTAAAATAAAGCCTCTGGTTAAATTTTCTTTTAAGTTTTCATTAATAACGGTTGATTTCATAAACACGGGATTTTCTTAAAGCATAATTAATCGTTTTTCAAAACATCACGTTCCTGCAAATACTCAAGTTTGATTTTTCACAAGTGGAAACAATTTTATTGTTAAAACATTAATAACTTCATAAAAAGGACATTAAACAAACCGGGTTTTTACTAACGAATATCTAAACTTGAAGTGTTAAAGAGACGCGATATTTTCAACTTACGCTTAGCTTTTTAACAACCCTCTATGTGACACGCTAGATCCGGTCATAACGTCTAGGCCGGGTTTGGGGTGTTACATTTTATGGTATCAGAGCCTGGGTTGCAAAACTCAGCTGTGAATTGGGTTTTCAAAATTGAGTTTTAGAAAGTGTTGTTCCAAAAAGCCTTGATATGATTTGAAGTTCTGAAATGTTATATTGATCATTTTTCTACAAGTATGGTTCACCAAGTCTCCGGCGCCGAATCCGTAAGTTTTCTGAGTACTTTTGTCTGTTTAAAAATTTAAATACAATAGAAATACAGTGATTTCTTAGATATTAGACTGTATGGCTACACTTAAACTTAGAGTTTGTATTTATTCTTTGTATTCTAGAAATGCTTTACGTGTGATGTCCATTCGCTTTGATGGATAAATAGTGTGGTGCGTGCTTGTGTTATTAAGATCAGAGTGTGCAGCAAGAGCGTAGTGTGCTAGGTTAGGATGTGCAATGTTTCCGTTAGTTGGGAATTTCGAGGATGAAATTTCTTTAAGGGGGTAGATTTGTAACGACCCGAATTTGGGCCTAGTAGAATTGGGCCCATTGGGCCTTGTCCATGGGAGCGTTTAATATTGTTGAGAACAAGAGAACGGCACTAATGCAAGTTGGACCTATTAGGTGAGTGATTTTGGAAGGTTAGGGGGCTTCCATGAAGTGCCGGGATCAAACTTGGGCTTTAGGAAAATTTTGGTTTTAGGTGAATAAAACCCTAGGAGTTAGTAAGTAGGGCTTTAAGAATAAAATGTCGAGAAAAATGACATAAAATGAGTTGTGGTCTAGTGGCAAATGATGCCACATAGAAGACACGGGAATGACACCACAAGGAAGCAAGGGGTCCAAGGTTCAAGTCTTGGTGCTTGCATTTTGATTTTCTTTTTAAATGGAACTTAGACTTTGGCCATAGACTTATATTTAGTTGCACATGTTTTAAGACAACAAGGAGCTAGTTGGTAAATTGGCTAGCGGCGTGGATTATGCTACAGGGGAGCCTGGGTTCGAATCTCATGACAAGTAAGGGAGTATTTATTTTGCGGATTGGACGGCCAGAGTTTGTGTTGGATTTAAACTCTACTGAAGGAGGGATCCCACATCGGAAAGCTAGCAAGAGGAAAGGTGAGAAGCTAGCTATAAATAGAGCTGTCTATGAGGAGAGGAAGCATACCTCGATGGGCGTTTGGGCATAGGAGCATTCGGAGCGCGGATTAGCTTCAGACTCCTATCAGGTGTGTATTTCACCCTACACTAGCTGTAGAGCGGCAAATGCCGAAATGCCGGTCACATGGCAATGGTAGCCACACGAGCGTGCGAGCGCACGTGTGGGAGCTTCGACGCGATAGTTGAGGCCACCATGAGTATTCTTGTGGGTTGGTGTTGTTTGGGCCACGATGGGCCGAAAGGGGCTAATGGGCCCAATGGGCCCGGGGGCCCATATGACTAGGTTGTACGATTGTGTAGTGGATGTTGGATTAGACTATGTGAACCTCATATATGTGGCTAGATTTGGGCTAAATGGGCCACACTAGCGTGTGGGCTCATTTGGGTCGAGAATGGGCCTTAGGCTACATTACTTCTTCATATCTTGATATGTATGTTGCATTTTATCATGTTGCATGAGGAGGATTATTAAATGAAGAGTAGTGTAGCCTGGTGGCATAGCCACAATATCTATATATATATATACACATAATTATGACTCTGGTGGCTCAGCCACAAATATTGTGATTAGCTGCTTGTCTGTAATATTGGTGTGATCGGCGGGGTGGGTTGACTTGATCCCCACAGGTGTGATTGGCTGGTCGGAGGTGTGTTGGTTGGATTGGGTTGGGCTGCATTTCATTATTGCACTACCATGATTATAAGGCTTTGGCCAAGGTTGATGTTTATGGGTTCGGGCCCAGTTAATGTCAGTTTAGGGGATTACACATTGAGTTCTTGTAACCCACCCCTTTTTCCTTAGCCTCACAGGTAATTCCCAACAGTAAGGACTTGAAACCGTGGATGACTCGGTGGAGGCCATACTTAGAAATATCGCTTGCAAACTTTAGTAAATTTCCTTTTTACTTTATTTCTAAGAATATTTTTATTCTGTGGGTTTAATATCTTGTAATAAGGCCTCTAGTTAAATTTTCTTTTAAGTTTTCATTAATAACGGTTGATTTCATTAACACAGGATTTTCTTAAAGCATAATTAATCGTTTTTCAAAACATCATGTTCCCGAAAATACTCAAGTTTGATTTTTCAGAAGTGGAAACAATTTTATTGTTAAAACATTAATAACTTCATACAAAGGACATTAAACAAACTGGGTTTTTACTAACGAATATCGAAACTTGAAGTTTTAAAGAGACGCGATATTTTCAACTTACGCTTAGCTTTTTAACAACCCTCTATATGACACGCTAGATCCGGTCATAACATCTAGGTCGGGTTTGGGGTGTTACATGTAAAAACGGGCTATAAATTTTCGTTTCGATTTAAAAACTTTCCTTTCTTAGTCATAACTTACATCTCATGGGTCTACGAGGCCTTAACCATACATCCGGAAGATTTCAAGGTTCAACCGGAGACTTTTACAGTCTTTGAAAATTTTTACCTGAACAAGGGTCACACGCCCGTGTGACTTGGGACACGCCCGTTGGGCAGGCCGTGTGGTCTCACACGCCCATATCCCTAGCCCGTGTAAAATTTATTTTTATTTCGAACCTACAGGGTTTTTCACACGGCCGGACACACGCCCGTGTCGATGGCCCGTGTCTTTCACACGGCCTAGACACGCCTGTGTTCTCACCCGTGTGAGAAACTAGGGGTATTCTGTTTATGACGTCAGCAACCCCTTAAGGAACACACGGCCTAGGCACACGCCCGTGTGGCTAGCCCGTGGTCGACACTGACTTAAAACACTAACATGCAGGGGACACACGACCTATTAACACACCCATATGGGTTGACTGTGTGTCAGACACAGCCTAGACACACGCCCGTGTGTCTACCCATGTGGACACTTAAAGGCTATTTTCCAAGCCAATTGCCACCCTGAAATCAAGATCATTCATATACCCAATACAATTACTCAAATACTTCATCAAAACATGAACAATAATGCATAACTCATCATTAATTTATGTATAAACTTAGTAAATATTGGCCAATCTTTTTAACCATATACAAAAAGAATAATAACCTTAATAGCCAACACTTTGGCACCTCTTAGGATTTATATCAAGATGAAATGATTCTTATACATGCCATACTTAAGAAAAACAGCTTGGCTATACCAAAATAGTGATTGATAGTGTGCTCTGAGCTCTGACGTCAATGATCCACGAGTTAGCTTGACGAGACTACAAGGAAAGAAGAAGAGAGAGAAGTAAGCATACAGCTTAGTAAGTTTGCATGAAATTCATATAACAATTATATTTGCTCAATTTAACTCATCCATCATGAGGTTAAAAAATCATATATCTCAAGTGCTTGGCTTACTTACTATTGCTTAATCTTACTCGACTCATGTTACTTATTATACTCATACTTGTAAAGTAAACATGGTACTTGTATCACTTAATCACATAGGCTAGTATATTTACTAATGCAAACATAATCTCAATCCTCATCTTTCTTAACTTGAATAATGATTTTAATCAACTTGGAATAACTTAACTTATTATTGTCTTTACTTGCTTAACTTTCTTGTTACCTCTTTCGTATTTGGCTGTTTTGCCCAATGAATTTCCCGAAATAACTGAGGTTACTCAATCTCATCAAACATGTATCTCAATGGCAATTCCATGTCCCAGACATGGTCTTACATGGGATCGCCTCATGATGCCAATGCCATATCCTAGATATGGTCTTACATGGGATCTCTTAACTTGGTGTTGATGCCATGTCCCAAACATGGTCTTATACGAGACCTTCCTTGTGTGTTTCATTAAGGAATTTACCATTGCCATGTCTTGACATGGTCTTACGTGGTATCCTTGCCTTATGAAACTTATCAGTGCCATGTCTTGACATGGACTTACATGACATCCTTGCCTTATAAATTCTCCAATGCCATGCCTTGGCTTGGACTTACATGGGACCTTTGCCTCATAATAATCTTTCAATGCCATGACTTGTCATGGACTTACATGATATCATTGCCTTATGCCGATGCCATGTCTTGACATGGTCTTACACGGACTTTCCTTGTCTCATGTTGTGATATTAGTATCCTCACTATTCCGAGACTTCATCTGGGACTTTCTCATACATATTCTCATTTACTTTTCTCATTATAATATCAATAATTTAACTTCATAGAAATAATGTGCATTATACAACATAATAAGTAATTGAATGAAAATACATGTAAAGCCTTAATTCATACAAACTTACCTCGTTATTCAAAATGTATGTAGAGATGTAATTTAGTCCTCAACTTTGTTCTTGCCTCGATTTCAATCCGAGCTTCGTATTTCTTAATCTAAATAACAATTTAACTTGTTAAATTCACACATTGACCACATCGACTCATAATTCACATTTTGGTAATTTTGCCCCTAGACTTTGGCAAAATGACCATTTTGCCCCTAGGCTCGAAAATTAATTCTAATCACATTTCTACCTTCAACAAGCCTAGGTGAACATTTAATACTCTTATAGCTACCATCAAAACTAAACATTTCACATAATTACTACAAATTTGTAACCTTTTCATCAAGGTCCAATTAGGTGTTTTCAAGATAACACCTTTACAAAAGTTGTTCATCTAACAACTAAGACTCAATTTCTTCCATAAAAAGTGCAGCAAATAACAATGAAATCTCTCATGGCAAAACTCTAAACTTTTCACCATACTACACAATAGTCCCCTCATTTGAAAGCTTAAGCTTTAGGGGTCTCAAAAGTACAACTTTTATCAAGAAATGATCCCTAGAACACTTACATGTGAAGGGAAGAGTGTGCTGAAATTTTTGAAGCTTTTAACCCCTATTTGGTTGCCAATTTTCGGTGGAAGAGATGAGCAAGAAAGATGGACATCATCTTTTCTTTATTTTAATATTAAACTATCAATTTAATCCACCTACTATTACCAACTTTGACCAACATTGACAAATTTATCTCCTATGCTAGTCTATGGCCGGCCAAGCATTTACAAGGGGTTAAATTGCCTTTTAAAAACCTCAAATTAATAATCTATGGCTATTTGGTACCTTTAACTTATAAAATGAAACTTTCGCACTTTATGTGATTTAGTCTTTTTTCGCGATTAAGCAAGAAATCGCTAAAATTAAAATACCAAAATTTTCATGTACTTCTGGAATCATGCTCTAACACATAAAATAACATGAAAATAATTTTCCCTAACCTCGAATTAGTGATCCCGAGATCACTGTTGTGACTAGCCCTTAAATCGGGCTGTTACACTCTAGCTCACAGGTGGTCTATCCCGATCTCGTTTAGAATAACCCGATGAAGCTTTAGAACGACTAAAATCATCTCGAAACTTCTTTGATGCTGAATGGAATGACTTACTGAATGGTCCCTTACGTGAATCTCTAGCTTCAAAATTAGATTTTCTTTTCTCTTTCTCGAGCTCTTCGGCTTTGCAGGCTCGCTCAACCAGTACTACGAACTCTTTTTGTAACAACTCGTTTAGGGGCTAGTCGGAACAGTTATTTTGGGGTCACTAATCTGAGGTTAGATAAAATTATTTTTATGTTATTTTATGAGTCAGAGCATGATTATATAAGTGTATGAAAATTTTTGTGCTTTACTTTTAGCGATTTCTTGCTTAATCGCGAAAAAGGACTAAATCGCATAAAGTGCGAAAGTTCCATTTTATAAGCTAAAGGTGTTCAATAGCTAAAGAAAATTAATTGGAGGTCTTTCAAGTGCAATTAGACCCCCAAGAAATAGAGTGGCCGGCCATAGGAGACAAACATTGTCAAATTGGTCAAAGTTGTTAATATTAGGTGGACTAAATTGGTGTTTTATATTAAAATAAAGAAAAAGAAGATATCATCTTTTTCTCTCTTATTCTCCACCAAAAATTGGCAGCAAACTAAGGGGTTTGAGAGCTCAAATTTTTAGCAAGCCTCTCTCCTTGCTAGTAAGTATTCTAGTGATTATTTCTTGATAAAAATTGTACTTTTGGGACCTCTAAAGCTTAAGCTTTCTAAAGAGGGGATTATCTTGTAATATGGTGCAAAGTTTAGGGTTTTTCCATGAGAGCTTTTATATTGTTTGCTGCATTTTATGGAAGAAAATAAGTCATTGTTGTTAGATAAACAACTTTTGTAAGAGGTGTTATCATGAAAACACCTATATGGACCTTGTTATAAAGGTTATAAAGTTTGTAGTAAATGTGTGAAATGTTGAGTTTTGATTATAGTTATAAGAGAAATAAATGTTCACCTAGGCTTGTTGAAGGTAGAAATTTGATTAGAATTGATTTCGGAGCCTAGGGGTAAAATGGTCATTTTGCCAAAGTCTAAGGGCAAAATAGTAATTTTTCCAAAGCATGATTTTTAAAATGATTTTATTAATGTGATGATTGAAACGAGCTAATTTGCTATTATAGAGCAAGAAGAACCAAGAACTAACCTCGATCGGGGAAAGAATAAAGTCTTAGACTAGGTCGACGATCTAGCTTATTTTGAAATCGAGGTAAGTTTGTATGTAATAAATTCAACATTTATGTTAACACGTTTGAGAATGTTTGGTATTATATTGATTCATGATGTTCTACTAAATTGAGTAATTGATGTTGAATGAGTAAGATGAGATGTGGAAGTCCTAGTGGACTATAATGAATATGAAAATGCTATCATCGAGATGTGAAATGGATAAGGGTCTCGTGTAAGACCATGTCTGGGACATGGCCTCGGTACCATTAGATTCTGTATAAGACCATATCCAGGATATGGCTTCGGTATTGAATATGAGAATCGTATAAGACCATATCCAGGATATGGCATCGATATTTGATGTGAGATTCCGTATAAGACCATATCTGGGATATGGCATCGGCACACAGAGGTGACCCCATGTAAAAGCACATCTAGGATGTGGCTTTGGCTTTGTACTTATATTAATGACGGTGAATATGTGTCCTTGAGTATCCCTAGTGATTAATGGGATAAATAGATGAGCTTGGAAATAGAAATGAGATTAGTACTAAAGTTAAGTGAATGAGTGAATACAAGTACTCGTGAATGATTCACGAAGAAATATTTACGACATATGGCATGGTATGTGTAACACCCCAAACCCGGCCCATTCGCTATGACCGAATTTGAAATGCCACTACGGAAAACGTTTGAAAAACTTTTGACTTAGAGTTAAAAGCATAAAAAAAATTGTTGTCTTTACTAAAACATTGTGTAATTAAAGTTCCAAATAAAATTAAGTTGTTTAAAATAAAACATTTTCAAATAATAATATAATCGACAATCCAACTTAAAACATAATAAAAGTCCTTAAATACTTTAAATGGCCCTTATTACAATAAATAACCTTTCATAAGAAAAATGTGTAAAACAAATAAATTTATCTTTTGCATGGGCCACCTCGTATCCACTCTAACCCGGTCCAAGCTTTATGCATCACCTAAAAGGTTTGAGAAAAATAGGGTGAGTCAAACAGACTCAGTGCATAGTTATTTCACATGCCTCCACACATGGGCTTGGCCCACATCCACACATCAATCACATATCAGATGATAAGGCAATATATACACATAATTTCACATGTTGGGCTTGGCCCATATCCACATTGATCCACATAATTAGTCATGCAAAATGCATAAATATGCAACATGAGGCCCAACCCAACCTAGAGTCCATCCGTTACTCTTACCTTAGCAGACTCCCTGCCCAAGGCCGTGGCTAATCCACCGATCAAATAATGATCCTCATATCTTACCTTGGCAGACTCGCTGCCCAAGGCCGTGGCCAAGCCACCGATCACATAGTGATCCACATATCTGTATCCACGAGGTGACTCAAGGTCATCCTCAATCTACGGTGATGCACACAGCTATCATCCGCCGAGATGGGCACCTAGCCAACACCTCCTTTGATGAAGCACATAGCCACCATCAAGCGCCAATGTAGCACAAGGCTAACATCAGACCACGTACATAAAGTACACCCTTTCCTTCGATAGTCACATCCCAAGTCCCATGCATATATGTGTATCATGGCAACATATCACTTGATCAATAATACATCACATGTCATCACATTTCATATATTCATCAATAATCATTTAATAACGTAAATCACTGACCTGAGTATTCGATCACCCACCACGGGTATTCACAATCTTAGCCCTTAATTCGGCTACCATTAACATCATATCACATATACATAAATATATCACAAACACACAATCAAGAGACAGTGCGATAACTACGCACCTTTTTGGCACAGTCGGCTAAATCCCGAAGACCCGATCTACCACACTAGATTCTTGTCCTACAATCGGCCATATCACAATATTTTAATGAAAACCATTCGACCAACAACATATCTTAATCCAAATAACCTTAGGCTTCCTCAACCAACTTTAAGAGTATAGAATCCTTACCACTTGACTTACCTACTCCGATTTGCTAAAGGAATGGCTTAAATCGATTGCTTCCGAAATCCAATGAGCTTAATTGAATAATCGAATCCTAAAAACGGTTAGAACCTTGCAAACCAATGCCCAAAGATTCGGCTTTTGTCCACAAGAAATCAACATAGAAATGAGAAAGAAAAGAAAGAAAAACGTCCATAAACACTTACCCCTTTTTATCCAAAATCGATAGAAGAAAACCAAGGAGAGTCTACCCTTGAATATTCGGCCAAAATGATACTAAAAGGAAGTAGAAGGTTCGGCTATGGTGAAGTGAAAAAGAAAAGAAGAAATAAGAATGGAAGTAGATGTTTATCTTTGAACAAATGAAAAAGAAAATGGTATTTGAGATGGAGAGATATTCGGCCAAGAGAGTGAAAAAGAAAATGTTTATGAACCAATGTCAAAAGAAAAGAAAAGAGAGATGAGGGAGAGATGAGATTAGGCCAACACCTTTTGCCAAAAAGAAAAGTGCAAAAATACCAAAATGAAGTTTTGGTTTTAAAAGCTAAGATGAAAGAAAGGAAATAGCATTTTTGGTTCAATAAAATATGAGCTAAAACAAAAGCTAAATTTGCACAAAATGCACAAACTACATTCGACCAAAAGAAAGAGTTTTTGGAGAGGGAAAACAAAATGTAAAAAGATGTTCAAAAGGAGAAATTGGCCAACTATTCCCCCCCAAACCACCTAACAACATTCGGCGACCCTCCTAGACACCCATGCCGTCCACATACATGCACTAAAGGCCTAGGATTTCTTTCCAAAACATACTCCATATTCCATGCCTTTGTTCCCTCATCATACCATAACCTTAAGATTCTTATCCCCAAATTCATGCTTTCCATAAACCAAAATTCAACTTACCAAAATTAATAGTCCAACCTATCATAAATAAGTTTGACCGTCCAACAAAGCAAGGATTCAAAAATAAACCTTCAAAATGCTAAACATGCTACTCGAACTTCTAACCTCTAGCAACCTTACAAACTCCTTAACCAACTTGCCACTTACTCCTCTTATGCTTTAATTGAACACTTAAATTAACTTAAGTGTCAAGCTCACTTAATCCACTTCATTAAATAAACCATACTAAAAATTATTCTAACTTCCTAAATAAAATCAAGCCTTCACAGGACTATACTAAGCCCACAATAAAAATTATACCCGAGCTAACACAAGTAACAAAATGATATTCAAATTTTCCTAAAGCCCAAGGCCCAATCCTACTAGGCCCAATTTCAGGATGTTACAGTATGTGCTAAATAAGGGCAAGTATGAGTAAGTATGGCAAGAAGCCTATAACCTTGTGTATGGTCAATTAATGTCATGGATGGATCTTATCATGAGCTTATTGTTGCTATTTATTTCCATGCAAACTTACTAAGCTTTATGCTTACCCCTTTTCATTGCCCTTTTTCCTTGTAGTATTGCAAAGTTAACTCGAGAAGTTGCAGACGTCGGAGTTGGAGATCACACTATCGCCCACTTTTGGTATAGCCAAAATTAGTTTTATTTTGAATGTGGCATGTATAGGACTTGAGTATTTTGTTATGTCATATTGGTAAGCCAAATGTGTTGGATACAAAGGTTGTTCCAATTCATTTTGTAAATGGTCATTAAAGTTGGACCAATACTTGGCTAATTCTTGTGTTTAATGAAGATGAATTTCATGAAGTGTATGCTTTTGTGGATGTCTTGATTCTTTTTAAGTTCTTAAAGGTATCATTTGGTCATCTTATACAGAAATGTTTTGGTATGAGTGTGATTTCTTGATAGGGTGGTAAATGGCTTGATAGATAGCCCTCTAATTGTCCATACGGGTAGACACACGAGTGTGTGTCTAGGCCGTGTGTGACACACGATCAGCCCCATGGGCATGTTGATCGGCCGTGTGTCCCCTTGCATGCTAGGCTTACAAGTTAGTATGCTCAGTAGTAAACACACGGGCAGAGACACGACCGTGTGGCTCAACCGTGTGGGAGGCACGACCAAGGATGGGTGTGGGCCCAGGCTGTGTGAAGTCTACACTTTAAATGTGGAATTTAATTCGACACACGGTCTAAGGACACGGGCGTGTGCCTTGGCCGTGTGACCATAGTGAGGTGATGGCGTCATAAACAGAATGCCAAGGTTTTGGCACATGGGCTGAAACACGGGTGTGTCGAGGCCGTGTGAGGGACACGGGCGTGTGCTCGGCCATGTAAAATAAGTCAGTGTCGACCACGGGTGAGGGGCATGGGCGTGTGTGACCACACGGCCTGCCCACACGGGTGTGTCTCATTTCATACAGGCGTGTGACCCCTATTTAGGTAAAATTTTTCTAAGTGTGCACAAGTTCCGATTCTTTTTCGAAACCTTCCAGAAGTATGTTTAGGGCCTTGTAGGCCCATATAAGGAGGTTAAATATGAGAATGGGAAAGTTTAATTTGGAATGAATTTTGATAAACCAAAATGGTACGACCATGTAAGTCTAGTACGGTAACGCCTCGCACTCGGTTCCGGCATAGAATACGGGTAAGGGGTGTTACACTTTTATCTTAAATATGCCAACTAACAGTTTAATATCTTCATTCAACCCATCTTCAAATCTTTTACACATTATGGCTTCGGTCAAAACACACTCTCGGGCATACCGATTGAGTCTCACGAATTTCTGCTCATACTCTGTCACAGTCATCCGACCCTGTTTCAACTCAAGAAATTCTTTGCGTTTCTGGTGATAAATCTCTGGCTGATGTATTTCTTACGGAACTCAATCTAAAAGAATTCCCAAGCCACTCGCTCTTTCGGAACCACCGATACTAGTGTATTCCACTAGTGATATGCAGTGTCTTATAGCAAAGATATGGCACATTTTAAACACTCATCCGAGGTACAAGATAGCTCATCAAACACACAGATAGTATTATCAAGCCAGAATTCAGCTCGCTCAGCATCATCATCATCAGTAGCTTTGAATTCTTCAGCCTCTTGTTTTCTAATTTTATCAACAGGAGGCTTAAACAATCTCAACAGATCACTTACTTGAGGTACAACAGGTATCAAAGATGGATTACTCGGGGGTGGAGGTTGTTGTGCAGTCGGATTAGTCTGGATATATTGAGTAAACCAGTCATTCATCATTTGGTAAAAGGCTTGCTTAACCTCTTCCTCTTGGTTACTCGAAGTCGGTCGAGAATCTACCGGCGTTGTCCCTAGCGTGGGAGTAGGCGCTATACTCTCGACATCATCAGCTACGGCTCTATCGGGATCCATTTATTATACGAAAACACATTTTCAAATGTCAGAAGTCATCACACTATCGCAGTATATAATATGGCATGTATAACTAGCCTCACAAACGCTGCGTTAGTCCTAGAATCGACTAAACCGTAGCTCTGATACCAATCAAATGCAACACCCCTAATGTAACACCCCAAACCTGGTTAAACCGTTACGACCGAATCTGGACTATTACCGGAAAAAAAGATTTGGAAATACTGGCAAAGCATCGTGGTTTGAGAAAAACGTTAGTTTTAGTAATCCCATGTTAAGGGCTATTCATGATTTGGTTAATTTAAAGCTTGCCAACCTCTTAATAAGGGTAACTAGATGATAAAAACCGGTTGTTTTATTTCTTAAAAAGAAACCGAATTCGAAAGATTTTGTAAAATGACATTTTGAAAACAACGTGGAGGTACGCGTTCTTTCGAAAATAGTATTAGCAGTATGGAGAAAAGTACCAAGTTAAATTATTTACAACTTATTATCCATTCGTTGAATTTTTGGGAAAACCTTTGTTTACATTTTAAGAAAATCCCATTTTTCTTATAATTCTTAACATGTATAAAACCAGCATATAACAAACCCCAAAATAAAAATAAAGTTTAAGCGGCCTTATTACAATTTAAAATCCCAAAACAGAAATAAATTTTAAAATAAAGTCCGAGTGTACTTAATGAAATTGCAACGCATGGCCACCTCGAGTCTGTCTCGACCCAAAACCCGCCATCTACTGATTACTTGCAAAATTAGCAAAGGGGTGAGTCATCAAGACTCAGTGTGTAAATCCCCGTGTAAGGCAAACTGGGCCTTAGCCCATTCAATACAACACATGTCATATGTATACAATGCAGCCCAACCCAGTTTAGCTCTCCATCCAATACACCTGTGGCATTATGCCACTGTGGCTCATGACCACCGTGGTCCCAGACCACTCGTGACAATAGTCACTCATGACAGCAGTCACTATAATATGTACTCGTGGGGCCAACCCACTGTGGTCTTAGACCACCGTGATGATCTCTGATAAATAACGTATACGTGGGGCCAACCCACTGTGGTACTTGACCATTGAGACAAGTCACTGATTAGAATATTCGTGGTTTCAACCACCATGGTACTTAGACCACTCGTGACCATAGTCACTCGTGACAATAGTCACTGATTCTCCCTCCTCCTTTTATTCAATCCCGAGCCCATGCTCTTTACATCGTGCACAATGTGTATGCAACCAATATCACAGTGTGTAACATATCATATCTCATACATGCATAACATCAGAATATACATACATGCATATTATCCACAATATCAATATCGAGAAACTTACCCGGCGTCTCCAACCTTACCCATAAGGGCATTTTGCTTATCACATTAGCCATTTCGGCTTTCAGTCTTTACAGTTAATAACACGTCAATAAAGAAGGCGTGTGAGTAATACACACCTGGTAACGCATAAGACTATACCCTCTACGTCGACGCTTTCACTAGCAGGAATGACAGCTATTTGCCTATCCCAGGCAGACGTTGGCTCTCTACCACAGCCCGGTGGAAAGTCCCGTACTGCCGATACTGCGCGTTTCTTAAACTTAGGAGCTGCAACTATGGGTTCGCTCCCTTCTCCCGATTGACCGACACTTGCATCCATGGAGAAACTTGATCAATACCATACCATAACGGAACAAGGGTTAACTAACTACGATATCAACTAAGGTGTCGAATCGATCAAGATCAATCATACGAATAGAACCAAAGGGTAACTCCTTACCTTCGATCTAACGCGAATAAGCAAAACTTCTTGGGAAGGAACTCTCGGCAACTAGAGAAGTCTCAGCACTTCTCTTCCTGGTATTCGGCCCCTAGCCGTGAAGAATGAAAGAACGCGTTATGGTTGCAAGAATGATCAGTTCAAAGAATAGGAGTAAGGAGATGATGAGAATATCCTACCTTGATCAACAGAAGCCGAATGCTTAGTAGACTTGGCTTAAGAAATCGATTGAGTCCCTACACAATCACCACACCAGAATCGGTTCTCCAAATAGATTAAAAGGAGTGGCCTTTTGGCCAAACAAGTTGATAAGAACCCTTTACCTTGATCAACCAAAACCAATTGTATAGGCTCTCAGCAACCTAGGATTCCCTACACCATGCTTCTTGATATTCGGCTAAGAGGCACAAAATAGAAGAGATGGGTTTAGTTGCCTTACAAGAGTTCGTCTTCACCAAGCAAAGAAAGAATGGAGAGATTGATAGTAAGATGATATAAGAAAACCTTACCCTTAACAGAGATATTGATTTACACCCCAGAAGATTCGGCTATGGTAAAAAGTAAAACAAAACACAAAGAGAAGGGTATGAGGGATAGGTTTCAGCTTTTGGTTGCAAAAGAAATGAATGCAAAAGTGAGAGTCCAAATGATGGTTTCAGTTTTGGTAAATGAGAAAAGAAGTGAACGTTCACAAATGCAAAAGAGAAGAAAAGGTTTCTAAGCTTGACTTGCTAACACTCTACTCAAAATGACATTTGGAAGAATCGGCACACCCTAAAGAAACAAAAATGCTCAACTAAGTGACTATGTGCTACCAATGAAGGTTCGGCTCCTCCTAGCCACTCTAAGCCGTGCACACACCCTCACACACCATCTCACATTTGGCCAACCTCTCAACCAACATCCCCATCCACGATTTCCTCCTACTTTCACTCCCCTCCATACATTTAATTCAGTTTGACCAATTCAAACTCCCCCACTTCCTCATGGCCTCACATTCAAAACATTTGACTCATTCCACCAACCACCTTGGAGAGCCCTTGCCGAAACCACTACCTTAGCCTCCAAAGTGCAAAAATAAAGCTCCTACATGCTATCGCTGCGACTCGAACCCCTTCCCAAAGCTGCTCCCTTGTGACGCCACTTACCTGCAGCTTAAGTGGCGTCTCCTTGCCACTTTACCACCTCTCTTCTTGTGTTAACAAAACACAATTAATTACTCTTAAGGCCTGCCTCTGCTAGCTTCCCCCCTAAAGTGCCTAAAAATAAAATTTTCACCAAGGCTCAAGCTTAGCCCCGAGCCTTCCCGGGACCCCCAAACATATCAAAATAACGAGCAAAACATGCCAACACATAGAAACACACAATAATGCAGAGTCCCTGATTCCAGGATGTTACACCTAATCGATATCTGTTGTCAGATTAGGGTTAAGAGGCATTACCAATCCATACACAGTTATAAAGAGACAAACATTACTATCTGACATATTTTCATCCTATGCATAAATATTTATAAGAGCAAATGCCGAATCACAAAGTTGGTTATAACTATCTCACATATTTTCATCCTATAGCCGAATTTATAAGTACAATATTATAATAGCTTTCAAACCAATTCATGTTACAAATTATACTTCACCAAAAATAAGTCATTAACCAGATATAGACAATATCCATAACACAAATCTTACATACCATATAATAAATGTATCATAACAAACTCTTATCATGTCCAAGTATGACCAAACAACCTTTAATACCAAATCACATATAATACCTTAACCTAACACAACAACCAAATTCACATATTCATTTATCTATGCATAACCATAACCAAATTAACCACATATACATCCAAGATCATTAACCATTTCCAGAGCATATATCAAATATAATTTGACTAAAATTTCATATACATACATAACATATTAGCCATTTTCACATGGCTTAATATATACATACTTCAAAATTGACCAAACACAACCTAGCTGATACATGCTATATATTAATTGTAAACTTAAAAAAAACCAAAAATAGTCGATAGTGTGATAGACTTTGCTGACGATCCTCGAGCTCATAACTTTATCCAAAATCTATAAAACAGAAACAAACATACACACACAGAATAAGCTTTTATAGCTTAGTAAGTCATAAGCAAATAAACAACTTAATTTAACTAAAAAAATTATAATAACATAACCACATTTGATCTCAAGCTTTAAGTTTCATATATATAATCATGTACTTTATAGATGAAAATAATGTTAGCCGAATATACATATGTCTAAACTAAATCTTCATACACTTTTAACATCATATTATCAATGCATAAAGCCGAACCTTTAAACACTGGTTTACTTATACTCATTAATCAAACCTTAATATCACATAATTACACTTAACTGGTGACCGAATATACTTCACAATTACTCATAATTTCAAACTAACATCATACATATGTTTTGTATCACATATCAAATAAGCAACTTACCTTTTTTTCAAATAAGTAATCAACTATCATGTACCTGGTCACTTAGCCTGATTTATACATTTGAACCCAACTTATCTTTGCCCGTTGAACCATTTGGAATTGGGTCGGATACTCGGATTATCACACATATCGTACAATGCCAACGTCCCAAACGTGGTCTGATCGTATCTGTCGAGTCTTAAAATTTATATAAATAATGATCGAACCTGGAAACTAACTATGACAACGATTTGAGGCAAGCGCACCTATCGAACAGTAGTATAGTTAAGGCAAGACCGGAATGTCGAACTCAAAGGAACCAAAAGTACTAATACTAACTCTCTTTTTATTATTTAGCCTAAGAATAAAGGGATTTATTTATCTAATCTAAATTAATTAACTACTAAACTAAAGATGCAAAGACAAAGAGAAAGAGTTTGGGAAAATAACTTGAGGAAAAACCAATTGATTAAGACGACACCCAAGGAAGAATCCACCTAGACTTCACTTGTTATCTAACTCTGAACCAGACGATTTATTCACTTGACTTGATCCGTAAGATTCCCTAAGTTATATTAATCCCTCTCTCGTGGCGACTAACGTCTAACCCTAGGTTGATTAATTGAAGTCTCTTTCTAATTAAAACCCCTAGAATCGCATTAACTCGATCTATGGACTCCCATATTAGGTTTCACCCTAATCTGCCAAAATCTCGTCACCCTATCTCTAAGCGCGCGATCAACTTCACTTAATTATGCTAGATCTACTCTTAAGCAGGGACTTTTGCTCTTCCACCTAAGCACATCATACTTGAATTAATATACCGGAAATATCAACACAAGAATTAAGAACACATAATTAAGAACAAGTCAAATATTTATCATATAGTTCAGCAAACGATAATAAGATTCATCTTAGGTTTCATCCCCTCAGGTATCTTAGGGTTTAGCTCATAATAATGAAAGAAAACATCTCAAAAGAAAAGATAAAACAAAACATAAGAAATCCCTAAAACCCCCTAAAGGAATTGAAGGAGAGATCCTCCATCTTGAGTATAACTCCGGCCTTTTGAGATGGATCAGCTGGCTTCTAGTAAATCTCCACAAATCGACCTCCTCTGGCCTAGTTGGACGCCCCCTGACTAAAGCCTTGGGTTCTCCCTTTTCTGGTCATATCTAGGGTGTTTATATAGGCTTCGGAATGTGTTTCTTTGCCCCTAAGTATCCAAATCCTAGTGAAACTCTTCTTTCCTACGACAGGGACACGCCCATGGCACACGCTCGTGTAAGTCGTGGCCAGGCCGTGTTCGAACCTGTTGAATGAGGCACGGCCGTGTGGTCTTGGGCCCAGGCCGTGTGGATTTTGTGATATGGCCCATTTACTCCGTTTTGGACCGTTTTCTGTTCTTTTCATCATTGGGTGCTCTTTTGAGTTTAAAACATGAAAACAAAGGATTAAGAGCACCAAATTACACAATTCAGGGCTTAAATCATCCAAAAGCATGCTAAATGTGGGCTTAAAATATGTTACTTTTACGGTTTATCAAATACCCCCACACTTAAGCTTTTGCTTGTCCTCAAGCAAAATTCTCAACTCACAATTAAAACGGACTTCCCTGATTCACAATATTCATCAATAGTGTTTCATCATAATTCATAGATAATTCATACATGGATAACTCAACTCAAAGAGTCTTAAAGATTCAAACAATCAAAGTCATAATTTTTATAGTATGAAAACATAGGTGTTTCCCTTTACCTGAATAATTACCTCTGATTCAAAATCGACAAGAATTGACATCCTTACTAAAGATTCACTCAAACCACTCGAAGTGTTTAAGGTTCAAAATTAAGCACTCAAAAGTCGAACATGAAAAGTTAATCCCTTAGGCTTGCATGAAAATCAAATCTCTACCACTATAATATGAGATGATACACAAATCAAAAGGTCTTTACAGGGTTATAATGGGGCTTAGGTTCAAGGGTATGGATATAGGCTGAATTAAAGGGTTAGAATTGAGATTGACCTAACAAATTACCTAACTAGAAATAACGGACTAATAATGAATAATTACATCAATTGAAAACTTGTACTACTAATAATAATACTCTGATATGAGCTTCTTCTTCAATAATTGGAATTTAACGTATAAGCTCACCTAATCACAAAACTAATAGTAACTATTCTTCGATTTTTTTAAGAACAAGTCAAATAATGAATTCAACTACTGAAATAATATGATTGGGCAACCGATCAAATCAAATCTCGATATAAGGGTAGTAAAAAAGAATGGTGATAACGAATACAAAGGGTTTTGGGTTAATATTAGTAGGTGAGTTAATAAAAAGGGTTGTTAGGATCAACAGGGTTCACTAGGGGTTAATTATGAAGGTAGGCTTTTAGTGGAGTGAGTGGGTTAAAACCTAGGTGCCCTTATCATCTCTACATATCAAATAAAAGGTGTGGTCTTGACATGTATAATCGATGCAAGTTTTAGAATAACAAATCAATGTTGACACACTCATAATCAATAAAGTGAGCACGTAAAAGAATATATGCTCTTATAAGGTTCAAAAAGCTCACAGAAAATTATGGGTTTTTGATCAACCTTGGAAATTTCAAACTTCAAGGTAACATTCAGGTTCAGGTAGACAACCTAAAAATTTTAAATTTTGAAAAATAGACTTATCATGCTTGATTCTCTAGTATCCTTCAAATTTAATCATCAATGCACAATTATCAATGGCTTACTCTAGAACATATCAATAAAAATCATAAATCAAAGGAAATTTCATTCTAATCATAATATGAGAAACTTACTTAGAGACAAGTTATCATTCAGGGATTTGAGAATAATGAAGAAAGTTAGGCACTTTCTCGAAATAAATATTCACCCCCACACTTAAGATGTACATTGTCCTCAATGTACAAAGATATATATGCATTTTAAGAGAGAGAGGGAGGTGAGACTTCCTGAATTTGGATGGTTTCCTGGAGTTGGAATTCGATAGGGGTGGTGGCTACTGCCGAGCTCTGTGCTAGATGAAGAAATTGGGGAGCTCGTAGATAATTAGCAAGGAATTATTAAGACACATTTAAAACAAACTAAATATATAATTAAAGACAAGAAAGAGAAAGAGAAAGAAAATAGTAATGTAAATAAAATTAAAATGAAAGATGAATGGACCGAAGAGTCCTTATTGTTAGATGGTTCGAGAGGTGGGTGTGACCTCTAAGGCTGCAGAGGTGCTGGCGGTGGCGGAAGTGGTGTGGTTCCCAAGCAGCCTTTAAAACCTCTAAGGCTGGTTTGAGGTGGTGGTCGTGGTTCCGGTATGATTCCCTAGCAGCCTTTTGAACCTGACACTAAGAAACTAAAATAAAATAAACTAAATTAAGCATAAGATTGTCAAAGAGAAGGAAAATAAAGGAGAAGATAAAAGTAAAACAAAAGATATATGGTCTCAAAGACCCTTGGCTTGTCAAGTGGATGAAGCGGTCGGCATGAACTTATGTAGATCGGTCTCCATGAGGGAGACTGTGCTGGGATTCTTCCGCTTCTTCGACATGGTTATGATGTGGTTCAATGGTTAGTGAAATTTTAGAGAAGAAAAGTGGAGAGAGGTCTGAGAAAGAAATGGAAAAGAAAATGGCTGGAGAAAATGAGGAGTGGGTGATTTAAATAGAATTTCAAATCTGACACCTCCCCACGCCCGTGGATTGTGGGCGTGTCGAATCACACGGCCGTGTAGCTGGTCGTGTTGTTTTTCCCAAACCCATGTTAGGGTAGCCATGCCCGTGTGTGAGCAAACAGTGTCGCCCACGGCTGAGTCGACGGCCGTGGGGTTTTGTCGGTGCCCGTGGGGTGGTGGTGGGAGTCCGTGACTCGAAGATTTGATTCGTCTGACTCATACCATTTCTGTTGTGTCAGTACGGAGATTCATGTGGTCACACGGCCACGGCCACGGCCGTGTGCAAGGCCGTGTGGCCTGGAAAGCTGCACTTGGTTAGCTTATAGTTAAAGGCTACAAAGGAAAAATAAAAGAAAGAGTAAAATTTAAAAAAAAAATGTAATAGGGTTAGTACTCAGGTTGCCTCCCGAGAAGCGCTCGTTTAAAGTCTTAAGCTAGACTTACCTCTTATTCGCCTAATTGTGGTGGTTTGAAGAGTTGAATATCTTCTCTTATACTATCAATTCTACAATAAAGTTTGAGTCGAGTGGCATTTACCTTAAAAGTGCCGAATTCAGAGTGAGTTACCTCGACTGTTTATGGGAAGATATTGTGCACCTCAAGAGGAATTTCTTTTTCTGTCTTCAGGTTGGATGTGGTGATTCCAGGGTCTCCTTTATTTAATAGTACCCAGTCTCCTATTTTGAAGTGATTTGATGTTCCTATAAGTTCGTCTAGGTGTTCCCTCGGTGTTACTTCATGTGGTTGTGATTTATCTTTTAAATGTGTTTTCCACTCGTCTAGTTCATCGATGTGAAGCCGTCGTTCCTCGTGTGATATTTCTTTGTTGTTATGGGGAACAAACTCTGGCTTGGTTGTGTGATTCTGTGGTGCTTCCTGCAAAGAGGGTTTAGCGGAAAGCTTATCAATAGAATTTACGTTCTCACCTTTGTCACTCGATATCCTAGCCGAGTCGAGAGCTTGAAGAGTGACTGTCTGTTTACCTACACAGAGTATGAGTTCACTGCGTCGACATCAATTTTAGTTCTGGCAGCTGCTAAAAATGGTCGCCCTAAAATTAGGGGGATCGTGATGTCCTCATCCATGTCTAAAATGACAAAGTCTACCAAGAATACAAATTTGTCAATCTTCACAAGTACATCTTCAATTATTCCCCTAGGAACTCTAATAGTTTTATCAGCTAGTTGAATGCTCATCCTAGTTTGTTTGGGTTTCCCTAAACCTAGTTGTTTAAACAATTTATAAGGCATGACATTTATGCTTGCCCCTAGATCAGCTAACACATTATCAATAGTTAAACTATCAATTAAGCATGGAATTGTAAAACTACCTGGATCTTTCAATTTCTGTGGTAGTTTATTTTGCAACATTGCTGAGCACACTGCATTCAGTTCCACATGTGATTCCTCGTCTATCTGTCGCTTATTTGTCAATAGCTTCGTTAAAAATTTCCTGGAATCTGGCATCTGTGAAAGAGCTTCAAGAAACGGTAAGTTAATATGTAATTTCTTTAAAAGTTTAAGAAACTTACAGAACTGTTCCTCTGTGTCGTCTTTCGTTATTGCTTCTGGATATGGTATGCGAGGTTTGTACTCTTTGATTACTAGTTTCGGCTTGTTATTGACCTCAACCATATCTTCTTCTACCATATTCTTTTGCTTCAAATTAGGCTCGTCTAACCCTACATTATCTTGAGCTGTTATGGCTTGAACTTGCTCCCTTGGGTTAGTCTCGGTGTTGCTCGGTAGTCTTCCTGTGGTCTCTCAGAAATCTGCTTAGCAAGTTGCCTGAATTGATCCTTGAACTCCTGTGACAATGCCTCAAGTTTTGTTTCTACCTTCTAGAAACATGTTTCTGAGGCTTCTATGAAGTTTGTTAGCACCTCTTCAAGGTTCGACTTCTTTTCCTGTGGGTAGGGCTGTTGTTGGAAGTTTTAGGAAGGTTGTTGCCTTTGATTTCTTTGACCGCCCCATGAGAAATTGGGGTGGTTCTTCCAACCTGGATTATAAGTATTACTATAAGGGTTATTGTTAGATCGGAAATTGTTACCCATATAGTTCATTTCCTCACTCTCCATGCCCTATCCGTAGGGTGGGTACTCAGGATTCGCCATGCCCTCACTTGTCTCGCACTGCATTACTGGATGTGCCTGCGAAGAACCATAGAAACTATCAAATTTTTTATGTAGTAATTCTACTTGATTTGATAGTGCAGTCACTGCATCAATGTTGAAAACTCTGGTTGCTTTGGCTGGCCTTGTCGTTGTAACTTGCCACTGATAGTTATTCAGTGACATATCCTCTATAAACTCGTAGGCTACTTCAGGAGTTTTGTTGTTCAGGGTTCCGCCGACAGCTGAATCGATTAGTTGCCATGTTGAGGGGTTCACACCGTTGTAAAAATTTTGGACCTGTAGCCAAAAAGGTAATCCGTGGTGTGGGCACCTTCTCAACAAATCCTTGTATCTCTCCCATGCGTCGTAAAGTGTCTCTAAATCCATCTGCACAAAAGAAGAGATATCATTCCTTAACTTGGTCGTTTTGGCCGGCGGAAAATATTTCAATAAAAATTTTTCGGTCATTTGGTCCCATATAGTGATTGATCCTCGTGGAAGAGAATGTAACCACTGTTTGGCTTTATTCCTCAGGGAAAAGGGAAATAACCGAAGACAGATGGCATCATCAGAAACGCCATTTATTTTGAAGGTATCACAGAATTCTAGAAAATTCGCTAAGTGTGTGTTAGGATCCTCATCCTGCAAGCCATCAAACTGAACAAATTGTTGTATCATCTGTATAGTGTTAGGTTTCAGTTCAAAATTATTTGCAGCAATAGTAGGCCTAACAATACTAGACTCAGTTCCTGTTAAACTAGGTTTAGCATAATCATACATAGTGCGTGGAGCATGATGTTCGGCCATCTCTGGAGGTGGCGGATTATTCTCTGCCATCTCTTCTGTAGTATTAATTTTGTCTTCTTGCTCTTCTTCTATGTAGTTTAAGCTTTGCCTTATCTCTCTGCGATTTCTGCGAACGGTACCTTCAATATCACTGTCGTAAAGTAAGGGTCCTGTCGAGTTCCTTCTAGTCATAAACTAGAGGTAGCTGAAAGGAGTGAAAGAAAGAAATTAGCAAAAATAAAAATAGACTAAAAAATAAAAGTAAATTGCAAAAAATAAAAATGGCTAAAGTAATAAAAATTGAGCGTTCTTAATATTTCAGTTCCCTGGCAACGGCCCCAAAAACTTGATCGTGTCTGTCGAGTCTTAAAATTTATATAAAGAGTGATCGAACCTGGAAACTAAGTATGACAATGATTTGAGGCAAGCACACCTATCGAACAGTAGTATAGTTAAGGCAAGACCGGAATGTCGAACCCAAAGGAACCAAAAGTACTAATACTAACTCTCTTTTTATTATTTAGCCTAAGAATAAAGGGATTTATTTATCTAATCTAAATTAATTAACTACTAAACTAAAGATGCAAAGACAAAGAGAAAGAGTTTGAGAAAATAACTTGAGGAAAATCCAATTGATTAAGACGACACCCAAGGAAGAATCCACCTAGACTTCACTTGTTATCTAACTCTGAACCAGACAATTTATTTACTTGACCTGATCCGTAAGATTCCCTAAGTTATATTAATCCCTCTCTCGAGGCGACTAACGTCTAACCCTAGGTTGATTAACTGAAATCTCTTTCTAATTAAAACCCCTAGAATCGCATTAACTCGATCTATGGACTCCCATATTAGGTTTCACCCTAATCCGGCAAAATCTCGTCACCCTATCTCTAAGCGTGCGATCAACTCCACTTAATTATGCTAGATCTACTCTTAGGCAGAGACTTTTACTCCTCCACCTAAGCACATCATACTTGAATTAATATCCCAGAAATATCAACACAAGAATTAAGAACGCATAATTAAGAACAAGTCAAATATTTATCATATAGTTCAGCAAACGATAACAAGATTCATCTTAGGTTTCATCCCCTCAGGTATCTTAGGGTTTAGTTCATAATAATGAAAGAAAACATCTCAAAAGAAAAGATAAAACAAAACATAAGAAATCCCTAAAACCCGTTAAAGGAATTGAAGGAGAGATCCTCCATCTTGAGTATAACTCTGGCTTCTTGAGATGGATCAACTGGCTTTCTTCTAGTAAATCTCCACAAATCGACCTCATCTGGCCTAGTCGGACGCCCCCTAACTAAAGCCTTGGGTTCCCCCTTTTGTGGTCATACTTAGGGTGTTTATATAGGCTTTGGAATATGTTTCTTTGCCCCTAAGTATCCAAATCCGAGTGAAACTCTTCTTTCCTACGGCAGGGACACGCCTATAGCACACGCCTGTGTAAGTCGCCAGGCCGTGTTCGAACCTGTTGAATGAGGCACGGCCGTATGGTCTTGGGCCTAGGCCATGTGGATTTCGTGATATGGCCCATTTACTCTGTTTTGGACCCATTTTCCATTCTTTTCGTCTTTGGGTGCTCTCCTGAGTATAAAACATGAAAACAAAGGATTAAGAGTACCAATTACACAATTCAGGGCTTAATCATCCAATAGCATGCTAAATGTGGGCTTAAAATATGTTATTTTTACGGTTTATCATGGTCTTACATGTAATCACATATCGATGCTACTGTTCCAAACAGGGTCTTACTCGCACACATAAATCAGAATCACATATTGATGCCAATGTATTAAACGTGGTCTTACTCGCACATCACGTATCAAAATCCTATGTCATGACATATGTATCCTAACTATTCCTAAGGCTCATACGGGGCTTTCGGAAGTCGTAACTCAATCGAAACGAATTCATAAACTTAGCTGCCAAGCTTGTACACATTCGACTAATACTTGAACTTATTCACATATTCATTTCAACACATATAGTTCACATTTAATTAAAACTAACAACGTCTATTTGCTTATAAACTTACCTCGGACGATGAAAAACGGAACGTGACGGCTAGTCGACAACTTTAGTTTTCCCCCGATCCAAATCTGATTTTCTCTTTTATTTATCTAAATTAATATAAATTAAACTTATTTAATCAAATATTCAATCAAATTCATCCAAAAACACATAAATGGGAAATTACACTTTTGCCCCAGACATTTCACATTTTTCACAATTTAGTCCCTATTTCACAGAACACAAAATATTCAAAATCTGAATACACCCATGTTAGGCCGAATTTTACCCATGTTCATACAAGTCGAGATATTTCATTTATTTTACATTTTAGTCCCTCAATTTATTATTTTTGCAATTTAGTCCTAATTACTCAAAATCATCAAAAATTCCAATACAAAACATGTTAATCTATAACATATCTTTTGTAATAAGGCCATTTTGCCCGGGCCCATGAAACCAACCAAAATAGAAATAAAATATAAAATATAAAATAAATGTCCAGTTTTATAATCCATTTTACAAGCCAAATACCCAAAACAGATTACATAATCCATTAACCCAACACCAACAGACAACCCAACCCAAAATTAAACCCAAACCTGAATAACAAGCCCCAAAATAAACTAAACCCTCAGACCCAATCTTAGCCCAAGCTCTAGCCCAAACCTACACGGCCCAGTGACTAAGCAGAACCAGCAGAAACCTAAGGTTTCTGGGAACCCTTGCACCGCAGCCCCTGTCTCGTGCCCACCTTCGGCCGCACCACCATCAACGCGCAGACGAGATCTCCACTTCCCACCTGCACAAACAAAGAAAAACAGCAGCAAAATATGGACAAGATTTTTGTTTTCCTTTTATTTTTCATATCGCCCTGTAATAATCTGTAAAGGGGGGACGAAAAATACACAAAAAGAGACAGATACATATAGAGAATAATAAAAATAGTAGAGGTGATTCTTTATTCTATTTCGATTCTTTTTATTTTTCTATTTGATCTACGCATTTTCATAAAAAAAAAACTGTTTAAAAAATACATAAAAATACTACCTTTTGACTCGTGCTGAAAAAGAGGAAACTTTTGGACCTTCGGCTGCCTTATGTGATGGTCCTGGCAGTGGCGCATGGGGTGCACGCGCGGTGGCCTATCGCTTGAACCCACGCTGAAGTCTGAACGGAAGCAGAGGAAAGAGGAGAGCTTTCTAAAGCTCAGTTTCTGTTTTTTTAGGGGCTGTTAAAATGAGTTTTTTTTATTAATTTTTACTTTATATAGGCCTAAGAAACGATGCCGTTTTGGTGTGGCCAGATAATGACCAAAACAACATCGTTTTAAGGCTAGATCTGCGTGTTGACCCGAAAACTCGAATAGGATCCGCACGTTTTTTGTTTAAAGGTTTAATTGTCATTTTAGTCCTCCCGCAATTTCATTATTTTTAATTCCGTTTAATTTAATTTTTTTATTTTTAATTTGGCCCTAAATGTTTGTTTACATTTTAATTTAGTCTCTTGGGCTATTAAAGGGCTGGTGTAACATCCTGAATTTTTGGGCCTATGCGTTTAATGGGTGGATATGATTAATGTGTTAATTTAAGTGTTAGGGGTCCAAATTGGGCTCAGGCTTAGGTAGAGGCCTTGATTAAAATTATCTGTTTGGGCATTATAGGGTTTAAAAGGTAGTATCTATGTTTAAAATACCAAAGTGGGCTTGTGGTCCAATCATAGGAGGTGACGCCACACAAGGGAGGAAGGGGCCCAAATTTAAGTGTCATGGAGCCCAATTCTTTTAATTTAAGCTAGCTAATTTTAAGCGTTAGGGTTAGGTGGAGTGGATGGCAACAAGGCTATTATTTAGGGGATTTTATGTTTTAAATTATGTGGATATTATGCTGATAAAGGAGGGAGGAGTTAGAGATAATTAAGTCTCTTTTAGATGAGTTAGTAGATTAAGATAAATGAGAAAAGATAGGATTTATCTGCAAGGTTAGGTAAGTGCCGAAATTTCTATAAATAGGGGGGATAGCTAATTAATTCTGGCATTGGAACCCTACTCTTTCTTCTCTTCTTGTGCCGAAAATTTGAAGGCCATCTCACTTGTTTTCTTTTCTCATCTTTTCTCTTCCAAAAAGCCGAAAATCTCCAATGTTTTCTCACATTCTCTTTCTTCTTCTTTGAGATTTCCTTTTAGCCAAATCTTCTAATCTCCATTGTTATTCTTCTCCCATTCACTAAAAGCCGAAACTCCTCATTCAATTTTTCTAAAAGCCAAAAAACACATCTAGTTCATCTTTTCGGAATTTCCTTAAAAAGCCGAAAACTCCTAGATCTCTAATCTTCTACGCTTCAATCTTCTTTTGTGATTGCCGAATCTTTCTACAAGGGATATCCGAAACCTTCTATAGAGGTAAGTATCGATTTGGGTTTTCTTTTGATCTTTTTCGACTTTTGGAGACTATACTTGAATGGCTAAATAGTTGCCTAATCTCGTGTTTTCTCTTATTTGCAGCATTCTGGGATTTGAAGGGGATTCATTTGCTTAGATCTCTAAGTCAGAGTTCAGTAACACTCGAATCGTGTTACTTTCGGGATTTTAAGGTAAGGAGATCTATTGTTTTTAGCATGTAAATTCGGGTATTTATTAATCCTTGGTCGGATGTAGGGGAGCCCAAATCTTCGTATTCTTCCGGCTTTTGAGCAAGGTTTTAGACTAAGGGTTGTAGATCCAGATAGTAAGGATATTGACTAAGGGTGTAAAACTACGCGATATCAGGTGTGTAACACTTCCACACCATTTAGATTGCCTGTTAAAATATGTTATAAATCTGTTATATTCTGATAAATGCCGAAATCCCAGCATCATGTTATAAATCTGCTATATTCTGATAAATGCCGAAATCCTAGCATCATGGTTGAAACCCGAGGAGGGTAAAAGCGAATCACCAGGTTAGTGATCTCTGTCATTCCTAAGTGAATGTTCCTGTTAAGGTGACATATGTGATAAGTATGCTGTTTCTGTGATTGCATGGGGTTGGGTTTATTGAAAGGGGAAGTGTTCTGTTGTAGCGACTTCTGCCGTGACCTGTTGTAGCGGCTTCTGCCGTGACCTGTTGTAGTGGCTTTTGCCGTAACCTGTTGTAGTGGCTACGGCCATGATCTGATGATGAGCAGCAAGACTGCCATCAATGGCGTGTAGCGGTGTGGGTTGATTGTAGAAATCCCCTATGGTGTGAATGGTTGGTACGGGTGGCATGTAGCAGATGGAAACCTAGGATTTGGGTTGGGCTTTGCATATTTTCTGATATATTATATCCTGTTATATGTTCTGTGGGGTTAAGGCCCAAATCTAATGATGCATGAGGGTTGCACACTGAGTCTCGCGACTCACCCTATTATTTTAACAATTTCAGGTAGCAGCTAGTGCATCGGACTGGGCTAGAGAGGAGCGTAAGGTGGCCATGCGAGAGAGTACTTGATCCAGCAGAAGATTTTACTTAGAATATTGTTTTTAATATTTTTTATTAAGGGTTTTAAATTTCGTTGTAATAAGGCCTTGGGCCACTAGACTATTATTTATGTTTCGGTTTTATGTTGGGCTTTTATTACTGGGCATTTAAAATTTTATGTCTAAATTAAGTTAAGACATGTGTAAAATTTTGGTTTTTATTTAAAAACTCACCAATGTATTTATAACTTTATATCTTATATGATTTAATAAATTATTAAGCTTTCGGTATAAATATTTAAACCGGATAAATGTTTTTCCAAAGTGCTACGACATGTTTTATAAAAATTTCTTTAGTGACATACCAAATCCGGTTGAAACGCGTGGGCCGGGTTTGGGGGTGTTACAGCTGATAACGGAATGACGTCGCTTTGGAAATGAGGCATAATTTCCCAATTGGTCCTTGCATTTTCAGTGCGCATTTCAATATCATCCTTTTTTGAATTTTAAATTTATTTTAAATTATTTTAATTTAATCCTTATCCATTTTCTGTTTTATTCTTTTTATTTTCATTTTGCTTTCATTTTTAATTATTTTAACATAATGTATATATTAAATTATTATTTATTATTTATATTTCTCACTGTTATTTATATATTGTATTTTTATTAGTTATTATATCATATTTTATTTTTGTATATCATATTATTATATTATTTTATATAGCATTTAATTATTTTATCATTAATATTTTATAAAATTTCTATATATTTATTTATGCAGTTTATATCACATAAGTACTTTTTTTTATAATTATTGTATTAATAGATAAACTTTGTTTAAAATTTGTATATTCTTTATAACTATTTTTATCAAATATTATTATTTATATATATGTATGTATTATTTTATAACTTATATTAGTTATATTATGCATTTTTAAGATTTTTGCATTTTTATATTGTATTACATATTACTTCTAAAATTTATTTAGTATAAATTTATTTTTATTAAATAATATATATGTATTGGTTATGTTATATATTTAATTTTTTATGATTACGGTATCATATATACTTCTATTTCAAAATTTTAATCGTTCTTTATCATATATTATTATTTACATTTTTACGTACCAAATTATTAAATTATAAGTATTCTTATATCTTATATACTCTAAGTTTTATATGTATTGTTTAAATATTGTTTATACATATTAACCATTTTGGAGATTGTTTTTTTGATGTTATTAAATACATATATATGTCATTTTTTCTATGAGATCATGCTTGTAGTACTTTACATTTATTTCTTAATTCTTATCTTCCATATAGATTTATTTTTGAATTCGTATTGCATATTTTATAACTTGTAGTTGTTTATTTATGTTCTTTGTTTGTTTAATACTCTTTTAGTATAGTCCATTTATTGTATACATCATTTGTCATGTTACAATAGTTTTTTTTGTTAATCGACTAAAAAATTTTAATATGATTCATAATAGTGAATAATTGTTATTTGAAATTGATGTTTATAATATATATGCTTCATTCTATTCAAAACATTGTTTTATAAAAACACTTTTTATATTAAAAAATAGCGATACGTGATACTTGAGGACTACGAAGAAATTATACCTTAACTTACTAGGTTTTAATTTTTCTCGTAGAACTTAAGGTATCAAGTATCCTCCCTTTTTAAACTCTATAAATTTTAAAATCAAAACTTATTTCAGAAATTTAAAATGTTATATATTAACTTATTAGATATAATATTTTGCACCTCGAAATAAGGATTTTCTATAAACAAAGGTGAGCCTAATTTCAAGGTCATGAGAGGATACATCCTAACTTATTGGGTATACCATTTTATTTCTTTGAGATAGGTAAATCTTATTTTTCTAATAAAGGGATCATATTTTAAAATTTTTCAAATTTCAACATTAGGACATGATTTTATTGATTAGGTACCAATTTTTGGGCGTTACGAGGGTGCTAACCCTTCCTCGTATGTAACCGATTCCCGAACCCGTTTTCTGGTATTTTGTGGGCCAAAAATCAATGTTTTGAAATAATATGTCTTATAAGGTGATCCAATCACACCTAAGTAAAAAGGAATTGGTGGCGACTCCCGTTTTCGTTTTTTAAGTCGATTCCCGTTTAAAAATGGTTTCGACATCTTTTATTTTCTACCATCAAACAACTAAAATCACAAGCTTCCAACAATACCATAATTCAAAATATTCACCAAAATAAAAAATTCAAGCATGGGTCTTGTAGATAACTTAGCAACGATCTCAAAAACGTAAAAATTATCAAAAACCGAGCTAGAACTCACCTTGAATCAAGCTTCAAAAGTGTCGAACCCTAAGCTTCTTTATTTCTTTTTCTTTTCTTTTTGTTTCGGTCATAAGAAAAAGGAAGAACATGGCTTTAATTATTTTATGTTTTATGATATATTAACATATTATGGATTTTACATTTTTAACCTTTACTAATTAATATGAAAACTATATAAGTCCAATGCCGTCCATTCATATATTCAATGGCATATTTGAAACATAAAACCTCCATATTAAAAGAAAAACCACTATTCGGCCATTCTAAAACGAACCACTAAATTTTCATTTTACGCGATTTAGTCCTTTTATGTAATCGGACACTCAAACGACAAAATTAAAGCACGGAAATTTCACACAAATAAATTCATACATAATAAACACATAATATAATTTTAAAATATATTTTTTTTTCAAACTCGGATTCGTGGTCCCGAAACCACCGTTCCGAATAAGGTCTAAATATGGTTGTTGCAAATCTGGTGGATTCCACTTTCTTGATTTTGGTTTCTTCTTGAGTAAACCAACAACTCATTTTTTTGTTCTCATTCTTATGATTAGACTCTACACATTCATACTCTTTTTTATTAACAACATTAACATCGTTCAAGTCCTTTTTTAACAATATTAACATCATTAATTTCCGCAGTGATCATAAATTTTCCTTTCCCATTACTTGAATCCCTATGTTGTATATTCCCAGTCTTTTCTTGATTAATTATTGAATCTTCCTTGCTATAAATTCATCCTTGAATATTAGAATCAAACTAGGATTGTGTTTCAACAAATGTGACATCCATGGTAACAATAATCTTCCTATTAATTGGATCATAACAATTTTAACCCTTTTTATTAGAAGCATACCCAACAATGACATTTTTTTTGCTCTAGGATCTAGTTTACCCTAGTTGTAAAGATGAACAAAAACACTATATAAAAAAGCTGGAAAGGTAATTTATGATCAATTTAGAGTTCGGAAAGATATCTTTAAAAAGATTGAAAGGAGTTCTATAGTTTCAAGTTTTACTGAGCATTCTATTAATAAGATATGTAGCCATTAACAAGGCCACTCCCCAAAGATAACATGGTGTCTAACTAGTGAACATCAAGGCTCTAGTTACGTCCAAAACATGGTGATTTTTTCTTTATGCAATCCCATTCTATTGTGGTGTATTTCTACAAGAGCTTTGATAGACTATTCCAGGTTTGGTTAAGAAACCGCCTAATTGGTCACTAAAAAATTCCCCACCATTGTCACTCCAAAATATTTTTTAATTTCACACCAAAATTGTGTTTTCACCATAGCATAAAAAGACTGAAACATATTTTTAACTCCAAACTTATCTTTTAATTAAAAACACCCAACAAATGCAAGTATGATCATTAATAAATTTGACAAACCAATGTTTTCCTGAAATAAGAGTCTCCCCAAACATCACTATCAATTAATGAAAAAGGTTTGGAAGCTTTATATTTTTAAGGTGGAAAGAATGACCGATTATGTTTAACTAATTCACAAAATTCACAGAGATATAAATAAGGGCTTTTATTCTTAAATAGATCAGGTAACAAATGGCTTAAATAGTAAAAATTAGTGTCTCCAAGCCTATAATGCCAAATCATAACCTTATCAAAACTAGAAACATAGTTTAAACATAGAGTAGTTTTTGGTTGAGTTAGATGGTCGTCATCAATAAAGTAAATTCACCAGATTGTTTAGCACAGCCAATCATCCTCCCTAAGACCATGTCTTGAAATTTACACATAGAGGAGTCAAATATAACACGACAATTCGAAGACTTGGATAATTTATTGACAAATATGAGATTACAAGCTATATTTGACACATGTAAAACATCATGTAAAACCAGGAAAGTTGAAATTTTAATAGTGCCTTTTGTAATTATTGTCAAGAACGACCCATCTGCTACTTTGATCTTTTTGTTTCCTACACAAGGTGTGTAAGTTGAGAAAAGGAAATGACTGTTAGTCATGTGATCACTAGCGCTAGAATCAATAATCCACATTTTTGTTTTACAAGGCTTGGCACTGGAAAACTAGAAGAATCAATACCTGATTGAGCAAAGGAGAAAGAAGGAATATTGGATGAGTTGGGAATAGAAGAATTCATCCAAAACTATGGTGATTGAAAAAGCTTTGTGTAGATGATTTAGTTGTTTATTATTGAATAGAGACCCTTCCAAAGAACTTTGTTGCTCACGATTTTCATTAGTCGTTTAGAAAGCTCTCCTACCCACATTTTGTGAACCACAACCATTGCAACTCTTCTTTCTCCCATTCGTCAGTTTTCCATGGATCTTCCAACATGTTCATAAGTGTGCCAATATTTTTTACAGTGGTCGCACCAAAGTTTCTTCCTTTTTTCATTGACATAATCATTTTTAATAGTCAAAAGAGTAGAATTATCATCGTCAGCTTCAAATCCTGGCCTTAACATTGCTTTTCTCCTAATATCCTCTCTTCTAACCTAAAAAAAAAAAAATCTCACAGAGTGTTGGAAGCGATTTTTTTCTTAGGATCCAAGATCTCACTTCATCAAATTCTTTATTTAAAACAACCAAAAATAAATAAGCTTGCTCATTCTCTTCTTTTTTTTCATAACTTTTACATTATCTCAAGGACACTCCTATTCATCATTATAATATTGATCTAGTTCTTTCCAAAGAGACATTTCTAGATTTCTATCTTTAACTCAAAGATCTGTGAAGCATTTTCTAAATCTGGATAGGTGTTTTTCACAACGTTCCAAACATCTTTAGCAGTCGAGAGAAAAAGAAAAGGTTTACCTATGGATGCTTCCATGGAATTAATAAGCCATACAATTATCCTAGAATTTTCTAACCTCTACATGCTCATCCTTGGATCGCCCACCTATGGTTGCTTGACTTCTCTAGTTTAATGACCTAGCTTATCACGCCCATCAATTTCTAACTTCATGGACTGCGACCATTCGAGGTAATTCTTTCCATTTAGCTTATGAGATTTTAGCTGAAAAGAAAGGTAAGATGCCTCTGTCCCTTAAGTCATTTCACTCTCTATAGTTGTTCCAACGATAGAACTTTCTATCTCCATTTGCTTGTTGGATCTCTTATCTCTAGTGAAGGTTGTTTTAACCATGGTGTTACTAGATATTTAACCTAGCTCTGATACCATGAGATTTTTCAAGAGATTATTCAATAAAATTTTCTAATTTTATTAAGCAAAGAACTGAATTTAAATAGAAAAAATACTCATAACCTAACTGAGAAATAATTCCCTTATTCTAGTCAACTACTAAAAAATAAAAAAATTCCTAAAAAAATCTCAATTGATTATTCTTATATTTATCTACCTAAATAACTTTAAAAATATCTCAAAATAAATGGGGCTTCATGTATTTCAACAACTAAGAAACACACCTCCAATAGATGAGTAAGTAACGTTGAGGCTAAAAAAATAACTCAATTGTAACACCCCAAACCTGGTCCAAACACTACAACCGAATCTGGTATGTCACTAAGAAAAATTTTGGAAAACATGTCGTATTTTCAGAAAAGCCCAAATATATTTTATATAGAATATGCCTTTGTAAAATAAAACCCAAGCTTAATTACATGCCTTAGTTTAATTAAAATAAAAATTTAAATAACAAAAAGTAATAAAAGCCCATAATAAAACAAAATATAAACTAGTGGCCCATGGCCTTATTACAATGAGATTTTAAAATCCATTAATTAAAAATATAAAATAATAACTTGAGTCTTTTTGCTAAATCCACATATTCTGCTGCATGGCCACCTTGCGTTCCTCTCCAGCCCGGTCCGAAGCACTAGGTATCACCTTAAATGTTAATTAAAAGGGTGAGTCGCGAGACTCAGTGTGCAACCCTCATGCACCACTAGATTTTTGGGCCTTAAGCCCATTAAACAAAATAAACAGTTTAATACTCATAACAAACATTAATAACAAATAATATGCAAGGCCGAACCCGTTTGCCTAGGTTTCCATCCGCTACACGCCCTCGTACCAACCGTTCACACCATTGGGGATTTCTACAATCGCCCCACACTGCTACACACCATGATGGCAGTCCTGCTGCTCATCCACGTATGATGGCCGAAGCCCTTATAACATATAATGGCCGAAGCCCGTATAATATTTAATGGCCGAAGCCCGTATAACAGTTCACGGCATTAGCCGCTACATCAGATCACGGTAAAAACCGCTACACATATAACGTATAACTTCCTCCTTTCATCAACCCAACCCATGCAGTCACATACAAGCATTTTGCTTATAACATTTAAACAGATTATTTACTCACCTGGGATCCTCTTTTACCCTCCTTGGGCTTTCATCAATAAACCGAGATGCTGGCAATTATCAAAACATATATAAATCTTATGATCATGCATTTTATGATTAGATCTAGATGGTGGGGAAGTATTACACACCTGTTATCGCGAAAATCTATTATCCTTAACGTAGAGCCTTATTTGTCGAATCCCGAAAATCCCTAAGAAACGTCACCTCCCTACCTTCGGCTTTTCCACCAAATCGGCTTTAATGGAACAGATTCGGCTTCTAGAAATAAAGAGTATAATCGACAGGGCCGAATTAAAGAGGAGTATACGGCTTACGGTGCACCTTCGGGAAACAGAGATCTCACTTGTAGATTCGACTTTGAGAAAAGAAGAGGGGAAAGTAAACTGTGTTTGGAGAGTTGCGCAAAGAAAACGTTTTGAGAGAAAGAAGAAGAGAAATTCGGCTAGGTGAGGAAGAAGAGAGAAAAAATTGAAAGAAAGGATGATCACTTGGCTTATATAGATTTCGGCAATACACTCCCCCTCTTAGAGTTGGATTTTCGGCCAACTCTGCTGTCATCTGATAGCTTTAATTGTAACACCCCAAACCCGGCCTAAACGTTACGACCGGATCTGGCATGTCACATGAAAGTAATGTCTAAAAACTGCGCGTTCGTTAAAAAGCTCGTATTCTTTATAGTTGTTGTGAAAAATCGAGTTTAAGTAATTTTGAATAAGAAACGGTTTATTATCATCTTAGGAAAATCCCATATTGATCATTTAATAATAAGCAGTAAACAAATCAAAAGCTAAACCAAATAAAATACCAAAAATACAGTTAAAGTGGCCCTATTACATAACAAAAATCCCAGTTACAAATAAGTTTAACTAAGAGAACGAGTTTACGAGAAAAATATTGTATGGCCACCACAAGTCTGCCTCGGCTCCCAAATCCGCGATCTAACGATTACCTGCAAAATTAACAAAGGGGTGAGTCACTGAGACTCAGTGTGTAAATCCCCATCCAAAAGATGTTAAGCTCGTACACAAATTCATATGCAAATATGCATGTCATGCAACCCATCCAACCTATCCATCCGAAACTCCCAGATCTAGCCCGTGTGGTACCAAACCACTGGTGGTGCCAAACCACTGGTGACCCAAAGTCACTGATATCAATATAATTGTGGTGCCAAACCACTGGTGACCCAAAGTCACGAATAATCCATATGTGGGGCCAACCCACGTTGTGATACCAAATCACTGGCGACAATCCCGTTATATCAAATGTGGGGCCAACACTGTGGTGCTAAGCCACTGGGACGAGTCGCTATGAGGTGCCAAACCTCTGGTGACCCAAAGTCACGAACATCAATAATCCAAGTGTGGGGCCAACCCACATTGTGATACCAAATCACTGGCGAAAATCCCGATATCAACTGTGGGGCCAACCCACTGTGGTGTTAAACCACTGGGATGAGTCGCTATGAGGTGCCAAACCTCTGGTGACCCAAAGTCACGGATATCAATCTTCCCCCTCCTCTGATCATACCCATGTCCATGCCATGTTCATCAGTCATAATAATTCGTGTATGCAGTATGCCAAGTATGCAAATCATATATCAAAGATAACGCATGAAACGTATGACCATCATAATCAGAACAACAAATATGATATAACCAAGCTAATCAACCTCTAAAGGGTATAACAATAATTTTTACCTACCAAGGGTATTTTCGTAATTTACCTTTCAGGGGTATTTTGGTAATTTACCCACTAAGGGTATTTCAGTAATTTCGTACCTGAAATGGCCTTTCCGAAGGCCCAATGTCGCCACTAGCGACTCAGCTACCATTTCTGGTCCTTACCGGACTATTGGGCCTAAAACCCGATTTCGGCCCATTCGGGCCCACACGCTTGTGTGGCCCACCTAGCACAAATCTAGCCACGTATATAAGTTCCACCTAGTCTAGTTCACTATATACTATATCATCATATAATTTACTCATATGGGCCCACGGGCCCACTTCGGCCCATCTTGGCCCAAGCAGCCCAACCCACAAGAATACTACTGATGGCCTCAACTATCGCGTCGAAGCCCCACACGTGCGCTCGCACGCTCGTGTGGCTACTATTGCAGTGACCGGCACTTCGGCATTTGCCGCTCTACAACTAGAGTAGAGAGAGTTACACACCTGATAGGACTCTGGTATTAAACCGCGCTGCGCCCACTGCTGTGCCCAAACGCCCACCAAGGTATGTTAACTCTCCTCCTGGAATGCTCTTTATATAGCTAGCTCTTCACCCTTCTTCTTTGTATCTTTTCGATGTAGGATCCCTTCGTCAGTAGAGTTTAAATTCAACTGAAACTCTTGCCGTCCAATCCGCAAAATAAATACTCCTTTGCTTCTCACGAGATTCGAACCCAGGCTCCTTGTAGCATAATCCACGTCGCTAACCACTTGGCCACAAGCTCCTCTTGTGTCTTAAACCATGCGCAACTAAATATAAATCTATAGCCAAATTCTAAGATCCAAGTAAAAAGAAACCAAAATGCAAAAGCCAAGACTTGAACCTTGGACCTCCTTCCTTCCTTGTGGCGTCACTTTGCCACTACACCACACACTCCACTTGTGTCATTTTCCTCCACTTTTTATTCTTAAGGCCTACCTGCCAACTTCCAGGGTTTTTTCCGCCTAAAACCAAAATTTTCCTAAAGCCTAAATTTGATCCCGGGACTTTCTAGAAGCCCTCTAACCTTCCAAAATCACTTACCTAATAAGTCTAACTTGCATTAATACCGTTTTCTAAAATTTTAAACGCTACTACGCCTAAGGCCCATTGGGCTCAATCCTACTAGGCCCAATTTCAGGATGTTACAAATCTACCCTCCTTAAAGAAATTTCGTCCTCGAAATTTCCAACTAACTAACAGCCGTACATCCTAACCTACCACACTACGCTTTTGCTGCGCACTCTGATCTTAATAAAACTAATATACTTTCTAACTAAATCTTGAAACCCCTTCACATAACCAACTATCTAACACCGAAGCAAGCAGATATTTTTCACACATACATACAATTCCTATATTCAAGCATCACATCCACACATCGCAGAATAATACAATCATTCAGCATATAATAGAATAAAGTAAAAAGGAACTTACGGATTTGGTGCCGGAGACTCGGGTGCCATACTTCCAGAAAAGAGATATATATTTTTCTAAACCATCCTTTGAAAACATTTTTGAACCCAAACCCACAGCCGAGTTTTTGAACCTAGGCTCTGATACCATAATTGTAACACCCCAAACCCGGCCTAAACGTTACGACCGGATCTGGCATGTCACATGAAAGGAATGTTTAAAAACTGTGCGTTCGTTAAAAAGCTCGTATTCTTTATAGTTGTTGTGAAAAATCGAGTTTAAGTAATTTTGAATAAGAAACGGTTTATTACATCTTAGGAAAATCCCATATTGATCATTTAATAATAAGCAGTAAACAAATCAAAAGCTAAACCAAATAAAATACCAAAAATACAGTTAAAGTGGCCCTATTACATAACAAAAATTCCAGTTACAAATAAGTTTAACTAAGAGAACGAGTTTACGAGAAAAACATTGTATGGCCACCACAAGTCTGCCTCGGCTCCCAAATCTGCGATCTAACGATTACCTGCAAAATTAACTAAGGGGTGAGTCACCGAGACTCAGTGTGTAAATCCGCATCCAAAAGATGTTAAGCTCGTACACAAATTCATATGCAAATATGCATGTCATGCAACCCATCCAACCTATCCATCCGAAACTCCCAGATCTACCCCGTGTGGTACCAAACCACTGGTGGTGCCAAACCACTGGTGACCCAAAGTCACTGATATCAATATAATTGTGGTGCCAAACCACTGGTGACCCAAAGTCACGAATAATCCATATGTGGGGCCAACCCACGTTGTGATACCAAATCACTGGCGACAATCCCGTTATATCAAATGTGGGGCCAACACTGTGGTGCTAAGCCACTGGGACGAGTCGCTATGAGGTGCCAAACCTCTGGTGACCCAAAGTCACGAACATCAATAATCCAAGTGTGGGGCCAACCCACATTGTGATACCAAATCACTGGCGAAAATCCCGATATCAACTGTGGGGCCAACCCACTGTGGTGTTAAACCACTGGGATGAGTCGCTATGAGGTGCCAAACCTCTGGTGACCCAAAGTCACGGATATCAATCTTCCCCCTCCTCTGATCATACCCATGTCCATGCCATGTTCATCAGTCATAATAATTCGTGTATGCAGTATGCCAAGTATGCAAATCATATATCAAAGATAACGCATGAAACGTATGACCATCATAATTAGAACAACAAATATGATATAACCAAGCTAATCAACCTCTAAAGGGTATAACAATAATTTTTACCTACCAAGGGTATTTTCGTAATTTACCTTTCAGGGGTATTTTGGTAATTTACCCACTAAGGGTATTTCAGTAATTTCGTACCTGAAATGGCCTTTTCGAAGGCCCAATGTCGCCACTAGCGACTCAGCTACCATTTCTGGTCCTTACCGGACTATTGGGCCTAAAACCCGATTTCGGCCCATTCGGGCCCACACGCTTGTGTGGCCCACCTAGCACAAATCTAGCCACGTATATAAGTTCCACCTAGTCTAGTTCACTATATACTATATCATCATATAATTTACTCATATGGGCCCACGGGCCCACTTCGGCCCATCTTGGCCCAAGCAGCCCAACCCACAAGAATACTACTGATGGCCTCAACTATCGCGTCGAAGCCCCACACGTGCGCTCGCACGCTCGTGTGGCTACTATTGCAGTGACCGGCACTTCGGCATTTGCCGCTCTACAACTAGAGTAGAGAGAGTTACACACCTGATAGGACTCTGGTATTAAACCGCGCTGCGCCCACTGCTGTGCCCAAACGCCCACCAAGGTATGTTAACTCTCCTCCTGGAATGCTCTTTATATAGCTAGCTCTTCACCCTTCTTCTTTGTATCTTTCGATGTAGGATCCCTTCGTCAGTAGAGTTTAAATTCAACTGAAACTCTTGCCGTCCAATCCGCAAAATAAATACTCCTTTGCTTCTCACGAGATTCGAACCCAGGCTCCTTGTAGCATAATCCACGTCGCTAACCACTTGGCCACAAGCTCCTCTTGTGTCTTAAACCATGCGCAACTAAATATAAATCTATAGCCAAATTCTAAGATCCAAGTAAAAAGAAACCAAAATGCAAAAGCCAAGACTTGAACCTTGGACCTCCTTCCTTCCTTGTGGTGTCACTTTGCCACTACACCACACACTCCACTTGTGTCATTTTCCTCCACTTTTTATTCTTAAGGCCTACCTGCCAACTTCCAGGGTTTTTTCCGCCTAAAACCAAAATTTTCCTAAAGCCTAAATTTGATCCCGGGACTTTCTAGAAGCCCTCTAACCTTCCAAAATCACTTACCTAATAAGTCTAACTTGCATTAATACCGTTTTCTAAAATTTTAAACGCTACTACGCCTAAGGCCCATTGGGCTCAATCCTACTAGGCCCAATTTCAGGATGTTACAAATCTACCCTCCTTAAAGAAATTTCGTCCTCGAAATTTCCAACTAACTAACAGCCGTACATCCTAACCTACCACACTACGCTTTTGCTGCGCACTCTGATCTTAATAAAACTAATATACTTTCTAACTAAATCTTGAAACCCCTTCACATAACCAACTATCTAACACCGAAGCAAGCAGATATTTTTCACACATACATACAATTCCTATATTCAAGCATCACATCCACACATCGCAGAATAATACAATCATTCAGCATATAATAGAATAAAGTAAAAAGGAACTTACGGATTTGGTGCCGGAGACTCGGGTGCCATACTTCCAGAAAAGAGATATATATTTTTCTAAACCATCCTTTGAAAACATTTTTGAACCCAAACCCACAGCCGAGTTTTTGAACCTAGGCTCTGATACCATAATTGTAACACCCCAAACCCGGCCTAAACGTTACGACCGGATCTGGCATGTCACATGAAAGGAATGTTTAAAAACTGTGCGTTCGTTAAAAAGCTCGTATTCTTTATAGTTGTTGTGAAAAATCGAGTTTAAGTAATTTTGAATAAGAAACGGTTTATTACATCTTAGGAAAATCCCATATTGATCATTTAATAATAAGCAGTAAACAAATCAAAAGCTAAACCAAATAAAATACCAAAAATACAGTTAAAGTGGCCCTATTACATAACAAAAATTCCAGTTACAAATAAGTTTAACTAAGAGAACGAGTTTACGAGAAAAACATTGTATGGCCACCACAAGTCTGCCTCGGCTCCCAAATCCGCGATCTAACGATTACCTGCAAAATTAACTAAGGGGTGAGTCACCGAGACTCAGTGTGTAAATCCGCATCCAAAAGATGTTAAGCTCGTACACAAATTCATATGCAAATATGCATGTCATGCAACCCATCCAACCTATCCATCCGAAACTCCCAGATCTACCCCGTGTGGTACCAAACCACTGGTGGTGCCAAACCACTGGTGACCCAAAGTCACGAATAATCCATATGTGGGGCCAACCCACGTTGTGATACCAAATCACTGGCGACAATCCCGTTATATCAAATATGGGGCCAACCCACTGTGGTGCTAAGCCACTGGGACGAGTCGCTATGAGGTGCCAAACCTCTGGTGACCCAAAGTCACGAACATCAATAATCCAAGTGTGGGGCCAACCCACATTGTGATACCAAATCACTGGCGACAATCCCGATATCAACTGTGGGGCCAACCCACTGTGGTGTTAAACCACTGGGACGAGTCGCTATGAGGTGCCAAACCTCTGGTGACCCAAAGTCACGGATATCAATCTTCCCCCTCCTCTAATCATACCCATGTCCATGCCATGTTCATCAGTCATAATAATTCGTCTATGCAGTATGCCAAGTATGCAAATCATATATCAAAGATAACGCATGAAACGTATGACCATCATAATCAGAACAACAAATACGATATAACCAAGCTAATCAACCTCTAAAGGGTATAACAGTAATTTTTACCTACCAAGGGCATTTTCGTAATTTACCTTTCAGGGGTATTTTGGTAATTTACCCACTAAGGGTATTTCAGTAATTTCGTACCTGAAATGGCCTTTCCGAAGGCCCAATGTCACCACTAGCGACTCAGCTACCATTTCTGGTCCTTACCGGACTATTGGGCCTAAAACCCGATTTCGGCCCATTCGGGCCCACACGCTTGTGTGGCCCACCTAGCACAAATCTAGCCACGTATATAAGTTCCACCTAGTCTAGTTCACTATATACTATATCATCATACAATTTACTCATATGGGCCCACGGGCCCACTTCGGCCCATCGTGGCCCAAGCAGCCCAACCCACAAGAATACTACTGATGGCCTCAACTATCGCGTCGAAGCCCCACACATGCGCTCGCACGCTCGTGTGGCTACTATTGCCGTGACCGGCACTTCGCATTTACCGCTCTACAACTAGAGTGGAGAGAGTTACACACCTGATAGGACTCTGGTATTAAACAGCGCTGCGCCCACTGCTGTGCCCAAACGCCCACTAAGGTATGTTAACTCTCCTCCTGGAATGCTCTTTATATAGCTAGCTCTTCACCCTTCTTCTTTGTATCTTTCTGATGTGGGATCTCTTCGTCAGTAGAGTTTAAATTCAACTGAAACTCTTGCCATCCAATCCGCAAAATAAATACTCCTTTGCTTCTCACGAGATTCGAACCTAGGCTCCTTGTAGCATAATCCACGTCGCTAACCACTTGGCCACAAGCTCCTCTTGTGTCTTAAACCATGCGCAACTAAATATAAATCTATAGCCAAATTCTAAGATCCAAGTAAAAAGAAACCAAAATGCAAAAGCCAAGACTTGAACCTTGGACCTCCTTCCTTCCTTGTGGCGTCACCCCCATGTCTCTTATGTGGCGTCACTTTGCCACTAAACCACACACTCCACTTGTGTCATTTTCCTCCACTTTTTATTCTTATGGCCTACCTGCCAACTTCCAGGGTTTTTTCCGCCTAAAACCAAAATTTCCCTAAAGCCTAAATTTGATCCCGGGACTTCCTAGAAGCCCTCTAACCTTCCAAAATCACTTACCTAATAAGTCTAACTTGCATTAATACCGTTTTCTAAAATTTTAAACGCTACTACGCCTAAGGCCCATTGGGCTCAATCCTACTAGGCCCAATTTCAGGATGTTACATTTATCTTTTATCTTAATCCCTTATCTCCTCAAAAATAGCCCTTATCTTTCTCTTCGTTTATCTTCCTATTTATCAAGAAAATAAAAGAACTAAAATCCCTATTTTGTAGCTAGTGTGCCGTCCACTCCTAGGGCTCCTAAGTGCCGAATTTTTAACCCAAAACTTGGGCTCTCAGTAGCCCTCACTTGGCCCAAACTCCTCCCCCCTTATGACGCCACCTTATGCCCACTTAAAGCTCCTCAAATCTTTGGGCCACAAGCCCAGCTTATCACTTAATTAACTATCTACTTAAATTATGAGCTAACACCATTTATTAGCCACCTAACCCAAATTTTTAAAGCCCAAAATATCACTTAAATTACCCAGAACATTAATTTAAACCCTAATCCAAATATTTAATCAGGGCCTCAATTCAACCTCAAATTCTTAAATTACAAATTAATCAAGTACCACATATAAATGCACAGGCCGATATTTAGGATATTACATCAATCTTCCCAAATTCTTAAGAGAGAACTGTTAATTAAAAGTCTGAACAAACTGATTAATATACTCATCACTGCTCCCTGTAATGATTATATCATCCACATACACTAAAACATAAATTTTCAAACCAGAAGTAACCTTGATGCATCAACCTTTGATAAAAAAAAAATCCTTGTAAAAGCAAAAACTCTTTCAACTTGTCAAACCATGCCCTTGGAGCCTACTTTAGTCCATACAAAGCTTTCTTAAGCTTACATACTAACCTTTGATCCCCATTAGTCCACTCGAACCTAGGAGAGTGTTCTATATAAATGTCTTCAACCAAATCACCATTAAGAAAAGCATTCTTATATCTACTTGCCTTAAAGACCACTTTTTTGTTATTGCAAGTGTCAAAATGACCCTAATTGTAGCTAGTTTGACTGCAGGACTAAATGATCCTTGATAGTTAAAATCGACCTTTTGCAAGTAACCTTGAACTACCAATTTGGACTTATACCTTTCTACAAAATCATCAAAATGTCTTTTCACCTTGAATATCCAATTACATCGAATAGATTTCTTGGCAAAGGTACAAGCTTTCATGTGTTGTTTTTAATTGAAGCATCATGTTCCTATTATGTTGCTTTTGTCCATTCCATAATTTGAAAAGCCTCTTCTATATTAGTAGGTTTAGCTTCATCCATAGTTGCAACTAAAGCCCTGGGTACTTTTGGTTTAAAAATACCATTCTTAGATCTAGTCAAAATAGGATGAACAATAGATCTTGCTTGAGCAGTGGAAACTGTTTCATCAACCCTCAAATCATCAACTAATTGTACCTCATCATTACATAACTCACGTTTATCAAATTGAGTGGTAGAAGACACTATTTCATCTTGTTGATCACTTTGAGTAGCCAAACTTCATTATGAGACACTTCAGTTACACTAGGAACATGCTTTTAGTCAACTGTTGAACCTTCAACATGTTCAGATTGTTGGAAAAACCCAGGTTTGGAAATGGTTTTCTTCCATAGCAAAAAATTAAAATTTTAAAAACTGACCCAGATTGTGATATTTATAGCAATAAACCTTAGATGGAATTCATACCTATGTTTTCAGATAAGCAAATATTTGAGGTTTTCCAGTTTCCAACCAAATGATCTTCTCTGCTATTCTCATACCATCAATTGCTTCAAGTGTGGGCTTGAACTAATTGGATTGAAGCATAGAACTAGAAAAAGTTTTCTCTTCTTTTAGGGTGAAAACGAAAATTCTCTCTTCTTTAATAGAAACCAGTAGAATTGTTATTCTGGAAAAATATATATGTAAAATTTGAGAATAAAATCTCTATATTTTTTGGCAGAATAACAATCTCTCAAAGTTGCGTAAATAGCTTGACCAGTGCCTTTTATTTATAGGAAGAGAAGGTAAAACTCTTGTTGAGTTGTAATGGTTTAATTCAAATAGAAAAACAACATCATATTTAGATTAGGAGAAGGTGGACAGCACACCCTAGTATTCCTACTAGGGTTGTCACCCCTTTCATGTTACATGAGGGGTTTAGGGCCTCTCTCACATCGGGTTCAATTACGAGTACTTCCTAAGCCTTTTTGACCTAGTACTTTGTAATGTGATCCAACCCAATTCAGTTTTTCTATTTACCAGAATAAATGTTAATATTTATATATAAAGAAATTTTCTCATCCCTATTTTACCCCTAACAAAATTTTGACAATTTACCCCTAACAAAATTTTGACGATTTTACCCTTATTAAATTTCAAGAAAATATGTTTAATATTTCACAACTCAACATGTTTAGTATGATCAAATAGCTTATTTTCATTTTCGGGCTTCAAAATAGTCTAAAAACATAAACTAATTCTTCCAATCATTTTTTAAGTAATCCATATAGGATTATAAATTTCCATTTCCATTTTCAGAAACCTACATTCATTTCCAAATGGTTTCATTTCCTGAATGTTTCCCATTTCTATTTTTCTATTCATTTCATTCATTTCTATTCAAACATGCAATTCATTTTTAGTTTCAACGAGCTTGGAGGGACTGATTGGACATATGTAGTTTGAGGCTCAAATGATTTATAATTAAGTTTTGACTTTTCAGCTATTAATTATAAAATCATTCATTCATGAAGTCTTTCTACTATACTATCGTGACTGGGCTATTCTCAACAACATACCATTACGAAAGCAACTACTCAGTGCTTGTCCAATGACCTTATCATTAGTGTATTGCCCTCATAGGATATCCTTGATCTTTTTGGGATAATATTCATTCTCTCAATATGATCTTATTTTATCTCATGGTAACCATTACATATTTCTTCATGAAAAAGTAGTGATCAAGTCATCTATCACAAAGACGGACAACCCGTGGCAATGTTTACTTTTCATCAACCATGTAATGCCAATGAGGGGATATCATTTACTCATGTTTTGGGCTATGGATTCCAATTTTGTGAATGACGCTACATACTGCAGAAGTCGTACACCCAACGCACCAGCTTTTAATTCCTTATATGTTTGAACTTAGGCTTTTACTTACATTAAAGTGCACGAGTCACACAAACATAGTCCACTATCCACTCAAGATTTAGGTATGCCATACTATGAACGTCAAAAGTGAATAAATCCTTAAATAGATTCAAGATCTATTCTGCTTGGGTCCTTTTCGATGTACTATCAGTTTAATAGTAACATCTATGTCTCTATCTTCTAGGAGTCATCCGCTCCAATGCCCAAGAGAAGACATCTTCCCAATTGGACTTGATAGACAACATATTAGTCTTTCAATCAGTTTGCTCATTTCCGATTAGACTAAAGACATGTTTAGGTTCATCTACTAATACAAGATGCCTTTTCGTACTACGATTCGACCACGTAATATCGCTTAGTATCAGTTTAAACAATAGACAACCAATGAGCAACATTTGTTTCTATTTTTCTTTGCATGCAAAAACCATTTGAGGAAAATAGTACAAAGTGTATTAATTTAATTCATGAATAATTTTATTAATCAAACTATTGAAAAAAATTTACAAGTGTACTTAGATGAAAATACTACACTTAGGGCACAAATCCAATAGAGACACTTCAACAACACCTTCAACAATACTTTGAGTAGAAGTAGTGTAACACCCCAAACCCGGCCTAGACGTTATGGCCGAATCTGATGATGTCACACGGAATGAAATTTGAAAGCAATTTTAACAAGTTAAAATCATTTCTGTTTATTATCTTCTATTAATCTCTCGTTGGTTTCAAAATCATTTTTTCGTTAATTAGATTCGTTTAAAAACATATTCTATGGAGGAAGCTTTTAAAATCGTGATATTTAAAGAAAACCATTCGCGTTTAGAAAAACGTTGTTTTAAATGAAACTGAGTTTTCGTTGAAGTTCAAAAGTTCATGAAAACAGTTAAAATCCAAAACAAATGCAACAGTCCCAAAAGTCCAAATTACATCAGAAATACACCAAAAATAATAGGAATTAAAAACCTTAAATGGAATTAAATCAGTTCAATAGTCATGTGGTCACCGTTGAGTCCTCCGTCGCATCAATCCGTCTAAGTCTGGGGATTACCTGTACAGATAAAACAGAAAGGGGTGAGTTTACAAAAACTCAGTGTGTAATCCCTACAGAAGTCATGCATATAGTCAAACAGAACAAACGGTCAAATGCAGTCCGGACCTAAGCCCATTTCAGTTTCAGTAGTAGTTTGGGCCTTAGCCCATTGCAGTTTTAGTATCATATATGCATTAGGGCCTAAGCCCATCACAGTAACAGTATCAGATATATATTAATATGTAAAAAGAGTCCTACCCAACCAACTTCTACACACCATTTCCGTCCATCCCTACACTCCATGTGGGGTTTAAAACACCCACCCATCCCTGCACTCCAAGTAGTATCGAATGCGGCACATAATAAGTAAATTGCAGTTGAGCTACCAGATAATAGACTTAAGAGCCTTTCAGTACACTTCCTCCAAATATCAACATCCCAACCTAATGCAATGCAACATACATTATATGACATGCTAATACATGAATATTAGTAATACATACAGTTTAATATTCATTGAAATAATCATCATGCTCAATACATACATCATACATACAGTTCACGTATTTAAGGGTCTAAGTAGTGCTTACCGACCCAACAGTAGGTTCACAGTCGACTTGGGCGACCCGTGCAACCTTAGAACACATTTTAGTTAAATGTGTTCACACACCCATGTGGCCTGCTCGTTTGGGCCCAAATGCCCGTGTGGCCCATACGACCCAGTTTGGCCTTGGTCGTGTGGATCACATGGCCTGACCCAAAATCCCACACACCCGTATAGACTACTCGTGTGGACCCACACGACCCAAAATCAGTCTAGCCTGTGTGTCGCACACGGCCTACATGGCCATCACACGGTGTTGTCTTGCGCGCACGGCCTGGCCTCTTCGATCACATGCCTGTGTTATGGCACATGGCCTACCACACGGGCGACCACACGCCTGTGTGGCGTCGACAGTGGGGTTTTTGACTTTTGTCGAAACCCCATTTTCAACATTTACGGGTACACACTTTGTATCAAATTGATGCGAAATCACCCCCAAGCCTATCAGAACCTAAAAACACATCAAAACAACGCTACATTTCAGTCTTTACGTACGATTAAATTGAAAACCCGAGACCAATTCCAACATAAAACAAGCGCTTATCGCTTCTCCAGCACTCCGAAAGATTAACCACTATCCGTAGGAGTAGAACCACAATTTCCTTGACTCGCTGCTGTCTAAAACAAACGTATGGCCACAATCGAAATTTGGAGAAATTACAATTTTTCGAAAAGAAAAACCGCACTTACTAAAGCGTGCGATGAAACTAGGAACGAGAGGACGAAGGTACGAAAGTAGGGCCAGTCGAAAGCAAAATTGAAGGGGAAGGAAAAAAGAAAAGAACCAGCAAAGAAGAACAAGGAACCAACGTCAACAGATTTTGGAAAAAGAGGAAAAATATTTGGAAAATAATAAAACTAAAAAGATTAACCCACTAATCCCTTAACTGTCTCCACAATCCCTAAATTTACTCCCTCTGATCCCACTAACCTCCAACCACTCCAGAATCCCCATTCAGTCGAAATTCTTTTCCATCACCGCGTAAAAATAACACATATGCTCAAGTAAGGATTCGAACTCCAGACCTTTAACACACCAACACACATTTTAACCACTAGACCAGTAGGTCCATTCTATTATATACCTACAACCAATTAAACTTAAACCCTTTGAGCAAGGTTAAGGCTTTATTCAGAAAAAGACAAATATTTACTGTAATACCCCAAAAATTTTTACTGTAAGATATAATTTTTTGATATAGTAAAATAAGGAAATAAAGTGACAAAAAGGGAAATTTTGGAGTTATGACAACATTGAGAAGTATATTATGATATATTAATTCAAGAAAGGACTAAATGGTAAAAGAGAGAAAAGTTTTGTTGCCTAAGAGTAAATATTCAAAACTTGAGGGGTTAAAGTGTAAATATGAAAAGTTGAAGGACCAATAGTGAAAATATTTTAAGGGTGGAATGATATAGAAACTAAGGAAAATGGATGAATTAGGACCAAATTGAATAGGTAAAGAATTATGAGGGACTAAATCATAATTTTATCAAATTATGTGATGATTCAAGGATGGAATTTTAAAAGATCACAAATGGAAAAATGGTCAATTGGAAGAGAGAGAAATCTAGAAAGTAATGATGATGTTGATGATATTTTGTAATTATTTAATTAGATAAATATTATTTTATTAATATTTTAATGAGATATTTTATTATTTATTTAGTATATAAGGAATGAAAGATGAAGAATTATCATCATCTTTCCCATGCACCAATGTGAGAAGAAGAGAGAAAGAAAGAAAGTTTTGCTTTCTTTACAAATTGGTCATTTCACCAAAAATCCACCATTTTCACATAGAATTCAAAAGAATTTCCATAGCCATCAAGAGAGAAAGATGACAAGGAAACTATGGGAAGCAAAAATATCAAGTTTGATTCAAGAAATAGAAGCTAAAGGGGAGAGAAAATCAAGTTAAAGATTGAAATCAATAAGACAAGGTAAGAACATCAAGATTTCAAGATATTTTTAAGTTTGATATTGTGGAAAAAGCATGGAAATGATATTAATGTAGAGTTTTCTTATATAAGGTTTTATGTTCTTGATATTTTAGTGAAGGAAAATAAGAGAAAGTGATGGGAAACATTGTAGAGAAAGGAAATAAAGGTGTTATAAACTTGGTAATTAACATTTTACACTAAAACAGTTTTGAACAATAGCAATAGTTTAACTTTGAAAAATCACCAAAAATTGTAAAAATCTAATTAGAGAATGAATAAAATATAGGATTAAATCTTACTGAGTATAGTTTCTTATAGAAGAAACGGTGTAAGTAATGGAATTTTAAGTCATGAGATATAATAGGTTTTGTGAGACAAGGTCAGAATGATTTCGGATTCCCCTGTTCTAAATTTGGAAAATCATCAACAATCGGTGAACAATAATTATGGGCTTAAATTTATATGCTTAAAATCTTGAATGATTCTTTTTTCAAAATAAACAAATGGTAACATTATCTAAGTTCTGTACGATGAGATAATTAATTTTAAGTGAAGAGGGGTTGGAACTGTCGGACAGCGGAACAAGGGTGAATTTAAAAAATAAACTGTACTTATTGGCTAAACCAAAAATTCTGAAAATGTTATGACAGAAAGATATGTAAGTCTAGTTTCTAAAACATCAAGAGGGACTTAAATTGGAATTTTTTAGCTCAAGATATAAATAATTTAGTGACTATGATGCAAATGGACAACTTTAAATAAATTTATAAGAAAATAGTGAAATCATAGATAATGTTACTTATAAGCATGTTATATAAATTAAGGATGTGGAATGCAGAGGAGAAGAAGGAAAATATATATGAATATTCAGCGAGCATGGCTAATTTGAATGTTTTAGTCTCAGGGACTAAATTGAATAAAAGTAAAACTTTATGGGAAATTTTGTAAAAATGTCAGAAATGACCAAATTGCATGAAATAGAATATTTTATTATTTAAATTATAAAATTGAATGAAATTATTAATTTAGATCAAGATCGGGTGAAAGCATATTTTAGGGATTAAATTGAAAAGTGTTGAAATTACCGAAAATTCTGATATTTCATAGAATTCATGGGCTGTTATCAATATATATGAGAATAATTAGGCTTGAAACAAGGATTAAATTACAAGAATTTTTTTTCGGAACCTCAGGATGAAATCGTCATTAATTAAAAGCTTAGGGGCAAAATGGTAATTTTACCTAGAGCATTAATAGAATGTATCAGAATATGAAATGAATGAAAATGATGATCAAATTTATTTATAAAGATTCGGATAACTCAAATACGAGACTTGAACGTGGAAAGGAAAAGACATCAGATTAGTGAAACTATAAACATGAACAAAACGTGGAAAAGAAAAGACATCAGATTAGTGAAACTATAAACATGAACAAGCAACGAGGTAAGTTCGTGTAACTTGAATTATATTCCTAAATGCTTGAAATATATTCTTATTGATGTGAATATGATTTGGATGTTTATTGTATTATAATTGATGAAGTATTGATATTCTTGATGAAAATGGAAAATAAACCCCTGTTGAATGAAAGGAAACTTCGATGGATCTCTGAAAAGGAATTGACGGTAAAAAGGGATCTAGCCCGGACGGGTGATCCTATTCTGATAAAGCCCTCCCGAAGAATATGTGTAAAAAAGGATCTAGCCCGGACCGGTGATCTTGATATAGCCCTCCTGAAGAATATGTGGAAAATGGATTTAGCCCGGACGGGTAATCCGAATTAGGGTCTGAATCTAGCCTGGATTGGTAATCCCGACAATACTCTTTGAGCATATGTTACAGGGGATTTAGCCTGGACTGGTAATCTCGCTGTAAGAAATGAGGTTCGCGAGAGTGTGCTCTCTTACAGGAGATTTAGCCTTTACTGGTAATCCCACTGTAAGGATGAGGTTCGAGGGAGTGTGCTCTCTGGAAAAAGGGTATACCCATATGTGTACGAATTGACGGACCCGGGATTGTACACTATAAGTGTACTACTGGAAATCCATCGAAATTTTGAGAAATTCAACGGGAAAAATATAGAAAATGGAAAGTACTTGAAATCATGAAATTAAACTTGAAATACATAGAATGATAATTATTTAATATACTGAAATATGACATGGAAAATACATGTATGTGAAACTTGCCTGATAATTATGCACATTCAAGATTATGAACTGCTACTGGAATAAATATACACTAAACTCATAAAAATGATGGTACATGAAATATTGTCATAATGAACTGAATAATTTATATTTATGAAGAAACTGTAACACCCCAAACCCGACCTATGCGTTAAGTCCAGATTTAGCATGCCACACAAATCGAACTTTCATCTAGTTGTCAATAATTTAAGAAAACAAATCTTCAAAATGATTTTGGAGATGGAGTTTATCAAAAATCGAGAGTAATTTGAAATCCATGATTTTGAAAACATCAGAGTTTATAATTTGATTTTCAGAGAGATACTTGGTTGAAATAAATTAATAAAAGAGTTTCCACAGAAATTTTATGAGTTAGTGATATTTAAAAAAAACCCCCTTTTTATACGCAAGTTTAAGAAAACATTTATAAAAATTAAAACAGCCACATTTAAGTATCTAAAACATATTAAAATCCATTCACGAAATAAAAATCCATGAAACAATACAAGAGGCCTTATTACATTTCAACTGAAATAATACTTAAATAAAAATACTTAAAAGAAGTTCAAAGTTTATATAAACCATCATTCGTGGTATGGCCTCCTCACGAAGTCATCCCCGGCCCAAGCCTCCATCAATTATCATTACCTGAGAATGGTAAGAAAAACGGGGTGAGTTACTTAGAACTCAGTGTGTAACCCACTTACCGTGTCCACTGGGCCAGAATCATTTAAGCATATAATTGGGCTTGAGCCCATTTACAAATGTACAATATATATATCAAATATAAAATGCATGTGATATGCACTTCCCAACCAGGCCTAAATTTCCATCCGCTACACACCACCCGTACCAACCAGCACACCTGTGGGGATCAAGTCAACCCACCCCGCCAACACACCAATCGCAGGCATAAAGCCATTTAAAATGTTTGTGGTTGAGCCACCCGAACTAGATTGTGGCAGAGCCACCCGAACTAGATTGTGCCAGAGCCACCAGAACTTCTCTTCAATTTTTATCCCAACCCATGCAATCATGTATGCATATACAAAGCAGAACAATATTCATATAACAAATTTAACATAAGGCCCATACCACAAGTTGGCCCATTAAGCAATCTAGCAAATTTGGCCCATTAATCATATGAGGCCCTTTTCAAAATTTTCACACTTGGCCAATTTATCAAAATAATTCGTATGGCCCAAAATATCACATGGGGCCCAAAATATCACTTTTTAACCAAATAGCCCATTAAGGGCAATTCCGTAATTTCCACAACTTCAATATTGATTTCATGCATTTACACAAAAAGTGTTAATATACCATATTTTCAAATTTTACCAACTTTACGATTTTTATTCTATTTGCTTACGGTACAATATCTAACCCATGAGATAAGTGTGAAATTACACACCTGATTACGGTGAGAATTATACTTTCCCGCTCGTCGATACCTAAATGCGTGACACGCTTGATTAGAACACTAATACTTAATATAAATTTATACTAAAGATAAGCGATCTAGATCTTTACCCTCGGAATTTCGAACAATAACTATTTGTGGTTTCTCCCCGATTGATGGTTCATAACCCGTTGAAGAACCACGAACAGTCAATGGCTCAGGAGTACGAATGACTTCAAATAATTGATTTTCACCAGAGGAGGGTCCACAACCCGGTGGAAAATCTTGGATTGCCGAAACAGCCCTTCGCTTGAATCTAGAGGGAATAGCGAATCCACCCTTCTTCTGAACACTATTCACCACTCTTTTCGACCCTATCTTGATTGCCTTAAAAAATTCTGAGTGATTCCCAAAAGAATCCCTATATAAAAATTTCGGTTATTTCAATCCCGATTGATAATCATTGATAATAATGAAGGTGATCATGAAATTCATGAAGAGTTCCCTTTTTACTTGAAAGTTATGATCCAAACTTGAATGACTTCAAGACTACTTCGAAAAGATGATGATTCGGCCCTCCACTATTTCACTAAAAAAATAACGAAAGAAATCATCTAAGTGAGTGATTGGTAATTCGGTTTAAAAGACTCTTCCAAGCCAATCTATAGATTCGGCCAAGGTGACCAAATAGCAAAAAGAGAAGACAAAGAAAATGATTCTTACCAATGATCCCAAAGTTTGAATAGAAGAAAATGATTGAGAATAAAAGCTATGAGGAATGGAAGATTCGGCTATGATATATCAAAGAAAGGAAAAAGATTTGGCTATGGAGATGGTCTCTAACATTCGGCCATGGAAGAAATATGTTTAAAGGATGAGAAAAATGGAGATAGAAAGAAAATAATGATGAGAGGTTTATGATTCAATTTTCAAAGGTAAGAGAAAAGCAAAGAAAAGGGTTTGGGACAATGGTGCATTCGGCAATGGGGAAGAAGGAAGAAAATGTAACATCCTGAAAAGGGCCTATGCATTTTCAGTTTAATTGTACGAAATGACATGTCTTAAGTATTATGAATAAATTTTGAATATTTTTGGAAACCCGGAAATGTATGGAAAAGATTTAGAAATGAACATTTTGGAAACCTGAAAATGTATGGAAATGTTAAGTTTAAAAATGGAAAGTGAACATTTTTGGAAACTAGGAAATGATTTGGAAATGATTCAAAAGAGGAAAGTGAACATTTCTGGAAACTTGGAAATGTAAGGAAATGTCAAGTTTAAAGAGCCAAACGAAAATTTTTGGAAACTTAGAAATGACTTAGAAATATCGAGTTTTAAAGTTTAAAAGAGGAAACCGAGGCAAGGTGGCCTTAAGAGAAAAAGTATGTGAAATTTGACACACAAGCAGGCTTGGAAAAGTGGCCTGAAGATGCCACTTAGGGCCTCTGGGAATGGCGCCACATGCAAGGGTGTTGGGCCTGAGTTCGAGTCACATGGGAAGTAAATAAAAGAAGTTTTATTTTTGCTTCTAGAAGCACAGAGGTAGAGGGCACAAGGCTTGCCAAAGAGGAGTTTCATTCTCTTTTAAATTCGGCTAATTAGGGGATAAATAAAGGATTTTGTTTGGATTATTTCTAAGAGATAATTGTTGGATTAATTCTTTTATTTTGGTGATAATTAAAAGGATAAAGCTATCAAATAGAAGAGTGGTGGCCAAGTAAGGGATTCTGAGTAGTAATTTCGGCTATAAAAGGAAGAGAATAGGGCTACTCATCAAATTTTCTTCCTCCTCTTCTCTCTGCCGAATTTTTCCCTAGCAAAATCCTCTCTTCTCTTTTATTTTGTCCAACCGAATATACCAATAATCTCTAGTGAAATCGATTTCTTTTAAGCCTCAAAAGCCAAATCTTTGTGACTCCAAGCAAGGGTGCAGTCGACTGAGGTATTAAGGTAAGAACAATGGATTTTGTTGTTCAGTTTCTTTTTATCGAGATCTAGGAACTGATCCCCTTATTGTCTCTTGGCCGAATATTAAAGGAGGAACTCCGGGATTTTTGATAGTTATCGACTTCAAGAGAAGGGATTTTCGGGATTTAAAGCTTCAAGGTAAGACATCTGATATTCGGCCATGGGCCATTTAATGATGATTAAGTGTTAGAAATCAATCTAACATGTGCTTATAGGATTTTTGACAGCACTAAGAAAGCAAGGATCTATTTCGGGATTTAAGATTTGGAAGGTAAGCATATAGGTATGTTCAGCCAAGGCTTGATTTGGTATTTAGATCTATTCTTTAATTTATTTAAAAAGCCGGAACTAACCCCTGATGAGATTTAGGGCTTGGCCGAATACAAGAAGAAGCATAGCAGCAATTTTGGGATTTGAATAATCATCAAATCGGCATCAAAGGTAAGTTTTAAGAATACAAATCCTACTAGGATTTGGTATTATAGCCGAATAGGATTTATGCTAAATAGTAAGTGATTAATCAAATGTAGGAACTTGAGATCTAAGGCAGTAGATCAGATTTCGGGATTTCAGTGAAGTTGTTAAGCGAATCAGGTGTGTACCCCACACTATTTCATACTACCTTATATGGCTAAGTTTAATTAATATATGTGGTATTAAGAATATGAAAGTAGCTAAGGTACCATGTTATGGTACAAAGTACTCAGGTACGTTTCCTACTCCTACTAGGATTATGAAATATGTTAATTGTAACATGAGAATAAGAATAAGAATGTGAACTCTGGCATATTTATGCATATTACTATTATATGGGGCATATGGGTTTTATTTTGAAGGGGAAGTGAATGTGGTGACCTAAGACCACGAACACGGTGACCTAAGACCGTGATATCTGAATGTGGTGACCTAAGACCACAGTAATCTGAATGTGGTGACCTAAGACCATAGTAATCTGAACGTGGTGACCTAAGACCACGAATGCGGTGACCTAAGACCGCGATATGGAGTGTAGTAGAAGGAGGGTCGACTTAGTAGTCCCCACGGTGTACAGGTTGGTACGGGGGAGTGTAGCGGATGGCTTAATAGGTTTGGGTTTTGGGAATGCATCATAACTTGTATGCTATGATATGAATGTGTAATAATTGTTATGCCTGATTCGATTATGATTTAGTGTTGTGTACACATTGAGTCTGTTGACTCACCCTGTTGTGGGACCATGTTTCAGGTGATGAACAGTGATGGACCGGGACGGCAGGACTTGTGGTGGCCATGCTCAACTTGAAGTCTTTATTTTAATGGACTATTAATTTTTTTTAAGTACTCTGAATTATTTGGATTTATTTGATGTAATAAGGCCTTAAGGCCATAGTGCACTATCTTATTTCTGTTTATTGTTTAATTATGTTACAAATTTTTATTAAGTTTAAAGACCAAGTAATTTTTTTTTAAAAATATACTCTATATGTTTTATCACATGGAATTAAAAAGGGTTTTCTAATATGAAAATCGAATTGGTTTTCAACGCAAGCCCAACCCAAACAATTTTTTTTTTAAAATCGCACAAGATTTTCACAAAGTAACAAAAGAATTTAAACCGGTTTATTTGAGGAACATACCAAATCTGGTCAAAGCTCGTGGGCCGGCTTAGGAGAGTGCTGGAAGAAAACAGGAGGATGTTTTAGGTGTGGGTCCAAGGACCATGTGATCAAGGATTGTTCTAAGAACCTAGATGAAAGCCGACCAGCAACTCAGAATGTTAATCAGGCTGTTAGAGGGGGACCGCAGCCTCAACGAGGTCGTGGTGCGAGTAACCGAGGTAATGGTGCTGGCAGAGGACGTGGAACGCAGGGCAGAGGTGCTGCTAATGCTGAGGCAAGGCAACCGGGTTTGGTTTATGCGGGTCGCCGGAGGGAGGAAGGAGACGCGCCGGATGTTATAACCGGTACGTTCTTTATTTTTGGCAAGCCCTATTTTGCTCTGATTGATGTGGGCTCGACCCATTCTTATGTTGCATGTAGGGTAGTGGAAACACTAGGCCTAGACTCTGAACTTTCTGATAGGCAAATGACTGTAGTAAGCCCATTAGGCCAAACTGTAGTGGTGGATAAGATCTTTTGGAATGTACCCCTAGAGATTCAAGGAGTAAACTTTCGGGCTGACTTAATGGAACTACCCTTTGGAGAGTTTGAACTCATACTTGGAATGGACTGGCTAGTAGAGCATCGAGCCGTGTTGGATTGTGCGGCTAAACATATGGAACTAAGGACTTTGGAGGATGAAGTAGTAGTAATGATCGGAGAAAGAAGGAACTACCTGTCTAACGTAGTTTCGGCGTTGAAGGCTGAGAAAATGGTTAGGAAAGGGTGCAAGGCGTTCTTGGCCTTTGTAAGTGCGTTGGGTGGAAAGGAAGAAGGTGTCAGTGGAGTTAGAACTGTAAGAGATTTTGAAGATGTGTTTCCGAAGGAATTACCAGGAATACCCCCAGATAGGGAGGTAGAATTTGGAATAGACGTGCTACCGGGAACAGCTCCTGTGTCAATTGCTCCGTATCGAATGGTGCTAAAGGAGTTAGTTGAGCTCAAGGCTCAAATCCAAGAATTGCTGGATCGTGGGTTTATTCGACCCAGTGTGTCTCCGTGGGGAGCACTAGTTCTGTTCGTGAAGAAGAAGGACGGAAATATGCGTATGTGCATAGATTACCGTCAGTTGAATAAGCTGACCATTAAGAACAAGTATCCTTTGCCAAGGATCGATGACTTGTTCGATCAACTGAAGGGAGCCGCAGTATTTTCAAAGATAGACTTAAGGTCGGGATATCATCAATTGAAGGTGAAGGAGGCAGATGTCCATAAGACAGCTTTTAGGACAAGGTACGACCATTTTGAGTTTGTGGTAATGCTGTTTGGATTGACGAACGCTCCAGCCGCGTTCATGGATATGATGAACCGAGTTTTTCAACCCTACTTGGATAGGTTCGTCGTGGTGTTCATCGACGATATCTTGGTGTACTCTAAGTCTGAAGAGGAGCATGATGAGCATCTCCGAGTTGTGTTGCAAGTGTTAAGGGAGAAGAAGCTCTATGCTAAATTTAGCAAGTGTGAATTTTTGCTTAAGGAGGTGGCATTCTTAGGACATGTGGTATCCGCAAAGGGAATAAGAGTGGATCCTAGGAAGATCAAAGTAGTGTTGGATTGGAAACTACCTAGGTCCGTGGCTGAGATCCGAAGTTTCTTAGGTTTGGCAGGCTATTACAGAAGGTTTGTGGAAGGGTTCTCGTCAATAGCCACGCCTTTGACAAAGTTATTGAGGAAGGAAGTACCCTTTGAATGGACTAATAAGCAATAGGAGAGCTTTGAGAGGCTTAAGAAAGTGTTGACGGAAGCTCCAGTGTTAATTCAGCCGGAGGCAGGAAAGGATTTTGTGGTATACTGTGACGCTTCGCATATGGGATTAGGCTGTGTGCTAATGCAAGATGGAAAAGTAGTCGCTTATGCGTCTCGGCAGTTAAGGCCTCATGAGGTTAACTATCCAACCCATGACTTGGAATTGGCAGCAGTGGTTTTCGCTCTTAAGGTGTGGAGGCACTATCTTTATGGAGAAAGGTCAATAATCTACACAGACCACAAGAGCCTTAAGTATTTGTTGACTCAGAAGGAGTTGAACTTGAGGCAGCGAAGGTGGGTGGAGCTGTTGAAGGATTATGATTGCTCGATAGAGTACCACCCGGGCAAGGCAAATGTGGTAGCTGATGCCCTAAGTCAGAAGGTTGTATCGGATCTAAGAGCTATGTTCGCTCACTTAAGTTTTTGTGATGATGGAAGCCTGTTGGCAGAGTTGCAAGTCAAGCCCACATGGCTCAATGAGATTAAAGAGGGACAGTTGGCTGATAAGGACCTAAGTGCTAAGTTACAGCAAGTACAGAACGGAGAATTAAAGGATTATGGCGTTAATGACGAAGGAGTATTGTGCTACAAAGGAAAAGTCTGTATGCCGAGGGACGAGGAGTTAAGACAAAGAATTCTTCGGGAGGCGCATAGTAGCCCTTATGCTATGCATCCCGGAGGCATTAAGCTGTACAGAGATCTAAGGGAACAATTTTGGTGGTCTGATCTTAAGCGGGAAGTGACTGGATTCGTGGGAAAATGTCTGACGTGTCAGCAAGTTAAGGCTGAACACCAAGTTCCATCGGGATTGCTTCAACCAATCGAGATTCCACAATGGAAGTGGGAGAGAATTACCATGGACTTCGTTAGTGGGCTTCCCCTTACGCCTACTAAGAAGGACTCGGTATGGGTGATAGTGGACCGTTTGACCAAGTCCGCGCACTTCATCCCGGTAAGAGTTGACTATTCTCTTCAGAAGTTAGCCAAATTATACGTGGCGGAGGTTGTAAGGTTACACGGAGTGCCGGTGTCAATTATTTCGGATAGAGACCCAAGGTTCACGTCTCGGTTTTGGAGGGCACTTCATCAAGCTTTAGGCACTAAGTTGGACTTCACTACGGCTTTTCATCCACAATCAGACGGGCAGTCTGAACGAGTTATACAAGTGTTGGAGGATATGTTGAGAGGCTGTGTGATGGATTTCCGAGGAAGTTGGGAAGATTACTTGCCTTTAGCTGAGTTCGCCTACAACAACAGCTATCAGGCTAGCATTCGGATGGCACCATATGAAGCGTTGTATGGTCAGAAGTGTAGAACTCCTACTTGTTGGACTGAGTTAGGAGAACGTGGAGTTTTGGGTCCAGAATTAGTGGCAGAAACTGAAGAAAAAGTTGAAATAATCAGGGCATGGTTAAAGGAAGCCTCTGATAGGCAGAAGTAGTACGCCGACCTTAAGCGGAAGGAAATAGAGTTTGAAGTGGGAGACCAAGTGTTCCTTAAGGTTTCGCCTTGGAAGAAGGTGATGAGGTTTGGTCGCAAAGGGAAGTTAAGCCCAAGGTTTATAGGGCCCTATCGAGTACTGAAGCGAGTTGGGCCAGTGGCATACCAATTGGAGTTGCCACCAGAGTTGTAGCAGATGCACGACGTATTCCATGTATCCATGTTACGTCGTTATCGATCGGATCCGTCTCATGTGGTACCAGTTGAAGAAGTGGAGCTAAGGCCAGACTTATCGTACGAGGAAGAGCCAATTCAGATATTGGAACGTGATGTGAAGGTGCTACGGAGGAAGTCAGTTCCTCTAGTCAAAGTGTTATGGCGCAATCATGGATCGGAAGAAGCTTCGTGGGAGCCAGAAGAGGCAATGCGACAGAAATACCCTCAATTATTTTAGCTAGGAAATTTCGAGGATGAAATTATCTGTAAGGGGGGTAGAACTGTAACATCCTGAAAAGGGCCTATGCATTTTCGGTTTAATTGTACGAAATGACATGTCTTAAGTATTATGAATAAATTTTGAATATTTTTGGAAACCCGGAAATGTATGGAAAAGATTTAGAAATGAACATTTTGGAAACCTGAAAATGTATGGAAATGTTAAGTTTAAAAATGGAAAGTGAACATTTTTGGAAACTAGGAAATGATTTGGAAATGATTCAAAAGAGGAAAGTGAACATTTCTGGAAACTTGGAAATGTAAGGAAATGTCAAGTTTAAAGAGCCAAATGAAAATTTTTGGAAACTTAGAAATGACTTAGAAATATCGAGTTTTAAAGTTTAAAAGAGGAAACCGAGGCAAGGTGGCCTTAAGAGAAAAAGTATGTAAAATTTGACACACAAGCAGGCTTGGAAAAGTGGCCTGAAGATGCCACTTAGGGCCTCTGAAAATGGCGCCACATGCAAGGGTGTTGGGCCTGAGTTCGAGTCACATGGGAAGCAAATAAAAGAAGTTTTATTTTTGCTTCTAGAAGCACAGAGGTGGACGGCACAAGGTTTGCCAAAGAGGAGTTTCATTCTCTTTTAAATTCGGCTAATTAGGGGATAAATAAAGGATTTTGTTTGGATTATTTCTAAGAGATAATTGTTGGATTAATTCTTTTATTTTGGTGATAATTAAAAGGATAAAGCTATCAAATAGAAGAGTGGTGGCCAAGTAAGGGATTCTGAGTAGTAATTTCGGCTATAAAAGGAAGAGAATAGGGCTACTCATCAAATTCTCTTCCTCTTCTTCTCTCTGCCGAATTTTTCCCTAGCAAAATCCTCTCTTCTCTTTTATTTTGTCCAACCGAATATACCAATAATCTCTAGTGAAATCGATTTCTTTTAAGCCTCAAAAGCCGAATCTTTGTGACTCCAAGCAAGGGTGCAGTCGACTGAGGTATTAAGGTAAGAACAATGGATTTTGTTGTTCAGTTTCTTTTTATCGAGATCTAGGAACTGATCCCCTTATTGTCTCTTGGCCGAATATTAAAGGAGGAACTCCGGGATTTTTGATAGTTATCGACTTCAAGAGAAGGGATTTTCGGGATTTAAAGCTTCAAGGTAAGACATCTGATATTCGACCGTAGGCCATTTAATGATGATTAAGTGTTAGAAATCAATCTAACATGTGCTTATAGGATTTTCGACAGCACTAAGAAAGCAAGGATCTATTTCGGGTTTTAAGATTTGGAAGGTAAGCATATAGGTATGTTCGGCCAAGGCTTGATTTGGTATTTAGATCTATTCTTTAATTTGTTTAAAAAGCCGGAACTAACCCCTGATGAGATTTAGGGCTTGGCCGAATACAAGAAGAAGCGTAGCAGCAATTTCGGGATTTGAATAATCATCAAATCGGCATCAAAGGTAAGTTTTAAGAATACAAATCCTACTAGGATTTGGTATTATAGCCGAATAGGATTTATGCTAAATAATAAGTGATTAATCAAATGTAGGAACTTGAGACTAAGGCAGTAGATCAGATTTCGGGATTTCAGTGAAGTTGTTAAGCGAATCAGGTGTGTACCCCACACTATTTCATACTACCTTATATGGCTAAGTTTAATTAATATATGTGGTATTAAGAATATGAAAGTAGCTAAGGTACCATGTTATGGTACAATGTACTCAGGTACGTTTCACACTCCTACTAGGATTATGAAATATGTTAATTGTAACATGAGAATAAGAATAAGAATGTGAACTCTGGCATATTTATGCATATTACTATTATATGAGGCATATGGGTTTTATTTTGAAGGGGAAGTGAATGTGGTGACCTAAGACCACGAACACGGTGACCTAAGACCGTGATATCTGAATGTGGTGACCTAAGACCACAGTAATCTGAATGTGGTGACCTAAGACCACAGTAATCTGAACGTGGTGACCTAAGACCACGAATGCGGTGACCTAAGACCGCGATATGGAGTGTAGCGGAAGGAGGGTCGACTTAGTAGTCCCCACGGTGTACAGGTTGGTACGGGGGAGTGTAGCGGATGGCTTAATAGGTTTGGGTTTTGGGAATGCATCATAACTTGTATGCTATGATATGAATGTGTAATAATTGTTATGCCTGATTCGATTATGATTTAGTGTTGTGTACAAATTGAGTTTGTTGACTCACCCCGTTGTGGGACCATGTTTCAGGTGATGAACAGTGATGGACCGGGACGGCAGGACTTGTGGTGGCCATGCTCAACTTGAAGTCTTTATTTTAATGGACTATTAATTTTTTTAAGTACTCTGAATTATTTGGATTTATTTGATGTAATAAGGCCTTAAAGCCATAGTGCACTATCTTATTTCTGTTTATTGTTTAATTATGTTACAAATTTTTATTAAGTTTAAAGACCAAGTAATTTATTTTTTTTTAAAAATTTACTCTATATGTTTTATCACATGGAATTAAAAAGGGTTTTCTAATATGAAAATCGAATTGGTTTTCAACTCAAGCCCAACCCAAAATTTTTTTTTTAAATCGCACAAGATTTTCACAAAGTAACAAAAGAATTTGAACCGGTTTATTTGAGGAACATACCAAATCTGGTCAAAGCTCGTGGGCCGGGTTTAGGGTGTTTCAGAAAAAGAAATGGCTTTTGTGTTTGATTTTTACGGCACTAGGAGAGGTTGCCAACTATGACCAAATGGTCAAAAAGAAATGACCAAAAGAAGCAAAGCAAGGATGTTTTCTCCAAGCATGATGCACATTCGGCTATGAGAGAAAAATGAAAAGAAAAATATGCTTTTGGGAGAACAAAATGACCAAATGGGATTACACACTAGCTACGATCCTTACCAAAGTCTACCACCAAAAATTCGGCCTCCCACTAGTCCATAAAACCGTCCAAGTTCATGGACAAGTTTGGCCATTCCAACTTTCCAAAACACATCCCTTAAGAGGTGCCTTGTGTTCCCCCTACCTTCCATAAGCTTAGGATTTCTTTCCCCAAGTTCAAGCTTACCTTAACCATTAGCCACCTTACCATAAAAGAAATAGTCCAACCTTACCATAAATAAGGCTTGACCGACACATGCTATAAAGGTGCAAAAATAAAAGTCACCAAAATGCAATCCATGGAATTCGAACCTCTTCCCTCAAGCAACACTTATGGCGCCAACTCCACTTTACTACTAGCTCATCTTATGCTAGTTTTTGACACTTAATTTCCTTAAACATCAAGGTCACTTGTTCCACTTCAATAAAATACTCATTACTAAAATTTATTCTAATTCTGAATAAATCCCGAGCCTTCTCAAGGCTATATTAAACACACACAAATTAAATCATTCACAAGCTAAGCACTAAAAATATGCAACATATCGATACTCGAATTTTTAGGATGTTACAATTCTACCCTCCTTAAGAAAATTTCGTCCTCGAAATTTACCTGATTAAAAGAGGTGAGGATATTGTTGCCGAATTGCGTCCTCAGGCTCCCACGTAGCTTCCTCCGCTCCGTGATTACGCCATAAAACCTTAACCAATGGTACAGTCTTCTTTCTTAGCACCTTAACATCACGGTCTAAGATTTTCACTGGTTTCTCCTCGAAAAACAAGTCTGGCCTTAACTCCACTTCTTCTACTGGTACTATGTGAGACGGATCCGATCTATAACGCCTCAGCATAGAAACATGGAAGACACTATGAATCTGACTCAACTCCGGAGGTAATTCAAGCTGATAGGCCACTGGTCCTACACGCTTCAACACACGGTACGGTCCAATGAACCTAGGGCTCAACTTGCCCTTCCTTCCAAATTTGAAAATCTTCGTCCAAGGTGAGACTTTCAGAAAGACCTGATCTGCCACCGTAAACTCAATATCCTTTCGCTTCAGATCCACATACGACTTTTGTCTATCCAAAGCTTCCTTTAACCGTGCTCGAAGCACCTTTACCTTTTCTTCCGTCTCAGATATCAACTCAGGACCCAACAACTGTCGTTCCCACAATTCAGTCCAACAAGTAGGGGTACGACATCTACGACCGTATAACGCTTCATAGGGTGCCATTTGGATACTGGATTGGTAACATTATTATACGTGAACTCTGCCAATGGTAGGAAATCCTCCCAACTACCTCTGAAGTCAATCACTCAACCTCTTAACATGTCTTCCAAAATCTGAATTACTCTTTCTGACTGACCATCTGACTGAGGATGAAAAGCCGTACTGAAGTTTAACTTTGTTCCCAGAGCCTCATGTAAAGCTTTCCAAAACCGTGATGTAAACCTGGGATCCCTGTCCGATATGATAGACACTGGTACCCCATGCAACCTCACAATCTCAGATACATACAGCTTGGCCAACTTCTGCAGCGAGTAATCTGTACGGACTGGTAGAAAATGAGCAGTCTTCGTTAATCGATCAACTACTACCCAAACGGAATCTTTCTTAGTAGGTGTTAAGGGTAACCCACTAACAAAATCCATCGTTATCTGCTCCCATTTCCATAGAGGAATCTTTACCAGTTGCAATAAACCCGATGGTAATTGATGTTCCGCCTTCACTTGTTGACACGCCAAACACTTTCCCACAAAATCAGTAACCTCCCGCTTTAACCTTAGCCACCAATATTGCTCACGGAGATCCCGATACATCTTATTTCCTCCGGGGTGCATAGCATAAGGGCTACTATGCGCCTCTCGTAGAATCATTTGTCTCAAATCTGAATCCATGGGCATACAAACTCTTCCATGAAAACACAGCATTCCATCCTTGTTCATTCCAAAGTCCCCTATTATACCACTTTCAACTTGTTTCATTAAAGGACCCAACTTTTCATCTGATAACTGCTTTTCCTTGATCTGATCTAACCACAATGGCTTCACCTGAAGTTCCGCTAGCAGACTGCCATCCTCATACAAACTGAAATGAGCAAACATTGCTCTTAACTCCGATACTACCTTACGACTCAACGCGTCTGTCACCACGTTAGCCTTTCCAAGATGCGATTGAGAAGTCATAATCCTTTAACAACTCCACCCATCTCCGTTGTCTCAGGTTCAACTACTTTTGGGTAAGGAGGTACTTAAGACTCTTATGATCCGTGTAAATGATCGACTTCTCACCGTAGAGATAGTGCCTCCAAATCTTTAAGGCAAACACCACCGCAGCCAACTCCAAGTCATGAGTAGGATAGTTGACTTCGTGCGGCCTCAACTATCGAGAAGCATAAGCCACCACTTTTCCACTTTGCATCAGTACACATCCTAAACCCGTGTGTGACGCATCACAGTAAACGATAAACTCTTTTCCAGCCTCAGGCTGAATCAGTACTAGCGCTTCCGTCAAAATCTTCTTCAGTTTCTCAAAACTTTCTTGCTGTTTATCGGTCCACACATACGGTACTCCCTTTCGCAATAGCTTAGTTAGGGGTGCAGCGATCAACGAAAACCCCTCAACAAAGCGTCTATAGTAACCAACCAAACCCAAGAAACTCCGAATCTCAGCCACTGACTTCGGTGGTTTCCAATCCAACATAGCCTCTACCTTCCGAGGATCAACTCTTATTCCTTCGGCTGACACCACATGACCCAAGAAAGTCACTTCCTTCAACCAAAATTCGCATTTACTGAATTTGGCATAAAGTTGCTTATCTCGCAAAATTTGCAACACAATGCGCAAATGTGAGTCATGCTCTTCTTCATTCTTCGAATATACCAAGATATCATCTATGAACACCACTATGAACCGATCTAGATAGGGTTGAAAGACTCGGTTCATCATGTCCATAAATGCAGCTGGTGCATTGGTCAAACCAAACGGCATCACCAAGAACTCATAATGTCCATAACGAGTTCAGAATGTCGTCTTATGAATATCTGCCTCTTTAACCTTGAGTTGATGATAACCCGATCTCAAATCAATCTTAGAGAAAACTGAAGCTCCTCTCAATTGATCAAACAGGTCGTCGATTCTCGGCAAAGGATACCTATTCTTGATCGTCAACTTATTCAACTGCCTATAATCAATGTACATATGCATCGACCCATCCTTCTTCTTGACGAACAAAATTGGTGCTCCCCACGGAGACACACTCGGTCGAATAAATCCCCGATCTAACAATTCTTGAATTTGAGCTTTAAGCTCTGCTAACTCCTTCGGCGCCATTCTATAAGGAGCAATGGACACCGGAGCCGTTCCGGGCAAAAGCTCAATGCCAAATTCTACTTCCCGATCTGGAGGTAGACCCGAAAGTTCTTCAGGAAAGACATCTGGAAATTCTTTCACCGTTCTCACACCTTCCACTGATAATTCCTTGGCATCCAAAGCACTAATCAAGGCTAGGAACGCTCCATACCCCTTCCGCACCAACTTCTCTGCCTTTAAAGTAGATACCACATTTGCCAAAAAGTTCCTTCGTTCGCCTAACATTACTACCTCCTCATCATCCACAGTCCTTATTGACATCCGCTTTTCAGCACAATCCAATTGCGCCCGGTGCTTCACCAACCAATCCATGCCCAAAATAAGTTCAAACTCGCCGAAAGGCAATTCCACCAAGTCCGCCAAATATATTTCTTTTTGAATTTCCAAGGGCACGTCTCTAAACAGTTTATTCACAATTACAGACTGTCCTAAAGGACTAATTACCGTCATCTCTGTATCGGTAATCTCATATCTAATATTCAGATTTCCAGTTATGGCACTAGCAACATATGAGTGGGTAGACCCGATATCTATCAAAGCAGTAACAGGTACATCAAAAATGAAGAATGTACCAATTATCACATCAGGTGCATCGCCATCTTCACGATGCCTAACTGCATAGACCAACCTCGGCTGTCTTGCCTCCGCGTTACCTCTAAAGCCATTACCTCGTCCCGGTGTACCTTGACCACGTCCAGTACCATTACCACCAAGACCTGATCCACGACCTCTCGGTGGCTGCTGGGTGCCTCTAGTTGGCTGAGCATCAGGGTTACGAGCTTCTTGAGTCAGATCAGTCCGTCGAGGGCAGTTCTTATACTGATGATCCTTGGAACCACGTTTATAACAGGCACCAATTTTCCTCCAACATTCCCCGGGGTGTCGCTTCCCACAATCAGCACAGTCTCGACTCTGATTGGTAGTAAAAAATGCTCTAGCTTGAGCTAGCTCATCATTTCGAGGCCTATTCTGGAACCTTTTAGAAGAACCCGAGTACTTAAAGTCCCTCTTGCTTCTAACTCTTTCCCGGTTCTGGCGTTCTGAGTTCTTAGCCTCTTCGGCTATCTTGGCTTTCTCTACAAGCGAGGCAAAAGTCTGTACTTGTTGTGGGGCTATCAGTACCCGCAACTCATCATTCATCCCATCTTCAAAGCGTACACAGCGTTCATGATCAGTCGGCACTATAGTGTGAGCATAACGGCTCAAGCAAAGAAATTCTGCCTTGTAAGCTGCCACCGTCTTATTTCCTTGAACCAAATTTGGGAATTCCTTCCTCCGGGCATCCACATAACTTGTCCCGACATACTTTCCTTGGAAAGCAGCTTTGAAGAAATCCCAAGTAACCAATGCAGCCTCAGTGCCTTCTCGAACAGTAAGCCACCATTGATACGCCTCGTCCCTTAACAAAGACACGGCTCCTCTTAGCTTCTGCTCGGTGGTGCACTCCAAATCGTCCATGATTCGTTCCACTGCCTCGAGCCAATATTCCGCAACATTCGGAGCTACAATGGAGACACCTCTAAAAACCTCGGCACCACTTGATTTAAGTCGTTCCGAAATTGATCCACGAACTGCTGGACCAATTCTAGTCCCAGAAACCCTTTCTAGGACTCTCAACATTGCTTGTGTCAAAGCATTGTCCTCTCTCGTATGGTCATGTGATCCAGTCTCACTCCCGGGTGACGCAGGTGCATCCATTTCCGGCATATGACCCGGCGCTTCAGTTGCACCCCTAGCACCTCGTCCTCTACCACGGCCACGTCTACCGCGTCCACGTCCACGTCCTCTAGTGCTCATAATGACTAATTCGGTTTAATCTGATTACAAGTTTTATGAATCAGAATATTATTTCAGTGTTTATTAACGATATTTTATGAGTTAAAAGAGATAGAGTTGTTTTCGCAATCACATCCTATAGTCTCGATCTCTACCGTTTCAACACCTAAAACTAGAAGTTCTAGAGTGTTCCTATGATCATATCACAATAATAAACATTCAATATACAACTACTTACTTGACTTGGTGCCGGATGCTCGTGGTACCATACTACCTTTAAAACATAAAGTCTAGAAATTTAAACAGTTAAATAAAAATTGTTGTTGAACCCAAACCAGAGCCGAGTTTTGAAACTGGATCTGATACCATAAAATGTAACACCCCAAACCCGGCCTATGCGTTAAGTCCAGATTTGGCATGCCACACAAATCGAACTTTCATCTAGTCGTCAATAATTTAAGAAAACAAATCTTCAAAACGATTTTGGAGATGGAGTTTATCAAAAATCGAGATTAATTTAAAATCCATGATTTTGAAAACATCAGAGTTTATAATTTGATTTTCAGAGAGATAATTGGTTGAAATAAATTCATAAAAGAGTTTTCACAGAAATTTTATGAGTTAGTAATATTTAAGAAAAAACCCCTTTTTATACGCAAGTTTAAGAAAACATTTATAAAAATTAAAACAGCCCCATTTAAGTATCTAAAAAATATTAAAATCCATCCACGAAATAAAAATCCACGAAACAATACAAAAGGCCTTATTACATTGCAACTGAAATAATACTTAAATAAAAATACTTAAAAGAAGTTCAAAGTTTATATAAACCATCATTCGTGGTATGGCCTCCTCACGAAGTCATCCCCGGCCCAAGCCTCCATCAATTATCATTACCTGAGAAGGGTAAGAAAAACGGGGTGAGTTACTTAGAACTTAGTGTGTAACCCACTTACCGTGTCCACTGGGCCAGGATCATTTAAGCATATAATTGGGCTTGAGCCCATTTACAAATGTACAATATATATATCAAATATAAAATGCATGTGATATGCAATTCCCAACCAAGCCTAAATTTCTATCCGCTACATACCACCTGTACCAACCAGCACACCTGTGGGGATCAAGTCAACCCACCCCGCCAACACACCAATCGCAGGCATAAATCCATTTAAAATGTTTGTAGCAGGGCCACCCGAACTAGATTATGGCAGAGCCACCAGAACTTCTCTTCAATTTTTATCCCAACCCATGCAATCATGTATGCATATACAAAGCATAACAATATTCATATAACAAATTCAACATAAGGCCCATACTACAAGTTGGCCCATTAAGCAATCTAGCAATTTGGCCCATTAATCAATCTAGCAAATTTGGCCCATTAATCACATGAGGCCCTTTTCAAAATTTTCACACTTGGCCAATTTATCAAAATAATTCGTATGGCCTAAAATATCACATGGGGCCCAAAATATCACTTTTTAACCAAATAGCCCATTAAGGGCAATTCCGTAATTTCTACAACTTTAATACCGATTTCATGCATTTACACAAAAAGTGTTAATATACCATATTTCAAATTTTACCAACTTTACGATTTTTATTCTATTTGATACGGTACAATATCTAACCCATGAGATAAGTGTGAAATTACACACCTGATTACGGTGAGAATTATACTTTCCCGCTCGTCGATACCTAAATACGTGACACGCTTGATTAGAACACTAATACTTCATATAAATTTATACTAATGATAAGCGATCTAGATCTTTACCCTCGAAATTTCGAACAACAACTATTTGTGGTTTCTCCCCAATTTATGGTTCATAACCCGTTGAAGAACCACAAATAGTCAGTGGCTCAGGAGTACGAATGACTTCAAATAATTGATTTTCACCAGAGGAGGGTCCACAACCCGGTGGAAAATCTCAGATTGCCGAAACAGCCCTTCGCTTGAATCTAGAGGGAATAGCGAATCCACCCTTCTTCCGAACACTATTCACTATTCTTTTCGACCCTATCTTGATTGCCTTAAAAATTCCGAGTGATTCCCAAAAGAATCCCTATATAAAACTTTCGGTTATTTCAATCCCGATTGATAATCATTGATAATATTGAGGGTGATCATGAAATTCATGAAGAGTTCCCTTTTTACCTTGAAAGTTATGATCCAAACTTGAATGACTTCAAGACTACTTCGAAAAGATGATGATTCGACCCTCCACTATTTCACTAAAAAAAATAACAAAAGAAATCATCTAAGTGAGTGATTGGTTATTCGGTTTAAAAGACTCTTCCAAGCCAATCTATAGATTCGGCCAAGGTGACCAAATAGCAAAAAGAGAAGACAAAGAAAATGATTCTTACCGATGATCCCAAAGTTTGAATAGATGAAAATGATTGAGAATAAAAGCTATGAGGAATGGAAGATTCGGCTATGATATATCAAAGAAAGGAAAAAGATTTGGCTATGGAGATGGTCTCTAACATTCGGCCATGGAAGAAATATGTTTAAAAGATGAGAAAAATAGAGATATAAAGAAAATAATGATGAGAGGTTTATGATTCGATTTTCAAAGGTAGGAGAAAAGAAAAGAAAAGGGTTTGGGACAATGGTACATTCGGCAATGGGGAAGAAGGAAGAAAAAGAAATGGCCTTTGTGTTTGATTTTTACGGCACTAGGAGAGGTTGCCAACTATGACCAAATGGTCAAAAAGAAATGACCAAAAGAAGCAAAGCAAGGATGTTTTCTCCAAGCATGATGCACATTCGGCTATGAGAGAAAAATGAAAAGAAAAATATGTTTTTGGGAGAACAAAATGACCAAATGGGATTACACACTAGCTACCATCCTTACCAAAGTCTACCACCAAAAATTCGGCCTCCCCCTAGTCCATAAAACCGTCCAAGTTCATGGACAAGCTTGGCCATTCCAACTTTCCAAAACACATCCATTAAGAGGTGCCTTGTGTTCCCCCTACCTTCCATAAGCTTAGGATTTCTTTCCCCAAGTTCAAGCTTACCTTAACCATTAGCCACCTTACCATAAAAGAAATAGTCCAACCTTACCATAAATAAGGCTTGACCGACACATGCTATAAAGGTGCAAAAATAAAAGTGACCAAAATGCAATCCATGGAATTCGAACCTCTTCCCTCAAGCAACACTTATGGCGCCAACTCCACTTTACTACTAGCTCATCTTATGCTAGTTTTTGACACTTAATTTCCTTAAACATCAAGGTCACTTGTTCCACTTCAATAAAATACTCATTACTAAAATTTATTCTAATTCTAAATAAATCCTGAGCCTTCTCAAGACTATATTAAACACACAAATTAAATCATTAACAAGCTAAGGACCAAAAATATGCAACATATCGATACTCAAATTTTTAGGATATTACAGAAACGACAAGAGAATGATATGTATCATGACATGTAAATATGAGACTATCTTTGATACATTGATACAAGGAAAATTATGTATATTAAGACAACTAATCCATTCAAGTGAGACATGTCGAGAAAATAAGTTTGTCAATATTAAAGTATGCTAACCAATGTAGAAAAAATTTTAGGATTTTGCGAAAAATTCCCTATGATCCCGATTTTATTCCAGTTGGTTCCTAATGTATGTTTTGGGCTTCGAGGGCCCAATAGAGGGACGTTATGATTAGTTTCAGAATATGAATAAAAAATGACTCGAAATTATTCGAAAATGTTCAGTAAACTCCGGTAATGCCTCGTACCCTATTCCGGCAACGGATACGGGTAGGGGGTGTTACATTTACCCAAGATAAGGCTTGAACTTGGGACCTCACACACACAACCAAAACACTTAACCACTGAAGCATATACACAGTTGTGTCACATTTTAACAAAAACAAAAAATAAGAATTTTGGGGCGTTACCACTCTGCCCCTTAAAAGAAAATTTCGGCCTCGAAATTCACCTAATCAGAACAGATGAGGATATTGCTGACGCATCGCATCCTCAGGCCCCCACGTGGCCTCCTCAGTGCTATGATTCTGCCACAGCACCTTCACTAAAGAGATGGACTTCTTCTGAAGAACCTTTACATCGCGATCGAAAATCTGCATCGGTTCCTCCTCGAAAGTCAAATCTGGCCTAACCTCAATCTCCTCAACAAGGACAATATGAGATGGATCAGAACGGTACTGGCTCAACATCGAGACGTGAAACACATCATGAATACGATGCAGTTCAGGGGGTAACTCCAACTGATAAGCGGTCGGTCCCACTCGCTTCAGAATTCGGTAAGGCCCAATAAACCTAGGCTCAGTTTGCCCTTACTACCGAACCTCAAAACCTTCTTCCATGGAGAGACCTTAAGAAACACAAAATCCCCTACCGAATGTTCAATCTCACGCCTCTTCAGATCTGCATAAGACTTCTATCTATTAGAAGCCGCCTTCAAACGATCTCGAATCAGCCGTACCTTATCCTCAGTCTTAGAAACCAAGTCAGGACCCAAAACTCGCCGTTCGCCCAACTCAGTCTAACACAAAGGAGTACGACACTTATAGCCATACAGAGCCTCATAAGGTGCCATTTGAATACTTGACTGGAAACTGTTACTATAGGCGAACTCGGCTAACAGCAGATAATCCTCCCAACTGCCTCAAAAGTCAATAATACAACTCCTCAACATATCCTCCAGTATCTAAATCACCCTCTCTGATTGACCATCAGTCTAAGGATGGAATGCAGTACTGAAGTCCAATCTCGAACCCAGAGCCTCATGTAACTTTTTCCAGAACCAAGACGTGAAGCGAGGATCCCTATCAGAAATAATCGACATTGGAACCTCATGCAGTCTCACTATCTCAAAAATGTAGAGCTTCGCCTATTTTTGAAGAGAATAGTTGATCCTAACCGGGATGAAATGCACAAACTTGGTCAATCGATCCACGATGACCCAAATAGAATCCTTCTTAGTGGGTGTTAGAGGCAACCTACTAATGAAGTCCATCGTTACTCGCTCCCATTTCCATAGCGGAATCTTAACCGGCTGTAGCAAATTTGAAGGTAACTGATGCTCAGCCTTAACCTGCCGGCATGTCAGAAATCGTGCCACAGAATTAGTAACCTTCCGTTTCAATCCCGGCCACCAATACAATTTCCAAAGACATCTTATTCCCACTAGGATGCATAGCATAAGGGCTACTATGCGCCGCACTTAGAATAGACTGCCTTATATGAGTATCATTCGGTACACAAATTCGACCACAAAAGCAGAGTAACCCATCATTATTCAACCTAAATTCTGTAGTGCTACCACTCTCAATCTGACAGAACCGAAGACTCAAATATTTATCCTTTAACTGCCTATCTCGAATCTATTCTATCCAAGTCGATTTAACCTGCAGCTCAGCCAACAAACTACTGTCATCGAACAAACTAAGCCGAGTGAACATCATTCTTAGATTAGTCATCGCCCTACAGCTCAACGCATTAGCCACCACATTGGCCTTGCCAGGATGGTACTCAATAATACAGTCATAGTCCTTAAGCAGTTCAATCCATCTACACTGCCTAAGATTCAACTCCTTCTGAGTCAAGAGGTACTTGAGGCTTTTGTGATCAGTGTAGATAATGCACTTCTCACCGTACAGATAGTGCCTCTAAATTTTTAAGGCAAAGACTACGGTAGCCAATTCCAAATCATGCGTCGGGTAGTTTGCCTCATGCGCCTTGAGCTGATGAGACGCATATGCCACAACCTTGCCATCCTGCATCAGAACACAACGGAATCAGTAAGAAACCTTCCACAAATCGACAATAATAACCTGCCAAACCTAGAAAGTTGTAGATCTCAGACACATTCTTAGGTTGTTTCTAATCCAGTACAGCCTCAATCTTTCTCAGATCGACTCGGATCCCCTCAGCAGACACTACGTGTCCCAGAAATGTTACCTCTCTTAACCAATATTCGCACTTGCTAAATTTAGCATAAAACTACTTTTCCCTCAAAATCTGAAGAACCACTCTTAGGTGCTCGTCATGCTCATCCTTAGTCTTAGAATAAACTAATATGTCTTCGATGAATACCACAACAAACTGATCCAAGTAAGGCTGAAATACCCAATTCATCAGGTACATAAATATGGCTGGTGCATTTGTCAACCCAAAAGGCATAACTAGGAACTCGTAGTGCCTATAACAAGTCCTAAAAGCAGTCTTATGAATATCCAAATCCTTAACTCTGAGTTGATGGTACCCAAAACAAATATATATCTTAGAAAACACAGAAGCTCCTCAGAATTGATCAAAAAGGTCGTCGATCCTCGAAAGTGGATACTTATTCTTAATGGTTAGCTTGTTCAACTGTCGATAATCTATGCACATCATCATGGTCCCATCTTTCTTCTTAACAAACAGTACTGGTGCTTTCCATGGAGACACACTGGGAAGAATGAAGCTACGGTCCAACAACTCTTGCAGTTGAGCCTTAAGCTCTATAAGCTCCTTCGGTGCCATTCGATAGGGAGCGATAGACACCGGAGCTGTACCACGAAGAAGCTCAATCCCAAATTTTACTTTTCGATTTAGAGGTAAACCCAGTAGCTCCTCAAGAAAGATGTCTGGAAAATCCCTTACATTCTGATGTCCTTTATAGTAGAGTCCCCAGAAACAGAAACACTAACATAGGCCAAGAACGCCTCACATCCCTTACAAACCAGTTTCTCAGCCACTAGTGTAGAGATCACATTAGCCAAATAATTCCGACATTTTCCAATCATGACTACCTCATTATCCTCATCAGTTCTCAAGAAGACCCTCTTAGTCGCACAGTCCAGACTGGCACAGTGCTTGACCAACCAATCCATACCCAAAATCAGGTCGAACTCCCCAAACAGAAGCTCCATCAGATTAGCCAAAAATACCTTGAACCTCTTGCGAAACATCTCTATACAGTTTGCTAACCCGAACTGATTGCCCCAGTGGACTTAGTACAGTCACCTCACTAGAAGTACTTTCAACCAATATCCCCAAGTTTCCAGACACAATGCTAGATACATAGGAATGTGTGGAACCTATGTCTATCAAAGCAAAGTAAGTTACATCAAAAATAAAGAACGTACCTGTAATGGCGTCTGGAGCATCTCTGTCCTCTCGGCGATGAGCAACATAAACAAGAGCAGGCTGCCTCGCCTCAGTCTGCCCAGCACCTCTGCCTTGTGCTCTCTGTCCACGGCCCATACCGTTACGACCTCTAGCCTGACCACGACCCCTCGGTGGCTACTGAACTACCCTCTGTGGTTGTGTAGTACCAGAACCCGGAGCTTGCACTTGATCGGCCCTCAGCGAAAACTCTCGAATGCGGTGCTCTAATGATCCACACCTCAGACACACCTCAGTTCTTCTCCTACACTCACCCTGATGGCGTCTACCACAACCTCCACACAGCTATAATCCAGTAGGAGCAACAGGGGGTCCAACTCTAATCGACGCATCAGTCTTGGCCTTTTTCTTAGGCCTTTGTACCAAACTAGAGGGCTCTAAATCCCTCTTGTTCTTACCCCCCTCACGGTCTCTATTTTGGCGCTCAGCGCGCTTAACCTCTTCGGCGATCTTCGCCTTCTCTACCAGAATGGAGAACTCTCACTCCCTCTGTGGGGCTATCAATCCCCTCAGATTATCCCTAAGGCCGTCTTCAAAATAGACACATCTATCATATTCAGTCGCCACCATACCTCGCACATAGCGGTTCAGTATCAAAAATTCAGCCTCATACTCGGCCACTGATCGGTCCCCTTGAGTGAGGTTTAGAAACTCACGTCTATGAGCATCGATGTAACCTACCCCCACATACTTCCCTTGGAAGGTAGACATAAAGAACTCCCAAGACAGACGATCAGGCTGAGTGCCCTCCTTAACGATCAGCCACCACTGATAGGCCTCATCGCAAAGCAATGAGACTGCACCCTTCAATTTCTACTCAGGGGTATAGTTTAAATCATCCATTATCCTCATAGTCGCCTCCATCCAGTACTGGACCACATTAGGGGTGACTCCAGTGACACACCTAAAAAGTTTAGCTCCATTGGACCGGAGTCGTTCCATAACCGACCCCCGGCCCCCAGATCCAGCATGGCTTGGGGTAGTGCGTCATCCCCAGTCGATCAACTCTGAGACCCAGTCTCAGTAGCAGGTGACATGGGTGTCTCACTCGTGTCCAAATTTAGCATACTGCCTAGAGAAGATGGCTCAGCTCAAGCCCCTCTATGGCCCTTACCATGGCCTCGAGTACCATGTCCTCGGATACCTCGTGTGCTCATGTCTATTCGGATTTATCTGTATTACAAATTCTATGAATCAGTTACAATTTCAGTAATTATTAACAAGTGTTTTATGTAAGTAGTATTATATATTCGAAGCATGTTTTTCGCAAATACAGTCTCTATCAGTTTCAATTTAACTGCAGTATTCAGTATACCCTAACTAGAGTGTTTCAAAATAGACTATCTATCATAACAGTTTATTAGAATACTCACAGGATCGGCGCCGGAGACTCAGTGCACCACATTCTTAGTCAAATCATTTCAAATCATTTAGAAATCAGTTCTTTAAAAACCAAGTTTCAAAACCCAAAATCCACAACAGAGTTTTGCAACCTGACTCTGATACCACTAAATATAACACTTCAAATCCGGCCTATACGTTATGGTCGAATCTGACGATGTCACACGGAATGGAATTTGAAAGCGAATTTAACAAGTTAAAGTCGATTTCATTTATTATCTTCTATTCATCTCTCGTTGATTTCAAAATCATTTTCTCGTTAATTAGATTTGTTAAAAACATATTCTATGGCAGAAGCTTTTAAAACCATAATATTTAAAGAAAACCGTTCGTGTTTAGAAAAACGTTGTTTTAAATGAAACCGAGTTTTCGTTACAGTTCAAAAGTTCGTGAAAATAGTTAAAATCCAGAACAAAGGCAACAGCCCCAAAAGTCCAAATTACATCTGAAATACTCCAAAAATAATAGGAATTAAAAACCTTAAATGGAATTAAATCAGTTCAATAGTCATGTGGTCACCGTTGAGTCATCCATCGCACCAATCCGTCTAAGTCTGGGGATTATCTATACAGATAAAACAGAAAGGGGTGAGTTTACGTAAACTCTGTGTGTAATCCCCACAGAAGTCATGCATACAGTCAAACATAACAAATAGTCAAATGTAATCTGGGCCTAAGCCCATTTCAGTTTCTGTGGTAGTTCGGGCCTTAGCCCATTTTAGTTTCAGTATAAGTTATGCATTAGGGCCTAAGCACATCGCAGTAATAGTATCAGATATACATTAATCATTAAATAGAGTCCTACCCAACCAGCCTCTACACACCATCTCCATCCATTCCTACACTCCGTGTGGGGTTGAAAACACCCACCCATCCCTACACTCCAAGTAGTATCGAATGCGACACATAATGAGTAAATTGCAGCTGAGCTGCCAGATAGTAGGCTTAAGAGCCATTCAGTACACTTCCTCCAAATATCAACATCCTAACCTAATGCAATGCAACATAAAGTATATGACATGCTAATACATGGATATCAGTTATACATACAGTTCATATTCATTCATATGCTCAAGCAGGAGCAGAACCACGATTTCTTTAACTTGCTGCTGCCCAAAACAAAGATATGACCACAATCAACATTTGGAGAAATTACAATTTTTCGAAAAGAAAAACCCCACTTACTAAAGCATACAATGAAAGAAGGAACGAGAGGACGAGGGTACGAGCGTAGGGCCAATCGGAAAAAAAATCGAAGGGGAAGGAAAAAGAAAAAAACTGTAACACCCCTTAACCGTATTCTACACTGGAACCAGATACGAGGCGTTACCGTACTTAACACATATGGTCATGCAACTTTGGGCTATGAAATTTCATTCCAAATTAAAACTTTTCCGTACACACCTCTAACATCCTTATAATGGCATACAAGGCCCTAAACATGCTTCCGGAAAGTTTCGGAGATAATTCAAAAAAATTTTCACACTTAGAAAAATTTTACCTAAATAGGGGCCACACGCCCGTGTGAAATGAGACACACCCGTGTGGGCAGGCCGTCTGGTCACACACACCAATGTGGTTTCGCACTTAGCCCACCATTTGTCTTAAACAGGGTGGTAACGCACATAGCCCACCAACAAGAATATTTACGGTGGTATCGGACATAGCCCACCAATTGATAGCATAAACGATGGTATCGCACACAGCCCATCGTGAATAAATATTAAAGTGGTATCGCACATAGCCCACCAACAAGAATAATTAAGGTGGTATCGCACACAGCCCACCATAATTTATTTCGGATCATATTTTGCACTTATCTATTTCAACATTCACATTCTAACAAGTCCAATTCATTTAAAACATAAATGACCTTAATCACACAATACCCCAATAAACAATAACATGTGTAGTTAAGATACATCGTTTACACATAAACTTACCTCGGTGCAAAATGCGTTAATTTGCAGTTTAATCCGAAACCTTGCCTTTTCCCCAATCAAGGTTAATTCCGTGCTCTTCTTGATCTATAACAACAAAATTTCATTCATTCAATCATTTCATGATCGTAATACATCATAATCTTTACTTAGGCAAAAATGACCATTTTGCCCTTGCACATTGGCAAAAATAACGATTTTGCCCCTAGGCTCGTAAATCATTTTTCACCACATTTTCTCATTAAACAAGCCTTGCTGAACATTTATTACTCTTACAACTACTCATAATTCCAATTATTTCATGCATTTAGTACACATTTTCAACCTTTGCATTCAAGTCATATTTAGGTGTTTTCATGCTAACACCTTTCACAAAAGTTGTTCCTTAACTCACTATCATTCATTTTCTTCCATAAAAACTCAGAAAACAACATAAACTCTCTCATGGTAAGTCCCTAGATTTTCAACCATATTGCAAATTAGTCCCCTCATTAGGCAACTTAAGCTTTGGGGACTCCAAAAGTAAAAAAATTCTCAATAAAAACCACTAATATCACTTACTTGTAGAGAAAAGGAGTTGCTGAAAATTTTTAAGCTCACATGGTTTTTTTTCTTTGGGAATTCTGGTGGTGAGAAGAAGAGGAAAAGATGATATCTTTTCTTCTCCTTATTTTATTATTTACTAGACAAATTACCACCAAAATCTCACCTAATGCTTTGAAAATTTAATTATTTGTCCCCTATGACCAACTATTAACTTTAGAAAGGTCTATTTGCATATTAAGGACCTCCAATTAAAATCTACAGCTATTAGACACCTTTTTCTTGTAAAACAATACTTTTACATTTAATGCGATTTAGTCTTTTTTCACAATTAAGTACACAATTGCTAAAATTAAAGACCAAAATTTCGATGCAACCTTACTATCATGCTATAATTCATAAAATATTATGAAAATAATTTTCTTCAACCTCGGATTAGTGGTCCCAAAACCATTATTTCGACTAGCCCCAAAATCGGGTTGTTACAACTCTCCCCTTCTTTAGACATTTTCACCCTCGAAAATCTTACCGGTAAAAAGGTTTGGATATTGTTCTCTCATGGCTTCTTCCAATTCCCACGTAGCCTCTTGTACACCGTGTTTTTGCCATAACACTTTTACTAAGGCTATTCTCTTATTCCTCGATTGCTTCACCTCTCGAGCCATAATCTTAACTGCCTCCTCTTCATAAGTCATGTCCGATCGTATCTCAAATTCCGTGGGAGGGATATATGCCAAGGATCGGAATGATATCGCCGCAACATCGACACATGAAACACATTGTGTATTCCCTCTAACTCTACAGGCAAAGCCAACTGATATGCCACTGGTCCAATCCTTTCGGTAATCTCATACGGCCCTATGAATCGTGGACTCAATTTTCCCTTTTTACCAAATCTCAATATTTTATTCCACGGGGATACTTTCAAAAATACGTTGTCACCCACTTGAAACTCAATTTCTTTCCTTTTTAAATCCGCGTCCGAAGCAGCTTTCAGACTATCACGGATCATTTTCACTTTCTCTTCGGTCTCTTTAACTAGGTCGACCCCATGAATTTGCTTCTCACTAAGCTCGGTCCAATATAAAAGAGTTTGACACTTGCGACCATATAAAGCCTCGTACGGTGCCGTCCGTATACTCGACTGATAACTGTTGTTGTAAGCAAACTCATCCAAAGGAAGATATCTTTCCCAACTACCTCCAAACTCTAACACACAGCATCGGAGCATATCCTCAAGGACTTGAATCACTCTTTCAGATTGGCTGTCAGTTTGCGAATGGAATGCAGTACTAAAATTCAACATTGTACCTAAGGCTTCCTGCAACTTCTTCTAAAACCTCGATGTAAATCTCGGATCTCTATTCGAGATAATAGATACAAGCACCCCATGTAATCTCACCACATTAGCAATAAACAACTCGACCAACTTATCAAGAGCATAATCAACACGTACCGGTATAAAGTGAGCCAACTTCGTTAGTCTATCCACAATAACCCACACAACATCTTTCTTTCTCGGAATCATAGGCAACCCCGTTACAAAATCCATGGTGATCCGATCCCACTTCCACTCGGGAACCATCACCGGCTGAAGTAATCCCGATGGTACCTGATGCTCGGCTTTCACTTGTTGACAGATCAAACATCTCGTCACGAACTCAGAAATGTCTCTTTTCATACCCGGCCACCAATAAAATCTCTTCAAATCATTGTACATTTTCGTGCTACGGAGATGCTCTGACAAATAACCACCATGTACTTCATGTAAAATTTTCTAGATCAACTCATCATCTTTCAGTACACAAATCCTGTCGTGAAACATCAAACAACCATCCGAAATCACTCGAAAATCAGAATCATTTCTCAATTCACACTTAGCTCTCTTAGCTTGCATATTTTCATCTTTCTTTTGAGTCTCACATATCTGTTGAATAAATATTGGTCTATCCTTCAGCTCGGCTAGTATAGCACCATCATCAAACAATGCTAAGCTCGTACTCACGGCCCTCAAAGCGTACAGAGATTTTCTACTCAAGGCATCTGCCACTACATTTGCTTTCCCTGGATGATAATCAATTACTAGCTCATAGACCTTCAATAATTCAAGCCACCACCGTTGTCGCAAATTCAAATCTTTTTGGACCATTAAGTACTTCAAACTCTTATGATCAGTGAATATTCGGCACTTCTCACAATATAAATAATGGTGCCAGATATTCAAAGCAAAAACGATCGCAGCCAACTCCAAGTCATGAGTCGAATAATTCTTCTCATGCGGTTTTAGCTGTCTCGAAGCGTAAGCTACCACCTTACCCTCTTGCATCAACACACAATCAAGACCGTTTAATGATGCATCACTATAGACTGTAAATTCTTTTCCCGACTCTAGTTGTACCAAAAACGGTGCCTCAGTCAAAAATGTTTTCAATCTCTCGAAGCTCAGTTGGCATTTCTCATTCCATTCAAACTTGACATCCTTATGCAACAGTTTCGTCATTGGGGTAGCAATCATGGAAAACCCTTTTACGAATCGTATCTAGTACCCCGCTAAACCTAAAAAGCTTCTAACTTTCAACACATTTCTTGCCGATTTCCACTCCACAATAGTCGATATCTTACTCGGATCAACTCTAATACCATCACCCGATACAACGTGTCCTAGGAATCTGACCTCTCGGAGCCAAAACTCACTCTTGCTAAACTTAGCATATAACCGCTTGTGTCTTAAAGCCTGCAAAACAATTCTCAGGTGTTCTGCATGATCACTCTCATCCAGAGAATAAATCAGTATATCATCGATGAAGACAACTACAAACTTGTCCAAATACGGTCGGAAGACACGGTTCATTAAATCCATAAAAATCGCAGGGGCATTCGTTAAACGAAATGGCATGACAAGAAACTCATAATGACCATACCTCGTCTGAAATGCAATTTTCGACACATCTTGCTCCTTAAGCCTCAACTGATAATAACCAGACCTTAGGTCTATATTAGAGAACATTGTAGCTCGCTTCAATTGGTCAAACAAGTCATCTATCCTTGGTAAGGGATACTTGTTCTTCATTGTTACCTTGTTGAGCTGTTTGTAGTCTATACACAATCTCATCGACCCATCTTTCTTTTTCACAAAAAGTACCAGAGCACCCCACGGTGAATAGCTCAGCCTTACAAAGCCCTTATCCGTTCACTCTTGCAACTGAACCTTCAGTTCTTTCAACTCTAATGGTGCCATTCTATACGGAGCAATCGAGATAGGTGTCGTTCTCGGAACTAGCTCAATCCTAAACTCAACCTCTCTAACTGGAAGCAATCTAAGTAACTCATCCGGGAACACATCTGGATATTCGCATACCATCAGCACTAATTCAATCTTTACCTCCGACTCTTGAGTATTTAGCACAAAAGCCAGATAAGACTCGTATCCTTTCTTCAAATATTTCTTGGCTACCATAGTTGAAATTATCACTGGCAGATTATCCGATCTACCTGATTCAACCCGAATGACATCCCCAATTTCACATTTCAATTTAATTAACTTGCTACATTAGTTCACTAAAACATTATGGGCAGTCAACCAATCCATGCCAAGAATCAAATCAAACTCATTAAATAGCAACAACATAACGTTTACCGGAAAACAATGACCTCAAAGGACAATTCCTACACACCTTGTCAACTAGCACATGTTTGCCTAACGAGTTTGACACTTTTACTACAAATTCTATGACCCAACAATCCTGCTCATACTATATGCCAATTTCATGCAAATGTATGAATGGGTAGACGCTGGATCAATCAAAGCAATAACAGAAGTGTCATGAAAAGAAAAAGTACTCGTTATCACATCTGGAGATGATGCCTATTCGCGAGCGTAAATGGCATAAGTCCTTGCAGGTGTTCGACCCTCTAGTCTCACAGTAGAATCTCGAGGTGCACCCCTACAACTAGTTCCTCCTCCCGGATTCTTTTGTAGTCTACCCCTTGAAGATACATTACTTGACCTCACTTCTTGCTTCTTTTCCTTGTCACCCCTCTCAGGACAATTTCGAATAAAATGATCGAGGGAACCACACTTATAGCAATTTTGATTGCTTCCCCAACACTCCCCAGTGTGCTGCCTACCACAATTTGGACACTCCAGTTTGGACTTCGGATTGCCCACACTTGCCATCGAAGTGGCTTGAACTCTCGAGCCTGAGTATGTGTTACCTCGATCTCGATGTGAATGTCCAACTGACGCTGTTATTCGGGGGTTCATTTCCTTGGACCTCTTCGATTGAGCTTGGTATGATTTACTCATGGGCCTTTTTCTGGCATCCCGGGCCTCACTCATGGCTTTTCTCTTTTCTTTATTTAGTTATTCAGCCTTACATGCTCGGTCAACCAACACCACAAACTCTTTTAACTCCAAAATCCCAACTAACAGTATAATATCCTCATTCAGCCCATCTTCAAACCTCTTGCACAAGATAGCTTCTGTAGACACACACTCTTGTGCATACTTGCTGAGCCTGACAAACTCATGCTCATATTCTGCCACAGTCATTCTTCCTTGCTTCAATTCAAGGAATTCTTTCCATTTCTGGCCCACAAATCATTGGCTTATATACTTCTTTCGGAACTCCTCCAAAAAGAAGTCCCACATCACTCTCTCCCTTGAAACCACCAACGTCAATGTTTTCCACCAATGGTATGCTGAGTCTCTTAGCAAGGACACGGCACATTTTAAACTCCTTTCAGGTGTGCAGGAGAGTTCATCAAACACTCTCATCGAGTTCTCAAGCCAGAACTCCGCCCTCCCAGGGTCATCGTCTATATTAGCTCTGAATTCTCCAGCCTCATGCTTTTGAATCTTATCTACCGGGGGCTTGGTTATTCTCACTACATCTATACCTTGAGGAGCCACAGGAACTGGCTGAGGTATAGGAGGGGGTGGAGGAGGTTGAGCATTAGGGTTTGCTCGTACATACTTTGTGTACCAGTTACTCATCATTTGGAGAAAGGCTTCCCGGGCCTCTTCTCCTCGACCCATAGTCTCGGGTCCACTCTATACAGGTGCGGTCCCTTGCGCGGGAGCCAGCGCGTTACTAGCTGTGTCATCAGCAACCGCTCGATCGGGATCCATTACTATATAAAAACAAAGTTTAGAATTGTCAGAAGCCACCGCACTATCAATATACGCTTATGGCATGTATAGCTAGACCCTAACACATGCTATGGTAGTCTAAGAACCGACTAAACTATAGCTCTAATACCACTAAATGTAACCCCTTAACCATATTCTACGCCGGAACCGGATACGAGGCATTACCCTAGTTACCACACATGGTCATACAACTTTGGGCTATCAAATTTCATTCCAAATTAAAGTTCTTCCATACACACCTCTAACATCTTTATAATGGGCCTACGAGGCCCTCAACATGCTTCCGGAAGGCTTCAGAGATAATTCAAAAAAATTTCACACTTAGAAAAATTTACCTAAACAGGGGCCATACGCCCGTGTGAAATGGGACACTCCCGTGTGGGCAGGCTGTGTGGTCACACACGCCCATGTCCCTTACCCGTGGTCGATATTGACTTATTTCACGATAAGTCACTCTTAGAAATACCAAACACTCGGTGGTTTCTCACTTAGCCACCATTTGTCTTAAACAGGGTGGTAACGCACATAGCCCACCAACAAGAATATTTACGATGGTATCGCACATAGCCCACCAATTGATGGCATAAACGATGGTATCGCACACAGCCCGTCATGAATAAATATTAAGGTGGTATCGCACATAGCCCACCAACAAGAATAATTAAGGTGGTATCGCACACAGCCCACCATAATTTATTTCGGATCATATTCTACACTTATCTATTTCAACATTCACATTCTAACAAGTCCAATTCATTTAAAACATAAATGACCTTAATCACACAATACCCTAATAAACAATAACATGTGTAGTTAAGATACATCGTTTACACATAAACTTACCTCAGTGCAAAATGCGTTAATTTGCAGTTTAATCCGAAACCTTGCCTTTTCCCCTATCAAGGTTAATTCTGCGCTCTTCTTGATCTATAACAACAAAATTTCATTCATTCATTCATTTCATGATTGTAATACATCATAATCTCTACTTAGGCAAAAATGACCATTTTGCCCTTGTACTTTGGCAAAAATTACGATTTTGCCCCTAGGTTTGTAAATCAATTTTCACCATATTTTCTCATTAAACAAGCCTTGCTGAACATTTATTACTCTTACAACTACTCATAATTCCAATTATTTCATGCATTTATTACACATTTTCAACATTTGCATTCAAGTCATATTTAGGTGTTTTCATGCTAACACCTTTCACAAAAGTTGTTCCTTAACTCACTATCATTCATTTTCTTCCATAAAAACTCAGAAAACAACATAAACTCTCTCATGGCAAGTCCTTATATTTTCAACCATATTGCAAATTAGTCCCCCCATTAGCTAGCTTAAGCTTTGAGGACTCCAAAAGTACAAAAATTCTCAATAAAAACCACTAATATCACTTACTTGTAGAGATAAGGAGTTGCTGAAAATTTTCAAGCTCCCATGGTGTTTTTCTTTGGGAATTTCTGTGGTGAGAAGAAGAGGAAAAGATGATATCTTTTCTTCTCCTTCTTTTATTATTTATTAGACAAATTACCACCAAAATCTCACCTAATGGTTTGAAAATTTAGTTCTTTGTCCCCTATAACCAGCTATTAACTTTAGAAAGGTCTATTTGCATATTAGGGACCTCCAATTAAAATATATAGCTATTAGACACCTTTTGCTTGTAAAACAATACTTTCAAATTTAATGCAATTTAGTCCTTTTTCACAATTAAGCACACAATTGCTAAAATTAAAGCACCAAAATTTCTATGCAACCTTACTATCATGCTATAATTCATAAAATATTATGAAAATAATTTTCTTCAACCTCAGATTAGTGGTCCCAAAATCATTATTCCAACTAGCCCCAAAATCTGGCTGTTACAAAAACATTTTGGAAAAAGAGGAAAAAAAATTTGGAAAAGAATAAAATTAAAAAGATTAACCCATTAATCCCTTAACTGTCTCCACAATCCCTAAATCTAATCCCACTAACCTCCAACCACTCCAGAATCCACACTAGGCCAAAATTCATGTCCATCATCGCGCAAAAATAACACCTATGCTCAAGCAGGGATTCGAACCCCAGACCTCCAACACACCAACACACATCTTAACCACCAGACAAGAAAGCCCATTCTGTTATATACCTACAACCAATTAAACTTAAACCCTTTGAGCAAGGTTAAGGCTTTATTCAGAAAAAGACAAAAATTTACCTAAGTTAAGGCTTGAACATGGGACCTCACACACACAACCAAAACACTTAACCACTGATGTAACGCCCCAAATTTGGGCCTAGTAGAATTGGGCCTATTGGGCTTTGGGTCTCATAAAATTTTTTAAGTGAGAAAGAAAATGAAAAATGACATGACGGCTTTAAAAGTTTAATGAATTTGGAGTGTCTAGGTGTGTTGGAGAAGCTCTGGGTTCGAGTTTTGTGGTGGAGGATTCTTAATTATATTAATTAAGGAATCAGGGTTGTGAGTTGTGGGCTTTTAAATAAAAATAAGTGAAAAATGGCACAAAGAAGCTTGTGGTGAAGTGGCTAAGTGACGCCACTAGGGTGTAGAAAGGTGGCGACATATGCATGCAGGAAGGTCTGAGGTTCGAGTGCTAGCTTAGCTTTATTTTGGAGTTTAATTTTAGGCTTCTAGAAGGCTGGAATTGGCGTGTAGAGTGACTCTAAGGAGAAGTGATCAGTAGAGAGAATTTAGGAGAAGGATAAGGGAGATATCATGGAGAAAAATTAGGAGATGAGCAATGGATGAAGTGGTGCCGAATTGGACTTTAGGGGTGGCTAAGTTCTGGCTATAGGCTATGTAAATGTGTGTGTGTCAATTCTGGGGTCCTAGGTAATGCTGAATTTTCCATTCTTTTTCTTTTCCTTGCCGAAACCTTATTTTTCCACAACCAAAAATACCTTGCCTTGTCGCCGATTCTTCACTCTTCTCCTACCTTCTAAACCTTTATTCTTGCTTCTGAGCCGACTCTTCTCTTCTTCCTTGGCAAACTGAATAGCCTCTATTGTAACACCCCTAACCCGAAACCGTCCCCAGAATAGGGTTAAGAGGCATTACTGGACAATAGGATTATTTACAACCCAATTACGACACAAAGTCAATCATCACCATAATACATCAAACATAAACAATTAGTCCCTTATTAAGGTGTATAAGACCTTAAACACATGCTAGAGAGGGGTCAGGAATAAACCGAAGTACATACAGAAACTTCTCAAAAATTTAAAACTTTTCTAGGTTTCAGGGGATACACGCCCGTGGGGGTAGGCCGTGTACCTCCTACAGCTGCTAGACACACCCGTGTGTCCTCCCCGTGGTCGAAACTGACCTTTACTCCACGGCCACCAAGCACACCCGTGTACTTTGGCCGTGGTTGATCCTGTCAAAAGTCACACAGCTACTAGGCAGTAGACACGTCCGTGTGCCAAGGCCGTGCGCTCTTAGGCCATATACTGACTTACGCCCAAGGTCACTAGGCACGCCCGTGTGCCACAACCGTGTGGCAAAAATAGGCCATTTGCAAGGCCAAAATGCCACCCACATGGGTCAATCACTACAAGCACACTTAAGCATGTTTATACACACATTTTAAACCATTTCCTATCATATTTTCAATCTATCAACTCATACAAACACACTTTCAAACATATCAACTTATAACCTAACATATGCAACTTGAGTACATTCAATACTAAACATTATTCCTTCTCAATTTCACTAAATAATACTAGCATTTTACCAACACAAAGTTACCATTGATAAATCATTCTCTTCAACCATAAATCATACCAAAATATGCCTCATATCACAAAGCCATTCATGCTTGAAGCAACCATATATTTAGCCACATCACATGGCTAATTACACACCTCAAATATGTACCAAATAACTAGCCTATACATGCCATATTTCAACTATATACATCTTTCCAAAAGTACCCAAAATAGATTGTTGATAGTATGTTTGAGAAGCTGTCGATTCCCAGATCTGAGCTAGCTGTACTGACACTGCAAAGCAGAGAAACAAATCACACAGTAAGCTTTCAAAAGCTTAGTAAGTTCGTAACTAAATACATTAAATCAAAACATATCATCACATAGATTATTTCAAAATCTAATATCTCATATCATCCAAAGCTAATAATTTCAATTAACCTTCCATAAACTCATCCGTACTTTCATCAACCACATAGGTTCCAAATGTACCTTAGCCAACACTTAGTTGTCAGTACTCATGAATCACTCATGAATCACTTCGATCAACATTCGTCCCTTCTTCAGTTTATTCGCACACTTAGTGCTTAAATAGTTAACCGAAGCTTAATTAGCATCACACACTTAGTGCATCCATATCAAACCGATTTTGAATCGGTATCACACACACAGTGCTAACCACAAAGCCGAAGCTTATATTACTTCGCACACACAGTGCTATTTATCTTGGTCACATTTCCAAATACGCACACTTAGTGCCATTTAATTCAATCTATCACATAGCATTCACATTTCAACAATATCATACCATTCATTTCATAACATTAAACACAACTAAATACACGTATTATGTTCGAACTTACCCCGGACGTCAAATTATCGAAGCGGTCGATTAATCGAGCACTTTATCTTTGCCTCGATCTCGATCCGAACTTCTTCTTTCTTGTTCTATACACATTCAAATTAAATCCATTCAATCACCAAATCATTCATTTTAGTCCAAACACACATATTTAGGGCATTTACAAAATAGCCCTCACATTTTTACATTTCGACACTTTAGTCCCTATTTCACAAAATCACCAAATTCACATAATTTCTCCTAGTACAAGCTTAGCCGAATTTTATTAATGTCTATACAAACCCACACATTTCATTTATTAAATATTTTAATCCTTCAATTTCTCATTTCCTCAATTAAGCCTAAAATGCTCAATTTCACTAAAAATCCCAATACAAAATGTGTTAACCCAACACCAAGTTTTTATATTTCACTATCAACTAGCACATAGCTCAAACATTCATTAATGGCTCATCACAAAAACATCATCAATTCACAAAATTACAACATGGGTTAGCTAGAGTACGAAGAAATGATTACAAAAACGTAAAAATTAACAAAAATCGAGCTAAAATCACATACCAATTTGTGCCTAAGCTTGCCGAAACCTTGTAACATCTCGAAATTGGGCCTAGTAGAATTGGGCCCATTGGGCCTTGGGCGTATGAGTGTTTAAAATTTTTGAGAACAAGAGAATGGTATTCTTGCAAGTTGGACTTATTAGTTAAGTGAATTTGGAAGGTTACGGGGTTTCTATGAAGTTTCGGGTTCAATTTAGGCTATAGGTAAATTTTTGTCTTTATGTACTTAACAGGGAGAAGGTAAGTGGCATCATGGCTTAAGAAAATAAGTGTGATTTTTGCTAGCACAAGGAGTCTATTGGTAAAGTGGCAAGTCGCATGTGGAGTGTGCTAATGGTCTGAGGTTCAAACCCCACCTAGTGTAAATATTTTGGATTAAATTTTTGTGCTATAGGCCAAGGCTTAAATAAGGTAAGTAAGACTTTTTATTTAGGGAAAGGTGGCTAAGGAATATGGCAAGGAGGAGGATAAGGGATAATGAAGGAAAGAAGGAAAAAGAAAAGGAAAGAGTAGGGAACATGTTGGCTTAAGGTGTGGAAAATGTTTTGGAAAGAAATTGTTGGTCAACATCCATCCTTTGGCAAGAGTTACACACGGTTTTGTTAGGAGGAAAGGAGAGCCGAATTTTGGCTAGCCATTTTGTTAGTTTTGGTGCTTTAGAGGTATTTTTCTTTTCTTTTGAACATTTGTGTTTCTTTTCTAAACCTTTTTCCCTTTCTTGCGAAATCACTCTAGGCCAAAAATAATTCATTGTTTCCCTTTTGTTTTGTCGAATCACTAAAGTCATTTTGGGTACTTTCTTTTCCAATTTCTTTTCCCCTTGCTTTAGCCGAAACCTCCTAGTCTATTTGGTCAATTCTTTTTCTTCTTCTCCCTTGTTTTACCGTGACTCTCAAACCACTTTTACTCATTTTCTTTTGATGGCCAAAACTTTCTAATTCCTCTTGGGTAAACACTTCTTTTCCTATTCACTATTCCTTCAATCTTTCTCCATTTCCTTCCACTAACCGAATCTTGATCATCCTCTTCTCCATCTTACAAGTTGGACTTTTCTTTCTCGATTAAACCGGGTAAGTGTTTTTATTCAAATCGTTTCATTCTTTTTTCTCTCCTTAACCGAATGAGTGTCCCTCATATCTCAATCGTTATTTTTGTAGCGTAATAGTGGGAAGGCAGAATCTATCACATTTGATTCATCCGTAGCCATAAGTACAATCGAACTTTCAACAAGGTGAAGAAACAAAAGTGATTTGTATTAACCGAATCGTTATCGTCGACTTGTCAAGCAAGTGGGGGCGGGATTTCAGTAGCCAAGGGGTAGGATCGATTCTTGGTGCACTGAGGGAGATCACATCCGTGGTGTTGAAATCAGTGGAAAGCACAACTCGTAATTAAGGTGTGTAATCTCACACCGTTATTCCATAGATTTAAGATTCGATATTACATTGGAAATAGATCGTTATTATTTTTATTATTAAAATCGTAATATGGCGTAAACCGGAAAATTGGCCTAAATTACATTATTTTGATAAATTTGACAAAATCGATATTAACACTGTGAGAATTACGAAAATGCCCCTATGGGCCGATTTGCTAGAATACCTTTGTTGGCCGAATGACAAAGTGCTATAATGGGCTGATTCCCCGTAATAAATTATTGGATTGATAATTGTCGTTTATATGTGTGGATATGATGTTTTATTATTTATGTTGCATTTGCATATTTTGCATGGGATGGGAAAAATGTTAAAGAAGAGAAGTGTAGTCTGGTGGCTCTGCCACATTCTAATTCTGGTGGCTCTGCCACATATTCTGGTGGCTCTGCCACAAATTCTGATAACGGCTATGTGCCTAGCATATGAACTAACGACTCTGTGTCGATCATATTTACCCAAGGCTGTGTGCCGATTATATTACCGTATATGATATCTGGTGGCTCTGCCATAATCTGTATAGTGGTTATGCCACGCATAATTATGACTCTGGTGGCTCTTCCACAAATATTATAAATGGCATCTTGCCTGCGATTATACATGGCCACTGGCCTGCGAATTATTATATTGAATGGCATTTTGCCTATGATTTGGTGTGTTTGGCAGGGTAGGTTGACTTGATTCCCACAGGTGTGATGGGATGGTATGGGTGGTGTGTAGTGGATGGATTTCTAGGATGGGTTGGATTGCTACATTGCATATATGAATATTTTGTTATGTAAATGGGCTTCGGCCAAAGATTTATGCTAGATGGGCCCAGGCCCAAGATATTGAAATATGGGTTCAGGCCCAGTAGACAACGGTAAGGGGATTTCACACTGAGTTCTTGTAACTCACCCCCCTTTTTCCTTAACCTTGTAGGTAATGCTCATTGATGTGGACCTGGGCTATGGATGACTCGGTGGAGGCCATACTTCATAAATGGTTTTATTTGGACTTTAAAACTTCTTTCTCGTTCACTTTATTACTTTACTATTTTGGGTTAAATGTTGTAATAAGGCCTCTGGTTTATTTTATTTTGCTTTATGTTTGACGTATTTATATTTTGCTCAAATTACTTCAAATGAGATTTTCCTAAAAACTTAAGTAAAGGTTTTCCAAAATAGATTAACAAATGGATTTCATAACAAACTTTTACAAATGTTTTAACTCAGAAATTTTCTATCGAATTATTAATGATATTTTCAAAAGTCACGGTTTTGTAAATCATTACTTCTAATTTATCGATTTACCAATCAACCTTTGAAGTTAGTATTAAATTGTAAATTATTTTAAATCAAAACTTGTTTTCTTGATTTTTAACAAAACTATTTACATACGAATGAAATGGACTTAAATGTATTTTTCTCATGTGACATGTCAGATCAGGCCTTAACGCATGGGCCGGGTTTGGGGTGTTACATTTTATGGTATCAGAGCTCGGTTGCAAAACTCTGTTGTGGTTTGGGTTCAAAAGCGTTTTCAAAAAGCTATTTGAATTTTAAATTATAAACACATGTTCTAAAGGAAGTAAGGCACCACGGGTATCCGGCACCAAGTCAAGTAAGTACTTGTTTTCATTTTATGATTATTGTGTTAGTACTGTGGTAAGAAAATTCCACAAAATAGAATACTCTAGAACTGTTAACTTTAGGAGTTGAAACTATAGAGATTGAGACTTAGGATACGTTTTGCGAAAACAACTTTACTTCCTATACTCCATAAAACACCGTTTAATAAACATTGAATAGTATATTGATTCATAAGATTTGTAATCAGATTAAATCGGTTTAGCTATCATGAGCACTAGAAGACATGGACATGGTAGACGTAAACGTGGTAGAGGCCGAGGTGCTAGGGCTAGATCTTCGACACCGAGGCATGTTTCCGAAAGGGAGGCGTTGGCATCGCTAATGGCTGAGACGGGATCTCATGATCGAGCTGGGGTTGATGAGCTGACTCAAATAGTTAAGAAGGTATTGAAGGAGGTTAAAGGAATCGGTGAAGCACTTCGAGTTGGGTCTGTGGAGTGTAAGAAGAAATTAGATCGCGGTTCTTTTGGGTCCCAGTCTCATTCCGTAAAGCATGTCAAGGCACGACCAAACTTTTCGGCTTGCAATTATTGCAGAAGGCGTCATCCTCGAGAATGCTGGAGGAGGTTAGGAGCATGCTTGAGATGCGGGTCTAAGGAGCATAAGGCTCGGGATTGTTTCATCACCATCAAATTAGGTTTGTTTTGGTTGGATGTGCTGATTGAATGTAGAAAATTTTAGGTATAAGTGGTAGTTAACTGCTTGCTTCTGTGGTTAGATGTTTGGTTGTGTGAAAGAGGATTCAAGATTATGTTAAAAGTACATTAGTGTTACTAAGATCAAAGTGCGCAGCGAAAGCATAGTGGTGTGATTTGAGCAATGCGTATAGTAGTTGGTTGGAAATTTTGAGGACGAAATTTCTTTAAGGAGGGTAGAATTGTAACATCCCAAAATTGGGCCTAGTAGAATTGGGCCCATTGGGCCTTGGGCGTAGGAGTGTTTAAAATTTTTGAGAACAAGAGAATGGCATTATTGTAAATTAGACTTATTAGTTAAGTGAATTTGGAAGGTTACAGGGTTTCTATGAAGTCTCGGGTTCAAGTTAGGCTATAGGTAAATTTTTGTGTTTATACACTTAAGGGGGAGAAGGTAAGTGGCATCATGACTTAAGGAAATAAGTATGCTTTTTGCTAGCACAAGGAGTCTATTGGTAAAGTGGCAAGTGGCGTGTGGAGTGTGCTAATGGTTTGAGGTTCGAATCCCACCTAGTGCAAATATTTTGGATTAAATTTTTATACTATAGGGTAAGTGTCGGCCAAGGCTTAAATAAGGTAAGTAAGACTTTTTATTTAGGGAAAGGTGGCTAAGGAATATGGTAAGGAGGAGGATAAGGGATAATGAAGGAAATAAGGAAAAAGTAGGGAACATGTTGGCTTAAGGTGTGGAAAATGTTTTGGAAAGAAAATGTTGGTCAGCATCCATCCTTTGGCAAGAGTTACACACGGTTTTGTTAGGAGGAAGAGAGAGCCGAATTTTGGCTAGCCATTTTGTTAGTTCTAGTGCTTGAGAGGTATTTTTCTTTTGTTTTGAACATTTTTGTTTCTTTTCTAAACCTTTTTCCCTTTCTTGCGAAATCACTTTAGGCTAAAAATAATTTATTGTTTACCTTTTGCTTTGCCGAATCACTAAAGTCATTTTGGGTACTTTCTTTTCCAATTTCTTTTCCCCTTGCTTTGGCCGAAACCTCCTAATCTATTTGGTCAATTCTTTTTCTTCTTCTCCCTTGTTTTGCCGTGACCCTCAAACCACTTTTACTCATTTTCTTTTGATAGCCAAAACTTTCTAATTCCTCTTGGGTTAACACTTCTTTTCCTATTCACTATTCCTTCAATCTTTCTCCATTTCCTTCCACTATCGAAGCTTGATCATCCTCTTCTCCATCTTACAAGTTGGACTTTTCTTTCTCGATTAAACCAGGTAAGTGTTTTTATTCAAATCGTTTCATTCTTTTTTCTCTCCTTAACCGAATGAGTGTCCCTCATATCTCAATTGTTATTTTTCTAGCGTAATAATGGGAAGGCCGAATCTATCACATTTGATTCATCCGTAGCCATAAGTACAATCGGACTTTCAACAAGGTGAAGAAGCAAAAGTGATTTGTATTAACCAAATCGTTATCGTCGACTCGTCAAGCAAGTGGGGGCGGGATTTCAGTAGCCAAGGGGTAGGATCGATTCTTGGTGCACTGAAGGAGATCACATTCGTGGTGTTGAAATCGGTGGAAAGCACAACTCTTAAATTAAGGTGTGTAATCTCACACCGTTATTCCGTAGATTTAAGATTCGATATTACATTGGAAATAGATCGTTATTATTTTTATTATTAAAATCGTAATATGGCATAAACCGGAAAATTGGCCTAAATTACATTATTTTGATAAATTTGACAAAATCAGTATTAACACTGTTAGAATTACGAAAATGCCCCTATGGGCTGAATTACAAAAATGCCCCTATGGGCCGAATTACGAAAATGCCCCTATGGGCCGAATTACGAAAATGCCCCTATGGGCCGAATTACGAAAATGCCCCTATGGACCGAATTACCAAAATGCCCCAATGGGCCGATTTGCTAGAATGCCTTTGTGGGCCGAATGACAAAGTGCTATAATGGGCTGATTCCCCGTAATAAATTATTGGATTGATAATTGTCGTTTATATGTGTGAATATGATGTTTTATTATTTATGTTGCATTTGCATATTTTGCATTGGATGGGAAAAATGTTAAAGAAGAGAAGTGTAGTCTGGTGGCTCTGCCACATTCTGATTCTGGTGGCTCTGCTACATATTCTGGTGGCTCTGCCACAAATTCTGATAACGGCTATATGCCTAGCATATGAACTAACGACTCTGTGTCGATCATATTTACCCAAGGCTGTGTGCCGATTATGTTACTGTATATGATATCTGATGCCTCTGCCACAATCTGTATAGTGGCTCTGCCACGCATAATTATGACTCTGGTGGCTCAGCCACAAATATTATAAATGGCATCTTGCCTACGATTATAAATGGCCACTAGCCTGCGGTTTATTATATTGAATGACATTTTGCCTGCGATTTAGTGTGTTTGGCGGGGTGGGTTGACTTGATCCCCACAAGTGTGATGGGATGGTACGGGTGGTGTGTAGCGGATGGATTTCTAGGATGGGTTGGGTTGCATACATTGCATATATGACTATTCTAATATGTAAATGGGCTTCGGCCAAAGATTTATGCTAGATGGGCCAAGGCCCAAGATATTGAAATATGGGTTCAGGCCTAGTGGACAACGGTAAGGGGATTTCACACTGAGTTCTTGTAACTCACCCCCCTTTTTCCTTAACCTTGTAGGTAATGCTCATTGATGTGGACTTGGGCTATGAATGACTCGGTGGAGGCCATACTTCAGAAATGGTTTTATTTGGACTTTAAAACTTCTTTCTCGTTCACTTTATTACTTTATTATTTTGGGTTAAATGTTGTAATAAGGCCTCTGGTTTATTTTATTTTGCTTTATGTTTGACGTATTTATATTTTGCTCAAATTACTTCAAATGGGATTTTTCTAAAAACTTAAGTAAAGGTTTTCCAAAATAGATTAACAAATGGTGTTCATAACAAACTTTTACAAATGTTTTAACTCAAAAATTTTCTCTCGAATTATTAATAATATTTTCAAAAGTCACGGTTTTGTAAATCATTACTTCTAATTTATTGATTTACCAATCAACCTTCGAAGTTAGTATTAGATTGTCAATTATTTTAAATCAAAACTTGTTTTCTTGATTTTTAACAAAACTATTTACGTACGAATGAAATGGACTTAAATGTATTTTTCTCATGTGACATGTCAGATCTGGCCTTAACGCATGGGCCGGGTTTGGGGTGTTACAAACCTCAACGCTTCCTATCCCTTCTTTCTTTTCTATTTTCGGTGAGTAAAAAGATGAATACTCATCTCATCTCATGTTTTGTTTTACTAATCTTATATTATTAATTCAATTACAAAAATGACCTTTCATTAAACATATATAACATATATATAATGAGGCCATTCATGACTTTTACCATACCACTATCTAAATATTGGCATTATTGCCTCATAAGGCCTCCGCATTAATAAAACAACAACAATTAAGTACTTAAAAATCAGCACATAGCTTTTACTCTTTACGCAATTAAGTCATTTTCTTATTTCGGCACACAGACAATAAAATTACCACACAGAATTTTCACACGGACTATATCACATACTATTCACACAGAAAATAATATTAAATTACCATTCCGACCTCGGATTTGTGGTCTCAAAACCACTGTTCTGACTAGGGTCTAAAACGGGCTGTTACATCTATTCTCTCTCCAGGTTCTTCTTTGATTTTTGTAATTTCATCTTCTTCCTTTACCTTGCATTTAGGTGCCGAATATCCCTTTGCACCACTCCAATTTTTAGGCCGAATACACCTTGGTTGAATCTCCTCTGTGTTTTTCTTCAGCTTTGGCCGATTGATTCTTGGGATTTAGCATCGATCTCTTCCCTCCAAGGTCGTTACCATTTCACTCTTGTTGCATTTTGGGTTTGGGGTAAGTGTTCTTTACTTCTGTTTAAGGGTTGGCTGAATGGTCATATATGTTGTGAGGGTGACTTGTGTTGGATGCAAGTCATCAATTACTTAGGCTCTAATGATTAAGTTGGTACAGATCTAGGGTCTAATCGTGATTGGTGTTAAAGAAAGGAGCTATTAAGGCTTGTCGCACACGGTAAGGTTACGGTGAGGCTTCGGTTTTTTATAAAGTTTGTATTTAGCCTATGATTAATTGTTAAGTAATATCGAATGTAGGTTCGTGACTAAGAGGAAATCGCAGCATGCGTGATTACCAGGTGTGTACAAACACTACACACACATGATAGCAGCAACGCCGAAAAGCCGAAAGTGGCTAAATGGGCCCGGTGGGCCCTGAGGCTAAGGTTGATGAAATTGATTGATTGGGTTATATGAATTGAGTTAGTCATGCATGTTACATGATCTGGAATTGTTTTGGGCCTATAGGCCATATGAATGAGATTTGGGCCTAATGGGCCATGAGGATGTGATTTGGGCTTAATGGGTTATATGAACGTGAAATGGGCTTGATGGGCTTTATGGAGATGTTGACAAGTATGCTAGGGTTTGATGGACTTTAGGCCTAGTTCTGAACAACTCTTAAACCGCATAAGACTTAATTTAATAATCAACATGCCCGGGGACAAGTCGCTGGGTTAGAGTGTGGCAATGGACATATGCATGTCTAGGATTGGATCTAGGGAGAGCTTGGTACTTAAGCGGTTTTAACGACCCACCTCCTCTTCTCTGGAATCCTACCTGGTGCGTAGTATCTGTTCACTTTAGCCGCAAGGACTTGTTAATGGGCCAAAGTTCATAACTAAAACCCGAGAGGGACCAAAATACCCCTGATTTGAAAAATTACCAAAATACCCTTAGTTTGAAAATTTCCAAAATATCCTTAGATTTGCAAAATTACTAAAATACCCCCGAATTGTAAAATTACCAGAATACCCTTGATTTGTAGAATTACCAAAAATCCCTGATTTACAAAATTTCCAAAATACCCCTGTTTTGCAAAATCACCTAAATACCCCTGTAGGGTAAAATTACAAAAATACCCTTAGGTAGTGAAATGACTTAACTACCCCTAAGTGCTTAATGTGTGAAATTGTGTATGTTGCATTCATGAAATATATGTTGCATTTGGGTGGGTTTGATGATACGGAGAAAGATATGTAAGGATCGCATAGTCGCTTGACGACCGTGGATCCACCGGTGGTTTTAAGCCCATTATACGCTTAGCAGCCTTGTTGCAACATTTAGTAGTGCCGCTGTTGGTGCTACCTTTGGAGTGTAGGGATGGGTGGGTTGATATTTATATCCCCACAAGAGTGTAGGGTTGGTGTAATATCCCGGGTTAGGGGCTATTTTGTTGTTGCATGTTATTGCATGTGTTTGGTGTGCTGTGTTGCTATTTCGGTGTTTTAGGGGCTTAATTGTAGGCTAGGAGTGTGCCTGAGTGAATGGGAAAATTTTGATTTTTGGGTGTTAAGTCAGGGGAGCTGTGGGAGCTAGGGTATAAGGGTTTTCTTTGGTGTTTTATTGCACAAGTGAAGAGATGGCAGAGTGGCAAGGGAGGAGCTTGGTATGGCGTCAACTTCAAGGAGTGGAGGTCCAGTGTTCGAGCAGCAGGATTCCTCTATTTTGGCTTCATTTTGGACGGCATAGGAGGGAGGAGTTGTGTGTGATTTAAACTCCACCTTGGACTTGGTCAAGTGGTGACTTGGATGGTGGAGAGCAAAGTGTGGAGGAGGACTTGGTCCACTCATTTCAAATGAGTGAATGGGAGCTTTGGGGGGATTGTGGCCGAAATTTAGGGGAGTTGGAGGGGGGAAGTGACGGCTTAGTGTGGGAGAGGGGAAGGCCGAATATGCCTTTGCATCTTTGGTGCATTTTTTGGTTAATGGTTGTTGGCCGAATGTTAGTGATGCCTAACCCCTATGTTGGCCGATTGTAGGAGCTAGTCATCAAGGGGCCTTAGATCGATTCGTTGGGATTTTTAGACTGGTATTATCAGGTGTGTAAACTAACACACTTATGTTTAGTAATATGATTGATAACCTGTGTGATAATCACTAAAGCAGTGATGATTGATAGGATACCCTAATGGGTATGATTCTGGACTCGGGTAAGTCAGTATTATTATTATGAGTTTAATGATGATCTATATGATACCATGGCTGTGGATATATGTGACATGGGATATGAGACTAGACATATTAGCATGATATGCATGATTGTATGATATGCATGATTACATGAGTATGGTATGTTGATGGGTGATACGAGTGGAGGGAGCAGTGATATTTTGTGCTGACGAGCACCAGTGTTTTGGTAACACACTTTGTGACTTTGGGTCACCAGAGGTTTGGCACCTCCAGAGGTTTGGTACCTCAGCGTCTCGTCCCTGTGGTTAACACCACCGTGGGTTGGCCCCACTTGTGAGATACGGGATTGACGCCAGTGATTTGGTATCACACGATGGGTTGGCCCCATCACCAGATTTGTGACTACGGTCACCAGTGCTTTGGTAGCACATTGTGTCTTTGGGACACCAGAGGTTTGGCACCTCATTGCGACTTGTCCCTGTGGTTAGACCACCGTGGGTTGGCCCCACTTGAGATATGGGATCGTCTGCTAGTGATTTGGTATCACACGATGGGTTGGCCCCATCATCATTGGATTTGTGACTTCGGTCACCAGTGCTTTGGTAGCACAATTGTGTCTTTGGGACACCAGTGGTTTGGTACCACATTGACGGATAATGTGTCTTTGGGACACCAGTGTTTTGGTAACACATTGTGACTATATGTCACCAGTGGTTTGGCACCACCAGTGGTTTGGTACCACATGGGGTAGAAAAGGCGATATGGATGGTTAGGGTCGAGTTGCATTAATTATGTTGCTATGTATGATGTGTGTTAGCATGTTGTTTCCTCGGGAGCGGGATTTACACACTGAGTCACTCGACTCACCCTCTCCTTTAACATTTCAGGTGATTCGTAGACGCGGACATGGAGCCGGGATGGACTCGGGGTGCACATGCCATGCTTTAATAAAAGTTTTGCTCGGACTATAGAACTTGGGTACTTTAGCTTATTTACTTTCATTTGGGATTTAAATTGGATTTGAAAAAGGCCTTTAATTTATGTTTTATGATGTTTGATGTTTTAATTAGATTTTAATATGCCTTAACAAAATAAGTTGGTATGAATTTTACTAAAACTTGGAAAGATAATAATTTCAAAATCATAACGCAATGTGTTTTTAAACCATACCATCGGGTATCACACTAAGTCTGTATGTTAAACAAATACAAATGGTTTTCAATTCAAACTTGTATTTCTCCTAAGTCTAAAAATGTTTTAAGTAACATTAAGAAACTGTTGAGGTTTTAAATGGTTTAAACTCGTTTTAACTACACATTTTGGTTAAGTTTTCAAAATCTCCGGGTTTCAAATACACCAACCGTTTTTCAAACAAGTCTACTCAAATTTGTTTCAAATACACTGTGTTTTCACTCAGCCTTTAAACGGAAAATCTAACTTTTCAAAAACGATTTCCCCGTAGCATACCAGATTCGGACGTGGTGTCTTGTCCGGGTTTGGGGTGTTACAATTGTGGTATCAGAGCCAAGTTCAAAGGCTCGGCTGTGGGCCTGAGGCCCAAAATGTTTTCAAAAGTCTGTTTAAGTGTTTGTTTTGGAAGTATGGTTTGAAAGGCATGGCACCGAGTCTCCGGCACCAGTTCGCCCAGGTAAGTACCCCGTACTATTACTTGTGATTTGATTGGATGTGATATGATTTGATGACTAGCAATAGTATGCTACCTTAGAGATTGAGACTGATAGGATTCTGTGAACTTGCGAGAACAAATCCTCTTTAATATTCATAAGACTTGCTTTTAAAAACAAGTGGAATAAATACTGATGCATAAAATTCTTAATCAGATACGTAGAAAGATTAGACATGAGCACTCGAGGCGGACGTGGTCGTAATACTCGTGGTAGAGGTAGGGGTAGAATGACAGTGTCTGAGCCCGTAGGATCTGGGCAGGGTTCAGAGAACGAGATACCGGTTCCGCCACCAGCTGGAGGTGGTGAGTTCCAAGATCAGACTGGAGACGACGCAGTGTCACAGGCGATGCTGCGAGTGTTGGAAAGGGTAGCTGGGGCAGGTGGTGGTGCAGGAGTTAGGAAATCTGTTCCTGAGCGACTCCGGGCTAATGGTGCCGAATTCTTCCGAGGAGTATCTGGTGTTGCTCCTAGCACTGCTGAATATTGGCTGGAGGCAACTGAGCGGATCATGGATGATCTGGACTTGACGGCTGAAGAGAAGCTGAAGGGCATCGTATCGCTTCTCCGGGATGAGTCATATCAGTGGTGGCTCACGGTTCGGGATAGTGTGGCTGCAGAGGATTTGACATGGGATTATTTCAGGGCTGCTTATCAAAAGAAATACATCGGAGCTAGTTACATCGACTCCCAGCGAAAGGCATTTCTGAGGCTTGTTCAGGGGAGTAAGTCTGTTTCTGAGTACGAGGCTGAGTTCCTAAAGCTGAGTAGGTATGCCAGGGGCATTGTGGCCACTGAGCATGAAAGGTGTGTTCGTTTCGAGGATGGTCTGCGAGACGAGTTGAGGCTGCTGATTGCTCCACAGCAGGAGCGCGAGTTTGCTGTCTTAGTTGAGAAGGCTAAGGTAGCCGAGGGTGTTAAGGAGTCAGTGAGGCAGAGTATGGACAGGAGTAGGCTTAAGAGGAGCTTTGGGTCTTCTGGATCGTCGGGTAATCCGCAGAAGAGGGCTAGACCGAGTGGGCAGAATCAGTCTGCTAGGTTTGTTGCTGCTAGGCAGGGACCACCGCAGTGTAATCAGTGTGGGAAATCTCATTGGGGTGGTTGTTGGACTGGTGGAAAAGGTTGCTTCGAGTGTGGTTCTTTGGAGCATCGCATTAGGGACTGTCCGCGTAGGATGGCCAGGATTCAGTCTGAGAGTCAGGGCCGTAATCAGTTCAGAGGTAATGGACCGCCACCGCAGAGGGGCCGTGGTAATGGCAGAGGTGGTAATGGTTCTGGTCGGGGCCGTGGAGCACCGGGCAGAGGTGCAGGTAGTTCTGAGGCTAGGCAGCCTGGATTGGTATATGCTGCGAGGCGCCGAGAGGAGGGCGACGCACCGGACGTCATAACCGGTACGTTTTTGATTTTTGGTACTCCTTTTACTGCTTTATTTGATGTGGGTTCAACGCACTCTTATGTTGCCAGTAGTATAGTAGAGACCATGGATTTAGACTCTGAGATATCTTCTAGGCAGATGACTGTGATTAGCCCTTTAGGTCACTCTGTGGTAGTAGATAAACTGTTTAGAGAGGTACCCCTAGAACTCCAAGGGGTAGTGTTTGCTGCTGATCTGATGGAACTGCCGTTTGAGGAGTTCGATCTGATTCTTGGGATGGATTGGTTGGTCAAGTATCAGGCGAAGTTGGATTGCGCGGCCAAGCGCATGGTTCTTAAGACGGTTGAGGGTGATGAGGTGGCTATGATAGGTAATAGGAGAGATTACTTATTAAATGTGGTATCTGCTTTGAAAGCGGAGAAGATGGTCAGAAAGGGCTGTGAAGCGTATGTGGTCCATGTGTATGCCTTGGAGGCTAAAGAGTCTGCTGTAGAGAAGGTTCGTACTGTTAAGGAATTTGCTGATGTATTTCCTGAGGAGCTTCCGGGTTTGCCGCCAGATCGAGAGGTAGAGTTCGGGATAGATCTGTTACCTGGAACTGCGCCAGTGTCTATTGCTCCGTATAGGATGGCGCCAAAGGAATTGGTGGAGCTTAAGGCTCAGATCCAGGAGTTATTGGATCGAGGTTTTATTAGGCCAAGTGTTTCGCCGTGGGGAGCGCCGGTACTTTTTGTTAAGAAGAAAGATGGTACGATGCGGATGTGTATAGACTACCGCCAGTTGAACAAGCTGACGATTAAAAACAAGTATCCGTTGCCACGGATAGATGACTTGTTTGATCAGCTGAAGGGTGCTGCGGTATTTTCAAAGATCGACTTGAGGTCTGGGTATCACCAGTTGAAGGTTAAGGAGGCGGATATCCATAAAACAGCGTTTCGGACTCGGTATGGGCACTACGAATTCCTGGTAATGCCGTTCGGGTTGACTAACGCACCGGCAGCGTTTATGGATATGATGAATAGGGTGTTTCAGCAGTATCTGGATCAGTTCGTGGTGGTTTTCATAGACGACATCTTGGTGTACTCAAGGACAGAGGAAGAGCATGATGCGCATTTGAGAGTGGTGCTGCAGATTCTGAGGGAAAAGCAACTCTATGCTAAGTTTAGTAAGTGCGAGTTCTGGCTTAGAGAAGTGACGTTCTTGGGTCATGTAGTGTCGGCTGAGGGGATTCGTGTAGATCCTCGTAAGATTGAGGCAGTTTTGGATTGGAAGCCGCCTAGGTCAGTGGCTGAGATTCGGAGTTTTCTGGGTTTGGCCGGATACTACCGAAGGTTTGTTGAGGGTTTCTCGCTAATAGCAGCGCCGATGACCAAGTTGTTAAGGAAAGAGGTTCCGTTTGTATGGACTGAGAAACAGCAGGAAAGCTTCGATAAGTTAAAGAAGATCTTGACTGAGGCTCCGGTTCTAATTCAACCTGAGGCTGGTAAGGAATACACAGTCTACTGCGATGCATCACATACGGGTCTGGGTTGTGTGTTGATGCAGGAAGGTAAGGTTGTGGCTTACGCTTCTCGGCAGCTGAGGCCACACGAGGTCAACTATCCGACGCACGATTTGGAGCTAGCGGCTGTAGTCTTCGCCTTAAAGATTTGGAGGCACTACTTGTATGGAGAGAGGTCGATAGTCTACACCGATCACAAGAGTCTGAAGTATCTCCTGACTCAGAAGGATTTGAATTTGAGGCAGCGTAGATGGGTTGAGTTGCTGAAAGATTATGACTGTTCTATTGAGTATCACCCGGGCAAGGCTAACGTGGTAGCAGACGCGTTGAGCCGTAAGGTTGTTTCAGACTTAAGAGCATTGTTTGCCCATTTGAGCTTGTATGACGACGGGAGTATTCTGGCAGAGCTGCATGTTAAGCCTACTTGGGTTGAGCAGATCAGAGAGAAACAGTTGTTGGATGAGGTTCTGAGTGCGCGAAGGTTACAAGTACAGAATGGTGGTTTGGAGGGTTACAGCTTGTCTAGTGATGAGGTGTTGTGTTTTCAGGGTAAGGCTTGTATGCCTAAGGATGTTGAGCTAAGGCGGAAGATTCTTCAGGACGCACATAGCAGTCCTCATGCTATGCATCCTGGAGGTAGCAAGATGTATAAGGATCTCAGGGAGCAGTTTTGGTGGCCTGGCTTGAAGAAGGAGGTGACAGAGTTTGTTGGGAAGTGTCTAACATGTCAGCAGGTCAAGGCTGAACACCAGTTGCCGTCGGGTTTGCTTCAGCCTGTAAAGATTCCTCAGTGGAAGTGGGAAAGGATAACCATGGATTTTGTCAGTGGGTTACCGCTTACGCCAAGCAAGAAGGATTCAGTTTGGGTAGTGGTGGATCGTCTGACTAAATCAGCTCACTTTATCCCGGTGAGGGTTGACTTCTCACTGCAGAAGCTAGCGAAGCTGTATGTGTCAGAAATAGTGAGGTTGCACGGTGTGCCAGTTTCGATAATCTCGGATAGGGATCCCAGGTTTACGTCAAGGTTTTGGAAAGCATTGCATCAGGCTCTGGGTACTCGTTTGGATTTCAGCACGGCTTTTCACCCGCAGTCTGACGGTCAATCAGAAAGGGTCATTCAGATCTTAGAGGACATGCTGAGAGGTTGTGTCCTGGATTTCAGAGGTAGTTGGGAGGAGTTTCTACCGTTAGCTGAGTTTGCCTACAACAACAGTTACCAAGCGAGCATCAAGATGGCACCGTATGAGGCATTGTATGGTAGGAAGTGTCGCTCACCTACGTGTTGGACGGAGTTGGGTGAACGTCAGTTGTTGGGACCCGAGTTGGTTGCTGAGACAGAAGACAAGGTTAAGTTGATTCAGTCTCGCTTGAAGGAAGCTTCGGACCGGCAAAAGTCTTATGCCGATCTTAAGCGAAGAGATATAGAGTTTGCTGTGGGGGAGCGAGTTTTCCTGAAGGTCTCGCCTTAGAAAAAGGTCCTGAGGTTCGGGAAGAAAGGCAAGCTAAGTCCGAGGTTCATTGGGCCGTATAAGGTACTGAGGCGAGTTGGACCAGTAGCGTATCAGCTTGAGTTGCCAGCAGAGTTAAGTCAGATTCACGACGTTTTTCACGTTTCGATGCTTCGGAGGTATCGTTCAGATCCGTCACATGTGGTAGCAGTGGAAGAGATCGAGGTAAATCCAGACTTGACTATGGAAGAAGAACCGATGCAGATTCTTGATCGGGATGTGAAGGTTCTGCGTAGGAAGTCTGTGCCTTTGGTTAAGGTACTTTGGCAGAATCATGGCGTGGAAGAAGCGACGTGGGAACCCGAGGATATGATGAGACAGCAATACCCGCAACTCTTTTGACCAGGTAATTTCAAGGTCGAAATTATTTTTAAGGGGGGTAGAACTGTAATATCCCGGGTTAGGGGCTATTTTGTTGTTGCATGTTATTGCATGTGTTTGGTGCGCTGTGTTGCTATTTCGGTGTTTTAGGGGCTTAATTGTAGGCTAGGAGTGTGCCTGAGTGAATGGGAAAATTTTGATTTTTGGGTGTTAAGTCAGGGGAGCTGTGGGAGCTAGGGTATAAGGGTTTTCTTTGGTGTTTTATTGCACAAGTGAAGAGATGGCAGAGTGGCAAGGGAGGAGCTTGGTATGGCGTCAACTTCAAGGAGTGGAGGTCCAGTGTTCGAGCAGCAGGATTCCTCTATTTTGGCTTCATTTTGGACGGCATAGGAGGGAGGAGTTGTGTGTGATTTAAACTCCACCTTGGACTTGGTCAAGTGGTGACTTGGATGGTGGAGAGCAAAGTGTGGAGGAGGACTTGGTCCACTCATTTCAAATGAGTGAATGGGAGCTTTGGGGGGATTGTGGCCGAAATTTAGGGGAGTTGGAGGGGGGAAGTGACGGCTTAGTGTGGGAGAGGGGAAGGCCGAATATGCCTTTGCATCTTTGGTGCATTTTTTTCGGTCATTTTTGGTAAGCTAAAGTCCTCTCTTTTTGTCAAAAAAACAAACCAATTTCCTTTGTAGAAATTCTCTCATTGTTGTTCTTTTTCTCACCTATTGGAACCGAAACTCTAGCCTCTAAAAAACATTTCCTTTTCCCATTTCTTCTTTTGTAAACCGAAATTCTTCTTCTCTCAAAAGCAAGCCGAAACTTTTCAAGTAAATTCCTCCATCTTTCCTTCGTGAAGTCAAAGCCTAGTTGCCGAATTTGTTTTATTTTTCTTCAAACTCCTTGATAGCCGAATGTGCTCATTCATCACTTTTTCTTTTTCAATTGTGTAAGCCGAAACCTATATCCCTTCTTCTCACTTTTTCTTCCTCTTTCTTTAATTGTACAAAGCCGAAAGTAGGGGTGTTAAGCACTCAAGCCGAACCCTTCTCATCTGTTGGCCGATTCCTTCTCATCTCTTAAACCATTTTCCTCTGTTGTACTTCTGAGTTTTAAGCGGAATACCTCCCTTCTCTTAGTGTTTTGGTTGGCCGAATTCTTTCCTTCTTTTGATCAAGGTGTTGGCCGAATCTATCCCCTTCTCCTAGAAGTTGTAGTGGCCGAATATCAGTAGAGGGTTGGGGTCCTTGCTTTAATCGTTGGTGGTGGACATCAAAGGTTTCAAAGCAATCAAGAGGAGCCGTTTTCTCCTGTCAATTGATTGGTAGGCAGTGGTAAGTGGCTATGTTATTATTGGATTATCTATATATTTAGTGCGATTAAGTCAAGGAGGGCAATGGATTAATGGTTCTTTTCTAGGTGGAGGCCGATTGTCAAAGAGAACCACTACTGGTTCGGGGTTTAGTTGGGAACCAAACCATTCGCAAGTGTAAGGTAATGGCTTAATGTTGATTCCTTGGTTAATGGTTGTTGGCCGAATGTTAGTGATGCCTAACCCCTATGTTGGCCGATTGTAGGAGCTAGTCATCAAGGGGCCTTAGATCGATTCGTTGGGATTTTTAGACTGGTATTATCAGGTGTGTAAACTAACACACTTATGTTTAGTAATATGATTGATAACCTGTGTGATAATCACTAAAGCAGTGATGATTGATAGGATACCCTAATGGGTATGATTCTGGACTCGGGTAAGTCAGTATTATTATTATGAGTTTAATGATGATCTATATGATACCATGGCTGTGGATATATGTGACATGGGATATGAGACTAGACATATTAGCATGATATGCATGATTGTATGATATGCATGATTACATGAGTATGGTATGTTGATGGGTGATACGAGTGGAGGGAGCAGTGATATTTTGTGCTGACGAGCACCAGTGTTTTGGTAACACACTTTGTGACTTTGGGTCACCAGAGGTTTGGCACCTCCAGAGGTTTGGTACCTCAGCGTCTCGTCCCTGTGGTTAACACCACCGTGGGTTGGCCCCACTTGTGAGATACGGGATTGACGCCAGTGATTTGGTATCACACGATGGGTTGGCCCCATCACCAGATTTGTGACTACGGTCACCAGTGCTTTGGTAGCACATTGTGTCTTTGGGACACCAGAGGTTTGGCACCTCATTGCGACTTGTCCCTGTGGTTAGACCACCGTGGGTTGGCCCCACTTGAGATATGGGATCGTCTGCTAGTGATTTCGTATCACACGATGGGTTGGCCCCATCATCATTGGATTTGTGACTTCGGTCACCAGTGCTTTGGTAGCACAATTGTGTCTTTGGGACACCAGTGGTTTGGTACCACATTGACGGATAATGTGTCTTTGGGACACCAGTGTTTTGGTAACACATTGTGACTATATGTCACCAGTGGTTTGGCACCACCAGTGGTTTGGTACCACATGGGGTAGAAAAGGCGATATGGATGGTTAGGGTCGGGTTGCATTAATTATGTTGCTATGTATGATGTGTGTTAGCATGTTGTTTCCTCGGGAGCGGGATTTACACACTGAGTCACTCGACTCACCCTCTCCTTTAACATTTCAGGTGATTCGTAGACGCGGACATGGAGCCGGGATGGACTCGGGGTGCACATGCCATGCTTTAATAAAAGTTTTGCTCGGACTATAGAACTTGGGTACTTTAGCTTATTTACTTTCATTTGGGATTTAAATTGGATTTGAAAAAGGCCTTTAATTTATGTTTTATGATGTTTGATGTTTTAATTAGATTTTAATATGCCTTAACAAAATAAGTTGGTATGAATTTTACTAAAACTTGGAAAGATAATAATTTCAAAATCATAACGCAATGTGTTTTTAAACCATACCATCGGGTATCACACTAAGTCTGTATGTTAAACAAATACAAATGGTTTTCAATTCAAACTTGTATTTCTCCTAAGTCTAAAAATGTTTTAAGTAACATTAAGAAACTGTTGAGGTTTTAAATGGTTTAAACTCGTTTTAACTACACATTTTGGTTAAGTTTTCAAAATCTCCGGGTTTCAAATACACCAACCGTTTTTCAAACAAGTCTACTCAAATTTGTTTCAAATACACTGTGTTTTCACTCAGCCTTTAAACGGAAAATCTAACTTTTCAAAAACGATTTCCCCGTAGCATACCAAATTCGGACGTGGTGTCTTGTCCGGGTTTGGGGTGTTACAGTTGGAAGGGAAATGGAGTGCAGGGTTGGATTTGGGATGGGTGCATTGCATTCATGTGATACGGATGTGATATGAGGTCATTGTGGGCTAAGGCCCAAGACCACCGTTTTTGATAGGGCTTAGGCCCAATGTAATAATTTTATGTTGATTGGATTACCAAGGGTCGTACACACTGAGTTTCGAAACTCACACCCTTTTTTATTAAATGTTTCAGGTAATCCTCAGTAGACGGCTCGACGTGGAAGAGGACTCGGAGGTGGCCACACTGCAAGCAGTTCTTAATTTGTTTTGAAAGACTTAGTTTTAAATTACTTTGTTTCCGTTGGGTTGTAATAAGGCCTTGTACTCCGATTTGACTTTAGATTTTGAATTTTGTTGTTTTTGTTTCAACTGTTTACTCAATTGTTGAACCTGGATAACTTTCTTAAATTTAAAACATGGGCTTCTATCACAACTTAATATATTGCAAGGATTTTGAGTTTCTGTGCCTTAAATCTAGATTTTTAACTTAGTAAAATCATCTTGAATTATTCCTTTGATGTGACATTGCCGGATTCGGCCATAACGTCTGGGCCGGGTCTGAGGGTGTTACAACTAAAGCAGATACACAGTTGTGTCACATTTTAACAGAAACAAAAATAAGAATTTTGGGGCGTTACAAGTAGTTATTCAATCTTCATCTGATATTGAAGTGACATTCGACACCCCCTATGATATAACAGGCACATTAGGTATTCTAGTCACAGCTTGAGCACCAGGTTGTGATTGATCCAAAGGAAAGAAACTGAAACCAACAAAAAGAAAATGATTCTCATCAAATACCACATGCCTTGAAATAAAAATTCTACATATATCATTGAGACACTTGTAACCTTTATGAAAATCAATATAACCAATAAAGGTGCATGGTTTTGACCTATAATCTAATCTATGATTATTATAAGGCCTAAGATAAGGGTAACAACTATTGGAAAAATGGGTTTGAAAAACGCAGCAAAAAGTAAATTAAGGGGAAAACCAAAGTTTTAAAAAATTTTCTAAAACAAGATCTTGGTTGTGATATCTAAAGTAATAAACACTTAATCAAAACTATACCTTTTCGATTACTCTAGGTTGGGTGTTTCGATCGAGTAGTCTTCTACGCTATCCTTAAGCTCACGTCTACCGAGTGTGGGATCGTTTCAAATTAGAAAATTTTTCACAAAAATTACCAATGGGGTAATTTTATAATTTCTCTAAACTTTTGGGTCAAGTTGAAAATCAGAAAAATATCTCTAGAATTTTTCTAGAATAATCTTTTTAGAATATTTTCTCTCTACAAATTTTTCTTGAATTCAAGTGTCTATAAATAATGACCTAAGGCTCTCTTTATATTGGGAGAGTTTAGAGAGTTCAACTATAATTAAACTTAATCACTTTAATATTAAATTAATATAATATTAATGATTAAGTTCAATATTAAATCTTATTAAAATAATAGAATTTTTTAAATTTAATATTAAGAGAATCACTTTAATATTAAATTAATAAAATACTATTAAGATAAGTATTAAATTTAATTTAATATTAAACTATTAAAATAATATTATTTTTGGAATAATTAATCTGAAATCAAATTCTCTGGTAAAGTACCAGTAGGAGTGTAACTCTTCCACTGTTCAACCACCAACGACCAACCGTCGCCGGCCACTAGGATACTACCGTCATAGCCACTGGCACTGCCGTGTTCAGTGATACAGGTGCGATACCTTTATGGCACCCCGATCTGGTTTGGCCTAGGTCAGTGATGACTTGACCAGTCCAGTCTAGCCACCGATTGGACCGTTGGCCCAATTTCACATATCGGGCTAGGTTCGACCAGTTTTGGGTCTTGATCTCGGTTTTAGGCTCCCAAGCCCAATTTACAATCTCATGTCAATTACCCATTGGGCCAATTGTCTGACTTGAAAATTAACTTCCAAAAATATCATATTAATTTTAATTGATTTGATTAATTTAATTTTACTTTATCAAAATTAGTTTTTCCATAAATCACTTAAATTTTCCAAATTAATTTTTCATGAAAATTCTTTAATCAAATTCTCTAGTTGAACAATTCTCACCACCACCTAGTTTAATTCCACATCGAATAAATCGACTCAATTAAATTATTCCCAAAGTCGTAGAATTTTTTCCTGATTCAAATGTAGTCTGATCGAGCTTTTGTTGAGCTAGCGGAGGGACTAATCAGACATATAGAATTAGGCTCTAGTGATTGCAATTATGTCTAGAAGTATCGTTCCAATAATTCGCAATTACTTAATCATAGAGTCACTCCACAAGAAGTATCATGATTGAAAAGGCCTTATGGTATACTCTTTACGAAAGCAATTCATCCAACCACTTTATCCAATGACCTCTTCATGTGTGTGTTACCCTCATATGATATCCTTGATTCCTTTGAGTTAAATTCGTTCACTCAATTCAATCCTATTTTATCTCATCGTCACCAATGTGTCTTATTAATGATTAATATGATCATTGTCAACAAATGACTGTGATAAATTGCTTGTTCGAGAACAAGCAACTGGTGGTCATGTTCCATATTTATCAATCCACACAATGCCAATGAGAGGATATCATTAACTCTTTAATTGAGCTATGAATTTCACTATTGCTAGTAAAGCCATGCCATAAACAAGTCATGTACCCAACATACGGGTTATGGGCTTGATCATCTTTAGAGTATAAGCCTCCACTTATATCAAAGCAAATGAGTTGCATATGCATGGTCAATGACTAGATCAGGATTTAGGTAAATCACACCATGAACGTCACAAGTGAATTAATTCATCTTGGGTTCAGTCCAATGTATCATTCTACCAATGAATATATATATGTCTCTACTCATGGAGTCAACTGCTCCGATAGCCAAGACTAGCTATGTAACATCCCGAAATTGGGCCTAGTAGGATTGGGCTCATTGGGCCTTGGGCGTAGAAGTGTCTAAAATTTTTGAGAATAAGAGAATGACATTATTTCAAGTTGGACTTATTAAGAAGATGATTTTAGAAAGTTACAGGGTTCTATGAAGTTTCGGGTTCAAGATGGGCCTTAATGAAAGTTAGTGTTTAAGCCTATTAAGGAGAAATAGTAAGAGGCATCAAAACTTATGGAAATAAGTGAGTAAATTGTTATCATAAATGAACTATTGGTAAAGAGGTTATGGCATCAAGTGGAGAGAATGGAGGGAAGGGGTTCAAATCTCATCTTTTGCAAATTTTAGATTTATTTTGATGTGCTCTTCCAAGTGTCATCCATGACATCATTAAAGGATGAAATTAAAAAAAAGAATAAAAAAAGAAATGGGAGAAAAAGGAATGATGGAGAGTGATTTGTGGAAAAAGGAATGATGGAGAGTGATTTGTTGAAAAAAAAAAAAAGGTATAATGATGAGATTTGAAAAGAATGAGGTAGGTGAAAAAAAAAATGCATGGAGGGTATAATAGCCCGATTTAGGGGATAGTCGGAACAGTGATCTCGGAATCGCTAAACCGAGAATAGAGAAAATTATTTTTATGTTATTCTATGTATTATAACATGTTTATAAGGATGCATGAAAATTTTGGTGTCTCAATTTTAGCGATTGAGGGCTTAATTTCGAAAAAGGACTAAATCGCATAAAGTGCTAAAGTTTAATTTTAATTGCTAAAGGTGCCAAATAGCTATGGGCTATTAATTGGAGGCCCCAATTGTGCAATTTGGCCTTGTTTTAAGTGAGTAGGCCGGCCATGTGACATAGGGGACAATACTTTTTAATTTTAGTCAAAATAGGTGGGAATTAGGTGATAAAATGAATAGAATAAGATGAGTAAAAGATGCTATCATCTTTTACTATTCATCTATCTTCTCTCCACCGAAAATTGATGAAGAAATGGAGCTTTGTGGGTTTGAACTTTCAGCCAAGCTATCTCCCTTATTAGTAAGTGATTTTGATGGCTTTAGTTGATAATTTTTATATTTTTGGAACCCCCAAAGCTTAAGCTAGCTAATGAGGGTACTAATTTGTAACATGGTTGAGAGTCTAGGGACTTGCCATGAGAGATTTTATCCTGGTTGCAAGGTCTCGAGGTACTTTATCAAAGGTTCAATCGAAAACCTATCCCTCGTAATAGGTGACTCGGATTTTTGGTGTCGCGGAGAGCATCGCGTTACGGATTCCGAATAAGGTGTGTAATCTCATACCCTTCCAAATACATGTTTGAAATGGTGTGTAATCTCACACTTCTCTGAAATTTTGCATTAATGTTCTGTGATTTGGTCGAAATACCAAAGAAAACCGAAAATCGGCATCCGGGATCACTCGGACGCGCGTAGATTCATAGTGGTAACCATGTTTTTGTAATAAAACAGTTTTGGTCAATGACAGTGACGTGATTTCCAAAAATCATGAAAAATAGGAGAAATGGAATTAGAAAATGATTAAGATATCAAATTAAAGCTTACTGTGTCTATTTTAATATGGAAGAAACGGAGAAGGAAAAGGAATTTTATATTTTGAGATATCTTGATTTTAGTGAGACTGGTTCTGATTAACTTCGGGGTTCACTGATCTGTTTTGGAAAAATCATATAAAATTGTACAAAATGAATTATGGGTTATAATTTATATGTATGGATTCCTTAGTGAGTCTATTTTCAAGAGAAACAAGTTGGAACAGTATATGAAAACCGTACAGTGAGATATTAGAAATTAAGTTAAGAGAGGTCAGAATCGTTGGACAGTGAAATAAGGAAAACTTTAATGAATAAACTGTACTAAATGGCTAGGCTAAAAATTCTGGAAAAATTACAGTACGAAGATACATGAGTCTAGTTTCAAGGAAATTTTACGGATCTAGATTTCGAGTTTTCTAACTCGAGTTATAGCCAATTTAGTCAGTATGACGCAAATAGACAGTTTAAATTTCTATGCCCCAAATTACTAGTTAAGTTTTAGTTGCGAAATTACCCCGTTTGGGCCTAAAATGAATTTTGACCCAATAGTTTTGTAGAAGACCCAAATAGAGTTCTATATCACTCGAGGCGATAGTGAATATTCGGAAACACCGTTAAATATGAAATTACCGAATTACCCTTAGAAGGTAAAATTACCGAATTACCCTTGGTGGGTAAAACTACCGAATTACCCTTGGTGGGTAAATTACCAAAATACCCGTGGAGGGTAAATTACCGAAATTCCCTAGGCTGCGAAATTACTGAAATACCCTTGGAGGGTAAATTACCGAAATACCCCTGGGTTGCAAAATTACCGAAATACCCTTAGAGGGTAAATTACCGAAATTCCCTAGGTTGCGAAATTACTGAAATACCCTTGGAGGGTAAATTATCGAAATACCCCTGGGTTGTGAAATTACCGAAATACCCTTGAAGGGTAAGTTACCGAAATACCTTTGGGTTGCGAAATTATCGAGATACTCGTGGAGGGTAAATTACCGAAATACCCTTGGAGGGTAAGTTACCGAAATACCTTTGGGTTACAAAATTATCGAGATACCCGTGAAGGGTAAATTACAGAAATACCCATCGGTTGCTAAATTACCGAAATACCTTAGAGGGTAAATTACTGAAATACCCTTGAGTGGCGAAAATTACCGAATTACCCTTGGTGGGTAAAATTTATGAATTACCCTTAGAGAGTAAATTACCGAATTACCCTTAGTGGGTACGATTACTGAATTATGAAAATGCCCTTATGGGCTGAATTACGAAATGTCCCTATGGACCGAGTTACGAAAATGCCCTTAATGGGCCGAATTACGAAATGTCCCTATGGAACAAACTACGAAAATACCCTTTATGGGCCAAATGTGATATTTGCTATATGGGCAAAATGTTATATTTGCTATATGGGCCAAATATAAAATTTGCTAGATCGATTAATGGGCCAAATTTGCTAGATCGTTTAATGGGCCAAATTTGCTAGATCGATTAATGGGCCAAATTTGCTAGATTGCTTAATGGGCCAACTTGTGTTATGGGCCTTATGTTGAAATTATTCTATAAATATTGTTATGCTTTGTATATGCATACATGACTGCATGGGTTGGGATAAATGACGAAGAGAAGAAAGGCCTGTTGCCAAAATCTAGTTCGGTGGCTCTGCCACAAATATTTTAAATGGCCTGTTGCCAAAATATTTTAAATGGCCTGTTGCCAAAATCTAGTTCGGTGGCTCTGCCACAAATATTTTAAATGGCCTGTTGCCAAAATATTTTAAATGGCCTGTTGCCAAAATATTTTGAATGGCCTGTTGCCACAAATATTTTAAATGGCCTGTTGCCAAAATCTAGTTCGGTGGCTCTACCACAAATATTTTAAATGGCATGTTGCCAAAATATTTTAAATGGCCTGTTGCCCAAAATATTTTAAATGGCCTATTACCACAAATATTTTAAATGGCATGTTGCTAAAATATTTTAAATGGCCTGTTGCCACAAATATTTTAAATGGCCTATTGCCAAAATATTTTGAATGGCCTGTCGCCACAAATATTTTAAATGGCATGTTGCCAAAATATTTTAAATGGCCTGTTGCCCAAAATATTTTAAATGGCCTATTACCACAAATATTTTAAATGGCCTGTTGCCACAAATATTTTAAATGGCCTGTTGCCACAAAATATTTTAAATGGCCTATTGCCAAAATATTTTGAATGGCCTGTTGCCACAAATATTTTAAATGGCCTGTTGCCAAAATCTAGTTCGGTGGCTCTGCCACAAATATTTTAAATGGCCTGTTGCCACAAATATTTTAAATGGCCTGTTGCCACAAAATATTTTAAATGGCCTATTGCCAAAATATTTTGAATGGCCTGTTGCCACAAATATTTTAAATGGCCTGTTGCCAAAATCTAGTTCGGTGGCTCTGCCACAAATATTTTAAATGGCCTGTTGCCAAAATATTTTAAATGGCCTGTTGCCAAAATCTAGTTCGGTGGCTCTGCCACAAATATTTTAAATGGCTTAATGCCTCTAGTTCGGTGACTCTGTCACAATCTAGTTCGGTGGCTCTGCCACAAACATAATTTTAATTGGCTTAATGCCTGCTATTGGTGTGTTGGCGGGGTGGGTTGACTTGATCCCCACAGGTGTGATGGTTGGTACGGGTGGTGTGTAGCGGATGGAAATTAGGCTTGGTTGGGAATTGCATATCACATGCATATTATGTTCATGTTATTATGTTATAATTGTAAATGGGCTTAGGCCCAAAATATTGCTATGTGTGTTCCGACCCAGTGGATGATGGTAAGGGGATTACACACTGAGTTCTTGTAACTCACCCCCCCTTTCTCTTAACCTTTTCAGGTAATGCTCAGTGATGTGGACTTGGGCCTTGGATGACTCGATGGAGACCATACTTCAGAAATGGTTTATTTGAACTTCAGACTTCTTTCTTGTTTATTTTATTACTCTACTATTTTGGGTTAAATGTTGTAATAAGGCCTAAGATTTTCTTTCAAAATGCTTCTACAACTCTATTCCCAAACATCCCATTTTCATAAATTGTTTATTTCAAATATGTTTTCACAACCAAAAAGGTCTTTAAAGATAATTACGTTTTCAAGTAGATAACAATTGCTTAAGTGTTTTAGGTTTTAACAAAGAAATTGTAACTCTCAACAAGTTCTTAACAATCTCAAAGATGGTTAAAAAAAAAAAAAAAAAACTTCCATGTGACACACCAGATTCGGGCTTAACTTCTAGGCCGGGTTTGGGGTGTTACAAGCTATCTCCCTAATTGGAATTATAGACGACATAATAATCCTTCTCAGTATTTGAATCAAATGTTCACTTTAATTCTTTTACGGGATTATGGACTCATTTAGATTATCTATTGAAGTAAGTTGCCTTCCTTGCCATGTAAACACTCTTTACAATGCCACTTATCTTTAGTTTGAACTTTAGACAATCAATGAGCTAATATTTGCTTGTCACAATTTCACTATCCATGCAAAATATAAAATACATAAATATAAAAGACATAATAGTGAAATGTGAAATTAACTTTATTTATTTATTCATCGTTCAAACAAATAGAAAATAATTATATGTTTATTACAATATGGGCACATTTCCCAACACCAACAACAACCAAATACCCTGAAATGCTTGTACTTTGGAACAACCTTGTGCAACATTTCATAAGGTGTTTTGCCTTGAAGAATAGGTGTAGGCATCTTGTTTAGCAAACAAACTGCACTGGTAAAAGTATGAGTCTAAAAAGAGAAAGACAAACATGCTTGAGTCATAGAGTCAAACCAATCTCAACAATGTGCCAGTGTTACCTTTCAACCAAGCTATTTTCCTTAGAAGTATGTGGATAAGTAACACGCTGTTGAATTCCTGACTTTGTCAAAATAATAGTGAGAGGTCGATACTCACCTCCCTAATCACTTTGAAATGTCTTGATCTTGGAATCAAATTGAAATTCAATGAACTTCTAAAACTTTAGAAAAAATTTAACAACTTCAAATTTACTATAGATCAAATAAAACTATGTATGTTGAGTAAAAACATCCATAAAAGAAACATAATATCGACAACCTTCTGAAGGAACATGAGCAGGTCCCTACAAATTATAAACAATAAATTCAAATGGAGCATTGTACACAGTAGTAGTGAAACATCCAATTTTGGCAGGGCTACTGTAGGTAAGAAATAGTCTGTTTAGCGAGGTGTTATCCGCCAAATTGACTCATTTGGCATATAGTAGTGGTTAGGGTGGAAGTAGGGACTTACATCAGAATATATGGTTATGCGAAGAGGAAGATTTTGGTTAGCGTAAGGGGGCAAATATGATTTGAAATAACGCCAATGGTTTTGAACGCCATGTTTGTCTAAGTTGCTGTGCTAATTATGTTGTAAGTATTTTGGTTATGAATCAACTTGATAGGCTAATATGATATTTATTATTTTGGATTCTCATTTATGTTATTGTCAGAAGCTATAGACTATTAAGTAGGAAAAACTCAGAATTCAAGTGACACTTGTCGAAATGCAATAAGTGAGTTAAGGCTATATATGTTTGTGGAAAAGTCCTTGAGAGAGTTTTTTCTTCTTCCTGAATATATTATTCTTTGGTTTCTCTACTGTGGCCCAACGATATTTCTTTCTCTGTAAACTAAAAGCTTAAAATATAGAGTTAATTAGTGGTTATTCCATCCCTAAAGAAGTATTACCATTATGCATGTTAAATTTTGAAAAGTAAGTCTGTAAGAGGTGCATGAATAGTAAGGTGTAAGTTTAAGGTTTTGTATAAGAATTGTTAGTGCTTGGAACAATGGTATGAGGTATCTAAATAAGTTTCGTTGGTGCTCTTATGTTCTAAAAATAGTGTGGTGGTTGTTGTTGTTTCATGATGGAAGTTGGATTTGGAGTTCAAGATTTTGTAGGTGAGTTTCTACCCTGACTCTTGCCTCTGATGTATATCTTTGGTATTAACTGATGGTGAATTCTGTTTGGATCTCTGAAGTACTCAGTTCATAAGTATGAAATAAAGAAATTGAACATTGTATGGTGAGTTCAACATAAGTATAATTAGATGATAAAAAGAATAAGCTAATTGAAGTTGACTAAGAGAAACAAATTGTGTATAATTGTACAATATAGAGGAATATGTTCGTGAACAATAATGGAAACTCGTATAGGTGAAAAGTGTCCTCCCATTCTGACTATACAGGGTTTGACATTGAGGTCATGATAATTGAATGATATTGCCATTTGGAAAACAATGGTATTTTGGTATAATAATTCGAATAATACTTGATAGAAAAGGAAATTATTGAGTCATAAAGAGATGGAATATGATTTAAAGAATTAGTGAGAATTGAATGGCACAGGTATCCTTCAATTGCGTAAGTAACCACCCATGATTATTTATTTGTGATACCTATCTTGAGTAAATCGAATGTAAGAAGTTATGATTAGTATGAAAGGTTTTAGGAAAAAGATAATTCATAGATGACTAAGCAAGGGAAGAGAAAAGAAAAGTATGTTAAGATTATAAGATAGTTTGATAGATTGAAGACTCGATTCGAGTGAGAATGAAACAATTGGTGTACATGAATAAATCTGGAATTGTGATGGTATTCGCCCAAGTAAAGTAAATGAGTGATAGAACTCACATTATATTAATATTTGCCAAAAGTACTTTGACTTATCTCTCACTAAGTTCTTTTGAACTTATTCATTTTTTTTTTATATTTTAAGCTTTATAGTAAGGACACACTTGAGGGAACGATGTTAGGACTACGCCAAAAAAGTGGCATATTAGATTTATTATGCATATAGTGTTGTTGTGGAGTTATTGCGTAGTGTTAAATATTATGAATTATATCTACCATTTAGTTTTGTTAAGAACAATTCATTTTGTATAATTATATTTATTTAAATACCTTGTTGATATGTTGAAATTTAGTCTTGGAATGTATTTAAAATTAGGATTGTTTTTGGTTATGTTTTCTGTGTGGTAACAACTAAGATCCAGATTCGGCAAATCGGATCGAGTTTAGGGTGTTACAAGTAGAATAATGAAAAACCAACTTGTGTGATTTTCCTTCTAGACAAGCACAATTATATTACATGACTTAACAACTTCTTGAAGTGCTATAGGTGAAGGATGTCCTCAATGCCTATTCCTAACTTCAAGTTTATTACAAGAAGAAGAAAAAGAAGTACAATAATGAGAAGTACTATGAGGATATGCCCTCAATTCTGTATTACAAACATTACTGATCAATACATTTCTATTTGTTGAAGAAACACTTGACCCTAAGATGGCTTGACTTGAAGAAAATCGATACAATCCATCATGAACAAAATACTCCTTATCTTGATATCCTTCACAAAACAACGGTTGGAATGAAATTAAAAAAGAACATTGTTATCTTTTGCAAACTGAGAAACTGATATTAAATTCTTGAATACAATAGGTACATAAAGAAAATTATTAAGATGCAACAATTTATTTCCACTAACAATATACCCCTTACCAATATAAGACACCGATACTTCTACTCTATTACCCATTAACAAATTATGTTTACTTGTATACTATACAACATGACTAAAATTATTAGCATAATTAGTCAAATTATGTGTGGCACATGAATCAGTATACCAAGCTTTGTCTCCATCATTAGAACCTTTGGCTATCTAACATCCCGGTCTTGACTGAAATTGAGAAAGTTCCACAACAAAAACACTACTTCTTGACTAAAAAAAAACACTTCCTAGTTGGGGCTCCATATTAGACACCATAGAACTAGTTGCATTGACAAAATTTCCCTGACTAATAGCCACAGAAGAATACTTAAAATAAGAAAAAAAATATTACATGCAAGGTTGTACACAACCTTGAAAAATCATACCAAACTAGGACTACACATAACCTTAAGAATTCACACCAAACTGAGACTGTTGATCAGTTAAATTGTGATAATTCACACTCATTTTCCCTGGTCCATATTATTAGCACCATAATTAGAAAATCTTGTGAAGGTATGATCAAACCGATAGTAACATTTCTACATTAGACGCCCAAATTCGTCACACAACTAACATTGAGGTCAATTATGAGAAAATCGACGCTAATAACCACCTCTACCTTGATAACCACCTCCGGACTATTGATAACCTCCTTTATTGCAATTGCCTCCATAACCTGCATCTTTAGATTAAGATACACCATCATTTTGTTGTTGTTGAACCACATTGTATGCATAGGTACTATAGACACAAATTCTAAGTGTCTTGATTTACAATCAATTAACATCTCAACAAGAAGATCAAGAGAGATGTTAGTAGCATATATTACAACATGAAATGATTCATATTCAGCTGAGAGTCCAACAAGAACTGCACTCACCTGTTCTTGTTTAGAAAAAAACTACCTGTAGTATCACAAATATTTTTAATTTTGGAAAAATATTCTTTAATGGTCATATGGTCATTCTTTTAGGAATGTAGAACATGCCTCAAACTAGATATCTTTATGTTTGATCTAGTAGAAAATCTCTTGTCAATAGTGGGCCATACTTCAATGCTAGTATTAATGTAACACCTCAAACCTAGCCTAGATGTTGTGGCCGAATCTGGTGATGTCACAAGGTAGGGTTTTGAAAATGGAGTCGTTTCATCAAATCATTCAAGTTCAAAAAATCATATTTGTTTATATCTAGTTTCTAAAGTGTTCATTTAATTTATTTATTTTCCAAAACGTAAGTTGCAGTGGAAATCATAAAATGTTTAGTTTGGCAATCCCGTTCGTGTTTTCAGGAAACCTTTGTTTTGATAAAATCCATGTTTTAGCTCTTCTTCCCAGATAAAATATTTAAATTGAAAACCCAAATCTAGAATAAACTAACAGCCTGAAGAGTCCTACTATTACAAAACTCCTAAAATAACCTTTAATTTAAACTTAAACCATAATCATAAATTGTTACGAACTCGTGGTCACCGAGAGGCTCCGTCACACTGATCCGCCTAAGTTTGTGGATTACCTGAACAGAACAGAATATATGAGTTTTCGTAAACTCAATGTGTAACCCAACAGAAATAGACATGCAATACATACAGAAAATACATACACAATCAAATTCAGATCTGGATTCAGACTTAAGTCCTATACAGATTCAGATAACAGAAATAGATATGTAGATCAAACATACAGAGTCCTACCCCATCCTTTACACACCAACTCCGACTATCCTATCACGCCGTGTGGGGTTAAAAACACCTACCTATCCCTACACACCATATCTTGTCGTTACGACACAAGTTAGATAATCAGAACATAGTCGATGATCGCTATACAGAACACTTCCTCCATATATACAAATCCCACCCCAAACATAATTACAGATTACAGATACAAAGATATCACGCTTAACAAGCTTATATACAGAAATCGAATATACATATATAGCAGAATAACCAGACATGCTTAACAGTGTCACAATTAGAGTAAAATAACATACTATCAGATCACATAGTTTTAGGATTTGGTTAGCCCTCACCGACCCTACAGTAGGCCCACAGTCGATCGGAGCGACCCCTGCGACCCTAGGGAAAATTTCAAAAATATGGGCCCACATGCCCGTATGGCTTGCTCGTCTTGGCCCACACACCTAAATTGTGCTAGCCCGTGTAGCCCACACTCACACTACCACATGGCCGTGTCTCGCGCATGGTCATGCCTTCATCGATCACACGGCCGTGTCTTGGACACGGCCAACCACACGGTCAGGCACACGCCTGTAACACCCCAAACCCGGTCAACACGTTACGACCGAATCTGGAACATTACAGGAAAGAAGATTTGGAAATATTGGCAAAGTATCGAGAATGAAAAAAACATTTAGTTTTAGTGACTCCATGTAAAAGAAAACTAATTGAGATTTAGTTAACTTAAAGCTTGTTAAATTTTTTATACGGGTGGCTAGATGATAAAAACCGGTGGATCTATTTTTTTTTCTTCCTTAAAAAGAAACCGAACTTTGAAGATTTTGTACGATGACATTTTGAAAACTATGTTGAGGTAGGCGATCTTTTGAAAACAGGATTAGCAGTGTTGAGAAAACACCAAGTTAAATTACTTATGACTTATGATACATTTGTTAACCTTTTAGAAAACCTTTATTTACGTTTCAAGAAAAACCCATTTTTTTCCTATGATTCTACGCATGTATAAAATCAGCATATGATAAATCCCCAAAAATAAAAATAAAGTTAAAACGGCCTTATTACAACTTGAAATCCCAAAATAGAAATAAATTTTAAATAAAGTTTGAATTTACTGAAGAAACTGTACCGTATGGCCACCTCGAGTCTGTTCAGGCCCATAATCTGCCATCTACTAATTACCTGCAAAATTAGCAAAGGGGTGAGTCATCGAGACTCATTGTGTACATCCCCATGTAACGCAAATTGGGCCTGAGCCCACTCAATATAGCTCATGTTATATGCATGCGATGTAGCCCATCCCAGATCAGCTCTCCATCCAAAACACCCATGGCATTATGCCACTGTGGTTCATAACCACCATGGTCCTAGACCACTCGTGACTGTAGTCACTCGTGACAAAGTCACTACAATGTACTCGTAGGGCCAACCCACTGTGGTCATAGACCACCTTGACAATCTCTGATAATTACGCATACGTGGGGCCAATCCACTGTGGTACTTGACCATCGAGATAAGTCACTGATTAGAATATTCGTGGTTTCAACCACCGTGGTACTTAGACCACTCGTGACAAAAGTCACTCGTGACAGTAGTCACTGATTCTCCATCCTTTCATTCAATCCCTAGCCCATGCTCTTTACATCGTGCACAATATGTATGCAACCAATGTCAGTGTAAAACGAGTCATATTCCATGCATGCATAACATCAAAATATACATATATACATTTTAACAAAAATATCAATATCGAGAACTTACCTGGCGTCTCCAACCTTACTCATAAGGTTATTTTGCCTATCACATCTGTTATTTCGGCTTTTCGCCCTTTTTCAGTTAATAACACAATAGCAATAACAATAAAGGCATGTGAGTAATACACACCTGATAACACGTAATACTATGTTTTCTACGTCGACACTCTCGTTAGTAGGGACGAAGGCTATCTGTCTATCCCACGCAGACGTCGGCTCTCTACCACAGCCCGGCGAAAAATCCCAAACCGCTGACACAGCACGTTTCTTAAACTTTGGAGCCGAAACTAAGGGTTCGCTCCCTTCCTTGGATTGACTAGCAGTTGGATCCATGAAGAGACTTGATCTGGAAAAAGGGTTAAGGCTTTGAAAGAAAGTAGAGAAAATAAGAACTCAAAATGATGCAGTCCCTTACCTTGATTAATAGAAGCCGAATGTTAGCAGACTTTGGCTTAAGAACCCGATTGAACTCCTAAATGAACCATGTTGAACCGATTCTTAGAGATAGAATAAAAGAAGTAACCTTTAGGCCAATTGAATCAATAAAGAATTCCCTTACCACCCATTCGGCCAAGCCATTACTTACCAAAATCTTCTCGAAAGTAGGCCACACGAAGAAGAAGAGATGATGATGCACTCCTCTACAATCGGTCAGTGCCCTAAGAAGTACGTTAGGATTTCGATTTAACCAAACCAAGAGAAAAGAAAGCAAGCGAGAAAGAACAGAGAAGAAGGCTCCTTACCACGACAAAAGTTTGCCGAATGGAGGGTCAATATTCGGCTATCAGTACAAATCGACAAAAAGGTGCCTACTCCTGAAGCAGAACGAAGATTCGGCTTTCACACAAGAAGAAGTAAAGAAGAGAAAAGAAGATAGAACAAGGAATAGGGTTCGGCCACACAAGGCACAAGTATGAGATGAAAAAAAAAGAGAAAGGAGGGTTTCGGCCAAAGAAAGCAAAGAAAGTAGATGGGAAAAGAAGATAAAAAGAGGGGTATTATGATCAAGATAAAGTTCGACTATGGTGTTTAAGAGAAGGGCAAAAAAGGTGACAGAGTTTCGACAAGAGAGATGGCTCCAGAGAGTTTCGGCTTGTGAAGAAAGCAGCAAAAGAAAAAAATGAACCAACAATGTGAAGGGTGGATGGTAATGGTAAATTCGACTATGAAGGAAAACTTGGAGTGAGAGTTTCGGTTTTTGGTTGCAAAAGAATTAAGTGAAAAAGTGATGTGTGGTTTCGGTTTTGGTAAATGAGAAGAGAAGGAGAAATGTTCCAAAAGTGCAAAAAGAGAGAATGAGAGTGTTTCAAGATGATTATCCCTACACAACACTCAAGAATGCCCTTATGAGGGATACGGCACACCCTTATGACCACCTTACTCAACCGAAAAGTCTAAGAACTACCAAGGAAGGTTCGGCCCCTCACCTAGCCAAGCTAAACCATGCACCTTCACAAACTTCTTCCCAAATTCGGCCAACTCTCCTCCTCTCTCCAAATCCCACAACTTCCTCCACCTTTCACTCCCCACTCCACATTCAAATAATTTGACCAGTTCAAATTCCCCAAATCCCTCATGGCCATGCATTCAAATTGTTTGACTCATTCAACTCTCCCTCTTGAAGAGTCCATGCCGACACCATCATCCCTCTATTCAAATGCCAAAAAAATAGAATTCCCAAAATGCAATACACGCGACTCGAACCCCTTCCCTCAGCTGCCTCCTTGCTGACGCCACTTCCCTTGCTCCCTAAGTGGTGTCACCTTGCCACCACACCACACTCCTTCTTGTGCCACAAAACACAATTGAATACTCTTAAGGCCTGCCTCTGCTAGCTCTCCCCTAAAGTGCCTAAAAATGAAATTTTCACCAAAGCTTCAGCTTAACCCTGAGCCTTCCCGAGACCCCCAAACACATCAAAACAACAAACAAAACATGCCAACACACGGCAACATATGACAAAACCAAGCCCCTAATTCCAGGATGCTATAGTTCTACCCCCTTAAAGAAATTTCGGCCTCGAAATTTTACCTGGTCAAAAGAGATGAGGGTATTGCTGTCGCATCACATCCTCTGGCTCCATGTAGCTTCCTCGGAACCATGATTCCGCCACAACACTTTAACCAACGGAACTGTCTTCCTCCGCAACACTTTAACATCTCGGTCTAGGATTTGAACTGGTTCCTCTTCAAAAGATAAATCAGGTCTTACCTTGATTTCTTCCACCGGCACTATATTAGATGGGTCCGAACAGTAGCGCCTTAACATCAAAACATGAAATACGTCATGGATCTGTCCCAACTCTGAAGGTAGCTCGAGCTGATAAGCTACTGGTCCCACACGTTTCAACATACGATAAGGCCCGATGAACCTAGGGTTCAGCTTGCCCTTCCGTCCAAACCATAGAACTTTCTTCCACGGTGAAACCTTTAAGAAAACCCAATCACCTACTGCAAATTCTATGTCTTTACGTTTCAAGTCTGCATAAGATTTCTGCCTGTCAGAAGCTTCCTTCAACCGAGTCTGAATCAACTTAACCTTGTCCTCTATTTCAGAAACCAATTCTGGACCCAATAATTGTCGCTCACCCAACTCTGTCCAGCAAGTAGGAGTGCGACTTCTGACCATACAACGCTTCATAGGGTGCCATCCGAATACTGGATTGATAGCTGTTGTTGTACGTGAATTCTGCCGACGGTAGGAACTCCTCCCAACTACCCCTGAAGTCAATGACGCAACCTCTCAACATGTCTTCCAAGATCTGGATTACTCTCTCCGACTGACCATCAGTCTGTGGATGAAACGCTGTGCTGAAATCCAATCTCGTACCCAGCACTTGATGCAACGCCTTCTAGAACCTCGACGTAAACCTGGGGTCTCTGTCTGATATGATAGACACAGGTACTCCATGTAACCTCACAACCTCTGCCACATAAAGTTTGGCTAACTTCTATAATGAGTAATCAACCCCAACCAGTATGAAATGAGCGGACTTCGTCAACCGATCCACAACTACCCACACTGAATCCTTCTTCGTAGGCGTAAGGGGTAGCCCACTCACAAAGTCCATTGTTATCCTCTCCCACTTCCAAAGTGGTATCTTTACTGGCTATAGCAACCCTGAAGGCAATTGGTGCTTCGCTTTTACCTGCTGACACGTCAAGCATTTACTCACAAATTCGGTTACCTCCCACTTCAGACCCGGCCACCAAAACTGTTCTCACAGATCCCGATACATCTTACTTCCTCCAGGATGCATAGCGTATGGGCTACTATGCGCTTCCTGTAGGATCCTCTGTCTTAACTCAAAATCTTTTGGCATACAAGTCTTTCCTCGAAAACACAATACCCCATCACTATTCATACTAAAATCCGTTATCCCATCACCTGCCACTAGCTAAAACTTCGAACTTAACAACTCATTAGCCAACTGCTTCTCTTTAATCTGACTGGCCCAAGAAGGCTTCACTTGAAGTTCAGCTAATAAACTTCCATCATCATATAAGCTGAGATGAGCAAACATTGCTCTCAAGTCAGAGATCACCCTACGACTCAATGCATCCGCCACCACGTTAGCTTTGCCCGGGTGGTACTCAATCGAGCAATCATAATCTTTTAACAATTCGATCCACTTCTGCTGCCTTAAATTCAACTCCTTCTGGGTAAGGAGATATTTTAGGCTCTTGTGATCTGTATAAATAACAGACTTCTCCCCATACAGATAATGTCTCCAGATCTTCAAAGCAAACACTACTGCAGCCAATTCCAGATCATACGTGGGATAATTCACTTCATGTGGTCTCAACTGCCGAGACGCATATGCTACCACCTTCCCTTCCTACATCAACACACATCCCAACCCTTTGTACGACGCATCGCAGTAAACAACAAATTTCTTCCCAGCCTCAGGCTAAATTAACACAGGAGCCTCAATTAGAATCCTCTTCAGCTTCTCAAAACTTCCCTGCTGTTTATCTGACCAAACAAATGGTACCCCTTTCCACAACAGCTTGGTTAACGGTGCAGCTATTATTGAGAATCCCTCAACAAACCTTCTGTAATACCCAGCCAGACCAAGAAAACTCTGAATTTCTGCCACAGACTTAGGCGGTTTCCAATCCAACACGGCTTCAATTTTCCGGGGATCAACCCTAATTCCCTCAGCAGACACAACATAGCCCAGAAAGGTAACTTCCCTCAGCCAGAATTCACACTTACTGAATTAGGCATATAGCTATTTCTCCCTCAGAATTTGTAGAACCACCCGAAGATGCGAATCATGCTTCTCTTTCGATCTTGAATAAACCAGGATATCGTCTATAAATACCACGACAAATCGGTCCAGATAGGGTTGGAATACCCGGTTCATCATGTCCATAAACGCCACTGGTGCATTGGTCAACCCAAACGACATCACCAAAAACTCGTAGTGCCCCTAACGAGTCCGAAAAGCTATTTTATGAATATCTGACTCCTTGACCTTAAGCTGGTGATAACCCGACCTCAAGTCTATCTTTGAAAAGACCGATGCGCCTCGCAACTGGTCGAACAGATCGTCTATCCTAGGCAGCAGGTACTTGTTCTTAATCGTCAACTTGTTCAACTGCCTATAGTCAATGCACATCCGCATTGACCCGTCTTTCTTCTTAACAAATAACACCGGCGCTCCCCAAGGTGACACACTGGGTCGGATAAAACCCCGATCCAACAGTTCCTGAATTTGGGCTTTCAGTTCCACCAACTCCTTTGGCGTCATTCTATATGGGGAAATAGACACTGGCGCTGTTCCCGGAAGAAGATCAATACCGAATTCCACCTCGCGATCCGGAGGTATCCTGGAAGCTCTTCTGGAAAAACGTCGGGAAATTCCTTCACCGTTCTGACATCCCCTACAGTCAACTCCTTGGCCTCCAAAGCACAAACATAAGTTAAGAAAGCCTCGCATCCTTTTCTCATCATTCTTTCAGCCTTTAGTGCGGACACTACATTAGACAAGTAGTTCCTCCTTTCACCTATCACCACCACCTCATTAACCTCAGGAGTCCTTAACACCATGCACTTAGCAGCACAATCCATGTTTGCTCGATATTTCACTAGCCAGTCCATACCTAAGATTAAATCAAACTCCCCGAACGGCAGTTCCATCAGATCAGCCGGGAAAACTATCCCTTGTACTTCTAGAGGTATATCCCTAAAGAGTTTGTTCACCACTACAGATTGTCCTAAAGGGCTAAGTACAGTCATCTCCCTAGAAGCAGTCTTAGAGTCTATGGTCAGAGTTCCAGATACCATACTAGCAACATAAGAATGCGTTGATCCAATATCAATCAGTGCAGAAAAAGGCAGTCCATAAATAAGGAACGTACTGGTTATGACGTCCAGTGCATCGCCCTCCTCTCGGCGTCTAGCTGCATAGACTAACCTAGGTTGCCTTGCATCTGTGTTCCTAGCACCTCTGCCCGGTGCTCCACGTTCACGACCAAAACCATTACCTCCTCTGCCCAGACCACGACCTCTCTGTGACTGCTGACCATCTCTACCAGACTGAACATAGTTCTGACTTGCGGGTCGCATTCTGTTTGGCTCTTGGGGATAGTCTTTCACCCGATGATCCACTGGTCCATATCTGAAGCATCCATTACTTCTTGCCCAGCATTCCCCGAAATGGAACTTCCCACATGTAGAACATTGCGGTGGCCAACCAGTAGCAACAGGCCTCACGGCTTGAGCCGGCCCATCCAACCTAGGCCTCTTCTGAAAGTTCCCACTAGATCTTGATGACCCAAAACTTCTTTTATTTCTACCCTTGTCCCTATCCTGATTCTGTCTTTCCGAACGCTTTGCCTCCTCGGCTATCTTAGCCTTCTCAACCAGAACAGCGAATTCCCTTTCTCGTTGCGGAGCTATCAGTACTCGTAACTCATCCCTCAGGCCATCCTCAAATCGAGCGCAAGAATTTCACCTCATACTCACCCACTAACTTACTCCTCTGTACCAAGTTTAGGAATGCCTTACGTTGAGCGTCCATATAGCTTGACCCAATATATTTCCCCTGGAACGCAGACTTAAAGAAGTCCCAAGTAATACAGTCCGCAGCTGTACCATCTCTAACCGTGAACCACCATTGGTAAGCCTCATCTTGGAGAAGCGACACAACCCCTTTCAGCTTTTCCTCCCAGTGCAGTCAAGATCATCCATAATTCATTCCACTACTTCTAACCAACACTCGGCTACATTCGGAGCCACACCAGAAATGCCCCTAAACATTTCAGCCCCGTTCGCTCGAAGTCGCTTAGGCACGGATTTTCGAGCCACTGACCCCGTGCTCGCTCCAGCTACCCTCTCCAAAACGTGTAACATAGCCTGAGACACAGCATCGTCTCCACCAGTTTGATCTTGAAATTCCGCTTCTGCAACTGGCGATGCGGGTACCTCACCTTTCGGCCCATGCCCAGATTCCGAAGGCTTAGCCCCAGCATCTCGGCCTCTTCCACGACCTCGCACACCGCGTCCGTGTCCTCTAGTATTCATTACTACTAACGCGATTTAATCTGATTAAGAGTTTTATGAGTTAGTGTTTTCTTCCACTGTTTATTACAGAGCAGTTTTATGAAAATAGCATTATGAGCAGTTCTCGTCATTTCCATGCATACTTAGGGTTTTAGTCTGTAAAGTTACATCTCTCAGTACAGGTAATCATAGCACATCACACAGAGTTCATATAAAACAACCAAAAGTCAAAGAACTTACCGTATGGATTTGATGCCGGAGACTCAGGTGCCATGCTTCCAAAAGACAGATATACTTCTAAATTATTTCCTAACCATCTTTTAAAAAATTTTTGAACCCCCATACCCACGGTCGAGTTTTGAAACCTGGCTCTGATACCAAAATTGCAACACCCCAAACCCTGTCAACACGTTACAACCGAATTTGGAACATTGCAGGAAAAAAGATTTGGAAATATTGGAAAAGTATCGAGAAATGGGGAAAACGTTTAGTTTTAGTGACTCCATGTAAAAGAAAACTAATTGAGATTTAGTTAACTTAAAGCTTGTTAAATTTTTTATAAGGGTGGCTAGATGATAAAAGCCGGTGGATCTATTTTTTTTTCTTCCTTAAAAAGAAATCGAACTTTGAAGATTTTGTACGATGACATTTTGAAAACTATGTTGAGGTAGGCGATCTTTTGAAAATAGGATTAGCACTGTTGAGAAAACACCAAGTTAAATTACTTACGACTTATGGTACATTTGTTAACCTTTTGGAAAACCTTTATTTACGTTTCAAGAAAAACCCATTTTTTTCTTATGATTCTACGCATGTATAAAATCAGCATATGATAAATCCTCAAAAATAAAAATAAAGTTAAAGCGGCCCTATTACAACTTGAAATCCCAAAATAGAAATAAATTTTAAATAAAGTTTGAATTTACTGAAGAAACTGTACCGTATGGCCACCTCGAGTCTATTCCGGACCATAATCTGCCATCTACTAATTACCTGCAAAATTAGCAAAGGGGTGAGTCATCGAGACTCAGTGTGTACATCCCCATGTAACGCAAATTGGGCCTTAGTCCACTCAATATAGCTCATGTTATATGCATGCGATGCAGCCCATCCCAGATCAGCTCTCCATCCAAAACACCCGTGGCATTATGCCACTGTTGTTCATAACCACCGTGGTCCTAGACCACTCATGACCGTAGTCACTCGTGACAAAGTCACTATAATGTACTCGTGGGGCCAACCCACTGTGGTCATAGACCACCGTGACGATCTCTGATAATTACGCATACGTGGAGCCAACCCACTGTGGTACTTGACCACCGAGATTAGTCACTGATTAGAATATTTGTGGTTTCAACCACCGTGATACTTAGACCACTCGTGACAGTAGTCACTTATTCTCCCTCCTTTCATTCAATCCCGAGCCCATGTTCTTTACATCGTGCACAATATGTATGCAACCAATATCAATGTAAAACGAGTCATATTCCATGCATGCATAACATCAAAATATACATATATACATTTTAACAAAAATATCAATATCGAGAACTTACCCGGCATCTCCAACCTTACCCATAAGGGTATTTTTCCTATCACATCTGTTATTTCGGCTTTTTGCCCTTTTTCAATTAATAACACAATAGCAATAACAATGAAGGCGTGTGAGTAATACACACCTGATAACACGTAATACTATGCTTTCTACGTCGACACTCTCGTTAGTAGGGACCACGGCTATTTGTCTATCCCACGCAGACGTCGGCTCTCTACCATAGCCCGGTAAAAAATCCCGAACCACCCACATAGCACGTTTCTTAAACTTTAGAGCCGAAACTAAGGGTTCGCTCCCTTCCTTAGATTGACTAGTAGTTGGATCCATGAAGAGACTTGATCAGGAAAAAGGGTTAAGGCTTTGAAAGAAAGCAGAGAAAATAAGAACTCAAAACGATGCAGTCCCTTACCTTGATTAATAGAAGTCGAATGTTAGCAGACTTTGGCTTAAGAACCCGATTGAACTCCTAAATGAACCATGTTGAACCGATTCTTAGAGATAGAATAAAAGAAGTGACCTTTCGGCCAATCGAATCAATAAAGAATTCCCTTACCACCTATTCGGCCAATCCATTACTTACCAAAATCTTCTCGAAAGTAGGCCACACGAAGAAGAAGAGATGATGATGCACTCCTCTACAATCGGTAAGTGCCCTAAGAAGTACGTCAGGATTTCGGTTTAACCAAACAAGGAGAAAAGAAAGCAAGCAAGAAAGAACAGAGAAGTAGGCTCCTTACCACAACAAAAGTTTGTCAAATAGAAGGTCAATATTCGGCTATCAGCACAAATTGACAAAAAGGTGCCTACTCCTGAAGCAGAACGAAGATTCGGCTTTCACACAAGAAGAAGTAAAGAAGAGAAAAGAAGATAGAACAAGGAATAGGGTTCGGCCACACAAGGCACAAGTATGAGATGAAAACAAAAAGGGAAAGGAGGGTTTCAGCCAAAGAAATCAAAGAAAGTAGATGGGAAAAGAAGATAAAAAGAGGGGTATTATGATCAAGATAAAGTTCGGCTATGGTGTTTAAGAGAAGGGCAAAGAAGGTGATAGAGTTTCGGCAAGAGAGATGGCTCTAGAGGGTTTCGGCTTGTGAAGAAAGTAGCAAAAGAAAAAAATGAACCAACAATGTGAAGGGTGGATGGTAATGGAAAATTCGGCTATGAAGGAAAACAATGGAGTGAGAGTTTCGGTTTTTGGTTGCAAAAGAATTAAGTGCAAAAGTGATGTGTGGTTTCGGTTTTGGTAAATGAGAAGAGAAGGAGAAATGCTCCAAAAGTGCAAAAAGAGAGAATGAGAGTGTTTCAAGATGATTATCCCTACACAACACTCAAGAATGCCCATATGATGGATACGGCACACCCTTATGACCACCTTACTCAATCGAAAAGTCTAAGAACTACCAAGGAAAGTTCGGCCCCTCACCTAGCCAAGCTAAACCGTGCACCCTCACAAACTTCTTCCCAAATTCGGCCAACTCTCCTCCTCTCTCCAAATCCCACAACTTCCTCCACCTTTCACTCCCCACTCCACATTCAAATAATTTGACCAGTTCAAATTCCCCAAATCCCTCATGGCCATGCATTCAAATTGTTTGACTCATTCAACTCTTCCTCTTGAAGAGTCCATGTCGAAACCATCATCCCTCTATTCAAATGCCAAAAAAAAATAGAATTCCCAAAATGATGTACACGCGACTCGAACCCCTTCCCTCAGCTGCCTCCTTGCTGACGCCATTTCCCTTGCTCCCTAAGTGGCGTCACCTTGCCACCACACCACACTCCTTCTTGTGCCACAAAACACAATTGAATACTCTTAAGGCCTGCCTCTGCTAGCTCTCCCCTAAAGTGCCTAAAAATGAAATTTTCACCAAAGCGTCAACTTAACCCTGAGCCTTCTCGAGACCCCCAAACACATCAAAACAACAAACAAAACATGCCAACACACAGCAACATACGTCAAAACCAAGCCCCTAATTCCAGGATGCTACAATGCCAGTGTGGCGTCGACAGTAAGGTTTTTTGGCTTTCATTGAAGCTTGATTTTTCGTGTTTTGGGTGCACATCTAGTACGATTTTTGATGGAAAACCACTCTTGAGGCCTTCAAAACCTAAGAAATAGCATCCAATTTCCCAATTAGCAAACAATTGTGAAACAACACATAACTCGAAATAATGCACTTGACTTACCGATGACATGCACAGACCCTAGCGCAATTTAGGCTATTCGAATGCAATTTCACCGCTCACCACCTTCTCTTAAACCATAAAAATGCAGAAATCGTCCCTTAATTACTCACCATTTCGGCAAAACAAAAGTATAATCCCAACTAGCGTTTTGGAAACCACAAGTTACAAAATATCAAAGTCTCACTTACTAGAATCGTACGACGAATACTGAAATAATGAGAACAAAGATACAACAGCAGATAAAAAGGAAATAGAACCATAGGAAATAAGAGGAAAAAGAAAATGGCAAGGAGAGAGGAAAACTAACGTCAATTTGATTTTGGAAGAAAGAGAAAACTAATTGAAAATTTGAAAAAGAAAAAGAAAATAAAAATAAAAAATATGACATATATCCCTCGATTTTCTCCCACCAACCCACTATCTCACAACGTCCTCAAACTTTCAGTTCAACAGAAACTCTATCAATCAACTGAGCAAAAATTAATACCCACGCTCATGCAAGGATTCTATCACAGGACATCCAACATACTAACCCCCTTACCACTCAAACCAGTAGGCTCATTCTGAGATGGATTAACAAGACAATTTTATACAAGGGTAAGGCTTGGATAAAAAATATCAAAAATATCAAATGTGGGACTTGAACCCAAGACCCCATACATACACCTAGAACACTTAACCACTGAAGCACATACATATTTGTGTCAGATATTTACAGGAATAGAAATAAATTATTCAGGGCGTTACAATTAAAATTAGTCAAATATGCAACACTTTATCACAAACAGTGGATAACCATGATGTTAACAATTATCCCATTATCGCTATACAAAAAATTTTGGATTTTCAATCAACATATCATCATTACCTACAAATTGAGAAGGAATGGTAATAGTTCTTGAAGTGTACGCAATTAAACCATAACCTTCAAAAAATAACTTGATTTGGTGTTTCAAAGAAGAAAATTGTTTTCATTTAGTTTAATATATCATGTTTGAGAAACTATTTTATTTTTGACACAACAATACAAGAAGAAGGAGCAACTGAAGGTAAACCCTTATCAGACTAAGCAGTCACTTGCACACCAACTTAAGATGGATGATCAATCCTTGTACTAATGTGAACTAGACCTGTCCGTGGAGTAGTTTCAACTTTTGGAGCCATCATTAAAACATCAACATGAAATTGACAAGTCAATCATTACACATCAAACAATCATAACAAGAAGAAAAACGCTAACTCTAATCCATGGTTGATTATCGCAAACAAAATAAAGAAAACAAACAAGAAAAAAAAAACATGGTCTACTTATTTTATTGAATGAGACTCTAACATCACAATAGAGATGAATCTAGGTATTTATACAAGAGGTCAGAACTACTAAGCTTAACCAATGCTAACAAACAATCCTACATTAATTTACTTAGCTAGCTAACTAAAGAAACAAATTACAACCATATTAAAAAACTATAACTAACTATGATTAACTAACAGACTAACCAACTACTAACAATTTAAGAATGTTAATAGATAATAGTTTGCTAACTCTACTGATTACTCTAATACATGTCAAACATTAAATATTATATTAATAAGATTAAACAATTTTTAAAATTTAATATATGTTATTAATATCTTGTTAAGTGGATGTCCATCATGATCAAGATAAACTTTTAATGTACTTTAAATTCTAATAATTATTAGAATTAGATATCTACTTCTTTTATACTTCTTATGTTTATAAATAGAGACTCTCATGAAGTATTGTGATCACCCTTTTTTATCAATAAAGTAAATTCTCTATTACTTTAGTATTTTATTTGTTCTTTATTTTCTCTATCTCTCTTTATTTTATAACATGTTATCAGTACGATGATTCTCTATCTTTTCAAAATCTTTCGAAGTCGTCCCACAAATCAATCTTCAGGATGTTGAAAGATTCAATCTCAGAATAGATGCTCGTGATAATAGTAAAGGTGGTGACGATGATGTTAAAGATCTTCAGGTATATTTTATTATGTTTTATTTATTATACCATATTTATTATAATTGGAGAATAATCATGACAACATGAATGGATAGATTTTCTGGAGGTGAGCTGATAGTGTGGGCGATCTTCTGGTTATCTGCGTATCCCAGCTCAGCTCTTAAACTCTATAAAACAAGGGAAAAGAAAGGGGAGTAAGCTTTAAGCGTAGTAAGTTTTCATGTAAACAAATAGCATCATAGTATGTGCTAAACAATAAATAGCATACATACTAAACAAGAACAATCCATATTCATAATCATGCTTACTCATTTCCTCCATTACCGCTTTCTAACCACATTACAAGCTTAGTACTCACATTCATTAACATACATCCCTGCACTTAGCACTACAAAGTAACGTGATACAACACATCATATTTTCTCAATAAGCCATTCATACTACCTATCACTCAGTGGTTTCGCACTTAGCCCACCATCAATATCTAATAGGGTGGTATCGCACAAAGCCCACCAAAAGGATAGTTACGGTGGTATCGCACATAGCCCACCAAATGATAAATAGATGATGGTATCACACACAACCCATTGTAGTTATGTAATAAGGTGGTATCGCACTTAGCCCACCGTTAAGTGTTGTCATTACACATTTACATATCTATTTCGTAATTCATACGATAATTATTCAATAACTACCAAATTCAATCCACTTGAACTACACATGTTCTTAATCATGCCATGCACTAAATTGCAACAACAATCTGTATATAAAAATGCATTGTTTACACATAAACTTACCTCGGTGCAAAACGTTTCAATTTGCGGTTTATTTCGTAACCTTGCCTTTTCCCCGGTCAAGGTTAATCCAACGCTCTTCTTGATTTATAACAATAAATTTTACTCATTTAGATCATTTCATGATCATAATGCATCAAAATCTACACTTAGGCAAAAATGACCATTTTGCCCTTGCACTATGGCAAAATTACGATTTTGCCCCTAGGCTCGTAAATCATTTTTTCAACTCATTTTCTCATTAAAAAAGCCTAGCTGAACATTTATTTCTCTTACAACTACTCACAATTCTAACTATTTCATGCATTTATGACACAAATTTAATCTTTGCATTCAAGTCCTATTTAGGTGTTTTCATGCTAACACCTTTCACAAAAGTTGTTTCTCATCTCCCTAACATTCATTATCTTCCATAAAAAATCAGCTAACAACATAAATACTCTCATGGCAAGTTCCTAGACTTTCAACCATATTGCAAATTGGTCCCCTCATAGCTAGCTTAAGCTTTGGGAACTCCAAAAACACAAAAGTTATCAATTAACACCACCAAAAATCACTTACTTGGGTGAGGACAAGTTTCTAAAATTTCAAAGCCTTCAAAACACTTCTTTGAATGTAAAAAAAAAATCAGTGTAAGAAGAAGAGAAGAGAAAAAGATGATAGCCTTCCCTTATTTTATCATATTTTAGTTAATTAGTCACCATCACCAAATTTGACTAAAATTTAATGCTCTTGTCCCCTATGCATCCTATGGCCGGCCATCACACTCCAAAATGGCCTAATTGCACTTTAAAGACCTCCAAATTACATTCTATAGCTATTAGGCACCTCTACCTTGAAAAATAGAACTTTTGCACTTTATGCGATTTAGTCCTTTTTCACAATTAAGCATGCTATTACTAAAATCAAAACACCAAAATTTCCACATAGCCTTATATTAATGCTATAACACATAAAATAACATCAAAATAATTTTCCCTAACCTCAGTTTAGTGGTCTCGAAACCACTGTTCCGACTAGCCCCAAAATCGGGCTGTTACAATTATTATTCAAATCACCTGAAGAGATCAAAATATATTTCCCCAAAATTTCCTCACTCATGACTTTTAAAAGAATGGTAATATAAATGCTTAGCAAATACATTCAAATAGTCATTTGAAAAACTAGTATTCAAGATTGAATACGTAGAATATGACAAAGTATATGATGTTTTCATGAGGGGGAGTAAATACGCATTGCACTTTTTTCCCATAATCGAGGTTTTGTCCCATTGGGTTTTCCTGGTAAGGTTTTTAATGAGGCAGCATATTATGCGTATTATAGATTGTGTACTCTTTTTCCTTCATTAAGTTTTTTTATCCCATAGGGTTTTTCCTAATAAGGTTTTAACGAGGCACATATCTACCAATGGACATCCAAGTGGGAGTGTTATGAATATATTGTTAAATGGATGTCCATCATGATCAAGATAAAGTTTTAATATACTTTAAATTCTAATAATTATTAGAATTAGATATCTACTTCTTTTATACTTCTTATGCTTATAAATAGAGACTCTGATGAAGCATTGTAATCACCCTTTTTTATCAATGAAGTATACTCTCTATTGCTTTCTTATTTTCTTTATTCTTTAATTTCTCTATCTCTCTTTATTTTATAACAATATATACCATTATCAGATAATATATTTATATTTAATGTTCAATTTTTACTAATATATTAAATGGTTTTATAATATAAATGGATAAATTTCAAAATTATACATGAACTTTGATTCAATGTGCTAATTGATATATAAACTTTGATTTGCTACAATTATACACATAAAACTTTGATTGTGGTTCAAATGTATACATGAAACTTTGATTGTTATTCAATCATACACATTTAAAGAAATAAATATATTAATTTTTTTAATTTTGGATAAATATAATTATATGTGTGTGCAATATATAAACATAAAAAAAAATTATATCAATAATTGGGTTAATAATTTGTGAGAATTGGATCAAATCAAATTTTCATGTATAAAATTACACAAAATCAAAGTTCATGTATAAAATTGTACATTAAACAAAAGTTCAATATAATTTTAAGATTTATCCCTAATATAAATTTAGCATTTACCAAATTCAATACTGAAAATTTTAATATCTAATTTTTAACATTTAATTTTTTAATTTATCAAATAAAATTGAAGAGATTAACATTTATTATATTTTCTTCTTTTTAAAATTACTATTATTATTTTCAATTTTAATTATAAAACTCAATTCAAAATTTATGTTATTTTAATTATAAAACTCAATTCTTATTTTAATTTTTATAATATTATTTCAATATGATAATTGTTTTATCACTAAAATTTCTTTTTAAAAATATTTATCCAAATAAAACAAGGGTAAACTATACCCAATGACACTAATGGTAAACTTACATTTTGATTACTCAGCTTTAAAAAGTTACAAAATGATCACTAAACTATTTGAAAACTTTCATTTAATCCACTAGATTGTTAAAATCATTGATATATGGCCTTCTTTGATCACACCGCCTACAACAATCAAAAGCTCTTCTTTCCCTTTTGTTTTACAATTTAGGTTTTTTTTTTTTTCATGAAATAACTTTGAATATCAAGAATCTGCGAGCTAAAATCTAAACAAATTTCTTCTCTGATCTCTGACATTGATTGTGAGATTTACTTGCATCTAAGTTATGTTCTACTTGTCAATGGGTACTGATCCAGTGTACTAATCATTGAATTGTCACTTGGAGATCATTAGCTGAACTTAAAAAAAACTTTAGTAGCCCAATGATTTAAATAAAAATTTCAAATAATTTAGTGACTTAAATGAAAACTTTTGAATAATTCAATAATTATTTTGTAACTTTTTAGAGTTAAGTGATCAAGATGTAAACTTACCTTAGGTTACAATTACCAATAATTTAAATTGATAATTTTAAACTCCTATCTTAATACAATAGAATCTCAAATTAACAAACTCACAAATGCATCCATTTAAACTACCACACATGTACGACATGTGGATCAATCCCATGACCATAAGATGTGGTGAACATCCTCAGGGACGGATCTAGGATTTTACTTCAAGAGGGTGAAATTTCTAAATCCGAATGACATTTTTTTAACGCAAAAAAGTGTCAATTCTTCTCGGATATTTTTCTTTATCAAACAAATCAATTTAATGTTTTTTAAAAAGCAAGGACGATTTAACTGTAAAAAAATTAAAAGAAAAAATCACACTATATAAAATTAAATATTTCTTTCTAATATGCAAAAAAGAATAACTAATACTATACTAAAAATATCATAAATATCATTATAATTCCAAAATCAAATTAAAAAAACTTGGCCTTAGTCCTATTTCTCAATACTAGGCATCCTAAAATATACCCTCCATTTTTTCATAAGATTGAACTCATCAATGATAGAATCTGTTGAAAAATCTTGAGCTATCTCTTTTTCGATTTATGCCACCAAGTAAGTTGAAAGAAAATCATCCTCCATTTCTGTTATGAAGCATTGTCTTTACAATTTTCATGACTGAAAACATTCGTTCGGTAGTTACAGTAGACATGAGAAGAGTTAGCACAAGACAAATAATTCTATCAAGAATAGGATAAATAATTGACTTATTTGTCTTAACTAGCACTTGACACAACTCAACAACTGTAGAAGCTTTCTACAACTTCGTACTTTGATGAGCATCAAATTGAAAATGCTCCAATTGAATCTTCATGTTGAGCTTTTCTTACTCCGTAAAATCGTTCGGATAAAAGTCATTCATAAGCTTGTAGATATCTTCCACCCGAAAAGTTTTGTAATTATTGAGTGGATCCAAAGCAGAGTTAAGAACAAGTAACTCCACTACCTCATCATTAAAGCGAGAATTCATTTCTGTTAATAATGAATCAATACCAACAATGAATATATCAAATCAATAGTGATGCTCAATTGTGAAGTTATCTCTTTGGATGTGAGACCGACCTCGACCAACTTTGTACGGAGCACTTAAACTGGGGACTTCTTGTAACACCCCTTACCCGTATACTACGCCGGAACCGGGTACGAGGCATTACCAGACTTAACAATACATTCTACCAAATCCCTAGCCACAAAATTTCACTTATAATTTAAACTTTAACTAACACATGCATACACAAGCATTATAACTCGATGACCAATATGAGCCACAACTTGTGGCTAAATATAGAATAATCCTTATTACCGTTATGAAGCAATACATTTGATCAAATTAATTAACACATATACAAAATGACTTAGTCAAGCCCCTATACATGCCATAACTTAAATCATTTATAAATAAAGATACTCATATATAGCTTGATAGTGTGAAGCGATCTCCGACGACCTTCAGCCCGAGCTTGTTTAATAGGACTCTGAAACATGGGAAAGAAAAGGGGGTAAGCTTATAAAGCTTAGTAAGTTCACATGTAAAAATAATAAGCATTAGCAATGAATTTAGCTTACTACTAAGCTGTCATAACTTGCATAAATAATGCTAAGTTCTTAATTTCTCAACTTACTCATTTGTAGCCTTACCAAAGCCTCAACGACACAAATCCTCACAACAAGTTCTCAAATTGATACAATCATTAAATCACATGTTTATACCTTATTACTCATGTTCACATTAATCTGTCTACTTGAATCGTTGTCACTAAATTATTTATTTCTTGAACTATAGAGCTCCGAATTACAAACCAATAATTTTCCTTGAAACTAGACTCACATATCTTCATACCATAAAATTACTAGAATTTTTAGTCTTGCCAATTAGTACAGTTTATTCATTAAAATTTCCCCTATTTCACTATTCAACTATTCTGACCTCTCTTCACTACGAATCAATTTTCTCCTCGTACAGAATTTAGATGACCTTTTTGTTTAGTTCATTTGAAACTAGACTTATTCAATATTTCAAGAATATAAATTATATCCTATAATTAGTTTTGTACAATTTTTAATGATTTTCTAAAGTCGGAACAAGGGATTCCAACATCATTCTGACCCTGTCTCACAAAAATTCAAATATCAAAGAATATGAAATTCTTTTGTTTACACCATTTCTTTTATGTAAAAATAGACTCACTCAGATTTAATTTCATACCTTATTCAACCTCTAATTTAATTTCCATCATTTTCGGTGATTTTTCAAAGTCACACAACTGTTGCTGTCCAAAACTATTTTACTGCCAAATTTACTCTTTCATAATTTCACTTATTAGATCTCATCTTACCGAAGGTTCGATCAAATATCGAGTACATTGTTCATAAATTTTCACACTTATACCTACACTTATTTATCACATAATCATATTCAATTACACTTAGTCGTTACACGATCACATGTATTTTCACTTAGTAAATTTCTCGTTGAACTCATCGGTAACCTTACCAAAGTCTCAGAATTCAAAAGGCACCTTACTTAATAGCTTGCTTACATACCTGCAACATCTCACTTAACACATGAGTACTCTTCCATAATATAGGCATATTGCCAATCATGTCATAAAGTGTCACAAGCATAACTGAAAACTCATCACTTGCTTAATACTTGATAATCCCAATTACTTACAATCTCAATATTAAATAAGCCTTAAATGCATACCTGTACTCTTTCTTCATGTTCTCACCTTGTCATTTCTTTGACTTACTCTTTAGATTACTCGGGAGCCTTTTCCTTTTTGAACTTACCATTGCCATGTCTTGACATGGTCTTATGTGGTATCCTTGCCTTATAAACTCACCAATGCCATGCCTTGGCATGGTCTTACATGAGACCTTTGCCTTATAGTAACTCATCAATGCCATGTCTTGACATGGTCTTACATGATTTCCTTGCCTTACAGAACTTATCAATGCCATGCGTTGGCATGGTCTTACATGATATCCTTATCTTACCAAATGCCATGTTCCAAACATGGTCTTACATGGTATCCTTGTCTTACCAAATGCCATCTTCCAAACATGGTCTTACATGGTATCCTTGTCTTACCAAATGTCATGTTCCAAACATGGTCTTACATGGTATCCTTGTCTTAGTGCCAATGCCACATGTAACATCCTAGAATTAGGGGTTCTGCAATTTATGTTTTTCTATGTGCTTGGCTTGTTTGCTTGTTATTTAGATGTGCTTGGGGGTCCTGGGGAGGCTCGGGTTCAAGCCAGAGCTTTGGTAAAATTTTGGTTTTTGGGCATAAGGGGGGAGAGCTAGGGGAAGTAGGCTTTAAGGATATTCATTTGCGTTTGATGTCACAAAGTGAGCACTTGGTGGAGTGGTGGTGGCGTCACTGGTCGAGCAAGGGGGAAGGAGTTTGAATCCCATCTGTTGCATTGTGGAGCCTTATTTTTTGTGCTCAAGGAGAGGAGGAGGTGGCATTCGACTGGGACTCTTCTAGGAGGAGTTTGAATGAGTCAAATCATTTGAAATGGGTGGATGAGGGGTGCTTGAGGAGTTGAAGTGGTCAAATTGGTTTGAATGGGTGATGGGGAGAAAATTGTGGAGTAATATAAGGAGTGGATCGTGGGACTCAAGTTGATGGAGGTGTTGGCCAAATGTGGGGGTCTTTGAGGGGAGAATTTTGGTCATGAAAGGGGTCTTTTGTGAGGGTGTTTCGGTTTTGAGCTAGTGTGGGAGGTGTGTCGTTCTTTCTTTTTGGTTCCTTTAGGCATCTTTATTTTCAACTTTTGGTCATAAGGGAAGGGGTGTGCCGTTTTTGCCATTTGGGAAAATAGTAAAAAACCGAAACTCAATTAGAAGCCTTTTCTTTCTTTTGCATTGGAGTTGTCATTCACTTCTTTTTTACCAAAACCGTAGCACATTTTCTCTCTTCTTTCTCTTCATTCCTCATTAAACCAAAACTCTCTTTCTCTTCTACACTGCTTCTATTTTCCTCACTTTTCTTTTCGTCCCCTTGTTCTTCTCTTGAGCCAAAACCTTGTTGACATTTGCTGCTTGTGCCGAATCTTCTTGGACTCTATTCGGCTTCTCTCTGTTGATGATAAAGAACTTTTCCTTTATTCTTATTATCTCCTTACTTCTTCTAGGGAAACCGACCACTTATTCGTTGATCATAAACCGAATTGGTTTCTCTTCCGAAGTTGGTCACTCCATCTCTTGTAACCTGTTTCTTTCATTATTTGTTATTTAGCCGAACCCCAAAGAACCAAAGGGCTAGTTGGTCGCCGAAGGTCTCCTCTTCAATCGGTTTCTGTTTGTGCAAGGTAAGGGAGACTCTTTCGATTCTTTCTTTATTTTTTTCGGTTCTGTGTGGTCATAGCCGAAGCTATTTTGTTCTGATGTTAGTTCGCAGCTAATCTCTTCTTTTCTCCTCTTAACGTGGCATGTCCGCGTCAGATTAGAATCTTTAGCCAAGTCTATCCGATTCATTCTTTGACCAAGGTAAGAAGGTTCTCTTGATTTTGGTTTACCTATTCCCTTTTATCTTTCGTTGCCTTAACCCAATCTCCTGATCAAAGATTCTCTTCATGGATGCGAGTGCCAGTCAAACTAAGGAGGGGAGTGGACTTGTAGTCTCTGCCCCTAAGTTTAAACCACAGTGGTTTGGTACCACATATGCATACATCAGTGACTATGTCACATTATTTCAGTGGTCTGGAACCACAGTGGTTTGGTACCACATTTATATATATCGTGACTCTATCACAGTGGTTTGGTACCACAGTGGCTTGGTGCCACAGGTGTTTGGCTGGTTCAGGTGATGTAGAGGATGGAATACTAGGTTGGGCTGGGTTGCATTGCATACACTTTTTAATATGCCATATTGTGAGGGCTAAGGCCCAATGTGCTTCTGTGGGCATAGGTCCAGATTGCGTTCGTAAGAGGAATTACACACTAAGTCTTGGTGACTCACCCCTCTGCTTAATTTTGCAGGTAACCCCTAGTTGAGGATTTGGAGCCGGGGCGGACTTTAAGGTGGCCATGCATTACTTCTTTCGTAATCTCCATTTTCTCTGTTTGAACTTATTTTAAATTTGGGATTTTCTTATGTAATAAGGCCTCCGGGATTTTATAATTCAATTTTCAACTTATTACGGTAATTTATATTACATGAAACGATAAATTGGGAGTTTTCTAAACAAAATGAAAGCAAACATTTCTTTTAATAATGACACTCGGTTAATAAGCAAGCAAATAATTAAATTCGAAAAATTACTTAAAACTACAAACACTATTTTCAAAATGTCACGTTTCGGAATACACTAGTTTTTGGTTTTTCGTATCGCGGAACCTGTTTTCGACTGTTAAGATTATTCATAAAATTTTTGCAAGGAAACCTTAAAACTGAATTTGATTTTCAAAATGTTAACACAACGCGAAGTATTCTTTTTCTTTAAAATTTCAAAGTTCTTTAAAACAACCTTTCCATGTCTTACCAATGCCATGTCTTGACATGGTCTTACATGGTATCCTTAACCGTCAATTCGTCGTTAAATGCCATGTTATGAACATGGACTTTTTTGCCAATTCTTCCTTAATTGCCATGGTATAGCCATGGGCTTTGAGATATCAATGCCTTGTCAAGTCATAGCTGAAACATACTTGCTCAAATTCTCAAGGTTAGTCGCATAACTCAATAATAACATTACTAATAACAATTGCACAATAATAAAATGCTACTCAACTTACATACTTACATTCTCAATCTCATCATATCATCAACTTAACATATTCTCATCAAACTATGCTAGTCAATACTTTCTTCTTATCATACAAAGCCATAATACAAAATATGGGCTTACATATAAATTATACAAGTTCACTTTCCAATATCGAATTATTATCGAACATTAATCATTATATCTGAAACTCAATACTAAAGTATTTATGACCAAAATATCAATTTATCATTCAAATATGCATAATTAAATGCTTATTAAACATATGAACTTACCTTGATACCAAAACGGTCATTTTACCAACTTTCTCGATTTTCGATTTTCCTCCCATTCTAGGTCCAAATCTCATTTTTCGAGGTCTAAGACATCACATTTCGCTTATTTAATTAATGTACTACTCAAAACAGTCTCTAACTCAAACTTTGGCAAAATTACAAATTTACCCCTAAACTTTTGCATAATTATGATTTTTCCCCTAGGCTCGAAAATTGAACTTCATCCCTTATTCTATGTTTTATAACATGCTGATCATTTTTCCCTTCTATGGAAACATCAAATTCTTGCTCTAACATGCACTTATGTACATTACGTATTTTTGTCGATTATGTCGTTTTACTCGTTTTCACTTAAAATCGCTTAGTAAAAGTTGTTTAACATAATTCTAAGCTTCATATTCTACCATAAAACATCAAAATAAACACATTTCACCTATGGGTATTTTTCCAAATATGAACCCTAGGTTAAATTATTGCTAGAATAAGCTAAATCAAGTTACCGGGACTCCAAAAACGTAAAGAACATGAAAAACGGGGCTAGAATGGACTTACCATGAAGCTTGGAAAGCTTGAAAACCCTATTCATGGCTTCCCACATGTTAAATTCGGCCTAAGCTTGAAGATGGAAAATTTTGGCATTTAAATTTTGTTTTTAATTCATTTAATTCACTAAATTACCAAAATACCCCTTAAAAAATATTTTGAAACATACCCATCCATGTCCATTTTTGTCCATCAACTTAACCAATGGTCTAATTATCATTTAAGTACCTCCAATTTAAAATTTCGCAACAATTGGACACCTCTAACATGTAGAAACTCAACTTTTGCACATTTTACAATTTAGTCCTTTTGACTAAATTGAGTGCCCAAACGTCAAAATTTTCGAATGAGATTTTCACGAAATCATTCCATGAAATTGTAGACCATAAAAATATAAATAAAATAAATTTCTCAACATCGAATTTGTGGTCCCGAAACCAGTATTCTGACTAAGCCCAAAATCGGGCTGTTACCACTCTCCCCCCTTTAGGGATTTTCGTCCCCGAAAATCTCACCAGTTAATGGATTTAGGTTTAATTTCACAAGTCACTTTCAGCTTCTCATATAGTATCGGCATCTTCAACATCTTGCTTCTTAAATAAACAGATAATTATCACTGTGCTAGACATCATAACATTCTATCTTTAACTCGCTGATATATGTATCAAGAGAAAGATTAAACTTATAATAGAATTTACTTCAACTGTTACTCGTCGAAACACTTAACTATACTGATGCCACAATACTCATACAACTTAAAAATCACAGTGCCATAACAAGACTAACTTCTCAATTACTTTAGTAGATAATGTCCCGGCTGAAAACAAAACATCTCGATCATCGAAGAAATTTAAACACAAATTTCCATAACAACCAATGCAAAAGCACAATTTTTATACATCTGGTAACTGTATCAAAGTACTCTCGCCATCAAGTCAAAACTTATAATCATCATAAGCATTTTAATAATAAGAAGAAACCATTTTCATCAATAGAACATTTCCTACTGATATCTCATTGCTGATACTTTGAACAATAATTTATTAAGGAAACAGAAATAACAAAATCTCAGAACATGGAGCTACACAGAAAATACTCATAAGTACTGAAAATAATCTTAACAAAAGCCACACAATCTTCCTTTATTTTCATTGAGCAATAGCTAGTAAAACGGGACACTAACATCATACTGACCTTACCGTCAACTTTCTATCTAAGCATGATGCAGAAAACCAGAAAAGATAGAGCAATTTCGATCACAGCTCAAATAGACTACAATGCTTTCATCTACCTGTAAATTTAGCTGACATTCTCATACTATAGGAATTTCATTCAAAATCTTGCAGATATATATACCTCTGAGAGTAAATGGAAACATATAATAGTCAGAAGAGATTGTTGTAATTTCTCAACCATAAACACTGCATTCAGTCATTAATACATCTCGATCATGATTACACTATCTAATTTTGTCATTACTAATCTGATATTATTCCAATTGCAAACAGAAATAAATTCAGAATAAATTCCAGCAATCACATACTTTAGGCCTCATACCTGGATGAGTTAATTAGCTGAGCCTGACCTTTCTTTAACTATAACATTTCGGAATCCGAATGATCTTCATATTAATCTAACATCTTTTCTGCAACTGTGTTCATTTACTAAACCATTCTCAACTCTGATCACGTTGTCAATTAATCTACACCTCAACTCTTTAGTCTTCCACTTGTAAACCCATTCTGTCTGAATTTCATGAAATTTCTTTATAACATACCTCATTGGAAGGGGGTGAGGTTGTAACGCCTCTAACTTGCCTTTTATATACTCATGCATATAACTTAACACTTATCAATATATATATATATTGTTTCAAGTAACTTAACATGCATACTCATTTTACACAACCTTCCTATCATCTAATACAAACAAGTGCACTTATACTTTCATTCATAAATCTCGAGTAAAATTACTCATAACATTCACTTAATTTCACAAGTTATACTCACAGCATCATACAAATGCCAATCAAACATGAACACTTATCATAGTATAAACTTTCCTTTCATCTCATTTTTCATATTTCAAGAGAAATTCCTATCCACAATTTATTCATCATCACATAAACATTATAAATTATTATTCTTACTTTTTACGAGTCTCAACTCATCATAAACACACTATTTGCACTATCAAAATTAGCTCGGTTGAAGTGCGCATCTGTCTAATACAACAATTTACATCAGGGTCGGGAGTCGTCACACTATCACAGTTCAATATGGCTTGTATAGCTAGACTCTCACACTCACTATGGTAGTTCGAGAACCGACTAAACCATAGCTCTGATACCACTTAATGTAACACCCCTTACCCGTATACTACGCCGGAACCACTTACGAGACATTACGAGACTTAACAATACATTCTACCAAATCCCAAGCCACAAAATTTCACTTATAATTTAAACTTTAACAAACACATGCATACACAAGCATTATAACTCCATGATCAATATGAGCCACAACTCGTGGCTAAATACAGAATAATCCTTATTACCGTTATAAAGCAATACATTTGATCAAATTAATTAACACATATACAAAATGACTTAGTCAAGCCCCTATACATGCCATAACTTAAATCATTTATAAATAAAGATACTCATAGATAGCTTGATAGTGTGAAGCGATCTCCGACGGCCTTTAGCCCGAGCTTGTTTAATAGGACTCTAAAACATGGGAAAGAAAAGGGGATAAGCTTATAAAGCTTAATAAGTTCACATGTAAAAATAATAAGCATTAGCAATGAATTTAGCTTACTACTAAGCTGTCATAACTTGCATAAATAATGCTAAGTTCTTACTTTCTCAACTTACTCATTTGTAGCCTTACCAAAGCCTCAACGACACAAATCCTCACAACAAGTTCTCAAATTGATACAATCATAAAATCACATGCTTATACCTTATTACTCATGTTCACATTAATCTGTCTACTTGAATCGCTGTCACTAAATTATTTATTTCTTGAACTACAGAGCTCCAAATTACAAACTAATAATTTTCCTTGAAACTAGACTCACATATATTCATACCATAAAATTTTTAGAATTTTTGGTCTTGCTAATTAGTACAGTTTATTCATTAAAACTTCCCCTGTTTCACTATTCGACTATTCCGACCTCTCTTTACTACGAATCAATTTTCTCCTCGTACAGAATTCAGATGACCTTTTTGTTTAGTTCATTTGAAACTAGACTCATTCAATATTTCAGGCATATAAATTATATCCCATAATTAGTTTTGTACAATTTTTAATGATTTTCTAAAGTTGGAATAGGGGATTTCAACATCATTCTAAACCTGTCTCACAAAAATTCAAATATCACAAAATATGAAATTCTTTTGCTTACACCGTTTCTTTTATGTGAAAATAGACTCATTCAGATTTAATTTCATATCTTATTAAACCTCTAATTCGTCTTCCATCATTTTTGGTGATTTTTCAAAGTCACACAACTGCTGCTGTCCAAAACTATTTTATTGCTAAATTTACTCTTTCATAATTTCACTTATTAGATCTCATCATACCGAAGGTTCGATCAAATATCGAGTACATTGTTCATAAATTTTCACACTTATACCTACACTTATTCATCACATAATCATATTCAATTACACTTAGTCGTTACACGATCACATGTATTTTCACTTAGTAAATTTCTCGTTGAACTCATCGGTAACCTTACGAAAGGCTCAGAATTCAAAAGGCACCTTACTTAATAGCTTGCTTACATACCTGCAACATCTCACTTAACACATGAGTACTCTTCCATAATATAGGCATATTGCCAATCATGTCATAAAGTGTCACAAGCATAACTGAAAACTCATCACTTACTTAATACTTGATAATCTCAATTACTTACAATCTCAATATTAAATAAGCCTTAAATGCATACATGTACTCTTTCTTCATGCTCTCACCTTGTCATTTCTTTGACTTACTCTTTGGATTACTCAGGAACCTTTTCCTTTTTGAACTTACCATTGCCATGTCTTGACATGGTCTTACGTGGTATCCTTGCCTTATGAACTCACCAATGCCATGCCTTGGCATGGTCTTACATGGGACCTTTTCCTTATAGTAACTCATCAATGACATGTCTTGACATGGTCTTACATGATTTCCTTGCCTTATAGAACTTATCAATGCCATGTATTGGCTTGGTCTTACATGATAACCTTATCTTACCAAATGCCATGTTCCAAACATGGTCTTACATGGTATCCTTGTCTTACCAAATGCCATGTTCCAAACACAGTCTTACATGGTATCCTTGTCTTAGTGCCAATGCCACATCTTGATGTGGTCTTACATGCAGTTCTTAATCAATACCGATGCCATGTCTTGACATGGTCTTACACGGGTTCCTTGCCTTACCAATGCCGTGTCTTGACATGGTCTTACATGGTATCCTTAACCGTCAATTCCTCCTTAAATGCCATGTTATGAACATGGACTTTTCCGTCAATTCTTCCTTAATTGCCATGGTATAGCCATGGACTTTGAGATATCAATGCCTTGTCAAGTCATAGCTGAAACATACTTGCTCAAATTCTCAAGGTTAGTCGCATAACTCAATAATAACATTACTAATAACAATAATTGCATAATAATAAAATGCTACTCAACTTACATACTTACATTCTCAATCTCATCATATCATCAACTTAACTTATTCTCAGTAAACTATGCTAGTCAATACTTTCTTGTTATCATACAAAGCCATAATACATAATATGGTCTTACATATAAATTATACAAGTTCTCTTTCCAATATCGAATTATTATCGAACATTAATCATTATATCTGAAACTTAATACTAGAGTATTTATGACCAAAATATCAATTTATCATTCAAATATGCATAATTAAATGCTTATTAAACATATAAGCTTACCTCGATACTAAAACGGTCATTTTACCAACTTTCCCGATTTTCGATTTTCCTCCCGTTCTAGGTCCAAATCTCCTTTTTCGGGGTCTAAGACATCACATTTCACTTATTTAATTAATGTACTACTCAAAACAGTCTCTAACTCAAACTTTGGCAAAATTACAATTTTGCCCCTAAACTTTTGCATAATTATGATTTTGCCCCTAGGCTCGAAAATTAAACTTCATCCCTTATTCCTATGTTTTATAACATGCTGATCATTTCTCGCTTCTATGGCAACATCAAATTCTTGCTCGAACATGCACTTATGTACATTGGGTATTTTTGCCGATTATGTCGTTTTACTCGTTTTCACTTAAAATCGCTTAGTAAAAGTTGTTTAACATAATTCTAAGCTTCATATTCTGCCATAAAACATCAAAATAAACACATTTCAGCTATGGGTATTTTTCCAAAAATGAACCCTAGGTTAAATTATTGCTAGAATAAGCTAAATTAAGTTACCGGGACTCCAAAAACGTAAAGAACATGAAAAACGGGGCTAGAATGGACTTACCATAAAGCTTGGAAAGCTTTAAAACCTTATCCATGGCCTCCCACATGTTAAATTCGGCCTAAGCTTGAAGATGGACAAATTTAGCATTTAAATTTTGTTTTTAATTCATTTAATTCACTAAATTACCAAAATGCCCTTTAAAAAAATCTTTTGAAACATACCCATCCATGTCCATTTTGTCCACCAACTTAACCAATGGTCTAATTATCATTTAAGGACCTCCAATTTAAAATTTCATAACAATTGGACACCTCTAACATGTAGAACTCAACTTTTGCACTTTTTACAATTTAGTCCTTTTGACTAAACTGAGTGTCCAAACGTCAAAATTTTCGAATGAGATTTTCACGAAATCATTCCGTGAAATTGTAGACCATAAAAATATAAATAAAATAAATTTCTCAACATCGGATTTGGGGTCCCGAAACCACTGTTCTGACTAAGCCCAAAATCAGGCTGTTACACTTCTATCTCGTGATCTTTACAAAATAGTTCACTTTCTCAAACAAAGGATCTCACCCATGTTCTCTGGATTTTTGGATAAGTGTTTTAGTTGATGACATCAGCTGCACCGCATTTAGTATATCCTACGATTTATACTGTAATGCTTGATAAAAATCATCAACGATTCCAAGCATCTCAACTATGAAATGCAAGATGAAAACAAATTCAACAGATGTCATTGCATCATATATTCCATCAGCTTCACTCCTTTTGAGTAAGGTTGTCGGATTTGATGATATGTTGTAATACAACACAGACGAAATCGAATATCCTTATCAAGCTATTGAGAGAAGCTAAATGAGATTCCCATCGGGTATCGCCTAGACGTTGTAGAGTACCGACTTGACTTTTTGGTCAAATTAATTAATTTTATAATTTGACTTTAAAGTCCATATTAGACCTCTAAGTTTAGTTTTTCAAGGTACATCATACATTAATATTTGACTATTATTAAAGTTATATAATTAAAAACTAAAAAATACTTTGTTTATATAAAGTATAACCTTATGACTTAAAATGGCGAATTATATAAAATACAATTTTACCAAGGGGTCGATTGTTATAGGACACTAAATTTAAAATATATAATAATTTATATATAAAATTTAAAAATCTAAAAATTCCAAAGACCACTGCCTCCCCCGCCCCAAAATCCGGCCGCGCCTCAAAATCCAGACCTGATCATCCTTGACCAATATACCAAATGCTAGGTTCAAAACTCTTAAAATTTAAAAAATAAATTCTCATTAAAATCATTATTCCTTTTAAAAAATAAAATCATTATCCTAGCCAGCATACACGCATTGTCTCCTTCCTTCACAAAAGGAAAAAGCGGTCAGACAAAGAGAGAGCAACGGGTAGACAGAGAGAGCAACAATGGCAACGTTGGCCACTTTGGGAACTACTTCACTCCTTAGGTTTCGGAAAGCAGACCCCCTAAAGGCAAGCCATCTCCACATCTTCTGGGTTCTCTCTCTTCTCAACTCAGTGGCATCAAACTCTCCTGCAACCTCCCTGACGTGGCACCTCTCAAACCCATATCCTCACCTTTCACTCCTTCTCTCCAGCCTGTTGCTCGTAAATCCTTCCTCTCTTTTCCATCTTACTCTTAATATTTTTATTTACATTTCAGTTTTTACAATTAAGTTCCTGGGTTGCTTTCAATTTTGCTTCTTTCTAAATGTTTCTGTTCCAATTTTAGAAGACTTTTAGTGAAAAATTCAAATAATATATCTGGGTTTGTATACTTGAATGCAAATTTTAAATGAAAATGTCAAATTGCTTTGTTTAAGTTGCATTTTGGAAAATATTTAGAAGACATCAATGCCAAGCTAAAATCCTTGAATTGTCTGCATTTGAATATATGTATATATATATATATATATATTCATTTTATTGGCAACCTCCTTTCATTACATAGCATGCTAATTCTAAGCTTCAACTAGATAAATTAGAGTTTATGAAAGTGAAATGAAAAGTGATGTCTATTTCTGTTATGAGTTATGTTATCCAGACTTCATTTTCTCTAAAGCGCCTCCGTCCTACACCTGTATGTGAAGCGTATTCGGACATGAGTAAAGGACATAAGTTGAATATACTCGAACATATATTTGTATATGGCAATCGTCATTAGGCCTAGATAGCACTAGTGATTAGGATGTCACTATTTTGAAAGAATAGAACGAACATTTGTTGATTTAAATTAGAGCCAATGAATAGTTAACAGTTATTCATATGTTGATTGATCATTTTCAGGCAGAGTATGCCCTTTCACTGGAAAGAAGGCAAACAAAGCTAAAAAAATATCCTTCTCGAACCACAAGACAAAGAAATTGCAGTTTGTCAATCTCCAATACAAGAAGGTTTGGTGGGAAGCTGGTAAACTATATGTAAAACTGCGCTTGTCAACCAAGGCGTTGAAGACCATAGAGAAGAACGGACTGGATGCTGTTGCTAAGAAAGCTGGAATTGATCTTCGCAAGGAATGATAAGGTAACCTAATTTTTAAATTCAGGTTGTAGTTCGAAAACTATTTTCGAAGAAAACAAAATCCTTGTTAAGCCTTTCGCTAATTCCGAGTCTTTTTCCCTTTATTTTGATTTCTTCTTCTTTAATGCAACTCCTTTTGGTTTAAATGAGAATATCATGATTCTGATTATTGCTCTTTAGTTGTTGGAGGATGAGGCATAAATTACAGATGTAGGCATACATAAGATTAGAAGGTTTGCTTGGTTAAAGATCGAGATTTAAGATAACTGCATGTAACCAACAATTTTTTAGTGGTGCCGAACTCTACCACCCTCACCACCTCCGTAACAAATCCGATGATCCTAAGTTGAGTTTGCCTCTAGTGAGTGAACCTGAAAAAAAAAAAGCATGGAGAAGAAAAGTTAGATAAAAGTGGAAGGAAACCGAGTAAGAAGAGAGGCATGACGTATAGAAACAGGATAAAAAGATTGTAAACCGCTCAATCTCGGGTAGGGGTTCTAGAAATCCGAAAAGAATGATTGAGGAAGATGTGAAAGCTAACTAGGAATTAGGGAAGTTGTTAGGAACTTGTCATCCTCATTGTTTTTCATATTACTCACCATATTTCTAGCAATCACATTAACTATCAACACATTTAATAGGTAAATGATTAACTTTTATTATCAAATATGATACCCCACATGCTTGTTGGATAGGTTATTTTGATTTGATTAAAGTTATTTTTGATTGATTTTTCTCTAGAATTACACTTGTTTTCATCAAATAATAGTAACATGCATGCTGTCCGCCATTATAGACAAGCTAAGAACATGTTTATACAAAATAACGACAAAGAGAATTGATTTGTTTGAATTGTGCATATGTAATATGTTTATAATAAAACAAAAACTTGTTCTTGAAAACAAGAGAATTGATTTGATTGTAAATGTTGGGATTTGAATTCTGGACGTTTGTTATATTTAATCTTGTTAAAAAGAGAAAAAGACTTGGTTCATGAAAAAATATGGTTTGTGGAATAATTTTATATTTATACTTAAAATGAAGATTGTAAGACTTATGGCTCAAAACCACTGTATTTTTGTCTGGAAGTCGGCCAATCTTGGAAACTTCCTGGAATGAATTGTTTCAGAATGAAATAAGAAAAAACTGCATCATCTGATTACTAAATCAAATACTTTACATCCACATAATCATACCGTAATTTAGAATCCAAGTATATATCAAACAAAATTTATGAGCAATGGGAAAATTCCCAAGTTTTTCTGACAGTTAAAAGAGATGAGTGTACGGCACTTACCAAGCCGCCTAGATCGCCTTTCATGTTGGTATTATTGTCCATGTTCAAGGTTTATGTTTGTTGCATTTTTTTTTTAATAATATTGTCTTCAAGAGTGCAATATACATATTAAAATGTTTGACTTAATTTAGGGTAATCCTTTCTAACTTTACTTTTTAAAATGTTTGACTGAATTTAGGGTAATCCTTTCTAACTTTACTTTTTGACCAAACTTGTTAAAAAAATGACAGTATGATTTTTGAAGGTCATATCCAAAATAAAGAACGGGGGCAGCATAGTTGATACCTTCAACCACTAATCGGTAATAAATCATGTAGAAAAAGGTTGTTCCTAGGAGAAGTTAATTGTTCCAACAATATATATCACGGATGCTAGGAGTAGAGAGAGTGGCACGAAACAGTGGTTCCAATGCAAGGCTCAGCTGGCAAACCGAACTTGGCTTCGCAATGTCTATAAATACAGGACAGCAGCAGTCTGTCCAAAAAGACAAGATCAGGAGCAACATTAACGCCACGCCAATATTCTATTAAAATGACACTTACATTATATATATATATATATATATATATAACTAATAATGGGATCACATTTTTGTATTAAAAGTCGGATTATATATATTTTTTTACTTCAAAAAGAGTAAATTGATTCATATAAGTTAGTTCAAATTACAAATTGGTTATTTTGTTAAACTATCAATTCATATTGTTAAGTGATGATGTGGCTGATGGAGCAATTAGACATCGATACATGAAATGTTACATATATCTTATGTTGACGCGGTATTTTATCACACTAGTAAATATTTAAAAGTTTAAAAATACTAAAAATAAATAAAATTTTTCAAAAATTATTTAAAAAAAAGGTTCATGTTGAACCTGAAAAAATGGTTGTCTAAGTTCATATTGATCGTGATTTTTAATAATAAAAATTATAAAAAATTGCTAAAATTATTAAAAGCAATATCTAGAATGAAATTAGATAAATGGTTGTCCAAATTCAAATGAATTTAGATAAATATTTGTTCAAGTTCATTCTAAAGTAGTTTCTTAAATAATTATAAAAATATATATACAAAATTATTTAAAATTTTAGGAATTATAGAAAAATTATTAACTTTTAAAAATTAATAATAAAAAATTATTAGGAGAGGTAGCTATTGTATATATATATATATATATATATATATTTGAATTATAAAAAATTACTAAGAATTATAAGAAATTAATAATATAAGACTCATCAACTTGATTAGCTAAAAATATCAACTCGATTAATAAGGTACATATGTGTGTCAATATATATGTATATTTAAATTCTTTAAACATGATATATATTAATATTTTGTTTATAATTTCTCATAATTCTTAGTAATTTTAAATAAAAAATTTAAATTATTTGAAAGACCATGTCCAAGTTCATCCTGAATGGGTTTTTTTAATAATTATAAGAATATTTAAATTTTAAGAATTTTTAAAGGTTGACACGTCAACATGAGATACACATAATAGATTGTTCCATTAGCCTTATCAATATTTAACGGTAAAAATATATAAAATTTTTAATATAAAAATAAGTTAACAGTTTAATTTAAGAAACATAAATTAATTTATCCGTTTTTATATAAAAATGATAAAATGTAATTGGATTCTTTATGGGTACAGGAGCTCTAGGTACTTTTACCAACCAATAACATATTTATAGTTTTTCCTTTTATCACTTGAAGTGATTCCTTTTATCACTTGAAGTGAAGTTGGTGTCCTAGATTTAATAGAAATACTAGAATATTCTACCCACTATTCCCGGGTTTTAAAATTATTATAAACCAAATTTATTTTAATTATATTAATAATTTTTATTTAAATATTAAAATTAAATTCAAATAATTTTATAAAATTATATAAAATTTCAAATAAATTGACATACAATAACTATAAACCCTTTAAATAATATTATTTCTAAAGCTTAAATTTGTGTTCTCTTCCTGAAAATATAATGTACTTTATCACTTCACCACCACTTAATATACATATTATGATAAAATTAAAACATCATATAAAACAAAACAAATTATATGAGAGCGAAAATATAAATATATAATTTGTCCTATCCTTTTTAAATAACGTGAATTAATCCATAATAAATAATTTAAATAATAATTTGTGAGTGTTTATATAAACTAACTTGTTTAAATATCATTTTAAAAATTAAAAAAGAAGTAAAGAAAATGAATGTAAATTTTGACTCAACGACTTACAAACAAACCTTTAAATACATCATTAAAAATGTGGATTTTAAATAATTGTATTTTCTAAACCTTTTTCTCTTGAATACGGATTTTAAATCGACCACACTTAAAATGTGGATCAAACTTTTTTAAATACACAACATTAATTTAATATGACAGTTCTCAAATCATGAGTTCAAGTCTCAATTTATATAAATTGTGTGAGTTGTTTTTAGATTTTATTTTAATTTAAGTTTTATTATATGTAGTCATATTCCATTGTGAGTTGTAGTTCAAGATATAATTATTGGATGTATTGTTTGTAATTATATTTAAATTTGTATTTGTAATTCCCTAAAAAATATTAAATGAATTTATTTTGAACACTCTATAGAAATTTATATAAAACAATTTATTAACTCATAAAAAAAAATTGTTAAAGTTTATTATATAATATACTCTAAATAAAAAAAAAGAAAAGAAAAACACAATTTTGTTTTTTCTTTCATTCCCTTTTTCTCCCACCACCAACCACCCCCAGGCTAGCTGTCACAATTTCAGGGTCTAATATCTACAGTAGCCAATGTATTTACTTCTTATATATGTTATAGTTAATTATCCTAAATATTGAAGGGTATTAAGAAATAAATACTATTGGGCTGGAGAGCTTAATAACTGGGCTGAAATTCTGAGCTTTTTGAACACTAAATTTTAACTTGAGAATGATAAGTAAGTCTTAAAGTGATACATTTGGCTTTAACCCTATTGATGTCAATCAAAACCAATTAATTTTAAAATGTAAGAATGGTATATTCTTCAATTATTCTAAGAGCCTTTCCAACAAAATTTAATGTTAATATTTGATGTATTATTACCTTTATAAAGAGCTTTTCTTTCTATACACTCCAATCCCAATGACTTCTGTAATTAATCTATCAATAACAAATTTGAAAAAAAACTTAGCTACCTTTGAGATATTTGAAAGGAAGCTTAGTGGGTGTGCTTTATATATATCAATGGGTGCTAACCAAACCATTTTCAGAAGATCAGAGTGGTCAGTTTCTGTAACAAAGTTGCATAATCCAATTGTTTTGCAGAAATAAAGTTTGTCATATTTGGCTGCTGAAATTCACACTTGATCATCGCTTTGTTTTCTTCTTATGATGTAGTACAGTATCATTAAAGCTGAAAGTGAAGGATAAGAAACCAAGAAAAAAACACATAATTAAAGTTAGCTTTGGCTCTTCGTATTTGCATTGGGACACTTGAAAATTTTTCAATATGATCTCATTGTAATATACTAGTGCTCAACACTGTGATTTAGGCCAACGTCTCACACTTTAATCATGGTGCATTCCAATAATATATGTGTGTGCAGAATGTATGGTTTAGACTTTAGAGCATTCAAAGATATATTAGTTATCTGGTATAACTTGGTGAGCTTTGAGAGGTTATATTAAAACCTAATATGCAGTGAGAGATGGTCATGGATGATTGACAGTGTCACCACTAGATAGTCAAAAGCGTAAAATAAGGACTGTATACAGTGTTATTTAGATTCTGGTACTTAGTGCTAAAGTGTTTAGCTATGGGGTCTTAGGCATATAGAATTATTCGATCAACAAGTTGAATATTCCCAAGCATTGGGCTTCAATTTGGTTGGTAGATGATTGTGTGATGTCAGGATTGGAAGAAGTAGTAGCAACTTGTTGCTAGATATTCATCAATTTAACCTAAACTACGGGTTGAATAGTTTGAGGTGTGGTGTGCATTGTTTTTAAAAGATATTTCGTCTTCTCAGAATTTAATAAGCTCTCTTTTATAAAAGAGGAATAAAAATTTAAAAATAAATTGTAATAGAAAAATATTCAATAAACTTAAAAGGAGTATAAGAGCGAGAGGAGAATGATAGATTTTTGAAGTGTATAAAAAGTGAAAATAAGCCAGGATAAATATAGGAGTTTTATTGGCTAAAAATAACAAAGGAAAGTGAATCAAATTAACTAAAAATAGTTTAAAAATGATTCAATAAATCTGAATTTAACTAAAAATAGCTTCAACCAGTTAAGTTATTTTTAGCTTGGCTAAATATAAATATTACAAGTTAAGAAAATCACTTTTATTGGGCTCTCAAAATTGCAGTAAAAATAATTCTAAAATAAAAGGGTTCAAATGTACATTACATTAGCCATTTGAGCTCAATGTACGAATCCACCCTCTCAACTTGGATCTTACTAGCCCAGTGAAATATAATGACTTATAAACAAAATTGTTAAGGTCTTTTTTTTTTTTTTTTAAGGAATGTAAGATTTGGTTTTTCTGAAGTATCTCAATTTTTTCAACAACATTATCTTGTTAAGCTCTACTAAGGATATGTTTGGATATGCGCTGTATTTACCTACGATTAGTGTAAAAATAAGAATGACGATGAGATTAGATATTGTAGCGATATTGTAACGTGAGACAAAAAATAAGCTAAACGCACCCCACTGCCCATCCAAACACACCTTAAATATGTGAATTGCATATTTGCTTTAATTTAATCTTCATAATGATTTGGGGTGGGTTTGGATGAACGGTGTCTTTACCTGTGGTTAGTGTAAAAACAACGGTAACGGTGAGATTAGATACTGTTGTGTGAGAAAAAAAGTAAGTTAAATGCACCGTACCGCACCCTACTGCCCATCCAAATCCACCTTTAATGTTAAACAGCTTTCCTTGATAATGGGGAGATGGCAGCAAGCAAGGTCTTACAAGTTGCTGCAGTTGTTCGAGACTGAATTTCTGCATTTATATTGTTTGGACTATTATTTTTTTTAAAGTATTCGACACATAAATATAGTGATATAGCCTTTTAAGGATCTTTCAAATACATGGAAAACCTTTAAAAAGTCCTACCCTTCATACCTGAATCCGAATAATATTGTCATGGATTGCATCTAAGAGTTGAATGTTTCATACATAAGTCTAAAAGCATGATTGCATTGGAGTTGTTGCTGTTATGCATTAACAAAAAAGAGGGGGTAACTTAACCAGAGTTCAATAATTTTATACATGTAAGGCTTGTTTTTATTATAAATGATAATGTGTGGTTTTGTTTTAACCTAGATGAAGACCTATAAATGCAACTTGATTACTTTTTAGGGAGGAATGCTTCCATTCTAGTGTCTAGTTCTCCTCTGAATGCCACTTGCAAAGTGCAATTGGATAAATGTAGTTTTATTTGATATAAAAGTGAAGTTGATTACTTTTCAGGGAGAAATATGCTTCCATTCCATTGGCTAATTCTCCTCTCAATACCACTTGCAAAGTTGCAAATCTAGTTTTATTTTATATCTTGAAACTAATAATTTTGAAATGCCTTAAATAGGATAAAAATGTAAAACTTATTAAGTCAAAGCAGGAAATAGCTTCTGATTGGATATGGGTCTGAACAAAGGGTGTCAAAGCAATCAACAACCAAAATGTGGGAGGTAAGTGCTATACAAGCCCTCAACCAAGCCTTTCAATAAACATAAATTGTTCCTTTGAGTAATAGAGGTCGAGAAACTTTAGGGATTCCATATCTATTAAGCAGACACAATATCCCACTAGATATGTTTGATGTTTAGTTTACGTGAGATGTTACAAGAGATATTGCTAAGGATGTTGGAACTCTTTGTGTATTAAAGAGGAACAATGTCAGAATAATAAGAAAAAAGCATCAAGAATTGTTTTAAGTAGTTCAATCAACACACTTGCGTTTACGAGATCTTACATGGAGATAAAGATCAACTAATAACTTAAAAGTACAACTACCAATTATATCATTATCAATTTTAAAATTTTTGTAACCTTAGCGTCATCCAATCTATGTATACTCTTTCCTGAAACTCTTGCTCGTAAAGCTTTCCTACTAATTACAAGAATAAAATGCACAAATTGAAATGTTTCTTGAAGTCCTATCATTTAGACGATGTATTTATCAACTACTTTCCTTACCTCAAAAAGTATATGTGCATAATTTTGTGCTTCAATGATGAAATTATCAAGACATTTACGGTTCCTAATGCATATCTTTAATGTGAAATCTTTATTATATGAGACTAATCACTTCTTTACAGTTTTTTTCAAGTGTATTCAGTATTGAATTGTTGAACAATGAGGTTGGCAACTATCTTACATGTTTAAACACTAGTTTTGATGCATTCTTTCATCATAGTAAACAATCTAACTATAGAAAAAGAAGCACCCATTCCATCAATTCATGATTTATGAAAGGAGAAAAGAGGTTGGAAATTGCTTTCCAGCTGTAGGCCCTGCATTTATTTTTGAATACGATTACATCAAATAATAGGTCAATGTAAAGACCATAATAAGATGATTTCATATTTCTCCAATTTGATACCCTTTTTCGGTTCATTCTATGGTTGACCTTTTACAATTTACACCCTTTTCTTTTAAGCTTTTTTTTCCTCTAATATTTAGTGCTGAAAACTGTGTAGTAGTGTGCAATTATGCTAATGAAGTTTGGAGTATGACATCACAATTCAATTCAATCATGGAGTTAATGAACTTAAAATCATTTCATTTTATCAATAATATTCTTTTACGTTCGACCTAAATAATTGGTTGAGATATTTGAAATTATGATTTTAATAAAAGCTCTTTTATTTAATTTTTCGTGATTTTTAATTTTTAAATTTATATTGTTTGTCAAATTACTCTAAAAAATGTGACATTTAAGTGATAATTCACATGTATGCTTTTATTAAAATCGATTATGAATAATAATTATAAAAATCTGAAATTGAAAATAAAACCCAATATTTACTGTTATTCCAAAGATTTTTGAAGTTGTGCAAAATAGACGAACCAAAAAGAATTTATTTAGTTTTTAATTTCCCTCTTTCATTTGCATGCCAGATTTAGTGGCTAATTTATGTCTTTATCAAAATATAAATTTTACAAAAGCCTCCTCTAATAAATCCTGGACCCTAGTGGTTTTTGGCTTTTTCCTTATAATTTGTTGTACAAAATGTATTTGCATTTCATTGTTCCCCACTCAAATTCCTTAAAGGTGAGCATCCCTAAATTGGTTAAATGTTTAGAAAATGAATTCTTCTATGGTGCTAGTGATTATGACCATAATGAACATATAGTCCCCCATGATGCCTAGAATAATATTCTTTTCTCAATCATCTAGAAAATGGAACTATTTACAGATTAATTATGAGTCACATAAAAAGGATGTTAAGAATTTATATATATACAAGGATCCATTTTAATATTTCAATATTATGAATCAATTTGGGTATAGGATAATGAGATCATGTGTTTAGGCTTTGTTTTGTTATTTAGATCTCATCTTTCTTTTCTCTTATTCTACTATTGTCTTCCTTAAAAGACTCCATAATCCCTTTTATATTGATTTCAGCTATAAATTTCATTTTTAAAAGAATTAAAGTATGAATACTTTGGAAAGAGGAGTTTCATTTGTACTAAAATGAGATGAAAGGGTTAAGGAGTGTAATGGTGGAAACAATATCTATAGTCTCAATCAAATTAAAAAAGTACATACGACCCTTTTTATTTATTTATTTTATGGACATCTCTAAGCACTCAACATAGAAAGAAAAATAAATAGTGAAAATGTATTTTGGTTTACTTTCAAACTCTTTTACAAGTACTCCAAAGGCACTTAGCTAAAGCACTCTTTTAAGACAACAGATATGCCTTTTTGTTTTCTTTCATCTCTTACCATCAGCTGCTTCTATTTTTCTCTTCCAATTTGATTGTAACCCTCTCTTAGTCTCTTTAGGGTTTCAAAGATTTGCTTTAAAAAGGAAATGAATTGGGGCCTTCTTGGATTTGATTCCAACAAATAATGAAAGATAAAAAGATGCAATATAATCATGTATGTATGTTCCCACCACGACCTGCCCATGCATCATCTCATTTATTTTCTAAATTTTTTTTATAGATTAGACACATTTTACAACTTAAGAAAATATTAAAATCATGGGATAAATCACTCAATGTGTTATTTGATACATGAACTTTAATATAGTGTAATTATACATGTGAAATTTTGAATGTGGTTCAAATGTACACATGAAACTTTAATTTTGATTTAATCATATACATTTAAATAAATATATCAATTTATTTTTATGCTAGATAAATATAATTATTCGTGTATGCAATATATAAACATAAAATAATATTATATAAATAATTTGTTAGAAAATATGAATATCATATATATAATAAGAGCAATTACATGTTATTATTTACTATAATAAAATGTTAGCCTAAATTAAAAATGATATAATTTTGGTTAAGGTTTATTGGGTTTTAGTTGTTGAATAAAGTATGGAACAAATATGTGTAGATGCTCTAGTAACTAATTTCTAATTTATGATGGGCTGATTAGAAATTAGGGTTAATATGCAAAAGTTATATATATTAGGGTTATGTTCCCCAAATTACACATAAGTAACTTTTCTAATATCTCATATTTAGAAAAGAGAGAGTCACTTTCTTTAAATTACTTGTGTGCTAATTTGGAGAATTCGATGGATTTAGGTACGCTTCCGCTTCTGCTTCCGCATCTAGTTTTGTTCTTAATTTATTCTTGATGATTTGACATGATAGATCCTAGTTTATGGTTTGTTAAGTTTTATACCAGATCCTGTCTTACAGTTTCAATAAGTGATATCAGAGCTTCATTATGTTGAATCAATGAGAACAAATTGATTCTCTATTATTTTTGAGTTCATTCGTTTTTGAAATTTTATAGATTTAATATTTTAATTTTCGATTACACATTGATGTTTGAAATTCATATTGAAATTTTTTCGGTTTTGATTATTTATATTAAAATTTGGGGTTATGAATATCAATTGTAACTTACGAATTGATATCAACTATACGACTTTGGATCTTATTGTTTTTTTAAAGAAAACAGGTTGATGAAATCACGTATATATTGTCTTTATATACCAATTTGGTTGAATATTTTTATTATTAATAAGAGAAACATGTATGATAGAATCGATATAATTAACAATGTCGATTTCATTAAACTTTGTCACGATTTTTCAAAGATATAGATATTTTGGATCCACCATCTTGTCGAAGGAACCTGTTATTTCTTATTTTATTGTGCCCTATGTGGCTCTATCATTTGCGATGATTTTTCTTTTTTGAGATAACAAACATCATCGTTACCCTATATTCTTATTTATTTATCTGGATAAAATAATGATCTAATTAAATTTTTAAAAATTAGTGTTGTAAGATTGTCTATGATTCCTGTCTGCATGTTTACATGTTATAAATAATCGTAGCAATCAAGAGTTCTTTTGTTCCTGAATTCTTTTTTATCATAGGCAAGCCTTTGGTTGTGTAGTTTAATCCTTTACGCTCGCCTATTACTTTTTTCGCATAATAGATAGATGGTGGGTGCTCATATCGCATACTCTCTGAAAGATTATCAAACATCTCTCTCGATGTTGTTTCTTGACAACTTTGTCGGTTGAATGACATAAAAGAAAAAAAAGTGACATCTTTCTTCACCTATAGACATTGATGATTTTTCCTTACGGCTTATATGCCCTGCTTTCTATTAGAGCAAACGTATGTAGTTTGATATGTATTTATGGGATTAAAATCTCCTAATTGTTTTTCTGTGCCTTCTAATTTTGTAGTTTTTATGCCAATCTTTATTTAATCATAAATTCTGTTTAGATTTACATAATACATGTAGGGTAAGTTTTTTTATTTGATTTTGAATACATGTATAAGTGTGAATTGCTTTGATGTTTTGTCTATACCAAAATTATGAATACATGTGCTTATTAATTATTTGGCATTGAACCACTACATTATTTATGTTTGGTTTTGACATATATGGTTAAAAATTAGTTAAAGATTAAGGTTTCAAAATTTTTTATTGTGTTATTTAGACAACCTTATTTTGGGTTATTTCAGAAACTATAAAGTAATAAAAAAAATAGTTTTGACCTTTAACTGTTATGGAAGTTTTAATTTTGAATATTGGTGTATTTATATATGTATTAAAAATAACTTAATTGAAATAATAAGTTGCCAAAGTGACATCTGCTATTGAAATTATTTTGTTTTAAAATATAAAAAATTGTGTGCATGTAACATAAGCTACGGTAATCTTGATCGGCCCAAAGGAAGGTTGATATTTAACAAAATTACATGTGCAACTGTGGTAATAAACATGTGACGATTATTTGGTTTTGCATGTGTGTAATAAATAAGCCTAAAGGAAGATTTATTATTCGACATATTCTTATTGTCAGTGTTTGATTACTACACCAAGATATCACTTATAACTTAATATTTTTGTCCAAAGATGAAATATTAATGGAGTGCTCGATATCTTGAGATGGGATTTACCTTTATTCAAATTATTTTGGTTTATATTTGAAATATTTTGAAACAAATAAATTTAGATTTTGACTTTGGGATTTAATTAAGAATGTCTAATATTCTAAATAGATTAGTTGAAACAAAATGTCACCAACGTGACCGATAATATGTTTTTTTTATTCATGTGTTTATTAATTGACCCAAAGGTAAGTTAATATTTGATAGAATTTCAACGAAATTTGTGGTGATAAATGTGTAATAATTATAAGGTACTTTATGTGAGCAATAAGTCAGTTGAAAGATTGATTCATTATTTGACATAATTTATTATCAATGTTTGATTGCTACAATAAGAGTATCACTTTGTAACACCACAAATTTTGGGGTTAGAAGTTTTTGGGTTTTGTGGTTAGGGTCAGAGAGAGGGGTGTGCTATTGTGTTTAGTCGCGCATTTAAGTGTCAGAATGGACCTGCTGGTCTGGTGGTTGAGTGATTGATAGTGAACCTCAAGGTTTTGGGTTCAAGTCTTTGTGTGGGCATTTGGAGAAACATTTTATTACGTTTTGTTTTAAGTTAATAATTTCTACTTATTTTTGTTTTATCTTATTTTATTTATTTATTTCTATTTTATTTATTTTTATTGTTTCTGGACGTTTCTTTCCCTCTCTTGATTTCTCTTTTCTTTTGTTCTTCTTTATTTATCCTTTGAACGATATTGCTTGGGGGTTCTGGAGAACTTTGATTTCTTGGATTGTAAGTCGGATTCTATACGTCTTGGATCGCAAAACAGGTGTGGGATTCAAATCTTATCTATTTTTGTTTTACAAATTATTGTTTCAACATTTCTTGAGTGTGTTTGGGTAGTGGTTGTTGAAAAAGTATGAGGAATATAGTATATCCTAATGTACTCTTGTCATTGCAAAGGTTCGAGGCTGATTTGATGGCTAAAATGATGATTTTGGCTTGTTCTGAAGTGGTTTCGTGACCACATGGGTGGCCATACGGTCGTGTGCCAGTTCACACGTTATTGTGCTTTTAGGAATTAGGATTTTTCGGTAGGTTTTAGTGCCACATGGTCTAGCCACATGGCCGTGTGGCCGATTAGGGAAAATTTGTCGATTCTCACACGACCGTGTCCCCTGGGTACACGGGTGTGTGTGATTGGGAATTAGGGATTTAATGATTTGGTACCACAAGTCCTGGACACACAGCTGTGTGGCTAATTTAGGGATTTAGGGATCCCACACGGGCATGTGTTTTGGACACACGACCTTGTCTGGTGGGCACACTGGCATGTGAAACCCTCACATGGTTGTGTCTGCCCTGCACTCAATTTTAGTTCATTGGACAGAGAGTTACACGGTCAAGTCACACGGCCCTGTCCCTGGTTTACACGGGCATGTGCCTCTGCCACATGGCTGTGTGACTCCCCCAACATGGGTGTTTTGACCCCACACGGCCAGAGCACACAGTTGTGTGGTGCTAAGTCATTAAGTTTGGTATTAATGTATGTTTTGTTCCGAATATGATTCTGTATGTTCTGACCCTTGGCTAGTCTTTAATGAGGGTTGTTAGGATTCTGATCCGGGCTTTGACTTATGGGTTAATTATGACTATTGCGTGTGATGTCTGATTCTGGACCTGGTTTGTTGGGTGGGTGTGTGTGTGTGTGTGCATATCGTTCTGTCTGACTGTATGTTAATGTGTCACTGCTCTGTGAGATTGTATGCATACATACACTTGCATAAAGTAAATTTTTTGGTGGGATTACAAAGAGAAATGAGACTAATTCTGATCTGATTTGGCAGTTCTACTGCAACTCATTCGTATAGCGATTTATCGCATTGTACTGCATGTGCATCAACTTTGCTGCGTACTATTATCTGATCTGGTAGCTTAAACTGCAACATGTCTATACAGCGGATTACTGTATTGCATAGTACAACACATACGTCAACTCTGCTGCGTATTAATTTCTGAGTGGCTTAGTCCACATACATGGTGTGTAGGGTTGGATAGGCCTTTCAAGGTCCTATTGGGTGTGTTCTGGTTGGATGAGCTTAATCAGCTCTTATGGGGTGTGATCGGGGGATGGAGAGGTGTGTTGGTTGGATGAGTGGGTTTTATTACTTGACTGCATTTCATACACATCTATTTGTATGTCCTGGGTGCTAGACTATCTAACTGTATTTTGCCTGTCTGTGTGTGATTTGGTGTGCTTGAGTGTTATGTTCTGTTGGGACGGTAGTTCCAAGTTTCCTTTCTGACGTAGTGAATATTTGTAAAATCGTTACGCTATTGATTTGAACTCCGTGATTCTGTTTTTAGTCTCAATTCGAACTCACAATGAGCTCGAGTAGCTCATCCCCTTAGTTTTCCCCTTTCAGGTACTTTTCTAAATTCTGACACTGGACTCGGTATGCAGAGGTCTCAGACAGTCTCGGTGAAAAATAAATTATCAGTTTGTATCTTCTGTTTCTATTTTGTTATTCAGTTTTTGAACTGTAAGGTTTTATAAAACTATGGTACAAGCTCCGTTTTAAATTTTTATTCGTTCATTTGGTTTCAGTTATATATTGAACTTAACTGTAATTTTACTGATTGAATTTTAAACGATTAAATGTTTCGGTTCGACGTGATAACTTTTTTTGTAAAAATTTACCTATGATCATTTCGGTGATCAATGTAACATCCAGGATTCGGTGATCAATGGAAAAGGTAGTTATAGTGCTTGGTTGTATGGACATCAACCTTGCACTAAGGGAAGAACAACCTGCACCTCTCATTGCGATAAGCACCACCGATGCTAAAAGGGATTTTGAGAGGTGGGATTGTTCAAACTGCATGAGTCTAATGATCATGAAGCACGACATTCTAGAAGCCTTTAGGGCACAGAATATGAAGAGATTACTTAGGCCAGTGTTTTCCTTGACGAAATTGAGAAACGTTTTGCCAAAAATGATAAGATTGAGATGACATCACTTCTTACTTATTTGATGTCTATGAAGTATAAGGGTCAAGAAAACATGAGCGAGTACTTTATGGAGATGTTCGATATTGGTTCAAGACTAAGGCACTTTAAATCGAGCTTTCTAAGCAATTTTTTTTCTTATGGTTTTGGTATCACTTCATGCACAATTTAACCAATTTAAAATTAGTTACAACTGCCAAAAGAAGAAATGGATTCTAAATGAGCTCATTTCTCATTGTGTGCAAAAGGAAGAAAGTTTGAAACATGACAAGTTTGAAAGTACTCATTTGGTTAGTGCCTCTAAAAACAACAACTGACATTATGAATAGAATACCTACTAAAGTAGTTGCAAAAACACCTTATGAGCTTTGGACAGGTTGAAAGCCTAGTCTAAAGCACTTTCACATTTGAGAATGCCCAGTTGAAACAAGGCCCTATAGGCCACATGAAAAGAAATTAGACTCCAAAATAGTGAGCAGCTACCTTATTAGTTATTCTAAGCGAGCTAGGGGCTATGAGTTTTATGATCCCATAAATTAGGAATATTTTTGAGATGGGAACTCCAACATTTTTTGAGAATGTTTATTTTGGAGGGAAAAATAAGGTTAGAGATATTTCTTTTAAGGAGGAATTGGATTCTAACTCAGTTCCTGTTATCACTTTTGACGATGTTCAGGTTCCCATACCTATCATCGATCAAGAAGTGAATCCAAAACCTTAACAAGACAATGTTGAACAACTCTCTATTCAAGATGAGCTAATTATTCCAAAAGAACAAACTCAACAACCTCAAGAATGAATGTCATTAAGAAATTCCACTAGAGAAGGGTTATAATGGATTTAGTGGAATATTTTGACCTTAAATTGCAAATGAATTTTAAGTTCATGGTTTCTCAATGGTAACATTGATCATACATTTGTATGGAGTAAGTAGAAAACTTTGTGTTCGATGATACAAAGTTAATGATTTGCAATTTAAAGAACTCCATATATGGGCTTAAGCAGACTTCTCGTTAATCATATTACAAATTTTACCATATAATTATCTCATTCGGTTTAGAGATGAATTTAGTAGATAATTGTATATACCACAAGTTTAGTGGGAGTAACATTATATATTTGGCTTTATATGTTAATGACATACTGCTTGTTAATAATAAGTTACGTCTCGACCAATACTCCAATAATGGTTTTGAGTGTAACGCAAAAAAACTTTAACTTTTTGAATTGTTAGAAATTGACAAGTGAAGTTATTTGGTTCAATGGTTAAGAGTGTTGCTTTTGTGTGTGAGGCTCTGGGTTCGAATCATTTTCTTTGTATTTTTGCTAAAATTTATCTAAACCTCTAACCTTGAATATCTGGTTCAGTGGTAAGGCTTTAGCTTACCTTTTGGTCTTGTGGTCGAGTCCTTGCACGTACAAACAAATATTATTTTTGTTAATATCTTTGCGTGCCACCCATCTAATGGTGTTTGGGTTAAATTTGAACTTTAGAAAATCTATTTAGATGAGGGTCAGATTAGTGGGGTAGTGGTTGGTTATGATTTGGTTTATAATTTTCTTTTCTTTTCTTTTCTTTTGAGAAAAAGATTAATTAGTTTTCCCCAAAATTTCTCCTAATTCTACTATCACGTTTCTCACTCCCCACTCCCCTTTTTGGTTTTGTTTCACGTACTATTTTTTTTCCTTTTCTTTCTTTCAAAAGTTTTCTTCTTTTTCTTTCTTTCCCCATCAATTTGTTATCTGTCTGCCATTTTTATTTTGGTGTTACATCGTTGGAAGTTTGTATTCGATCTTATGGGTTTTGAAGTTTTTCACTGCAACATTGATTTGGGTGTAAGTGTAAGTCTATTTGTTTGGTTAAGAGGTGAAGTGTGAATTTTTTATATCTTTTGTGAATGTTCTATTGGGTTAATTCCTTTGTTTTTGAATATTTGATTAGGCGAATCTTGTGATGCCTCCGACGTTGCGGCATTCTTAGGATCATTTTCTGTAGTTGGAGTAAGTATTCTAATGTCTTTTTAAGGGGCTAAATGTGGGCATTTGTGACTGAAATCTTGTTTAAGTTTCGCGTATTGTTACCAAAATTAGTTGTATAAATGCTTATTCTAGGTATCTCGTGGTTGAATTAGCATAAGAAAATATCTAGGTGTGTGGTTGGAACCCATAAAATCAACAAACCACAGAAAGCCGAAATCCCCACTGTCAACATCACACGGTCATGTGGCAGACTGTGTGAGTCACACGACTATGTACTAGGTCGTGCCCTAGACTGTGTGGGCCATACGAGCATGTGTAGGATGTGTGGGTCACACAGGCTGGGCCAATTGGGTCATGTGGGCCCATTTTTAAAAAAATTGTCACCTAAGGCCGTTTTGATCTGAGATTTGTAATTAGACTCTCCGTAGGGTCCATACTGCTTAAATAAGACTAGAAAACAAGGCATTTGTTAATAGGCTTCAGTATGTGATGTGATTAAGGTATGTGAATTTTATATGTTTGATATATGTTCTGACAATTCTAAAAGCATGATACATATGAATAGAATGCATGACATCCATATTTTGATTATTTATTAGTATTTACATGTGCATCAGTTAGGATATGACATGAAGGGGGAAGTGTTGGCAGCTTAATCATTTGCCTTATCTATTGGTTTAAAACCACATATATCTATTATGGTGTCTTAGCCATGTATATATATTTCTAACGGTTTATTGCATGTTATTATCTAGCAGCTTGACCGCACTACTTTTGAAAAGTGACATTCGCTCACTTATTGGAGTATAGGTTGAATGGGTACTTGATACCATATTTGGTGTATAGGGATGGACGGAGATGGTATGTAGCAAATTGGAGTAGATTTGTTTATGCATCTGTATCTGAATATGTTTATGAAATGCATTTGATTCTATATCTGAGCATATATCTAAAATACCATTTATTAAATCATATGTATCTGATTCGTTGATTGAGATATACCACACACTGAGCTCGTAAGCTCACTTCTGTTTGTTTTCCTCTCAGGTAATCAACAAACTTAGGATGGATCAGTGTAGCAGGAGCTCAGTTTAAAACTTGTTGATTCATACTTTTTATTAAGTTTAAGTATTGATTTTAATTGGATTGTTTTTGTTTTATGGACTGTTTTATGTTTTGGATGTTATTTCTCGTTTTGAATTACTTGAACGTTTTTAAATTATTTTAATTCAAACTGCAATATGAATTTTCAAAACCAAATTATGATTTTCCAAAGCTTTGTTTAACTTAAGAATTCCGTTGCAAAATTAAGTAATCTTATAACTGTTTTCTGCAATTTAAATGAATTAACCAAATAAGGAATTTTTCCCTAAAAATTGGAAATACCATTATCAAGTATCGATTTACAAAATGTTTTTGAATTTTAAGTTTTTGGTTTTCATATGAACGTATGTAATTCCTCAGAATTTGGCCAAACGTTTAAGCTGGGTATGGGGTGTTACATTTGGTTGTATTAGAGTTAGGTTCAAAACTTGGGCTATGATTTTTGGGTTCAAATTTTTATGAAAAATGTTTAAAATAATCTGTATTTTTTATTTATTCTGATAAATGAGTTTGTGAAAAATTTTTGAGCCTTCGGCACCGGTCCTGTAAGTACTTCTACTTTAGCTATACTTTGTGGTTTAGAAAAAACACTATAGTTTTAGAATTACTCTACTATTAGCTAAAGATTGTGATAATTCTATAAAAACTTTTGATAAAATTTTAGACATAAGGTTTCTGATAACAAGCTTCAACTGATTCATAAAATTCTGAAATTGTAGATAACTTAATATAATGTGTTCACGAGGAACCCGTGGGCACCAAAGAGGGGCTCAAGCTGAGCTATCTTCTATGGGCAGCATGCCTAATTTAGACACGAGTGAGACCAAGGGAGCACCTACTGTTGAGATCGAATCTCAAGCCCAGATGGTTGGGGATGACGCATTGTCCCAAGCCATGTTGAGAGTATTGGAGAGGGTTGCTGGGACCCATACTAGATCTGGTAGCTAAGGGTTGGTAACAGAATGACTCCAGTCTAATGGAGCGGAATTGTTTAGGGGTGTCGTTGGGATTGCCCCGACTGTGGCTGAGTACTAGTTAGAGGCCACTGAGAGGATCATGAATGACTTGGACTGCACCCCCGAGCAAAAACTGAAGGGTACAGTGTGTTTGCTTCATGACGAAGCATATCAATGGTGGAAGAATGTCAAGCAAGTGACTTGGGATTTCTTCCATAGTGCCTTCCAGACTAAGAATGTGGGGGCAAGATATATTGAGGCTAGTAGACATAAGTTTATTAGGTTGGCCTAGGGCGATAAATTTGGTCAAAATAAAAATAAGATGGATTCTGGTCCTTCTAATTCTGTTGAGTGACCTAAGAAACGAGCCAGCCAGATGATGCTTATGAGGTTGAAAGACAATATTAGAGGCTAAAAGGTGGTCGTATTCTTAATTTGGTGGAGTTGGTTTTGGTCAGGGATGTGTTCCAGTATTTTTTAAAGATTCGAAGTCCTAATGGTTACAGCTTGACCTTTTCCACTGGCACAAGAATTGATTCTTCTGTGTCATCTGTCCTTCAAGCTTGGCCTTATAACTCGAAAAGTGAATTGACACATGTTCTATTGGGGGCGCTTAAGAGAGCCTCCTTCATACTTTTATTGCATCTATAATCTGCATCCAAGAAACTATATAATTATATCTTTAGGTCAAGCTAATTCTCTTGTTACTGGTGCAAGATCTTCATTACGTTCTCAACCTCAAGGCATGGATATTTCTTTAATTTTTAAGGAACTTCCGGCCAGGGAAAGGCCATTGCTACGCCATCACATAAATTGACAACAAGAAAGAGGACTAGGTCTGTCGAAGGCACTTAAGAACCTGAAAGTAGTGAGTGCCCACCCTCGGTGGGGCATCAATCAAGTAAAGAACCTGCTATAACCATTACTCACGTTCCTTTAGTTCCAGTTCCTCCTGGAATTCCTTCAGCGCCTGAAGTCTTTGCCCTCTCGAGCAAGCTCACCCAGATATAATCCTGTCCTATCTTCATCAGAGAATCCCACAGAGTCACTCCCTCTAATTCAATCATTTATCATTCCCTCTTCAACATAGCGTGTAACCCTTATAGGATCAAACAATAACTTTCATTGGCGTGGCCTCATAAATTCAGTGCCTGTAACATCCCCAAACCCGGCCCATTCACTACGACCGGATCTGGTTATGTTAGTGAAAATATCTTTCTTTACTTAGAATTTAAAAAATGAAAATTTACTATCTTTTGAACCCAAGTTCTTTTGGAAACATCCAAAACTTAAAAGTGATAAATTGTCTAAGTCAACTTTAGTGAATATATAAAGCCCATTTGGAAATCAAGTTGTTGGAATGAATTTGTCTTCACTTAGTAATCCAATATAATCAATCCATAACTTAAAATAATAATAATAAAATAGTTCCAAAAATTAAATAAAAGTCAAAAGGCCCTTATTACAACCATATTTAAAAGAAATACTTAATATTTAATATAACTAAAAACATCTCCTTCGGCATGGGCCACCATGTATCCTCTCCAATCCCGGTCCATCTCATGAATCACCTGAAATGTTAGGAAAATAATTGGGTGAGTCCACAGACTCAGTGCATAACCAAAACACAGGTTTCCCGCGTATGGGCTTGGCCCAATACCAAACAATCCTCATAGCAAGTCATGCAAATATGCATCTCAGCCCAACCCACAAACCAGCCGTATGCCAACCTTAGCAGACTCCCTGCCTAAGGCCGTGGATAAACCACCACTGATCACTTCGTGATCCAATATCCTTACCTTGGCAATTCGCTGCTCAAGGCCGTGGCTAAGCCACCGATCAAATCAAGTGATCCCGGTATCAAAATCCGTCTACGGTGATGCACATAGCCATCAACCGCCGAGATGGGCACCTAGCCATCATCTCCCTTGAGGTAGCACACAGCTAACCATCAAGCGCTAATGTAGCCGGAGCCATCATTAGACCACGTACAACTTGTGTACACTTCTTCCTTCATCGAATCAAGCCCCACCTCATGCAAATATGTAGATGCTACAAGTGAAGTCATCATATAACATAAGTATATAAATATGTACATATATAACTATACATCACAAACAATCTTACCATCATCAGTTCTCATCACTTAAGCCATTGTAAACGGCTACCACACATAACACACAGGTTTAAACGTTAGCAATCAAACCGAGAAATAGTGCGATGATTACGCACCTTAATAGCACAAATAATCCAAACCCGAAACGCTACTCTATGCCTCTGCAAATGCTGCCTATACAAATCCTGAAAAGGTCTCTTGCGTTAGGCTCTTCTCCCCCCTACAAACGGCCTTATCATCATAACCTTAGGTTAAAACGAATACTAAATACATAGCTTTATTAAAACAAAGCCTTACCAAAAACGATTGCTATGGAACCCAAAGAGGTCTATGCTACATCTAACATTCGGCCAATAGCACTACCAACTGAGGGAAGGAAAATTCGGCACCAAGGTGGTGTGGATTCGACTAACAAGAAAATCAAGGAGAAGGAATAGTAGTTTCGGCCAAAGAGGTTTGAGAAGAGAAAGAAAGGTGTGAGGTGTACTTTCGGTTTAGTAAAATGAAGGAAAAGGGAGGGATGAAAGATGAGTGATTCGGCTACTAAAGTGTTTGAGAGCAAACTACTAGCAATTTTGGCAAAGAGATCAAATGATGGAAAAGGGACCAAAAGGTGAGCATTCCCTATTTATAGAACTCAATTTCGGCTCACACCTTCCCACACCCAACAAAACCGAAAATGCCCCCCCAAAGACTCCCAAATTCGGCCAAAGCTTCAACCCCTCACCAAATCCCTTATTTCTCTCCCCTTTTTCCTCCCTAACACTCATTCAAAAGATTTGAATGAGTCAAACCCCCTCCTAGCCGAAATTCAAAAGCAAAGACCAAGTCTTTGTCCATCTTTTAAGCATCCAAAAGCCACCCAACTTCTTACCTCTCTGACGCCAAAAATAAAGGCCAAAGTGCTGCCTTCGCAGCTCGAACACTGGCCCCCCTTCCCTTGCACCTGAGACGTCACACACAAGCTCCCCAAGTGACGCATGCCTTGCCCTTGTGCTATAAACCCCCTAATAATTCTCTTAAGGCCCCCAAAAGCCAAGCTCCCTTCTTAACCACTGAAAATCAAAATTTTTCAAAGTCTTCCCTTTTTCTCCGAGCACTCTCAACACCTCTCAAACACATCCAAGCCTACCCAAAACCCACTAGAACATGAATTATACCCCACATGCATAGCCCCTAAACCAGGGTGTTACAGTGCCCTTTCCTACTCTTCTCAATTTAATCATCTAGCAGCGGCTAAGCTTGTTGCCACTATAGTTAAGAGAAGCCTTCTCCTCCTATCTTTCTTCCTAATCCTTTGAGGATCCCTCTGCCCTCGTGGCTCAAATTTCAGAGATTTCATCTTTCGATCATAGCTTTTAGGGTTGGGCTTTTCGAAAGGCTAGTAGGCATTATAAATGCAAAATAGCAAATTTGGAAATATCTATAAAATCTAGGGAAGATGGCCTGGCCGATATCCGTTAGAAGTACCAAGACTCGAGTAATATGATGGCAAGGGTATCTACCCAGCTCACAACTCTAAAAAGCAAATATAGGCATTCCCAAACTGAAATCAATTATCTTAAAGATAAGATCTGATAGTTAGGAAATGAAAAATCTACCTTCAAGGAGAGGTTTAAAGCCCAATAGGAGAGGCACAAAGTAGAGTTGGATAGGTTGTGCTAATCCCAAGGAGAGGCCTTCAAAAAACATTAGGAAGATACTTATAAAAATCTTATTGAGGCCCTGCCAAAAATGGAAAGAAAATCTAATCTTGCACACTCAAATGGCTGTAAGTCCTTTTAACCTAAGCAGGGTAGACTTTGAGTATTAAATGGTGTCTATATTGACTCACTCAACTTCGATGTTTACAATCTAAAGGGCGAAGAGTGGGAGGCTTTCTAGGAAGAGTGGAAGCAATCCATTGTCCATGCTATCCCCAATACGCCTGGAGTTGATTAAGAAGAGGACTTGGCAAGCGTAGAGGAAAACCCTGAAGAACATCCTCAGCCAAGTGAGGCTTCAATTGATCCTGCCAACCAGCCCATTGAAGGAGGAAACTAAGATATTCTTTTATCTTGTTTTGTACTTTCTTTTTATGTTTTCATTTTGTAAGACATCCCCTTATGAATGGAATGGTCATTTGTCTTTCCTTTGTCCCTTTATTTTGTCATTATTCTCTTTTTTAGCGGTTAGTTCTACGTTGTCCTCATAGTAAAGAAATTTTAACATACCTGAGAGACTAAGCTAGGCTTGATGCATTATGCATACAGGGCTCTTTCATCTCCAAGGTCCGAGAATTGGCTAAACCTAGACTCTAATACCAAACTTGTAACACCCTCAACTTAATCCGATACACTAGATCCAGATATCGGATGTTACCACTCTATTGCAAACTCATAATTAAACAAAATATGCAAAATTTCATAACATATATATATGTCATATTTAGTAATGTTGATCTGCTAACTTATTTATATAATGGGTACTTACAACTACTGAACAAAACTTTTCTCCTGGTGAGGTCTTACAGGTATATAGATATCACATTCATTTATATTACTCTACTTAATCTACCTCTAATCAATATTACTGGCTACGCATTACTGTCATCATATTTTGTTCACTCTACAAGGCTTATAAACAAATTTCATAGCTTATGCACAATATTCTCTCAACCTCGAACATGCCACTTTACTCGCTCTATATGCATAATAGCCCGTCTTGCAACTCCTCTGGCGTAGCCCTAGCATTGTCCCTTTAGGCGTAGTCTCATCTCAGTTTACCTGACATAATAACCCAAAGGTAAGTTGACGAGAACTTATGAGTAATCCCTGATTTACCTAAATCTTGCTCGGGAACTCCATTTTCTTCTATATCCTTGTTTCCATTCTTCAATTTGACTCTGACGGATACATCTCTAAGATTCCATTCATTACGCCATAGGTTTCATGCTTTACACCAAAATCATAACTTGCCTTTCATATCTTCGATACCTCATTCACGCTCTTCGTCTTTTCCTTTCATGATTCCTTAACCATTCCTACTTCAAAGGGCCTTTCAAACGGAATACTCTTGATTTGCCACATATTTTGGCAGGTTCATTTACACTGTTATTATCATATTACTATATAGAATTCTCCAGAACATTTCATACTTGTGCTTTACTTATAGAGTGCCTCATACGTTATTCTTTCAAAGATTGCCATGCTTGTCATTCCTTCATAGCACCGTATACGCCATTCCATAAAAGTTTGCTAAAAGATTCCTTATAATCCGTATAGGGTCTGCCACGAAGGCATTCCCTTCAAATGGTTGCCATAAGGGCCATTCTTTAGATTACGCTACGAATGCTTTCTTTTACAGATATAGCCACAAAGGCTTCCTTTGTAGGGATTGCCACAAAGGCTTCCATTTTTTTGACTTTTTACAACAGGGATTCACCTAAACTCGCATTACATGAGGTTTACTCCTTATCATTTGGGATCACGTAGAAACTCCATTCGATAATAACCTTCATTTAGTTCTTCCTATATGATGCCATAATCCACCAGTTATGGTCTTATACAATATGGTGTTTCCATAGGATGCTATATGCTACAAACAATAGTCTTACACGATATGGTCATCTCATTTAAAATGCCATGGCCATGGACTTTTCCTTTCAAAGATTCATGTATAAAGTCCCGACAGACCTTTAAACGACTCCAGAGACAGACTCAGAATAATCATACATATATAGACTCACCTTACAGTGGCTTAATTATAACAGATAGATTCATGCTTTCGAACACATATACACCATAATCATTCATTAACTTCTTATTCGTGCCCTATACTTAATCCATCGAACTTCTTGAAATCCATACAATTCAGGTTCATGAATCTTACAATCCTCATCAAAATCTTCACTTCATACTTTTGTAGTTTCAATTTCACAATTTTATCACTTAGCATAGAAATTCCTAAATGCACATAATATGTATGCAAGAGTCAGTTTAGGGACTCACCTAAATTTACTCCCCTTTTCAGCTCCAAACTCCAGATCCTGACTTCCATTAAACGACCAACAACAATTACTACTACATAACATGGAAACTCATCAAGACCCACTCATATATCTCTTTTTTCAGTCATTTCAAATACTAAAATCCCCCAAATAAATCCTTAGGCCCTTAACCTTGCCCAGTAGAAACAAACTTACTCTTTTGCAACATAGCATGGAAGACCATAAACCTTACATTGACATGAAGCACCCATAGGTGGGAATTTAGATCAACCCTTAGCTTTCGTGAGGGAAGGAAGTACTTCAGATTTCTTTAGATCTAGACCAAATATTTACTTCTTGATGAAGGAGGAGGAAAACTCCTTTTTCAATTCTTGGTTACCTAAATATACCACTCTTGTTCCTACGAGAACTTGACACGCGTCACAATCATGTTCCATCTACCATATGGGTGGTTTACAGTTGTAAAGAGGCGTATAATACAATCCACCATTATATATATAAATAAACACTTCTGAGTCATGTCTATCATTTGTTCCTAACCATCTCGTTAGAATATAACCAGTACCATAACTAGCCAAACTCAAAATTCCTTAACACTTTACTAAGTTTCTTCCCATTAATTTCTCACTTTTTGAGATATATTCACTCAATATCCTAATGTTGACTATTCGCCCAATCTATTCGTTAAATCCATTGTTCGGGCAGGTAGACATGTGCCACTCTGTTTTCTTCTAACTTTTTTCGTAAAGATTTTGCCCCAAGGGCACACCTGATACGACCGTGGCTCGGGCACCCACTAAAGCTACCGAAGATCCCTTGGAGCTACCAAAGGGGCCTATCACTCGTGCTCATGCTAAAAGGCTTAAGGAGGAAGTGACGGTTCTCATAAGCAAAATTTGGAGTAATGCCATGGCTGAACATTTTGGGAACAATGAATCGAGCAAGCCATGCAATATCCTTCACAGTCAGCTAGCTCAAACTTAGATCAATAAGCTACATTGCTTTTTTTTTAATTTAATGTTTTAAATAAATTGCATCCTCAAATTAATTATTTCCTACAACAAATTAATGCAGCCTAATAATTTAATTAGTGACCAAAATTAATTTGTCCAAGCTTTAATTAATTTGTTTTCTTTCATGCATTAATTTGTGTCAATAAATATGTGTCACTAATTAATTTAATTAGTGATTACCAAATCTTTAATGTCTAATTAACGATTTTAATGTGTTGATTTTATAAATTAATAAGTTAGATTTTATTTGTTGCAGGTAGCATGAATCTAATTGGAGCATGGGTGAAATTTAATAGAAGGTGCTTATGTAATGGACGGCAATTGAGGAACATTGGATTGATTTATTTTCATTATTTAATGAGGATAATGGAGCCTTGGTTGTTTTTGAAATAAACAAATTGGACACAAATGGGAATGATTTGGACGGCAATAGAAAGCAAAAAGGGGGAGTAATTATTTAATTCATTTGATGGAGCATTATTATTAGGAATGAATTATTTATGATATTCCTACCTTTGTTGGACAGCACAAATGAAGGAATAAAGCAAGCTAAGCACAACTTTTGCACCCATGAGTGGAATTAACAAATTGGAATTGCAAAGAATCAAGTGAGAGACGGCAACATTGTGGAAATCATGATAGAATAAAGTAAATGGAATTTGTTAATGGACGACAAGTTCAATTGGGATTGAAAGAAATTAATGTGCCATATTGGAATTAAGAATTTGTGTTAAGATTTAGTTTTATTTTAATAGCCATGACAAGCTGCCTTAGGCTTATAAATAGCTTGTCACTCTTCAATTGTAAGGGAGAATTTTTTTATGAATGAATTTACCTTTAAATTTGTTGAGAAATTTTCTCTCAAATTTCGTCCAAAGATTCGTTGACTTATCTATCTAGGTAGTGGCGTCAACAGTTTCTTTGTTTATCCGAACTTATCACGTTTTCGTGTGGCGTTCAAAACTTTATACCGAGGTTCCTATCTCTTTAGATAGTGGGTCGAGGTCTCATAATTCCTTCCAAATTAACTTCAAGTCTTATAAGTCTCGGGTCAACCTTAATCCGAAGTTTGGTTCATTCTTGACCTTAAGTTACCGATTATCCTATAACCCGACTTGTCCATTTCTTTCATAACCAAGCCTCCCTAATCCATAACCACCTTCTATCGAGCCCTTCCTTGTCTACCTCCCTCTTAAAACTGAATTTTTTTAAACCTTTCCGAAACCGAACGAAACCTTCTTGTTTAACGATCGGGCAATCTTACGACTCGGATTCAATTCACGGAACCGGGATCGTATCATCTGGTATCAGAGCTAATTAAACGAGAAGCTCAGACGTTCGAAGCAAACCCAAATTAGGTACGTATTTAAAAAAAATTACGAAGTAAAAAAAATCAAAAAAAATTCAAAGTTTCGAATTAATTTTTTTTTCTTTTCTTTCTTTCTTTGTAATTCACATATAGTGCATTTGGTGTTGTAAAAAAAAAGAGATACGAAAATTCAAAAAAAAAAATCAAAGTTATAAAAAAATTCAAGTAAAAAAAAAAGAGAATTCAAAAAAAAAAGTGTGAAGTTTGCAAGTTTTGCTTTACTTTCATATTCCTACCCCGATCTTCAACTTTTTTTTTCTACCGTCAATTGGTATTTTCTCTTTTCACCCAACGCCACCCATCCTTACTCCATTTGTCTTTTCTTTCTTTTAGCCTACCCGATACCCAACGCCAAACCTCTGTTAACTAATCTTGAAACCAACCCGTTAACCTAGTAGATCTGGTCACCCGAATCTTATACGAAATCACGAGAGAAGAAACGAGCGGAAAAAGGTAAGAGTGTGTGAGCACAATAGAGTGGAGGTAAAAGCTGAAATAGAGTGCAAACACGAGTGTGAGTGACATCTACTCTTTCCTTTCTGAGTGATCGAGAGGATTTGTAGTGAGAGTTAAATTTAAACCATGTCCCGAAGTTCGGAACGCAACATGGCCGAGAGAACGGATAGACAACATGCTAGAAATATACCTGATCTCAATCATCAAGCCTTGTTACATGAAGTCAGACGATTGTTCGACCGTAAACTCGAGCCAATCCAAGAAAGGCTCGACCAAGTCGAAGAGCTCGCCCGTCGAGGAAGAACTCCTCAAAGCCCACCAAGGCGATGTGGAAGGCAACGAGTACCCGAAGAAGAATGGTCCGAACCAAGTGAAGCCGAAAGTGAACATGGGTCCAATCATAGTGGATGACGGAGAGGCCAACGAGATCGAGGTCGAGTAGATGATGATTTGAAGAACCTCAAATTGTCCATACCCCCATTTCAAGGCAAAACCGACCCGAAGTTGTACTTAGAATGGGAAAAGAAGATTGAGTTAGTCTTTGAGTGTCACAACTACTCAGAAACCAAGAAGGTAAAGATAGCGGCCATTGAATTCTCTAACTACGCAATGGTCTGGTGGGATCAACTAACCACTAGCCGAAGAAGGAACGGAGAGCGACCTGTTAACACTTGGTCCAAAATGAAAGCATTGATGCATAAGAGGTTCATTCCAGCATACTATCATCGAGAACTGTACCAAAAGTTACAACATCTCACTCAAGGTAGTCGGAGTGTAGATGATTATTACAAAGAAATGGAGATAGCCATGATCCGAGTCAACATCGAAGAAGACCGTGAAGCAACCATGGCGAGATTTTTGGCTGGATTAAACAAAGATATTGCTAACGTAGTTGAACTCCAGCACTACGTTGAGATCGAAGAGATGGTGCACATGGCCATCAAAGTGGAGAAGCAGCTTAAAAGAAAAGGCCCCACTCGCGGTGTCTACCCAAACTCCACTCCTACCCAAAAGTGGAATCAAGGAGCCGGTAAGAAGGAGATCCCCTTTCGAGGACGAGAAAACGTTACAAACCCTAGGATTCACAAGCCAAGTGGGGAAACAAGCAAACCTAACAATGAGGCCGAACGTAATTCTGCTAGAGACATCAAGTGTTTCAAGTGTCTCGGTAGAGGCCATATAGCCAGTCAATGCCCAAATCGACGGGTGATGATCATGAAACCCGATGGTGAGATTGAATCGGGTGACGAAGAAGAGATTGAACACGACCCACCCACCGAAGAAGAGAATGAAGAAGAACTTGAATTTGCCGTTGAAGGTGAGTTATTCGTGGTAAAACGTAGTTTGAGTATTCAAAGTATCGAAGATGAACTACAACGAGAAAACATCTTCCATTCAAGATGTCATATTCAAGGCAAGGTATGCAGCATGATCATCGATGGAGGTAGCTGTACAAACGTAGTTAGCAGCATGCTTATTGAAAAGTTGGACTTGCCAACGACAAAACACCCTCAGCCTTACAAATTACATTGGCTGAACAACAGAGGCGAATTGAGAGTCACCAAGCAAGCTATCATCCCTTTTTCCATTGGAAAGTATAGTGACAAAGTTGTTTGCGGTGTGGTCACAATGCATGCTAGCCACTTACTTTTGGGAAGACCATGGCAATTCGATCGACGAGCCATTCATGACGGTTATACAAACCGCTATACCTTTCAACATCGTGGCAAAAGTGTGACTCTAGCACCAATGTCTCCCAAACAAGTGTACGAGGACCAAGTACGCTTGAAAAGTTCTATTCAACAAATGAAAGCGAAAGAACAAAGAAAGAGAGAGGAAAAAGGAGAAATAAAAGCAAGAGGTAAAAACAAAGGGAGTGAGCAAAAAGTGAGTAAAGAACAAGAAAAACGAGGTAAGGAGGGGATTGCAAAATTGAACGTGTATGCAAAAGCACGAGAGATTCGAAAAATGTTGTTGCTTCGGCAACCAATGGTAGTTCTTATGTATAAGGAGAATTTTCTTAATACTAACGAACTAGATGCTTCACTTCCATCTTCGATTGTATCTTTATTGCAGGATTTCGAAGATGTATTTCCGGACGACATCCCTAGTGGCCTACCACCTATTCAAGGGATCGAGCACCAGATTGACTTCGTTCCCGGAGCCACAATACCAAATCGCCCAGCATACTGAAGCAACCCTGAAGAAACCAAAGAGTTGCAACGACAAGTGGCCGAGTTGATAGCCAAGGGCTACATTCGGGAAAGTCTAAGTCCGTGCGCTGTTCCTGTGCTTCTAGTACCAAAGAAAGATGGTACTTGGCGTATGTGTGTGGATTTCCGAGCGGTCAATAAGATCACCATCAAGTATAGACATCCCATTCCGCGCCTAGATGACATGTTAGACGAACTCAGTGGAGCACAACTCTTCTCCAAGATTGACCTCAAGAGCGGATATCATCAGATCCGGATGCGGGAAGGAGATGAGTGGAAAACAGCCTTTAAAACCAAGCACGGTTTGTATGAGTGGTTGGTTATGCCATTCGGCTTAACTAACGCACCCAGTACATTTATGCGGTTAATGAATTATGTTTTGCGAGCTTTTATCGGAAAATTTTGTGTTGTTTATTTTGACGACATTCTTATTTATAGCAGATCGTTGGAAGATCACATAAACCATTTGCGAGCCGTACTTGAAGTTTTGCGTAAGGAAACATTATACGCTAACCTTGAGAAATGCACTTTCTGTTCTGATCGAGTTGTTTTCTTAGGTTTTGTCGTTAGCGCAAAAGGGCTTGAAGTGGACCAAGAGAAGGTTAAGGCAATCCGTGAATGGCCGAGACCTACTAGCATTAGCCAAGTTCGAAGCTTCCACGGCTTGGCAAGTTTCTATAGGCGTTTCGTTCCTAACTTTAGCACTGTTGCTGCTTCGTTAACTAGTGTTATTAAGAAAAACTCAGCTTTCTTCTGGAATGACGAACAAGAGCGTGCTTTTAATACTATTAAAGATCTATTGACTAACGCTCCTTTACTTGTTTTGCCAGATTTCCAGAAAACATTTGAAATTGAGTGTGATGCCTCGGGCCTAGGCATTGGAGCCGTGCTTGTGCAAGAAGGACGCCCAGTAGCGTACTTTAGTGAAAAGTTGAACGGGGCGATACTTAACTACCCCACTTACGATAAGGAAATGTACGCGTTGATTCGGGCCTTGGAAACTTGGCAACATTACTTATGGCCAAAGGAATTTGTCATCCATACCGATCACGAGGCATTGAAGCATTTAAAAGGCCAACATAAACTAAACAAACGGCATGCTAAATGGATGGAGTTCCTCGAATCGTTTCCATACGTCATCAAATATAAGAAAGGTAAAGAAAATATGGTGGCGGACGCATTGTCTAGGAGGTATGCTCTTTTCAATTCATTAGAGACAAAATTGATGGGATTTGCGTATTTGAAAGAATTATATGCTATTGACCCTGATTTTGCTGAAATGTACAAAGCTTACGAATCTGGTACTTGTGATAAATTTTATCGTAGCAATGATTACCTGTTTCGAGAAGGCAAGCTCTGTATCGCTCAAGGATCCATCCGGAACGTTTTGGTGAATGAGGCTCACAATGGAGGACTTATGGGCCATTTCGGCATAGCAAAGACTGGCAACGTTGCGCGAACACTTCTATTGGCCAAAAATGAAACGAGACGTGGAGCGAGTGTGCGAACGGTGTATCACCTGCAACAAAGCCAAGTCAAAGGTTCAACCCCATGGATTATACACCCCGTTACCTATCCCGGAAGGACCTTGGATCGACATCTCAATGGACTTTGTTGTAGGTCTTCCTAGAACCAAGGATGGCAAAGGCTCAATCTTTGTCGTTGTAGATAGGTTTTCGAAAATGGCACACTTCATTGCATGTAACAAAACTGATGATGCTTTACATGTTGCTAACCTATTTTTCAGGGAGATTGTATGTTTGCATGGAGTACCGAGGACTATTATTTCTGATCGAGACACTAAGTTCCTAAGCCATTTTTGGAGAACGCTTTGGGGAAAAATTGGCACAAAGCTGTTGTTTTCGACTACTTGCCATCCTCAGACGGACGGACAAACGGAAGTAGTAAATCGAATCTTGTCTACGTTGTTGCGTGCTATAATCCGAAAGAATCTTAAGTCGTGGGAGGTGTGCCTACCGCACATTGAATTCGCTTATAATCGTTTTACCCATTCAGCTACTCAACACTCTCCCTTTGAAATTGTTTATGGTTTCAATCCGTTAACACCTCTAGATTTAATTCCACTACCTAACGAACAATTTGTGAATGCAGATGCGAAAAGGAAGGCTGAGTTCGTGAAAGGCTTACATGAGAAGACGCGTAGGAATATCGAAGAACGAACCAAGCAATATGAGCAGAAGGCTAATAAAGGACGCAAGAAAATTACCTTCGAGCCAGGAGATTGGGTGTGGGTACACATGAGAAAAGAAAGATTCCCTGCCCAACGAAAATCCAAACTAATGCCAAGAGGCAATGGTCCTTTTCAAGTCTTGGAGAGGATCAACGATAATTCTTATAAAATCGATCTCCCCGGTGAGTATAGCGTGAGCGCTAGTTTTAATGTGTCTGATTTATCTCCACATGATGTAGGTGACGACTTGAGGACAAGTCGTTTCGAAGGGGGAGGGGATGATACGACCGTGGCTCGGACACCCACTAAAGCTACCGAAGATCCCTTGGAGCTACCAAAGGGGCCTATCACTCGTGCTCGTGCTAAAAGGCTTAAGGAGGAAGTGACGGTTCTCATAAGAAAAATCTGGAGTAATACCATGGCTGAACATTTTGGGAACAATGAATCGAGCAAGCCATGCAATATCCTTCACAGTCAGCTAGCTCAAACTTAGATCAATGAGCTACATTGCTTTTTTTTTTTTCTTTTTTTTTAAATTTAATGTTTTAAATAAATTGCATCCTCAAATTAATTATTTCCTACAGCAAATTAATGCGGCCTAATAATTTAATTAGTGACCAAAATTAATTTGTCCAAGCTTTAATTAATTTGTTTTCTTTCATGCATTAATTTGTGTCAATAAATATGTGTCACTAATTAATTTAATTAGTGATTACCGAATCTGTAATGTCTAATTACCCATTTTAATGTGTTGATTTTATAAATTAATAAGTTAGATTTTATTTGTTGCAGGTAGCATGAATCTAATTGGAGCATGGGTGAAATTCAATAGAAGGTGCTTATGTAATGGACGGCAATTGAGGGACATTGGATTGATTTATTTTCATTATTTAATGAGGATAATAGAGCCTATAACCTGACTTGTCCATTTCTTTCATAACCAAGCCTCCCTAATCCATAACCACCTTCTATCGAGCCCTTCCTTGTCTACCTCCCTCTTAAAACTGAATTTTTTTAAACCTTTCCGAATCCGAACGAAACCTTCTTGTTTAACGATCGGGCAATCTTACGACTCGGATTCAATTCACGGAATCGGGATCGTATCATCTGGTATCAGAGCTAATTAAACGAGAAGCTCGGACGTTCGAAGCAAACCCAAATTAGGTACGTATTTAAAAAAAATTACGAAGTAAAAAAAATCAAAAAAAATTCAAAGTTTCGAATTAATTTTTTTTTCTTTCTTTCTTTGTAATTCACATATAGTGCATTTGGTGTTGTAAAAAAAAAGAGATACGAAAATTCAAAAAAAAAAAATCAAAGTTATAAAAAAAAATTTGTGTAAAAAAAAAGAGAGAATTCAAAAAAAAAATGTGAAGTTTGCAAGTTTTGCTTTACTTTCATATTCCTACTCCGATCTTCAACTTTTTTTTTTTTCTACCATCAATTGGTATTTTCTCTTTTCACCCAACGCCACCCATCCTTACTCCATTTGTCTTTTCTTTCTTTTAGCCTACCCGATACCCAACGCCAAATCTCTGTTAACTAATCTTGAAACCGACCCGTTAACCTAGTAGATCTGGTCACCCGAATCTTATACGAAATCACGAGAGAAGAAACGAGCGGAAAAAGGCAAGAGTGTGTGAGCACAATAGAGTGGAGGTAAAAGCCGAAATAGAGTGCAAACACGAGTGTGAGTGACATCTACTCTTTCCTTTCTGAGTGATCGAGAGGATTTGTAGTGAGAGTTAAATTTAAACCATGTCCCGAAGTCCGGAAGGCAAGAACCGGGATCGTATCAACACCCATAGACTTCAATCTCTTGGTTGAATCTAACACCTTACTTACTCAAAACCTATTTAGAAATTCTTACTTTTTTAAAAAAAAAAGACAACACTTGAGCGTTAGGGCTTCACCGAGTAGGATGTTGCACAAATGAGCTAAAAAAAAGAAACAAATCCCTAAAACTAGCCTAAAATGTGGGCAACTAAGAAAGGTAACTCTTTCTTCCTAAGAAACTTAAAGCATGAAAGAAAAGGCTAAGTGAATTTGGCAAGCTTTTATAGGTGTTATGAATGGACTAAAATTACAAGGAAACAAATTAACTCAAATTTAAAAATAAACTTCCTAATTGGGCCATTGACATATTAGGCCGAAAAGCTAAGTCTCCAAGTGATCCAAATGATCTTCAAATGGGCCAATCTTCAAGGGATTGTGCACTAGGGCTTTTCTGTTCAACACTTTAACTCTTCAAAGCTTAAAAGTATCTTCCAATCAAGTTCAACTTGTAGGCTTGCACCCATGGGCCAAGTTTGCCTCAAAATGGAGTCTTGAATGTTTAAGCCCTTAAAATCACTTCCTTAAAGGCCTCTTTTTACGGACACTTCAACCAATACATTCAATCAGGCTCTAATCTGTTTGGACTTAGAGAGATTAATTAGGCCTTGAAGAAAGTTAAGCCCTCATGTCCATGAGCTTGAAATTGGACCTTAATGCTCGCATCAAATAATCATAAAAATTCAAATTTCTAGTTATCAACCATTGCCTCCTACACTCCCCCTTGTCAAGACTAATAAAAGCAAAAGCTCTTGCTTTATAGGATGACCCATCCAAATCTACTTCTTTCCTTGCAAATTCTCTAGTTAGATTTTAAAAAATATATATATACTAGCGAAAATGGCAATGTCTTCATCAGTAAGTTCATTTGTACTCGGGGCATGTGTCTCAGTGGGTGGTTCAACATAACCTATAACATGTACATTGATCTTATTAATAAGATCATAAAATTGTAGAAACTTAAGTTAGTGATATCATCAAGAAAGGAAAATAGAAGAATTAAGAACCAATGTGGTTTTAATAGTAATGGAAAGAACAACAAATTGCTAAAAATCTTAGGACACAACCAAGTAATGAATATCCCTCTAAAAAGAAAACTAAAATATTCAAAAAAATATTTTACTTACAAAAATGACATTTTTCTATTCTTATTTGTGTCTCTCAATAAGTCATCTTGCACAACCTCTGACCATATCCCTATAATTTGCCTTCAATGATAGATTCATGGTAATACATCTTTAATTTGATCTACAAGTGTCTCATCTTTTGTTCCAACGTCATCTTTAACACTAGCTTCAATCTTCTGTTAATCTTCATAATGTATAAATGATTTATCTTCTTTCACCCACACCCTCTTTTATTTGTAAGATCTGTTTTAGACTCCTTCTTGCTGGAACATTATTCGCTTATCCCCATCTAAAAGAAGTTTGAAACAATGAGGTTTGGTGTTACCAACCATGACACAATTTTTGGTATAACCAATTATGACACACTTTTTTTATATTTTTATATATTTCAATTTCAAAATAATAATATAAAAGGCTAATATATTATAAAAATTTTAAATCATAAAATCATTTAAAAAACAAGTCCAAGATAAATATGGACAAACGAATGTTTAATTTCATTTTAGACATTAACTCATTTTTATAATTTATATATATTTAAAAAAATATCTTATACATTTTTAATTTAATAATATTATAAAAAAGTTGGTATATTATAAAAATATTTTTTTTCTAAAAAGTTAGTCTACAAAGAACCAAGACAAATGGTTGTCCAGACAACAATTTGTTAGTTTATTCCAAATGCAAAATAACTTCTATAATTTTTTTATAAATTTAAATATTTTATAAAAAAATATCTTTACTATGACACGCCACGTGTCATTATCATAGCAACCACCCAGCTCGATAAGATGTCCGCTTTAGGCGCACATGACCCTCACAGCTTTGTTCTTGGGAGCGCCTATACACCCCCAACAGGCCTCTTACCAATTAAGTGTCGCTACCCCTTTATATAGCCCAGGTCTCTCCAATGCTTTGCTGATGTGGGATTTGTCTAGGGTGTTAAATCCAAATGTGGCGCCCCAAACTTGGTTGGGTCAGTCCAATCCGAATTTAAGATGTCACATTAGCCATCAGAGTTGTAACACCCCTTACCCGAATTATATGCCGCAACCTGGCACGAGGCATTACCCGACTTGACTTGCTTGATCGATCCACTTTAGGTTATAAAAGTTCTCTTCAATTTAAAACTTTTCATTCACCAGCCTAACGTTCTCTATCATGGGTCAACGAGACCCAATACACCCGCTCGGGGTATTGAGGAACCAAACCGGAACTTTTCAAACACTTGGAAAATTTTCACCTAACGGGGGCCACACGCCCGTGTGTCCCTAAGACATGCCCGTGTCTTTCACCCGTGGTCGACACTGACTAATTTCACACGGACTTGACACGTCTGTGGCCTTGGCCCGTGTGCCAAACCTTGGCATTCTAACTTATCCACACGGCCTATACACACGTCCGTGTGCTTCAGTCGTGTGGTGATTTAAATTCCAAGTGCAAGGTGCAGACTTCACACGGCTTGGGCATACGCCCATGTGCTAGCCGTGCCTCCCACACGGCCTAGACACATGCCCGCATGTCTACCCATGTGGACAGTTAGCAGGCTATCTACCAAGCCCTTTGCCACCCCACATTGCACACTTACAAACTCCATTACAAAAACTTCACATATTATCAATTATAAATCTTGAATTATCACATTTAAACTATAAAATGAAGTCTTCATCCCATACACGAAGGAGAACTATTTCTGTTATCATTACAAGCGACTTAAGCCATCATCTATGGCTATACACAACTGAACCATAAACTCTCTTAGGCCAACACATTTGGCTATATCAACTATGATTTAATCAACTTTAATATTATCTCTATACATGCCATAATTCATAAGGACTTGAAACCTCATACCAAGTGTCTGCTCGATAGTGTGAAACATCTCCGACAATCTCCAACCCGAGCTAATTAAGCTAACCTATAAGAGATGGGAAAGGAAAGGAGTAAGCAATAATGCTTAGTAAGTTCATATACAAATAATAATCGGTTATTGATGTTCATTGATTATACTCAATCACAAGGTATTATAATGAGTTTATTCCTAAACTCATGGTTACCTATTCAACCCTTCATAATGCTTACTCATTCTGTCTCTTACCACGTTCTAACCATATCTCGAGCTTAATGCTCACATACATTCGCTGCACTTATCACCGCAAATTCTTATGATACAACACAGCATAATTTATCACTAAACCAATCACACTGCTAAATTACTCGGTGGTTCCGCACTTAGCCCATCATTGATCTTTAATAGGGTGGTATCGCACTTAGCCCACCAAAAGAATAGTTACGATGGTATCGCACTTAGCCCACCAAAAGAATAGTTAAGATGGTGTAGTTAAGGTGGTATCACACATAGCTCACCAAATATCAATAGAAACGATGGTATCGCACACAGCCCATCGTAGTTATGTAATAAGGTAGTATCGCACTTAGCCCACCATCAAGTGTGATTATTATACATTCACATAACTATTTTGTCATTCATACGAAACTATACAATAACAATTGAATTCAATCCACAATTTAATTCTAACACATACCTGTACCTCTCGTGGTACAACCACATACTTTCTCATTTTCAACATACCTGTTGAATCACTCAAATTGTTAAATAACATTTTGAGTCGCATACACATAACATCACATTGACATCATGCCCCTGATAGGGTCTTACATGAAATATCATATCGATGCCATGTCCCTAACATGGTCTTATTCAATATCTCACACTGAGGCCATATTCCAATATGGTCTTACACGGGACCTTAACTATCATCATATCATGCTATTTGTGTTTCCCACTATTCTTAGATTCAATTCTCTTGACATCTCGTCAAAACATATTTAATACATTCATAGCGTAAATATACATTCCATACAGCATTGGAATATTAAATAACCCGTATGTAATTGCAACATTTGCACACGAACTTACCTCAATATTGAAAGGGTAGAAAAGAACCTATTTGTCCATATGTCTCTTTTCTCCCATTCTAGGTCTGAATCTCGTTTTCTTTGATCTAGAACAATAGAATTTACTCATTTAATCACTTATAAATCATAATACATCATAATCTACACTTAGGGTCCGTTTGTTTGCTAGTAAAATGTTTTCCGAAAAATGATTTCTGGAAAATGATTTACTTTTCTGGAAAATGATTTACTGAAAATATTTTTTGGTGTTTGGATGAATCTGTGTAAAATATTTTCTGTTGTTTGGCAGATTTCCTGAAAATATTTTCCCGAAAAGTTGTTTTTACATATATTAATAAATTTATATATATATATATATATATATATAATTTATGAATTCTGACAAATAGATCCATAATTCCAAATACATGAAGAGAAAAAAAGCATGTATAAATAAGTTTGACATAAGTACAGAACTATCCATTCTTCTTTCAAATCTCTTTAATGAAATATTTACAATACCCTTTTTCTCAATGTCTCTGCGTCTTAATGCATGTTATTTCAAATGTTTGTCATTAGTAACTCAATGTAAGACATTGCTAGCACCAAATAACTTTAAAACTAAAACCAATCGTTGGCTAGTAACTGAAACAGCCTATGGCCACCATGTAGAACATGCAATGTCGAGCCTTGAGCTGGTCATCAATACTAAAGGGAAGAGCTGCAAATCACATCTGTTGGGGTTTTTACAGCAGAGGAAGAAAATAGAAGCAAGTAATGACCACCATGTAGAACATGCAATGTCGAGCCTTGAGCTGGTCATCAATACTAAAGGGAAGAGCTGCAAATCACATCTGTTGGGGTTTTTACAGCAGAGGAAGAAAACAGAAGCAAGTAACCCGAATGATGTAAAGATTAACTTCTTTACTTGAATAAGCAATATGCCATATACATAAGTAGTCTGGATTACATGTGTTGGTTTTTTTAGTAGAAAACTAAGGAGAAAAAGAAATACGAATGCAAAGAAGTTTGAAGAAGAAGAAAACTGAATTTAATCTCCAAAAACCAGATCTTTTTCAGTGACATACCAGCTATAACATCAAACATAAATCAACAACTACTCCTACTAACTTTAAGTATAGATTACATTGGAACTAAATCAAGTTACAAATGAACAAAATAAACAAAATGCTGCTGCTTCTTTGGTTCAGCTTGGATGTTGGTCTGCATGCTGGTTTGCTACTGGTTTCTTGTTGCATTGCAGGCCAAAGTTCAACAACATCCTGTACCTTGCTTACTAACAAAGTAGTGCATATTCCAGGTTAGTAACTGATGGATGCACCAATGATACAAATAGTTAAAATAATCCAGGTTATTATCGAACAGAATTTGACAAAAGAGTCAACAATGGAGCAGCTAGAGATCTTTGACTGGGTCTGCTAGACTGGACTGCTATAATGTTTTGATTATGACTAATTATTATATTACAATATGTATTGATTCATGTTCTATAAACAATTTGTGTCAATATCTGTACCAAATTATTTAAATAGCTTAAGATAGTTAAATTTGAAAGAGGGACCATTAACTGCAAGCAAATTCCACACCAAAGATTAATTTATTCACAAGCCCTAGGATAGTACAAACACATGGAAAATGATTCCTAACAAATTGTAAGTTATTTTATAGAAATAAATACTGCATAAAACATATGAAGAAAAAGGTGATACTTTAATGTCATGAAAAGATTAATTTACTCACTTCAGATACTCTTTTCTCGATTGTTGCTTCAAGAATTGAGTTACCATTTGTCTCTCTACATCAGATTTCACTAGGGATCTGTCTAAATGTCGAATGTAATATTCCTACGAACAGTACATAGTTTTAGTCCCAAAACTCATGAGAAACTGCTATGTGAAAGAAAGAAAAAAAATGGCATTACCTGATAAGAATCTGGCCCCAAAGTATAAATATTTTCCTGAAATACTACATAATCCATATCTGTCAAGGTGCAAACAGTATCGAAGACAAGTTTCGGCCTATCTTTACACCTAATGTTAACCACTGAATAGTCCTTATCTTGCCAATTAACAACATCAACATTTGGCCTTTGTCTATCGTCCAAGACATCGCCCCCAGTTCATTCATAATCCCTATCAGCAAACATCATCTGGTAAAGCCTTCTCTCGGTATGTGTGACTGAATGAGAGAACAGTTTTGGCTATCTTTAAGTACATTTCAAAGAAGTGACTTTCTCCTGGATAGCCTTTCTGGGTCAGTAATTGTAGTTTCTGTTTTCCCATCAGTCACTTGCATCACAACGGCAGCACAAGTGTTATGTGCCCAAACTTCAGCATTTACAACATTGCATTTAAGATGCCTTAGGACAGCACTCACTTCAGATAGCAATCCTGGTCTGTCACTTCTTGTTAACTTGATCGCAGTGTGATCCATTGATTGCTTCACCCCAACTGATCTTATTAAAGGCATGAAACAAGATTCTGGTCCTAGAGACTAAAGGTCAAACCAAAATAACATATGAATGTACAATCAACACTAACTGATGGATGCACCAATGATACAAACTGTTAAAATAATCCTGGTTAGTAAGACTGAAAATAACATATAATTACACCAGATGCATGATGCAAAATTAACATGTTGCATGATGTGTCAAAACTATACTCAAAACTTAAATAGTAACCTAAGTTTAATATAGGTCAATTTTTTTATTAACAAATGTATCCAACTAACACCCACACCTTTCAATGTAGATTAACTTCATAGCTTCAAATAAGCATGTTAGCAATATCAGATCAAACTGTTGAAGAGTCATAAAAGAAGTCACAGGAGTCTAATAATAAAAATTTTCACTGCAAGCATCTGTAGAAGCAAAAGTTTGCAGCACTGATCATAAAACATTTAGCTAGTGAATTCACTCAGACGTGCATTTCATTATATCGCCAAAGGACCAACTATCACCTAACGATCCATAAAATGGAGCAACAATAAACAACAATTTCAAGCATTGTAAAAAAATTTAAGTTATAATGATTTTAGCCTTACATTATTAGAGACTCTTATTTTTAATCAAACAATATAGAAGAAATTAATGCAAAACGCTAGGAGTGTCACGATCTGAATTACATAAAATATGTATCTATAATATTTAAATGCTTCCATTCAACTAATACAAACAAACTCACCGATTCTACAGAATAGCAAGGAACCATAAGAACAACTCCGATCAAGAACTTTTGCTCTTGTCAATCCAAGAACACAAAATTTTTTAAAAAATGCAAAACCAAATAAGGGAAAAAATGAAAATTTCAATTAGAAAAAAAGAAAAACACAAAAACTTACCTCAGGATTCTTGTATGAAGAAAGGTGCTCGAAAATAAGAAACAATGAAAGGGAAATTGTTATGACTGAAAAAACTCCAGCAACAAAACTCGCCCAAATATGAGGCAAATAGCCCAATAGATAATCTGTAATATTCATCGGCTATTTCACTTTCTTTCAATTTGATGACAATCAGCATAATTCATTAAAATAATAATGCTAGAAATCAAAGAACGATCATCTTCTTATGCCAAGACCAGCAAAGAATTCATGGTAGATTTGCATGAGAAAGAGAGAAAGAGAGAAACGAAACAGAATATACTGAGAAGAGAAGATATGGGACTGACTTTTACCTAGAAGAGAAGATGATGAACGGAAGAAGGAAAAGGAATGAAGAACGGAAGAAGGAGAAGGAGCCTTACTTGGATGAATGAGGAACCGGAAAAGGTCCTTGACCAAACTGATTTGCAACCCAAGGGGAAGGGGAAGGGGAAGGGGAAAGGGGAGAAAGAAGGCATCATTTTCGGGAAAATGTCTTACCGAATTCAAAAGGGTAAGACATTTTCCAAAATTAAGAGCTCCTTTTCCCGTGTTTTGTAATTGGTTTTACTTTAGGAAAATATTTTCAGCCAAACAAACACTGGAAAAGGCTGAAAATATTTTTCAGAAAACATTTTACCCCAAACAAATGCACCCTTAGGCAAAAATGACTATTTTGCCCTTATACTTTGGCAAAATTATGATTTTGCCCATGGACTCGTAAATCACTTTTCATCACATTTTCTTATTAAACAAGCCTAGCTGAACATTTAATCCTCTTACAACTATCCACAATTCCAACTATTTCATGCATTAATGAACAAACTATAACATTTGCATCATGGTCCTAATTAGGTATTTTCATGACAAAACCTTTCACAAAAGTTGTTTCTCATCTTCCCAACATTCATTTTCTTCCATAAAAACTCAGCAACTAACATAAATTCTCTCATGGCAAGTCCCTAGACTTTCAACCATAATGCAAATTAGTCCTCTCATTAGCTAGCTTAAGCTTTGGGGACTCCAAAAGTACAAAAATTATCAACTAAAACCATCAAAATCACTTACTTGAAGAGAGAATGAGTTGCTGAAATTTTCAAGCTCTCAAAGCCCTCCCTTTGTTGATATTTTCGGTTGGAGAAGAAGGCTAAATAAAAAGATGATAACTTTTGCTTATATCATCTTATTTTATTCATTTTATCAACTAATCTCACCAACTATTGACCAAAATAAATGCTCTTGTCCCCTATGCATACTATGGCCTGCCAACTCACTTAAACAAGGCCAAATTGCACATTTGGGACCTCCAATTAATAATCCATAGCCCTTAAAATCACTTCCTTAAAGGCCTCCTTTTACGGACACTTCAACCAATACATTCAATCAGGCTCTAATCTGTTTGGACTTAGAGAGATTAATTAGGCCTTGAAGAAAGTTAAGCCCTCATGTCCATGAGCTTGAAATTGGACCTTAATGCTCGCATCAAATAATCATAAAAATTCAAATTTCTAGTTATCAACCATTGCCTCCTACACTCCCCCTTGTCAAGACTAATAAAAGCAAAAGCTCTTGCTTTATAGGATGACCCATCCAAATCTACTTCTTTCCTTGCAAATTCTCTAGTTAGATTTTAAAAATATATATATACTAGCGAAAATGGCAATGTCTTCATCAGTAAGTTCATTTGTACTCGGGGCATGTGTCTCAGTGGGTGGTTCAACATAACCTATAACATGTACATTGATCTTATTAATAAGATCATAAAATTGTAGAAACTTAAGTTAGTGATATCATCAAGAAAGGAAAATAGAAGAATTAAGAACCAATGTGGTTTTAATAGTAATGGAAAGAACAACAAATTGCTAAAAATCTTAGGACACAACCAAGTAATGAATATCCCTCTAAAAAGAAAACTAAAATATTCAAAAAAATATTTTACTTACAAAAATGACATTTTTCTATTCTTATTTGTGTCTCTCAATAAGTCATCTTGCACAACCTCTGACCATATCCCTATAATTTGCCTTCAATGATAGATTCATGGTAATACATCTTTAATTTGATCTACAAGTGTCTCATCTTTTGTTCCAACGTCATCTTTAACACTAGCTTCAATCTTCTGTTAATCTTCATAATGTATAAATGATTTATCTTCTTTCACCCACACCCTCTTTTATTTGTAAGATCTGTTTTAGACTCCTTCTTGCTGGAACATTATTCGCTTATCCCCATCTAAAAGAAGTTTGAAACAATGAGGTTTGGTGTTACCAACCATGACACAATTTTTGGTATAACCAATTATGACACACTTTTTTTATATTTTATATATTTCAATTTCAAAATAATAATATAAAAGGCTAATATATTATAAAAATTTTAAATCATAAAATCATTTAAAAAACAAGTCCAAGATAAATATGGACAAACGAATGTTTAATTTCATTTTAGACATTAACTCATTTTTATAATTTATATATATTTAAAAAAATATTTTATACATTTTTAATTTAATAATATTATAAAAAAGTTGGTATATTATAAAAATATTTTTTTTCTAAAAAGTTAGTCTACAAAGAACCAAGACAAATGGTTGTCCAGACAACAATTTGTTAGTTTATTCCAAATGCAAAATAACTTCTATAATTTTTTTATAAATTTAAATATTTTATAAAAAAATATCTTTACTATGACACGCCACGTGTCATTATCATAGCAACCACCCAGCTCGATAAGATGTCCGCTTTAGGCGCACATGACCCTCACAGCTTTGTTCTTGGGAGCGCCTATACACCCCCAACAGGCCTCTTACCAATTAAGTGTCGCTACCCCTTTATATAGCCCAGGTCTCTCCAATGCTTTGCTGATGTGGGATTTGTCTAGGGTGTTAAATCCAAATGTGGCGCCCCAAACTTGGTTGGGTCAGTCCAATCCGAATTTAAGATGTCACATTAGCCATCAGAGTTGTAACACCCCTTACCCGAATTATATGCCGCAACCGGGCACGAGGCATTACCCGACTTGACTTGCTTGATCGATCCACTTTAGGTTATAAAAGTTCTCTTCAATTTAAAACTTTTCATTCACCAGCCTAACGTTCTCTATCATGGGTCAACGAGACCCAATACACCCGCTCGGGGTATTGAGGAACCAAACCGGAACTTTTCAAACACTTGGAAAATTTTCACCTAACGGGGGCCACACGCCCGTGTGTCCCTAAGACATGCCCGTGTCTTTCACTCGTGGTCGACACTGACTAATTTCACACGGACTTGACACGTCCGTGGCCTTGGCCCGTGTGCCAAACCTTGGCATTCTAACTTATCCACACGGCCTATACACACGTCCGTGTGCTTCAGTCGTGTGGTGATTTAAATTCCAAGTGCAAGGTGCAGACTTCACACGGCTTGGGCATACGCCCATGTGCTAGCCGTGCCTCCCACACGGCCTAGACACATGCCCGCATGTCTACCCATGTGGACAGTTAGCAGGCTATCTACCAAGCCCTTTGCCACCCCACATTGCACACTTACAAACTCCATTACAAAAACTTCACATATTATCAATTATAAATCTTGAATTATCACATTTAAACTATAAAATGAAGTCTTCATCCCATACACGAAGGAGAACTATTTCTGTTATCATTACAAGCGACTTAAGCCATCATCTATGGCTATACACAACTGAACCATAAACTCTCTTAGGCCAACACATTTGGCTATATCAACTATGATTTAATCAACTTTAATATTATCTCTATACATGCCATAATTCATAAGGACTTGAAACCTCATACCAAGTGTCTGCTCGATAGTGTGAAACATCTCCGACAATCTCCAACCCGAGCTAATTAAGCTAACCTATAAGAGATGGGAAAGGAAAGGAGTAAGCAATAATGCTTAGTAAGTTCATATACAAATAATAATCGGTTATTGATGTTCATTGATTATACTCAATCACAAGGTATTATAATGAGTTTATTCCTAAACTCATGGTTACCTATTCAACCCTTCATAATGCTTACTCATTCTGTCTCTTACCACGTTCTAACCATATCTCGAGCTTAATGCTCACATACATTCGCTGCACTTATCACCGCAAATTCTTATGATACAACACAGCATAATTTATCACTAAACCAATCACACTGCTAAATTACTCGGTGGTTCCGCACTTAGCCCATCATTGATCTTTAATAGGGTGGTATCGCACTTAGCCCACCAAAAGAATAGTTACGATGGTATCGCACTTAGCCCACCAAAAGAATAGTTAAGATGGTGTAGTTAAGGTGGTATCACACATAGCTCACCAAATATCAATAGAAACGATGGTATCGCACACAGCCCATCGTAGTTATGTAATAAGGTGGTATCGCACTTAGCCCACCATCAAGTGTGATTATTATACATTCACATAACTATTTTGTCATTCATACGAAACTATACAATAACAATTGAATTCAATCCACAATTTAATTCTAACACATACCTGTACCTCTCGTGGTACAACCACATACTTTCTCATTTTCAACATACCTGTTGAATCACTCAAATTGTTAAATAACATTTTTGAGTCGCATACACATAACATCACATTGACATCATGCCCCTGATAGGGTCTTACATGAAATATCATATCGATGCCATGTCCCTAACATGGTCTTATTCAATATCTCACACTGAGGCCATATTCCAATATGGTCTTACACGGGACCTTAACTATCATCATATCATGCTATTTGTGTTTCCCACTATTCTTAGATTCAATTCTCTTGACATCTCGTCAAAACATATTTAATACATTCATAGCGTAAATATACATTCCATACAGCATTGGAATATTAAATAACCCGTATGTAATTGCAACATTTGCACACGAACTTACCTCAATATTGAAAGGGTAGAAAAGAACCTATTTGTCCATATGTCTCTTTTCTCCCATTCTAGGTCTGAATCTCGTTTTCTTTGATCTAGAACAATAGAATTTACTCATTTAATCACTTATAAATCATAATACATCATAATCTACACTTAGGGTCCGTTTGTTTGCTAGTAAAATGTTTTCCGAAAAATGATTTCTGGAAAATGATTTACTTTTCTGGAAAATGATTTACTGAAAATATTTTTTGGTGTTTGGATGAATCTGTGTAAAATATTTTCTGTTGTTTGGCAGATTTCCTGAAAATATTTTCCCGAAAAGTTGTTTTTACATATATTAATAAATTTTATATATATATATATATATATATATATAATTTATGAATTCTGACAAATAGATCCATAATTCCAAATACATGAAGAGAAAAAAAGCATGTATAAATAAGTTTGACATAAGTACAGAACTATCCATTCTTCTTTCAAATCTCTTTAATGAAATATTTACAATACCCTTTTTCTCAATGTCTCTGCGTCTTAATGCATGTTATTTCAAATGTTTGTCATTAGTAACTCAATGTAAGACATTGCTAGCACCAAATAACTTTAAAACTAAAACCAATCGTTGGCTAGTAACTGAAACAGCCTATGGCCACCATGTAGAACATGCAATGTCGAGCCTTGAGCTGGTCATCAATACTAAAGGGAAGAGCTGCAAATCACATCTGTTGGGGTTTTTACAGCAGAGGAAGAAAATAGAAGCAAGTAATGACCACCATGTAGAACATGCAATGTCGAGCCTTGAGCTGGTCATCAATACTAAAGGGAAGAGCTGCAAATCACATCTGTTGGGGTTTTTACAGCAGAGGAAGAAAACAGAAGCAAGTAACCCGAATGATGTAAAGATTAACTTCTTTACTTGAATAAGCAATATGCCATATACATAAGTAGTCTGGATTACATGTGTTGGTTTTTTTAGTAGAAAACTAAGGAGAAAAAGAAATACGAATGCAAAGAAGTTTGAAGAAGAAGAAAACTGAATTTAATCTCCAAAAACCAGATCTTTTTCAGTGACATACCAGCTATAACATCAAACATAAATCAACAACTACTCCTACTAACTTTAAGTATAGATTACATTGGAACTAAATCAAGTTACAAATGAACAAAATAAACAAAATGCTGCTGCTTCTTTGGTTCAGCTTGGATGTTGGTCTGCATGCTGGTTTGCTACTGGTTTCTTGTTGCATTGCAGGCCAAAGTTCAACAACATCCTGTACCTTGCTTACTAACAAAGTAGTGCATATTCCAGGTTAGTAACTGATGGATGCACCAATGATACAAATAGTTAAAATAATCCAGGTTATTATCGAACAGAATTTGACAAAAGAGTCAACAATGGAGCAGCTAGAGATCTTTGACTGGGTCTGCTAGACTGGACTGCTATAATGTTTTGATTATGACTAATTATTATATTACAATATGTATTGATTCATGTTCTATAAACAATTTGTGTCAATATCTGTACCAAATTATTTAAATAGCTTAAGATAGTTAAATTTGAAAGAGGGACCATTAACTGCAAGCAAATTCCACACCACAAGATTAATTTATTCACAAGCCCTAGGATAGTACAAACACATGGAAAATGATTCCTAACAAATTGTAAGTTATTTTATAGAAATAAATACTGCATAAAACATATGAAGAAAAAGGTGATACTTTAATGTCATGAAAAGATTAATTTACTCACTTCAGATACTCTTTTCTCGATTGTTGCTTCAAGAATTGAGTTACCATTTGTCTCTCTACATCAGATTTCACTAGGGATCTGTCTAAATGTCGAATGTAATATTCCTACGAACAGTACATAGTTTTAGTCCCAAAACTCATGAGAAACTGCTATGTGAAAGAAAGAAAAAAAATGGCATTACCTGATAAGAATCTGGCCCCAAAGTATAAATATTTTCCTGAAATACTACATAATCCATATCTGTCAAGGTGCAAACAGTATCGAAGACAAGTTTCGGCCTATCTTTACACCTAATGTTAACCACTGAATAGTCCTTATCTTGCCAATTAACAACATCAACATTTGGCCTTTGTCTATCGTCCAAGACATCGCCCCCAGTTCATTCATAATCCCTATCAGCAAACATCATCTGGTAAAGCCTTCTCTCGGTATGTGTGACTGAATGAGAGAACAGTTTTGGCTATCTTTAAGTACATTTCAAAGAAGTGACTTTCTCCTGGATAGCCTTTCTGGGTCAGTAATTGTAGTTTCTGTTTTCCCATCAGTCACTTGCATCACAACGGCAGCACAAGTGTTATGTGCCCAAACTTCAGCATTTACAACATTGCATTTAAGATGCCTTAGGACAGCACTCACTTCAGATAGCAATCCTGGTCTGTCACTTCTTGTTAACTTGATCGCAGTGTGATCCATTGATTGCTTCACCCCAACTGATCTTATTAAAGGCATGAAACAAGATTCTGGTCCTAGAGACTAAAGGTCAAACCAAAATAACATATGAATGTACAATCAACACTAACTGATGGATGCACCAATGATACAAACTGTTAAAATAATCCTGGTTAGTAAGACTGAAAATAACATATAATTACACCAGATGCATGATGCAAAATTAACATGTTGCATGATGTGTCAAAACTATACTCAAAACTTAAATAGTAACCTAAGTTTAATATAGGTCAATTTTTTTATTAACAAATGTATCCAACTAACACCCACACCTTTCAATGTAGATTAACTTCATAGCTTCAAATAAGCATGTTAGCAATATCAGATCAAACTGTTGAAGAGTCATAAAAGAAGTCACAGGAGTCTAATAATAAAAATTTTCACTGCAAGCATCTGTAGAAGCAAAAGTTTGCAGCACTGATCATAAAACATTTAGCTAGTGAATTCACTCAGACGTGCATTTCATTATATCGCCAAAGGACCAACTATCACCTAACGATCCATAAAATGGAGCAACAATAAACAACAATTTCAAGCATTGTAAAAAAATTTAAGTTATAATGATTTTAGCCTTACATTATTAGAGACTCTTATTTTTAATCAAACAATATAGAAGAAATTAATGCAAAACGCTAGGAGTGTCACGATCTGAATTACATAAAATATGTATCTATAATATTTAAATGCTTCCATTCAACTAATACAAACAAACTCACCGATTCTACAGAATAGCAAGGAACCATAAGAACAACTCCGATCAAGAACTTTTGCTCTTGTCAATCCAAGAACACAAAATTTTTTAAAAAATGCAAAACCAAATAAGGGAAAAAATGAAAATTTCAATTAGAAAAAAAGAAAAACACAAAAACTTACCTCAGGATTCTTGTATGAAGAAAGGTGCTCGAAAATAAGAAACAATGAAAGGGAAATTGTTATGACTGAAAAAACTCCAGCAACAAAACTCGCCCAAATATGAGGCAAATAGCCCAATAGATAATCTGTAATATTCATCGGCTATTTCACTTTCTTTCAATTTGATGACAATCAGCATAATTCATTAAAATAATAATGCTAGAAATCAAAGAACGATCATCTTCTTATGCCAAGACCAGCAAAGAATTCATGGTAGATTTGCATGAGAAAGAGAGAAAGAGAGAAACGAAACAGAATATACTGAGAAGAGAAGATATGCGACTGACTTTTACCTAGAAGAGAAGATGATGAACGGAAGAAGGAAAAGGAATGAAGAACGGAAGAAGGAGAAGGAGCCTTACTTGGATGAATGAGGAACCGGAAAAGGTCCTTGACCAAACTGATTTGCAACCCAAGGGGAAGGGGAAGGGGAAGGGGAAAGGGGAGAAAGAAGGCATCATTTTCGGGAAAATGTCTTACCGAATTCAAAAGGGTAAGACATTTTCCAAAATTAAGAGCTCCTTTTCCCGTGTTTTGTAATTGGTTTTACTTTAGGAAAATATTTTCAGCCAAACAAACACTGGAAAAGGCTGAAAATATTTTTCAGAAAACATTTTACCCCAAACAAATGCACCCTTAGGCAAAAATGACTATTTTGCCCTTATACTTTGGCAAAATTATGATTTTGCCCATGGACTCGTAAATCACTTTTCATCACATTTTCTTATTAAACAAGCCTAGCTGAACATTTAATCCTCTTACAACTATCCACAATTCCAACTATTTCATGCATTAATGAACAAACTATAACATTTGCATCATGGTCCTAATTAGGTATTTTCATGACAAAACCTTTCACAAAAGTTGTTTCTCATCTTCCCAACATTCATTTTCTTCCATAAAAACTCAGCAACTAACATAAATTCTCTCATGGCAAGTCCCTAGACTTTCAACCATAATGCAAATTAGTCCTCTCATTAGCTAGCTTAAGCTTTGGGGACTCCAAAAGTACAAAAATTATCAACTAAAACCATCAAAATCACTTACTTGAAGAGAGAATGAGTTGCTGAAATTTTCAAGCTCTCAAAGCCCTCCCTTTGTTGATATTTTCGGTTGGAGAAGAAGGCTAAATAAAAAGATGATAACTTTTGCTTATATCATCTTATTTTATTCATTTTATCAACTAATCTCACCAACTATTGACCAAAATAAATGCTCTTGTCCCCTATGCATACTATGGCCGGCCAACTCACTTAAACAAGGCCAAATTGCACATTTGGGACCTCCAATTAATAATCCATAGCTATTTGGCACCTCTGGTAAATAAAATAGAACTTTCGCGCTTTATGCGGTTTAGTCCTTTTTAGCGATTAAGCCTGAAATCGCTAAAATTAAAGCACCAAAATTTTCATGCACCCTTATAAACATGTTATAACACATAAAATAACATGAAAATAATTTTCTCTAACCTCGGATTAGTGATTCTAAGATCACTGTTCCGACTAGCCCCTAAATCGGGCTATTACAGGAGTGACCCGGACCAGAACCGACATACTCGCATGTGATTTACTAACAATAATATTAATTAAGATATCAGCGGAAAACAATTTATGCTTGCTACATCTTACATGATCAATTACAAGCAAATTAAACCTATTTGCATGCTTATTTAACCAGCATTCATGTCTTTAGCACACATAGGGGTAAAATCATCATTTCATGCTTATCATATGAGTATCATATATATAATTAAACTAATGGCATGTGTCAGTCCTGGAACACTTAATTAGACCCTTGAAAAAAGAATCATCTTAGTCTGATTATAAAATCTCAGTTAATTTTAGAATTAATTAATTAGAGACTAATTTTGTAAAAATTTCAAAATATTAAGAATTATTCGAAATAAAAAATTCATTGCATTTATATGAAATTAAACATTTAAAACTTAAGCATGCAAACTTTCAAACCTTTTCAAAAACATCCCAGCCTTCAAAAATCCAAACTCAACATGATAAATTTGTTATTCATGCTTTTCAAAGATACCTAAATAGTCAAAATTTACCAATACACCTATTGAAAATGCCTCAAGTATCAGAATACCAACATGCTCATTTTACCATGTTTTAGCTACTCTACTAACACTCCAAAAATAAAACATACCTCCAACATGTATCAAAATTAATCAGCCATATATCATCAATATAAATGTTCAGTGAGTAAACAAGCAGTCCATAAACAACATCAAATGTCTTATCCCAAAAGTCAATATCACATTGCTTTTACAAACTAACACAAGTTTCAAACACCTACCTAATATGGTAGATTCCCTTAGTTCACTTAGCTCACTTCCCTTCACCACTTGGTGTTTGACTTGTTGCACATTTAAAATGAAGAGTGTGAGCTAAACATAGCTCAGTGATTGTTAAGGTTACTTCAAAGTAAATATAATTATCCAAAGTTAAGCAAGGCATGCTAAAACTTAACTACTCAATCATGCATTCCAAGTAGAAAACATGCTTTTAGATTTCAAATACCACACATACATACTTAACCACAACGTATAACAACCTATGAATCCCAAGTAGCATCATCAAAAGATATATTGGCATTTAAGAACTATGCAACACATATATGCTTACATGAACATTGGATACTTGGATCTCTAAACACATCAAAGACTTAATGAGCCATACGCTGTCCCATAAGTGTAGCTCATGGCTAACACTCTCCAAACACACCACGATGTCCCAGTGAATGGAGCTAAGCTCAACGCTCCCTTATATTTCCACGTTGTCCAATGAGCCTCAATGCTCATCACAGATAATACATAATGTTACGTACTCACAATCCTATGGCATGGAAACTACATCCAATGGTTCCAAGTGATCAAAAGGCCAATACACCACAATAACACATGGTTTATTACTGTTTTATGCACATTATACAACCATTTCAAATTTTCACAAATACTTTACACATTCACTTTGCATGCTCACACATATAGGTGTTTACAACACTTTCACAATGCTCATAAAGCCTTACACACTTAGACTTTCATACATGTGCATAAAATCAGTAACTCACATCACATAGACATATATTAAATCACATTTACTTACTAGTTACACACTTACACATCATCAACAAAGCATTACATAAGCATACTTTACTCAACATAAGCAATGGCAAAAAAACTTACATCAAAGCCTTTAATCTCATTTAAGACCTCCTAAGCCTTTGATTAACATTCAAAATCACACTTACCAGTAGCCAAATACCAGAACACCTACCTTGACACTTTCATTCACTTTGCCGAAAGCTCAACTGACTTTCTCCTTGCCTCTTGACTTGTTTGATGAATGCACTGATGGATCCGACACTTCAACCACACCACATATAAGATACATATATGTAACAGCACATCTCAAAGAACCAAAAATTCAAACAAAACCACATACTACAGTCTCTATTTTTTAGTCCGAAAACTTAGCCGAAACTAACCAAAATTCAAATTTCTCAATCCGAATCTATTCTAACCACTCAATAATTATTCTAAACACTTAATTATACTTTAAAGAACCGATCGAAACTAATTTAGACTTAAGGAATTTGGATTTTCACTTTTCCCAAAAAATCCTCCATCAACAAGCTTTAAACTCAACTTTGTTATTAGATTTCCTAAAAATCCTTCATGATCTATTGATTTAAGAATAAAACCCTCTTAATATAGTAAAATTTAGTTGAAAATTACTTTAAATTAGAGATTTAATAAAGAGATACGAGATTTGCAATTTTCAAGGTCATTTTGAACAAAATTAGCGGATATATGATAGATCTATCTAAACTTAAGTTAAACTCAAATTAAAGACTCAAATAAACTAAAACCATGATTAGGAATCAGAAATTTACCTTAGCTTGGATCAACAATGGCTGATTTTGAAAATCAAGTGCTGCAACTTTGAAAAACAATGGATAAATTGATATAATTTATAAGATCTTTTTGAAAACTTGGTGTATATTTGGAGTTAAGATGAGAGAAATTCCAGATATGGGATGAGAATTTGAAAGAATTTGAGAGCTTTAAAAAAATAAAATGAATGCCAATGGAAGAGATGAACAACGTGGGTTATAACCTTGCAAGGAAGAACACCCAAATTTTAAAAAAAAAAATTTGGCTATTTGCCACATAAACACTCCTATCTTTCCCTTGTTTTACTATTTAGTCATATGTCTCAATTAATCATTCATTTCTTAATTATTCGAATTTAACCCTTTTTTTTAAAAAAGATTCAATTTAATCGAAATTAAATCTTCAAAATCCATTTTCTGTTTTTTTCTTACAAAAATCATTTTACTAAATTAATTTTTCGAACTAATAATTTCGAGTTTCTACTTCTGTACCAACCTCATATTTTCCAAAAATTAAACTTGACTCATAAATCGAGAATCTGATCCATTAACTCAAAACTATTGAGTTCGATTTGGGGTATGACAACTCTTCCCTTCTAAAAAGAAATTTCGTCCTCAAAATATTTACCTGAATCAAACAGATACGGATATTGATGTCTAATCACATCTTCAGTTTAGCTGCTTTAGTTTTGTGATTATGCCACAAAACCTTCACCAATGGCTCCTATAACACCACACACTTGAGACCGTTGCCGGAGTCGAGTACGAGGCGATATTTAACTTATCTTACTACTTCGGGTATAAAAAAATATATATATATTTCATCATTCACAATAAATTTGTCCATCTGCGCAACAATCATTAATTTAATTATAACTCGAGTTCCGAAACTCGAAATTTAAATCCGTAAATTTTCCCTGAAACTAGACTCATATATCTTTGTACCATAAAATGTTCAGAATTTTTTATTTGGCCAATTAGTACAGTTTATTCATTAAATTCTCCCCTGTTTCACAGTCCAACGGATCTGACCACTCTTCATTAAAAATCAATTTCTCATTGTAAAATTTTTATATGTTGTTTCTACTTATTTCTACTGAAAGTAGGCTCACTAAGAAATCTAGAAATATAAATTATAACTCATAATTATTTTTGTACAATTTTAAATGTTTTTCTAAAGTCTAAACAGGGGACTTCAAATACCATTCTGACTCTGTCTCACTAAAATTCAAATATCACAGAATATAGAATTCCTTTGCTTACACTGTTTCTTTCATATGAAAGTAGACACAATAAGCTTTAATTTTATATCTTGTTCACTTTTTAATTACATTTCTCCTGTTTTTGGTGATTTTTTCAAAGTCATGTTACTGCTGTTATCCAAAAACTATTTCATTGCAAATTTTTACTTTTTCATACTTTCTTTGTAGTAAACATCACTTAGGTATCCATACAAAATAATTCGATCCCTATACATGTCATAACCTAAAACATTTCAAAAGCATTTATATACCAAAGTAAAGGCTTGATAGTGTGATACGAGGCTCCGGCGATCTCCAATCCAAGTACGTTCAACACACTATAAAACAAAGGAAAGGAAAAGAACGAGTAAGCTACTAATAGCTTAGTAAGTTACATGTAAACAATAAGCACTAAATCAATAATTAACATTTTCACATACAACTAATTAATATCCTTCTTAGCAAATTTAATCACTTACACATGTACAATCTTACCAGTTCACTTGCACATACATTTAAGTACTTAATCATTATCACGTAAGCTCATTCTTTCAATTATACCTGCATACACACTTCATCTCATATTCACTTTAATTTATTATTAATCCCGTTGAACACTCAAAATATACATGGATACGTAGAGAATTAGCACATAAGTGCCACACTGATATGTAGCCGAAGCTACCACTGATATGTAGTAGAAGCTACCACTGTAATGTAGCTGAAGCTACCACTGATCAATAGCACTGGAAATGTCCACAGGCTTGCTCACACAAGCTGTCAGGTGTCTACAACACATGCTAGATCACCCAGCACCCGGGACTCACTGTAACACTGGTCTCTAGTGATATATCACTTGTATCCACTTCTATTCCTAAGTTCAACCGGGAATTTACTCTTAACAATTATTTTAAACACTTTATCACTTGAATAATTCATGAGCAGTTTTCCTTCCACATTCAATATTAATTCACATATCAAATATAATTCACAATTTATAAAAATATATTGCTATTACTTACACATAACTTACCTCGGATGCAAAACGACTATTTTCGTAAATTAGTCGATAACCTTCTCTTTTCCCCGATCACCTTCACTATTCATTCTTTCTTGATCTATATATTAGCACAATTTAATACATTTTATCAACATTCCATTCAAATACAATTCATACACAATATTTTGGCAAAATTATATTTTTGCCCCTAAAGTTTTATATATTGACACTTTTTCCCCAAAGCTCAGAAATTAAACTTTATCCCTTATTCTTATGTTTTATGACATGCTGATCATTTTTCCCTTCTATGAGAACATCAAACTCTCACTCTAACATGTACTTATGAACATTAGGTATTTTTACCGATTAAGCCGTTTTACTCGTTTTCACTTAAAATCGCTTAACAAAAGTTGTTTAACATAATTTCAAACCTCATATTCTATCATAAAACATCAAAATAAACACATTTCACCTATGGGTATTTTTCCAAATATGAACCCTAGATTAAATTATTGCTAGTATAAGCTAAATCAAGTTATCGGGACTCCAAAAACATAAAGAACATTAAAAACGGGGCTTGGAACCACTTACTATGGAGCTTGGAAGCTTGAAACACCCTAGCTATGGAGAACCCTTGAAATTTCGTCCTAATGAAGAAGATGGACATATTTTGCCATCTTTTTTCCCTTTTAATTTCTTTTTAATACCAAATGACTAAAATGCCCTTCATTAAAACTTTAGTTATTTTTATCTATGTATGTCCATTTTTGTCCATGGAAATATAATGGTCTAATTACCATTTAAGGACTCCTACTTCAAACCCCATTACAATCAAGTACTCTATGAATTAGAACCCCTATTTAGCAACTTTTACAAACAAGTCCTAATAGGCAATTTAAGCATGCAATCAATAAAATTTCTTATCGATACTCTAACACATGTATTTAATCACTCGGTAAATCATAATAATTAATCGTAATAAACTTTTATATCTCGAATTCATGGTTTCGCAACCACTGTTCCAATTAGGCCCTATTTCGAGCTATCATAGCTCCTCCTCATACGTGAGATCTAATCAAACCTCGATCTCTTTAACCGGCATAACATGAGATGGATCCAATCGGTACTTCCGCAACATTGACACATGGACGACATGGTGGATCCAATCAAGCTCGGGTGGCAGGTGAAGACAATAGCCTACCGGTCCTATCCTCTTGATAACCTCGTATGGTCAAATGAACCTCGTGCTTACCTTACCCTTTCAATCGAACCTCAACACCTTTCTCCAAGGTGACACCTTAAGAAACACTTTATCACCGACTTGATACTCAATATCCCGACGTCTCAGATCTGCATAAGACTTTTGTTTATCAGGCGCAACCTTTAGTCTCTCATAGATCAATCTTACCTTATTTTCCATCTCTTGAACCAAATCTAGTCCCACAATTCGTCTCTCCCCCATCTTAGACCAACACAAAGGTGTCCTACATCTCCGACCATTTAGAACCTCAAACGGTGCCATCTAATTACTTGTCTGGTAATTGTTATTGTAAACGAACTTCGCTAGCGGTAGGTAACGTTCCCAACTACCACCAAACTTAATCGCACAACTACGCAACATATCCTCTAATATCTATATCACCCTATCCAACTGACCATCTAACTGAGCATGGTAGGTTGTACTAACGTAAAGTTTCAAACCCAAAGCATCTTGCAGACCCTTCCAGAATCTAGAACTAAAACACGGATCTCTATCGGATATGATTGAAACTCGCACTCCATAAAGTTGTACAATCTCAGAAATATACAACTTTGCCAGCTTTTGAAGAGAGTAATTGGTACGCACAACAAGAAAAAGTGCACTATTAGAAAACCAATCAACTATCACCCAGACTGAATCCTTTTTTGTTTGAATTAAAGGCAAACTGGAGACAAAATCTATGGTGATCTACTCTCATTTTCACTGTAGGATCCTGATAGGCTGAAGCAAACCCGAAGGATACTGGTGATCCGCCTTCACCTTCTGACATACCATACATATTGACACAAACTCAGCCACATCTAGCTTCAAATCGAGCCACCAAAATAACTCCCGAAGATCGCAGTACATCTTATTACTACTGGGATGCATAGCGTATGGACTACTATGTGCCACGATCAGGATCATACGCCTTAAAACCTTATCATCAAGTATACACAATCCCCTCAAAAACTGAGAACCCTATCTTCATTTAAACCAAAATCCCCAACAATTCCTTACTCAACCAATCAGATCTTCTGAACCAAACTTTTATCAAACGACTGCCTCTCTTTAAATTGCTGAGATAAGGTCGGCTTCACTTGAAGTTCAGCCAACGAACCTCCATCTCCAGTCACACTCAAGTGTGCAAACATGACTCTCAACTCCGCCATCGACTTCCAACTCAATGCATCAACGACCATGTTTGACTTACTGGGACAATACTCTATCACACAATTGTAGTACTTAACCAGCTCGATCTAGTGCCTTTACTTGAAGTTCAACTCCCTCTGGGTAAGGAGATACTCAAGACTCTTATGATCCATATAAACCGTACATCTCTCACTATACAGATAATGATGCCAAATTTTAAGCGTAAACACCACAGCACCAAGCGCTAAATCATGAGTAGGGTAGTTACGCTCATGCGACTTCAACTGTCTCGAAGCATAAGCCACTACCTTACCATCTTCCATTAGCACACTACACACTGTACACCACAAAATATTTTTCAGGATCCAGTTGAATCAGCACAGGTGCCTCAGTCAACGTAACCTTGAGCTTCTTGAAACTCCTTTGTCTCTCCTTAGTCCACTCAAAAGCTACATTCTTTTGAAGTAATTTCGTCAAGGGTGCAACAATGACAGAAAACCTCTCAACGAACCTATGGTAGCAGTGTAACACCCCTTATCCATGTCTGACGCCGGAACAGGATACGAAGCGTTACTGTACTTAACTTTACTAGAACTTGTATTATCGGGCTATAAAATTTCATTCCATCTTAAAACTTTTCTTTCTTACTAATAACATACATTTCATGGGCCTACAAGGCCATAAACATACATCCAGATAGTTTCGGAATTCAACCGGAAACTTTTACTCTCTTTGAAATTTTTGGTCTGAACAGGGGTCACACGCCCGTGTGACTTAGGACACGTCCGTATGGGCAAGCCGTGTGGTCTCACACACCCATGTCCCTAGCCCGTGTACAATTTATTTTTATTACAATCTACAGGGGTTTCCACACAGCTTGACACACGCCCGTGTCTTTCACACGACCTAGGCACGCCCGTGTCCTCACCCATGTGAAAATTTAGAGGTATTTTGTTTGTGACGTCAACAACCCCTTAAGGAGCACACGGCCTAGGCACATGCCCGTGTGGCTAGCCCATGGTCGACACTGACTTAAAACACTAACATGCAGGGGACATACGACCTGTTAACACACCCATATGGGATTAACCATGTGTCACACACGGCCTAGACACACGCCCGTGTGTCTACCCATGTGGACACTTAAAGGCTATTTTCCAAGCCAATTGCCACCCTGAAATCAAAATCATTCATATACCCAATCCAACCACTCAAATACTTCATCAAAAACATGAACATTAATGCATAATTCATCATCAATTGATGTATAAACTTAGTAAATATTGGCCAATCTCTTTAGCCATATAAAAAAAGAATAATAATCTTAATAGCCAACACTTTGGCCCCTTTTAGAACTTACATCAAGATAAAATAATTCTGATACATGCCATACCAAACAAAAACAACTTGGCTATACCAAAATAGTGATTGATAGTGTGCTCCGAGCTCCGACATCAATGATCCACGAGTTAGCTTGGCGAGACTACAAGGAAAGAAGAAAAAGAGAGAAAAGTAAGCATATAGCTTAGTAATTTTGCATGAAATTCATATAACAGTTACATTTGCTCAATATAACTCATCCATTATGAGGTTAAGACATTATAATATTTCAAGTGCTTGGCTTACTTACTCTTACTTATTCTTACTCAATTCATGTTACTTACTATTCTCATGCTTGTAATGTAAACAGGGTACCTAAGTCACTTGATCACATAAATTAGTACATTTTACTGATGCAAAAGTAAACTAAATCTTCGTCTTGCTTAACGTGAATAATACTCTTTATAAATTTTGAATAACTTAGCTTATCATTATCTTAACTTGCTCAGCTTTCTTGTTATCTCTTTCTTGTTTGGCTCTTTTGCCCGTTGAATTTTTCGAAATAATTGAGGTTACTCAATCTTATCAAACATGTATCTCGATACCAATGCCATGTCCCAGACATGGGCTTACATAGGATCGCCTTATGATGCCAATGCCATGTCCCAGACATGGTCTTACATTGTAACACCCCTTAATCCATCTTCGTCGCCAGACTAAGGTTATGAGGCATTACTAACAAAAACACAACTTAGAACTAATATTTCATAAGCTGAATATCAAATATATCACTTTTGTACATACGCATTTAAAAACCAAAACATCTATGTATATAAAGAACAATTCATAGCATACCAAGTTCGCTTGCTTTATAATCAATCTAAAGTACATATACCAAACTTGAACACATATAACCATTAATAAATCACTTATTACGAATGATCTAATAGCATAATTATAATATGCACATTCAACCACTAAATTAAATACCTATTCGGTCATATGAAACATTTATTTCATTATACTTATGCAATTATGCCATCCACCACATCATATCCATTAACAAACCAAATATACATATGCACTTTGAAAACCGAAAAAAATGATCAAATACCATAATCGAAACATACATATATGGCTTATACCCATTTCTCATTTTAAATTTCACCAAACCGTACCTTAAAAGAAATTCCCAAATAAATTATTTACACAGTTAAATAACTTCAACATTTTCATTACTTAAAAATTTATCTAGACCAACCATCTCAAGAATACAACCATGAAGCATGCTTTATAACAATTCGAATCGTGATCCAATACATGTAAAGATAAATCTTCAAATGAAATTCCACCATTAACCTAATGCCAAAATACATAACTAATTTAACACAAACATTAGTATCATAAGCAAGCAATTATGTCAAAAGCATATCACATATACTTGACTAAAAGAAATAGATCATTGCCGAATTATTGAAATCAAATACATCATACACATAGCCAAAAACAATTAAAACCACTTAAACAAAATAATCAAGCCATTTTCGCATGGCTATATATATATGTAAATAGAACATCATTCAAACTTTTATCTAGCCTATACATGCCTTTAATTCGAAATCAACTAGCTTGAAAGTACCAAAAGGGGATGATAGTGTGGTTGACTTCACCAATGATCCTTCGAGCCCATAGCTTGACCAAAATCTATAAAACGAACAGCGAACACATAAAGTAAGCTCACTAGCTTAGTAAGTCATAAGCAACCTCAATATAACATTCGGTTACACAAACATTTAAATAATCAATTTCTAACCTTAAGCATTCATGACTTAACACATAATTTACTAAAGTCGAATATCTCATCTCATGTAATACATAAACTTTCATTACCTTGCCGCCGTACATCATTTACCAAATAAATAATCCCACACATATATATATTTTTTCATACATGTACAAATACCTTAGTTCTTCATGTTTTTCTATAACCAATTTCCTCATGGTATAGAACATATATACAAGTTCCATCTATCATATGTGTATTACTTCCTTTCAACGTTTCATTTACTTATTAGCATAGCATATAAGTATAACATATAAGTATGACTAATACATACCTTGTAACCGACCTCACAAACTCACCTTCACAACTTAAGCTTTCTTGATTTGTTTTGTAACTTTACTATTTCAATATCGAAGTTCGGGAATTGAAAACTCACCAGCATACGACAAGAATTTCATTGGTCCGAATCGTATACACCAGCACTTGGCCTGCTAGACTCAAAGTCCGAGATTTTAAACACCGGCATTTAGCCTGCTAGGCATTAAGCCCGATATATTCACTGGCACAAGGCCTGCTAGGCTCGAAGCCCGAAATAATCCACCGGCACAAGGCCTGCTAGGCTCGAAGCCCGAAATAATCCTTCAAGACGCATTTCTTAGTGCTAACATCACAAACAAATCATACACATCATATTCCATTCACATATCCTATCGAATATACTTATTCAAGTCATATTAACAAAATATATATTCAATCCAATTTAACACTTTTACATTCGGCTAACACATAAATTCATACTCAAAATTTTCAAATATTGACATTTAACGTGTCCATAATTAACTCTTTAATATATATTTTCTTAAGGACTTACCTCGACTGTCGACGGACAACGTAGGCCGGCTATTCGGTAACCTTCGCCTTTCCCCGATCCAAATCCGTTTTTCTTTGTTCTTGATCTAGACACATTAAAATTTAGCTCATTCAAGCACATTTCATCTTAATTTAGTCCCAAAACACATAAATGGAAAAATTACCATTTTACCCTTAATGTTTCACATTTTTACAATTTAGTCCTATTTGCACAAAACACAAAATACACAAAATTTCACTATAATACCTTAGGGCTGAATTCTCATAGGGACTATACAAGTCCATTTCTTTCATTTATTTTGCATTTTGGTCCCCTCAAAAATTTATTTTTGCAATTTAGCCCAAATACTCAAATTTACCAAAAATCCAAAGGCAAAACATATTAATCTAACATATATCTTTCATAATTCATCAACTATCATCATAAAACTCATAAACTCATCAATGGCACATTTCAAAATATTCACCAAAATTAGAAATTCAAACATGGGTCTTGAAGTATTCGAAGCAACGATCACAAAAACGTAAAAATTATCGAAAACCGAAATCAAACTAACCTTGAATTTTAGCTCACAAGTGCCGAATTTTGGAAGCTTAAAAACCTATCTTTGTTTCTTATACATTCGGCCTTCACCAACAAAAAAAGATGATATGCTTTTTCTTTTGTTTTATTAACATATATTATAACATTTAATCATTTACTTATATAACCTTATTTTATAAAACTTATATAATATAAATTTAAGGTTAATCTTGTCATATGCCACCCACTAACTTAAAATGGGCTATTTACTCATTTAATACCTCATATTAAAAAGCCATTATCATTCTAGCACTTTACACTATAGTATGCAACTTTTTCACTTTACGCGATTTAGTCCTTTTTGTTAAATTGAACACACAAACGATTAAATTTTTCTACGAAACTTTCACACACATTAAATCACATATGATAAACACAGAATATATCATTTAAATATATTTCAGACTCAGATTCGTGGTCCCAAAACCACCGTTCCGATTAGGGTCAAATTCGGACTGTTACATACATGGGATCGCCTTATGATGTCAATGCCATGTCCTAGACATGGTCTTACATGGAATCGCCTTATGATGCCAATGCCATGTCCTAGACATGGTCTTACATGGACTTTCCTTCTCTCATGTCGTGATAATAGTATCCTCATTATTCCGAGACTTCAATCGGGACTTTCTCATACATATTCTCATTTACTATTCTCATCATAGTATAAATAATTTAACTTCATAGAATTAATGTATATCTTACAACATAATAAGTAACTGAATGAGAATATATGTAAAACTTTAATTCATACAAACTTACCTCGATATTCAAAATGTATGTAGAGATGTAAATTAGTCCTCAACTTTGTTCTTGCCGCGGTTTCGATCCGGGCTTCGTAATTCTTGATCTATAATAAAATTTTAACTTGTTAAGTTCACACATTGACTAAATCGACTCAAAATTTATATTTTGGTAAAATTACAATTTTGCCTCTAGACATTGGCAAAATGACCATTTTGCCTCTAGGCTCGGAAATTATTTCTAATCATATTTCTACCTTCAACAAGCCTAGGTGAACATTTAATACTCTTATAACTATTATCAAAACTCAACATTTCACATAATTACTACAAATTTATAACCTTTTCATCAAGGTCCAATTAGGTGTTTTCAAGACAACACCTTTCATACAAGTTGTTCATCTAACAACTAAGATTCAATTTCTTCCATAAAAATGTAGCAAATAAAAATGATAGCTCTAATGGAAAAACTCTAAACTTTACACAATATTGCACAATAGTACCATCTTTTGAAAGCTTAAGCTTTAGGGGTCTCAAAAGTACAACTATTACTAAGAAAAATCATCAAAATCACTTACTAAAATGGAGGAGAGTTTGCTAAAAATTTAAGCCTTTAAAACCCCTATTTCTCCTTTCAATTTTGGTGGAAGAGATGAACAAGGATGGACATCATCTTTTCTTTACTTTAATATTAAACTACCAATTTAATCCACCAACTCACCAACTTTGACCAACTTGGTCAATCCTTGTCCCCTATGGCCGACCATTAATGTTTTTACGGGTCTAATTGCCTTTTAAAGGCCCCCAATCATCAATCTATGACTATTTGGCACCCTTAGCAATTAAAATGGAACTTTCGCACTTTATGCGATTTAGCCCTTTTTCGGGATTAAACTTGAAATCGCTAGAATTTAAATTCCAAAATTCTCATATACTTAAACAACCATATACTAATTCATAAAATCACATGAAAATAAATTTCTCAAATCTCAGATTAGTGATCCTGAGATCACTGTTCCGACTAGCCCCTAAATTGGGCTGTTACAAACGGACAGTTAACCCCAAGAAACTCTGGATCTCAGTAACAATATTGGGCAGCTTCCGCTCTAGAATCGCCTCAACCTTCTTCGAATCCATTCTAATCCCATCTATTGACACTACATGACCCAAAAATATCACCTCTCAATCAGAGCTCACACTTGCTCAACTTTGCATACAGTTGTTTCTCTCTTAATATCTAAAGAATAATCATTATATGTGTATCATGCTCATCATTGGTACGAGAGTATACTAAAAATTCATCAATGAAAACCACCACGAACTGATCTAAGTATGAGTGGAATACCCAGCTCATCAAATCAATGAATGCGACAGGCACATTAGTCAACCCGAATAGCATGACCAGAAACTTGTAATACCCATATCGAGTCCTAAACACGGTCTTCGGGACGTCAGACTCTTTCACCTAGAGCTGATAGTATATCCTGATCTATCTTAGAGAACACTGTCGCCCCTTGAAACTGGTTAAACAAGTCGTCAATCTAGGGCAACGGGTACTTATTCTTAATGGTCAACTTATTCAGCTGGCGATAGCCAATGCATAGCCTCAAAGCCCCATCCTTCTTCTTTACAAACAACACCGATGCACTCCACGGTGACACACTCAGTTGGATAAAACCCTGATCTAATAGCTTCTACAAGTGGAGTTTTAACTCCTTCAATTCCTTAGGTGCCATGCGATATGGTACAATGGAAACCAGCACAATACGAAGATAAAACTCAATGCCATATTCCATCTCACAATTCGGTGATAGACTCGACAACTCCTTTGGAAATATATTGGGAAAATCCCTCACCGTACAAATATCCTAAACTCTCAGTTCCTTACTTCCAAAGTTCAACTCATATGCAAGATAAGCCTCGCAACCTTTACTCAACAATTTCTCGGCCTTGAGTGCTAAGACCACGTTAGAGAGAAGTTTAGGCCTTTTGTAATGACCTGAAAGTCAATGATACCAAAAATTGTGTTTTGGGACCCTGTTTCTGTAAACCAGACTCGTAAATATTTTTATTAAATATATATACATATCTATCTCAAAAGTGAATTTAATTTCAGCTAGGTACTTTTATGGAATTAGGGTTTAATTTAAGTACAGGGACGAAATCAAGTGATACAAATAGGAATTAATACTAAATTATAAGGTGGAATTAGATTAAGGGACTTACTAAAAAAATAGGCCATTATATATACTTTTGATAGTGGACGATTATAGTTAGACTTGTAGGTATTATATGTTATATATATTATTAATAATTAAGTTAAAATGTATGTCATAATAAATAAAAACAAAATGGAAGTAATTAACAAAGTAGAAAGAAAGAGAAACAAACCTTCATTTTTCTTTTTGCTTGCCAAAAGTTAAGATAGAAGAAGAATGAGCATTCAACTATAACTCTTGACTTTTTAAAGCTCAATTTGGTTAGTATATCTTAATCATTTTTTTTTTTGGAACCTTAAGATCATAAGTTAACTTGTCCATGTTGGGATTTTTAGAATAGTTGAAATTATGGAAGTTGCCATCATAGAGAAATTTAAGTTTTTGGTGTTTTTTGATAGATTTTAAGGTTGGAAGTTAAATGAGACTACTTCGTAAAGTCAATTCATGAAATTTTGCATTAGGGACTAAATAATAATATTCAAAACTTGGGGTTCAATTGAGAAATAGGAAGTCCTACAGGGACTCTCGAAAAATTTGGTCTAATGTTGGGAGGATTTTTGATAAATTATGTTAGTGTCGATTTTGAGGATTAAATTGAAATTCATGTTAAAGTAGTATATAAATTTTGTAATTAAATATGAAAGGGTATGTAAAATGTTGGTTTATTATATCTATTTAATTCGTAGCTAACGTTGAACTGTAATCCTCGAGTAAGAAAGGAAAAGGCAAGGTTGTCAGCTAGTAGCTCAGAAATTACGATGTGTGTTTCTATAATCCAAATTATTCTAATTGTTGCACTGAACATTGCATTATATGGTGAGTTGTAAGGTAAGTTACAAAGTTGAATTAATGTGATACGTTTGAAACAGTTAAATTGTTTACTTGTGCTTGAGATTGTATTGAGTATTATTGAAAATGAAATTGATTATGTTATGGAAAGAACAGATGTTGCAATGAGCATATATTCATATGATTGAATAATTCGGATTAATGAAATTTTATTATGAAATTGAGGAACTGATTTATAAATTGAATTGAAATTTTCATTACCCAAACTATTCGGACAAGGTTGGGTATAATTGACATGCCATAAGATAGGAAGAGTTCAGGGTTTTACGACTACGTGTCGGGGAGTGCTGGGCAGCCCATTTGTCGATTTTACTAGCTACTATTGGGCACAATTTATTTTTACGGATTATTCTGTCAGGCTCTAGGAGCCAAACTTTGGTGTGTTGGTTGGATCCGTGTATCTGAGTCTGAGTTTGAGTCATCTCAATGGGGAGAATTAAAAATAAAGTAATGAAATTGGATACGATAATGAAAATAAAGTTGGATTTGAATTTTGGACAAATTATATTGGATGTATAAAATGGAAATGTGATGACAATTGAAATTTCTTATGTTTGAATTGATTATTAAGTTTCAAAAGACGAATGAAGGAATATATATATTTCCTTTCATTACTTGAATTGCATTTTTAGTTGTGTATTTAAATAGTTTGTACCATGTTTAATTACTCAAATTATGGAAGCACCACTAAGTTATACTCAGTGTACATTTGTTTTCTCGAGCGTAGGTTATGTAACACCTCTTACCCGTATTCAACGCTTGAATCATATACGAGGCATTATCGAACTTAACTTGCTTAAACCCACAACAGCAGACCATAAACTTTCATTCTAACTTAAAACTTTTCATTTATAATCATAACGTCCCTATCAAGGGTCTACGAGACCCTAAACATACATTTGGATTGATTCGGGACCAAACTGGAAACTTTCGCCCACTTAGAAAAATTTTGCTTAAACAGGGTCACACGCCCGTGTGAAATGGAACACGCCCGTGTAGGCAGGCCGTGTGATCTCAAATGTCCATGTTCCTAGCCCGTGTGGAATTTATTTTTCATTTCAAACCTACAGGGGTTTTCACACAGCCGGACACACGCCCGTGTCCCTGGCCAGTGTCCCTCACACAACCTCAACATGCCCGTGCCTTAGCTTGTGTGCGACGTCATCACCTCACTATGGTCACACGGCCAAGGCACATACCCGTGTCCTTAGACCATGTGTCGAATTGAATTTCTAATTTTAGGTGAAGACTTCACACGGCCTTGGCACACGCCCATGTCCATGGTCACGCCTCCCACACGGCTAAGACACACGGCCGTGTCTCTGCCGGTGTGTTTACTATTGAGTGTACTGACTTGTAAACCTAGCATGCATGGGGTCACACGGCCAACCAACACACCCATGGGGCTGACCGTGTGTTACACACGGCCTAGACACACGCCCGTGTGTCTACCCGTGTGGACATTTGAAAGGCTATCTACCAAGCCAAATGCTACCCTATACAGCAACCATACTTACACCAATACAATCCAACATATATCAGGATTATAAAGCACTTCTAAAGACTCAAAATCAAGACATTCACACAAGCATACACTTAATGAATTTCATCATCATTGAACATATATAAACTTGTCAAGTATTGGCCCAATTCCAATGACCACTTACAAAATGAATTTAACAACAGTAATAGCCAACACTTGGCTAACAAATATGACATAACGAAAGAGACTAAGTCCTATACATGCCATACTCAAAATGAATCTAACTTTGATATACCAAAGAGTAGTCGATAGTGTGATTTCTGAACTCCAACATTCAACGAATTCTTGAGCTAACTTGGCAATACTACAAGGAAAAAAGGAAATGAGGGGAGTAAGCATAAAGCTTAGTAAGTTTGCATTAAAAATAAATAACAACATAAGCTCATAATATCATCCAATCATGGCATTGGATAAAATAAAAATTCTTAAGTACTTTGCCATAACTTACTCCTGCTTGTTCTTATTACATACATACCATGTCACGTATCGTAAACAATTTCTCGTGAATTACTCACGGGTACTTGTATTCACTCATCACATAGCTTTAGCGCTAATCTCATTTCTATTTCAAGCTCAACTATTTATCCCATTAGATCACTTGGGATACTCAAAGATACAAGTTCATCGTCATTCACACAATTACGAAGTCAATGCCACATCCCAGATGTGGTCTTACATAAGGTCACCTCTGAGTGCCGATGCCATATCCCAGATATGGTCTTGTACGGGATCTCATATCAATTATCGATGCTATATCCCAAATATGGTCTTATACGATTTTCATATTCAATACCGATGTCATATCCCAGATATGGTCTTATACAGAATCTCAATTCGGTGCCGAGGCCATGTCCCGGACATGGTCTTACACGGGACCTTATCCATCTCATGTCTCAATGATAGTATTCTCACGTTTATTATAGTCCAACTAGGACTTTAACATCACAACTTTCATCATTTTTCTCATTCAACACTACCACTCAATTTCATAGAAATATTATGCTTCATTATAATATCAAACATTCTCCAACATACTAGCATGATGTTGAATTTATCACATGCAAACTTACCTCGATTTCAAAATAGGCTAGATTGTCGATCTAGTCCGATACTTTGCCCTTTCCTCGGTCGAGGTTAATTCTTCATTCTTCTTGATCTATAATAACAATTTAGCTCATTTAATAACCATATTAATCAGCACATTTTAATAATCATACTTTGGCAAAATTACCATTTTGCCCTTAGACTTTCACAAAATGACTATTTTACCCCTAGGCTCGTAAATCAATTCTAATCAAATTTCTTCCTTTCACGAGCCTAGGTGAACATTTATTTCTCTTATAGCAACTCTAAATTCTCATTATCTCTCACATTTTACACCTATTTTACAACCTTTGCAAAATGGTCTTTTTAGGTGTTTTCATGGTAACACCTTTCACAAAAGTTGTTTATTTAACAACCTTGACTTATTTTCTTCCATAAAATTTCAGAAAACAACATAATTACTCACATGGAAAAACCCTAGACTCTTAACCATTTTGCAAAATAGACCCCTCATTAGCTAGATCATGATACAAGGGTCCTATAAGTACAAAAATCATCAAGAAAAGTCACCAAAATCACTTACTTGCAAGGAAGACAAGTTGCTAAAAATTTTAAGCTTTCAAACCCCTATTTTTGCTGGTATTTTGGTGGAAGAAGATGAGTGAATAGAAGGATATCATCTTTTCTTTATTTTATTCTATTTCATTAATTTAATCCACCTACTACAGCAACTTTGACTAATTTTTACTTCTTTGTTCCCCTATGGCCGATCATCCTATCTCTAAGGGTCAAATTGCACATTAAAGGCCTCCAATTAATATTCTATGGCTATTAGGCACCTTTAGCTTATAAAATAGAAGTTTCACACTTTATGCGATTTAGTCCTTTTTCACAATTAAGCATGAAATCGCTAAAATTAAAGCACCAAAATTCCCATGCACCTCTATGATTATGTTATAACTCATAAAATAACATAAAAATAATTTTTTCTGACCTTGGATTAGTGGTTCTGAAACCACTGTTCCGACTAGCCCCTAAATCGGGCTATTACAGGTTAGGTACCTAGTAGATCTTCTATTAATCTAACATCCAGCAATGATCCCGACTTCAAATGTTGGTGATGGTCTTTTTGTTGGTTTTGGCATGTGCCTAGGTTATAATATGATAGTTTTGGTCATGTTTGTATTTTAGTGGTCTACTGTGGTATGGAAATGTTATGCTTTTGGTTGGTAGGCATTGTTTGGATTTGATAAATTTTATGCTTATAAAATGTATGAAGTAGTTATAAGATGGTTAACTTAAAATGTGGACATATATGGTTGCCTTGTGTTGGTGGTTTGGTATTTAGTACTTTAGAAGCATTATTGTGAATGGAACAAGTTTGATATGTTAATGATGTTTTAGATGAATGATTTGTGTATATGTATATAACTTGTGGTGTCAATGAGGGCACATTGGTCAAGCACTTAAATTGTAGGAAATATGTATGTTTTAGACTCAATTATAGGTGTTTAAAAGTATGTTTATATTTGGTTATTGTTTAGCTTGACACCTAAGGAATTGATGTTGAAATGCCTTGTTTTCAAAGAAAATTTTAGGTACACACGGCCTAGGACACGGGCGTGTCATAGGGCCGTGTGTCACACACAGTCACACTACACAGCTGTGTGTCACACACAGTCACACTACACGACTATGTGCCTTATTGTTGTTAAGTACAGGTTTCACACGATTTGTAGCACAGCCTTCTGTTTTAAACAGTTTGTCACACAGTCTGGTACATGGCCAGCAACACGGCTGTGTTACCCAACATCGAATGCACACAAGATTTGGCACACGGCTTGCGACACGGCGGTGTGACCCTATTTCAAATACTCATACGACAGACACACGGGCTGGGACACGGTTGTGTGTCCTGACTTCGAATGCTCACACAGCCGTGTGACCCCTGTTTTCAAAATTTTAAACTTTTTTCAAAATTTTTTGTTTTCTTTCCAAATGACCCTTGAACATTTCCAAAGTATTTTAAGGCCACATAGGCTTGGATTAAGGCCATAATTGTATTTATTCATTAATTTTATTGATTTATTGAATGTTGATGTTTAAATTGCATAATTGTTTTCTTTTGAAGTTAAATTTTTAGTTTGTACTGTAATACTTCGTAACCCTAATTCGATGACAGAGATGGGTTAGGGGTGTTACACCTCTCCCTAATGACTACTACCTCCGACCTGCTATCATCTTTCAAGATAACATGCTTCGACTCGAATCCACCTTTGCCTGATACTTTGCTAACTAGTTCATACCAGGAATGATGTCAAACCCGTTGAACGGCAATTCCATCAGATCAACAGAGAACACTCGATCTTAAATCATCAACGGACATCTACGGTAAACTCGATCTATCGTTACACTCTTACCCAACGGGCCGATAACTACAATACTCATCCTAGTGATCTCTACGGGAACCCCAACTCACCAACTAGATCCCTCAAGATATACGAGTGTGTAAACCCAGAATCAATTAAGGCAAAAAGAGGTACATATTGTAATGTAAATGTACCTGCAATCACATTAGTCAACTCTCGAACCTGTGGCTCCCGAATGGCGTACACTTGAGTTGGTCCTCCCAACTCTGTTTAAATAGTAGTAACCTATGTGGTAACTTTCAGTCTAGTAGTTGGCCTAAAATTGCCCCTACCTCGGCCACGACCTCTACTTGAAGTGGGTGTATAAATCTGACTTTGAGAGAACCCAGCTCCCTTTGGATAGTCTCGCAACATATGCCCCATGAACCCACAATGAAGGCAAGCCTCAATCTTCCTCAAATACTCCCCTGGGTGCCTACGATTACAATGCTCGCATATCGTCCATATCGGTGCTCTTGAAACTCTAGCTACCATACTTGACTACCGTCTAGGCTGACTCGACCTAGTATCTTGTCGAACAACACCTCCTGACCTCAGAAAACTCTGACCCCTCTTAGGTTGCTGTCTTGATCTTTTCAAATACATAGAAAATCTCTTTCCTGACTCGCTTATCCTAGAACGCGATGCCTTAATCAAAGTCTCCTCTACGACCTTAGCCATCACCACCAGCTCATCGAAATGTTCTGTGTTATAAGCCACTAGATAAACCCTGATCCATTGGTTCAACCCAAATAAAAAACTATTACAGTAGTCCTTCTCGAAGAAGACCATCTCCGACACGTACTGACTGAGCTGCACAAACTCCGACTCGTACTCCACTATTGACATGTTCCCCTAAACCAAATCAAGGAACTACCTCTTTCGAGAATCCATGTATTTCTTCCGGAAGGTCTCCAAAAAGAAATCCCATGTCACTCTATCTGCAGTAGTACTTCTTTGGACCATGCTCCACCAACGGTGAGCTTCACCATCAAGCAAGGACACGATGTAACCCAACTTCTCATTCGTGCAGGCCATCTGCTCAAGGATCATCTCAACCCCCTCAAGCCAATACTCAACAATAGTCAAATCAGCTCTCTTCACACCCTTGAATTCCTTACCACCCAGAGTTCTCAAACACTCAAGGAGTAGACCCCGATTGGCAGCAGCATGGTTAACACCAGCAATGCACTGAAAAGCCCCAATCATGGTCTGGACTAGCAGATCAACACCCGTCTCCGGTGCATTTCCTCATGGAGGTGACTTAGGCGGCATAAGAGGTGCAGCGGATGTACAGTCTATTGGAAAATTTGCACCACCTCTCCCTCATCTAGTAGACATTTCCAAAATACTAAAAGAGATACAAAACATACAATGAGTGGCCCGCGACAAGTGATCCAAGGTACCGTCTGCAGAACATCCTAATTAAAGGCAATGTGTTTCCTGAAATCCTACCCCAAGCAAATAAACAATTCATACATTTCAAGTTTTTTTCAAAACCTAACTCTGATACCATCAAATGTGGCACCCCAAACTCGATCGGGTCAGTCCGACCCGAATTTAAGACGTCACGTTAGTCACCAAAGTGAACCAGACTAGAACCGACATACTCGCATCTAATTTACTAACATTAATATTAATTAAGATATAAGTGAAAAACGATTATATGCTTGATATGTCACACATGATCAATTAAAAGCAATTAAACCTATCTGCATGTTTATTTAACAAGCATTCATGCCTTTAGCACACACAAGGGTAAAATCGTAATTTCATGATTATCATATGAGTATCATGTATATATAATTAAACTAATGACATGTGCCAATTTTAGAACACTTAATTAGACCCTTGGCAAAAGAATCATCTTAGTCTGATTATAAAATCTCAATTAATTTTAGAATCAATTAATTAAAGACTAATTTTGTAAAAATGTCAAAATATTGAGAATTATCCGAAATAAAAAAAATTATTGCATTTATATGAAATTAAACATTTAAAACATAAGCATGCAAACTTTAAAACCTTTTCGAAAGCATCTCGGCCTTCAAAAATCCAAACTCAACATGATAAATTTGTTATTCATGTTTTTCAAAGATACCTAAATAGTCAAGACATACCAATTCACCTATTGAAACATGCCTCAAGTGCCAAAATACCAACATGCTCATTTTACCATATTTTAGCTACTCTACTAACATTCCAAACATAAAACATACCTCCAACATGCATCAAAATATATTAGTCATGTATCATCAATATAAATGTTTAGCGAGTAATCAAACAGTCCATAAACAACATAAAATGAAACACCCCTAACCTGTATTTGATGCCACAACAGGGTTATAGAGTATTACCAGACTTATGACTTAAACAATCAGACATTTCATAATCAATTATCATTCAAATAAAAAAATCCTTTCAAATACATTCATACAATCCCTGTTACGAGCCCCCGAGGCCCCAAATAGACATTAAAAGTGGTTCGGGACTAAACTGAGTATTCAAGAAATTTTAGAAAAACATTGAAAATTTTCAAAGTGTAGGGGACACACGCCCGTGTGGCCAGGCCATGTGGGCATTCAAAATGGAGACACACGGCCGTGTCTCAACCTGTGTCCTACCCTGTGTAACTCACTGACTTGGGTCACACGGCCAGACCACACGCTCGTGTGCCAGGCCGTGTACCCTTCGGAATGGCCTCTTACACCCGTGTGTTAGGTCGTGTGCTAGGCCATGTGAAAAATTAAAGGGTATATTGACTTGTGCAACACAGCCAAGCCACACGCCCGTGTGCTAGGCTGTGTGAAGCTACTAACTTGAATTCTATATAAGTATTAGGGGACACACGGCTGTGTGTCACACACGGCTAAGACACACGCCTATGTGGATAAAAATAGGTCATTTTCCAAGCCATATTCCTCACCCACATTAGTACCAACCTATACAAATTAATTTGCATATAACCATGGTATATATAGGCACTTAAAACCAACCAATATCAAGTTTATAACATGTATTTCCACACATAAAAAATGATATCCATAAACACATTCAATTGATCACTTTAAAACTTACCAAATATACTTCTAAAGTATACCTAAATGGTTAACCTCACCTATGAGATATTGTGCCTAAATCCAACATGCATACCACATTTCAACTTCAACCATTTGGTACCCTAATTACCAAATCACAAACAAAGGATTACATGACAACCATCCATCATATACAATAAAGCCAATTACATATTTACATAACAAAATATATCAAATTCAAGCCAAATCAAATGGCTAAATGCACAATAAAACATAAAGGCTACCATTAGCCAAAATGACCTATACATGCCATTTAACCCAAAATACAAAATCATAAGTACCAAAATAAAGTTCGATAGTGTGATGCGATCTCCGATAACTTCCAATTCGAGCAAGCTTCTGAAACACTAAAAGGAACAAAAAAATAAACAGAGTAAGCAATTAAGCTTAGTAAGTTCGTGTGATACAAAATTAGACTTACCATTTGACTATAATTTAAGTAAACAACTCAAAGCAAGGCACAATTCAATTTGGCCAAAATCTATCATACAATCCATAATCATGTTAGTCATATATTCACATAAAACCGCGAATCATATATGAATTCATCAATTAATTGAATTCCATGTGCTTGTAACATCTAATCCATGTAAACATATATCAAATATCAATCATTTCCATGTAAACACATGTATTTGTTTATATTGAACTTATATAATCTCATAATAACACTATGCTCGTTGAACCACTTAGAATCTCGTTAGATACACAGGTAGTACACACAAGGTGTACTGAACTGTAATTTGTCAATTCCTATACATGTAGGCACATACGAGCCATAAACGATAAGCTTTTCCGAGCTAAATATTGGTAAGCTCCTACAAGCTACAAATCGGTAAGCTCATACGAGCTGTGTTGAGTCCGCAACACATGCAGGACTTCAACCAAAACGGTAACCTTAATGACATGTCATTTTGTATCCTACGAATTCCTAAGGTTCAAACGGGGTTTGGTATTCTTCATACATCGTAGTTATGTGTTCGATAATTATACATAATAATTAAACTAAGTAATGTATTTACACGAACTTACCTAAAACTCATGCGACGGAAAATAATCGTTTAATCAATAACTTTGTCTTTCCCCCGATCTAATTTTGTTCGTTGCTTTTCTTGATCTATATAATCAAATTTAACCACTATAATTTTTATTCTATTCAATTCAATCCAAAAAATTCATGTTTTGGCAAAATTACTATTTTGCCCCTATACTTTTGACCTTTTTTAAATTTAGTCCTTAAGCTCGTAAAATGAAATAAAATGCAATTTCATCCTTACGCAAGCCTAGCAAAATATCCTATATGTTCATAGCAGCTCATACATTTCAAAATTTAACACATCTACCACACAGTTTTCACATTTCACAATTTAAACCCTAATTGGCTATTTCATTAAAAACTCACTTAACAAAAGTTGTTTAATTAACAACAAGAATTCATTTTCTTCCATTAAACTTCAAGAACAACAAAAATGATCTCATGGAAAAACCCTAGACTTTCAACCATTTTGCAATATAATCCCCTAATTAGCTAGGTTAAGCAACAACGATTCCAAAAACATAAAAATTAACAAACATAAACACCAAATTCACTTACATACAAGGACTTCTCTGGCTGAATTTTTAAGCTTCAAAAACCTCAATATTTGCAGAAAATTTTAGTAGGTTGAAGAAAGAAAGATGATGGCTTTTTGTTTTATTTAATTTTATTCATTAATTGACTATTTACCATTTTAACCTTACCAAACATTAAAAATAACAAAATTGCTAAGCCATGCACATCCACTATCACCTTTAATGGTCTAATTACCATATAAGGACCTTCACTTTAAAGTTATATAGCTATTTAATACCTTTAGCTAATAGAACATAACTTTTGCACTTTACGCGAGTTAGTCCTTTTTCACAAATTGAGCATACAAACGGTAAAATTTCTTAATGAAATTTTTATACTATCATATTATCATGATGTAGACTTCAAAATAATATTAAAATAAAGTTTACGACTTCATATTTGTAGTCCCGAAACCACTATTTCGATTTCACTAAAAACGACCATTACATAAAATGTCTACTCCCAAAAGCCCATATCACATTACCTTTAAGAACTAACACAAGTTTCAAACACCTACCCAAGATGGTAGATTCCCTTAGTTCACTTAGCTCACTTCCCTTCACCACTTGGTATTTGACTTACTGCACATTTAAAATGAATAGTGTGAGCTACACATAGCTCAATGATTGTTAAGGTTACTACTAAGTAAATATAATTATCCAAAGTTAAGCAAGGCATGTTAAAACTTAACTACTCAATCATGCTTTCCAAGTAGAGAACATGCTTTTAGATTTCAAATACCACACATACATACTTAACCACAACGTATAACAACCTATGAATCTCAAGTAGCATCATAAATAGATATATTGGCACTTAAGAACCATGCAACACATATATGCTTACATGGACATTGGATAATCGGATCTCCAAACACACCAAAGACTCAATGAGCCATACGCTGCCCCATAAGTGTAGCTCATGGCTAGCACTCTCCAAACACACCACGCTGTCTCGGTGAATGGAGTTAAGCTCAACGCTCCATTATCTTTCCACGTTGTCCCATGAGCCTCAATGCCCATCACATATAACACATAATGGTGAATACTCACAATCCAATGGCATGTCAACTATATCCAATGGTCCCAAGTAATCAAAAGGCCAATACATCACAATAACACATGGTTTATTACTGTTTTGTGCACATTATACAACCATTTCACATTTTTACAAATACTTTACACATTCACTTTGCATGCTCACACATATAGGTGTTTACAACACTTTCACAATGCTCATAAAGCCTCACACACTTAGACTTACATGCATGTGCATAAAATCAACAACTCACATCACATATACATATATTAAATCACATTTACTTACTAGTTCACACCCTTACACATCATCAACAAAGCATCACATAAACATACTTTATTCAACATAAACAAAGGAAAAAAAAACACTTACACTAAAGCTTTTAATCTCATTTAAGACCTCCTAAGCCTTTGATTAACATTCAAAATCACACTTACCACTAGCCAAACACCAGAACACTCACCTTGACACTTCCAATCACTTTGCCAGAAGCTTAACTGACTTTTTTCTTACCTCTCGACTTCCTTGATGACTGCACCGATGGATCCGACACTTCAACCACACCACATATAACATACATATATGTTAGAGCACATCTCAAAGCACCAAAAATTCAAACAAAACCACATACTACGGTCTCTATTTTTTCAGACCGAAAACTTAGCCGAAACTAACCAAAATTCAGATTTCTCAATCTGGATCTATTCTAACCACTCAATAATTATTCTAAACACTTAATTGTATTCTAAAGAATTGATCTAAACCAATTTTGAATTAAGAAATTAGGATTTACACTTCTCCGAAAAAAATCCTCCATTAACAAGTTTTAAACTCAATTTTGTTAATAGATTTCTTAAAAATCCTTCATGATCTATTGATTTAAGAATAACACCCTCTTAATCTAGTAAAATTTTAGTTGAAAAATACTTTAAATTAGAGATTTAATAAGGAGATACAAGATTTTCCATTTTCAAGGTCATTTCGATCAAAACTAGAGGATATATGATAGACTTATCTAAATTTAAGTTAAACTCAAATTAAAGACTCAAATAAACAAAAAACATGATTAGGAATAAAAAAAATTTACCTTAGCATGGATAAAAAATGGCTGATTTTGAAAATCAAGTGTTGTGACTTTGAAAAACAATGGAGAAATTGATACAATTTAAAAGATCTTTTTGAAAACTTGGTGAATATTTGGGGTTAAGATGAGAGAATTTCAAGATATGGGAAAAAAATTTGAGAGAATTTGAGAGCTTTAAAAAAATAAAATGAATGCCAATTGAAGAGATGAACAGCGTGAGTTATAACATTGCAGGGAATAACACCAAAATTTTAAAAAAAAAATTGGCTACTTACCACATAAAGACTCCTATCTTTCCCTTATTTTAACTATTTAGTCCTATGTCTCAATTAATCACCCATTTCTTAATTATTCCAATTTAACCATATTATTTTATTTTTTAAAAAAATCAATTTAATTGGAATTAAATCTTCAAAATCCATTTTCCCTTTTTTTCTTACAAAAATCATTTTCCTAAATTAATTTTCTGAATTAATATTTTCGAGTTCCTAATTCTATACCAACCTCATCTTTTCTCGAAATTAAACTTGACTCCTAAATCGAGAATCTGATCCACTAACTCGAAACTACCGAATCTGATTTTGGGGTATGACAATCATGATATGAGTCTATCACATGTTGTCTTTGTATTAGTTGTTAGTGTCACATCATTAAATTTTAATTAGTGTCACATCATTAAATTTTAATGACGTTACTATAGAGGTACCAAAGTGTGCGATAGAATCCAAGTTTGAGTATCAATTAAGTTCATAAAAAAGTTTAAGTACCAACTAGGTACATATGGTCAAGTTCAGGGGGCAAAATGTACTAACCCTTTTATCTAATTAAATAAATATTTGAAGTGATAAATTAACCTTATATAAAACTAATCATTAATAGAGAAAACATCGATGACCTTGTCATATGTGTTATACTCATAGGATATCTGTGACCCCTTAATTTTAAATCCATTCACTTAGTTTGATCACTTTCATCTCATAATCATTGTATCAAATACAATGAAAATGATGATTACTTAACCTAGTAATATGATTAAATCATTTGTCTCAAACAATTTACTCATGGTTATGTTCCATTTTCATAAACCATGTAATGGTAATGAGATGATAACATTTAATCTTTAATAAGATATGTTTCACTATTGTAAATGAAGCAATGACATGCATATGTTACGTAACACCCCTCACCCGTATTCAACGCCGGAATAGGGTTACAGAGCATTACCGGACTTATTACACATTTAAACATACATTTCTCATACAATTAGTCAATTCAAATACAATTCATTCACAACCAATCATTTAATCCCTTATACGAGCCTACGAGGCCCAAAACATGCATTTGGGGTGGTTCGAGACTAAATCGATAACTCTAAAAACTTTTCATCACCTAGAAATTTTTTTGTATAAAACAGGGGCACACGCCCGTATGGCTCGGTCGTGTGTCTCACATGGCCAAAGACACGCCCGTGTCACAAGCTGTGTGGACATTCAAAATGGAAGCACATGGTGTGTCCCAGCCCGTGTCCAACCTCGTGTCCAAACTAGTGAGCATACTGACTTGGGTCACACGGCCAACCACACGCCAGTGTGTCTAGCCCGTGTGCCCTTCGAAGTGGCCACACATGCCCGTGTGTCAGGCCGTACAAAACTTGTAAGGTATACTGCCTTATGCCACACGGGCGTGCCACACGGCCAAGTCACACGCCCATGTGTGAGGCCGTGTGGAGCATATTGACTTAATTTTAATATCAACACCAGGTGACACACGGTCATGTGTCATATACGGCTGAGACACACGCCCGTGTCTCTACCCATGTGGACAAAAATAGGCTATTTACCAAGCCAATTTGCCACCCAAACTTATGCACACCTACACCAAACTCAAATGGTACAAAACATAGCATATCATAGGCATTAATCCAACCTCGCTCAAGCATATTTCATACCATTTCCAACATCAACCAATACAAAACATAAATACCACAATATGGCATACAAAGTCATACCAAACTCAAATATGCATTAATGCCTAGATTTACTAGCATACCAATATTCATAACTCAACCATTTGCTTTCCATAATACTAATTATCCACAAGCATCACATATCCAACATTCAAAACATCACACAAGTCATATACACATATATATACATGATTCAATCACACCAAAATAAGTCAACTTATATGGAAATATACAAAACCAAACTTAGAACATTTACAAGCTAACTCGAATGGCTACATTCATCATCAATTCATGAACCAAAATGACCAATGTCCCTATACATGCCATATACTCAAAACATAAGCTCAAAGAGTACCAAAGTGATAGTAGGATAGTGTGACAAAGTCTCTGACGATCCTCAAATCCGAGCTAGTTTTGAAATCACTATAAAACACGGAAAAATAAAAAAATAAGCTTTATAGCTTAGTAAGCTCACACAAGCCATATACACACATATATATACATGTTTCAATCACACCAAAATAAGTCAACTTATATGGAAATATACAAAACCAAACTTAGAACATTTACAAGCCAACTCGAATGGCTACATTCATCATCAATTCATGAACCAAAATGACCAAAGTCCCTATACATGCCATATACTCAAACCATAAGCTCAAAGAGTACCAAAGTGATAGTGGGATAGTGTGATGAAGTCTCCGACGATCCCCGAATCCGAGCTAGCTTTGGAATCACTATAAAACACGGAAAAATAAACAAGGTAAGCTTTATAGCTTAGTAAGCTTGTATGAAAATAAGTATAATTTTCAAATCAATCACAATTTAAAGAACATAAATAATACATTCAATTTAACAATCTGCACATTACCATGATTATTGATATCATGTATAAATTCATCAACTTACTTACTTTACAATTAACTTATCGATTATCACTTACTTGCCAAACTTATCACAAGTACCAGAGCTGATCCATATCATTGTTTTCATCATTGAAACATAATCTTTTCCCGTTGAATCATTTCGGAATAAAAGTCGAATACTCGGAAGTCCCGTACCCTAAGTGCCAATACCATGGCCCGAAGCCAAATCAATGTAACTTGCACCCGAAGTGCCACATATCTAGCTGAAGCTATCTCATATCACAAATATGCTCACTCTCGAGCTGTCAACGAGCCTGCTCACACAAGCTGTGGGTCAAGACGTAGCTACACGGTACTGTTCACACAAGCTATCAAGTAACCGTAACACATGCCGATATTCTCAGCCACCGGTAGGACGTACAAGACCAGCACCCGTATCACATAATCACAATAACTCTTAATGACATGTCATTCGTATCCTAGTCTATTTGTAAGGTTCAACAGGGAATTTAAATATCGAATCGTCATCGAATCATTGTCGAACATGTCCGTAGTCTCGTATTCACAATTTATGCAATATCAAAGCATTTAAAATACATTTATAATGAAACTTATTACATATGAACTTTCCTCGGATGTAAAAAGAGCTAAATTGATCGATTAGTCGAGAACTTTATTTTTCCCCCGATCTAGATCCGAGTATCGCTTTTCTTGATCTATATGTAATCAAAATAAACTTATTTAATTATCTCTATTCAATTTAGTCCAAAATTCACATTAAGGAAACTTTTACACATTTGCCCCAATGTTTCACAACTTTTACAATTTAGTCCTTATTTCATAAAGTTGCAAATTCATGCAATTTAACCACAACCCATGCTAGCCGAATTACTATTATGTCCCTAGCAACCCATATTTTTCCTTTATTTCGCATTTTAACTACAAAGTTTCCACATTTCACAATTTAATCCCTAGTTTGCTATTTCACTAAAAATTACTTAACAAAACTTGTATAACTATCATCAAACATTCATAACCTATCATTAAACATCAAAATACTCATGTATTAATCAATGAAAACATCTAAAATCTTTAATAGTTTTGCAAAATAGTCCCTAGGCTAGCTAGACCTAGCTGCAACAATCTTAAAAACATAGAAATAATTAAAAACGGGACAAAAATCACTCACCAATTGAAAAAATAGGGTTGGCCGAACCTAGCTCAACAATGGCTTCCTTTTTCCTCTTTTAATTTCGGTTGTAGATGGAGAAATAAAGATGATAATTTTTTTTGTTTTATTTATTTTAATTTTAATTACCAATTTACAAATATAACCTTAATGAATATTAGTTATTTCACTAAATGTCAACCCATTATCATCCATTAACTCACTAATAGTTTAATTACCACTTAAGGACCTTAACTTTAAGGTTATATAGCTATTTAACACCTTTAGCTAATAGAACACAAGTTTTACACTTTATGCGATTTAGTCCTTTTTATCAAATTGACTAATCAAACGATAAAATTTCTAAACGAAACTTTCACACAATCACTCAATCATGCTGTAGACATTAAAATAATAATAAAATAAATATTTTGAATTCAAATTTTTAGTCCCGAAACCACTGTTCTGATTTGACTAAAAACGGGCTATTACATGTTATATATCCAATGTACAAACTTTCAACTTGATAGTTTGAGACACATAGGCTTTCATTACATCAAAGTATATAAGTTATGTCCACATAGTCATTCACTTGCTCAATATTTATGCAAGTCATACCATGAACATCACAAGTGAATTAATCCATAGGAAAATCTAAGATTATTTCAATATTGATCTAATGCATTGTTAGTCTAAACAACCACATCTATGTCTCTATATTAACTGTCAATCTAACGATAGCCTGTTAGATTTGTAAAATAAATCTAAAATAAAACTTAATAAACCAGGATCTATCATGTCAAATCATCAAGAATAAATCAAGAACAAATCAAGAACAAAACTAGATGCGGAAGCGTACCTGAATCCATGAATTTCTTGAAGTTTTACTGAATCTTGGGGATTTGATCTTCCAAATTAGCACACAAGAAATTCGGAGAATATATGCTCTTTCTTTCCTAATGATGGGATATTAGAAAAGATATCTTGTGTATAATTTAGGGACGATAACCCTAATATTTATAACCTTGGCATATTAGTTCTAATCAAATTCTAATTAGCCCATCATTAATTAGAATTTGATTAGAAGAGTATCTACACATATTTAACCCATATTTTATTTAATAATTAAAGCCCAATAAAATTCTAACCAAATAAGATCACTTTTAATTTGGGATAACCTATCATGATAGTAAATAATAACATGTAATTACCATTATTATATATGTGATGTCCATATTTTCCAACAATCTCCCACTTGGACCACATATATATATATACTAATTACTCTATAATTTCATGTCATTATATAACCTTATGAGCTCAAAATTTTACTATCATATCCAAAAGGTATTCCGAACAATCTCGTCCATTAATTATGTTAACATAGAATCAAGCCGACTTTCGTTACATATATCGTAACTAAATCCATCCATGATCATGTATATTAACACAACCAAATGACATAGATCAAGTATGGATGTGTAGCATGGATATTACGTGCAATATGATCTAAACATGTTTATTTCCAACTGGTCCTCCTTAGTGAGATCAAACCTTACCAAAATCATAGTGTGAATTAACCAAATAAACTTTACTTCTTCAGAAAATAAACTTAATATCTTTAAACTGAAATAACTAAAAATGTGTCTATAACATAAAAGCATTTAAAAATACAAACTCCCACTAAAACCAAATATCCTTTAAATGACATTACACCCATATGAGCAGTGTGCTCTTATAAAACCTTAGGTGTAGATCCTTAGTAGGCGGATCCGCAATCATGAAGTTTGTCCTAATATGCTTTATAAACACCTAACCACTCTGAACTTTTACTTTAACAATCAGGAACTTAAATTCTATGTGTTTTTACTTTGATGTGCTCCTGTTGCTACTAGAATAAAAGATTGCAATTTGTTTTCACAATTTGCACCTTAGTGAAAATATCTTATATCCATATTCCATCAAAATCGGAGTCTATATACCTGATGATCTCTAACTGATTAGACCTCCGATATGTGAGCATGTAATCTTTTGTTCTCTAAAAATACCTTATAAACCCTCTTGGATGTTATCCAATGGTCCAAATCAGGGTTACTTAAAATATCTGCCTAACATCCCAATAGTGTACACAATATTCCAATGTATACAAACCTGAACGTACATTAGACTTTCCATTGCTAAAATGTAAAAAATCTAATGCATTTTTGTAGTTTCAAAATCATTCTTAGGGTATTGATTGAGGCTATACTTATTATTAACAAGCAGTATGTCATTAACATATAAAACCAGAAATATGTACTTACTCCCATTGAATTTGTGATACACACAATCATCAACAATATTCATCTCAAAACCAAACGAAATAATTATTTGATGAAACTTATGGTACCATTGATGGGAAGCTTGTTTGAGTCCATAGATGGATTTTGTCAATTTGCAAACCATATTCTTTGAGTCTTCCGACTCAAAATTTTCTGGTTGCACCATATAAATTGTTTCTTCAATGTCGCCATTAAGAAACAAAGTCTTAACATCCATCTGATGTAACTCAAGATCAAAATGAGCAACAAGCGCCATGATTATCCTAAAGGAGTCTTTCGATGAAACTGGAGAAAAAGTCTGTAAAATCAACACCTTCTTTTTTAGTATATCCTTTAGCTACAAGACGCACCTTATACCTCTCCACATTACCATTTGCATCCCTCTTGGTTTTAAATTTCCATTTACAACCAATTGGTTTTGCACCTTTAGGTAATGGGACAAGTTCTCAAACTTTATTGTCTCGCATAGACTTATACTCATCTTTCATGGCATCAATCCACTTTTGAGAATTAGAACTTTTCATAGCCTGAGGAAAGTTGATTAGATCATCTTCCATCATTCTATTATCATCCTCATGTTCTTGGAGAAATACAACATAATCATCTGGAATAGCATTTCTCCTTTCTCTTGTAGACCTCCTTAATGGCACTTGTTCTTGAGGTTGTTGAGTTTGTTCTTTTGGAACAATTATCTCATTTTGAATGGGGAGTTGTTCAACATTGTCTTGCAGAGGTTCTGGATTCACTTCTTGATCAATGATAGGTATAAGAACCTGAACATCGTCAAAAGTGATAGTAGGAACTGAGTTAGAATCCAATTCCTCCTCAAAAGCAATGTCTCTAACCTTATTTCTCCCCCAAACTCAACATCCTCAAAAAATGTTGCAGTTCCCGTCTCAAAAATATTCCTTATTATGGGATCATAAAACTCATAGCCCTTAGATCGCTCAGAATTTCCTTAATCCTTAACTATATAGATATCAAATAAGTTAGAAGTGATGTCATTTCAACCTTATCGTTTTTAGCAAAATGTTTCTTAATTTCGTCAAGGAAACCTTGGCCTGAGTAATCTTTTCAGATTCTATGCCTTAAAGACTTCTGAAATGTTGTGCCTCATGATCATTAAACTCTTGCAATTTGAACGATCCCACCTCTCAAAATCCCTTTTAAATATATTGGGTGCTTTCCGCAGTGAGAGGTGCGAGTAGTTCTTCCCTTAGTGCAAGGTCTATGTTCATACAACCAAGCACTATAAATAAGTGCATTTTCCATTCATTGAAATTAGTCCCTTTAAGCATGAGTATAGAATTTATATTAGCAGATATTGTGGCAGTAGAATATGAATTAGCTAAATATAGAACAAAAAATAAATAAAAATAAGCCCACATCAATATTCATAAGTAAACAATAAAATCAGGATAATGGCTAATCCCATCTCAAGATACCAAACACAATATTAATATCAAGTTTTTGGACAGTAATATTAACAGTAAGCGGTACTCTTATTGTAGCAATCAAACATTGACAATAAATAATGTCAAATAATTAATTAATCTTTGGACTAACTTATTGCTCACATAGAATACCTTATAATTGTCACACATTTATCACCACAGATGTCATTGAAATTCTGTCAAATATTAACTTACCTTTGGGTCAATTAATAAACGCATGAATCACAAAAACATATAATCATCTTGATATTTCAAATAAACTAGTCTACACAAAAGAGGTCACTTTGGCGGCATTTTGTTTCAACTAATTTATTTAAAATATTAGACATTCTTAATTAAAAGCCAAAATATGAATTTATTTGTTTCAAAATATCTCTTTTAATTTCATCTTTCAATCAAATTAAAAGATAATAGTATATATATATGTATATATATTTATCCCAAAACAACATACAATGATGTTGGCAAATATAATAATAGTTGAATAAATCATAAACCATAAATAAGCTCACATAAGACTTCAAATTTAAACCAAAATAATTTGAATAAAGGTAAACCCCATCTTAAGATATCGGACACTCCATTAATATTTTATCTTTGGACAAAATATTAACTTGTAAGTGATATATTGATGTAATAATCAAATATTGACAATAAGAACATGTCGAACATAAATATTCTTTTGAGCCAATTTATTGCTCACATGTAAAACCGAATAATTGTCACATGTTTATTACCATAATTGCACATGTAATATTATTAACCTTAATTTGGGTCGACCAATATTAACATAACTTAAGTTACATGCACACAACCTTTTATATTTTAAAACAAAATAATTTATACAAAAAAAAATCACTTTGGTGACTTATTACTTCAATTAAGTTATTTTAAAATATGTAAACATACTAATATTCAAAATTAAAATTTCCCCAATAGTCAAATGTCAAAACTATTTTTTTTATTGCTTTATAAACTCTGAAATAACCCAAAATAAGGTTGTTTTAATAATGCAATAAAAAACTGAAAACCTTAATTTTTAACTCTTTTTTTTTTGTTCCAAAACCATATATATCAAAACCAAATAGAAATAATGTAATGGTTTAAAGCCAAATAATTAACAAGCACATGTATTCATAATTTTGGCATGGATAAAAATACCAAAGCAATTCACGCATATACATGTATTCATAATCAAATAGAAAAACTTGCCCTGAATTTACCATGTAAATTCAAAGTTATTTATGATTAAACAGATATTCACATGAATACTTGAAAATATTTTTAAGCCAATACATCTCAAAAACCAAAATCATAATAGTTGGTATATCTCACAATTCATACAATAAATCATCATAATTTAACCAAATATTTGGAACCAGAAGATGCCAAAACTTGAGATTATAGAACCAAACTTAAAAAACCAAATTATTTAAACACATATTATGATTAACATCAATTTGCATCAAAATCTAATTTCATTATAATTAAATCATAAAAATATAACCCTGATTAACTTGCCTTACATATCCCAAGTAAATCCAAATTCAAAATATATGCTTAAACTGAATAGTATGAGAAGAATAAGCATATAAACTCAATAATAAATAATATATTCTATCAACTATATATTGAATTCAAGAATTAATGATTATAAAAATTGAATTCAATTGTACAATTGTTGAACTGGATTTGAATTAAAAAACGATTATAATGAAACCCTAAAATTGAATCGATAAAAAAAATTTAAAACTAACAAATATTACCATCAATCTTAAGGATTCAATATATATAATGAATTCATTGATAAACAATCGGTATATAAGAGACATTTTACCTGAAGCAATTTCTTTTACCAACCATATATCATCATGTAAAATCCTGAACATAATTACTAAAGTGTCTCCAAAACAATATATATATATATATATAACCGTAAAACTGTAAAATAAGCGATTAGCGATTAACAATCCATCTATTGATATAATCAAATATATATCATAAAAAGTTTCTAATGAACCCAAACCTACACAGCTTTTTAAATATTTATTAAAACTATATAAACAACATAAAATCCTCAATTTTTTTTAATTCTCAATTAAAACTGTAAATCGTTATAGTTATACGAAAATTAAAACCTTAAAACTTTAAAATTTTATTTAAAGAATCAAAACCCAAAAAATTATCAAGAATATTAAAGATTCAACATAATATATAATTAAAATATCAAATCCATAAAATTAAAAAAGAAAAATGAGTCAATCCAAAATTAATAAAGAATCAATTCGTTCTCAATGATTCAACATGACAAAACTCTGATACCACTTGTTAGATTTGTAAAATAAATCCAAAATAAAACTTAATAAACCAGGATCTATCATGTCAAATCATCAAGAATAAATCAAGAACAAGTCAAGAACAAAACTAGATACGGAAGCGTACCTGAATTCATGAATTTCTTGAAGTTTTACCGGATCTTGGGGACTTGATCTTCCAAATTAGCACACAAGAAATTAGGAGAATATATGCTCTCTCTTTCCTAATGATGGGATATTAGAAAAAAAAATATCTTGTGTATAATTTGGGGACCATAACCCTAATATTTATAACCTTGGCATATTAGTTCTAATCAAATTTTAATTAGCCCATCATTAATTAGAATTTGATTAGAAAAGTACTATCTACACATATTTAACCCATACTTTATTTAATAATTAAAGCCCAATAAAATTCTAACCAAGTAAGATCACTTTTAATTTGGGCTAACCTATCATGATAGTAGATAATAACATGTAATTACCATTATTATATATGTGATGTTCATATTTTCCAACATAGCCAAGATAAGTTATCTCTTCATTTGGAATTATAAACAACTTAATAATCCTAACATGAGTCATTTGCTTATTATGGCCCTATAGACTATGGATCATTTAGATTACCTACTAATATAAGTTGTCTTTTGCATTACAAATTTTCATTATAATGCAACTTAATATTAGTTAAACATTAGGTAATCAATGAGTCAATATTTGTTTGACCATTTGCTTTACATGCAAAACCATTGAGGACATTCTAGCATAGTGATAATTAATGACATTTGTGTACTTCAATGAATAATCAATTTGATCATGAAATATGATCACATTGCTACGCTTAGAGCACAAAATCCTAATAGCTAACACACACTTAGAGATCAATCTAAAGTGAACGACATTCACTCCATTTAATATTACATTGAGAGTTTTAGAGTTGTAGGTTGTCACATTATCTTTTTTTGAGGTCCAAGTCGCTTCGAGCTTGACAGTGCTGGTTCCATATTCACTCATTGAAACTATTGATTTCATCCTTTCAAGATAGCACACAAACCTTTTATCTATGCCATTGATGAAAGTACTCATGTGAGCCTTCCGACAAGCAGCAGTGGTGGAGAAATTGAGCTTTCATCCTTTAGGGGCTCCATATATATTATTTAGACTTATGATCACACAAGATGTATATGGTGATAGACTCTAATACCAATTGAAAATTTTGATTATGTGAGGTGCTATACGGAGTGTTGTGTACTAATTATATTGGAACACTTCATGTAACATTGAGAAACAACATAAGAATAAATTGCACAAGAACCACAAGGATTATTTATTTAGTTCAGTGAAGATATGTTTGGCCTCGCTAAATAAATAATCCAGTAGCAAATTAATAATATAACCATCCAGTTTGAACCTAATCAATTTTATAATTAATGTAACCTTGATGTCTTACATTTCTTAGTAGACTCTTGCAAGAGCCCCCTCCTTTCAAACACTTTTTACTAGTAAAAATAATCTCATAAATGCATCAAGTAAAATAACATCCATAGAGTAATTCTCTCAAATCATGTGCTTCATGGAGGAAAAATAATCCATTATATAGGCTCCAATCAGCAGGTCAATTTTGTCACAATTATCCACTGATATTTAGAGTAAAATGTTTCTTAAAAATCTCATGATCCAAGGACTATCTAATACCTAATTTCAGATTACAGAAAAGATTCCCATGTTTGTTGCAATTATGTCACATGATAAAAGACGATATAAATTATTATTAAGTTAAAATTGTTAATCTCAACACGTCATTAGCAGTGTTGCTCAAAATATTACTCGAGGTGTTGCAACTGTTTGTTGCGATGACACCTAAATCAATTCGATTTCTTTTTACAAACGAAACCGAAGTTTTTTTTTTCCCCAAGATTCTATCTATTTCGATAACTTAAAACAAAGTGATGCGTCAATTACGGCATTCCCCCTTTACATGGGAAGTTCGAACTCCATATTCCAATTTTATAAAAAAAATATTTTAATTTTTGTCCTTTTTAATTTTTAAATTTGTGTTATTTATCAAATTACTACAAAAAAGATAGAAAAAATAATGTTTATTAACTTTAGTGATATGACATACTTGTGGAGTGACATAAAAAGCGAAAAATTAAATAAAAGACCAAAATAAATTTTTTCTATAAAATTGAATGTGAAATAAGTTATTATGACTAAATAAAATGATTTAAGTTTATATTAATTTGTTATAAAAATAGGGTGGCTAACTATCAAGTAATGAAAACCAAGCATGGTAAATGGGAATTTACCTAACTAATCAACGTCTAGATATATATTATCAACGAGATTACCTTTAATTGCTAGCAAAATTTCTGCTTAATTAAGGTCAATCAAATTAATTAGGATAAGGTGAAAAGTAAAGATCCATGTTGATGAATTAATACCAATGTAGATATGTGTGTGTATATATATATATATATATATCCACGGCCATACTTTATTTTGATGAAATGATAATTTACTTAAATTATAAAATTGAGTTACAATTTCTTATGGTTAGAGTGTTGACTATTTTAGATGTGATTTGGGTTTGAGTCACGCTAATCGTATTATTGTTAAAGTTTTGTTTTTTTATTATAATTCACTAAAAAGAAATAAATCCCAATTCGAATTAAAAGAATAAAAATCTTTTAGCCATTACATTTATTTATAAATTTAAATAATTATTAATATATTAAAAAATGTTAATTGAATAACGTGATTTTTTTAAAATATAATTTTTTTTAAAAAAAGTAGCATGTAGTAAAATATAATTAAAGGTAGTATTCAAACACCTGACAATATCTAACTTAATTTCTCGAACTTTATTTGTTTTTAAATTGCCAACTTGGTTCTATATAGACAAAGCATATGTATATCCCCATGAGGTGGAAAATGAAATTAAAAATTCTATATATTTACATCTTTGTACAGAATCTTTGCATCTTTTGTGAAGGAATCAAATTGTTTACCGTATTTTCTTATCTGAAAATAAGCATGAGGATATGCATTTGGTTGCCCACTATAATACATATATATATATATATATATATGTAGATTGAAGAAGGGCAAGCTTTCCTTATAAGCAATAGTGGATTACACCCCATTCATATTTCGTACAGGTTTTTATTATTTCTTAAAATGTTTGCTAAAATTAACAATCCTTTTTCAAGTAAAAAAATAAAGTAGCACATACGAAGGAAGAGTTTAAATAAAATAAGGCAGCAGCGTCATATATATATATATATATATATATATATATATATGTATAATTAATGAAAAAGTCAGATAAGAGGATTAGTGGGATAACCATTAATTCAATTTTTTTATGATGAAAAATACGGCACAGTTCAATATTAATGGAAATATGACCTAGAAAGTCCTTTCTTCTTGTGCAATAAATATTGTTTAAATTTTAGCTTTCCTAATCCCTTGGTGAAATGCCTACACGTTTCTATAATATAAATATAAAACAAAAAATCAATTTTTGGTGGGTTTTGTAGTAACCAACAAGATGTTGTTTAATTAAAGTTTTAAATTTGAGTTTTGTGATAGTAGAAAACTGTGTTGTGAAACTTGTCTTCTAAAATAAAATTCAACTTAATTTGGTTTTGAATTTAATCAAGATTCTTATCGCTTTAGATATTAGACTACTAATGAGTAAAATAAAAAAAGGACAAATAACATTAGTAATCATCCAACTATATTTTTTTGTTATTACCTAATTATGAAAAGTTACAACATGTCATCTAACTATTAGTAAATTTCTTTTTTAATCACTCAATTATGTAAAGTTACAAAATGGTCACTAAGCTATCTTGGATCATTTGGTGCTTTCATTTGTACGTTAGTAAACCGATGATAAAAAAGACAAAATTAAATAATTAAATGACTATTTAGTAACTTTTCATAATTGAGAAAAAAAAACATAGTTTAATGACTTCTACTGTAATTTACCCAATAAAATATATAGATAAAACATAGATTTTGTTTTGTTCCCTTTGCTGCTTAGATTATATATATGCGGTAAGGTGTATAATTAATTAACTAAATAACCCTTCAAATGATCTGACCTTTGACTCTTAAAGCATGAATAGGTGCATATGTAGTGTAAAATTTTTTACCCCAAGTTGCAAGTGCACCCCATTAATTTAATTAGTCCCCCATGCTGCCCCTTATTTGAGACTTATCTTGTATATCTCCAAGATTAAGGGCCACTTGAATATCCCACATGGTACCCAAAGTACACATTAGATTCCTACCTTGTAAGAAATATGGGTAATGCGGAGAAAAGTAAAAAGGGCATCTTTTATCCTGTTGGGGTCAATGTTTAAGTTGCAACAAGGAAACAAAGGTAGTAAGGGCCTCCGATTTAGTCCTTCAACTTTTCTCTATTCTTATGCCATCTTTATCTTGTTTTTATCTCTTTAATAGAGTACGTATGCAAATAGCAAACAAAAATATTAATTCATACACTACAATTTCATTTTAATTTTCGAAAATTAATAATCTAATTTAAAATTTTCTACTCTTATCATTGTTAACCAGAAAGATTAACAAGTGGATGAAGTGATGGCTTGGATGGTAGTTTACCTTCAAATGAGACAAAGAGCCATTGATAATGGTTGTGATGTTCTTTGTTTTGGAGAGATAGATAGGGAGATTGGAATGGGACCTACCTCTTATAGCTTTTATTGTGAGTTTTTATACTGGGAGACAAAGTTATCTACGTGTTTAGAAATTACTGAGAGTGAGATCATACTCTGTGAAAGGTTAATTAAGTGTTTGATTGACTGAACTCAATTAGGTTTGCCGGACAGTACAAATATATATGATAGAGGTATAACAAACATAAACATCAAAATACATTCTAAAAATCTAATTTCCTAATTGTTATCTATCTCCTTACAACTTCTCCGACCATTAAAATAGTGATCACTCTCACAATAGGTCAAACCATATCTAAACACTAACTAAAAAGAATGTCCCAACATTACAACAAAGGTTTTTCTTTTTGGAGGGGGGAGTAGGTTTTCCAAATTCATGTCTTGTGAGCATGAAAGCCAAGAGAGCTTAGCATAGTGTCCCCATTAGTGAGATATTTGCCCTACACTCCCTCTAATAAATTAATTCTTTGTGTGTGCCTAAAATATAGTGGGAGATTCAGGTCTCCTACACCAAATTATTATTTTGGGGTATTTGGTGTTAGTGGAGGAGCATACAAAAAGGGCACAGTGTTTCATACGTCATATGCAAACACTTGAAAAGCAAAAAAGAATTAAAGTAATGATGATTTGACTCTTGGTCACCATAATTTCATCAGCAAATCCCACTAAAAAAAAAAAAAACTTAGTTGATTTTGCAATTGTCCTTGCCACCATACATTTCCGTTTATTACTGTGGAAAACAACTAGTTAACAGTTCACTTATTATTACAAGTACTAGATCCTGTCTCCAGAATCCTGGTTGGAATTTAAGCTTAGAGAACCATACAATATATGAGTTCTTGATAATGAATCTATACACGTGTTTGGAAGCCAAGAAAATTGAAAAGGATGATTCAAGGTCTCCACTACTAATAATTCTGGTGGTGTTAATTTAAAGAAATTTATTTCATAATTTTTTTTACTGAAAATACATCATTTATCAACTCTTAATTTAGTGGATTTAAGAGATGATAATGGATCCTAATAGAATCCAATTTACGCGGTTGTTTTAAATAGTCTTTTTTTTTTTTCTCTAATTAACTCCAGGTGGATGCCAAATTGCTACATTTTAGTTGGTTTCGTTGTTGAATCTTGTAGTCCAATATACATATAAACTTACGATTATTAATAAACAATTTGATGGTGGGATCTTCTCTCCCTCTTAGTCTTACACAAAATAGCTCTAATTCTTTCATTGTGTTTACCATTTTTTAATATTGCAATGAATACCATAATCCAACTATTAATATGGCATAGATTTATCGGATTTATTCTTTAAATTAACTACATTTAATAATACATTATGCATTCATGTTTATATAATTTTTAAAAGAAAAAAAAAACCACTATTGGAATAATAATTTTAAAAAATATTTTATCCCTCTATTTAATTTTTTATTTCTTTTAAATTTATAATGTTTATCAAATCATCCTAAAATAGATAAAAAAATTAATATTTTTAAATTTTACTAATATAATCATACCTTATATAAATTTTCATATTTAATAATGTGATAATACATAATATATAAAAGATTATTTTATAATGCATAAAAAAATTCATGGTTTTTTTTTTTTTAAATACAACCTACAATTATATCAATGACTAGTTTGTGACCCATGCGATACTTGTTAGTATTTTAACCTTCATTGAAGCAGTTTCCATCTTTGTGCTGCTTCGAAGTGGGAAATTTCTGGTAAGATTAATTAAGAGCATCCTATTTTTTAATAAGTATTTTTTGTATCTGTTTTACGGTATATATATAAGATTCGTGATTGTTTCTCTTAATAGTGTCGTCTTAAATGGTCAAACCTACATTTTTTTTTTAGAGTGCAATTAAGGTGTAGTCAAAGGGATAGACAAGTGCCTTAGATCCCCTTCGCTCAATAAGAAAATTGCCATGCATATAGCCTCTCTCAAAATTAAAAGAGTAAATTTTATCCTTTTTAACCTTTAATTAAACGAAAATACTATAATTTTAACTCCTTCGGAAGCTAATAATTAAATTTAAGTATTTTAATATAAATTATTTAATTTTGGCTGTCAAATTTTATAATATTATCTCAGTTTTCTTAACAAAATTTCTAGGTTCGCTTTTGAACTGTACTCAACATTTGTTGTTTGTTGGTAGAGTAAAAATGTTTTAAAGGTTTCACTTTGCTACTTTTTGTGTAGCAGTGTAACATAGGGAAACCCCACCTCCATAGCCCTAAGAAGCTCAAACAAAGGGGGAGGGTGTTGCTGTGGTTTGTGGAGAATGAGTTAGCAATGCAGAAGGCAAAGCAATAAGTAATTGAGGAGACGTGGTTGAGGCCCCAACTTATAATGATCAAATAAAAAACCTTGATACAAGGGGTTCCATAGTGCTTTACTGCTTTCTCCCCCACCCTATACCCCATTTTTAATCAAAATCTCTCTCGAATTACTTCTCTTTATTTGGAATATTCTTCTGCTTAGATACCTTATACTATGCTAAAAGCATCTTCCCTTTTATTTCTTTTGCATCTCTCATGCAACTGAAATTGCTTTACCATTTCCCCCTAAAAAATATTCAATAATTTTAGGTAACCATCCTTTTCCTTCCAATAGCCATATAATTATAACAACTTTTTATTTTTATTACAGGAGATTGAAGGATTTGGCCAATCAAACTATAGTCTAGTGACAAAATTTGTGTAGGTTCAAGTTGGTATTTGCAGGGCAAAGTCAAAAATTTTTTATGTAAACACCAGGCATATGCAGGTTGTATGAATCTATATCCGAATTTATGAAACCAAGTCCATCAAACAAGTCTTTATGATGTGAAAACATATTATATATATATATATATATATATATATATATATATCTCAAAGAGACAGAAGATTCACGACTATTGTCACATAAAAAGAAAGCAAAGCATGTTTATAAAAGAAAAAAAAGAAGCATAAAATTGAACAATCAATGGAACAACGACAGCTTTCTTTTCTTTCTTTCTTTCTTTCTCTTTTTTTCTAAATTCAGTAATTAACATATAATTCTAAGGCCAAAGAGAATTTATTTGATGAGATTTTCTTACAAGATTGAATAGATAAGCATTTTCCTGTATCTGGAATTGTTTTATTTAGAAGCAAAATCCCAAGCTTTTTTCATATTTGGTAGACGATATCTACCTATCTCATTTACATATAATTTTTTGTAGTATATACACACTTTTAGAAGAAAAAATAGAGAGCTAAGGATTACCTTTTAATGTTTAAAATTAAAATTATTAAAAATCAACAACTTGAGAATAGTACATTAAATACAAATTTAACTAGTCTTAAGAAAGTGCCCTAATTAAAAGCACTCTTTACCAAAACTTTTTAAAATATTAAAAATTTGGACACCCACCTACGGTGAAAATAATAAAAAGTGTTATTAAAAAATGAAAAATAATGAAAATTATTAAAAAGAATAAGATAAGTGATTTTCTTTTTACAAAGATAAGGTGTTATTTGATGGTTAAAAATTATTATCATGAACAGTTTTTAAAGGTATAATGATTTATTTGGTCCTTTAATTTTATAAAAAGACAAAGTAATTTTAGTTTTTTTTTTTCATCTCTTTTAATCTTTGAGCTTGCATTTGTTTGTCAAAAATCACCCCAAAATTAATGAAAAAGTAAAGTTTACTAACTTTGTTGATGTGGAAATCTACATGTATACCAATTTAGCAATTAATTAACTTTTTAAAATTAAAAATATTTTTATAATTTTATACTTCTTTAATAATTTTTAATTTTTTAAATTTAAAAAAGTTAATTAATTGCTAACTTGGTGTCCACGTGGCAATCCGCCAACCATCGCACTGTAAAAATTGGATAGGTTCGATCTATGGTCATTGGGTCCTTCTAAAAATATGTACTAAATTCATCGAGTTGTTCCAAAGAATCAAAACGGCCAGTTATTAATGGAATTCCTTGTCAACTCTCTGTAAAATACTCGTTTGGACGAGGGCTTCCAAGCACATCATAAGCTAAACCTATGCTAACAAATAACCAATCCATGATGAATTTGGAAGGTATAGTAATACTATGAATGACCCAGTACCAAATACTGATAATAATATCAGTAAAAGAACGTTCTCCTGTGCTTCCAGACATGCCGAGATCTACATATTCTTGTAAGGGATTGATTCCGTAAAAGATGGGATCAGTAAATGGGAATTCACCGAAATTCAATCTCTGTGAGATGGTCAATATTGTACCAAATGTATTTTTAGAGTATACCGAATCAATATAGCTATCCTTCTTCTGACACAACAACGCAATTTCAAACAGTATATCGACGTGAAGTGCTAGATAATTTCTTTCTTCTTCTTGTTTGCTGATGTATAACCAGGTTAGTAAAGTTAACAGACGTCAATTTTGTTTTTTATCTATTTTAGGTGATTTGACAAATAGAGCAAATTTAAGGGTTAAAATATGTGAAAAATTAAATAGAAAATTAAAATGATTTTTTTAGAAAACCAAATAAGTTATTATGTCTTTTTTAAAATAAATTTATTTTCAATTTTTAATTAAAACAAATATATTTAAATGACAGTGCTTGAGAAATTGAAAGTGATAAAAAAACTTAGGTGAAAAATGTTGTTTTATAAAATAAATAATTATAAATTTTTGACATAATTAATAAAAATAATTAAAATTTTATGTTAAATAACATTTATACTATTTATTTCTTATTTCTTATGTTTTATTTTTAGTTTTTAGATATCACTCAACTCAATTAAACATATATGTTCATTTATCCACCAATAATTGAGTTTAAAAATTTTATTTACATTAAATGAACATATATTTCTCTAAATATATTAATAAAAAAATTGCATATGACAATAATTTAATTCGTGAAAAAAAAAAAAAACTCTATGGTATGTACAATCTAAGAAAGTTGATATCGTTATTTTGAAACAGAATTTGATATTTGTTATAATAAATGTCAATAATGACAGTAGAACGATCGCAAAACAATAAGAAAAGAAAACTAAGAACAGATTTTACATGAAAACCCTTTCGAGAAAAAAAAATCATGGGCAGAGAAAAAAAATTCGCTAATGTTGAAAAACAAGTAATACAAAAAGAGTTTCGACTAAATCCATTTAAGAGTTGAAAAACTCTATTCTAATCAAAGTCAAATAGTATAAATATAATTCTATATGGACTCAATTTGTGTGTTATGATTATTAATTAAAGTATATTTAAATGTTGAGCGTATGAAACCCTTTCTAGGAAATCTTATAATTCCCTTTCCCATCTCATTCATATATATATATATCCCTAATTATCCTATATATATTATGATGTGAAAGTTTAATTATTATTAAATTTAATTATTACTAAATTAAATTATAAGTATATTATATATTTTAATATAAACATATGTTAAATATAATCAACATTTCAATAATATATATTTTTAATATCAACTAAAATAGATATAAACTAAAAATTTACATATAGTTTACATAGAGTGATTCTCAAATTTGAGATTTTAAATATCCTAAGACCTTAACCTTGTCATTCATCTAAGCAATTTATTTTTAAAATATATTATCCATGATCATATATTTTTTTATTTTACTCTTTTTAGTTTTTAATTTTTTATGCAATTAAATATTAATATTTAAATTTAATTCAATATATATATTAACTTTGACATGTATTTATTTTTTCCAATTAGAACCTTTTCAATAAAGGCAACTAGTTAATTTTACATAAAAAATAATTTTAATGAATTCTTCTCAAGATTAATATATAATTAAATTAAACACATTTTTTTTATGAAAGAAGTTAAATATATTTAACTTTATAGCACTTCATTGCATAATTAAATTTCTATTTTTAATTAGAAATAGAGAAATGAATAAACTAAATAGTTAAATATATTTTTAATTTGATAATATGTCTATATACGGTAGAATTGCCTCTTGAAATGATTTTCAAACCCCCATTAAAAATACCTTAATTAAATGAAAAAAAAACCTCAAATTCAATCCAATTGATATAATTATTTTCAAGAGATAAAAGTATAAAATGGAATCTCATCATAGTAATTTATTTTCCTTTTATCATCTAATAATAACAACGTTGCTAAAATATGAATGTGGAATTGTGAAATTTGACCAAATCTAAAAAACAATCCATTATTAAATTATTGATGCACCAATGTAAAACTTTCCTTCTTTTTTTTTTTTCTTATTTATTTAGTGCCAAAAGTTTGCTTTACTTTTTAAGCCAAAAAGCAAAATTTCCCAGTAAAGTTTGAGTGGATTTTTATAACTCCAATTTTCACACAATTATCACATTATTTACCTTTACTGTATTACTCCATAAAAACAGCAAAACTAGCCAATCAAAACACAATTTTAACTTTAATTACCTTTTTTCAACTTTTTTTTCTTTCGCCTTTGCATTTCGTAAGGCAAATAGTATGTAAGAGATTAAAAAGTAACTATTTCCAATAAGGTCTAACCAATCGCTCTACTCTTTAGTCATTTTACTTTTAATTTCATAAATCTAGTCATTTTTCTTTGTCTAATTTAAAAGTTAAGATAGCACTTTGATATGGTTTTCGAGAATATAATTCAATTGATACACATAAGAAAATACAGATCGAATTTCCAAGAAAGTTATATTCATACATTTTATTCACTATACACTCTACTAGAAATGTGGAGGTAAATTCAAAGTTACGTCGTCAAATAAAATATAACATATTATTAATTTAACAAATTGATGCTTATTATTAATATAAATTATTTTATTATTAATAACCATGTAAGTTAATCTATTTATTTTTAAATAAAAATAGTTTAATAAAATTATCTTAAAAAAATATTTAATATGTATGTACATTAGAATATATTTTAAAATTTAATTTGATAGTATTTAAAATAAATTTAAAATTAAAATTTTTTATGATTTTGTAGCGAAAAGTATTGCACGTAAATAAATAAATAAAAAGAGGAAATTTTGTCTCAGAAACAAATTTTAACTTATCAACTATACGAGAAAGTTACATTCCCACCGTTATTCAAAGGAATAACATCTTCAGAGTCGAAGTAAAGTAACTCGCAATCATTCGCAAAGAAAAATTATATTCTAAGAAAATTTAATATATGCGGAATCACTTTTTCACTAGTTAAACTTTTAAGAAATTGACCACTTCCCATCATACCAAACGCTTTCTAAAATCTAGATAATACTATTAATTGACTTTTGTTAAATTTGTATGGAGATATCAAATGGGCTTAATTTTTAAATAAGACAAAATTTCCTTAGGGGCTAAATTTCAAAAGTGAGAAGAATAGAGGGAGTGAGAACATATATAAACCTTTCCAATAAGAACAAGCTAACTCTCCACTTTCTCCACACGTTTCTATCTCTTCTCTTGTATGTCTCTCTCTTTTTCTCTATATATAAACCTCACTAATCCCCTCTCAAACCCCTCCATGCCATCTCTCTCTCTCTCTCTCTCTCTCTCTCTCTCTCTCTCTCTCTCTCTCTCTCTCTCTCTCTTCTTTTTCTTTCTCATTTTCCCACTTTGTCATCTCCCACCAACATTTCTTTTTTCTCTCCACCAACAATAACAAAATAGAAGAACACCAACACAACAACAATGGTGAAGTTCTCAAAGGAGCTTGAAGCTCAATTAATCCCTGAATGGAAAGAAGCCTTCGTTAACTATTGGCAACTCAAGAAACATGTAAAGAAGATCAAGCTGTCTAGGACTAACAAACAATCTGCCTCAGCCGAGTTTACCCATGATTTTAGTCGCTCAATCCTCGACCCTATTCGTTTCATCGCCTTGAAAGTAGCATCAACGACCAAGCACTTCTTCACCTCCTCCAACAACAATACTGATGAGATCATTCAGGTATAAATCATTAATAAGAATTAAAACAGGAAAAGTGGGTTCTGCTCCTTTTTTGCATTTCTTCATTGATTTCCACATAAAAGTTGTGGGAAATTGAACTTCTCTTAGATTTTTCTTCTTCTTTCCCTTCCCTATTGTTTTTCTGCAGATATTGTTTCTCCTACGTACACTAATACTATTTCCCTTCCCCCCTCACAAACCGATTTTCTCACCGTTTGATCAATGGGTCCCATATATCAAACTCTATATTTTGTGAATAAAATTCAAGAATAATATCAACTCAACCATTACACTTTATAGTTAAGTTATATGGTTAGTGGAATTATTACATCTTTTTTGTCGTTTATATTTATTTATTTATTTTCATTTGCTTGCAAAATATTTAAAAAAATTCATAATTGGAAACACTTCCTTTCTCTACATTCTTGGATATATTTAGTATAATGTTGGATGGAATCTTGAAGATCAATATAATGGGGGGTTGTCTTCTTCTTTATTTGTGATCATAATTTAGGCTACTTTATTTGCAAACTTCCTTGAGAGATTTCTGATTTTGTCACGAAAGCAAATAAGCAACGGTTTCAAGTTATAATATCACGAAACTAACGTGAATATAGAGACGAAGGAAAACAACAGCTTATACCCAAAAAACCAGTGAAAAAGACATCAAAGCATGAGCCTTCCATATATATACCAGTGCTTTTCATTATATACTTTTTTCATGTTATAGGTAAGGAGTAAAAGCATGGATTCAGATGAAGAAGTACTCTATCAAACTGAACTCCTTCAATTGTTTTCTGAAGAAGATGAGGTACGTTTAATTATACCCCGTCCCTATACTTTTCACACTTTCAAATTTTAATCCCTCTAATTGATAACTTCGGTAGTCGGCTTTTGATAAATTTGAATATTGGGTATTTAATTGTCAAATGTTGGTCAAAGTACCATAGAGCCCCCATACTAGAAGGTAGATTATATTTTGACGCTTCTACAAAAAAAATAGACAATCAGTCTTGGAATGTTAGATCACAGAGTAATTTGATCCTTCTATTTAATTTTTTTAATTTTTACTATTAAAAATTGATCTTTATATGTAGCATGTCATGTGTAAATGAATAAAATTTTTAATAAAAATAATCAATATGCTCTTTGATCTAATATATAGGGACTGATTTAACTATTTTTTTAGTAAAGGAGGCAAAGTATTTTTACCATCAAATGTTTGATTTAAAAAAATTGAAATCCATTTCATAACACATATCCGATAGTATTATAATTAGACTAAATATTAAAAGTACGAAGAGTATAGGAACTGTAGACGAATTAGACCTATGTATATATAAAATCACCTTTGCAAATAAAAGCTCAAAACGATTCGATAATTGCAGGTGAGGTTGTTTTTCGAGAGATTAGATGAAGAGTTGAACAAGGTGAACCAGTTTTACAAGACGAAAGAGAGTGAGTTCTTGGAGAGAGGGGAGATTCTGAACAAGCAACTTCAAATACTGTTAGACCTTAAACAGATCGTCGGCGACCGCCAACGCCGGCGGAAGTCCAATGCAGGGGGACTTCTTCATCGTTCATCCGCCTCGTTTTCTTCTACCAACTCCGATTCTTTCTCAGGTGCCGATCATTTTTCTTCTTTAATAATCTCAAAATATTATGAAAATAAGATTCTAATTTGAGACAATTACGCGTATCGTGTTCGATTTTGTGAGCTCAAGCTTAGCTAGATGGGTCATATGATGATTTTCAATTTGCTTGTGGAAAGTTGGTCTGACGTGGCATTATAAAGTCAATTTCTTTTTTTTTTTTTTACTAGAGTCAATTTATGTCAATCGTTTGGTTATATGATTATTTGGTACTTTTAATATATATATATATATATATATATATATATATATATATTTGAAGTATGGCTTTTTTTATTATATAATTTTTATTTTAAAAATTTGTATGAAAGATTAAGAAGATGTTAGTGTTTTGGGTTTAAGTTTTTTAATAAATGTTTTAGTATATATTTTATATAAAATTATAAAAGGATAAAAGTTACTTTTAAAAATAATAATTTTTAAGTTTTTTTAAAATTGAATTAATAAACTTGTATAACTAATAATAGTATATATATTAACAATCAATATTAAAAAATTAATAATACAAAGAAAATTATCATAATTAACTTATAAAATTAAAACAATATCTTTAGAATGATATTATGTTTTTGTTACATTTTAAATATATATATATGCTTTTTATAAATCACCAAACTCAAAATCGCACTATAAATCACCGACATAAAATAATTTAAATTCAAAATTAATTAAAGTACAATTCAATCAAAATCCTAAAAAATGAACTTAGAATACGAAATAAACAGAATGCAAAGGTGAGCAAAATGGGATGCAATTTATGTTAGTTATAAGCGTTAAATTATTAAAGAAAAAACAAGAAATGATAAGGGAAAATAATAATAAAATAATAAAAGTGGTATGATTGTTGTAATTGTGAGAAAGGAGTTTTGACTGCGGTCTTTATCAGAATAGCACATTGGGTGGAAAATATATGAATATGATTGTTACTTTCTCCTTAATTTAATATTAATCAAAGACGGGGGGCTCCACAAATCATTCCACAATTATATATTTCTTTCAATTACTCTGCTTCCTACGTTGGGTATCCTACTTTATTCGTTTTTCCTTTCCTTTTCTTTCTTTATTTATATGTACAAGTATTTATTGGTCTAGAAATCATAGCTTAAAAGATAGGGTTGGGGTTGGATGCATTGGATAACTTATTTTACTATTACAAATAATATGTTAATATTGATATTTAAATTTAAAATATAACATTTTAAAAAAATATTCATTATTATTTCAATTTAGTTCATACTAGTTTGAATGGTTTTGATTTTTATATATTGTTGTATCAAGTGTATTAATCTTGATTAAGACTTAGTTTAGGAATACTTTCAAAAGTATTTTTGAGGAAAAAACCACATTTAAGACAAAAGTATTCCTAAACAAGCCAAAAATTGTTTCTTTCAAACCTAAAAGCAATTTTTTCTCAAATTGAAAATTTTAACTTCTCTAGAGGATTTACGCCTGTTTGAGTCTCTCTCAGATGACGTATTAGATTTCCTTAAGTCTGATAAAGAGTGGACCATTGCACCTCTCGAATATTCCTTGTAATTTAACTTTGTTATATTTTTTTTCAGCATAATTTTTTTTTTAATTTCTCTCCAAATTTACCTTTTTTTTTTTCCTTCAAAAATACTTTTGAGAAACATTCCTAAACTAAGCCTAAATCCAACAAGCCTATTTATTTTTTGTTTTTAATATTTTGTTTTTCATATACATATTTGAATCATATTTTCATGTCTTAATTTCATATCTATTCAAGATTTGAATTCCATAGTAGAATGAACTTCAATTTAAATATTAAAAAGAAGAAGTTTAAGAAATGTATTTTAGCGTGTTTGCATATTTTATCAATTTAACTATTATTTTTAGTTAAGTTTTATCATTATCTTTTCATAAAGAATTAATTATTTTTTAATAGAAATATTAACTAAAATATTAAATTTTTTAATAATATTGACATGGTATTATTTATCTTATATTTTATGTTAACAATAACAAAATTTTATTTTAAAAAAATTATAATTTAATTTTGATAGTTGAAAAGAATTTTCAAGTCAAATGAGTAAAATAAAAGGAAGATTTTAGATATACATGACTAAATAAAGTAGATGAAAAACAAAGGTGTGAGATGTGTCTTGTCATCTCTGCCTTACTTGTAACAACAAAACTAATCAGTTTCCACACCTCTAGGGTTCCAAACTTCAATCCCTAAATCTAAAAATGAATTAATAATACAACTATTTATATACATTGTATTGTATGTCAAATAGAAGGCCAAAAGAAAAAAAAAAGAAAAAGAAAAAAAAAAAAGGTGATATGTTTGGCATACAGCAAAATTCATGCTATCTATATGACTTCCTTTCCAGGTTTTGATTCTCGATAATACACCTGTCCACCTTGATTGACTAAGTGACGTCCAATGTTCACATCTTTAACAACCTTTGTTGCTAAAGGTTAAATTAAATTTTATTTTTTTCATTTAAAAATATATAAATTAATCTTTGTCTTTTCTATCAAAGGACAAATTTGACATACAATCGCCGACTTTTAATCATAAAAATGGTTGTAATTTGCAACAGTAGGATGAATTTACTGTTGCTATTTTACAAAACAAGTGGAAATAAACATCATTCATACATGAGTGCTAGTAGGCCAAGATTTGAAGGCTGGTTGAATTCAAATTCAATGCAATTTTGGTTTAGGAATTCGATTTGGGATTTTCTATAGTAATTCAGGTTTTGAATTACACGGTGTAAATCTGCATAAAAAAAAAGAGATTAGATTGAATTGATTAAATTGTGGTGGTTGAATATTGTTACGTGGAGTTAATGAATGGAACTAATAAATGCAGAGAACCCCGCGGAATTGAATGATAGCTCCACGGAGATGTCACAAACAGATGAGGTGGTCGCAGCACTAGAAAGGAATGGCGTGAATTTCATGAATTCGGCAAGCAGCAGGGCCGTGATGACTAAGAAAGGGAAGCCAAAGGTGGCGATGAGGATCGACATCCCAGCTACCACACCGGCTCGTACCATCTCCGCCGTCACTTCAATGCTTTGGGAAGATCTCGTTAACCATCCCAAGAAAGAAGGTTCTGGTGATTTCATTAACAGGAAGAAGATTCAATGTGCTGAAAAGATGATTCGAAGCGCCTTTGTTGAACTCTACAGGGGTCTTGGTCTGCTCAAAACTTACAGGTTATTTGATTTTTGACTTGTCACTGTTGCATGGAAATTAGCATATGAACACACGTAAAGCTTCTTTCTTGCTTTAATTTGCAAGTAGAGATTGGTGGGTGATTGATATTGAGAGCGATGGATATTACTTTGGCTGTTTCTGGATTTTAGTTTCTAGATTTGCTTTAATGGTCCACCACTTGACTGTCAAAATGTCATGCACGTAAATGACATTTAGAGAAACCAGATATGGTTTTGGGCCTCAACTTTGACTAGGTGGCCTAAAATTCTCCAACATTAGTGCTTTTTTGGAGGTGAAGTTTTTAATATTTTAATCCACTAAAAACAAACAAAATAGAGTGACACCCAATAATTTTATGCATTATCGGTGAAGTAAATAATTTGCCATTAGAGAAATCAAAAATGGTTTTGGGCCTCAACTTTGACTAGGTCGCCTAAGATTCTCCAACATTAGTGCTTTTTTGGAGGTGAAGTTTTCAATATTTTAATCCATCAAAAATAAAACAGAGTGACACTGTATAATTTTATGCATCATCAGTGAACTAGATAATGTGCCGTTAAGAAGGAAATGAAGGATGGATGATAAATGGAATTCCCTTTTAAGGGCTATTTATCAGCTTTTTAATGGTTTTATTGCATTTTTCTAGTTGCTTGAAAGATACTGTTTTCTGTGCTGATCAGATTCTATTATGTATGGACCATTTTTGGCAGCTCACTAAATATGGTGGCCTTCACAAAGATACTCAAGAAGTTTGACAAGGTAATATATCAGCCTCATTACGGATTACAGAAATCCCAAATAGAGGAATGAATTTCGAAGAAATTCATTGTTTTGATGAGCAAAATATAAATTCTTTTATAGATCAGAAACTTTTTAAAGAATGCATGCTACAATTATATAAGATCTTTCTTTTGTTTTTCTGTTTAAAAAAATGGTGTATTTTCTGGTTTGGACAGGTATCAAACCAACAGGCATCAGCAAGTTATCTGAAAGCAGTGAAGAGATCCCATTTCATTAGCTCTGATAAGGTAAAGTTAGTATATTTCAGATCTGTATATTTGGGTATATTAATTATTTCTTAAGCAATATGGCACTTATTGGATGAATAAGAACCACTTCCACAACCTAATATTTTGAAGATAAAAGAGTTAGAATCTCATATGGATCATGTGATCACGTAACTTTGTATTATTAATTACTTTAATTTAGTGATCAAACTTTATTCATGATATTGAAATCTCATCATGTATTTTTCTTCCCTAATATCATGAATCCAATTTGGTTTGGTAATTAAGGTTGTGAGACTAATGGATGAAGTGGAGTCCATTTTTACAAAGCACTTCGCCAACAATGACAGGAAAAAAGCCATGAAGTTCTTGAGACCTCAGCAGCAGAAAAACTCTCACATGGTCACCTTTTTTGTTGGTAATCAATTTACTTAGAAGTTGAAACATTTATTTATGAAGAGAGCGCTTTGCTTTTTTTCCTCTTAATGACAATAACATAATCACTTTATCATCTAAAATTCAACATATATGACTCACTTGGCCAATAAAATAAATCATGGTCGGTAATATGATGATGAATTATTGAGAGGGGATCTGGGGCCCCTCGAAACAGTGAGGCTGACATTCACAGAAAATTTATGGTCACTGATTTTACTTAATTTACTCTTCTTTACTCTTTTTCTTTTTCTTTTTTTTTTTTGCAGGACTGTTTACTGGCTCTTTTGTATCATTGTTTAGTGTATATATAATACTGGCACACTTGTCTGGTATATTCTCACCTAGCAAAGAAATAGCATACATGGAGACTGTCTACCCTGTTTTCAGGTGCTCATTCTCGTTTGCCTCTATGAGTTTTATCATTTCAAAATTCCATGTAATTTCAATCATTACAAATATAAGCAGTACTCCAATTCGGATTTAAGTGTCACATATATGTATTTGACACATATATGTTCCAATATTTTAAAAAGAAAATAAAGATTAGGAGCATCATAGTTGAACAGAGAACTTGCAAGTATAGCATTAATGTCTCAAATGCACAACAGAACTGACCCTATAGCCAAGCCTACTAAACTGTTTACCAAGTTTAAATTTACTCATTAACAAGTAAAAATGGGACACTTAAATTGGTTTCAATTACTGACTGGAAGTATTAATTTCAATTTTGTGCAGTGTATTTGCATTATTAAGCTTGCACTTGTTTTTGTATGGGTGCAACTTGTTCATGTGGAAAGCCACAAGAATAAACTACAACTTCATCTTTGAGTTTGCACCAAGCACAGCCCTCAAGTACAGAGATGCATTCCTTATTTGTACCACTTTCATGACTTCTGTGGTTGGTGCCATGGTCATCCACCTGTTATTAAGGGCTGGAGGCTTTTCACCATCTCATGTTGACACCATTCCTGGAATCCTCCTTCTGGTACTGGTTAAACAACTCCATTAGTTTCTATACTGTTTGTAACCAAAAACTTTGAAGTATATGAAGTTGTACTGATTTCCAATCTCAATTTCCAGATTTTCATTGCCTTGCTGGTGTGCCCATTTGACATCTTCTATCGGCCAACTCGATACTGTTTCCTCCGAATAATCCGTAATATAATATGCTCTCCATTGTATAAGGTAATTAATACACTTGCAAGTTTCTTGCCATTATCTTTTAATTGGTTTTGTATGAAGTTTCAGAAGAGGTAACTTAGCATGTTCTTGCTTTGGCTTATTGTGTATATATGCAGGTCTTGATGGTTGATTTTTTCATGGCTGACCAACTTACTAGTCAGGTAAATTATTCAGAGACAAGCAATGAAAACTAAAACAAAATATTAGCTCTCATTTTAGAATTGTTTTAGAATCATCATCATCATATCTATCTTTTTTTCTTACTACAGATTCCTTTGCTAAGACACTTGGAATCAACAGCCTGCTACTTTCTTGCTGGAAGTTTCAAAACCCATGAATATGCAACATGCAAAAATGGAAAACTCTATAGACAGCTTGCTTATGTTATCTCATTTTTGCCATATTATTGGAGAGCCATGCAGGTACATGGAATCCCTTGCATTTCATTATTTTTCCCATGAAAAAATTGCATAATCATTACTTGACATCAGTTTTTCAGCTTTCAGTTATTCAATTAACACTGTTTTTCAATTTAATTTCTAGTGTGCAAGAAGATGGTTTGATGAATATGACTTGAACCACTTGGCTAACATGGGGAAATACGTTTCTGCCATGGTGGCTGCCGGTGCCAGGCTCACATATGCTACACAAAGCAACCATCTATGGTTTTCTGTAGTCTTGGTGACTTCAGTTGTGGCTACGGTTTACCAATTATATTGGGATTTTGTCAAGGATTGGGGGCTTCTTAATCCAAATTCCAGAAACCCTTGGCTTAGAGATGATCTAATTCTAAAGAACAAGAGCATTTACTACCTCTCCATTGTGAGTTATCCTTTGTCAAATTTGATACCATTGTCTTGTTCATATATATGTACTATTTTTTTACCACTGAAGCCCATAATGACACAATTCTGTAATTACAGGCCTTGAATGTAGTTCTAAGAGTTGCTTGGATAGAGAGCATCATGCGGTTTCGGATCAATCCGGTTGAGACACATTTGCTAGACTTCTTCTTGGCTTCCCTCGAGGTTATCCGACGAGGGCACTGGAATTTTTACAGGTATTTATAACCATCAAACATTCCTAAACAAGCCATATGATTCTTAAATGAAGTCTTCTAATCTAATCTAACACTTGAGAAACCGTTACTGAACAGGTTAGAGAATGAACATCTAAACAATGTTGGCAAGTTCCGAGCTGTAAAGACTGTTCCATTACCCTTCCGTGACGCAGATTCTGATGGCTGAAAAAGATTGTTAAAAGTCAGGGAAGAAGTCCCTAACCAAGCTTACATAGAAGGCAATCCAGGGATCAACATTTATTATAACAATGTGGAAGATCTGATCTCCCCCACCATCAATCACATATCCATTCCAATTTGTAGAGTACTTAAAGTGCAACACAAGTACCAGCATCCAAATGGCAACATTCTAACTTGGATTTGCTGGTATCTGAATCAATCTGATGTCTTCAGCCAATACTCAAAAAGGCATTCTTTTTTCTCCCTGTAAGTCTTTGTTGGATATGATGAAGAATGTAAGTTTAGAATTCCTTTTCTTTTTGAAGTCAAAATGTATATTTGATTGTCTGTATAATGATGGGAACTATTGATCACCAGGCACAATAAATTTTCTAATAGTTCTTATCTTGTACAGCTTTTCTTCTCCAAATTATTGTTAATGAGAAAATATTATTCTATTCCCTTAATGATATAACAAAAATATGCAGCAATTCAGGGGAAAAAGAACAGGCTCATTAAATAGCAAATATTGACTAACATATTGAATATGTACTTGTTCCTGTTATGTTCAGTGACTTGGTGGCAAACGGCCAGATTCGGATCAGTTTTTCTTCAGATTTCAATATTTTTGGGTTCAGACTTTGTGGAGTTTGAATTTTTTCAGATTTGGATTTACCCAGGCTTGACACTTTCGGACTCAAATTTTTTGAGGATAATTTTTTTTTTTGGATTCGAGCTCAAATTGATCCGGGTGGGCTGTTATGAATTTAAATAATTTTGAATTTTTTAAGTTATAAATATTTTATTTTCAAATTAATAATTCATTTTAACAACACAATTCATATTTATCTTATAAAAAGCATAATGTATATATATTTAATAAAGTTCTTTTATATAAAAATAATTAAATTGCTAATTGTATATAAATTTTATTATATGATATGTATATTAATTGAAGAAGCTATATTTTATTGTTTATTATATTATATTGATAATCGGGTTATTTTTATCTTTCTTATTAAATTTATAAAATCAATACTCATATTTCAAAATACTTATTCTAAAACTCAAATATATTATACTAAGCTCAAACTTAAATAATATACTCATTATTAAGAAATTAAACTCAATACTCAAAATAGTGTGAAAAAAAAGTGGTTCTAATTTGGTGACTGAAACATTATCAGGCGAAAAGCTAAGGCTTTAAAAAAAAAAAATGCTCTTTAATTCGCAACTTTCCGGCAACAATGGGAATGGTGATCCTCATTCTGAAAGTGATCGGAATACTAAAAAAGTGAGATTTAAAGACAACTTAGTTGAAGAAGACATCACTATGGGTGGAGATCCGGATCCAAAATCGACTTTGTCATGGAAAGACAAACTTTTGGGGGGCTTCACTGGTGAATCTGGCCCGGATCGTATTGTTCCTGCTGAGGGGAGCGGTAATGATCTTAAGTTGCTTGAAAGAGATGTGAATACGACCACTATTGATGGTGTTCCGGCTATCACTTTCTCAGATAGTATAAAGAATATTCTGTTCAGAGAAATGGAATCAACGGTCATAGTTAAACTCCTAGGGCGTAACATTGGCTACAATGCCCTGCATAATCGCATTCTTTCTCTTTGGAAACCAGTGAACTCTATTCGTATAATGGACACTACTAACAGATATTTTTTTTTGTTAAATTTCATGTTGAGGACTATTTTTGTCACAAGGTCCCTAGATTGTCTATGGACAGTATCTGACGGTTCAACCATGGACTAAATATTTCAAACCCTCACAACCTTACCCTAACGTGGTGTTGGCCTGGATCCGTCTGCCGAATCTCCCGGGACACCTTTACAAAAGGAAAATAATAGAAGCCATTGGAAGTCTCATCGGGAAGGTAGTTAAGCTTGATGTACAGACTGACAACCAGACCAGAGGGAGATTTGCTCGTTTGGTCGTTTATATTAACCTGGAGAAGTATTTAATTTCACAAGTTTTTGTAGACGGAGTCGTTCAATGCGTCGAATACGAAGCCCTCCCGACCGTTTACTTTGGCTGTGGTAAGTATGGGCACGTTAAAGATATGTCCCCAACGGTTGAAACAGATCAAAATCCGACGGTGGCTAGTGGTAAATCGTCGATCGGGGTAGATGAACCGAATGAAGGTAAATCGGACGGTGATACAACAGATTCCAGAAGCAGGGAGAAAGAACCGGATTTGGGCCGTGGATGCTGGTGGAAAATAGATATTCACGGCTGGGGATGAGGGATTTCTCGGCGGAGTTTAAGGAAAAACAAAAACAACAACCGTTAGGGTCTAGATTCACGGCGTTGATGGAGGAAGAAGATTTCAATGGCGTAAGGAGATTATCTGCTAGAGGAATTTTAGGGGAAAATGGAAATAGGAAAGTGGATGCTAGCATAAGCAGTTTTAAGCCTAGAGTTAGTAAAAATGTTGGGAGGATTTCATTTAACAAGGCCGGCTATGGAAGTGGTGAGGATTTGGGCTTACCTAGTTTATCTAATATGAAAGAGGGATTGGGTAGTGAAAATTTAGAAGAAATGGGCCGAATGCCCAAAAAGAACTTGGATAAATCATTTGGGAAAAGGCCAATTGGTTTGGACGATTTGGATAATAATTTTGAGGACTCTTTGGCTAAATCACCCATTTCAAATTATTCTGTCTCTGCTTTAGCTGTTTCGAATGTTGCAAATTCACAAAATAATAATCTTTTTGATGCTACAGGTGGCCAAGGCATTTCGATTTCTAAAAATCAGACCAATATAGATGACAAAGAACTGGAAAAAAATTAAAGCACATTATAACCCCATGTTTGACGAATCTGAAGGCTTTATTGTCCCTATATCAGACAATACTCTTGATCCAGGTAAGCATTCAATTGTTATTTTTTTAAAAAATACTAATAATTTTCCTTCTAATCAACAGGTTAAATTGGATTCGAAGTCTATGGAGCTCCTAGATTCGGCCTCGGATCTTATTTTAAATGGCTCCAAAGACAGAAGGAGTGGTGGTAGTCGAAGTAATCGAAAGACCTCTTTTGATTTACGGGGCAGAGGGAGTCAATTTAAAAATTTTGGGAATACACGCATTCTTTTAGCTGAGTCTATGGAGGTGATGGCGGAACTCTTATCTCCTCAAATTCTAAGTAAAAATTTGAGTGCTGAGATAGAGGAAGTTGGCTCTAATTTGGAGGGCAATAATGGCCGTGGAAACTAGGTTTGTTCTTCTTTCTTTCCTATTATATTATTATTATTATTTATGAATATTACTATCTTTTCGTGGAATTGTTAGGTTTGTGCTAATGTTAAATTTCCTAGAATTTTTCGGGAGTATAACATGGAATACAAACCTGATATTGTTAGTCTTCTTGAACCAAGAGTAAGTGGGGCCAAGGTTGACAAAACTATTGCTAAGCTAGGGTTCTAGTTTTCTCATCATGTGGAGGCAATTGGTTTTTCTGGGGGTATTTGGCTAGGATGGAAAGATTCCGTTCGTATTGAGGTAGTTCGTAGTCATCCGTAATTTATTTCGACTCGGGTTTGGAAAATGCCTTTACCGCATCCTATTATTATTTCTTTTGTCTATGGTAGTCCCAAAGGAAAATGCGTCAGCTCCTTTGAAATGATTTGAGGAATATAAATCTATTTGGACAGATCCCATGGATGGCTATTGGTGATTTCAATGCGATCATTAATCCCTCTGAGAAATCTGGAGGTCTTACCAAGGGTAGACGATGCCCACATTTTGGTGATTTTGTTGACTTTGCTGAGCTTCATGATTTAGGGTTCAGAGGGACACCCTTCACTTGGCACAGAGGTTCTTTGTCTGAGAGACTTGACCGTACCTTACGTAATGAGGCTTAGACCCGTAATTTTCCTAATTGCATGATTACCTATCTTCTAAAAATTAAGTCAAATTATCGACCTCTTCTTTTGGTTTTGAATCCAAGTATTTCTCTCCCTCGGGGAAGACCTTTTAGATTTTTAGCTGGGTGGGTTGAACATCCGGATTTTGCTAATTTTTTCAAAGAAAATTGGGAGTGCTCTGGTAATTTTTCTGAGTCTTTTGGTAAGCTCACGCATAAAATCAAGGAATCGAATAAGCAAATTTATAGTAATATCACCACTAGTAAGAGGGATATTATCAAAAGAATTACTAGCATTCAGAGATTAAGTGATCACTCTGGATCTCACCACTTAAATCAAGTGGATTTGTCTCTTCGCCACGAACTTTAGAATGTGCTACATCATGAAGAAATTATTTGGAGGCAAAAAGTGAGGTGTGACTAGTTGAAGTAGGGGGACAAGAACATAAAAATTTTCCATACTAGAACTTTGCAAAGGAGGAAAAGTAATCGAATTTATGCTATTCGAAACTCCGATGGTAATTGGATTTATGACCCTGAGGCCATCGAAGGAGAAGCGAATGAGTTTTTTCAAAGATTGTATAGAGAACCAGCTGCGTCTTTGGGTATTCTACCTCCTAGCAGTTTCCTTCAACTTGACCCAGTAGATATTAGTTTTTTGGGGAAACCAGTCTCAAATGAAGAGATTAAGATGGACCTATAACACTCTAGACCCAGCCTAGAATTTAGGCCCGAATCCGGCGTGTCACATTGAAATGTTTTAGCGAAAACCTTGTTTTCATTGAAAACCCTTCTAGAGAAAAGTTAAGTAAATCCATTTTGCTTTCAAAACGAGGTGTAGCCAAGAACCATTTCCTTGTTACCATGTAAAAACAAATTTCCTTTGACAGCGGAAGCTCGTTCTTAAAACACAATTATTTTCAAAAAAACTTGAAATATGCTTAAAAGAAATAAATCCAGGTTCCGTTTCAAAATTACATTGCATAGTGGAAGTAATGGAATAATAACTAGAGGGAAACCTTATTACAATCCGAAATAAAATAACTTAAAATCTAGAATTTAGACATTTAGAAAAACCGGTCTAATCGTCTTGCTAGTTGGCCACCTCTGAGTCCCTCCATCCGTCGAACCGCCTACTAAGGATTACTTGAGAAAAATAAAAGAGGGAGTGAGTTTTCAAAAACTCAGTGTGTACGACCCTCGTCAAAAAAATAGCATACATATCATATTATTAACATAACAATATCATACATGCAATGCTGTGCAAACCCTCCCCAAATAATCCATCCGGTACACATCATCTCCGTCCCGCCGAAACACATCTGTGGGGATTTTTAAATCGACCCACCCATCCGATACACATCAAGGGTAGCCCGGTTGCGGTACTACCAAATGTTGCAGCAAAGCTGCTAATCATATAATTGGCTTAAAAAGCCATCGGTGGATCCACAGTTGTCAAGCAACCATGTGATGCTCATATACTTCCTTCGTTCCATAATTCCCACCCATATGCAACCTAAACAGAATATCATATGAATGTAGTAAATGTACATGTAACATCCATAAATCTTACCTTCAACACATAGGGGTATTCTAGTCATTTCACACATCAAGGGTATTTTAGAAATTCTATCCTATAAGGGTATTTCAGTAATTCTTAACAGTATGGGTCTTAATTACGAACCTTGGCCCGTCAATAAGTCCTCGCGGCTAAAGTGAACAGACACTACGCACCAGGTAGGATTCCAGATAAGAGGAGGTGGATCATTAAGACCGCTTAAGTACCAAGCTCTCCCTAGATCCAATCCTAGACATGCATATGCCCGTTGCCACACCTAAACCTTATGACTTGTTCACAGTCGCACTTAATAAATTATTGAAGTTTTATGTAAGGTTAAGCAATTTACCAAATACTAAGCCCAAGACCCCTTACAAAGCCCAAACAAATTCACATACGTTCATATGGCCCACCAGGCCCAATCTCATTCGTATGGCCCACTAGGCCCAAATCACAATCATATGGCACATCTGGCCCAATCACATTCAAAGGGCCCATCTGGCTCAAATCAATTCCAAGCAATGTAACCAGCATGAGTAGTTATCACTTATTACCAAACCATCAAATTCACCTATTTTGAGCCTACGGCCCATCAGGCCCATTTTGCCCATTTTGGCCCGATTGGCCAAAACACGGGCCAAGTCCATGAGATCGCTTATGGGGCCTCTGATAACATATCGATTTTCCCCTTACGAGTATTCACGCACTCGCAAGACTACCGTAGCCAAAACTTTCGGCTTTTCAGCATTTCGGCTTTTGCTGATCTAATGTGTGTGTAGTGTATGTACACACCTGATATCAAAACGCGTTGCGATCTCCTTAGCCACGATCCTACAAATGATATCACTCAAAGATTAATCACAAATACTTATCGAATACTTTACCAAAAGCCGAAGTCTCACCTTAACCTTACCTGAAACACCAAGCCTTATTAGCCCTTCTTTGATCACTATTCACGCGTATCTCCTAAATCTGCATCATTCTTAATCATTAAAAATAGAATAATAGGTGATTTGTATCCAACACAAGTCCCCCTTTCCCTATCTATGACAACACCTAAACCATAATTGAGAATACTTACCCAAGAAGCAATTGACCCAAGAGGTATTCGACTTTTGAGATTAGTATAGTGAAAGGGGTTATTCGGCTCAAATAGGAAGAAGGAGAGAAGAAGGAATCGACTAAAACCAAGGGTGTATCAAAAGAGAATTTGAGAAGAAAAAGTATGGAAGATCGGCAAGCAAAGAAGGAATTCGGCTTCTGAGTACTTAGAGAGAAAAAATGTTTTGGCAACTCAAAAATGAGGGGCTAAAGGGAAAAAACAATTTTGGCATTAGCCTAGAACCCCAAAATTGACACCTATTTATAGCCTATAGCCGAATTTCCTATCCCCAAATTCCCAATTCGGCTCAACCTCTTCCACATATCTCATCTCCTAATTTTTCTCTACGATAACTCCCCAATCCTTTTCCTAAATTTTCTCTTCTGATCACTCCCCTTAAAGTCCATCATCAGACCACTTCCAACCTTCTAGAAGGCCAAAATTAAACTCCTAAACATACTAAGCTAGGATACAAACCTAGGATTTCCTTGCTAGCCCATAACGCCACCTTCCTATACGCTAAGTGGCGTCACTTAGCCACTCCACCACAAGGCTCTTTGATGCCATTTTTCCCTATTTTTATTTAAAATTCCAACTGCTCACTGCCTTGGTTCCTTTAATAATTAATTAAGAATTCCTTCTCTTCAAAGTTCGAACCCAGCACTTCTCCAACACCCTTAGACACTCCAAGTTCATTAACCTTCAAGGCCCACATGCCAATTGTCACTTTCTCGCTCACTTAAAAATTTTCTAAGACCCAAAGCCCAATTCTTCTAGGCCCTCTTTGACATGGCTCCGCTTAAAGATCTGGGCAATGATGGTTTTCATGCCTTTTTTTTTCAAAAGTAGTGGGGCATCATTGGGGGAGCAGTTTGTGATTTGTTTAGGAAGATTTTCGATGGAAACCCTATTGAGCCCGACATGAATAATGCCTTAATTGTTCTCATCCCGAAGGTTCAAAATTCGGAAGCATTTGGTCAATATCAGCCAATAAGTCTCTGTTCGGTCCTCTACAAGTTGACGATGAAGGTAATCGCTAATCATTTTAAGCATATTTTTCCTAAAATTATTGCGCAGGAACAAGTTGGTTTTATTGCAGGGAGGAATATCAACGAGAACATCATTGTAGCTCAAGAGGTAATTCATTCCATGAGATGTCAGAAAAAGAGGAAATGGATGGCGATTAAAATCGATTTGGAGAAAGCTTATGATAGAGTAAGTTGGGACTTCATTGGCGCTTCTCTCTGAGCGGTAGGTATCCCCGATTATCTCATAAATGTCATTATGCCCTCTATTTCTAATTCTACTATGCAGGTTATGTGGAATGGAGTTCCACTATCTAAATTCTGTCTTGGTAGAGAAATTCGTCAAGGATGTCCTCTTTCTCCTTATCTATTTGTGCTTTGTATGGAGTGGCTTGGTCATTTGATTCAGGCTACTATCTTGGAAGGAAAATGGAACCCCATTCGGCTTTCTAGAGATGGACTAGATATCTCGCATTTATTTTTTGCCGATGATTTGGTTATCTTTAGTAAGACAGATTCGAAGCATTACAGAATCTTGAAAGATATTTTGGATAGATTTTGTGCGCTTTTCGGACATAAAATCAATGCTAGGAAGACCAACATTTTCTTTTCTAAAGGTGTGGGTGCAGATTCAATGGATACGATTACACTATGTTCGGGTTTCAGCGAGTTCAAAATCTTGGTAATTATCTGGGAGTCCCTCTCCTTCACCAAAGGGTTACTAGCGGTACTCTTCAGTTCGTGGTGGAAAAAGTGCGTGGTAAGCTTCAAAGTTGGGAAGCCAAAAAACTCTCTCTAGCAGGGAGGATCACTTTAGCTCAATCAGTTCTCTTATCTATTCCTAGCTATTTCATGCAGTCCATGATGATACCTAGGAAAACTCGTGATGAGATTAAAAGGCTTGTTAAACAGTTTATATGGGGATCATCCGAAAGGAATAAGAAGATGGCTCTAGTCAGATGAGACTCCATTTGCCAACCAAAGGAGTGTGGTTGTCTTAGTTTGAGAAACATTCGAGATCAGAACATTTCTTTTTTGATGAAATTGGGATTTAAATTGGTATCTGACAAGGAAGCTCTTTGGGTTTGTGTGCTTAGATCAAAGTATCGGTTGAAAGAAGAGTTACCAGTTTGTATTGATAGTGATAGAAGCTCCTTTCTTTGGAAGTCTGTTTCCCAAATTTGGTCGTTACTCCGTGAGAACTTACATTGGTCTGTTGGTGATGGCCACAAAATTCAGTGCTGGAAGGACAATTAAATTCCTGATATTGGACCTCTGTTTAGACGCATTCCTTCTGATGCTAATCTAAATTATGATTTCCTTCTGCACGAGATGATTACTAAGGATGGTTCATGGAACTTAGACCTCTTTCAAGTTTTGCTTTCGGAAGAGGTGATTCAGGCTATTAAGGGAATTCCTCCTCCACATCCCTCAGAAGGCCCTAATAGAATTTCTTGGAATCACACTTCATCTGGTGCTTTCTCTGTTAAATCTGCTTATAAGGCCATCAAAGGAGGAGATTGGAATCCAGAAGATGAAAAATGGAATATGGCTTGGAAATTCCTTAGACCTCAATGGACTCGTACCTTTATTTGGACGATTTTACAAGGAAGAGTTCTCAGTAATGTTGAAAGAGTCGAGAGAGGTATCTCGAATGACCCTTCGTGGCACATCTACTATTCCCACTCAGAAGATACTTATCATATCTTTTGTGACTGTTCGGTAGCCAAAGATGTTTGGGCTCTGGTTAACACAGGTAAGTATATTCCAAACTTTTTTACTTCTCTTTTTCAAGATTGGGTTTTTCTTAATTTGCAGGGAAATAGGCTGATTTATGAGGGGGAGCTAGCTGGGCTTGCTTTTTTGGATTGCTCATTTGGCGCATATGGAAACATTGGAACCTATACATCTTTCAAGGCAAACCTTGGAGCTCAAAAGAAATAGTTCAAGGATCCTGTAGTTGGGCGCTACATTTTTTCTCTTCTTCTCAAGAGGCTCCTTCTGGATGTCTTGATCAATCTGTTGAAGTTCATACCACTGAAGAACAGGTTCATCTTTTTACTGATGGGGCAGTACAATTGGATTTTGGACTTGCTGCAGCTGGGGGAGTTGTTCATGATATAGATGGACATTGGATCATTGGCTTCCAATGATTTCTTGGAAAATGTGTAGTTTTTAATGCAGAACTGTGGGGTATTCTTGAGGGCCTTAAACTAATTCAACGTTTGGGATATGATCACATTATCATTCATTCTGATAGCTTGGAATTCGTTAAAAGCATCCTTGGAAGATCCTCAACAGTCTCTAATTTCGCATTAATTAGGTGAATCCATAATATTATGTCTTAGGAAAATCAATGGTTTCTGCAATATATTCCGAGGGAACAAATTCAGGTTGCGGATTTCTTAGCTAAACAAGCCTTGATTGAGAAAGGAAATCTTTAAGTTCTCAAAGTTTCACCAGAGATGGCTCGTGTTTTAATTGATAGGAATAAGCCTTCAGGTGGTTCTTCTGATTAAATGATTTTCTTGTAAGTTTTGGCTATTTTTCACCAAAAAAAAAAAAACTCAATACTCAAATATAATTTATAAAAGTTAAAACCTAATTCAAAATCTAATTTAGTAAAAAATAATATCTTATTAAGATATTAAATTTTAATAATATTTTATGTATTACTAGTTAGAAACATGTATTGTAATATACTAAATTACACATAACTATTGATACTATATATTTTGTTATAATCTATAATATGATAATAGTTATATATATATATATATATATATATATTTGTAACACCCCTAACCCGTGCCCGTCGCCAGAACAAGGTTTCGGAGCATTACCTGAATATTCAGAATGTTTTTCTATTAAACTACGTAAATTTACTATTCATTTACAGAGATCATTCATAATGTCCCTTAATCGGGCACTCGAGGCCCAATACGAGCATTAGAATCGAATCGGGACTTAATCAGAACCTCTACGGATTTTTCTCAAAATTACAAAATTTTTCTAAGGTGTAGGACTCACACGCCCGTGTGGTCCAAGGGACATGCTCGTGTGACCTTAGAACACACCCGTGCTACAGGCCATGTTTGATTTAGGGTGTTCTCTGACTTACGCCACACGGCCATGCCACACGCCCTTGTGGTAGGCCGTGTGGTTAATTAATTTAATTCGAATTAGGTGCAGGTTTCACATGACCAAGACACACGCCCGTGTTCAAGGCCATATGGCACACAGGCTGAGAAACACACCCGTGTCTCTACCCGTGTGCCCAATTCTAAGCATTCTGTTTATCAAAATTAAGGTGCAGGGGACACACGGCCTAACTACATGCCCGTGTTACCAGGTTGCGTGTCACATACGGTCTAGACACATGTCCGTATGTCTGCCTGTGTGGAAAAAATGAAGCCATTTCTAGCTTCATTTCTCACCCAAAATTTCACCCAAGACCTTTACTTGAAACACACATCCAATACCAACCAATTCAAGCATTCAAATCAGACAATTTCTATTATTCAACATAGCATATCACTACATGCAAAAGTGTTTATAGACTTACCTTGGAACATCTTAGGCATTCACAACATTGATCATACATTCTTAACATAACACATGTATATGAATATATCATAATAATCTACTTACTCATACCAAAATGAACCATTACTAGCCATTCCAATGGCTAGGTTACAAAATAACATTTCAAGCCACTATTGGCCAAGTTGTCCTATACATGCCATTATACCCAAAATGACTTCATTAAATATACCTAAAAGGCTAGTTGATAGTGTGATGATGCTCCAATGATCTCCAAACCTCGCAAGCTTCCAAGCACTATGAAACAGGGGAAAAATAAACGGAGTAAGCATTAGTGCTTAGTAAGTTCGTATAACGGAAACTAAACTTACGAATCCTATTATTAAATTTAAGCACACAACATTATGTTTTCCATCCATTAGCAAAATTTCCTAAGCACATCCTTCAATCAAACATGTTAGTCACAACACTTACAAACATGTCAAGTAAAAATAGATGAGCTCATCATGCAATGTTCTTTCAAGTCATTATCATTACATCTCAAGATTTTCATGCCAAGTCAAGGGATACATGCCCATTGAATCATTAACTTCCGATGGATACTCAGGTAGCACACTCAAAGTGTACGGTTCCATAATCCATCAATTTCTTATTCAAGGGTACCCCTTAGGGCAGTTAATCAAGAAACACACTCTCGAGCCACATATCGCATAACGAGATTACCAGTCCAGGCTAATTCTTTTATATAACGTAAGCTCAGAGGAGCTTGATTAGGATCACCAGTCCAGGCTAAACCCTAATCTTAATGCATACTCAAGAGGTATTTTATTAGGAATACCCGTCCAGGCTAAATCCTTTATATAACAAGGTCAATGGGATTACTCATCCAAGCTAAATCACATCCGCAACAAATGCAGAACCTTATTAGTTTCGAGAAAGCACATATAATCATCGAAATTCAACATTCAATCGGGACTAACCCTTTATCACCATTTCAAGCATGTAGCAAGTTTTCCATCATAGCATACAGGTAAAATGTAACGTCCTGAATTAATGAGCCTATGCGTTTAATGTGTAAACTTGAGTGTTAGGGGTTCAAATTGGGTTTAGGTTTGGGCGGAAGCCTTAGTTAAAATTTCTGTTTGGGCACTTTAGTGGAGAGCCTGTTAGAATGAGGTTTAAAAGATATTAATTGTAAATAAAGACGCAGATGGGCTTGTGGCCCAGTGGTCAGTAGCGCCACTTAAAGAGCAAGGAGGTGGCGTCCACTGAGGAGGCCTAAATTCAAGTTTCATTGAGCCCAATTCTTTTAATTTAAGTTAGCTAATTTTCGGCATTAGGGTTAGGTGGAGTGGACGGCAACAAGGCTAAAAAAAGGAGGATTTATGTGAATGGGATAATGTAGATATTATAGTTGATAATATGGAAGATAAGGGAGAAAAGATAGGAATTATCTGTAAGGCTAAGTGATGGCCGAATTTCCATCTCTTGGAGTAGGGAAGAAATTGGTTTCAACATGCCAGAAGGGTGCCGAATTTTTCCTTATTATTTGTTTAGTTATTAGTTATCGGGAAGGGCACTTTCGGTTTTCGATAGGAAGTGCCGAAATTCTCTATAAATAGGGGGATATCTCTTCAATTCCAGCATTTGAACCCTATTCTTTTCCTTATTCTCTGTGCCGAAACCTTTACCAATTTTCTGCAATCCTTTCTTTTGATTTCTTCAAAAGCCGAAACCTCCCAATTTTTCTCAACAGCTTTTCTTTCAAAAGCCAAAACCCTGAACTCTCTTCTCATCTCCATAGCCGAATACTCCCTATTCCTTTTTGCCGATTTCTCCACTAAAGCCGAATCTACATAGATTCCTTCCTATCATCTTTTCTTTCGATCTTCTCAAAAAGCCAGAATATCTAAGGGGTAGTCGAATTCTTTGTGTTAAGGTGAGTGCCGATTTTCCTATCTCTTCACTTTCTTTTTCGAGTTTTGGAAGACAAATCCGGAAAGCTAATGGTTTAATGGTTTTATGTATTCTCTTGTTGGGCTACATTCGGGAATTGAAGTAGATCTCTTAGATCTAAAAGCTGGAAACGCTAGTCCCTGAATCTCATATCACTTTTTGGGAATTTCAAGGTAAGGATTTCAATTCTTCTTAAGATGATCAACCGTTTCCTTTTCGTTAGTCATGCCTTAACCTAATGTTTCGTTGCTAGCCTCTGAACAACACATTAGGCAGATAGCAGCTATGTTGACTACGGATAGCGTCGACGTAGAAAGTTTTGTTCCAACGATAATCAGGCGTGTAGATCTCTAACACACTAGTTAACTGTGATATATATATATATGTTATGGGCTAAAAGCCGGAAAGAGGCTGTGTAGACAGTCGAATAAAACCCTAAAAGGGTTAGGCAAAGGATGCCAGGTACGTAATCATAGAAACCTCTCTATGAGTATCGATATATGTGAAAGCCCGTTTTCTTGTTTGTTTCTTTTAAGTATATATGCATGGGGCGAGAGGATAATGAAGGGGAAGTGCATGATAGGTCACTTGGTGATCGGTGGTTAAACCACAAATTCAAATGTTAGGTCACACAGTGATCGGTGGCTATGCCACGTTTAATGATTCCTGAATAATAGGAATAGGCAGTACGGTTGTCGTTATGGTGTGTAGCGGATGGAGGGTTGATTGTAGAAATCCCCAAGGTGTGATGGTTGGTACGGGTTGGTGTGTAGAGGATGGAATTCTAGGATGGGTTGGGCTATTCATCATTCATTATTTATCATGTAATTATGATTGTTGCCATCATGTATGGGCCAGGGCCCATAATGTGTTTGTGGGCCTCAGGTCGTTGTGTTCGGGATTTATACACTGAGTCTTGGTGACTCACCCTATTATTTTTCCTACTCTTTCAGATGAGCAGTAGATCGTAGACATGAGAGCCGAGGCAGACTCGAGGGGTCATAAGGAATTTTATTTAAAGAAACACATCTCCGTTTAAAATACAATGTTCTCTTTTACTTTATTTTTTTCAAATTTGGGATATTTATGTAATAAGGCCCCATAGTTTATATTCAACTAAGTAGTTTTTTTAATATTTGCCACTTATGAATTTATTACAAGGGTTTAATTATTCATAATAATAATACAAGTTTTTCTTTTCAAATGTCACTTATCTATTCAATTATTGCCTAATTAATTATTGGTTTCCAAAATCGATAAGGAACTATGATTTCAACATCAAACCCGTAACATGCCAGATCTGGTCGAAACGTATGGGCCGGGTTTGGGGTGTTACATTTTGGTATCAGAGCCCGGTTCAAAACTCAGGCTGTGAAATGGGCCTAGTAAGGTTTTGTAAAGTTGATTGAATTTGGAAAAATTTTGGAAGAAGATATGGCCTTCGAGTCTACCGGCACCCGATCCACGTAGGTAAGTATTCTAACTTCTGTTGTGATATACATGTTGGGCTTGATGGGCTTGATGGACGTAGGCTAGTATATTAGACATTGATGGACTTTAGGCTTAGTTTAAACAACTCTCTAAATTCATAAGATTTAATCCAACTAAACAAACCCGTGAATGAGTCGATGGGTTAGGGTGTGGCAACAGGCATACGCATGTCTAGGATTGGATTCAGGGAGAGCTTGGTACTTAAACAGTCCTAGTGACTCACCTCCTCTTCGCTGGAATCTTACCTGGTGCGTAGTGACTGTTCACTTTATCCACGAGGATTTGTTGACGGGCCAAAATCTATAATTAAAACCCGAAAGGGACCAACCACCCTATTTCACAATCAAATTACCCCCAAGTTTTGTAAAATTTCTGAAATACACTTGATTTGTGAAAATTCCCAGAATACCCCAGAATTGTAAAACTAACAAAATTTGTGGAATTACTGAAACACTCCGGTTGGCAAAATTTCCAAAATACCCTTAGTTTGTGAAAACTCCCAAACAACCGTGATTTTATAAAATACCCATGTTTTGCAAATTTACCCGAAAACCCCTAGACTTACAAAAGTAACCCGATTTGCGAAATTAAATTTTCCAAAATATCCCTGCTTCGGAAAAAAAAACAACATCAAAATATCTCTATTTCGAAAAAAAAACCACCAAGATACCCCATTTTGAGGAAATTACCAAAATACCCTCGTTTAAAAAAAAACTTGTTTTCCAAAATACCCTTGCTTTATAAAAAAAAGGAAAAAAATGTACCAAAGTACCTCTAATTCGAAGAAAATCATCAAGATACTTTATTTTGGAAAATACCCTGTAGGGCAAAACTATGGAAAAACCCCTGGGTAGTGGAATGACGAAAACACCCTTATGTGATGAATGTGAGTTCATGGATGTTATATGTATGTTGATGTGTGATGGTTGAATGTATGTGGTTTCTGGAATTAGGAGATAAACTTGAGACTGAAATTGTAGATAAGTTCGAATTCGAAAGAACTACTCTTAAAAACTACTTTCCATAAGATTGTTCGTGGTTAATTGGTAGAAGAAATTAATAATTCATAAAATTTCTAATCAGATAAACGCGAATCAGTAGAATGAGTACAAGGGGTCGTGGACGTCCTGCGCGTGGCCGTGGTAGGGGTAGAATGGCCGTGTCGGGCCCCATAGGATCTGCCCATGGGTCAGGAAATGAGATGCCAGAACCACCAGCTGCAGAGGTGGAGTTTCATGATCAGACGGCCGGAGATGATGCAGTATCTCAGGCGATGTTAAGGGTTTTAGAGAGAGTTGCTGGGGTAGGCATGGACACAGGAGCCCGAAAATCTGTGCCGGAGCGACTTAGAGCCAATGGGGCAGAAATGTTTAGGGGAATTTCTGGTGTAGCCCCGAGTTCAGCTGAGTATTGGTTGGAGGCGGTGGAACGCATAATGGATGATTTGGATTTCACGGAGGAGGAGAAGTTGAAAGGGGTTGTATCTCTCCTGCGAGATGAAGCATATCAATGGTGGCTTACGGTTAAGGATGGTGCAGTGGCTGACCGTATCACCTGGGATCTCTTCAAAACGGTGTTTCAGAATAAGTACATTGGATCGAGTTATGTGGATGCGCAGCGCAGAGCATTTCTAAATCTGGTTCAAGGGAGTAGGTCAGTGGCTGCGTATGAAGCTAAATTCTTACGCCTTAGCCGATATACCCAGGGGATTGTGGCCACGGAGCATGAATGTTGCGTCCGGTTCGAAGATGGTCTGAGGGATGATTTACGTGTTCTGATAGCCCCATAGCGGGAGAGGGAATTTGCTGTCCTAGTGGAAAAGGCTAAGATAGCCAAGGAAGTAAAGCGGACCGAGAAACTGAATCAGGATAGAGATAGGAGTGGGAATAAGAGGAATGTTGGACCGTCAGGGTCAGTCGGGCGTAATCAGAAGAGATTTAGGTCAGATGGGCCGAAAAGGGAGGAGAAACCTGCTGCTGTTAACCAGACACAAATGTGTGCTCGATGTGGTAAATTCCATACTGGCGAGTGCTGGGCAGGTACTGGAAAGTGTTTTAGGTGTGGATCTACGGATCATCAAGTTAGGAACTGTCCGCAGCAACGGGCCAATGAAGGGCCCACAGGATAAGGAAATGCTCAGCCTGGCAGAGGAGGTCAGCAGCCACAAAGAGGTCGTGGTGCAGCCAGAGGTGGTAATGGTTCTGGTCAGGGTCGTAGAGTACCAGGCCAAGGGGCAGGAAACACTGAGGCGAGACAGCCGGGGTTGGTGTATGCTGTCAGACGTCGAGAGGAGGCTGACGCACCGGATGTCATAACCGGTATGTTTTTAATTTTTAGATTGCCTTATACTGCACTAATTGACATTGGGTCGACACATTCATATGTTGCTAGTAGGGTGTCTGAAACTTTAAGCGTAGATACTGAGATTTCCTCTAAGGAAATGACTGTAGTTAGCCCATTAGGACATTCGGTGATGGTGAATAAGCTTTATCGGGAAGTACCTCTAGAAGTTCAGGGGACAGTCTTCCGAACAGATCTAATGGAATTACCGTTCGGGGAATTCGATTTAATTTTAGGCATGGACTGGCTTGTGAAATATCAAGCTAAACTAGATTGTGCAGCCAAGCATATGGTGTTAAAAACCCCCAAGGGTGACGAAGTGTTGGTGAAAGGAGAAAGGGGGAACTGTCTGTCGAATGTGGTGACTACCCTAAGAGCAGAAAGAATGGTGAGGAAAGGATGCGAGGCAGTATTAATGTTTGTTCGAGCTCTGGAAGCCAAGGAACTGACTGTTGGAGACGTTAGAACGGTGAAGGAATTTCCTGATGTTTTCCCAGAAGAGCTTCCGAGATTACCCCCGGATCGGGAAGTGGAGTTTGGTATCGATCTTCTTCCGGGAACAGCGCCAGTATCTATAGCTCCATATAGAATGGCTCCGAAGGAGTTGGTGGAATTGAAAGTGCAGATTCAGGAGTTGTTGGATAAAGGGTTTATCTGACCAAGTGTGTCGGTGTTATTCGTTAAGAAGAAGGATGGATCAATGCGTATGTGCATTGATTATCGCCAGCTGAATAAGTTGACCATCAAGAATAAATACCCATTGCTGAGGATCGACGAATTGTTCGATCGGTTGAAGGGGGCCTCAGCCTTTTCGAAGATAGATCTAAGGTCGGGGTACCATCAACTTAAGGTCAAGGAGGCGGATATCCATAAGACGGCTTTTGGGACTCGCTATGGTCACTACGAATTCATGGCGATGCCTTTTGGATTGACCAACGCGCCAGCAGCGTTTATGGACATGATGAATCGAGTGTTCCAACCCTACCTAGATCGGTGTGTCGTGGTGTTTATAGATGATATCTTGGTTTATTCAAATTCGGAGGAGGAGCATGATGCTCATCTGCGAGTGGTTTTGCAGATTCTAAGGGAGAAGCAGTTGTATGCCAAATTCAGTAAGTGCAAATTTTGGCTAAGTGAAGTTACTTTCCTGGGCCACGTGGTGTCGGCAGAGGGGATTCGAGTTGACCCTCGAAAAATTGAAGCGGTGTTGGATTGGAAGCCGCCTAAGTCGGCGGCAAAGATTCGGAGTTTCCTTGGTTTGGTGGGGTACAGAAGATTTGTTGAAGGATTTTCTCTATGGAAAGGAGTTCCGTTTCTTTGGTCTGATAAGTAGCAGGAGAGTTTCGAGAAGTTAAAGAGGATTTTGACGGAGGCTCCAGTGTTGATTCAGCCGAAGGCGGGGAAGGAGTTCGTAATTTACTGTGATGCTTCACAACGGGATTAGGATGTGTGTTGATGCAAGATGGAAAGGTTGTTGCATATGCATCTTGGCAGTTAAGGCCGCACGAGTCTAATTATCCCACCCATGATTTGGAATTGGCGGCGGTGGTGTTTGCTTTGAAGATTTGGAGGCATTATTTGTACGGGGAGAAATCTGTCATCTACACGGATCATAAGAGTTTAAAGTACCTTCTGACTCAGAAGGAGTTGAATCTAAGGCAGAGGAGGTGGATCGAGTTGTTAAAGGATTATGACTGCTCGATCGAGTATCACCCGGCTAAGGCTAATGTAGTGGCGGATGCTCTAAGTCGTAAGGTAATCACTGACTTGAGAGCAATGTTTGCTCACCTTAGCTTATATGACGATGGAAGTCTATTAGCCGAACTTCAAGTGAAACCCTCATGGGTCAATCAGGTTAAGGAGAAGCAGCATACTGAGGAGTTGCTGAAGGAGAAGTTTCCAGTAGGGTCAAGTGATGGATTGGCAGAATGTAGTATTAATGAGGAAGGGCTATTATGTTTTCGAGGGAGAGTGTGCATGCCGAAGGATCCTGAATTGAGGCACAGGATTTTGCAAGAAACGCATAGTAGTCCATACGCTATGCACCCTGGAGGGAGTAAAATGTATCGGGATTTGAGAGAGCAGTTTTGGTGGCCGGGCCTAAAACGAGAGGTGATCGAGTTTGTAGGGAAGCGTTTGACCTGTCAGCAGGTAAAAGCAGAGCATCAGTTACCATCAGGGTTATTACAGTCGGTAAAGATTCCGCAATGGAAGTGGGAAAGGATCACAATGGACTTTGTTAGTGGGTTACCCCTCACGCCCACTAAGAAAGATTCAATTTGGGTAATTGTAGATTGCTTGACGAAGTCTGCTCACTTCATACATGTACGTGTCGATTACTCTTTGCAAAAGTTGGCTAAGCTATACATAGCGAAGGTAGTAAGGTTGCATGGAGTACCGGTATCGATCATATCAGATAGGGACCCTAGGTTCACCTCATGATTTTGGAAGGCGTTGCATCAAGCGCTGGGCATGAAGTTGGATTTCTGTACACGTTTCACCCTCAGACCGATGGACAGTCTGAGCGGGTAATTCAGGTTCTGGAGGACATGCTGAGAGGATGTGTCATTGATTTCAAAGGTAGTTGGGAAGAGTTCTTACCGTTAGCAGAGTTTGCTTACAACAACAGCTACCAGTTTAGTATTCAGATGGCGCCCTATGAAGCATTGTGCGGGCAGAGGTGTCGTACTCCTACCTGTTGGACAGAATTAGGGGAACGTCAGATTTTGGGTCCGGAGTTGGTGACCGAGACAGAAGAGAAGGTTGAGTTAATTCGGGCTCGACTAAAGGAAGCGTCGGACAGACAGAAGTCTTATGCTAATTTAAAGCGTAAGGACATATAGTTTACAGAGGGTGACAAGGTATTTCTAAAGGTGTCACCGTGGAAGAAAGTACTGAGATTTGGACGGAAGGGTAAATTGAGTCCCAGATTTATCGGACCATACCGGGTGTTGAAACGAGTAGGACCAGTAGCGTATCAGCTAGAGCTACCTTCAGAGTTAAGCCAAATTCACAATGTGTTCCATGTCTCTATGCTGAGACGATATCGTTCAGATCCATCGCATGTAGTGCCAGTGGAAGAAATTGAGGTAAAACCTGACCTATCTTTTGAAGAGGAACTAGTGGAAATTCTGGATCATGATGTCAAGGTGTTGCGAAGGAAAATGGTTCCACTAGTCAAGGTTCTGTGGTGGAATCACGGTTCTGAAGAGGCTACTTGGGAACCAGAGGAAGCGATGCGGCAGGAATACCCTCATGTATTCTGATCAGGTAATTTCGAGGCCAAAATTTCTTTAAGGGGAGTAGAACTGTAACGTCCTGAATTAATGAGCCTATGCGTTTAATGTGTAAACTTGAGTGTTAGGGGTTCAAATTGGGTTCAGGTTTGGGCGGAAGCCTTAGTTAAAATTTCTGTTTGGGCACTTTAGTGGAGAGCCTGTTAGAATGAGGTTTAAAAGATATTAATTGTAAATAAAGACGCAGATGGGCTTGTGGCCCAGTGGTCAGTAGCGCCACTTAAAGAGCAAGGAGGTGGCGTCCACTGAGGAGGCCTAAATTCAAGTTTCATTGAGCCCAATTCTTTTAATTTAAGTTAGCTAATTTTCGGCATTAGGGTTAGGTGGAGTGGACGGCAACAAGGCTCAAAAATAGGAAGATTTAAGTGAATGGGATAATGTAGATATTATAGTTGATAATATGGAAGATAAGGGAGAAAAGATAGGAATTATCTGCAAGGCTAAGTGATGGCCAAATTTCCATCTCTTGGAGTAGGGAAGAAATCAGTTTCAACATGCCAAAAGGGTGCCAAATTTTTCCTTATTATTTGTTTAGTTATTAGTTATCGGGAAGGGCACTTTCGGTTTTCGATAGGAAGTGCCGAAATTCTCTATAAATAGGGGCGATATCTCTTCAATTCCGGCATTTGAACCCTATTCTTTTCCTCATTCTCTGTTCCGAAACCCTTAGCCATTCTCTGCAATCTTTTCTTTTGATTTCTTCAAAAGCCGAAACCTCCCAATTTTTCTCAACAGCTTTTCTTTCAAAAGCTGAAACCCTGAACTCTCTTCTCATCTCCATAGCCGAATACTCCCTATTCCTTTTTGCCGATTTCTCCACTAAAGCCGAATCTACATAGATTCCTTCCTATCATCTTTTCTTCTGATCTTCTCAAAAAGCCGGAATCTTTAAGGGGTAGTCGAATTCTTTGTGTTAAGGTGAGTGACGATTTTCCTATCTCTTCACTTTCTCTTTCGGGTTTTGGAAGACAAAGCCGAAAAGCTAATGGTTTAATGGTTTTATGTATTCTCTTGTTGGGTGACATTCGGGAATTGAAGTAGATCACTTAGATCTAAAAGCCGGAAGCGCTAGTCCCTGAATCTCATATTACTTTTCGGTAATTTCAAGGTAAGGATTTCAATTCTCCTTAAGATGATCAACCGTTTCCTTTTCGTTAGTCCTGTCTTAACCTAATGTTTCGTTGCTAGCCTCTGAACAACACCTTAGGCAGATAGCAGCTGTGTTGACTACGGATAGCGTCGACGTAGAAAGTTTTGTTCCAACGATAATCAGGCGTGTAGATCTCTAACACACTAGTTAACTGTGATATATATATATGTTATGGGCTAAAAGCCGGAAAGAGGCTGTGTAGACAGTCGAATAAAACCCTAAAAGGGTTAGGCAAAGGATGCCAGGTACGTAATCATAGAAACCTCTCTATGAGTATCGATATATGTGAAAGCCCGTTTTCTTGTTTATTTCTTTTAAGTATGTATGCATGGGGCGGGATTATGATAATGAAGGGGAAGTGCATGATAGGTCACTTGGTGATCGGTGGTTAAACCACAAATTCAAATGTTAGGTCACACAGTGATCGGTGGCTATGCCACGTTTAATGATTCCTGAATAATAGGAATAGGCAGTACGGTTGTCGTTATGGTGTGTAGCGGATGAAGGGTTGATTGTAGAAATCCCCAAGGTGCGATGGTTGGTACGGGTTGGTGTGTAGAGGATGGAATTCTAGGATGGGTTGGGCTATTCATCATTCATTATTTATCATGTAATTATGATTGTTGCCATCATGTATGGGTCAGGGCCCATAATGTGTTTGTGGGCCTCAGGTCGTTGTGTTCGGGATTTATACACTGAGTCTTGGTGACTCACCCTATTATTTTTCCTACTCTTTCAGATGAGCAGTAGATCGTAGGCATGAGAGCCGAGGCAGACTCGAGGGGCCATAAGGACTTTTATTTAAAGAAACACATCTTCGTTTAAAATACAATGTTCTCTTTTACTTTTTTTTTTCAATTTTGGGATATTTATGTAATAAGGCCCCATAGTTTATATTCAACTAAGTAATTTTTTTAATATTTGCCACTTATGAATTTATTACAAGGGTTTAATTATTCATAATAATAATAATACAAGTTTTTTTTTTCAAATGTCACTTATCTATTCAATTATTGCCTAATTAATTATTGGTTTCCAAAACCGATAAGGAACTATGATTTCAGCATCAAACCCGTAACATGCTAGATCTGGTCGAAACGTATGGGCCGATTTTGGGGTGTTACATAAAACACATTAACATAAATCACATTACATACAAACACAACATTCAATTAACATAATTACATGTCTGATTAAGTTACACGAACTTACCTCAACACTTGTTCGCGTAATAATCTACTAATTCGAAATCTTTTCATTTCCTCGATCTATCCTTAAGTTTTTGTTTTATGGATCTATATAAATGAATTTAACTATCAATTTCATACATTTCATATTTAAATGGACTCAATTTACGTCCTAGGCAAAATTACTATTTTGCCCCTAACTTTTCCATAAATTCTGATTTTGTCCCTTGGCCTGGAAAATGAAACTTGTGCAAATTAATCCTTATTCCAAGCCTAACCCAAGCCTCATTACAAATTTTCCAGCACATGTGTTCATAAAATTTCAGAATTTTCCATCAAATTTTGCAACTTTTCATTTTAGTCCCTAAATCATGTTTTCATCAAAAATCACTTTGTATAAGTTGTTTATCTATTAATAATCTTTCATTTTCTACCATAAATTTATAATTTCCCGCATTATACATCCATTAACCATTTTCATACTTTGATAACTTTTCAAAGTAATCCCCCAAATAGAGAGATTAAGCTATTCCAGTTTCAAAAATACTAAAATTATTAAAAACGGAACAAGAGAACTTACCCAATTAAGCCTTGAAAGTTTCCCCTCTCTGTCCTAGGGTTTCCATAAAATTTTAGGTTGGAGATGACAATAAAATAAGATGATTTCTTTTATCATCTTTTTAATTAATTAAATTTTACTATTTCCAATTTAGTCCTTGACCTTTTTCTATAATTCCATAGATGAGTCACCATGAAAAATCTACATACTTTTCTTAATGGTCTAATTACCATATAAGGACCTCTAGTTTTGAATTTTATAGCAATTTGATCCTTATAGCTACTAGAATTCAACTTTCATATTTTATACGATTTAGTCTTTCTCGTAATTAGGCACTAAATCGATAAAATTTTCATGTCAAAATTTTCACATGTCAAGACTATCATATAAAAGACCATATAATAGAATAAAAATAAATTATATTTCGGGTCAGATTTGTGGTCCCCAAACCACTATTCTGATTTCACTGAAAAATAGGTTGTTACAACTCTCCCCCCTTTAGGGATTTTTGTTCTCGAAAATCTTACCAGTAACAATATTCAGGTATTGCTTCCTTATAGTTTCCTCCGGCTCCCAGGTAGCCTCTTCTATACCGTGTCGTTGCCAAAGAACTTTTACCAAAGTTACCTTTTTATTCTTAACTCTTTTGTTTCCCGAGCTAAGATTTTGATTGGTTCTTCACCATATGTCATATCAGGCTGAATCTCTACCTCTGTCGGAGAGATAACATGTGAAGGGTTGGATCGATACCGCCGTAGCATAGACACATGAAAAACATTATGAATCCAATCAAGCTTTGGTGGTAAAGCTAACCAATATTCAACCGGTCCAATTCTTTCAGTAATCTCTTATGGTCCAATGAACCGTGGACTCAATTTCCCTTTACGACCAAATCGAAAAACTTTCTTTCAAGGTGACACTTTCAAGAATACTTTGTCACCAACATGAAATTCTATCTCTTTTCTTTTCAAATCAGCATAAAACTTTTGCCGATCCGAGGCTGCTTTCAAGCTATCTCGAATTACCTTCACTTTTGCCTCGGTCTCTTGGACTAAGTCAACTTCGTGTAACTTTTTCTCACTGAGTTCTGTCCAGTATAATGGAGTTCTACATTTGCGACCATACAAGGCTTCAGGCGGTCCATCTTAATACTAGACTAGAAATTGTTATTATAAGCAAATTCAACCAAAGGTAAATACCTTTTCTTGTTACCTTCAAACTCAAGTACACAACACCGAAGCATATCTTCCAAGATCTGTATTACCCATTCAGATTGACCATCTGTTTGGGGATGAAATGCAGTGTTAAAGTGTAACTGAGTACCTAGAGCTTCTTGCAACTTACTCCTGAATCGAGATGTAAACCGAGGATCTCTATCTGAAATGATGGAGACAGGCACTCCATGCAATCTAACAATCTCAGAAACATATAACTCAGCCAATCTATCCAAGGAATATTCCATAAATACTGGAATAAAGTGTGCGGACTTTGTCAACCGATCAACAATTACCCAAATGACATCTTTCTTCTTTGGAGATAAGGGTAATCCCAATACAAAGTCCATAGTAATTCTTTCCCATTTCCACTCCGGTATCGTAACTGGCTGTAATAGTCCAGAAGGTAACTGATGTTCAGGTTTTACTTGCTGACATATCAAGAATTTAGATACAAAATTAGAAATATCTCGTTTCATTCCCGGCCACCAGTACATCTTTTTCAGATCATTATACATTTTATTACTACTAGGATGCATAGACATGTTACCATTATGAGCTTCATTCAAAATCTTCTGTATTAGTTCTGAACTTTTCAACACACATACTCTGCCTCTGAATAACAAACGACCATCAGTCCCTATCTGAAATTCTGAGTCAAGAGTCGACTCGCTTTGTATCCGTTTTGCTTGCAACTTACTATCATTTTTCTGACCTTCAGAAATCTGTTGCAAAAACATTGGTTTAGCTTTTAACTCAGCTATGATCGAACTATCTTCAGACAATGATAATCGGGTATTCATCACTTGCAAAGTATACATAAATTCTCTACTTAAAGCATCTGCCACTATGTTGGCTTTCCCTAGATGGTAATCAATAACAAGATCATAATCTTTCAATAACTCAAGCCATCTGCGCTGTCTCAAATTCAAATCTTTCTGTGACATCAAATATTTCAGACTTTCATGATCAGTGAATATGTGACAAATTTCACCGAACAAATAATGCTGCCATATTTTCAATGCAAACACTATGGCTGCCAATTCAAGGTCATGTGTCGGGTAGTTCTTTTCATGTGGCTTTAGCTACCGTGATGCATAAGCTACCACTTTACCATCTTGCATCAAAACACAGCCTAAACCATGTAATGACGCATCACTGTAAATTATAAATTCTTTACTCAATTCTGGCTAAACTAACATTGGAGCTTCTGTCAATAAAACTTTTAATCTGCCAAAACTCTACTGACATTTATCAATCTGCTCGAACTTTACATCTTTCTGTAGTAAACGGGTCATTGGAGAAGCTATCATTGAGAAACTTTTTACAAATCTATGATAGTAACCAGCTAGTCCCAGAAAACTTCAGACTTTAGACACATTCTTCGGTGGCTTCCAATTAACAATGGCTGAAATTTTATTCTGGTCTACTATGACACCTTTAGTAGATACTATATGTCCAAGAAAACTAACTTCCCGTAGTCAAAATTTTCATTTACTAAATTTGGCATACAGTTGTTTCTCTCTTAGGGTTTGCAACACTATTCTCAAATGCTCAGCATGTTCATTTTCATCTCGAGAATAGATCAAAATATCATCTATAAATACCACGACAAACCTGTCCAACTACGAACTGAAAATCTTGTCCATCAAATCCATAAACACTGTAGGTGCATTTGTTAAACCGAATGGCATCACAAGAAACTCATAGTGCCCATACCTGGTTCTAAAAGCTATCTTAGGCACATTAGATTCTTTTACTTGTAATTGATAATAGCCAGAACAGAGATCAATCTTCGAGAATACAGTGGCACATTTCAACTGGTCATATAAGTCATCAATATGAGGCAATGGATACTTGTTCTTTATTGTAACTTTGTTGAGCTGTCTGTAATCAATACACAGCCTCAACGATCCATCCTTCTTCTTTACAAATAGGACCGGCGCACCCCAATGTGAGAAACTAGGTTAAGTAAAACCTCTGTCAATCAACTCTTGTAATTGTACCTTCAGCTCTTTCAATTCTATATGAGCCATTCTGTAAGGTGCTATAGATATCAGTGTCGTTCCCGGAACAAGATCTATAGAGAATTCCACTTCTCTATTCGGTGGTAAACTAGGTAATTCTTCTTGGAATACATCAGGAAATTCACATACAACTGGCACTGATTGAATCTTTGACTCAGACACTTTAGTATCCAACACATATGCAAGGTAAGCATCATAACCCTTTCGGACATATTTTTGTGCCATTATTGCTGAAATCACATTAGGTAATCCATCCAGTTTATCCGATTCAACACGAAGCAATTCATCATTCTCACATTTCAATACAATATATTTCTGCTTACAATTTACCACTGCATCATATCGGGTTAACCAATCCATTCCCAAAATCACATCAAATTCATCAAATGGCAATAACATCAAGTCAGCTGAAAAGCAATAACCTTTTATCATCAATGGACAGTTCTTACAAACTTTATCCACAATAACACACTGGCCTAAGGGGTTTAAAACTTTAACCACAAATTCAATGAATTCAACAGGTAAATTTTTAACAGTTACTAAGTTCGTGCATATATATGAATGAGTGGAACCAGGATCAATAAAAGCAGTAATATCAGTATCAAGTAGAGAAAATGTACCAGTAATGACGTCTGGTGTAGAGGCATCTTCTCTAGCATGAATGACATATGTTCTTGCAAGTGCTCGTGCCTTAGATCCAACTGTTGTATCCTTGGTAGTACCTCGACTACTACTAACATTACCGGGATGACGGGGTGGTCTACCTCTCGAGGTAGGATTACTAGGCTTTGGAGCTGGTTCTATCTTTTTCAACTCTTTTAGGACAATCTCTGAGAAAATGCTCAAGTGAACCACATCCAAAACAAGCTCCACTTCTGGACCGACATTCCCCATGATGGAATTTGTTACAATGTTTACATTTCGGTTTAGGATTACCAACACTACCCACACTGGTCACAGATGGAAAAGAAGACCTCGGGTTAGAATGTTGAGAGCTCTGCTCTCTTCCAGAATACCCCGTAGAGGTAGTAACATGATCATAATACCTCTTTAATTTCTTAGAAGCAAATGATTGTGACTTACTCATAGTTCTTTTTCCTAAAACCCGAGCCTCTCTTTCGGCTTGTCTTTTTTCCTTACTCAGTTCCTCAGCTTTTTGGGCTCGATCGGCTAATGCCGCAAATTCCCTTATTTCAAGAATTCCAATCAATTACTTGATATTTTCATTTAGGCCCTCTTCAAAGCGTTTACACATCTCAGCCTCGGTTAAAACCCATTCCTTAGCATACTTGCTCAACCGAACAAACTCCCATTCATATTCAGATACAGTCATGTTTCCTTGTTTGAGCTTTAGAAACTCTTTCTTTTTCTGATCCATAAATCTCTAACTCACAAACTTATTCCTGAATTCAGCTTGGAAAAATTCCCATTTGATATTCTCCCTCGGTACTACTGAAGTTATGGTATTCCACCAATGATAAGCTGTATCTTTCAGTAGAGATACCACACATTTTAGACATTCAGAAGGGGTGCAGGATAGTTCATTAAAAACCCGAATGGTATTTTCTAGCCAAAACTCAGCCCTTTCTGGATCATAATTTGCAGTAGCTCTAAATTCTACTACCCCATGCTTGCGGATTTTATCTATCGGAGGTTTACCAATTCTAATAGGTTCGACACCCTGTTGTACCTCAGGAATCAGTTGGGGAGCAGGTAGGGGAGGTTGTTGTACAGCAGGGTTTGTTCTCAGGTACTGTGTAAACCATTCATTCATCATTTGAAAGAAGGCTTGTTTTGCCTTTTCACTTCGGCCCTCAAACGCGAGCCTTTCACTACCAGACACAGACGCAACTCTTTATACTGAAGCTGAAGCATTGCGCTTCTTCGGATTCAGCTCCAGCTCAGTTGGATGATATTACTATATGAGAAGCACATTCAAAATGATCAGGAGTCATCACACTATCGCAATTTATATAATGGCATGTATAGCTAACTCATGTTTGCTACGTCAAATTTGAGAATCGGTTAAACCGTAGCTCTGATACCACTAAATGTATCACCCTTAACTTGTGCTCGTCGCTAGAACAAGGTTTTGGAGCATTACCAGAACATTCAGAATATTTTTCTATTAAACTACGTAAATTTACTATTCATTTATCGAGACCATCCATAATGTCCCTTGATCGGGCCATCGAAGCCCAATACGAGCATTAGAATCGAATCGAGACTTAATTGGAACCTCTACGATTTTTTCACAAAATTACAAAATTTTTCTAAGGTGCAGGACTCATACGCCCGTGTGGTCCAAGTGACACTCCCGTGTGACCCTGGAACACGCCCGTGCTACAAGCCATGTTCGATTTAATGTGCTTTCTGACTTACACCACACGGCCATGCCACATACCCGTGTGCTAGGGTATATGGTTAATTAATTTAATTCGAATTAGGTGCAGGTTTCACACGGCCAAGACACACGCCCGTGTTCTAGGCTGTGTGGCACACATGGTTGAGACACACGCCCGTGTCTCTACTCGTGTGCCCAATTCTAAGCATTCTATTTCTCAAAATTAAGGTGCAGGAGACACACGACCTAACTACATGCCCATGTTACCAGGTCGTGTTTCACACACGGTATAGACACACGCCTATGTGTCTACCTGTGTGGACAAAATGAAGCCATTTCTAGCTTCATTTCTCACCCAAAATTTCACCCAAGACCTGCACTTGAAACACAAATCCAATACCAACCAATTCAAGCATTCAAATCAGACAATTTCTATCATTCAACATAGCATATCACTACATGCAAAAGTGTTTATAGACTTACCTTGGAACATCTTAGGCATTCACAACACTAATCATACATTCTTAACATAACACATGTATATGAATATATCATAATAATCTACTTAGTCATGCCAAAATGAACCATTACTAGCCATTCCAATGGCAAGGTTACAAAATAACATTTCAAGTCACTATTGGCCAAGTTGTCCTATACATGCCATTATACCCAAAATGACTTCATTAAATATACCCAAAATGCTAGTTGATAGTGTGATGATGCTCCAATGATCTCCAACCCTCGCGAGTTTCCAAGCAGTATAAAATTGGGGAAAATAAACGGAGTAAGCATTACATGCTTTGTAAGTTCGTATAATGGAAACTAAACTTACCAATCATGTTATTAAATTTAAGCACACAACATCATGTTTTCCATCCATTAGCAAAATTTCCTAAGCACATGCCTTCAATCAAACATTTTAGTCACAACACTTACAAACATGTCAAGTAAAAATAGATGAGCTCATCATGCAATGTTCTTTCAAGTCATTATCATTACATCTTAAGATTTTCATGCCAAGTCAAGGGATGCATGCCCATTGAATCATTGAATTCCAATGGATACTCAAGTAGCACACTCGAAGTGTATAGTTCCATAATCCGTTAATTTCTTATTCAAGGGTACCCCTTAGGCCAGTTAACCAAGAAACACACTCCCGAGCCACATGTTGTATAATAGGATTACCAGTCCAGGCTAAATCCTTTATATAATGTAAGCTTGGAGGAGCTCGATTAGGATTACTAGTCCAGGCTAAACCCTAATATTAATGCGTACTCGAGAGGTATTATATTAGGATTACTCATCTGAGCTAAATCCTTTATATAACAAGGTCAATAGGATTACTCGTTCGAGCTAAATCCCGTCCGCAACAAATGTAGGATCTTATTAGTTTCGGGAAAGCACATATAATCATCAGAATTCAACATTCAATTGGGACTAACCCTTTCTTACCATTTCAAACATGTAGCAAGTTTTCCATCATAGCATACAAGTAAAACACATTAACATAAACCATATTACATACAATGTAATAGCACGATTTAGGGGCTAGTCAGAATAGTGATCTCGGGATCACTAATCTGAGGCTAGGGAAAACTATTTTCATATTACTTTATGTGTTAAAGCATGATTTTATAATTACATGAAAATTTTGGTACTTCAATTTTAGCGATTTCTTGCTTAATCGCGAAAAGAGACTAAATCGCATAAAGTGCGAAAGTTCCATTTTATAAGCTAAAGGTACTAAATAGCCTTAGAATGTAAATTGGAGGTCTTTAAAAGGCAATTAGACCCCCAATATATGCTTGGCCGACCATAGGGGTCAAGAATTGACCAAGTTGGTCAAAGTTGGTGATGTTTGGTGGACTAATTGCTAGTTTAATATTAAAATAATAAAAGAAAAGATATCATCTTTTTCTCCATATTTCTCCACTGATTTTAGCAAGCAAAATAGAGGTTTGAAAGCTCAAAATTTTCAGCAAGCTCTCCTCCATTCTAATAAGTGATTTTGATGATCTTTCTTGATAATAATTGTACTTTTGAGACCCCTAAAGCTTAAGCTTTCAAATGAGGGGACTATTGTGCATTATGGTGAAAAGTTGAGAGTTTTTCCATGAGATCTATCATTGTTAATTACTGCATTTTTATGGAAGAAATTGGGTCTTAATTGTTAGGTGAACAACTTTTGTGAAAGGTGTTGTCTTGAAAACACCTAATTGGACCTTGATGAAAAGGTTACAAATTTGTAGTAATTATGTGAAATGTTGAGTTTTGATGTTAGCTATAAGAGTATTAAATGTTCACCTAGGCTTGTTGAAGGTAGAAATGTGATTAGAATTTATTTCCGAGCCTAGGGGTAAAATTGTTATTTTGCTAAAGTCTAGGGCAAAATAGTAATTTTACCAAAGCATGATTATCGAAATGCTTTTATTAATGTGATGATTAAAATGAGCTAAAGTTTTATTATAGATCAAGATATACGAAGCCCGGATCGAAACCGAGGCAAGAATAAAGTCGAGGACTAAATTTCATATCTACATACATTTTGAATACCAAGGTAAGTTTGAATGAATTTAAGGTTTCACATGTATTTTCAATAAATTGTTTATTGTGTTGTATAATATACACTATTTTCATGAAGTTATGATTAATAATATATTGATAAGAAAGTGAATGAGAGTATGTAAGAGGAAGTTCCGGTTGAAGACTCGGAATAATGAGGAATACTAATATCACAACATGAGACAAGGAAAGCTCGTGTAAGACCATGTCTGGGACATGGCCTTGGGATAAGGAATATAGGTCCCGTGTAAGACCATGTTTGGGACATGGCATCGGCACCGAACGTAGATCCTGTGTAAGACTATGTCTGGGACATGGCATCAGCATCGAATAAGGAAGGTCTCGTGTAAGACCATGTCTGGGACATGGCATCGACACCATACAAGGAAGGTCCCATGTAAGACCATGTTAGGGACATGGCATTGACATCAAGTTAAGGCCAACCTCATGCTATTACCATTTGATGAATTTGATATTATTCTTGGTATGGACTGGCTAACCACTCATGATGTGATAGTAAATTGTGGAAAGAAATATATTGAGTTGAGATGTGAAAATGGGGATACCCTTCATATTGAATCAGATGAACAAGATAGGTCACCGGTAGTGATCTCTCACATGACGGCTCAGAGGTATATAAGAAAAGGGTATGAGGCGTATCTTGGCTTTGTGATGAATGCCAAAGAAACCGAGTTAAAGATTGAGGCAGTGCCGATAGTATGTGAGTGCTCGGACATTTTTCCCAAGGAATTGCCAGGATTGCCTCCGATTATAGAGGTTGAGTTTAGCATCAAGTTAGCTCCTGGTACTGTGCCGATATCGATTGCTCCTTACAGGATGGCTCCAGCTGAGTTGAAAGAATTAAAGGCACAGTTGCAAGATTTAACGGACAAAGGTTTCGCTAGGTTGAGTTGTTCTCCATGGGGTGCTCTAGTATTATTTGTGAAAAAGAAAGACGGCTCTATGAGATTATGCATAGACTACCGACATCATAACAAAGTGACACTAAAGAACAAGTACCCATTGCCAAGAATTGACGATTTGTTCGATCAATTGAAGGGAGCCGCTGTGTTCTCCAAGATAGACTTGAGGTCAGGATACTATCAGTTAAGAGTAAAGGACTCTAATGTGCCGAAGACTGTTTTTCGAATGATGTATGGGCACTATGAATTTTTAGTTATGCCCTTTGGTTTGACAAATGCTCCTGCAGTGTTCATGGATTTAATGAACCGCATTTTTTGACCACACCTAGACAAGTTTGTTGTTGTTTTTATTGGTGATATACTGATATATTCCTGGGATAAGAGTGAGCATGCCGAGCACTTAAGGACAGTTCTACAGATCTTGCGGGATAATCAGTTGTACGCCAAGTTTAGCAAAAGTGAGTTTTGGCTTAAGGAGGTTGGATTTTTGGGACATATTGTTTCAGGAGATGTAGCCTGTAACGCCCCTTACCCGAAGCCCTCGCCGGAATCGAGTACGTGGCGTTACTAGACGTGACCATTAACTCAGGGAGGAAAATTTTTTTAAAGCTGTCCAACTGCATCACGCTGACTAAATCGGCCATAACTCGGGTTACAGGACTCGAAATTTGGATCCGTAAATTTTCCTTGAAACTAGACTCAATAACTATTCACCATAATTTTTCCAGAATTTTTCATGTGGCCAATTAGTACAGTTTATTCATCAAAGTTACCCTTATTACAGTGTCTGAAAATTCTGACCTGTCTCTACATAAATACAGTTATCTCGTTGTACAAATTTCATATACTGTTATAGTTTATACCAATGAAAAATAGACTCAATAAGGGTTTTACACATATAAACCATGCTTCCTAATTATTTTTGTACAATTTATGACAATTTTTCCAAAACAGAGCAGTGACTCACGAATTCATTCAGAGCAGGTCTCACTAAAACTGAATTACCTCATAATGTATAAATCTTTTGCCTACTCTGTTTCTTTCATGTAAAAATAGACACAATAAGGTTTAATTCCATGTCTCATTCACCTTTTAATTCAATATACCCTATTTTTGGTGATTTTTTTTAACTCACATCACTGCTGTTACTACAAGTTGTTTTGTCGCAATTTATGAAAGACTAGCTTCTAACCAAACCTACCTACATTCCTAATTCAAGGATTCATTCCGTATATAAACATTTCCTTAACAAAATGATTAAACTTTGATTAAGAAAGCATAAACCTTGCCATCAAGAACCAACATACACATAAAAAACACAACAACGTACTTAACTAGAAATTTAGCCATATTCGCATGGCCATTCTTTTTAGGGTTTACATGTGAACCGTAAAATTTCCTCAAACAAATCCAAGCCTATCCTATACATGCCTTCGTTTAAAACCAACCCAAAATGAAGGAGTACCCAAAATGTAGGTTGATAGTGTGAGCGACTTTCCAACGTTCCCGGTGAGCTTGTGGCTTGCTCCTAATCTATAAAACAAAGGAAACATCTCACACGATTAAGCTTACTAGCTTAGTAAGTCCCACTCATAGAAATTAGAACATTTAATTATTTACGAAAATAAAACAATCCACATATGGCATTCTACATAAACAACTAAGCAACTAGTTTACACAAGGCCAAATATTAATAAATCAATAACCTACTTTCTTAGCAGTTATACATGCAAATCAATTGTCCCATAATAGCATGTTCTAAGCTCGACTTCCGTCAGTTTACATATATCAAGGTCAATTTGGCACAAGTAATATTTAACATAACATACCTCACATACTTACCCGAACCGTATTCTCGACAATTTAGCTCTAAATTGTCTTGACGAGGATTAAATTCCTCTTAGGTAAATTACATCACCGGCATCAAGCCTGCTAGGCGTAAAAGCCTGAATAGTAACACCGGCGCAAGGCCTGCTAGGCGTAAAGCCCGATAAATATCACCGGCACAAGGCCTGCTAGGCGTAAAAGCCCGATAATTAACACTGGCACGAGGCCTGCTAGGCATAAAGCCTGATTATGTCACCGGCACGAGGCCTGCTAGGCTCGAGGCCCGAATGTCAGCATATTTTTACATGCTTTTCACATTTTCACTATACACAACGAATCATATACATTTATACCTTAGATATGTAAATGATCCTTAAATATAAAGTAGCTCAAGAACTTACTTATTTACCTTGCATTAGCCAAAATAATTTCCATCACCTTCTCAACATAAATCATCAACTCATATGTCAATATACAATCGGCCATGATGTAATTGGACATTAACATTCATAAATTTTTAATAGTCAAAATAACCAAATAAATTCTTTGACATGATTTAACTAAAGGACTTACCTCGGTTGTCGATAAGCCGTGCAAATCGGCTACTCGATAATCTTTGTTTTTCCTCGATCTTGATCTTTCTCTTTTTGTTCCCGATCTAATTTGGTTCAATTTTAACCAATTAAACAACACTTCCATTCAATTCAAAAGCAAAATCATAAAATACATAATTTCAAGACATAACCATGTGCATTCGGCATACATCCCCTACTTTGTTCAAGTGCATTCAAATTATTAGGAAACACTTGGTAATAATTTCCTTGATGTGTTTTAACTTACCACTTACCTTCTTATCTAGCCGTACCTTAACTTTATATAATTACACATATATAATCAAATACATTAGCTCAAATTCATTTTCTCTTATGACCGAATATACTAATTCCATACCCATGTATTTTCTTCAACATACAACCAATAAACAAGCTAATAACCACACCTAATTCAAGCATTTAACTAATCCAATTTAACCTATTGAACACCACAATAAAATTTCAACCCATTTGGGGTCTCTTCTCCATGGCCGAATGGCCCTTAGGTGCCTAGGATTCTCTATAACTCTTCCATTCATCAAATTTACCCCCTTGCACTAGTTTACTTCAAGTAATCAAATTCTAAACTTAGTTCACCCAATAACTTAAACATCACATATAACAATCTTATATGGTAAATTTCATCATAAGGGAATGGCCGAACATCTAGACACAAGAAGAGATGTTTTCATGAATATCCATCCTATTATTCGGCCAACTATGAGGGTATCTTCAAGCCAAAACAACAAATCTTCTTACAAGTCCATGCCATTTCTTTTCATACCATCTAACTCATTATCAATACAAACTACAACATTAACATCCATGGCCGAATCTCATCATACCCACATTAGCACATTTTGCTTGTTTCAAAAGAAGAGAAAATGATCAAGAACTTAAGCCATATCAAGTTCAATTCTTACCTAATCTAGTGCATGCAAGGCCGAATGGGGAAGATGAAGTTCTTCTCTTCTCTTCAAGGTAGAAATCGGCAAGAAGGGATGAAGGATGAGAGAATTATTCCTTTGTTTTTATTTTTCTTTCAACATAAATTATAGCATGCTTTTTCTTTTAATTTTACTAAAAATCAAAATATATAATTAAAAAGTATATAATCATAGCATGCTTTAATATAATAATGCCTAAATGTCATACAAAAAAATAAAAAAGAGAGCATATATGCATGCTTGCCGTCCACCTTGTTTAAAGGTGGGAAATTTGACATGCAAATCCTTATGTTTTATGGACAATTCACTTAGCTCCCTTTTTATTAATGCCCACTACTTTGTTCTTCTTGCAATTTACACCTTTTTAACAAATTAAACACTCAGATAGCTAAAATTTTCCACGAAACTTTCACACTCACAAAAACACACATAACAAACACAATACATAATATTATAATATCTCTTAAGCTCGGATTCGTGGTCCCGAAACCACCGTTCCGATTAGGGTCAAAATTGGTCTGTTACAACTCTCCCCCCCTTTGAGGATTTTCGTCCCCGAAAATCTTACCGTTAAATAAGTTCGGATATTGTTGCCTCATTGACTCTTCAGGCTCCCACGTAGCCTCTTCAACTCCGTGACGATTCCATAAAACCTTTACTAATGGAATTCTTTTATTTCTCAACTCTTTTATTTCCCGAGCTAAGATACGGATCGGTTCCTCATCATATGTCAAATCGGATCTAATTTCAATCTCTGACGGTGTAATCACATGGGACGGATCCGATCTATATTTGCGAAGCATCGAAACATGAAATACATTGTGTATCTTTTCTAAGTCAAGGGGCAATTTCAATCTATAGGCAACAGGCCCTATACGCTCTATGATTTCATACGGTCCGATAAATCTCGGACTCAACTTGCCTTTCTGACCGAATCGGAGTATTTTCTTCCACGGAGAAACTTTTAAGAACACCTGATCCCCGACCTGAAATTCAATGTCCTTACGTTTTAAATCGGCATAGGACTTTTGACGATCCGAAGCAGCTTTCAAATTACTCCGAATAACGACCACCTTCTGTTCTGTTTCTTTAATCCAATCAACCCCGTGTATCTTATTCTCACTGAGCTCATTCCAATACAATGGTGTGCGACATTTTCGACCATATAAGGCTTCATAAGGTGCCATTTTTATGCTAGATTGAAAGCTATTATTGTAAGCAAACTCAATCAAAGGTAGGTATCGTTCCCACGTACCTTCGAACTCGAGGACGCAACACCTCAACATGTCCTCAAGTATCAAAATAGTTCGCTCAGACTGACCGTCTGTTTGCGGATGGAAGGCTGTACTAAAATGAAGTTTAGTACCTAATGCATCTTGCAATTTCTTCCAGAATCGCGAGGTAAATCTTGGGTCTCTATCTGAAACAATGGAACTCGGTACACCGTGCAATCTTACAATCTGCGACACATACAATTCGGCGAGTTTGTCAAGTGAATAGTCGGTACGTACCGGCACAAAATGAGCTGATTTAGTCAGTCTATCAACGATAACCCAAACGGCATCTTTCTTACTAGGTGTCATAGGGAGACCAGATATAAAATCCATGGTGATTCTATCCCATTTCCATTCGGGTATCATGATTGGCTGAAGCAATCCGGATGGAACCTGGTGCTCAGCTTTCACCTGTTGACAAATTAAGCACTTGGAGACAAATTCGGATATATCTCGTTTCATGCCAGGCCACCAATAGAACTGTTTCAAATCATTATACATTTTCGTGCTACCCGGGTGTATTGACATTCGGCCATTATGGGCCTCACTCAGAATCATCTGGATCAAATCTGAGTTCATTGGAACACACAATCGACTTTTATACTTCAGACAGTCATTTGCATCTATCTGGAAATCTGATTCTGTAGCGTTTTCGCACTGAATCCGAATAGCAACTAGCTTTTCGTCAACTTTCTGTGCATCGCAAATTTGCCGAATAAACATTGGTCTTGCTTGTAGCTCGGCTATGATCGAACCATCCTTAGACATCGTCATCCATGCGTTTAATGCACGAAGAGCAAATAATGATTTTCGACTCAGCGCATCTGCAACAACATTAGCTTTCCCAGGATGGTAGTCAATCACTAATTCATAGTCTTTCAGCAATTCTAACCATCGGCGTTGTCTCAAATTTAGATCTTTCTGAGTCATTAAATATTTTAGACTTTTGTGATCTGAATAAACATGACATTTTTCACCGAATAAATGGTGACGCCAAATTTTTAATGCGAACACAATGGCTGCTAACTCCAGATCATGAGTGGGATAATTTCTTTCATGGGGCTTCAATTGTCTGGAAGCATAGGCAATCACCTTGCCTTCTTGCATTAGAACACAACCCAACCCATTTAAAGATGCATCACTAAAAATAGTAAATTCTTTACCCGATTCAGGCTGAGTTAACACTGGAGCCTCGGTTAAAAGGGCTTTCAACTGCTCAAAACTCTTCTGACATTTTTCTGACCACTCATATTTGACATCTTTCTGTAGTAGTCTCGTCAAGGGTGCAGCTATTACGGAAAAACCTTTTACAAATCGTCTATAATATCCCGCGAGGCCTAGGAAACTTCGGATCTCGGAAACATTCTTTGGTGGTTTCCAATCAAGTATGGCTGCTATTTTGTTTGGATCCACCCGAATTCCTGACACCGAAACCACATGACCCAAGAAGCTAACTTCGTTCATCCAAAACTCACACTTACTGAATTTTGCATATAAACGATGATCTCTCAAGGTTTGTAGTACTACTCTCAAGTGCTCAACGTGTTCCGCTTCATTTTTAGAGTAGACCAATATATCATCGATAAACACTACTACAAACCGATCCAAGAACTGTCGGAAGACTCGGTTCATTAGATCCATAAAAACAGCAGGTGCATTAGTGAGTCCAAAAGGCATAACCAAAAACTCATAATGTCCGTACCTCGTTCGGAATGCAGTTTTTGGCACATCTGAATCTCTGACTCGCAACTGATAATAACCCGATCTCAAATCTATCTTCGAAAACACTGAAGCTCCCTTCAACTGATCAAATAAATCGTCAATCCGAGGTAACGGGTACTTATTCTTTATAGTTACCTTATTTAGTTGCTGGTAGTCGATACACATTCGCATTGTCCCATCTTTCTTTTTCACAAATAGGACTGGTGCACCCCACGGGGAAAAACTCGGCCGTGCGAAACCCCTCTTTGTCAATTCTTGCAGCTGCGCTTTCAATTCTTTTAATTCAGTAGGCGCCATTCGGTACGGGGCTATCGAAATTGGGGTCGCATCCGGCACTAACTCAATGCCGAACTCAATCTCTCGTACTGGGGGTAAACCCGGTAGCTCTTCAGGAAACACATCGGCGTATTCACATACAACTGGTACCGATTTCATTTGTCTCTTGGACATTTTATTATCCAGCACATAAGCCAAATAGGCTTCACACCCTTTTCTCACATACTTTTGGGCCACCATTGAGGATATTACTGTAGGCAACTCATTTACATCACAGGATTTTATTCTGATTGTCTCACCGTTTCGGCATTTCAAATCAATAAGCTTTCTTTTGCAATCCACCACTGCCTCGTGTGAAGTTAACCAATCCATACCCAAAATTATATCAAATTCATCGAAGGGCAACAACATCAGGTCAGCTGGAAAGCAATAGTCTCGTACCATCAACGGGCAACCTCTACATACTTTATTAACAAGCACGCATCTACCCAAAGGGTTGGACACACGAATTACGAACTCGGTAGACTCAACTAACAGAGTCTTACCAAATTTTAAAGTTTCACAAACATAAGAATGAGTCGAACCAGGATCAATTAGTGCAATCACAGTAGTATCAAAAAGAGTGAAAGTACCGGTAATGACGTCGGGGGAGGAAGCATCCTCTCTAGCTCGCGCAGCATATGCTCTAGCCGGAGCTCTAGCCTCAGATCGCTCTGTAGCATTCGTCGTTCCTTTCTGGCTACCACCCACATTGCCTGAATGTCTGGGTGGTCTACCCCGCATTGGCACGTTGCTCAGTGTAGTGTTCTGAACTGCATTCTGCTCAGCTAACTTCGGACACTCTCTGATAAAATGACCTGACGATCCACACTTATAGCAAGACCGATCATGGAATCTACAACTCCCTGAGTGCCATTTCCCACAGTACTTGCATTCAACTCTATTTTGTGGAATGTTACCAACACTGGCTATCGAGGTAGCCCGGGAGCTCCTGGGAGGTCGATCCCGTCTAGGCGGATCTGTAGTAGTTTTCTGTCGGCTGTAGTCATCTCTGGGCTTCTTGCTCGTGGAATGAAAGACTTTGCCCGAAGACCTCTTTCGAATATCTCTGGCTTCGGTATCAGCCTTTCTTTTCTCCTTCCCGAGCTCTTCAGCTTTGCAAGCTCTCTCAACTAAGGTTACAAATTCTTGGATTTCAAGAACGCCAACAAACATCTTTATATCTTCATTTAAGCCGTCTTCGAATCTTTTACACATAATGGCTTCAGTAGAGACACACTCTCTAGCATACCGGCTGAGCCTGACAAATTTTCGTTCATACTCCGTTACGGTCATTCGTCCTTGTTTCAGCTCAAGGAACTCTTTTCGTTTTTGATCAATAAATCTTTGGCTAATATACTTCTTGCGAAATTCAGTTTGGAAGAAATCCCATGTCACTTTTTCTTTCGGAACCACTGATACTAGTGTATTCCACCAGTGATATGCAGTGTCCCGTAGTAAGGATATAGTACACTTCAAGCATTCATCCGGAGTACAAGACAGCTCACCAAGTACCCGAATAGTGTTATCAAGCCACATTTCGGCTCTCTCAGCATCATCATCGTCATTGGCTTTAAATTCTTCGGCCCCATATTTTCGAATTTTGTCAACTGGGGGCCTACTAGATCTCATTGGATCTATCACTGGGGGAGCTAGAGGATCCGGAGTTGGATTATTCGGGGGCGGAGGTTGTGGTACAGCCGGGTTATTTTGAATAAATTGGGCAAACCATTCGTTCATCATTCGATAAAAGGCTTGTTTAGTTTCTCCTTCGTGGCTACCCGAAACAGGTCGAGAGTCTATCGGCGCTGATCCGTGGGTACGGTCAGGCGCCACGCTCTCCACATCATCAGCCACAGCTCTTTCTGGTTCAGAGTCCATTTACTATACAAAACAAAAATTCAGGATGTCAGAAGTCACCACACTATCAACATATAACCACAGGCATGTATAGCTAGACTCACACGCGCCACGGTAGTCCTAGAATCGACTAAACCGTAAGCTCTGATACCAATCAAATGTAACGCCCCTTACCCGAAGCCCTCGCCGGAATCGAGTACGTGGCGTTACTAGACGTGACCATTAACTCGGGGAGGAAAATTTTTTTAAAGCTGTCCAACTGCATCACGCTGACTAAATCGGCCATAACTCGGGTTACAGGACTCGAAATTTGGATCCGTAAATTTTCCTTGAAACTAGACTCACATAAATATTCACCATAATTTTTCCAGAATTTTTCATGTGGCCAATTAGTACAGTTTATTCATCAAAGTTACCCTTATTACAGTGTCTGAAAATTCTGACCTGTCTCTACATAAATACAGTTATCTCGTTGCACAAATTTCATATACTGTTATAGTTTATACCAATGAAAAATAGACTCAATAAGGGTTTTACACATATAAACCATGCTTCCTAATTATTTTTGTACAATTTATGACAATTTTTCCAAAACAGAGCAGTGACTCACGAATTCATTCAGAGCAGGTCTCACTAAAACTGAATTACCTCATAATGTATAAATCTTTTGCCTACTCTGTTTCTTTCATGTAAAAATAGACACAATAAGGTTTAATTCCATGTCTCATTCACCTTTTAATTCAATATACCCTATTTTTGGTGATTTTTTTAACTCACATCACTGCTGTTACTACAAGTTGTTTTGTCGCAATTTATGAAAGACTAGCTTCTAACCAAACCTACCTACATTCCTAATTCAAGGATTCATTCCGTATATAAACATTTCCTTAACAAAATGATTAAACTTTGATTAAGAAAGCATAAACCTTGCCATCAAGAACCAACATACACATAAAAAACACAACAACGTACTTAACTAGAAATTTAGCCATATTCGCATGGCCATTCTTTTTAGGGTTTACATGTGAACCGTAAAATTTCCTCAAACAAATCCAAGCCTATCCTATACATGCCTTCGTTTAAAACCAACCCAAAATGAAGGAGTACCCAAAATGTAGGTTGATAGTGTGAGCGACTTTCCAACGTTCCCGGTGAGCTTGTGGCTTGCTCCTAATCTATAAAACAAAGGAAACATCTCACACGATTAAGCTTACTAGCTTAGTAAGTCCCACTCATAGAAATTAGAACATTTAATTATTTACGAAAATAAAACAATCCACATATGGCATTCTACATAAACAACTAAGCAACTAGTTTACACAAGGCCAAATATTAATAAATCAATAACCTACTTTCTTAGCAGTTATACATGCAAATCAATTGTCCCATAATAGCATGTTCTAAGCTCGACTTCCGTCAGTTTACATATATCAAGGTCAATTTGGCACAAGTAATATTTAACATAACATACCTCACATACTTACCCGAACCGTATTCTCGACAATTTAGCTCTAAATTGTCTTGACGAGGATTAAATTCCTCTTAGGTAAATTACATCACCGGCATCAAGCCTGCTAGGCGTAAAAGCCTGAATAGTAACACCGGCGCAAGGCCTGCTAGGCGTAAAGCCCGATAAATATCACCGGCACAAGGCCTGCTAGGCGTAAAAGCCCGATAATTAACACTGGCACGAGGCCTGCTAGGCATAAAGCCTGATTATGTCACCGGCACGAGGCCTGCTAGGCTCGAGGCCCGAATGTCAGCATATTTTTACATGCTTTTCACATTTTCACTATACACAACGAATCATATACATTTATTCCTTAGATATGTAAATGATCCTTAAATATAAAGTAGCTCAAGAACTTACTTATTTACCTTGCATTAGCCAAAATAATTTCCATCACCTTCTCAACATAAATCATCAACTCATATGTCAATATACAATCGGCCATGATGTAATTGGGCATTAACATTCATAAATTTTTAATAGTCAAAATAACCAAATAAATTCTTTGACATGATTTAACTAAAGGACTTACCTCGGTTGTCGATAAGCCGTGCAAATCGGCTACTCGATAATCTTTGTTTTTCCTCGATCTTGATCTTTCTCTTTTTGTTCCCGATCTAATTTGGTTCAATTTTAACCAATTAAACAACACTTCCATTCAATTCAAAAGCAAAATCATAAAATACATAATTTCAAGACATAACCATGTGCATTCGGCATACATCCCCTACTTTGTTCAAGTGCATTCAAATTATTAGGAAACACTTGGTAATAATTTCCTTGATGTGTTTTAACTTACCACTTACCTTCTTATCTAGCCGTACCTTAACTTTATATAATTACACATATATAATCAAATACATTAGCTCAAATTCATTTTCTCTTATGACCGAATATACTAATTCCATACCCATGTATTTTCTTCAACATACAACCAATAAACAAGCTAATAACCACACCTAATTCAAGCATTTAACTAATCCAATTTAACCTATTGAACACCACAATAAAATTTCAACCCATTTGGGGTCTCTTCTCCATGGCCGAATGGCCCTTAGGTGCCTAGGATTCTCTATAACTCTTCCATTCATCAAATTTACCCCCTTGCACTAGTTTACTTCAAGTAATCAAATTCTAAACTTAGTTCACCCAATAACTTAAACATCACATATAACAATCTTATATGGTAAATTTCATCATAAGGGAATGGCCGAACATCTAGACACAAGAAGAGATGTTTTCATGAATATCCATCCTATTATTCGGCCAACTATGAGGGTATCTTCAAGCCAAAACAACAAATCTTCTTACAAGTCCATGCCATTTCTTTTCATACCATCTAACTCATTATCAATACAAACTACAACATTAACATCCATGGCCGAATCTCATCATACCCACATTAGCACATTTTGCTTGTTTCAAAAGAAGAGAAAATGATCAAGAACTTAAGCCATATCAAGTTCAATTCTTACCTAATCTAGTGCATGCAAGGCCGAATGGGGAAGATGAAGTTCTTCTCTTCTCTTCAAGGTAGAAATCGGCAAGAAGGGATGAAGGATGAGAGAATTATTCCTTTGTTTTTATTTTTCTTTCAACATAAATTATAGCATGCTTTTTCTTTTAATTTTACTAAAAATCAAAATATATAATTAAAAAGTATATAATCATAGCATGCTTTAATATAATAATGCCTAAATGTCATACAAAAAAATAAAAAAGAGAGCATATATGCATGCTTGCCGTCCACCTTGTTTAAAGGTGGGAAATTTGACATGCAAATCCTTATGTTTTATGGACAATTCACTTAGCTCCCTTTTTATTAATGCCCACTACTTTGTTCTTCTTGCAATTTACACCTTTTTAACAAATTAAACACTCAGATAGCTAAAATTTTCCACGAAACTTTCACACTCACAAAAACACACATAACAAACACAATACATAATATTATAATATCTCTTAAGCTCGGATTCGTGGTCCCGAAACCACCGTTCCGATTAGGGTCAAAATTGGTCTGTTACATAGCCCGAGTTGACCCGAGTAAGATATCGACTATTATGGATTGGAAACCATCGAAAAATGTATCTGAAGTTAGAAGTTTTCTAGGCCTAGCTGGCTACTACAGGCGGTTCGTCAAGGGGTTTTCCATGATAGCGACCCCAATGACAAAATTGTTACAGAAAAATGTAAAGTTTGACTGGACAGAAAAATGCCAACAGAGTTTTGAGAAATTGAAGGCAATGTTGACAGAGGCTCCAGTCTTAGTGCAACCCGAGTCGGGAAGAGAATTTGTGATTTACAGTGATGCCTTTTTAAATGGATTAGGCTGTGTACTTATGCAAGAAAGCAAGGTGATAGCATATGCCTCCAGATAGCTAAAGCCACATGAGAAGAATTACCCGACGCATGATTTAGAGTTGGCCGCTATTATTTTTGCATTGAAAATATGGAGGCACCATTTGTATGGTAAAAAATGTCGGATATTTACCGACCACAAAAGTTTAAAGTACTTGATGACTGAAAGGAAATTGAACTTGAGGCAGCGAAGATGGTTAGAGTTGATAAAAGATTATGAGTTGGTTATTGATTACCATCGGGAAAGGCGAATTTAGTCGCCAATGCTTTGAGTAGAAAATCCCCATTTGCATTAAGGGCTTTGAATACACGGGTGACCTTGACAGAATATGGTTCTATTCTAATAGAGTTGAGGGCTAGACCGATGTTTCTTCAAGAGATTTATGAGGCTTAGAGAAGTGACAGTGAGTTACAATTCAAGAGAACTCAGTGCGAGTCAAGCGTTGAGTCCGATTTTTGGGTTAATTTCGATGGATGTCTGATGTTCATAGACAGAGCTTGTTTACCGAGGAATGATGAGCTTATTTAGAGGATTTTGCATGAGGCACATAGCGGATGTTTAACTGTACATCCAGGTAGCACCAAGATGTTTAATGACTTGAAGCAACGGTATTGGTGGCCAAATATGAAGAAGGATATTTCAGAGTTTGTGTCGAAATACTTAATTTGTCAGCAAGTAAAGGCTGAGCACCAAGTACCTTTAGGCCTGCTTCAGCCTATCATGGTTCCCGAGTGGAAATGGGATCGTATTACTATGGACTTTGTAACGGGTTTGCCGTTGACACCGAGTAAGAAAGATGTTGTACGGGTTGTGGTCGATAAACTTACAAAGTCAGCCCATTTTATAGCTATGAGAGTTGACTACTCACTTGACAAGTTGGCAAACTTGTATGTTTCAGAAATAGTAAGGCTTCATGGAGTGCCCTTGTCGATTATATCGGATAGGGTTCCGAGATTCACATCCAGATTTTGGAAAAAGTTGCAAGAGGCTTTGGGTACAAAGTTGAATTTTAGTACAGCTTTCCATCCCCAAACCGATGGTCAGTCGAAAAGATTAATACAAGTACTTGAGGATATGCTCCGGTGCTATGTTCTTGAGTTTCAAGGTAGTTGGGAAAAGTACCTTCCCCTGGTAGAATTTACCTACAATAATAGTTTTCAATCAAGTTTAAAGATGGCTCCTTATGAGGCCTTATACGGGCGTAAGTGCCGAACATCGTTATACTGGACTGAACTCAAGGAAAACCAGATTCACGTTGTTGATTTGGTTAGAGAAATTGAAGAGAAGGTGAAAGTGATCCGAGATTGTTTAAAGGCTATTTCTGACAGACAAAAATCCTACTCAGATTTAGAAAGGAAAGAGCTCGAGTATCAAGTTGGTGATAGAGTATTCTTGAAAGTGTCGCCATGGAGGAAAGTGCTTAGATTTGGCCGGAAAGGCAAGTTGAGTCCGCGATTTATTGGACCATATGAGATCATTGAGATGATTGGGTCGGTAGACTATCAGTTGGCTTTGCCGTCTGAGTTAGAGAAGATTCATGATGTGTTTCATGTGTCTATGTTGCGACGCTACCGATCAGATCCTTCGCATGTGATTACACCAACAGAGATTGAAATTTAACCTGACATGACTTATAGTGAAGAACCGATTAAGATTTTAGCTCGGGAAGTCAAGCAGCTAAGGAATAAAAGCATCGCCCTTGTAAAAGTCCTATGGCAAAGGCATTGAATAGAAGAGGCTACTTGGGAGCCCGAAGAAACTATGAGAAACCAATATCCCAACCTTTTCACTGGTAAGATTTTCGGGGATGAAAATCCTTAAGGGGGAGAATTGTAGCAGCCGATTTAGGGGCTAGTCAGAATATAATCTCGAGATCACTAATCTGAGGTTAGGTAAAACTATTTTCATATTACTTTATGTGTTAGAGCATGATTTTAGAATTACATGAAAATTTTGGTACTTCAATTTTAGCGATTTCTTGCTTAATCGCGAGAAGGGACTAAATTGCATAAAGTGCAAAAGTTCCATTTTATAAGTTAAAGGTACCAAATAGCCTTAGAATGTAAATTGGAGGTCTTTAAAAGGCAATTAGACCCCCAATATATGCTTGGTCGGCCATAGGGGACAATGGTCAAAGTTGGTGATGTTTGGTGGACTAATTGCTAGTTTAATATTAAAATAAGAAAAGAAAAGATATCATCTTTCTCTCCATCTTTCTCCACCAATTTTAGCAAGCAAAATAGAGGTTTGAAAGCTCAAAATTTTCAGCAAGCTCTCCTCCATTCTAGTAAGTGATTTTGATGATCTTTCTTGATAATAATTGTACTTTTGAGACCCCTAAAGCTTAAGCTTTCAAATGAGGGGACTATTGTGCATTATGGTGAAAAGTTGAGAGTTTTTCAATGAGAGCTATCATTGTTAATTGCTGCATTTTTATGGAAGAAATTGAGTCTTAGTTGTTAGATGAATAACTTTTGTGAAAGGTGTTGTCTTGAAAACACCTAATTGGACCTTGATGAAAAGGTTACAAATTTGTAGTAATTATGTGAAATGTTGAGTTTTGATGTTAGCTATAAGAGTATTAAATGTTCACATAGGCTTGTTGAAGGTAGAAATGTGATTAGAATTTATTTCCGAGCCTAGGGGCAAAATTGTTATTTTGCTAAAGTCTAGGGGCAAAATAGTAATTTTGCCAAAGCATGATTATCAAAATGCTTTTATTAATGTGATGATTAAAATGAGCTAAATTGTTATTATAGATCAAGATATACGAAGCCCAGATTGAAATCGAGGCAAGAACAAAGTCGAGGACTAAATTTCATATCTACATATATTTTGAATACCGAGGTAAGTTTGTATGAATTTAAGGTTTAACATGTATTTTCAATAAATTGTTTATTGTGTTGTATAATATACACCATTTTCATGAAGTTATGATTAATAATATATTGATAAGAAAGTGAATGAGTGTATGTAAGAGGAAGTCTTGGTTGAAGACTCGGAATAATGAGGAATACTAATATCACAGCATGAGACAAGGAAAGCCCGTCTAAGACCATGTTTTGGACATGGCCTCGGCATAAGGAATGTAGGTCCCGTGTAAGACCATGTCTGGAACATGGCATCGACACCGAACGTAGATCCTGTATAAGACCATGTCTGGGACATGGCATCAGCGTCGAATAAGGAAGGTCTCGTGTAAGACCATGTCTGGGACATAGCATCGACACCATACAAAGAAGGTCCCGTGTAAGACCATGTTAGGGACATGGCTTCGGCACCAAAGGAAGATCTCGTGTAAGACCATGTCTGGGACATGGCATTGACATCAAGTTAAGGGATCCCATGTAAGACCATATCTGGGATATGGCATTGGCATCATGAGGCGATCCCATGTAAGACCATGTCTCGGACATGGCATTGGCATCGAGACCCATGTATGATGAGATTGAGTAACCTCAGTTATTCTTGGTAATTCATCTGGCAAAAGAGCCAAGTATGATAGAGGTAACAAGAAAGCTAAGTAAAGATTTTAATAAGCTAAGTTATTCAAAGTTGATAAAGAGTATTATTCAAGTTAAGGAAGATGAAGATTGAGTTTATGTTTGCATTAGCAAAATACACTAACTTATGTGATTAAGTGGTACAGGTATTATGAGTACATTACAAGTATGAAATTGTTATATTACATGTGATGAGTAAGGATAAGCATGAGTAAGTAAGCCAAGTACTTGAGATTTGTGTTGTCATTATTTCATGATAGATGAATTAAATTTAACAAATATATTGCTATATGAGTTTCATGTAAACTTACTAAGCTATATGCTTACTTCTTTCATTTCTTTCTTCCTTGTAGTTTTGCCAAACTAGTTCGGGGATCATAGACGTCGGAGCCCGGATCACACTATCAATCATTATTTTGGTATAGCTTAGTTGTTTATATTAAGTATGCCATGTATAAGAATCATTTCATTTTGAGTTATGTCTTAGGAGGAGCCAAAGTGTTGGCTATTAAAGTGATTATTCTTTTTGTATATGGCTGAAGAGATTGGCCAATATTTACTAAGTTTACACATCAATTGATGATGAGTTATACATTAATGTTCATGTTTTTTATGAAGTATTTGAGTGGTTGGATTGGAAATATGAATGATCTTGATTTCAGGGTGGCAATTGGCTTGGAAAATAGCCTTTTAGTGTCCACACGGGTAGGCACACAGGCGTGTGTCTAGGCCGTGTGTGACACACGGTCAACCCATATGGGTGTGTTAACAGGCCGTGTGTCCCCTGCATGTTAGTATTTTAAGTCAGTGTCGACCACGAGCTAGCCACACGGGCGTGTGCCTAGGCCGTGTGCTCCTTAAGGGGTTGCTGACGTAACAAACAGAATACCTCTAATTTTTCACACGGGTGAGGACACGAGCATGTCTAGGCCGTATGAAGGACACAGGCCATTGACACGGGCGTGTGTCAAGTTGTGTGAAAACCCTTGTAGGTTTGTAATAAAAATAAATTGTACACGGGCTAGGGACATAGGCGTGTGAGACCACACGGCCTGCCCATACGGGCGTGTCCCAAGTCACACGGGCGTGTGACCCCTGTTTAGACAAAAATTTTCAAAGAGGGTAAAAGTTTTCCGTAGAACACCGAAACCTTCTGGATGTATGTTTATGGCCTCGTAGGCCCATGAGATGAATGTTTTGACTAAGAAAGGAAAGTTTTTAAATCGAAACGAAATTTTATAGCTCGTTAATACATGTTTAAGTAAGGTCAAGGATAGTAATGCCTCGTATCTGATCCCGGTGCCAGACACGGGTAAGGGGTGTTACATACAAACACAACATTCAATTAACATAATTACATGTCCGATTAAGTTACACGAACTTACCTCGACACTTGTTCGCGTAATAATCTACTAATCCTAAATCTTTTCTTTTCCTTGATCTAGCCTCGAGTTTGTGTTTTCCGGATCTATATAAATGAATTTAACTATAAATTTCATACATTTCATATTTAAATGGACTCAATTTATGTCTAGGTAAAATTACCATTTTGCCCCTAACTTTTCCATAAATTCTAATTTTGTCCCCTAGTCTAGAAAATAAAAGTTGTGCAAATTACTCCTTATTCCAAGCCTAACCAAAGCCCCTTTACAAATTTTCCAACACATGTATTCATAAAATTTCAAAATTTTTCATCAAATTTTACAACTTTTCATTTTAGTCCCTAAATCATATTTTCATAAAAAATCACTTTGTATAAGTTGTTTATCTATCAATAATCTTTCATTTTCTACCATAAATTTATAATTTCCAACATAATACATCCATGACCCATTTTCATTGATAACTTTTCATATTGATCCCCCAAATAGAGAGATTATGCTATCTCGGTTTCAAAAATACTAAAATTATTAAAAACGGGACAAGAGAACTTTCCCAATTAAGCCTTGAAAGTTTCCCCTCTCTCTCTCCTAGGGTTTCCATAAAATTTTAGGATGGAGATGACAATAAAATAAGAGGATTTCTTTTATCATCTTTTTAATTAATTAAATTTTGCTATTTCCAATTTAGTCCTTGACCTTTTTCTATAATTCAATGGATGAGTCACCATGAAAAATCTACATACTTTTCTTAATGGTCTAATTACCATATAAAGACCTCTAGTTTTGAATTTCATAGCTATGTCATCCTTATAGCTACTAGAATTCAACTTTCTTATTTTATGCGATTTAGTCCTTCTCGTAATTAGGCACTAAATCGATAAAATTTTCATATCAAAATTTTCACATGTCACGACTATCATATAACGGACCATATAATAAAATAAAAATAAATTATATTTCAGGTCGGATCTGTGGTCCCGAAACTACTGTTCCGATTTCACTGAAAAATGGGTTGTTACAGTATTAATAGTTTTAGTCATAGTTATATAATATATATTATGTAGTGGTGTATCATATATTATAGTTAGCTATTACAATCGGTCTAATCAACCAAATCAAGTCAATCCAAGTAAATCGGTTGGTAAATTTGATTTTGATTGTGGATTGGTTAGATATATTTTAATTATAATTCAACTCGTATACTTGCGGGTACCACCTCGTAGTTCTCTATTTTATTGTAGTATTCACACTCTGGATGTTAGTACATCCGGAGGCGGTCAAGTTGTTGGTGCCGTTGCCGGGGATGCAACATCACTACTTTAATTTTAATCTTTACACTTTAATTAGAATAATTAGGAAATTTTTAAGTTATAGATACAATTATATTTTATTTATTGTTATTAATCCTCTCTTTCTAGGTTAGTGTATGACTAGCAGTAGGGGTGCCTATTGTAGCAACCATAGATCCAGAGAGAATATTTTGAAGAAATTGCCGACAGCATGTAACGACTCGAATTTGGGCCTAGTAGAATTGGGCCCATTGGGCCTTAGGCGTGGGAGCGTTTAAAATATCTAAGAACATGAGAACGACATTTATGCAAGTCAGAACTATTAGGTGAGTGATTTTGGAAGATTAGGGGGCTTCTATGAAGTCTCGGGATCAAACTTTGTCTTTAGGAAAAATTTTAGTTTTAGGTGAATAAAACCCTGGGAGTCAGTAAGTAGGCTTTAAGAATAAAATATAGAGAAAGATGACACAAAAAGAGTTGTGGTCTAGTGGCAAATGGCACCACATGGGAGACAAGGAGGTGACGCCATAGAGGAAGCAAGGGGTCCAAGGTTCAAGTCTTGGCGCTTGCATTTTGATTTTCTTTTTAAGTGAACTTAGACTTTGGGCCATAGACTTATATTTAGTTGCACATGTTTTAAGACAACAAGGTGTTAGTTGGTAAAGTGGCTAGCGGCATGGATTATGCTACAGGGGAGCTTGGGTTTGAATCTCATGACAAGCAAATGAGTATTTATTTTGCGGATTGGACGGCTAGAGTTTGTATTGGATTTAAACTCTACTGAAGGAGGGATCCCACATCGGAAAGCTAGCAAGAGGGAAGGTGAGAAGCTGGCTACATATAGAGCTGTCTGTGAGGAGAGCAAGCATACCCTGGTGGGCGTTTGGGCACAAGAGCATTTGGAGCGCGGATTAGCTTCAGACTCCTATCAGGTATGTATTTCGCCCTACTCTAGCTGTAGAGCGGCAAATGCCGAAATGCCGTTCAGACAGCGATGGTAGCCACACGAGCGTGCGAGCGTACGTGTGGGAGCTTCGACGCGATAGTCGAGGCCAGCATAAGTTTCTTGTGGGTTGATGCTGTTTGGGCCACAATGGGCCGAACGGGGCCAAGTGGGCCCAATGGGCCTATAGGCCATATGAATATATTGTAAGATCGTGTAGTAATTATTAGACTGAATTATGTGAATCTCATATCTGTGGCTAGATTTGGACTAAATGGGCCACACGAGCGTGTAGGCCCATTTGGGCCGAGAATGAGCCTTAGGCCAATTCGCATCGTTATCTCTTTTTAGAATACCTTGGTTTAGAAAATTACTGAAATACCCTCGATTTGTAAAATTACCAAAATACCCCCAACTTGGAAAATTACTGAAATACCCCCAATTTGGAAAATTACCGAAATACCCCGATCTTTAAAATTACCAAAATACCCCTAGTTTGTAAAATTACTAAAATACCCTCTACGGGTAAAGTTACCTAAATACCCTTTATGGGTAAAGTTACCGAAATACCCTCGACGGGTAAAATTACTGGGATGCCCTTACGGGGCGAAATGACCGTTTTACCCCTAATTGATTAAATGACCGTTGTACCCTCGTGGTAGTACTAGTGTTGTATGTGTTAATTGTATAATTGATTATGTTTGAGATGCACTGCATACATGGATTAGTTATGAGTAGAATTATCGAATTACCCCTGTAGGGTAGGATTACCGAAATACCCTTATATGGTAAAATGACTATTTTGCCCATGAGGGTAAAAGACTGATTTTGGTGTCATGATTTGATTGTGATTGTATGACTGTGGTTTAATCGACTTGACTGTTGGCGTGTGTCTGGTTTGCTGTTAATATGTGTTGAAATGACTGTTACTAAGCATGGCCATTTTGCATACACGTGTAATGATTGAGCATGACATACACGACATACTGCATTGGGTTGGGTTATGCTTATGGAGGAAGTACTGTACTGGTGGCTATGCCACATTATACTGATTCAGTGGCTCTGCCATGATATACTAATTTTAGTGGCTCAGCCACGTATACCGTTATTAGCAGCTTGGCTGCATTATTGGAGAGCCTGGCTCTATGCCATCTTGAATATGGCATTGTGCCAATCGTATTTACCAGTGGCTTTGTGCCTAACAGATATTGATGACTCTGTGTCGATCCTATTTACCCAAGGCTGTGTGCTGATTATATTACTGTCGCTGATGGCTATGTGCCGATTATGATTCTGGTGGCTATGCCATAATATACTGATTTCAGTGGCTCAGCCACATATATGATACTGGCAGCTTTGCTGCGTTTATACTGGCAACTTGACTGCATTCTTGGAGTGTAGGGTTGGGTGGGTTGACTTGGTCCCCATATAGAGTGTAAGGCTGGTACGGGTGGAGTGTAGCGGATGGACAATTAGGTTGGGCTGCATTTTTTGTTTGCATACTCTGGTTGCATTATCATATTTTTAGGGCTAAGGCCCAGTCTGTTTCTGCATGGGCTTCGGCCCAGTCTGCTTCTGTATGGGCTGCTGCCCAATCCGCTTCTGTATGGGCTTCGGCCCAGTGTGTTACTATATGGGCTCAGGCCTAGTTAATGACCGATTAGGGCACACTGAGTTCTTGTAACTCACCCCCTCTGCTTTAACCTTGCAGGTGATCCTCAGCGTTAGAGGATTTAGAGCTGCGGAGGACTCGGAGGTGGCCATACTTAGGATTTGTTTCATACATTCGGTTTTAACTTATCTTTATTTTGTTTTCTTTAGTTTGGGTAAATATTTTGTAATAAGGCCATTGGATTTCATTTTTCTTTTAAACTTTCGTTTTAGTTATATTCAAACTATAAATGATTAAACTCTGGGTTTTCTAAAAATTTAATAACCGTTTTTTCAAAATATCACGTTTTCGCAACTACGCAAATTACTTTATTTGATTTCTATGCAAAACAAAGTTTTCGCAAATAATAGTAATAACGTTTTTCAAAGAAACCCATAAAAGCAAATCTTAATTTCACAAACATCAAAGCTCGGAGTTTTAAAAAGAATACGAAGTTTTTAACGAACGCGCAGTTTTTAAATAACCCTTATGTGACATGCTAGATCCGGTCATAATGTCTAGGCCGAGTTTGCGGTGGTACATTTAATGGTATCAGAGCCCAGATTGCAAAACTCGGCTGTGGAATGGGTTCGAAAACATTTTTCAAATTTGTTTGAAATATGGTTTAGAAAATATATATATCTTTATTGCAAGTATGGCACACCGAGTCTCCGGCACCAAATCTGTAAGTTTCCTGACCTTATGCTCTGTTATATACTGTAATGACTATATTTTGGTATTTATTCTGTGTGTGTTCTGTTTGGATGTGATGTTTGAATATAGAAATTGTATGCATGTGTGAAAAATACCTGTTTGTTTCTGCGATTAGATGTTTGGTTGTGTGTAAGGGGTTTCAAGATTAAGTTAAAAGTGTTTTAGTGTTGTTGGGATGAGAGTGCGCAGCGGCAGCGCAGTAGGGTAGTTTGTGTTAAACGACTGTTAGTTAGTTGGAAATTTCGAGGACGAAATTTCTTTAAGGGGGTAGATTTGTAACTACCCGAATTTGGGCCTAGTAGAATTGGGCCCATTGGGCCTTAGGCATGGGAGCATTTAAAATTTTTGAGAACATGAGAACGATATTTCTGCAAGTTAGACCTGTTAGGTGAGGGATTTTCGAAGATTAGGGGGCTTCTATGAAGTCCCGAGATCAAACTTGGGCTTTAGGAAAAATTTTGGTTTTAGGTGAATAAAACCCTAAGAGTTAGTAAGTAGGCTTTAAGAATAAAATGTGGGGAAAGATGACACAAAAAGAGTTTGGTCTAGTGGCAAATGGTGCCACATGGGAGATAAGGACGTGATGCCATAGAGGAAGCAATGGGTCTAAGGTTCAAGTCTTGGCACTTGCATTTTGATTTTCTTTTTAAGTGAACTTAGACTTTGGGCCATAGACTTATATTTAGTTGCGCATGTTTTAAGACAACAAGGAGGTAGTTGGTAAAGTGGCTAGCGACGTCGATTATGCTACAGGGGAGCCTAGGTTCGAATCTTATGACAAGCAATGGAGTATTTATTTTGCGGATTGGACGGCCATAGTTTGTGTTGGATTTAAACTCTACTGAAGGAGGGATCCCACATCGGAAAGCTAGCAAGAGGGAAGGTGAGAAGCTGGCTATATATAGAGCTGTTTATGAGGAGAAGAAGCACACCTTGGTGGACGTTTGGGCATAGGAGCATTCAGAGCACGAATTAGCTTCAGACTCCTATCAGGTGTGTATTTTGCCCTACTCTAGCTGTAGAGCGGCAAATGCCGAAATGCCGGTCACACAACAATGGTAGCCACACGAGCGTGCGAGCACACGTGTGGGAGCTTTGACGTGATAGTCGATGCCACCATGAGTATTCTTATGGGTTGATGCTGTTTGGGCCACGATGGGTCGAATGGGGCCAAGTGGGCCCAATGGGCCTATGGGCCATATGAATAAATTTTAGGATCGTGTAGTAAATATTAGACTGAATTATGTGAATCTCATATATGTGGCTAGATTTGGGCTAAAAGGGCCACACGAGCGTGTGGGCCCATTTGGGCCTAGAATGGGCCTTAGGCCCATTTGCATCATTATCTCTGTTTAGAATACCTTGGTTTACAAAATTACTGAAATACCCCCAATTTGGAAAATTACCAAAATACCTTCAGTTTGGAAAATTATCGAAAGACCCCGATTTGTGAAATTACCAAAATACCCCTAGTTTGTAAAATTACTAAAATACCCTTTATGGGTAAAGTTACCTAAATACCGTTTATGGGTAAAGTTATCGAAATACCCTCGACAGGTAAAATTATCGAGATGCCCTTACAGGGCGAAATGACCGTTTTACCCCTAACAGATTAAATGACCGTTGTACCCTCGTGGTAGTACTAGTGTTGTATGTGTTAATTGTATGATTGATTATGTTTGAGATGCACTGCATACATGGATTAGTTATGAGTAGAATGACGAATTACCCCTGTAGGGTAGGATTACCGAAATACCCTTATATGGTAAAATGACTATTTTGCCCATGAGGGTAAAAGACTGATTTTGGTGCCATGATTTGATTGTGATTGTATGACTGTGGTTTAACCGACTTGACTATAGGCGTGTGTCTGGTTTGCTGTTAATATGTGTTGAAATGACTGTTACTAAGCATGGCCATTTTGCATACACGTGTAATGATTGAGCATGACATACACGACATACTACATTGGGTTGGGTTATGCTTATGTAGAAGTACAGTACTGGTGGCTATGCCACGTTATACTGATTCAGTGGCTCTGCCACGATATACTAATTTTAGTGGCTCAGCCACGTATATCATTATTAGCAGATTGGCTGCATTATTCGAGAGCCTGGCGCTGTGCCATCTTGAATATGGCTTTGTGCCAATCGTATTTACCAGTGGCTTTGTGCCTAACAGATATTGATGACTCTGTGTCGATCCTATTTACCCAAGGCTGTGTGCCAATTATATTACTGTCGCTGATGGCTATGTGCCGATTATGATTCTGGTGGCTATGCCACAATATATTGATTTCAGTGGCTCAGCCACATATACTGATACTGGTAGCTTTGCTGCGTTTATACTGGCAGCTTGACTACATTCTTGGAGTGTAGGGTTGGGTGGGTTGACTTGGTCCCCACATGGAGTGTAGGGCTGGTACGGGTGGAGTGTAGCGGATGGACTATTAGGTTGGGCTGCATTTTCTGTTTGCATATTCTGGTTGTGTTATCATATATTTAGGGCTAAGGCCTAGTCTACTTCTGTATGGGCTTTGGCCCATCTGCTACTGTATGGGCTCAGGCCCCGTGAATGATCGATTAGGGGATTACACACTGAGTTCTTGTAACTCTCCCCCTCTACTTTAACCTTGCAGGTGATCCCCAGCGTTAGAGGATTTGGAGCTGCGGAGGACTCGGAGGTGGCCATACTTAGGATTTGCTTCATACATTCGGTTTTAACTTATCTTTATTTTGTTTTCTTTAGTTAGGGTAAATATTTTGTAATAAGGCCATTGGATTTCATTTTTCTTTAAACTTTCGTTTTAGTTATATTCAAACTATAAATGATTAAACTCTGGATTTTCTAAAAATTTAATAACCGTTTTTTCAAAATATCACGTTTCCGTAACTACGCAAATTACTGTATCTGATTTCTACGCAAAACAATGTTTTTGCAAATAATAGTAATAACGTTTTTACAAGAAACCCATAAAAGCAAATCTGAATTTCACAAACATCAAAGCTTAGAGTTTTAAAAAGAATACGAAGCTTTTAACGAACGCACAGTTTTTAAACAACCCTTTTTATGTGACATGCTAGATCCGGTCATAACGTCTAGGTCAGTTTTGGGGTGTTACACAGTAATAGTAGCAACAACAAATGCAAGAACAACCACCACCAGTTGCTTTAACGTACCATGAGAAAATCCACTGTTCGATGATGATAATGCCCTAGGAAATCCTCCGGCACCACAGCTTCCCGCAAATTTACATATGAGTTGGAATAAGAGAACTTTAAGGGATTATGCCTTACCAAGTCTGGATAGGGTTCAAGAAACTATAGCAAGGTCGACAATTACAGTTAATAATTTTGAGATCAAACTTTCGATGATTTAGATGATCTAGAATAATCTGCATTTCAGAGGCACGATGATGGAGGATCCTAATCAACATTTGAAATGGTTTCTGCAACTCTTCCATACTTTTAAGTATGATGGGGTCACTGATGACACTATTCATCTTTGGTTGTTCCCCTTCTGTTTGATTGATAACTCCTTTTCTTGGTTAGACTCACAAGCACTAGGTTCTATCATGACATGGGATAAACTCACTGGAAAGTTTTTTACAGAAGTTCTTTGCAATTAGTAAAGCAGTCCAACTAAGAAGAGAGATTGTTGTCTTTAGTCAAATGGAGGGAGAAAGTTTTTATGAGGTCTGGGAACATTTCAAAATGTTGATTCAAAAATTCGCGCACAACGAATTTCCTGAGTGGATGTGATTGCAGGTATTTAATAACGGGTTGGATGCGAACGCATGATCTGGATTAAGCGGAGCAACAGAAGGAGCCCTTATGAACAAGATATATGAGGATGCATACATAATTATTGAAAAATTGGCATTAAACTCTTGTTAGTGGCCGATTGAAAAATTTACATACGACTAGAGACCTATTACAGTCAAAGCTGTCCAAGAGGATGATAAATATTAATAGATAGTGGATAGACTCAACCGTATCAAATCTGCTTCTACTGTAACACCCCTCACCTGTATTTAATGCCAGAATAAGGTTACGGAGCATTAGCAGACTTACAACACATATAAACATACTTTTCTCATACATTTAATCATTCCGTACATATATAAATCATTTAATTATACCATTCCAAACATGCATTATCAATTCGACCTCATTCACCCAATATAGGTCAATTACTTAACTCAAAACAAAGCCATTTACACATTTATAAACATCATTAAATTCCTCACCACCAGCCAACTCAAATGGCCTAAATACACTTTCATCAAACATACCAAAATGACACAAGCCTATACATGCCATATACCATATATACACAACTTCAAAAGTAACAAAATAGATGTCCGATAGTGCGATGAAGTCCCTGACGATCATTGGATCCGAGTTAGCTTTGAAGTACTATAAAACATAGAAGAAAATATGTAACGACCCAAATTTGGGCCTAGTAGAATTGGGCCCATTGGGCCTTGGGCGTAGGAGTGTTTAAAATTTTTGAGAACAAAAGAACGACATTATTTCGAGTTGGACTTATTAAAAAGGTGATTTTGGAAAGTTACGAGGCTTCTAGGAAGTTCCTGGTTCAAGTTAGGCTATAGGTAAATTTTAGTATTTGAGCATTTAAGGGGAAAAGGTAAGTGTCATCAAGACTTAAGGAAATAAGTGTGCATTTTGCTAGCACAAGGAGTCTATTAGTAAAGGTGGAAAGTGGCGTGTGGAGTGTACTAATGGTCTGAGGTTCGAATTCCATCTATTGCATTTTTGATTAATTTTTGTGCCTTATTTTCAAAGTGTCGGTCATGACTTCAATATGGTAAGGAAGACTTTTTAATTAGGGGAAGATGACTAAGGATTATGGTAAGGAGGGAGATAAGGGAAAAAGAAGGAAGGAAATTAAAGAAAGGGATAAGGGAGGGGGACATGTTGGCCAAATATTAGGAGTTGCCTAGGATAGAATTTTTGGTCAACACATACATCTTTTTGGTAAGTTAGTACACGGTTTTGAAAGGGAGACTGAGGGAGCCGAATTTCTTGAGGCATTTGGTAAAATTTGGTGCATAGAAGGCCTATTTTTCTTTTTAGCATATTTGGTGTTTCTCTTCCAATTCCTTTCCCTTGGTATGCCGAAATTCTAAAGCCATTTGTTCACCTCATTTTTCTCTTGTTTTGGCTGAAACCCTCAATGCATTTTTGCTACTTTCTCTTAAATCGATATTACTTGTAGCCGAACCTTCTTTGTTGTCTTGCTACTAGTGCCAAATCGTGTTATTCCTTTCAGTTCACCCCTATTATTAAGGGCCGAATCAAGCCATCCTCTGCTGCTACTTATCTTTCTCTTAGCCTTGGTTTCGGAAGTTGATTGGTAAGTGTGTGATTAGGCTAAATATTGGTGGTAAGATGTTATTCTTTATTTCGATGTTTTGTGCCGCTCATGTGATTCTATTTTGTGGTGATGATATCAACCTCCTGCTCTTGTGGAAAGGCCGAATATTAGATGAAGGCTAACCCCTTTGGTACATCACTTATTTACTTTAGGAACTCGTTGTAATAGCCAAGGTGCAAGGCCGGATTTTAAAACCTAGTAGGGAAGGATCGCGATTGTGGGGGCAACGAAGAGTGGTTCTTTAGGGAATCCAAATCAGGTGTGTAATCTCGTACCCTTCCGAATACATGTTTGAAATGGTGTGTAATATCACACCTCTCTGAATGTTTGCATGAAATGTTCTGTGGTTCGGTCGAAATACCGAAGAAAACTGGAAACCGGCATCCGTGATCACTCGGGCGTGCGTATATTCGTAGTAGTAACCATATTTTGCAATGAAATTGTTTTGGTTAGCAGCAGTAACATGATTTTGAAAAATCACGAAAAATAGGAGAAAGGGAATTAGAAAGTGTATAAGATATAGAATTAAGCTTACTATCTCTATTTTTATATGAAAGAAACGGAGTAGGAAAGATAATTTTATATTCTGAGATATTTTAATTTTAGTGAGACTGGTTCTGAATGACTTCGTGGTTCCCTATTCTGTCTTGGAAAAATCATTTAAAATTATACAAAGTGAATTATGAGTTATAATTTATATGTGTAGATTCCTTAGGCAGCCTATTTTCAATAAAAATAAGTGGGAGCAACATATGAAAACTATACAATGAGATATTTGAATTTAGGGTAAGAGAGGTCAGAACCGTTGGTCAGTGAAATAGTGGAAAATTTAATGAATAAACTGTAATAAATGGCTAAGCCAAAAATTCTAGAAAACTTTTAGTAAGAAGATATATGAGTCTAGTTTCAAGGAAAATTTACGGATCTAAATTTTGAGTTTCCTAACTCGAGTTATAGTCAGTTTAGTCAATATGACGCAGATGGACAGTTTCAATTTTTATGCCCCACATTAGTAGTTAAGTCTGGGTTGCGAAATTACCAAAATACCCTTAGAGGGTAAATTACTGAAATACCCTTGGGTTGTGAGATTACCAAATTACCCTTACTGGGTAAAATTTTTGATTTACTAAAATGCCCCTATGGGCCGATTTACTAAAATGCCCCTATGGGCCGAATTGCTAGAATGCTTTAGTGGACCGATTTACAAAGTTCTATAATTGGCCGATTTATCGTAATAAATTACTGGATTAATGATTGTTGTTTATATATGTGGATATTATGCTTTATTATGTATGTTGCATTTAAATATTTTGCATGGGATGGGAAAAATGTTGAAGAGAAGTGTAGCCTGGTGGCATTGCCACAAAAATGTTTGTTATTATGTTTCATTATGATTTTGGTGGCTCTGCCACAGATTTTGATAATGGCTTTGTGCCATCGTGAATATGGCTTTGTGCCATCGTAAATATGGCTTTGTGCCATCGTGATATCGGTGGCTTGGCCATAATAAAATATTATAAATGGCAACTTACCTGCGATTGGTGTGTTTGGCGGGGTGGGTTGACTTGATCCCTACAGGTGTGATGGGATGGTACGGGTGGTGTGTAGCGGATGGATTACTAGGATGGGTTGGGCTACATACGTTGCACATGTATATATATATATATATATATGTTCTGTTATCTAAATAGGCTTCGGCCCAAGATTATGCTTTATGGGCTGAGGCCCAAGTTTTTGCTAAATGGATTCAGGCCCAATGGATGACGGTAAGGGGATTATACACTGAGTTCTAGTAACTCACCCCTTTTTCCTTAACCCTTGCAGGTAATGCTCAGTGACGTGGGACTTGGGCCATGGATGACTCGGTGGAGGCCATACTTCAGAAATGGTTTTTATTGAACTTTAGATTTCTATTTCCGTTTGTTTTATTACTTTTACCATTTTGGGTTTTTATGTTGTAATAAGGCCTCTGGAATATTTTATTTTTGCTTTATGTTTGACGTACTTATTATCTTGCTCAAATTGTTTTAAATGGGAATTTTTCTAAAAACTTAAATGAAGATTTTCCAAAATAGATTAATAAATGGATTTCATAACAAACTTTTACAAATATTTTAACTCAGAAATTTTCTCTCAAATTATCAACAATGTTTTCAAAAGTCATATTTTATAAGATCTCTAGTTCAAATTATCGATTAATTAATCAACCTTCGAGGCTAGTAGTACTTTATCAAATATTTCAAATCAAACTTGTTTTCTTGATTATAACAAAATAATACCTATTTTAGTATGAATAAAAATGATTTAACATGTTTTTCTCATGTGACATGTCAGATCCGGTCATAACGCATGGGTCGGATTTGGGGTGTTACAAAATAAACAAAGTAAGCTATAAAGCTTAGAAGTTCGTATATAAATATGAAATAATCTCATCATTCATTAGCATTTCAAACAGATAACATATATTGCATTAAAGCATCAATCACTAAGTTAACATAAAATTTAACCACATAGTAACTCATAAGTTCTCAACCTCTTTTAACTCGTTACTCGAATAGTTTTCCGTACATACCTGTACTGATACTTATCTATTTCTCAATAAATCTCTTATCAAACCTGTAACACCCCAAACCCGATCTATGCGTTTAGACGAGATTTGGTTTGTCACACCAATCATACATTCATTTATTCTCAAATGGTTAAGATAAAATAGTGCTACAAAAACTTTTTGAAAATCGAGTTTAATAAAACGTTAATACAAGGATTTGACATTTGTAGCTTAAAAATAATACTTGTTTGAAAACTTATCGTCAAAATCTTAAGATAGTTTAAAAGAACTTTAAAAGAATTTTTAAATAATTAAAGTGTCCAGAAATTTTGTTATAAAACCAATGTTCTTAAGAAAACTTAACATATTTAAGATAAAACCATATTAAAAGTTTAGAAATAAAATTTAAACCATCCACACCATAAAATCCATAAAAACATATAAGAGGCCTTATTACATAAAACCCATAACAGAAATTTAAGATAATAACTTAAATAGAGTCATAGTTTATAAAATCCCAAATTTGTAGTATGGCCTCCACCAAGTCATCTCCGGCCCAAGTCCACGTCAATTTCCATTACCTGAAATGGTTAATAAAATTGGGTGAGTTACAAAGAACTCAGTGTGCACTCACTTACCACCATTTTTGAGCCAGATCGTCAAGACATCAAGCTGGGCTTGAGCCCATTAACAGATTTCAACCATATATCATAAAATAACATAATTTTAAAAATGAGTGAATGCATGTAAAATGAATTTCCCAAACCAACCTAGTATCCATCCGCTAACACCCCCGTACCACCCAACACACCTGTGGGGATCAAGTCAACCCACCCCGCCAAACACACCAATCATAGGCTTTAAGCCTTTAATTAATTTTGTAGTGCACTACCGAACTAGATTGTGACATTGTCACCGAACTAGAGGCTTTTAGCCGAATTTGTGGCAGAGCCACCGAACTAGAGGCATTGAGCCATATTGTGGCAGAGCCACCGAACTAGAGGCATTGAGCCATATTTGTGGCAACTGGCCATTCTTCTCTTCATATAACCCACCCCATGCAATCATGCGTGTATATCAATTATAGTCATATAACAAATTTTCAATTTATCCATAACCTCGGTGGGTTTATCAATAACATTTCATTAGGCCCATATAAATAATTTAGCAACTAGCCCATTTAGTAGTTTAGTGAACTTTGGCCCATTTTAGCCCAATTTATCGAACTAGAGTATTTTGGCCCAATTATCGAACTAGAGTATTATCGGTCCATTTATCGAACTAGAGTATTATCGGCCCATTTATCGAACTAGAGTATTATCGGCCCATTTATCGAACTAGAGTATTATCGGCCCATTTATCGAACTAGAGTATTATCAGCCCATTTATCGAACTAGAGTATTATCGGCCCATTTATCGAACTAGAGTATTATCGGCCCATTTATCGATTTAACAGTTTTTCGCATATTTCTCGGTTTTAACCGTTTTCATGCATTTTCACAAAAGTATCAATTACTATATAATTTCTGAATTTACCATTTTCACGTTTTTATCGCAATACTTATGATTAGAAATCTAACCCGAAAATGAGTGTGAAATTACACACCTGGTTATGGAGAGAACTAAACTTTCCCGCTCTTCAACACCTGTACGTATTGTGTTAATTAAAACACTATAATCTATAATAAAACCGATCTAAATATAGCGATCTAGAAATTTACCCTCGGATTTCCGTAAGACTTCTACTTGCGATTTCTCTCCGATCGATGGTTCGCTAACCGAATCGAATCCACGAACAAATAATGGTTCGGGAGTACGAACGACTTCGAACAATTGATTTTCCTCGGTTGAACATCCGCAACCCGGTGGAAAATCTCGGATTCCCGAAATAGTCCTTTGCTTGTACTTAGGGGAAATAACAGAACCTCCCTTCTTCCGAAGGCTAAACACCGCCCTTTTCTTTCCTATTTTGAATGTCTTCAAAGACAAAGGAAGGTTAATCCAATGATATCGAAATAATCCTAAGGTTTTAAAGATATGATTTCCTTACCACAAAATTGATTCCAACGTTTTGTCACCCACGACTTCTTGATTCCAAACTTCCGTTATCGCACTAAAATATAACAAAATAAACGTTAAAAGAAGGAACGTTTATTTTGATCTAATAAAGCCTTCAAACCACCATCCATATTCGGCCATAACCACTATTAACTAATCGAAACGAAAAGAATTCTTACCTATTTTCCACGTCGAAAAGAAAGGATTTGAGAATGGTATTGATAGATGAAAGATTCGGCTATGTGAGATTAAGGAGAGAAGAAAATAATTTGGCTTATAGTCACCTTAATATTCGGCCATGAGAGTGTAGGTAGAGAGAATTTCGATTGAAAAGAATAGAATAGGAGAAAGATGGTGATGATGTTGCTTTGATTCAAAGTGAATAGGAAAAAGAAAAGAAAAAGATGAGCTTGAGAAAGAGATGAATAATCGGCAATGGTAACAAGAAAAGAGAAAAGGAATGGCTTTTAGTGTATGTGATTTTCGGCACTCAAAGGAAATAAGGCACAAAAGAATACCAGTTGATGTGCAAAAATGACCAAATGGTCAAAAATTAACAAGGCTTACCAAGGATCAAATTCGGCCAAAGGGAGAAAAGGTTGAGAGAATTTTCAAAACTTGCACAAAACAAAAATGACCAAAACAAAAACTAAAACTCCTAGCCAAAACTATCACCAAAATTCGGCTCCCCCTCCTAGCCATAATGGCGTCTATATGCTTGGTCTTTAGGCCAAGATATTGTTTCCATAAATAATTCCTTGATTCTTGCCTCATATCCTCACATTTTCCTTATTCTTTTGATACCCTTCCTTAAGTTCAAAATTTCCTTATTCCATTGATATTTTAACCAAAAATAACAAGTCAACACCTTCCATAAAAGCTCTTGGCCGACACTTGCTATATATGGGCAGAAAAATTCAAAATAAAAGTTCACCTAGATGCTAAACATGGGATTCGAACCTTCTCCTTCATGCCTAAACCCATGCGCCATCACCACTTGTCCAACTTCTCATCTTATGCTTCACTTTGACACTTAAATTAATTTATGTGTCAATGCCACTTAGCCCATTTCCATAAATTCTCAAAATCAAAATTAATATTATTCCATCTTAATAAAATTTCTAATCCTTCTTCAGGACTATACTAACCACGAAAATTTAAAAAAATTTTACTTTCTAGAATAATTACTCAAAGCACAAAATGAAAATAAATTACTCAAATTTTCAGGGTGTTACAACTCTACCCCCCTAAAAGAAAATTTCGTCCTCGAAATTTACCTGGTTGAAAAAGGTGAGGGTATTGTTGCCGAATTGCATCCTCAGGCTCCCACGTAGCTTCCTCCACTCCGTGGTTACGCCATAACACTTTGACCAACGGCACAGTCTTCTTTCTTAGCACCTTAACGTCTCGGTCTAAGATTTCCACTGGTTCCTCCTCAAAAGACAAATCCGAATTCAACTCCACTTCTTCTACCGGTACTATGTGCGAAGGATCCGATCTATAGCGCCTCAACATGGACACATGGAAAACATTATGAATTTGGCTCAATTCTGGAGGTAATTCGATCTGATAGGCCACTGGACCCACTCGTTTCACCACACGATATGGTCCAATGTATCTAGGACTCAACTTGCCCTTCTTCCCAAATCTGAAAATCTTCTTCCAAGGTGAGACCTTCAAGAAAACTTGATCTCCTACGGCATACTCGATATCCTTACGCTTCAGATCCGCATATGACTTTTGTCTATCCGAAGCTTCCTTTAACCGTGCTCGAATAACTTTCACTTTTTCTTCCGTTTCGGAAATCATCTCAGGTCCTAACAACTGCCGATCGCCCAACTCAGTCCAACAAATAGGAGAACGACACCTACGACCATACAATGCCTCGTAGGGTGCCATCTGAATGCTAGATTGGTAGCTGTTGTTGTACGCAAATTCTGCCAACGGTAGAAAATCCTCCCAACTACCTTTGAAGTCAATTATACATCCTCTTAACATGTCTTCTAGAATCTGAATCACTCTTTCCGACTGACCATCTGACTGAGGATGAAAAGCCGTACTGAAGTTAAGCTTTGTACCCAGAGCTTCATGCAAAGCTTTCCAAAATCGAGATGTAAACCTAGGATCCCTATCCGATATAATTGATACAGGTACCCCATGCAACCTCACAATTTCAGATACATACAACTTCGCTAACTTCTGCAACGAGTAGTCCGTACGCATTGGTAGAAAATGAGCAGTCTTCGTCAAACGATCAACAATTACCCAAACAGAGTTTTTCTTAGTAGGTGTTAAAGGTAACCCACTAACAAAATCCATTGTTATCCGCTCCCATTTCCAAAGAGGAATCTTAACTGGTTGTAGAAGTCCTGACGACAATTGATGCTCCGCCTTCACTTGCTGGCAAGTTAAACATTTTCCCACAAATTCTGAAATCTCACGTTTCAACCCAGGCCACCAATACTGTTCACGAAGATTCCGATACATCTTATTTCCTTCGGGGTGCATAGCATAAGGGCTACTATGCGCCTCCCTCAAAATCATTTGCCTCAGATCTGAATCCTTAGGCATACAGACCCTTCCACGAAAACACAACACACCTTCCGGGTTTATTCCAAAATCCTCTATTTCACCATTTTTAACTTGCTGAAATAAAAGTCCCAACTTCTTATCTAACATCTGTTTTTCCTTGATTTGATCCAACCACAGAGGTTTCATTTGAAGTTCCGCTACCAAACTACCATCCTCATACAAACTCAAATGGGCAAACATAGCTCTCAAATCAGATACCACCTTACGACTTAATGCGTCCGCCACCACATTAGCCTTTCTAGGATGATACTCAATTGAGAAATCATAGTCCTTTAACAGCTCCACCCATCGTCGTTGTCTCAAGTTTAACTCCTTCTGAGTAAGAAGATACTTAAGACTCTTGTGATCCGTGTATATGATAGACTTTTCACCATATAGGTAATGCCTCCAAATCTTTAAGGCAAACACCACTGCTGCTAACTCCAAATCATGAGTAGGGTAGTTCACTTCGTGCGGTCTCAACTGACGAGAAGCATAAGCTACAACTTTCCCACTTTGCATCAATACGCAACCTAAACCCGTATGTGACGCATCACAATAAACTGCAAACTCCTTCCCAGCCTCAGGTTGAATCAATACCGGCGCTTCCGTTAAAACCTTCTTCAAGCTCTCGAAACTTTCTTGCTGTTTGTCAGTCCAAACAAAAGGCACTCCCTTCCGCAAAAGCTTAGTTAGGGGTGCAGCAATCAACGAGAACCCCTCAACAAAGCGTCTATAGTAACCAGCTAAACCCAAGAAACTCCGGATCTCAGCTACCGACTTTGGTGGTTTCCAATCCAATACAGCTTCAATCTTCCGAGGATCCACCCTTATTCCTTCGGCTGATACCACATGACCCAAGAAAGTCACTTCTCTTAACCAAAATTCACATTTACTGAATTTGGCATATAACTGATTATCTCGAAGCACTTGCAATACAATCCGCAAATGCGAGTCATGTTCTTCTTCACTTCTCGAATAAACCAGAATGTCATCTATGAATACTACCACAAACCGGTCTAAGAATGGTTGAAAGACCCGGTTCATCATATCCATAAATGCAGCTGGTGCATTGGTTAACCCAAACGGCATCACCAAAAACTCATAGTGTCCGTAACGGGTTCGAAATGCCGTCTTGTGAATATCCGCTTCTTTCACCTTAAGCTGGTGGTAACCCGATCTTAAATCAATTTTGGAGAAAACTGAAGCTCCCTTCAATTGATCAAACAGGTCATCAATTCTCGGTAGAGGGTACCGATTCTTGATCGTCAGCTTATTCAATTACCTGTAATCGATACACATACGCATCGACCCATCCTTCTTCTTAACAAACAAAACCGGTGCTCCCCACGGAGACACACTCGGCCGAATAAAACCCCGATCTAGCAGTTCTTGAATTTGGGCTTTAAGCTCCGACAACTCTTTCGGTGCCATTCTATAAGGAGCAATGGACACTGGAGCAGTTCCGGGCAAAAGCTCAATACCGAATTCCACTTCCCGATCTGGAGGTACACCAGGAAGTTCTTCGGGAAAGACATCAGGGAATTCCATCATAGTTCTCACATCTTCCACTGACAACTCTTTGGCATCTAAAGCACAAATAAATGCTAAAAATGCTCCGTACCCTTTTCGCACTAACTTCTCCGCCTTTAACGCAGAAATCACGTTTGCCAAGTAATTTCTCCGCTCGCCTATCATAACTATCTCCTTGTCCTTCACAGTTCTTATCGTCATTCGCTTTTCAGCACAGTCCAATTGCGCCCGGTGCTTAACCAACCAATCCATGCCCAAAATGATATCAAATTCGCCAAAAGGCAATTCCATCAAATTTGCCAGGAATGTTTCTCCTTGAATTACTAAGGGCACGTCTCTAAATAGTTTATTAACCAACACCGACTGTCCTAAGGGACTAATCACCCTCATCTCATTATCGAAAATTTCAGAGTCTAATTTCAAGTTTCCAGTTATGGTGCTAGCAACGTATGAATGAGTAGAACCAATATCTATCAAGGCAATAACGGGTACATCAGAAATGAAGAACGTACCAGTTATCACATCAGGTGCATTGCCATCCTCACGACGTCTAACCGCATACACCAGTCCTGGCTGTCTTGCGTCCGCGTTGCCTCTAGGACCATTGCCTCGACCCGCTGCACCTTGACCACGTCCAGCTCCATTACCACCACGACCCGGTCCACGACCTCTCGGTGGTTGCTGAGCTCCTCTTGCCGGTGGTGCATCAGTAGTACGAACTTCTTGAGTTGTATCCATACATCGAGGGCAACTCCTATATTGATGATCCGTCGATCCACATTTATAACAAGCACCCGTCTTCCTCCAACATTCTCCGGAATGCCTTTTTCCACAATCAGCACAATCTCGACTCTGATTAACAGCTACAGGTGTTCTACCTTGAGCTGGCTCATCATTCCGAGACCTCTTCGGAAACCTTTTTGAAGAACCCGAATTCTTCAGATCTCTCTTGCCTCGAACTTGCTCCCGATTTTGACGTTCCGAGTTCTTAACCTCTTCGGCTATCTTGGCCTTCTCCACGAGCGTGGCAAAAGTTCTAACTTGCTGTGGGGCTATCAGAACCCGCAACTCATCTTTCAAGCCATCCTCAAAGCGCACACAACGCTCATGATCCGTTGCCACTATCGTTCGAGCATAGCGACTCAAACGTAAGAACTCAGCTTCATATGCTGCCACCGTCTTATTTCCTTGCACCAGATTCAAGAATTCCTTCCTTCGAGCATCCACATAGCTTGTTCCCACATATTTCCCTTGAAAGGAAGCCTTGAAGAATTCCCAATTAACTAAACTAATGCAGCATTAGTGCCTTCTCGGACAGTAAGCCACCATTGGTATGCTTCGTCCCTTAACAAAGATACCGCTCCTCTTAGCTTTTGCTCCACCGTGCACTCAAGATCGTCCATAATTCGCTCTACTGCCTCAAGCCAATATTCAGCGACATTGGGAGCTACTCCAGAGACACCACTGAAAACCCCAGCTCCACTTGATTTCAGTCGCTCCGATATCGACCCACGAGCTGTTGGTCCAGTTCTGGATCCAGCGACCCTTTCAAGGACTCGCAGCATTGCTCGTGTCACAGCATTATCCTCTTCCATATGGTCATGCGATCCCGTCTCACTCTCGAGTGACGCAGGTGCATCCATTTCCGGCATATGACCCGGCACATCAGTTGCGCCCCTAACACCTCGTCCTCTACCACGGCCACGTCTACCGCGTCCACGACCACGTCCTCTAGTGCTCATAGCGACTAATTCGAGTTAATCTGATTAAGAGTTTTATGAATCAGAATAATATTTCAGTTGTTTATTAACGATGTCTTATGATATGAAAGAGATAGAGTGTTTTCGCAACAATATCCTATTGTCTCAATCTCTACGGTTTTAGCACCTAAAACTAGAAGTTCTAGAGTGTTTCTTACAATCATATCATAATCGTAACAGACAATCAGTATACAGATACTTACTTGACTTGGCGCGGGATGCTCATGGTGCCATACTACCTTTAAATCAAAAGTCTAGAAATTTAAATTATTTTTCAAACAGATTTCATTGTCGAACCCAAACCACAGCCGAGTTTTGAACTGGGCTCTGATACCACTAATTGTAACACCCCAAACCCGGTCTATGCGTTTAGACAAGATTTGGTTTGTCACACCAATCATACATTCATTTATTCTCAAATGGTTAAGATAAAATAGTGCCACAAAAACTTTTTGAAAATCGAGTTTAATAAAACGTTAATACAAGGATTTGACATTTGTAGCTTAAAAATAATACTTGTTTGAAAACTTATCGTCAAAATCTTAAGATAGTTTAAAAGAACTTTAAAAGAATTTTTAAATAATTAAAGTGTCCAGAAATTTTGTTATAAAACCAATGTTCTTAAGAAAACTTAACATATTTAAGATAAAACCATATTAAAAGTTTAGAAATAAAATTTAAACCATCCACACCATAAAATCCATAAAAACATATAAGAGGCCTTATTACATAAAACCCATAACAGAAATTTAAGATAATAACTTAAATAGAGTCATAGTTTATAAAATCCCAAATTTGTAGTATGGCCTCCACCAAGTCATCTCCGGCCCAAGTCCACGTCAATTTCCATTACCTGAAATGGTTAATAAAATTGGGTGAGTTACAAAGAACTCAGTGTGCAACTCACTTACCACCATTTTTGAGCTAGATCGTCAAGACATCAAGCTGGGCTTGAGCCCATTAACAGATTTCAACCATATATCATAAAATAACATAATTTTAAAAATGAGTGAATGCATGTAAAATGAATTTCCCAAACCAACCTAGTATCCATCCGCTAACACCCCCGTACCACCCAACACACCTGTGGGGATCAAGTCAACCCACCCCGCCAAACACACCAATCATAGGCTTTAAGCCTTTAATCAATTTTGTAGTGCACTACCGAACTAGATTGTGACATTGTCACCGAACTAGAGGCTTTTAGCCGAATTTGTGGCAGAGCCACCGAACTAGAGGCATTGAGCCATATTTGTGGCAACTGGCCATTCTTCTCTTCATATAACCCACCCCATGCAATCATGCGTGTATATCAATTATAGTCATATAACAAATTTTCAATTTATCCATAACCTCGGTGGGTTTATCAATAACATTTCATTAGGCCCATATAAATAATTTAGCAACTAGCCCATTTAGTAGTTTAGTGAACTTTGGCCCATTTTAGCCCAATTTATCGAACTAGAGTATTTTGGCCCAATTATCGAACTAGAGTATTATCGGTCCATTTATCGAACTAGAGTATTATCAGCCCATTTATCGAACTAGAGTATTATCGGCCCATTTATCAAACTAGAGTATTATCGGCCCATTTATCGAACTAGAGTATTATCAGCCCATTTATCGAACTAGAGTATTATCAGCCCATTTATCGAACTAGAGTATTATCGGCCCATTTATCGAACTAGAGTATTATCGGCCCATTTATTGATTTAACAGTTTTTCGCATATTTCTCGGTTTTAACCGTTTTAATGCATTTTCACAAAAGTATCAATTACTATATAATTTCCGAATTTACCATTTTCACGTTTTTATCGCAATACTTATGATTAGAAATCTAACCCGAAAATGAGTGTGAAATTACACACCTGGTTATGGAGAGAACTAAACTTTCCCGCTCTTCAACACCTATACGTATTGTGTTAATTAAAACACTATAATCTATAATAAAACCGATCTAAATATAGCGATCTAGAAATTTACCCTCGGATTTCCGTAAGACTTCTACTTGCGATTTCTCTCCGATCGATGGTTCGCTAACCGAATCGAATCCACGAACAAATAATGGTTCGGGAGTACGGACGACTTCGAACAATTGATTTTCCTCGGTTGAACGTCCGCAACCCGGTGGAAAATCTCGGATTCCCGAAATAGTCCTTTGCTTGTACTTAGGGGAAATAACAGAACCTCCCTTCTTCCGAAGGCTAAACACCGCCCTTTTCTTCCCTATTTTGAATGTCTTCAAAGACAAAGGAAGGTTAATCCAATGATATCGAAATAATCCTAAGGTTTTAAAGATATGATTTCCTTACCACAAAATTGATTCCAACGTTTTGTCACCCACGACTTCTTGATTCCAAACTTCCGTTATCGCACTAAAATATAACAAAATAAACGTTAAAAGAAGGAACGTTTATTTTGATCTAATAAAGCCTTCAAACCACCATCCATATTCGGCCATAACCAATATTAACTAATCGAAACGAAAAGAATTCTTACCTATTTTCCACGTCGAAAAGAAAGGATTTGAGAATGGTATTGATAGATGAAAGATTCGGCTATGTGAGATTAAGGAGAGAAGAAAATAATTTGGCTTATAGTCACCTTAATATTCGGCCATGAGAGTGTAGGTAGAGAGAATTTCGATTGAAAAGAATAGAATAGGAGAAAGATGGTGATGATGTTGCTTTGATTCAAAGTGAATAGGAAAAAGAAAAGAAAAAGATGAGCTTGAGAAAGAGATGAATAATCGGCAATGGTAACAAGAAAAGAGAAAAGGAATGGCTTTTGGTGTATGTGATTTTCAGCACTCAAAGGAAATAAGGCACAAAAGAATACCAATTGATGTGCAAAAATGACCAAATGGTCAAAAATTAACAAGGCTTACCAAGGATCAAATTCGGCCAAAGGGAGAAAAGGTTGAGAGAATTTTCAAAACTTGCACAAAACAAAAATGACCAAAACAAAAATTAAAACTCCTAGCCAAAACTATCACCAAAATTCGGCTCCCCCTCCTAGCCATAATGCCGTCCATATGCTTGGTCTTTAGGCCAAGATATTGTTTCCATAAATAATTCCTTGATTCTTGCCTCATATCCTCACATTTTCCTTATTCTTTTGATACCCTTCCTTAAGTTCAAAATTTCCTTATTCCATTGATATTTTAACCAAAAATAACAAGTCAACACCTTCCATAAAAGCTCTTGGCCGACACTTGCTATATATGGGCAGAAAAATTCAAAATAAAAATTCACCTAGATGCTAAACATGGGATTCGAACCTTCTCCCTCATGCCTAAACCCATGCGCCATCACCACTTGTCCAACTTCTCATCTTATGCTTCACTTTGACACTTAAATTAATTTATGTGTCAATGCCACTTAGTCCATTTCCATAAATTCTCAAAATCAAAATTAATATTATTCCATCTTAATAAAATTTCTAATCCTTCTTCAGGACTATACTAACCACGAAAATTTAAAAAAATTTTACTTTCTAGAATAATTACTCAAAGCATAAAATGAAAATAAATTACTCAAATTTTTAGGGTGTTACAAAACCACTCTGGCTTATAAATGCTTACGAAACAAATACATCAATTTTCTGATGCCATAGTCCAACTATGGTCTTATACTTATATTACCAAGCCCTTGCCGTGGTCTTACATTCACATGCCATAACCCTATTATGGGCTTATTATCCAATTGCCATAGCCTAGCTATGGTCTTATTTGGAAACTTGCTTTATTTAAATCGTACATTTAATTCCAAATCTTCTAAATTTTACCAATAAGATAAGTAAAATCACATTACAACCATCATTTAAATAAAGGTACATTTAAGTTCAATTATACGAACTTTTAACAAAACGGATCAACTATTCAATTACATTACTTTTCCCCCGATCTAAGTTTGAATTCCTCTTTTCTTGATCTATAAATAATCAAAATTAACTTACTTAATCAATTATTCATTCAATTTAGTCCAAAACATACTTTAAGGCATTTTTACACTTTTGCCCCACATATTTCACATTTTCACAATTTAGTCCTTATTTCAAAATCACAAATTAATGAAATTCACAATAGACCCATGCTAGCCGAATTACCATAATGCCCCCAGTAGCCCATAATTTTCATTTATTTCACATTTTAACCACTAACTATACACTTTTCTCAATTTAATCCCTATTTTGCATTTTTACTAAAAATCACTTAACAAAACTTGTATATCTATCAACAAGCATTCATAATCTATCAAAAAACTTCAAAATACACATGTATTCATCAATTAAATCATTCAAAATCTTTAAAAGTTCTGCAAAATAGTCCCTGGGCTACCTAGACCTAGCTGCAACTATATCAAAAACATAAAAATCATTAAAGCCGAGCAAAATCGGACTTACAATTGAGCCTTGAAGTAGTCGAATGATTCAAGCCCTAAAATGGCTTTCTTCCTCCTTCACATTCATCAATCAAGAATATGAATGGCTTAAAATTTTGTTTTGTTTTAATTAAATTAACCTTTATTTACTAATTACTATTTTAACATTTGTTATATAACTTAAAAATAATTAAATGGTTGTCCAAAATTGTCCACTAATCTTAGAAATGGTTTAATTACAACATAAGGGCCTCCACTTTAATGATCCATAGCTATTTAATACCTTTAACTAATAGAACACTACTTTTGCACTTTACACGATTTAGTCCTTTTTCTCAAATTGACCATTTAAATGATAAAATTTCTTCAGGAAATTTTCACACATACATGCTATCATGCTGTAAACATTAAAATAATATTAAAATAAATATTCTAACTTTGGATAAGTGGTTTCAAAACTATTATTCTGATTTGACTAAAAACGGGCTGTTACATCTACACTATCTATGTATGGAGGAGACAAACCACTCTTCCACTATATCAATAATCCTGCTGAGGATGTAAACTATATTAGGAATATGGATTGAAACCCTTATTCAAATACATACAATCCCAGCTGGAAGGATCACCCAAACTTGAGATGGGGAGGGAACCAATGAGCAAGTAATAATTCAAATCAAGTTAAAAATACTAATTATCAACCTCCTTATTTGCAGAAACCCTAGGATAGGACCAACCCAAGTGACCATACTGCATGTGGTCAACGCCTGGATAGAATTGAGGTAGAGATGTAGTTAATGAGTGTAACAACCCAATTTTGACCCTAATCAGAATAGTGGTTTCGAGACCACAAATCCGAGTCTGAAAATTATTCTAAAATTATTATTAGTGTTTATTATGTGTGAATTTGTTTTTGTTAAATTTTCGTGTTTTAATTTCGTCATTTAAGTGTCTGATTAAAAAAAAAAAAGACTTAATTGCGTATAATGTGAAATTTGGTAATTAATGTGTAAGTGCTAATTTGCTAATGTCTTTATAATGCGAAATCCTTAAAAGGCAATTAGCCCATTATTATTGATAGTGGATGGTTATGGTCAAAAATGACCTTGAAAACTATGTTTTATAATTTTATTATTAAAGGTTAAAATTGTAAAATGAAAATCATGTTAATATATACAAAACATTAAAGAATAAAACCATGTTTTCATCTTTTTGGCTACCAAAACAAGGATAGAAAAACTTAGGTTGAAAGCTTGAATATTCGGTCATGGTGGTAGCTTGATTCAAGGTTAGTTTTTGTTTGGTTTTTGATAATTTCTACGTTCTTGAGATCGTTACTTTGAATACTTCAAAACCCATGCTTGAATTTTTGATTTTGATGAATATTTTGAGTTGAGCCATTGATGATAGCTTGTTGTTTGTGTTTTTTGATCATGAAATATGAAATATATGTGTTAAATTAACATGTTTTGTCTTTGAATTTTTGATGAATTTGAGTAATTTGGACTAAATTGCAAAAATAATTTTTTGAGGGACTAAAATGTGAAATAAATGAAATGTATAGACTTGTATGAACATAGGTAATATTCGGCCAAGCATGGGTAATGTGAAATTTTGTGTATTTTGTGTTTTGTGCAATAGGGACTAAATTGTAAAAAGTGTGAAATGTTACGGGCAAAATGGTAATTTGCCCATTTATATGTTTTTAGACTAAATTGAATAGAATGGTATTTAAATAAGCTTAATTTGAATATGTTTAGATCAAGAACCAAAGAAATCGGATTTGGACCGGGAAAAAACGAAAATAGTCGATTAGTCGATTTTACCGATCGTCGACGTCCGAGGTAAGTCAATAAGCATTTAAATGTTGTTATAATTATGAATATATATTGCTATGTGATAACTTGAATTATTTGATTAAAATTATGCCTTAGCCGAATGTGAAATTGAGAATTGACTATGTTCCGAGTTTGATTCGATCGAGATCCAATGTTCGAAAACCCCGTACGAACCCTAGGAATAATTAGGATACATATGTCATGACATAGGATATCCGATATGTGTTATCATGTAAGACCACATCTGGGACGTTGGCATCGACTTGTGTTTATGTGTAAGACCATGTATGGGACATTGGCATCGTATTTGATTCTTGTAAGACCCTGTCTGGGACAGTGGCATCGATATGTGATTACATATAAGACCACGTCTGGGACGTTAGCATTGTACGAGCTTCCTACTATCTGCGTATCCTTTTTAATTCTGAACGGTTCAACGGGCATTGTTAAGAGAAGATTCAATGTGAAAATCGAATTAAAAGGGCTCAAGTATGTATTTAAACTGTGTTATGAAATAAGGTAAGTTGATTGTTTATTTGATCAAATAAATGCTAAAGTATTAAATATAATCTATGCATAGGCATACTAATTATGTATATTCAGCCAAATGTGTTTTATGTTATCTTAACAATGAAAATGATATATGTTCAGGTGAATTTGTACAAATAGCATATGATATGAGTATACAAGATTTAAATGATAAGCTTATATTTGTGGATATGTATATTTTGTATTGTTAACTTGATGTTAAATATGTAATAGTTGGTATTTTGTTTGCTTATGACTTACTAAGCTTAAATAGCTTACTCTGTGTATTTTTGTCTATCTCTGTTTTATAGATTTTTGATTCAAGTTACGAGCTCGGTGATCGTCAGCAAAGCTTATCACACTATTGACTCTTTTTGGTACTTTGTAAAGTTTGAATTTGAACTTATGGCATGTATAGTCTATTTTAAATGTTTAATTTTGGGTCATGTATATATATATAAAGCCATGCGAAAATGGCTTGATCATTATGTTTAAGTTTGGTTTTCATATGTTCTTGATTAAATGTTTGATGTGTTTGGTTTTGGTGATTTCGGTTATGAAATGTATATGTGTGATGTGCTTGGCATGAATTGTATTTGTGGTTTGATATATTAGTTGAGTAATATATATGTTATAAGTGTAAAATGTGTTTGAAATATGCTTAAGGTTTAAGTAAGATTAAGTAAAGCTCATGATGGTTTATTTGATAAAATTGATATATGAGGTTGATGAATATATTTAGGTTATGCATAGTAAATGAATTATTATTTGAGATGCGTAATTTATAACATGAGTTGGTTTGAACATTGTCTATAAATGAGTTATACGTTGCATGTTATATAGATTGTTTGAATATGAAACAATTCAACTTGGTTGTGTGAATGAAATTTTAGCACGAATTAAAGCATATAAAATTAGCATGTGTATTATGTGTACTCTTACTTGTTATTTGTACTCAAAATATTAAGGTCATATGTGCATAGTTTTGTGTTAATTTATGTATGTTTTGGTTTTATAATTTTCTTGAAAATGTGGTCCAAGTTAACAAATGATGTATATGCTAATTCGTCTATGTTAGTTAATTGGGTAATAAAAGTTTGAGGTTATGTTTTCTATTTTATAAAAGGTTAACCGAATAGGTATAGGTGATATAATGAGAAGTTATTTACAAGTATGTTATGCATATTAATTAATAAGTGAATTGATTGAATTCTTGGTAATTATTTGTACTCAAATTGATTCTAATGGTTTGATTTTATGCGCATATATTTGTGTTTAATGAAGATGTATAGTTGGTTTTGAAATGATGAATGTCTATGTATAAAATTTACTTAATTATATACTTAACATGCATGTGGATAAATTAAAGTTTGTAATATATTAGTCAAAAGTTCAAAAGATGAATGACTAAGTATTTGAATACCAAGTATTGATTGTTGTTTTTCGCAATGTCAAAGTCTTAAAATTTATAAAAAGAATGATCAAACCTGGAAACTAACTATGACAATGATCAAACCTGGAAACTAACTATGACAATGATGTGAGGCAAACTAACTAAGTATTTGAATACCAAGTATTGATACCCCTAGAATTGCATTAACTCGATCTATGGACTCCCATATTAGGTTTCACCCTAATCCGACAAAATCTCGTCACCCTATCTCTAGGCATGCGATCAACTCCGCTTAATTATGCTAGATCTACTCTTAGGCAGGGACTTTTGCTCCTCCATCTAAGCACATCATACTTGAATTAATATCCCGGAAATATCAACATAAGAATTAAGAACACATAATTAAGAACAAGTCAAATATTTATCATATAGTTCAGCAAACGATAACAAGATTCATCTTAGGTTTCATCCCCTCAAGTATCTGAGGGTTTAGTTCATAACAATAAAAGAAAACATCTCAAAAGAAAAGATAAAACAAAACAAAAGAAATCCCTAAAACCCCCTGAAAGAATTGAAGGAGAGATCCTCTGTCTTGAGTAGAATTCTGGCTTCTTGAGATAAACCAACTGCCTATCTGCGAGTAAATCTCCACAATTCTGCCTTCTTTGGCCTAGCTAGACACCCCTGACTAAAGCCTTGGGTTCCCCCGAACAAAGCCCTAGTAGAAGGCTTCTACCGAACTCCCCCTTCAAGTTGCCCCATTGGGTGTTTATATAGACTTTGAGATGCCTTACTTAGTCCCTAAGTATCCTAATTCAAGTAGAATTCCTACTACAGTGCTTGAATAGGCTTTGGAATGTGTTTCTTTGCCTCAAAGTATCCAAATCTAAGTAAAACTCCTCTTGGCCGCGGCAGGGACACGCCCATGGCACACGCCCGTGTAAGTCGTGGTCAGGCAGTGTTGGAGGCTGTTGAATGAGACACGGCCGTGTGGATTTCGTGATATGTCCCATTTACTCCGTTTTGGGCCCGTTTTCCTTTCTTTTCATCATCCGGTACTCTCCTGAGTGTAAAACATGAAAAAAAGGATTAAGAGCACCAAATTACATAATTCAAGGCTTAAATCATCCAAAAGCATGCTAAATGTGGGCTTAAAATATGTTACTATTACGGTTTATCAAATACCCCCACACTTAAGCTTTTGCTTATCCTCAAGCAAAATTCTCAACTCACAATTAAAACGAACTTCCTAGATTCATAATATTCATCAATAATGTTTCGTCATAATTCAAAGATAATTCATACATGGATAATTCAACTCAAAGGGTCCTAAAGATTCAAACAATCAAAGTCATACATTTGTAGCACAAAACATAGGTGTTTCCCCTCATCTAAATAATTACCTTTGATTCAAAATTGACAAGGGTTGATATCCTCACTAAAGATTCACTCAAATCACTCAAAGTGTTTAAGGTTCAAAATTAAGCACTCAAAAGTCAAACATGAAGCGTTAATCCCATAGGCTTGCATGAAAATCAAATCTCCACCACTTTAATATGAGATGATACACAAATCAAAAGGTCTTTATAGGGTTGTAACTGTAACATCCTAAATTTTTGGGCCTATGCGTTTAATGGGTGAACATGTGTAATGAGTTAATTTAAGTGTTAGGGGTCCAAATTGGGCTCAGGCTTAGGCAGAGGCCTTGGTTAAAATTATCTATTTGGGTATTATAGGGTTTAAAAGGTAGTATATTGTTAAAAATATCAAGATTGGGCTTGTGGCCCAGTGGCAAAATGGCGCCACTAAGAGGGAAGGGAGTTGGCGTCAATGGTAAAGGAGGAGGCCCAAGTTTTGGCCACCTGGAGCCCATGTTTTTGGGCCAAATTCGGCATTTAAAGAGGAGCTAGGGGGGACGGCACAAGGCTATAATTTAGGAAAATTTTAATGTTTTTAATTTGTGGATATTATGCTGATAAAGGAGGGAGGAGTTAGAGATAATTAAGTCTCTTTTAGATGAGTTAGTAGATTAAGATAAAGGAGAAAAGATAGGATTTATCTGTAAGGTTAGGTAAGTGCCGAAATTTCTATAAATAGGGAGGGATAGCTAATCAATTCTGGCATTGGAACCCCACTCTTTCTTCTCTTCCTGTGCCGAAAATTTGAAGGCCATCTCACTTGTTTTCTTTTCTCATGTTTTCTCTTCCAAAAGCCGAAAATCACCATTGTTTTCTCACCTTTTCTTTCTTCTTCTTTGAAATTTCCTTTTAGCCGAATCTTCTGATCTCCATTGTTATTCTTCTCCCACTCACTAAAAGTCAAAACTCCTTATTTAATTCTTCTAAAACCCGAAAAACACATCTAGTTCATATTTTCGGGATTTCCTTAAAAAGCCGAAAACTCCTAGATCTCTAATCTTCTACGCTTCAATCTTCTTCTACGATTGCCGAATCTTTCTACAAGGGATAGCTAAAACCTTCTATATAAACGCGAATCGGTAGAATGAGTACAAGGGGACGAGGACGCTCTAGATGCGAATACCGGTGCGTACTCTACCATAGTATACTAAGTGTTTCTTTTGGCTTTGGAATTAGAGTACGCAGCGAAAGTGTAGTGGTGAGACTTGGGTAGTACGATTAATAGTTAGTTGGAAATTTCGAGGACGAAATTTCTTTAAGGGGGTAGAACTGTAACATCCTGAATTTTTGGGCCTATGCGTTTAATGGGAGAACATGTGTAATGTGTTAATTTAACTGTTAGGGGTCCAAATTAGGCTCAGGCTTAGGTAGAGGCCTTGATTAAAATTATCTGTTTGGGCATTATATGGTTTAAAAGGTAGTATCTATGTTTAAAATACCAAAGTGGGCTTGTGGCCCAATATTAGGAGGTGACGCCACACAAGGGAATAAGGGGCCCAAATTTAAGTTTCATGGAGCCCAATTCTTTTAATTTAAGTTAGCTAATTTTCGGCATTTGGGTTAGGTGGAGTGGATGGCAACAAGGCTCAAAAATAGGAGGATTTATATGAATAGGATAATGTAGATATTATAGTTGATAATATGGAAGATAAAAGGAGAAAAGATAGGAGCTATCTGCAAGGCTAGGTGTTGGCCGAAATTCTATCACCTAGAGGAGTAAAGAATTGGTTTCTTTATGGCAAAGGGGTGCCGAATTTTCCCTTTTTATTTGCTTAATTTTTAGTTATCAAGAAGGGCACTTTTGGTTTTTCATAGGTAAGTGCCGAAATTTCTATAAATAGGAAGGGTTCTCTTCTTTATTTTTCGGCATTTAGGGTTTCCATTTTTTCTTTCTCTTCTTTTTTCTAAAAGTCGAAAACTCCATTATTCTTTTCTCTTCTTTCTCCTAAAAGTCGAAAACTCCATTATTCTCTTCTTTCATCTAAAAGCCAAAAACTCCATTATTCTTTTCTCTTCTTTCTCCTAAAAGCTGAAAACTCCATTATTCTCTTCTTTCTTCTAAAAGCCAAAAACTCCATTATTCTCTTCTTTCTTCTAAAAGTCGAAAACTCCATTATTCTCTTCTCTTCTTTCTTCTAAAAAGCCGAAAGCCGAAAACTCCATTATTCTTTTCTCTTCTTTATTTAAAAGCCGAATCTCTATCGATTTCTTCGAATCATCTTCTCTTCCTGACTTTCGCAAAAAGCTGGAATCCTCTGGGAGTAGCCGAATCTTCTCTAGTAAGTGGATCTCTTAGATCTAAAAGCTGGAAACACTAGTTCCTGAATCTCATATCACTTTTCGGGATTTCAAGCCTCTAAACAACACATAGGGCAGATAACAGCTGTGTAACACCCCAAACCCGGCCCAAACACCACGGCCGAATTTAGAATGCTACTGAGGAAAAAGTTTAAAAGAATTTGACATAAGGGTGAAAACATAAAAATTTGCTGTCACTTGTAAAACATTGTATATTTGAAATTCTAAATAAAATTAGATTGTTACAAAATATCCGGATTGAAAATATCAATGTAAGTTTTTAAGATGTAAATTGTTTTAAAAATAAAAACTTCCCCAAATATTATCTCGATTGTCAATCCATCTTAAACATAATGAAAATCCCCAAAAACTTTAAGTGGCCCTTATTACAACAAATAATGATTCAAAAGTACTGGAAATATAAAGTGCAAGAAATAATAAAAACATCTTCTGTATGGCCACATCGTATCCGCTCCAGCCCGGTCCAAGACTCACGAATCACCTGCATTGTTTGTAAAAATTGGGTGAGTCAAACCGACTCAGTGTGCAATTAATCCACGGATTTCCACATATGGGCCTAGCCCAAAACCACACCAATCCACATATCAGGTAATAATGCAAAATGCACCCAACCCAGCCTAGGGTCCATCCTCTACACACCCCCGTACCCAGCCACCACACACCAGGGGATTACTAAATCGACCCTCCAACCTCTACACACCAATTCGGCAATCAATGCCCTACACCAAGTGGTCTAGCCACTGGTCCACGTGAAATAAATCACAATATAATCCACAACGTGACCTCAGTCAATGTCAATCCACGATGTAGCTCGTAGCTAACATCAAACCACGATGAGGCACATAGCTAATCATCAACCACGATATGGCACAAAGTCGATACCAACCACGATGAGGCAGAGAGCCAATCATCAATCCACGTGAGGCTCGTAGCCATCACTAAACCACGTACATAAATGTACAACCTGTCCTTCTTTCATATATACAAATCCCTCCCCATGCTTATGCAACATACGATAGAGATATGATAAGATAATGCATGAACATGTTAATCAGGCATACAGCACATATACAATAATAACCACTGTAACATCCTGAAATTTGAGTATTAATTGTGAAGGCTTGATTTTATTTAGGAAGCTAGAATAAATTTTTAGTATGGTTTATTTAATGAAGTGGATTAAGTGAGCTTGACACTTAAGTTAATTGAAGTGTTAAATTAAAGCATAAGAGGAGTAAGTGGCAAGATGGTTAAGGAGCTTGAAAGGTTGCTTAAAGTTAGAGGTTCGAGTAGCATGTTTAGCATTTTGATGACTTTATTTTTTTTTGTGTTCTAGCATTGATGGACGGTCAAACCTTATTTATGATAGGTTGGACTATTAATTTTGGTAAGTTGAATATATGTTTAAGGAAAGCATGAATTTAGAGATAAGAATCTTAAGGTTATGGAAGGTTGGGGAGACATAAGGCTAGGCTTTAGAAAAATGTTTTGGAAAGTATTCCTAGGCCTTTAGTGGTTGAATGTGGATGGCATGGGTGTCTAGGGGGGTGGCCGAATGTTGTTAGGTGTTTTGGGGGGGGATAGTTGGTCAACCTTTACTTTTTGTGCATCTTTTGTATTGTTTTCTTTCTCTCCAAAAAAACTCCCCTCCTTGGCCGAATGTGTGCTATGCTTTTACTGCAAAATTCCTTTTGGTTTCAGCCTTATTTTGTTGGAACCAAATCCTACTTTTTCTTTCTTTTCATTCATCCATTTGAAACCGAAACAACATTTGATTTTTTGGGCATTTTGTGCACATTTCATTTAGGCAAAATAGGTGTTGGCCGAACCTCATTTCTCCCATCTCTCTCTTTTCTTCATTTGACTTTTGTTCAACCACATTTTCTTTCTCTTCCTTTTTGGCCGAACTATTCTCTTCTTCAAACTCTCTCTTTTCTTTTGTTGATTAAACCGAATTCTCTCTCATTTCAATTCTCTTTTCTACTCACATATTTTTTCATTTTCCATAACCATATAGCCGAAACTCTCATATTCTTTTGATTTATTTTTTGGCCGAATATTCAAGGGTAGACTTCATTTGATTTCTTCGATCGGTTTTGGTTATTAAGTAAGTATTCTTGGCTGTTTTTCCTTCTATTCTTTTCTCCTCTCTATGTTATTTTCTTGTGGATAAAGGCCGAACCTATGGGCATTTGTTGCAAGGTTCTAACCATTCTAGAAATCGATTTCTTTGGAAGCAATCAATCTAAGCCTCGTATCTTTGTCTCTCGTTTTGGGTAAGTATAGGTAAGACTTGGTATTACAAGTGAAACTTTTTGGGATTTTGTGGTATGGCCGAATGGCCTTTGTTCATAATCTTAGTATTGACCGATTGTAGGACAAGGTGATCTAGTGCGATAGATCGGATCTTTGGAAGATAGTTCTTGCGTTGGTGAAAGGTGTGTATCTTACACACTTTATAACTTAGTTCATATTTGTATATATGTGTGCTAAATAACTTTTCATGTTGTTAAAGCCGAAATGATGAGATTTTGGCATGATACCATGATGGTATGAATGAGGATTCGGGTAAGTCCGTTTCGATATGTTGTTAATACATGAGGATTGAAATCATGATCTACGATTTATGAGATTTTGTTATATGATTCATATCAAAGTATATTGACATGATTTGTTTATATATTGCATTGGTATGGGCAACATGAGAGGAGGGGGAAGATTGTGACTTCGGTCACCAGTGATTTGGTATCACATTTGTGTCTTCGGACACCAGAGGTTTGGCACCTCATAGCGTCTTGTCCCTGTGGTTAACACCACCGTGGGTTGGCCCCAATTTTGAGATATGGGATAGACGCCAGTGATTTGGTATCACACGTGGGTTGGCCCCACAACTTGATTATTCGTGACTTCGGTCACCAGTGATTTGGTATCACATTCGTGTCTTTGGGACACCAGAGGTTTGGCACCTCATAGCGACTCGTCCCTATGATCTAGCATCACCGTGGGTTGGCCCCACTTTTGAGTTATTGGATCGTCGCCAGTGATTTGGTATCACACGTGGGTTGGCCCCACAGATGGTTTATTCGTGACTACAGTCACCAGTGATTTGGTATCACAATTGTGTCTTTGGACACCAGTGGTTTGGCACCACCAGTGGTTTGGTACCACACGGGGTAGAAAAGGAGATATGGATGGCTAGGTTGGGTGCATTATACATATATGTTGCTTTGTTATAATTTGTGTAAGTATGTGGTATTTACCCAGGAGAGGGAATATGCACTGAGTCTTGGTGACTCACCTTCTCCCTTATCTTTTCAGGTGATTCGTGAGATTGCGGATAAGGAGCCGGATGAACTCGAGGAGGCCATGCAATAAATGTTGGTTTTATATGAACTTCCATTTGAGTATTTTATTTTAATTTGGTTTTCATATTTTATGGATTTGTAATAAGGCCTGTTTAATTATGTTTTGGATTATTTATTTTTATGTTTTGAACATGTTTAAATATGGTTTATAAATTTCATGATTATTATAATAAATTGAGCATAAAGCTTTCTAAATTACAAAATGCGATGGTTTTTAAAACGTTACCATCGAGTAACATAAATCATTTGATAATTTTAACAACTTAAGTGCTTTCGATAATTTAAAGGATTTTTAATAAAATTTAAGTTTCTACAATCAAATGCAAATGGTTTTCAAAGTAATAATTCGAGTTTTCTTAAAACGATATAAATCTTTTCTAACTTATGATTTATTTACTTATTTTAAAGTTTTATGTAATTTCAAAGTAAATTTCAGTTTTAACTTATTTTCTACAAATAAAGAATTTCAAAGAGTTTTTCACAAAAAATTAATTGTTAATTCGATTCTTTCAAAAATATTTTCCTTAGTGACATACCAAATTCGGTCGTGGCGTATTGACCGGGTTTGGGGTGTTACAAATTGGTATCAGAGCTAAGTTCAAAAGCTCGGTTGTGGGCCCGAGGCCCAAAATGTTTTAAAAGTATGGTTTTAAAATGTTATTATTATATGGTTTGAAAGGCATGGCCCCGAGTCTCCGACATCAATCCGCCCTGGTAAGTACATCAAAACTGTTGATTTTGATGATATGATTATAGTGATATTGATATGACTATATAGTAGTAGGAACTACTTTAGAGACCCAAGACTATAGGTTTGGTGTACTCGCGAAACTTCTTATTAAAACTTTTCATAAAACTGTGCTTTAAAGAAAGTGGAATATTGACTAATGCATAAAACTTTTAAATTAGATAAGTCGAGACGTTAGACATGAGTACTCGTGGTCGAGGTCGTGTTACTCGTGGATGTGGTCGAGGTAGGATGGTTGTGTCTGAGCCAGTGAGGTCGGGTCAGGGATCCGAGAATGAGGTACCACCAGTTCCACCATCAGCGGTTGGAGTTGAGCATCAGGATCAAACGGGGGATGACGCGGTGTCTCAGGCGATGCTGCGAGTTCTTGAGAGGGTAGCTGGTGTAGGTGGAGGCGCGGGAGCTCGAAAATTTGTACCCGAGCGACTCCGAGCCAACGGAGCCGAGGTATGTCGAGGTGTTTCAGGCGTAGCTCCCAGCTCGACTGAATATTGGCTAGAGGCGACGGAGCGAATCATGGATGATCTATATCTGAATGCCGAGGAAAAGCTGAAAGGGATAGTATCGCTTCTTCGTGATGAGTCATATCAGTGGTGGCTCACGGTTCGGAATGGTGCTGCGGCGGAGGATCTTACTTGGGACTTCTTTAAGCCAGCGTATCAGAAGAAATATATTGGGTCTAGTTACGTTGATACGCAGTGTAAGGCATTTCTGAGTTTGGTCCAAGGGAGTAAATCCGTATCAGAGTATGAGGCTGAGTTTTTAAGATTGAGCCGGTATGCTGGAAGTATTGTGGCTTCGGAGCACGAGCGATGTGTTCGATTTGAAGATGGTTTGAAGGACGAGCTGAGATTGTTGATTGCTCCACATCAGGAGCGAGAGTTTGCTGCTTTGGTTGAAAAGGCTAAGATAGCCGAAGGAATAAAGGAATCTGGAAGACAGAGCTACGATCGGAATAAGCATAAGAGAGGATATGGATCATCTGGGTCAGCCAGAAATTCTCAGAAGAGGGTTAGGCAGAGTGGGCCGAATCAGTCTGGAAGGCCTGTTACTGCTAATCAGAGACCAGCACATCGAATCGATGTGGGAAGTTTCATTGGGGTGAATGTTGGACCGGAGGAAAAGGATGTTTCGAGTGTAGTTCGCTAGATCATCGTGTGAGAGACTGTCCACGTAAGCAAGCCAGGAATCTATCTGAAGGTCAAGGTCGTGCTCAGTTCAGAAAGGAGGGACCAGCACCGCAGAGAGGTCGTGGTAATGGTAGAGGAGGTAATGGCTCTGGTCGAGGCCGCGGAGCATCTGGCAGAGGTGCAAGCAACACTGATGCGAGACAGCCTGGTTTGGTGTATGCTGCGAGACGACCAGAGGAGAGCGATGCACCGGATGTCATAATCGGTACGTTCTTAATCTTTGGTGTTCCATATACTGCTTTGATAGATGTGGGTTCGACGCACTCGTATGTTGCTAGTAGCATTGTAGAGACCATGAGTTTAGATTCTGAGACTGCTTCTAGGAGGATGACAGTACTTAGTCCTCTAGGTCACTCTGTAAAAGTAGATAAGCTGTATAGAGATGTACCCCTAGAACTTCAAGGGGTAGTGCTTGTAGTTGATCTGATGGAACTGCCATTTGAGGAGTTCGATCTGATTCTTGGGATGGACTGGTTGGTCAAGTACCAAGCAAGTTTGGATTGCGCTGCTAAGCGCATGGTTTTGAAGACAGCGGATGGCGAAGAGGTGGTCATGATAGGTAATAGGAGAGATTATCTATCCAATGTGGTATCTGCGTTGAAAGCTGTGAAGATGGTCAGGAAGGGCTGTGAGGAGTTTGTAGTCCATGTGTGTGCTTTGGAGGCTAAGGAGTCTTCTGTGGGGAATGTTCGAACTGTAAAGGAATATGCTGACGTATTTCCTGAAGAACTTCTGGGACTGCCTCCGGATCGTGAAGTCGAATTCGGTATAGATCTGTTACCCGGAACGGCGCCAGTGTCTATAGCTCCGTATAGGATGGCACCAAAGGAATTGATGGAATTAAAGGCTCAAATTTAAGAGTTGTTGGATCGAGGTTTCATTCGACCAAGTGTTTCGCCTTGGGGAGCGCCGGTACTTTTTGTCAAGAAGAAGGATGGTACGATGCGGATGTGTATTGACTATCGCCAGTTGAATAAGCTGACGATCAAAAACAAGTATCCTTTGCCAAGGATAAATGGCTTGTTTGATCAGCTTAAAGGGGCAACGGTTTTCTCCAAGATTAATTTAAGGTCTGGATATCATCAGCTGAAGGTGAAAGAAGCTGATATCCATAAGACGACATTTCGTACTCGGTATGGGCACTACGAGTTTCTGGTGATGCCGTTTGGATTGACTAACGCGCCGGCAGCATTCATGGACATGATGAATTGGGTATTCCAGCAGTTTTTAGATCAGTTTGTTGTGGTTTTTATAGACGATATTTTGGTATACTCAAAGTCAGAGGAGGAGCATGATGCGCATTTGCGAGTAGTGTTGCAGATTCTAAGGGAAAAGTAGCTTTTTGCTAAATTTAGTAAGTGCAAGTTTTGGCTTAGGGAGGTGACTTTCTTGGGTCACGTTGTATCGGCCGAGGGGATTAGAGTGGATCCTCGGAAGATTGAGGCAGTGTTGGACTGGAAGCCGCCTAAGTCTGTGGCTGAGATTCGGAGTTTTCTAGGTCTGGCGGGGTATTACCGAAGATTTGTAGAAGGATTTTCTTTGATCGCCGCACCGATGACCAAGTTGTTGAGGAAAGGAGTTCCATTTGTGTGGACCGAGAAGCAGCAAGAAAGTTTCGACAAGTTGAAGAAGATTCTGACTGAAGCTCCAGTTTTGATTCAACCTGAGGCAGGCAAGGAATTCACGGTTTACTGTGATGCATCACATACTGGTTTGGGATGTGTGCTGATGCAGGAAGGGAAGGTAGTGGCTTATGCATCTCGGCAGTTGAGACCACATGAGGTTAATTATCCGACGCATGACTTGGAATTAGCAGCAGTGGTTTTCGCTTTGAAGATATGGAGGCACTATTTGTACGGAGAGAAGTCGATAGTCTACACGGATCACAAGAGTCTTAAGTATCTTTTGACTCAAAAGGATTTGAACTTGAGACAGCGTAGATGGATTGAGTTGTTGAAGGACTACGACTGTTCGATCGAGTATCATCCGAGCAAGGCTAACGTGGTGGCAGACGCGTTGAGCCGTAAGGTTGTGTCAGACTTAAGATCAATGTATCCTCGTCTTAGCTTATATGACGATGGGAGTCTTATGGCGGAATCATGGCATGGAAGAAGCTACGTGGGAACCAGAGGATGCGATGAGGCAGTAGTATCCTCAACTCTTTTGATCAGGTAATTTCGAGGACGAAATTTTCTTAAGGGGGTAGAATTGTAACATCCTGAAATTTGAGTATTAATTGTGAAGGCTTGATTTTATTTAGGAAGCTAGAATAAATTTTTAGTATGGTTTATTTAATGAAGTGGATTAAGTGAGCTTGACACTTAAGTTAATTTAAGTGTTAAATTAAAGCATAAGAGGAGTAAGTGGCAAGATGGTTAAGGAGCTTGAAAGGTTGCTTAATGTTAGAGGTTCGAGTAGCATGTTTAGCATTTTGATGACTTTATTTTTTTTTTTGTGTTCTAGCATTGATGGACGGTCAAACCTTATTTATGATAGGTTGGACTATTAATTTTGGTAAGTTGAATATATGTTTAAGGAAAGCATGAATTTGGGGATAAGAATCTTAAGGTTATGGAAGGTTGGGGAGACATAAGGCTAGGCTTTAGGAAAATGTTTTGGAAAGTATTCCTAGGCCTTTAGTGGTTGAATGTGGACGACATGGGTGTCTAGGGGGGTGGCCGAATGTTGTTAGGTGTTTTGGGGGGGGGATAGTTGGTCAACCTTTGCTTTTTGTGCATCTTTTGTATTGTTTTCTTTCTCTCCAAAAAAAAAACTCCCCTCCTTGGCCGAATGTGTGCTATGCTTTTAGTGCAAAATTCCTTTTGGTTTTAGCCTTATTTTGTTGGAACCAAATCCTACTTTTTCTTTCTTTTCATTCATCCATTTGAAACCGAAACAACATTTGATTTTTTGGGCATTTTGTGCACATTTCTTTTAGGCAAAATAGGTGTTGGCCGAACCTCATTTCTCCCATCTCTCTCTTTTCTTCATTTGACTTTTGTTCAACCACATTTTCTTTCTCTTCCTTTTTGGCCGAACCATTCTCTTCTTCAAACTCTCTCTTTTCTTTTGTTGATTAAACCAAATTCTCTCTCATTTCAATTCTCTTTTCTACTCACATATTTTTTTCATCTTCCATAACCATATAGCCGAAACTCTCATATTCTTTTGATTTATTTTTTGGCCGAATATTCAAGGGTAGGACTTCATTTGATTTCTTCGATCGGTTTTGGTTATTAAGTAAGTATTCTTGGCCGTTTTTCCTTCTATTCTTTTCTCCTCTCTATGTTATTTTCTTGTGGAAAGGCCGAACCTATGGGCATTTGTTGCAAGGTTCTAACCATTCTAGGAACCGATTTCTTTTAGGCTCTCGGGACATTTGAAGCAATCAATCTAAGCCTCGTATCTTTGTCTCTCGTTTTGGGTAAGTATAGGTAAGACTTGGTATTACAAGTGAAACTCTTTGGGATTTTGTGGTATGGCCGAATGGCCTTTGTTCATAATCTTAGTATTGACCGATTGTAGGACAAGGTGATCTAGTGCGATAGATCGGATCTTTGGAAGATAGTTCTTGCGTTGGTGAAAGGTGTGTATCTTACACACTTTATAACTTAGTTCATATTTGTATATATGTGTGTTAAATAACTTTTCATGTTGTTAAAGCCGAAATGATGAGATTTTGGTATGATACCATGATGGTATGAATGAGGATTCGGGTAAGTCCGTTTCGATATGTTGTTAATACATGAGGATTGAAATCATGATCTACGATTTATGAGATTTTGTTATATGATTCATATCAAAGTATATTGACATGATTTGTTTATATATTACATTGGTATGGGCAACATGAGAGGAGGGGGAAGATTGTGACTTCGGTCACCAGTGATTTGGTATCACATTTGTGTCTTCGGACACCAGAGGTTTGGTACCTCCAGTGATTTGGTATCACATTCGTGTCTTCGGACACCAGAGGTTTGGCACCTCATAGCGTCTTGTCCCTGTGGTTAACACCACCGTGGGTTGGCCCCACTTTTGAGATATGGGATCGACGCCAGTGATTTGGTATCACACGTGGGTTGGCCCCACAACTTGATTATTCGTGACTTCGGTCACCAGTGATTTGGTATCACATTCGTGTCTTTGGGACACCAGAGGTTTGGCACCTCATAGCGACTCGTCCCTGTGATCTAGCATCACCGTGGGTTGGCCCCACTTTTGAGTTATAGGATCGTCGCCAGTGATTTGGTATCACACGTGGGTTGGCCCCACAGATGGTTTATTCGTGACTACAGTCACTAGTGATTTGGTATCACAATTATGTCTTTGGACACCAGTGGTTTGGCACCACCAGTGGTTTGGTACCACACGAGGTAGAAAAGGAGATATGGATGGCTAGGTTGGGTGCATTATACATATATGTTGCTTTGTTATAATTTGTGTAAGTATGTGGTATTTACCCGGGAGAGGGAATATGCACTGAGTCTTGGTGACTCACTTTCTCCCTTATCTTTTCAGGTGATTCGTGAGATTGCGGATAAGAAGCCGGATGAACTCGAGGAGGCCATGCAATAAAAGTTGGTTTTATATGAACTTCCATTTGAGTATTTTATTTTAATTTGGTTTTCATATTTTATGGATTTGTAATAAGGCCTGTTTAATTATGTTTTGGATTATTTATTTTTATGTTTTGAACATGTTTAAATATGGTTTATAAATTTCATGATTATTATAATAAATTGAGCATAAAGCTTTCTAAATTACAAAATGCGATGGTTTTTAAAATGTTACCATCGGGTAACATAAATCATTTGATAATTTTAACAACTTAAGTGCTTTCGATAATTTAAAGGATTTTTAAAAAAATTTAAGTTTCTACAATCAAATGCAAATAGTTTTCAAAGTAATAATTCGAGTTTTCTTAAAACGATATAAATCTTTTCTAACTTATGATTTATTTACTTATTTTAAAGTTTTATGTAATTTCAAAGTAAATTTCAGTTTTAACTTATTTTCTACAAATAAAGAATTTCAAAGAGTTTTTCACAAAAATTTAATTGTTAATTCGATTCTTTCAAAAATATTTTCCTTAGTGACATACCAAATTCGGTCGTGGCGTATTGACCGGGTTTGGGGTGTTACAACCACAACTTTGTCGACATTTAACACAGACCTGATTATCGACATACCCCCTAAGGGTAACCGTCTCATTATTTCCACTGCATTAATCATCATGCTTATAACACATACTATTATTTAACATAATCGGGAAACTGCGAATTAATCACACACCTGATAACCTAAAGTGTTACGCTCTCAATACCGACGCTGTCACTAATCGAAACTACCGCTATCTGCCTATACTCCTGACCTGATGCTGGCCCACACCCCGGTGGCCAATCCAGTACTGCAGAGACTGATCGCTTCTTAAACTTAGGAGTAGGGACTACCCCTTTCTCCCCTTGACTGGTACCCGCATCCATCGAAAGTCACTTAATCAGAATAACTGGTTAATCATCAATGTTATAGTCTAAACAAACTAAATCCAAACTTACAGAGTATTCTTACCAAAATGATCTTGAATCCCGAGACTCTCCTTATTTCTGTCGAACTGCTCCTAAAAGCCATAGTCAGAATCGGTCATCACTTAAAACACTCATAATACGGCCTTTGGCCGAATGTCATAACCCACTTACCTTGCTCGTCTAAATCTCGGAAACCACCACTTGTCTATGGGGTTGTCGAAATCCCTATATGCTATATGTTAGATTCGGCTTCAACACAAGAATACTTAAGGAAAAAGCCCTTGGCCGAAACTAGCCCTTACCTTGAGTAGTCGAACCTAAGAGATCCCTTTAATGCTCCTTCACATTGGCTACAAACAAAAGATACACAAGATTATGGCCTTATGAACATTCGGCCATCCTTAGAAATCAAGGCTTAACCATTGATTTCGGCACACCACATGAAAAGAGATCAAATCGATTGTTAGAGAAGGAATTTCTTACCACCAACCCACGTTTGAAGAGATTAAGAGAGAGTAGTCGACAGCCCTTCCCTTAGAGAATCAGCTTTTGAGAATGAAAGAAAAAGAATGGTTTCGGGAAAAAGGTGATAACACAAATTGAAAGAAGGAGAAGAGAACTATCAGCCACTTTCGACTTTTGAAAGAACCGTGAGAGAAAAGAAGAGGAGAAGAGGTTGAGCAATTCGGCAATGGTGACAAAGGAGGATTCGGCTTCAAATGAAAAGAAGAAAAAGAAAGAATTCCTATGACTAAAAATTTCGGCAAAAAGATGGATACTTACACTAATTAAAATTCGGCACTACCTCCTACAACATCCCAAAGCCGCATATACACATCCCCTAGAGTCCTATATTCGGCCACCACCCTTTTCTCCTCTCATATCCCTTATTTCCCTCTTATTTTCTCTCCATACTACTCATTCAAAATAAATTGAATGAGTCAACCCTTATCACTCCTCCTTAGCTGAATTTGAAAAGAATAAGACCAAGTCTCATCCTCATCCACTCAAAGTCCAAGTGCCGTCCAACTGACCCTCCTCCTTGACGCAAAAAGAAACCCCATAATGCTTCCTCTGCAACTCGAACCTCCTTCCTCCTGAAGCCCCTTTTGACGCAACCTTCCCCCTTGTGCCCTTGCGTCTCCATGCCACTTTACCACATGGTTTCTTGTGTCCTAAACTCCACCATTTATTCCTTTAAGGCCTAACTCCCGTGGCTCCCCTTTCTATGCTTGAAGTCGAATATTTTCTTCTAAGGTATTCTCCTGCATTCTAAAGTTCCCGAAATCCTTAAAACACCTCCAAACACACACAAAGCACACCATCACTTGAATTATGAATTCAACGCATAACCCCTAAATCCCGGATGTTACAGTTCTACCCCCTTAAAATAATTTCGACCCCGAAATTACCTGGCTAAACTAAGTGAGGGTTCTGCTGCTCCCTGAACCTCTAAAAGCACTTACCTAAAAGTTTGTCTACTACCACTGATTGCCCTAAAGAACTGAGTACGGTCATCTTCCTAGGTACAGTCTCAAAGTTCACATTCAAGGTTCCAGATACTTCACTTAAGAATGGATTGACCCCATAACTATCAAGGCAATAAAGGGTATTCCAGAAATAAGGGACGTACCCGTTATCACATATGGCACATCTTCCTCCTCGTGATGCCTAACTGTATAAACCAACCCTGGTTGTCTCGCATCTGCACCCTCTGCACCTCTGCCTGATGCTCCACGACCTCCGCCGGAACCATTCCCTCCATGGTTTGGACCACGACCCCTCGTCGCCTGCTGACCACCTCTGCCCAACTGCACATAGCCCTAGCCTACTATCCGAGCCCTATCCATCTCCTGTGGACAATTCCTTTCCAAATGAGCCTTAGACCCACACCAGAAACATTCCTTACTATTTCCCCAGCACTCTCCTGCATGAGCTCTCCTACACTGAGCACATGGACGACTCCTATTCTCAGCAGCTGATACCGGTGCACGTACAGAATTCTCAATCCTTGGTCTTTTCTGGAAATCCCCGGATGATACTGATGGTCCAACACTCCTCTTATTCCAGTTCCTATCCTTATCTCGGTTCTGTCTCTCAGTCCTCTTAACTTCTTCAGCTATCCGAGCTTTCTCCACCAGAATAGCAAAGTCCCTTTCTCTCTGCGGAGCAATCAACACCCGCAGCTCATCCCGCAACCCATCTTCGAATCGGACACACCTCTCATAATCAGTAGCCACGATCCCCCTGGCATACCGGCTTAACCGCAGAAATTCTGCTTCGTACTCTGTTACCGACTTACTTCCTTGTACCAAGTTTAGAAACACTTTTCTCTGCGAGTCTAGGTAACTAGCTCCAACGTATTTCCCTTCAAACTTAACCTTAAAATACCCCCAATCCACTCGATCTGCAGGGGTACCCTCTCTGACAGTAAGCCACCACCGGTAAGCCTCATCCCGGAGCAGCGAAACAGCACCTTTCAGCTTTTCCTCAGCAGTGCAGTCCAAATCATCCATGATCCTTTCGACTGCCTCTAACCAATACTCCGCTACATTCGGAGCCACCCCAGATACCCTTTTAAAAACCTCGGCTCCGTTTGACCTAAGTCTCTCCGATACAGGCTTCCGAGCCCCATTTCCCACACTAGCTCCTGCCACTCGCTCTAGTACTCGCAACATAGCCTGCGATACTGCGTCATCTCCTCCTGTTTGATCTTGATCCTCCGCGCCCACCGCTGGCGGCGGCACATCATTTTTTGACCCATGGCCAGACCCCACTAGTTCCGATACTATCATTCTACCCCTACCACGTCCACGACGACCACGTCCCCTAGAACTCATATCTAACGTCGCGATTTAATCTGATTTAAGAAATTTTATGCATTAGTATTTTGTTCCACTGATTATCCGCGAACAATTTTATGTAAAGAAGTTTTAGTAGTAGTTCTTTCAATCAACCAAAGTTTTCAGCTCAAGTTTACTATTCTAATTCAGAGAGTCACATTCATTCATCCACAACATTCAACACACTACTTTGGGCATTTTGTCCGTTCCCAACCCAGGGGTATTTCCGTAATTCATCCTATAGGGATATTTTAGGAATAAATCGGGGTCAATTCAAAAATCTTAAGTTATGCGTTGAATTCATTATTCAAGTGATAGTGGGCTTTGTGTGTGTTTGGAGGTGTTTTAAGGATTTTGGGAACTTTAGAATGCAGGAGAATGCCTTAGAAAAAAAATATTCGACTTCAAGCATAGAAAGGGGAGCCACGGGAGTTAGGCCTTAAAGGAATAAATGGTGGAGTTTAGGACACAAGAGACCATGTGGTAAAGTGGCATGGAGAAGCAAGGGTGCAAGGGGGAAGGTTGCGTCAAAAGGGGCTTCAGGAGGAAGGAGGTTCGAGTTGCAGAGGAAGCATTATGGGGTTTCTTTTTGCATCAAGGAGGAGGGGCAGTTGGACCGTACTTGGACTTTGAGTGGATGAGGATGAGACTTGGTCTTATTCTTTTCAAATTCGGCTAAGGAGGAATGATAAGGGTTGACTCATTCAATTTATTTTGAATGAGTAGTATGGAGAGAAAATAGGAGGGAAATAAGGGATATGAGAGGAAAAAAGGGTGGTGGCTGAATATAGGACTCTAGGGGATGTGTATATCTGGCTTTCGGGTGTTGTAGGAGGTAGTGCCGAATTTTAATTAGTTTAAGTATCCATCTTTTTACCGAAATTGTTAGTCATAGGAATTCTTTCTTTTTCTTCTTTTCATTTGAAGCCGAATCCTCCTTTGTCACCATTGCCGAATTGCTCAACCTCTTCTCCTTTTCTTTTCTCTCACGGTTCTTTCAAAAGCCAAAAGTGGCTGATAGTTCTCTTCTCCTTCTTTCAATTCGTGTTATCACTTCTAAGGGAGGGGTTGTCGACTACTCTCTCTTGATCTCTTCAAACGTGGGTTGGTGGTAAGAAATTCCTTCTCTAGCAATCGATTTGATCTCTTTTCATGTGGTGTGCCGAAATCGATGGTTAAGCCTTGATTTCTAAGGATGGCCGAATGTTCATAAGGCCATAATCTTGTGTATCTTTTGTTTGTAGCCAACGTGAAGGAGCATTAAAGGGATCTCTTAGGTTCGACTACTCAAGGTAAGGGTTAGTTTCGGCCAAGGGCTTTTTCCTTAAGTATTCTTGTGTTGAAGCCGAATCTAACATATAGCATATAGGGATTTCGACAACCCCATAGACAAGTGGTGGTTTCCGGGATTTAGACGAGAAAGGTAAGTGGGTTATGACATTCGGCCAAAGGCCATATTATGAGTGTTTTAAGTGATGACCGATTCTATGGCTTTTAGGAGCAGTTCGACAGAAATAAGGAGAGTCTCGGGATTCAAGATCATTTTGGTAAGAATACTCTGTAAGTTTGAATTTAGTTTGTTTAGACTATAACATTTATGATTAACCAGTTATTCTAATTAAGTGACTTTCGATGGATGCGGGTACCAGTCAAGGGGAGAAAGGGGTAATCCCTACTCCTAAGTTTAAGAAGCGATCAGTCTCTGCAGTACGGGATTGGCCACCGGGGTGTGGGCCAGCATCAGGTCAGGAGTATAGGCAAATAGCGGTAGTTTCGATTAGTGACAGCGTCGGTATTGAGAGCGTAACACTTCAGGTTATCAGGTGTGTGATTAATTCGCAGTTTCCCGGTTATGTTAAATAATAGTATGTGTTATAAGCATGATGATTAATGCAGTGGAAATAATGAGACGGTTACCCTTAGGGGGTATGTCGATAATCAGGTCAGTGTTAAATGCCGACAAAGTTGTGGTTATTATTGTATATGTGCTGTATGCCTGATTAACATGTTCATGCATTATCTTATCATATCTCTATCGTATGTTGCATAAGCATGGGGAGGGATTTGTATATACGAAAGAAGGACAGGGTGTACATTTATGTACGTGGCTTAGTGATGGCTACGAGCCTCACGTGGATTGATGATTGGCTCTGTGCCTCATCGTGGTTGGTATCAGCTTTATGCCATATCGTGGTTGATGATTGGCTATGTGCCTCATCGTGGTTTGATGTTAGCTACGAGCTACATCGTGGATTGACATTGACTGAGGTCGCGTTGTGGATTATATTGTGATTTATTTCAAGTGGACCAGTGGCTAGACCACTTGGTGTAGGGCATTGATTGCCGAATTGGTGTGTAGAGGTTGGAGGGTCGATTTAGTAATCCCCTGGTGTGTGGTGGCTGGATACGGGGATGTGTAGAGGATGGACCCTAGGCTGGGTTGGGTGCATTTTGCATTATTACCTGATATGTGGATTGGTGTGGTTTTGGGCTAGGCCCATATGTGGAAATCCGTGGATTAATTGCACACTGAGTCGGTTTGACTCACCCAATTTTTACCAAACAATGTAGGTGATTCGTGAGTCTTGGATCGGGCTGGAGCGGATACGAGGTGGCCATGCAGAAGATGTTTTTATTATTTCTTGCACTTTATATTTCCAGTACTTTTGAATCATTATTTGTTGTAATAAGGGCCACTTAAAGTTTTTGGGGATTTTCATTATGTTTAAGATGGATTGACGATCGAGATAATATTTGGGGAAGTTTTTATTTTTAAAACAATTTACTTCTTAAAAACTTACATTGATGTTTTCAATCCGGATATTTTGTAACAACCTAATTTTATTTAGAATTTCAAATATATAATGTTTTACAAGTGACAAATTTTTATGTTTTCACCCTTATGTCAAATTCTTTTAAACTTTTTCCTCAGTAACATTCTAAATTCGGCCGTGGTGTTTGGGCCGGGTTTGGGGTGTTACAAGCTGTGTTGGCTACGGATAGTGTGGACTTAGAAAGTCTCGTTCTAACGGTAATCAGGTGTGTAGATCTTATCACATAAGTTTTATTTTGTATTATACCTGTTAAGGGCTGAAAAGCCGGAAAATGAGGCTATATGAACAATCGTGTGTAGATCCTTATCACATAAGTTTTATTTTGTATTATACCCGTTAGGGGCTAAAAAGCCGGAAAATGAGGCTGTATGAACAGCCGTGTGTAGATCCTTATCACATAAGTTTTATTTTGTATTATACCTGTTAAGGGCTGAAAAGCCGGAAAATGAGGTTGTATGAACAGTCATGTGTAGATCCTTATCACATAAGTTTTATTTTGTATTATACCTGTTAGGGGCTGAAAAGTCGAAAAATGAGGTTGTATGAACAGTCGTGTGTAGATCTCTAGCACACTAATAATCTGTATGAATATATATATGTTATGTTATGGGCTAAAAGCCGGAAAATGGGCTGTGTAAATAGTCGCGATACCCAGAAAGGGTAGGCAAAGGATGCTAGGTATGTAACCATAGAAACTTCTCTATGTGTACCGATGTATGTGAAAGACTATAATCTCTTAGGTAGTATATTGTCTGATTTTGCATGAATGAATGCATGGGATGGGTTTGATATGAAAAGGGGAAGAGCATGATTGGTCACATGGTGATCGGTGGTAGAAAACCCACGTAATGAAATGATTGGTCACATGGTGATCGGTGGTAGAAAACCCATGTAATGAAATGTTAAGGTCACATAGTGACCGGTGGTAGAAAACCCATGTAATGAAATGTTAGGTCACTTGGTGATCGGTGGTAGAAAACCACGTTAAAATTCCTGATTGATAGGAATAGGCAATACGGCTGTCGTTTTGGTGTGTAGCGGATGGGGGGTTGATTGTAGAAATCCCCAAGGTGTGATGGTTGGTACGGATTGGTGTGTAGAGGATGGAATTCTAGGATGGGTTGGGCTTTGCATCATTTATTATCTGTCATGTGATTATGATTGTTGCCATTGTGTATGGGCCAGGGCTCATAATGTGTTTGTGGGCCCAAGCCTTTTATGTGTTTTCGGGATTTACACACTGAGTCTTGGTGACTCACCCTATTATTTTTCCCTAACTTTTCAGATGAGCAGTAGATCGTGGACATGGGAGCCGAGACGGACTCGAGGGGCCATCAAGTTTTTATTTCTATAGATTATTTTCGATTTTTCCTTTAAGTTTTATTTTGGGAATATTTAGGTAATAAGGCCCCATAGTTTATATTCGCCTAAGTAGTTTTTTTTAATATTTGCAACTTATGAATTTATGTCAGGGGTTTATTTATACCAAATAATAATAATACAAGGTTTCTTTTCAAATGTCACTTATTTATTCAAATATTGCCTAATAACTTATGATTTTCTAAAACCAACAAAGCAAAAGTTTTCAATGTACAACCTACGACACGCCAGATCCGATCAAAACGTATGGGCCGGGTTTGGGGTGTTACAATTTGGTATCAGAGCCCAGTTCAAAACTCAGTTTTGGGGTTTTGGGCTCAAAACGTTTTCTAGAGATGGGTTTTGAAAACATGCATATTTATAAATGATACAGGATGGTTTTCCCGGCATGGCACCTGCGTCTTCGGCCCAAGTCCGCCAGGTAAGTATTCTGAACTCACTGTGTGTTATATATATATATGTGGGCTTGATGGGCTTTATGGGACGTAGACTATTTAGATTAGAACTTGATGGACTTTAGGCTTAGCCTAAACAACTCCCTAAATCTCATAAGACTTAATTTCACTAAACAAACCCATGAACAAGTCGCTAGGTTGGGGTGTGGCAACAGGCATGCGCATGTCTAGGATTGGATCCGGAAGAGCTTGGTACTTAAGCAGTCCTAGTGACTCACCTCCTCTTCACTGGAATCCTACCTGGTGCGTAGTGACTGTTCACCTTAGCCGTGAGGACTTGTTGGTGGGCCAAACTTTGTGAATAAAACCTGAAAGGGACCAGCCACCCTATTTCACAATCAAAATACCCCTAAGTTTTGTAAAATTTCCAAAATACACTTGATTTATGAAAATTTTCGAGAATACACCATAATTGTAAAACTACCAAAATTTGAGAAATTACAAAAACACTCCAGTTGGCAAATTTTCCAAAATACCTTTGGTTTGTGAAAATTTTCAAAATGACCGTGATTTTATGAAATACTCATGTTTTGCAAATTTACCCGAAAACCCCTATATTTATAAGAGTAACCCGGTTTGCGAAATTAAATTTTCCAAAGTACTCCTGCTTTAAAAAAAACAAACAACGACAACAACATCAAAATATCTCTATTTCGGGAACAAAACCAAGATACCCCATTTTGAGGAAATTACCAAAATACTCTTGTTTTGTTTAAAAAAACTTGTTTTCCAAAAATACCATTGCTTTAAAAAAATGTACCAAAGTACCTCTAATTCGAAGAAAATCACCAAGATACTTTATTTTAGAAAATACCCTGTAGGGCAAAATTACGGAAAAACCCCTGGGTAGTGAAATGACGAAAATACTCTTTAAGTGAGGGATGTGAGTTCATGGATGTTATATGTATGTTGGTGTGTGATGATTGAATGTATGTGCTTCTTAGAACTAGGAGATTTGAACTTGAGACTGAATTGTAGATATAACTGCGAATTCGAAAGAACTACCCTTAAAACTACTATTCATAAGACTGTTCGGGGTTAATCAGTGGAAGAAAACTAATAATTCATAAAATTTTAATCAGATAAACGCGAATCGGTAGAATGAGTACAAGGGGATGAGGACGCTCTAGATGCGAATATCGGTGCGTACTCTACCATAGTATACTAAGTGTTTCTTTTGGCTTTAGAATTAGAGTGCGCAGCGAAAGAGTAGTGGTGAGACTTGGGTAGTACGATTAATAGTTAGTTGGAAATTTCGAGGACGAAATTTCTTTAAGGGGGTAGAACTGTAACATCCTGAATTTTTGGGCCTATGCGTTTAATGGGTGAACATGTGTAATGAGTTCATTTAAGTGTTAGGGGTCCAAATTTGGCTCAGGCTTAGGCAGAGGCCTTGGTTAAAATTATCTGTTTGGGCATTATAGGGTTTAAAAGGTAGTATTTGTGTTTAAAACATCAAAATGGGCTTGTGGCCCAGTGGTCAGTGGCGCCACTTAGGGAGTAAGGAGATGACGCCACACAAGGGAATAAGGGGCCCAAATTTAAGTTTCATGGAGCCTAATTCTTTTAGTTTAAGTTAGCTAATTTTCGGCATTTGGGTTAGGTGGAGTGGATGGCAACAAGGCTCAAAAATAGGAGGATTTATATGAATAAGATAATGTAGATATTATAGTTGATAATATGGAAGATAAAAGGAAAAAAGATAGGAGCTATCTACAAGGCTAGGAGTTAGCTGAAATTTCTATAAATAGGGAGGGTTCTCTTCTTTATTTTGCGACATTTAGGGTTTCCACCTTTTCTTTCTCTTCTTTCTTCTAAAAGCCGAAAACTCCATTATTCTTTTCTCTTCTTTGTTCCAAAGGCCGAAAACCCCATTATTCTTTTCTCTTCTTTCTCCTAAAAGCTGAAAACTCTATTATTCTTTTCTTTCTTCTAAAAGCCAAAAACTCCATTACTCTCTTCTTTCTTCTAAAAGCTGAAAACTCCATTATTCTCTTCTTTCTTCTAAAAGCCGAAAACTCCAAAAGCCGAAAACTCCATTACTCTCTTCTTTCTTCTAAAACCCAAAAACTCCATTATTCTCTTCTTTCTTCTAAAAGCCGAAAACTCCATTATTCTCTTCTTTCTTCTAAAAGCCAAAAACTCCATCATTCTCTTCTTTCTTCTAAAAGCCAAAAACTCCATTATTCTCTTCTCTTCTTTCTTCTAAAAGCCGAATCTCTATAGATTTCTTTAAATCATCTTCTCTTCTTGATTTTCGCAAAAAGCCGGAATCCTCTTGGAGTAGCCGAATCTTCTCTAGTAAGTAGATCTGTTAGATCTAAAAGCCGGAAACACTAGTCCCTGAATTTCATATCTCTTTTCGGGATTTCAAGGTAGATAGCGGTGGTGTTGGCTACGGATTGCGTCGACTTAGAGGGTCTCGTTCTAACGATAATCAGGTGTGTAATTCCTTATCACATAAGTTTTATTTTGTATTATACCTGCTAGGGGCTGAAAAGCTAGAAAATGAGGCTGTAAGAACAGTCGTGTGTAGATCTCTAACACACTAAGTAATCTGTACTAAATATCTGTTATGGGCTAAAAGCCGGAAAAAGGCTGTATAGTAATCTGTACTAAATATATGTTATGGGCTAAAAGCCGAAGAGGGGCTGTGTAGACAGTCGAATAAAACCCTAAAAGGGTTAGGCAAAGGATGCCAAGTACGTAATCATAGAAATCTCTATGTGTATCGAAGTATGTGATAATCTGTGATGATAATATATTTATGTTCTTAAATGTAAGCATGGGGATGGGATTGACATGATGAAGGGGAAGAAGGTCGCATAGCGATCGGTGGCTTTGCCACATAGGTCACATAGTGATCGGTCTTTATGACAGGCAGCACAGATGTCGATATATTTTTAAGGTCGTATAGCAATCGGTGGCTTTGCCACATAGGTCACATAGTGATCGGTCTTTATGATAGGCAGCACAGCTGTCGATATATTTTTAAGGTCGCATAGCGATCGGTGGCTTCGCCACATAGGTCACATAGTGATCGGTCTTTATGACAGGCAGCACAGCTGTCAATATGGTGTGTAGTGGTTGGAGGGTTGATTGTAGAAATCCCCAAGGTGTGATGGTTGGTACGGGTTGGTGTGTAGAGGATGGAATTCTAGGATGGGTTGGGCTTTGCATCGTTTATTATCTGTCATGTGATTATGATTGTTGCCATTGTGTATGGGCCAGGGCTCATAATGTGTTTGTGGGCCCAAGCCTTTTATGTGTTTTCGGGATTTACACATTGAGTCTTGGTGACTCACCCTATTATTTTTCCCTAACTTTTCAGATGAGCAGTAGATCGTGGACAAGGGAGCCGAGACAGACTCAAGGGGCCATCAAGTTTTTATTTTTATAGATTATTTTGGCTGTTCTTTAAGTTTTAATTTTTGGAATATTTATATAGTAAGGCCCCATAGTTTATATTTCACTGCTTAATTTTTAATATTTGCAACTTATGAAATTTTGTCAAAAGGTTTAATTATTCAAAATAATAATAATACAAGTTTTTTTTCAAAAGGTCACCTATTTATTCAAATATTGTCTAATTAACTTACGATTTCCGAAACCAATGAAGCAAAAGTTTCCAATGTACAACCCGTAGCATGCCAGATCCGGTCGAAACGCATGGGCCGGGTTTGGGGTGTTACAGTAACAGGGCTTAGGTTCAAGGGTGTGGATATAGGCTGAATTAGAGGGTTAGAATCGAGATTGACCTGACAAATTACCTAACTAGAAATATGACTACTCCTAAATAATTACATCAATTAAAATGAGTTTTTTCTCTTCGAGATTTGGAATTTACATGTATAAGCTCAGCTAACATAGAACTAATAATGAATATACTTCGATTTTTTTTAAGAACAAGTCAAATGATGAATTTACTACTGAAATAAAATAATTAGGCAACTGATCAATTCAAATCTCGATATAAGGGTAGTAAAAAAGAATGGTGATAACAATTACAAAGTTTGGGGGAATATTAGTGGGTAAGTCAATGAAAAGGGTTGTTAGGATCAACGGGGTTCACTAGGGGTTAATTATGAAGGTAGGCTTTTAGTGGAGTAAGTGGGTTAAAACCTAGGTGCCTTTATCATCTTTGTATATCAAATCAAAGGTGTGGTCTTGACATGTATAATCGAAGCAAGTTCTAGAATAACAAATCAATGTTGACGCACTCATAATCAAAAAGTGAGCACGAAAGGATGTATGCTCTAAAAGGCTCAAAATCTCACAAAAATTATGGGTTTTTGATATCAACCTTGTAAATTTCAAGCTTCAAGGTAACATTCAGATTCATGTAGACAACCTAATAAAAAATTTAAATTTTGAAAAATAGACTTATCATGCTTGATTCTCTAGTATCCTTCAAATTTAATCATCAATGCACAATTATCAATGACTTAATCCAAAACATATCAATAAAAATCATATATTAGGGAAATTTCATTCTAATCAAAATATGAGAAGCTTACTTTAGAACAAGGCATAATTCAGGGATTTTCAAATAATACTATAGTTAACCCCCCACACTTAAGATGTACATTGCCCTCAATGTACAAAAATAGATAAAATGACAATATAGTGAGAAAATTAAAAGATAGGGAGAAAAGAGAAACTTCTTGAATTTTGGATGAAGTTAATGAAAAGAAACTTGATAGGATTGGAGGTGAATGTGGGGAAGCGCCTCTAACCATTTGAAATTGAATCCTTGAAGTAGCCTTCCTGATTTTATTGTATCCTAAGCTAAATCTAAATGACATAAAGAAAAAAAAGAAAATAATAAAGAAAAAATAAATACATAAATAAGTAAAAATAAAAGTAAACAATGGAAAATTAAAGAAGAAAGACAACTGGAAAAGAAAAAGGAAGAAGGGGGCTTAAATAGAGATGCAGCCCGTGTTCATATTCCTACTTGTGCCACCCACACGGCCAAGGCCACGGCCGTGTGTAAGGCCGTGTGGGTATGGAGAACCTGCGCCTAAACATGAAAAGAAATAAACTAAACTAATTAGTAAGGTTAGTGCTCGGGTTGCCTCCCGAGAAGCGCTCGTTTAAAGTCTTGAGCTAGACTTACCTGTTATTCGCATAATCATGGTGGTTTGAGAAGGTGAAAATCCTTTCTCATGTGATCAATTCGGTTATTGGTATAAAGTTTAAGTCGAGTAGTGTTTACCTTAAAAGTGTTGAATTTAGGATTAGTTACCTCGACTGTTCCGCTTGGGAAGATTTTGAGTACCTGATCTCCTATCTTAAGCTGGGTTGTCCCATCATTAAGTTTCTCGTGGAGTTACCTCGTTTTTGTTTCTTGTGTTTTTAGTTTCTCTTTGAAGTGTGTCTTTCACTCATCTAGTTCATCGATCTGGAGCTTTCGCTCCTTCATGAATTTCTTCTTTATTGACACGAGGTCTAGGATCTGGCATCTGCGAAAGAGCTTTAAGAAACGACAAGTTAATATGAAATTTCCTTGAAAGTTTAAGAGACTTATTGAGTTGTTCCTCTATGTGGTCTTTCTTTGTCGCATCGGGGTATGGCACATGATCGCTGAAATCAGAGTTTTAAAAATTTATAATGAATGTGATCGAACCTGGAAACTAACTCTAACAACGATTAAAGGCAAGTGTACCTATCGAACAGTAGATAGCTTAGGCAAAACCGGATTGTCGAACCCAAAGGAACTAAAAGTACTAATACTAACTTTTTTTTTTATTATTTAGCCTTAAAAATATAGTGAAACTGCTTTAATCTAATATTAACGACTACTAAGCTAAAGACACAAGAGAAAAAGAACGAATTGGAAAATAACTTGAAGAAAAACTCAGTTGATTACGACGATACCCTCAGGAAGAATCCACCTAGACTTCACTAGTTATCTAACCCTGAACCATATGATTTCTTTACTTAGCTTGATTCGTAGGATTCCCTAACCTATATTAAACCCTCTCTCGAGGCGAATAACGTCTAACCCTTGGTTAATTAGTGGAACTCTCGTTCACTTATAATAACCCCCTAGAATAGCTGTAAATCGATCAATGGATTCCCATATTAGGTTTCACCCTAATCCAGCAAAATCTCGTAACCCTATCTCTAGGCGTTCGATCAACTCCGCTTAATTATGCTAGATCTACTCTTAAGGAGGGTCTATTCCTCCACCACCTAAGCACATCAGATTTGGATTAAGCAACATAATTAAGAACAAACTAAGTAATTATCATATAATTCAGAAATCAAATAACAAGATTCATCTAAGTTTCATCCCCTTCAGGTATCTGAAGGATTTAGTTCATGACAAATAAAGAAAACATCTCAAGAAAAAAGATAAAACAAAACATAAGAAATCCCTAAAACCCCCTGAAGGAATTGAAGGAGAAATCTGCCGTCTTGAGTATAATTTCGACTTCTTGGGATGGATCAACTGGCTATCTTTGAGTGATTCCCTCAACTCTGACCTTTCCGGCTTGGCTCTTTGGCCTAGCTTTGACGCCCTACGTTCCGGCTTCTGCCGAACTCTCCTCTCAAGTTGCCCCATTGGGTGTTTATATAGACTTTGTGATGCCTTGCTTGGCCCCTAAGTATCCTTATTTAAGTAGAATTCCTACTAGGGTGTTTGAATAGGCTTTGGAATGTGTTTCTTTGCCTCCAAGTATCCTTTCCCGAATGAAATTACTCTTTCTAGCGACAGGGACACAGCCATGGCACAGGCCCGTATGAATCGTGGCCAGGCCGTGTTTGAACTTTTAATGAGGCACGGCCGTGTGGTCTTTGGGCCAGGCCGTGTCAATTTCTCTCTTTGCCTAATTTGGTCCATTTTAAGCCCATTTCTCATTCTTTTCATCCTCGGGTGCTTTCCTGGGTATAAAACATGAAAACAAAGGATTAAGAGCACCTTTTTACATAAATCGAGGCTTAATTCATCTGAAAGCATACTAAATGTGGGCTTAGGATATGTTACTTTTACGGTTTATCAAATACCCCCACACTTAAGCTTTTGCTTGTCATCAAGCAAAATTCTCAACTTACAATTAAAACGAACTTCCTTGATTCATAATATTCATCAATAATGTTTCATCATAATTCAGAGATAATTCATACATGGATAATTCAACTCAAAGAGTCCTAAAGATTCAAACAATCAAAGTCATAGTTTTTATAGTGTGAGAACATAGGTGTTTCCCCTTACCTGAATAATTACCTCTGATTCGAAATCGACACGAATTGACATCCTCACTAAAGATTCACTCAAATCACTCAAGTGTTTAAGGTTCAAGAAAAAACACTCATAAGTCGAACCTGAAAAGTTAATCCCATAGGCTTGCCTGAAAATCAAATCTCCACCACTGTAAAATGAGGTGATAAACAGATCAAAAGGTCTTTGTTAGGGTTGTAACGGGGCTAGGGTTAAAGGTGAGGATAAAGGCTGAATTAGAAGGTTAGTATCGAGATTGAATTGACAAGTACCTTCCTAAAAATTACCAAAATAATAATTACATCAACTGAAAAGTAATGATCCTACTGACACGAGCTTTTCTTTTGGAGAATAAACTTTTAATTGTATAAGAATGTACTTCGATTTTTTTTTGAAGAATAAACTTATCAATAATAATGGATGAATTCCACTCATAATATAATTAGGTAACTAATCAAATCAAATCTCGATTAAAGGGTAGTCAAAAAGAGGGGTGATAATAAATACAAAGGGTTTTGGGTTATTAGTAGGTGAGTTAATAAAAAGGGTTGTTAGGATCAACGGGGTTCACTAGGTGTTAATTTGTGAAGGTAGGCTTTTTCGTGGAGTGAGTGGGTTAAAACCTAGATGCCTTTATCATCTCTATATATCAAATCATAAATTTGGTCTCAACATGTATAAACAAGGCAAGTTCTAGAATAACAGTTCATAGTTGACACACTCATAATCAATAAAGTGAGCACGAAAATGAATATATGCTCTATAAGGCTCAAAATCTCACAAAATTTATGGGTGTTTTTGATGTCAACCTCGTAAATTTCAAACTTCAAGGTAACATTCAGATTCAGGTAGACATCCTAAAAAAATTAATTCTGAAAATAGACTTATCATGCTTGATTCTCTAGTATCCTTTAAATTTAATCATCATTGCACAATTATCAATGACTTACTCCAAAACATATCAATAAAGATCATAAATTATAGGAAATTTCATTTTAATCATAATATAAGAGACTTTACTTTTGAACAATGCATAATTCAGGGATTTTCAAATAATACTATAGTTAAGCCCCCCATACTTAAGATGTACATTGCCCTCAATGTACAAAGATAGATAATAGCAAAATAATCATAAAAATCATAAGATGGGGGAGAGAAGTGAAACTTCCTGAATTTTGGATGAAGTCAATGGAAAGAAACCGGATAAGATTGGAGATGAATGTGGGGAAGCATCTCGAATCGTTTGAAATTGAATCCTCGAAGCAGCTGGTCTGATTTTATTGTATTCTAAGCTAAATCTAGATGAAGAATAAGAAGAAAATAATAAAGGAAATAAAAAAATAAAAATAAAAATAAAAGTAATAAATGGAAAACGAAAGAAGAAAGCCAATTGGACAAAAAATAGAAGGACGGGGTTTAAATAGATATGCATCGCACGCCCGTGTACCGAGGGTGTGTCAATTTACCCGATCGCATCGCACGACCGTGTTTGTAGGCGTGTTTGGGATGTCCACGCCCGTTTCTCATATTGCCACACCCGAGGTCGATAAGTCAGTGTCTTCACACGGTCGCATCGCACGGCCGTGTGTCTAGGCGGGTTGGTTCACCCATGCCCGTTTTCCAGATGCCGTGCCCGTGGTCGATAAGTTAGTGTCCTCACACGGACACGGCTACGGCAGTGTGCAAGGCCGTGTGGGTATAGAAACATGCGCCTAAATATGAAAAGAAATAAAACTAAACTAATTAGTAGGGTTAGTGCTCGGGTTGCCTACCGAGAAGTGCTCGTTTAAAGTCTTGAGCTAAACTTACCTGTTGTACGCACAATCATGGTGGTTTGAGGAGGTGGAAATCCTTTCTCATGCGATCAATTCGGTTATGGTTATAAAGTTTAAGTCGAGTAGTGTTTACCTCAAAAGTGTTGAATTTGGGATTGCTTACCTCGACTGTGCCGTATAGGAAGACATTAAGTACTCAAAAGTGATTTCTTCGTTTGCCTTGAGGTCTGAATTGGTGGTTCAAGGGTCTTCCTTATTGAACAATACCTGATCCTCTATTTTGATGTGATTTGTTGTTCCTATCAGCTTGTCTGGGGTCTCCTTCAGTTTCACTTCGTGCGGCTCCTATTCCTCTCTGATTTGTGTGTCCTGCTCTTTTAGTTTGTCAACCCTAAGGCTTTGTTCCTTATGTGTTTCTTCCTTGTTGGTACGCGGTCTAAGATCTAGCTCAGCTAAGTGATTTCGTGATGCTTCTTGTAAAGAAGGTTGAACCGAATGATTATCAATAGAATTAACGTTCGTACCTTTTTTACTCGATGTCCTAGCTGAGTCAAGAGCTTGAAGAGTGATTGTTTCGTTGTCTACACGAAGTGTGAGTTCATCGAATTCTTCCTTTGTGTGGTCTTTCATTATTGCATCGGGATACGGCACACGAGCTTGGTACTCTGTATTTACCGGGTTTGGTAAATCATGGCTTGCCTCAACCTTACCTTCACTTACCATAGGTTCTTGCCTTAGGTCAGATTCCACTAACAATTCACTGTTATGAGCTTGTACGGCTTGGGGCTCATGATTCAACTCAGGTTTGTAACCTTGTGGTGTTTCCTGTGGTGAAAGTTGAACAATTTGATTATCAACTGAATTTACTTTCTCACCTTCATCACTTGATGTCCTGGTCGAGTCAAGAGCTTATAGACTGATTGATTCGTCACCTACACGAAGAATGAGTTCTCTTGTATCAACATCAATTTTAGTCCTGGCAGTTGCTAGAAAGGGTCTTCCTAAAATTAAAGGAATCGAATTGTCCTCATTCATGTCTAAGACAACAAATTCTACTGGGAATATGAATTTATCAATTTTGATTAGAACATTTTCTATTATACCCCTAGGAATTCTGATAGTTTTATCAGTTAACCGAATGCTCATCCTAGTTTGTCTAGGTTTCCCTAGACCTAGTTGTTTAAACATTTTCTAAGGCATAACATTGATGCTTACCCCTAAATCAGCTAAAGCATTATCAATAGATAAACTACCAATTAAACATGGAATTGTAAAACTCCCTAGAACTTTTAATTTCCGTGGCAGTTTATTTTGTAGAATTGCTGAGCACATTGCGTTTAGCTCCACATGCGATGCCTCGTCTAGTTTCCGTTTGTTTGTCAACAGCTCTTTTAAAATTTTTCTATAATCAGGTATCTGCAAAAGAGCTTCAAGAAACGGTAAGTTAATATGTAATTTCTTTAAAAGTTTAAGAAACTTACCGAACTATTCCTCTGTATCGTCTCTCTTCATCGCTTCGGGATAAGGTTTGTGGGGTTGGTACTCTTTGATTACTGGTTTTGACTTTTCTTGTGTTACCTCAACTTTACCTTCGTCTACCTTGTTTTCTTGTATTGAATTGGGTTCATCTAACCCTATACTCTCCTGAGCTGTTATGGCTTGGAATTACTCATTCGGGTTAATCCCTGTGTTGCCTAGTAGACGCCCTTGCGGTCGTTCTGCCATTAACTTTGCAAGTTGACTACTGCATTAGTGACTTCCCCAACTGACTTAGTAAGTTTTTCCATCGATGCTTGTCGATCTTTAAGTGTTCTCTCAGTTTCTTGGAAACGGTTTTCCATGTTTGCCATAAATTTTGTTAGCATCTCTTCGAGGATCAACTCCTCTTCCTGTTGGTAAGGTGGTTGTTGAAAATTTGGAGGAAGTTCTTGTCTTTGGCTATTTTGATCATCCCACGAGAAATTGGGATGGTACCTCCAACCTGCATTATAAGTGTTACCATAAAAATTATTTTGAAGTCTAGGATAGTTACCAATATAGTGGACTTGTTCGTTCTCCATGCCATATCCGTAGGGTGGGTACTCAGGATTCGCCACGCCTTCTAGATTCGAGTCACTAGGTGTACCCGTGAGAGACCATCAACCTTTTTATTCATCACCTCTAGTTGGTTAAATAACCTGGTGACCACATCGAGGTTAAAGACACTGGCGGCTTTTGTTGACGTTGTCCTCATAACTTGCCACTGATAGTTATTTAGTGCCATCTCCTCTATAGACTAAAATTACCTGTCAAAGCAAATAAAAGAAAAATTAGCAAAGTAAATTTTTTTTTTGCAAAAATAAAATTTAACTAAAAAAAGAAAAATTAAAAGTAAATTATGGAAGATAAAAAATAATGGCTAAAGTAATAAAAATAGAGCTTTCTTAGTATTTTAGTTCCCCGGCAACGGCGCCAAAAACTTGATCGCTGAAATCAGAGTTTTAAATATTTATAATGAATGTGATCGAACCTGGAAACTAACTTTGACAATGATTAAAGGCAAGTGTACCTATCGAACAGTAGTATAGCTTAGGCAATACCGGATTGTCGAACCTAAAGGAACTAAAAGTACTAATACTAACTTTTTTTTTATTATTTAGCCTTAAAAATATAGTGAAACTGCTTTAATCTAATATTAATGACTACTAAGCTAAAGACACAAGACAAAAGGAACGAATTGGAAAATAACTTGAAGAAAAACTCAGTTGATTACGACGATACCCTCAAGAAGAATCCACCTAGACTTCACTTGTTATCTAACCCTGAACCATATGATTTCTTTACTTAGCTTGATCCGTAGGATTCCCTAACCTATATTAAACCCTCTCTCGGGGCAAATAACGTCTAACCCTTTGTTAATTAGCGGAACTCTCGTTCATTTATAATAACCCCTAGAATAGCTATAAATCGATCAATTGGTTCCCATATTAGGTTTCACCCTAATCCGGTATAATCTCATAACCCTATCTCTAGGCATTCGATCAACTCTGCTTAATTATACTAGATTTACTCTTAGGCAGGGTCTATTCCTCCTCCACCTAAGCACATTAGATTTGGATTAAGCAACATAAGTAAGAACAAACTAAGTAATTATCATATAATTTAGAAATCGAATAACAAGATTCATCTAAGTTTCATCCCCTTTAGGTATCTAAAGGATTTAATTCATGACAAATAAAGAAAACATCTCAAGAGAAAAGATAAAACAAAACAAAAGAAATCCCTAAAACCCCTGAAGGAATAGAAGGAGAAATCCGCTGTCTTGAGTATAATTCCGGCTTCTTGGGATGGATCAACTGGCTATCTTCGAGTGATTCCCTCAACTCTGACCTTTCCGGCTTGGCTCTTTGGCCTAGCTTTGACGCCCTAGGTTCCGGCTTCTGCCGAAATCTCCTCTCAAGTGGCCCCCTTGGGTGTTTATATAGACTTTGTGATGCCTTGCTTGGCCCTTAAGTATCCTAATTTAAGTAGAATTCCTACTAGGGTGTTTGAATAAGCTTTGGAATGTGTTTCTTTGCCTCCAAGTATCCTTTCCCGAATGAAATTGCTCTTTCCAGCGACAGGAACATGGCCATGGCACACGCCCGTGTGAATCGTGGCCAGGCCGTGTTCGGACTTTTAATGAGGCACGGCCGTGTGGTCTTTGGGCCAGGCCGTGTCGATTTCTCTCTTGGCCCAATTTGGTCCGTTTTAAGCTCGTTTCTCATTCTTTTCATCCTCGGGTGCTTTTCTGGGTATAAAACATGAAAACTAAGGATTAAGTGCACCTTTTTACATAAATCGAGGCTTAATTCATCCGAAAGCATACTAAATGTGGGCTTAGAATATGTTACTTTTACGATTTATCAGCACACAGAATTGGTACTATGTAATTACAGAGTTTGGTAAATCATGGCTTACCTCAACCTTACCTTCACTAACCACAAGCTCTTGCCTTGGGTCAGATTCCACTAACTTGTCACTGTCTTGAGCTGTTATGGCTTCAATTTGCTCTTTTGGGTTAGTCTCGGTATTGCTTGGTAGGCTTCCTTATGGTCTTTCAGAGATCTGCTTAGCAGGTTGCCCAATTTGATCCTTGAGCTCCTGTGTCAATGCCTCAAGTTTTGTTTCTATATTTTGGAAATGTATTTCTGTATTTTGGAAACGTATTTCTGAGGCTGCTATGATTTTTGTTAGCATTTCTTCAAGGTCTGGCTTCTTTTCCTTTGGATAGGGCTGTTGTTGGAAGTTTTGGGATGGTTGTTGCCTTTGATTTCCTTGACCTCCCCATGAGAAATTGGGGTGGTTCCTCCAACCTGGATTATAAGTATTACTATAAGGCTTATTGTTAGATCGAAAATTGTTACCCATATAGTTCATTTGTTCGCTCTCCATGCCCTATCCGTGGGGTGGGTACTCAGGATTCGCCACGCCTCCTAGATTCGAGTCATATTGCATTACTGGGTGTACTTGCGAGAGACTATACAAACCATCAATCTTTTTATTCATCATCTCTAGCTGGTTAGATAACCTGGTGACGATGTCGAGGTTGAAGACACTGGCTGCTTTAGTAGGAATTGTCCTCATGACTTGCCACTGATAATTATTCAATGCCATTTTCTCTATAAACTAAAATTATCTGCTAAAAGCAAATAGAGGAAAAATTGGCAAAGTAAAAAAATAAAAAAATAATGAAAATAAATTGCAATAAAAAATGGCTAAAGTAATAAAAATTAAGCGTTCTTAATATTTTAGTTCCCCGGCAACGGCGCCAACAACTTGATTGTTGTTTTTCGCAATGTCAAAGTCTTAAAATTTATAAAAAGAATGATCAAACCTGGAAACTAACTATGACAACGATGTGAGGCAAGCGCACCTATCGAACAATAGTATAGTTAAGGCAAGACCGGAATGTCGAACCCAAAGGAAACAAAAGTCCTAATACTATCTCTCTCTTTATTATTTAGCCTAAGGATTAAAGTGATTTTTATTTAATGTAAAATTAACTAACTACTAAACTAAAGACTCTAAGACAAAGAAGAATGAAATTGGGAAAAATAATTTGAGGAAAAACCAATTGATTAAGACGACACCCAAGGAAGAATCCGCCTAGACTTCACTTGTTATCTAACTCTGAACCAGACGATTTATTCATTTGACTTGATCTGTAAGATTCCCTAAGTTATATTAATCCCTCTCTCGAGGAACTAACGTCTAACCCTAGGTTGATTAATTGAAATCTCTTTCTAATTAAAACCCCTAGAATTGCATTAACTCGATCTATGGACTCTCATATTAGGTTTCACCCTAATCCGGCAAAATCTCGTCACCCTATCTCTAGGCGTGAGATCAACTCCACTTAATTATGCTAGATCTACTCTTAGGCAGGGATTTTTGCTCCTCCACCTAAGCACATCATACTTGAATTAATATCCCAGAAATATCAATACAAGAATTAAGAAAACATAATTAAGAACAAGTCAAATATTTATCATATAGTTTAGCAAACGATAACAAGATTCATCTTAGGTTTCATCCCCTCAGGTATCTGAGGGTTTAGTCCATAACAATAAAAGAAAACATCTCAAAAGAAAAGATAAAACAAAACATAAGAAATCCCTAAAACCCCCTGAAGGAGTTGAAGGAGAGATCCTCCGTCTTGAGTAGAATTTCGACTTCTTGAGATAGATCAACTGGCTATCTGTGAGTAAATCTCCACAATTCTACCTTCTTTGGCCTAGCTGGACGCCCCTGACTAAAGCCTTGGGTTCCCCTGACAAAAGCCCTGGTAGAAGGCTTCTGCCAAACTACCCCTTCAAGTTGCCCCATTGGGTGTTTATATAGACTTTGAGATGCCTTACTTGGTCCCTAAGTATCCTAATTCAAGTAGATTTCCTACTAGGGTGTTTGAATAAACTTTGGAATGTGTTTCTTTGCCTCCAAGTATCAAAATCTGAGTAAAACTCCTCTTGGCCGCGGCAGGGACACGCCCATGGCACACGCCCGTGTAAGCCGTGGCCAGGTCGTGTTCGAGGCTGTTGAATGAGGCACGGCCGTGTGGTCTGGGCCCAGGCCGTGTGGATTTCGTGTATGGCCCATTTACTCCGTTTTAGGCCCGTTTTCCATTCTTTTCATCATCTGGTGCTCCCCTGAGTGTAAAACATGAAAACAAATGATTAAGAGCACCAAATTACATAATTCAAGGCTTAAATCATCCAAAAGCATGCTAAATGTGGGCTTAAAATATGTTACTATTACGGTTTATCAAGTATATACTAATTGTGTGTTTTAATATTATATGAAAATGACATGTGAGTATATGAAATTGATCTGAAGTGATGTCTTGTCCGGTAATGCCTCGTAACCCTAATCTGGGGACGGATACGGGTTAGGGGTGTTAAATTTTATTGGTATCAAAGCTACGGTTTAGTCGATTTTAGGACTAACGAAGTGCGTATGTGTCTAGCTATACATGCCATATTTTATACTGCGATAGTGTGATGACTTCTGACATCTGAAAATATGTTTTTGTATGGTAATGGATCCCGGTCGAGCCATAGCTAATGATGTTGAGAGTATAGCGCTTACTCCGGCGCAAGGGACACTGCCAGTTGATTCTCGCCTGACTTCGAGTAACCAAGAGAGGGAGGCTAGACAAGTCTTCTATCAAATGATGAATGACTGGTTTACTCAATATATCCGGACTAATCCAGCTGCACAACAACCTCCACCCCATATTAATCCATCTACAGTACCTACTATACCTCAAGTGAGTGACCCACAGAGATTGTCTATGTAACAGCCCAATTATGACCTGTAACACCCAAACCCAGCCCATACGTTTCGACCAGATCTGGTATGCTACGGGTTGTACATTGAAAACTTTTGCTTTATTGATTTTGAAAATCGTAAGTTAATTAGACAATATTTGAATAGATAAGTGGAATTTGAAAAAAAAAACCTTGTATTATTATTATTTCGTATAATAAGACCTTTGACATAATTTCCTAAGTTGCAAATATTAAAAACTACTTAGTTGAATATAAACTACGAGGCCTTATTACATAAATATCCCCAAAATAATAAAAAAACTCAAGGAAAACTGAAATAATCTATATAAATAAAAACTTGATGGCCCCTCGAGTCCGTCTCGGCTCCCATGTCCACGATCTACTGCTCATCTGAAAGAGTAGAGAAAAATGAAAGGGTGAGTCACCAAGACTCAGTGTATAAATCCCGAAGCACACAACGACCTGAGGCCCATAAACACATTATGTGATACGAAACATCTCGGGATTGAAAACGAATCATAAATGTTGCCCGATCGTAAATTAGGTAGTTTTTCGTTTATATAACAAAAGGAGTAATTTTATTGAAATAATGTCTTCGAAAAATAAAGATAGGTGAGAGGTTGAGGTGGATACGTATTTGAAACAAGAAAGAACCTTTAATAAAAATTAAAGACCCGAATCTTATAAGTTTCAAAATAATAAAAGGAGTTTTGAATAAAAACCGAGACCCACTATCTAGCAAGATAGGAACCAACGGTATATATAAATGAACGCCGCACCCGAAAGGATGATAAGTTTGAAACAAGGATAGAACGACGCCACTAGGAACAAGATAAGTCAATCGAACCTTAAGAATTAGGAGAGTGAATTAAACTCACCCAAAGAAAAATATTCATTCATGAAAATTTAAAAAAATTACAAAGGGAAAAATATCAAATATTTATAGGCTAAAGCTAGGTAGCCAAATGTTCAAAACAAATTAAAAAAAAAAAAAAGAAATTTAAAATCCACTCTCCAAATTGTGGCCGTCCAAGCTTCCATTAACATGCCGTCCAACAACCCACTAGCCAAGCAAATGCTCTATTTTAATGTTTCATAAGCACATGTCTCAATAGCTTCGTAGTTGTGCCGTTTGCTCCACTAACTATTGTCCTCATGTTTAATTAATCCAAAGTCACACACCTTGTTATATTACTTGGCCGTTCATACTTCCACTAGTTGCACTCATGCATTATTTTAATTCATGCTTTGCTTTCTGTTGTGTGTGCCGTCCATGCTAGTTAATTAAAAGAATTCACTTCATAATTTGGCTTCACCTTTGCCGTCCAAGTGGTTGATCTCCCAAGCCACTCACATGTCAATTTTCTTTTTTTTTTTTTATTCCAAGCCACACGCCTAGCCCATGCTCCATATTCTTTATTTAACCTTTAGCATACTCCAAGTCTCCATGCCGTCCACCAATATCTTTGTGGTCTCAATTATTTATTTGTAATATCCTAGATTTAGGGGTTATGCGTTTATGCATAATTCAAGTGATAGTGGGCTTAGTGTGTGTTTGGATATGTTTTAAGGGTTTTTAGAATTTTAGAATGTAAGGGAATGCCTTAGAAAAATATTAGATTTTTAGTCTTAGAAGGGGAGGTAAGCAAAATTGGCCTTAAGAAAATTAGTTTGAGGTTTTAATCACAAGGAGTCAATTGGTAAAGTGGCAAGTGGAGTGTGGAGTGTATTAATGGTCTTAGGTTCGAATCCCATGGATGGCAATAAGGTGACTTTTATTTTTGCATGTGTATGGCATGTGTTGGTCAAACTCTAATTAAGGTAAGGTTGGACTATTTTCTTTTATGGATAGTAGACTAAGGGAAAAAGGCAAGTGATTAACTTAAGGTATGGAATCAAGAAAATATGGTATGATAAGGGGACAAAAGGCATTGAGTAAGGGATGAGGTTTTTGGAAACTTTTTAATGGCCAACTTGTCCATGTATGTGGACGGTTTCATGGACTAGGGGGGTTGGCTTAATTTTGAAAGTGATTAGGAGGAATTAAAGAGGAAAATAGGGGATTTGTGATGTGTATGTGAGTTGGCCGGCCAAGGAAATATCTTTGTAGATCATTTCGGTTTTTGTGGGTAGAGGGGAGTAGCCGAATTTCTCTTAAGGGTTTAGGTGTTTATTTTCAGGTTTTCTTTCCCTTCTCTAGTGTGGTGCCGAAATCCTAATGCCATCAAAGTGCCATTTTGGCCATTTTCTTTTGACAAAATTTGTTCCATTCTCTCTTAAACCTCACCCTTTTCTTTCATAAGTTAGAACCATTTGTGCATGTATTTTCTTCCTTCTTTCACATCTCTTTCTTTTCTTTTATTTTGCTTAAACCAAAATCTCCCTTAAGGTTGCCATTGTCGAATATTACATCTTCATTTGGAAACACCATAGCCGAATTCTCTAAGCATTAAACCCTCTCCATTGTTACGTTTTCTCTCTTCACCATTAAGTGCTGAAACTCTTTCTCTTTGGGACCTAGAAGCCGTTTCTCTGAGGGTGCTTGAGTAGTGGTAAGTATTTTCTATCCTAGTAATCGGTTTGGGTTCTATTTCTGTTGGTGTGCCGAATCAAGTGTTAAGGCCTTGGTTTTGGGTTAGTCGAATATTCGTAAGCCATGTTATGTGTGCCTTTTGTTTGTAGCCGACATTAAGGAGCTTTAAAGTAGATCTCTCAGGTTTTGATCATCAAGAATTTTGACAGTCTCAAGGAGCAAGCAAGTATTTCGGGATTTGGTAGGAGACCAAATCGACATTAAGGGAGGAGGAAAAACCACGTTCCGGGATCGTGTTAAATTCAAGTAGCTAGGGATTTCGCTAATAGTAAGGTGTGTGATTAACCCCCTATTTTCCGGGTTTATGTTATGTTGTATGTATTGTGTAAATGCTAATATGTGCAGTGGCGATTATGAATGGATACCCTTAAGGGGTAATTGGAAAGCAGGTCAGTGTTAATTATTAAGAATGTGAATATGCCAATGAGAATATGATTGTGTGCCGAATAACATGTGCATGCATTATTTTATTATGTTATGACATTATCATATGTTGCATGTGCATGGGATGGGATGTGAATGTGACTATCAAAGGACAGGGTGTACATTTATGTACGTGGTCTGATGTTAGCCTTGTGCTACATTGGCGCTTGATGTTAGCTGTGTGCTTCATCAAGGGAGGTGTTGGCTAGGTGCCACATCTCGGCGGATGATAGCTGTGTGCATCACCGTGGATTGAGGATGACCTCGAGTCACCTCGTGGATATGGACATGTGGGATCACTTAGGTGATCGGTGGCTTAGCCACGGCTTTGGGCAGCAGGTCTGCCAAGGTAAGACATGTGGGATCACTTAGTTGATAGGTGGATTAGCCACGGCCTTGGGCAGCAGGTCTGCCGAGGTAGGTGTAACGGATGGACTCTAGGCTGGGTTGGGTGCATTTGCTTTGCATAATCATGTGTGAAATGTGGATTGATGTGGAAATGGGCCAAGCCCAATATGTGAAATTAAGTGATTATATGGGCCAAGGCCCAATTGTGGAAATGATGTGAGTAAGTTGTTCTACTATCTGAATTGTGATATGATATGTGGTTGTGGGCTAAGCCCACATGTGGGTGGAATTCAGTGGACTGATTACACACTGAGTCTGTATAACTCACCCAAATTTTTACCAACATCGCAGGTGATGCATAAAGCTTGGACCGGGTTGGAGTGGATACGAGGTGGCCCATGCAGGAGAAGTTTTACATGTTTTAAGTATTTTATATTTCCAGTGTTAATGAATTATTATTGATTGTAGTAAAGGCCTCTTAAAGTATCTAAGGATTTTTATTATGTTATAAGTTGGAGTATCAATTATATTACTATCTGAAAATGTTTTATCTTTAGTAACTTTCCTTTTAAAATATAAGTTAAAGTTTTTAATCAGAGAAATTGTAATAACTTAGTTTTATTTGGAATTTTAAAATACACGAGGTTTTACAAACAACCACAAATTTTTAAGTTTTACTTTTAAGTTAAAATCTTTTCGAACGTTTTCCGCAGTGGCATTCTAAATTCGGCCGTGGCTCGTGGGCCGGGTTTGGGGTGTTACATTATTTCTTTGATTATTCCCATGCATGGAAATAAGAAATGGCATGAGATTCCGTTGTATCATGCTTGTGCCGTCCACCATATTCACAAGAGGACAAAGATTGTGTTTGCTTATTTTATTCAAAACAAGCATGCCGCCCATCCTCCTTAATTAACACATGTCCTTCCATTGTTTATTTAATTTATGCCTAACACCACCATGAAGATGCCGTCCATCACTAGCACCACACTTGCACATTTCTCAATTGTTTATGGTTTCCTCATAGCCTTTCACGCATGCTCTCCCTAGTGCTATTATTTTACTCCATCTTTGCTTCATCCATCAATCTACTTGCATCAAAACGTGGAGCAACTACAAAACATATAAATCAACATTATTAGCAAAATTCGACTGACCATAACTAGCAACACTAGTTAAAACACACTAACATTCAACTTCGACAAAGGACTTATTAAAAACTCGTACTATCTGAACAAATTAATATGAACTAAGAAAATGCAGCAACTACTAAAAATAAATCAAACATGCGTAATTTAAAGTGTTAAATAAACTAGCAGTCGGACTAGCTAGTATTTCAACTTCAAATAAGTTGTAAGAGTTCAGCATGTTCTTGGGCTCTTTTCTATCTGTATTCCAAATTTGTGTCACCAAAACCGACGCAGCATTTTTGAACTGTTTAGCACGGGCACGCGTAATTGGCCCATTAGGTAGCTCGATTGGGTCTTGGTTGAGTTCTGTCACAGGCTTCTTAGGTGAGTTCGTATCATCCCCTCCCTCTTTAAGTTGATTCATCCTCGAATCGTCACCTACATCGAAAGGAGAAATATCAGAAACCTTAAACCTTGCACTCACATTATACTCACCTGGTAAGTCCAATTTATAAGAGTTGTCATTTATTCGCTCAAGGACTTGAAATGGACCATCTCCCCTCGGAAGAAGTTTGGATCGTCTTTGCGCGGGAAACCTTTCTTTTCGCATATGAACCCAAACCCAGTCCCCCGGTTCAAAGCGAATGTGCCTACGACCTTTGTTGGCTCGTTGCTCGTACTCCTTAGTTTTTGCCTCTATGTTGTCCCTAACCTTTTGGTGCAACTGTTTAATATATTCAGCCTTGCGTTTTCCATCTACATGCACAAGTTGATTAGAAGACAAAGGTATTAGATCAAGCGGTGTTAATGGATTAAAACCATACACAACTTCAAATGGGGAAAACTTAGTAGCAGAGTGTATAGATTGATTGTAAGCAAACTCCACGTGTGGTAGGCAATCTTCCCATGTCTTTAAATTCTTCCGAATAATAGCTCGTAGCAATGTTGAAAGAATTCGATTTACCACCTCGATTTGACCGTCCGTTTGCGGGTGGCAGGTGGTAGAGAATAGTAACTTGGTTCCTAATCATCCCCACAGTGTCCTCCAAAAATGGCTAAGAAATTTTGCGTCCCGGTCGGACACGATCGTCTTAGGCATGCCATGCAACCTAACCACTTCCTTAAAAAAAAGATTAGCAATATTCACAGCATGATCAGTTTTATGGCAAGCTATAAAGTGAGCCATTTTAGAGAATCTATCCACAACCACAAATATCGAATCTCGTCCATTCTTGCTCATTGGCAAACCTAGTACAAAATCCATAGAGACATCAGTCCAAGGAGTTTCAGAAATGGGTAAAGGTTTATACAAACCGTGCGGGTTAGTTCGAGATTTAGCCCTTGTACAGGCAACGCATCTCCCACAATATCGTTCTACATCTCGCTGCATCTTAGGCCAAAAGAAGTGCTCTTGGAGGGTGGCTAAAGTTTTAGCAACTCTGAAATGTCACATCAATCCGCCACTATGAGCTTCATCTACTAGCACCTCTCGCACAGATCCTTGCGGAATGTATAGTTTACCTTCTCGAAACAGATATCCGTCATGGCGGTAGTATTTCTCGTAGGCTCCCATTTCACATAACTTGAAAAATTCACCAAAATCAGTATCATTCACATAGAGGTCTTTAAGAAATACAAACCCCATCAATTTAGAATCCAACACATTTAACAAAGCATACCTTCGGGATAGTGCATCAGCTACTACATTTTCCTTACCTTTTTTGTATTTAATGATATAAGGAAAGGATTCGAGAAATTCTACCCACTTAGCGTGACGCTTGTTGAGTTTATGTTGTCCCCTTAAATACTTCAATGACTCGTGGTCTGTATGAATCACGAATTCTTTGAGCAGTAGGTAGTGTTGGCTCGAATTAGAGCATACAATTCCTTGTCATATGTCGGGTAGTTTAAAACAGCACCGTTGAGCTTTTCGCTGAAGTACTGTAATATCCTGGATTATGGCTTATGCATTAATACTAAATTATATGAAATAGCATGCTTATGTGTGTTGTGAATGTGTATTATGAATTTTGTGAACCTTAGTGTGTAGGGGAATAGCTTAAAAATTATTTGATTTTAAGTTTAAAAGAAGAAGCTATGCAGAGTAGGCCTTAAGAGAAATAGTAGGGAAAATATGACATGGAAATGGGCTTGGTAAAGTGGCTGCAAAGCGCCACTTAAGGCCTAGTAGGTGACGCCACAAGCAAGGGAGAAGGGCTTGAGTTCGAATCACAAGGGAAGCAAAAGGGGAGTTTTATTTTGCAGCCAAGGGAAGCAGTGATGAACAGCATAGGGAGACTTGATGGATGAGCTTTGGATGTGGATTAATTCCTTTTAAAGTTCAGCTAAGGTAGGGAGATAATGGTAGGTTTATTTGGATTATTTTGAGGGATAAAGAAGAGGAAAAATAGGAGAAAAGGAAGGGATGAGATAGGGGAGAGGAGAGTTGGCCGAATAGGGGGGATCTAGGAGTGTTATTTTCGGCAAAAGGGACGAGAGGAAGGCCATTTGCTTCTTTTCTTCTCATTTGTGTCTCTGCCGAATTCTCTAAGCAAATCCTCTCTTTTCTTTTATTTTGTCAAGCCAAAAACACAAGTAGCCTAGCCGTTTTCTTCCACTTTTCCTTCTTCAAGTTTATCACCATTACCGAATCTCTCAACCTTTCTTCTTCTTCTCACAAGTTTCATAAAAGCCGAAAGTAAGTTCTTCCTAGCCCCTAGCCGATTGTTCATTAGACCTCAACCCGAAGCAAAGCAATCACTATCTAGCATAGATAGCTGAAACTCTTTGGGACTTCAAGCAAGGGGGGTTGTCGACTTGTGTATTAAGGGTAAGGACCAATTGTCATTTGATTTCCATTCTTTTTCTTCTAGACTAAGCCGAAACTAGGAAATCTAATCCTATTATTGTTTCTAGCCGAAACTTGGAAGGAGGCTTCGGGATTGGCCTATTGTCGACTATAAGAAGGGATCTTTCGGGACTTCAAAATCGCAAGGTAAGAATAGGTGATATTCGGCCATAGGCCACTTTTATGAGTTTTGGGTTGAAACCGATTTTAACAAGGGTTATGCAGAGATTTCGATATCTTCATTAGCAGATAGCAACTTCGGGATTTAAGATTTCGAAGGTAAGTGAACATGCATATTCGGCCAAGGCCCTATTTAGTAATTGGGATATGTTTCTTATTTATTCAAAAGCTGGAAACTAACTAGTTCAATGATTAAGTGTATAGCCGATTGCAAGAAGAGTCATCACAAAGTTTTCGGGATTTGATTAGTAGTTAAATCGGCAGCAAGGTAAGATTTTGGTTGCGTTAATCCTTAGGGATTTGATGATTTGGCCGAATGGCCTATAGCTAAAATGATTAGTGTTGGCCGAATGTAGGAACTCGAGATCTAGAGGATTAGATCGGGATTCTTCGGGATTCCAGTGGAAGCGTTAAGTATACCAGGTGTGTACCCCACACTAAGCCTTAATAGATTTATGGTTATGTTTAATAAATGTGTTAATATGAAAGTGTAAGAATATGGCTAAAGTACCATGCAATGGTACAAAGTACTCAGGTACGTTTACCTACTCCTACTATGAGTATAATATATGGCACATATGTGAATGTGATAAGAATGTGAAATAAGGCATAAGGCATGATATTGCATGATTTGTATGACATGGGGCATATGGGAAATTATGATAAGGGGAAGTGATCTGGTGGTTTATACCACAAATATCTGAATGCGGTGACTTCTGCCACGTAATCTAAATGTGGTGATTTATGTCACGAATAATTATCTGGTGGCTATGCCACAATATATAAGGGCGATGAGCACGTCGACTGCAGCGACTGCCTTCGATGGTGTGTAGCTGATGTAGGGTCAACTTAGTAGTCCCCACGGTGTGATGGTTGGTACGGGTGATGTGCAGCGGACGGTATCTAGGCTTGGGTTCGGGATTGCATCATTATCCCTACTTGTTATGTATGTATGATATGTTATGATGTGCCTAAATCATTGGGACTTAGTGTTGGTTATACACACTGAGTCTGTTGACTCACCCCGTTGTGGGAATATTTTTCAGGTGACGCTCAGTGATGGACCGGGTCGGCAGGAACTTAATGGTGGCCATGCTCAGCTCAGAAGTTATTTTGGACTAATTTATTTCTAAACATTGTTTTTAAATTTATTCGGGATTTGTTTTGATGTAATAAGGCCAGTAGTATTGAACTATTTGATGCATGCATGTTATTTATTTCGGTATGATACAATTTTTATCAATTCAAAGTTTAAGTAATGTTTTCAAAAAAAAATAAATAAATTCTAAATGTTTTGATAACTTATCACGAATTTGACAATACTTCTAATTTATGATTTTCAAGTACGAAATTAAAGCTTTAATAAAACTTAGACTTTTCAATTCGAACCCAACACAATACAAATTTTATTCAAAAACATCCAAGTTTTCCAAAGTGACAACCAAGTTTTGAACCGCTTTACTTGAGGAACATACCAGATCTGGTCGAGACTCGTGGGCAGGGTTGGGGTGTTTCAGCTTGGTATCAGAGCCCAGTTTTTAAAATCTCGGCCTTCGGTTTAAGGCCCAAAACATTTTCAAAATTAAGCCCAAAAAAGAATTTTGTGAAAATTTTTGTGAAATAAGCAGGTTTTCTGGCATGGCACCTAAGTCTCAGACCCGAAGTCCACCAGGTAAGTACCCCTATCCATTGTGTGAATTATTGTATGTAGAAGGGTAGAAATGGAACGTAGATTAGTATGATAAGTACTTGAACTATAGGACTAGTTTACCCCAACAATTACATAAAACTTTAATGCCTAATTAAACAAACCTGTGACTAAGTCGCCGAGCTAGGGTGTGGCAACCGTTGTGCGCATGTCTAGGATTGGTTTCGGTGGGAGCTTGGTATTTAAGCAGTCCTAGTGACTCACCTCCTCTCCATCGAATCTTACCTGGTGCGTAGTGACGGTTCACCCTAACCAAGATGACTTATTCACGGGCTAAACCTAATAATTAAAACCCGAAAGGGACTAGCCGTATTTTTATAAAAACCTTAGTTCTAAAATCCTCAAATTACCCTTAGTTTGTAACAACTATTTCATAAAATTTTTCTGAAATATTCCCGATTTACAAAATTACCTAAATACCCCTGGTTGAAAAATTACCAAAATGCCATTGATTTCTAAAAAATTACCATACTACCCTCGATTTTAATAAAATTTTATTATTTTGCAAAAGTATCCAATAACCCTAGTTTGCAAAAATTCAAGATACCCTGATTGGGGAAATTTACCAAATTACCCCTGGTTTACCAAAATTTCCAAAATGACCCCGAATTCCAAAATTTCTGCCATACCTTTGATTTGAGAAAATTGTCAAAACTATCCTAGAGTTTGAAATTTCAAAGTGCCCAGATTTATTAAGATTTTCAAATTGACCCCGATTTATTACTAAAATACCCCTGTAGGACAAATGACGAAAATACCCCTGGGATAGGAACAGACAAAAATGTTTGAAGAGTGAATGTGTATGGTAGATACTACTGAATGGATGTGTTTCTCTGAATTAAGGTAGAAGACTTGAAACTTTGATTGATCGAAAGAACTACTATTAAGCTCTTTTCATAAAATTGTTCGCGGATAAACAGTGGAACAAATACTAACACATAAAATTTCTTAAATCAGATTAAAGCGCGATCGTAGAAATGAGCTCTAGGGGATGCGGTCGTAACGTGCGAGGACGTGGTAGAGGCAGAATGACCGTATCGGAACCTGTTAGATCGAGTCAAGGGTCTGAGAATGAGGTACCACCACCACCCCCACCACCAGCTGTTGAGCAGCAAGATCAGACGGGGGATGACGCTGTATCGCAGGCTGTGCTGCGAGTTCTGGAGATGGTGGCTGGAGCAGGTGGAAATATGGGAGCTCAGAAATCTGTACCCGAGCGACTTCGAGCCAATAGAGTTGAGGTGTTCCGTGGCGTATCTGGTGTGGCACCCAGTACTGTTGAGTATTGGTTGGAGGCGACCGAGCGAATTATGGATGAGTTGGATCTGACGGCTGTAGAGAAAGTGAAAGGAATGGTGTCGCTTCTTCGCGATGAGTCATATCAATGGTGGCTCACAATTTGGGATGGTGCTACGGCTGAGGAACTCACTTGGGAGTATGTTAAGACAGCATACCAGAAGAAGTATGTTGGTACTCATTACATTGATGCGCAAAGGAAGGCATTTCTAGGGCTGGTTCAAGGGAACAAGTCCGTGGCGGAGTACGAGGCTGAATTCCTAAGGTTGAGCCGGTATGCTTGAGGAATAGTGGCTACGGAGCATGAACAATGTGTCCGGTTTGAGGACGGACTGAGAGATGACCTGAGGTTATTGATAGCTCCACAGCAAGAGCGGGAGTTTGCAGTATTAGTAGAGAAGGCTAAGGTAGCCGAAGGAATTAAGGACTCTGTGAGGCAGAACACGGACCGAAATAAGCAGAAAAGAGGATTAGGACCGTCAGGGTCATCTGGGAATGTTCAGAAGAGGCCTAGGGTTGATGGGCCGCGAGGTCAGCAAGCTGTTACAGGAGGGCAGTATTGTACTTGTGATCAGTGTGGGAAGAAGCACTTAGGAGAGTGTTGGAAGAAGACGAGAGGATGTTTTAAGTGTGGATCTAAGGATCATATGATTAAGGATTGTCCTATGAGACCGGATGGGAATCGACCAGCGGGTCAGGGTTATAATCAGGCTGGTAGAGGTGGACAGCAGCCTCAGCGAGGTCGTGGACCGAATGGCAGAGGTAACGGTGCGGGAAGAGGACGTGGAACACCTGGCAGAGGTGTTGGTAACACAGAAGCAAGACAGCTGGGCTTGGTATATGCAGTTCGCCGTAGGGAAGATGGAGATGCACCGGACGTCATAACCGGTATGTTCCCTATATTTGGCAAGCCTTACTTTGCTTTGATTGATGTGGGCTCGACCCATTCTTATGTTGCATGTAGAGTAGTTGAAACTCTAGACATAGCCTCTGAACTACCTGATAGGGAGATGACTGTAGTAAGCCCGTTAGGTCAAACTGTAGTGGTGAATAAGATGTTTCGGGAAGTATCCTTTGAGATTCAAGGTGCAGTATTCCCTGCCGACCTAATGGAACTACCTTTTTGGAGAATTTGATCTCATACTTGGTATGGACTGGTTAGTGGAGCATCGAGCTATATTGGATTGTGCAGCTAAGTGAATGGAGTTAAGGACCCCAGAGGATGAGGAAGTAGTTATGATAGGAGAAAGAAGAAACTACCTGTCTAACGTAGTTTCTGCTTTAAAAGCTGATAAGATGGTTCGGAAAGGGTGCAAGGCATTTTTGGCCTTTGTTAGTGCATTGGATGCAAAAGAAGGAGGAGTTAGTGGAGTTAGAACAGTAAGGGACTTTGTGGATGTTTTTCCGGAGGAGTTACCTGGAATACCCCCGGACAGAGAGGTGGAGTTCGGAATTGACTTGCTACCTGGAACAGCTCCTGTGTCAATCGCTCCGTACAGAATGGCACCCAAGGAGTTGGTTGAGCTCAAGGCTCAGATCCAAGAGTTACTTGATCGTGGGTTTATTCGACCCAGTGTGTCTCCGTGGGGAGCACCGGTCTTGTTTGTGAAGAAGAAGGACAGAACTATGCGTATGTGCATAGATTACCGTCAGTTGAATAAGCTGACCATCAAGAACAAGTACCCTTTGCCGAGGATTGACGACTTGTTCGATCAGCTTAAGGGGCGGTGGTTTTCTCGAAGATAGATCTAAGGTCTGGATATCATCAGCTTAAAGTGAAGGAAGGGGATACCCATAAGACAGCTTTCTGGACAAGGTATGGGCATTTTGAGTTCGTGGTAATGCTGTTTGGATTGACGAACGCCCCAGCTGCGTTCATGGATATGATGAACCGGGTTTTTCAACCCTATTTGGATAGGTTCGTCGTGGTGTTCATCAACGACATCCTAGTGTACTCCAAGTCTGAGGAGGAACATGATGAGCATCTACGGGTTGTGTTGCAAGTGTTGCGGGAAAAGAAGCTCTATGCCAAATTCAGCAAGTGCGAATTTTCGCTTAAGGAACTGGCGTTCTTAGGACATGTAGTGTCTGCAGAAGGAATAAGGGTGGATCCTAGGAAGATTGAGGCGGTGTTAGATTGGAAACCACCTAAGTCAGTGGCTGAGGTTCGTAGTTTCTTGGGATTGGCGGGCTACTACAGAAGGTTTGTAGAAGGATTCTCATCGATAGCCGCACCTTTGACGAAGTTGTTGAGAAAGGAGGTACCTTTCGTATGGACGGATAAGCAACAGGAGAGCTTTGAAAAGCTTAAGAGGGTTTTGACCGAAGCTCCGGTCTTGATTCAGCCAGAGGCAGGAAAGGATTTCGTGGTGTATTGTAGCGCTTCTCATACCGGATTAGGATGTGTTCTGATGCAAGATGAGAAAGTAGTCGCTTACGCATCTCGACAATTAAGGCCACACGAGGTTAACTACCCAACTCATGATTTGGACTTGGCGGCAGTGGTCTTTGCTCTTAAGGTGTGGAGGCACTATCTTTATGGAGAAAAGTCAGTGATCTACACAGACCACAAGAGCCTTAAGTATCTGTTGACTCAGAAGGAGTTGAACCTAAGACAGCGAAGGTGGGTTGAATTACTGAAGTACTACGATTGTTCGATAGAGTATCATCCGGGCAAGGCAAATGTAGTGGCTGATGCCCTAAGTCGGAAGGTTGTGTCGGATCTGAGGGTGATGTTTGCACATCTGAGCTTGTATGATGATGGAAGTCTGCAGGCAGAATTGCAAGTAAAACCGACATGGTTGAATGAAGTGAAGGAAAGTTAGTCAATGGATGATGAGTTAAGTGCTAAGCTACAGCAAGTACGGAATGAGGAGTTGGAAGATTATGGTATTAATGACGAGGGAGTATTGTGTTTCAAGGGTAAAGTCTGTATGCCGAAGAATAAGGAGTTAAGGCAGAGGATTCTTCAGGAATCGCATAGTAGCCCTTACGCTATGCATCCTGGAGGTAGTAAGTTGTACCGAGATCTAAGGGAACAGTTTTGGTGGCCTAGTCTTAAGAAGGAAGTTACGGAATTCGTAGGGAAGTGCTTAATGTGTTAGCAAGTTAAGGCTGAACACCAAGTTCCGTCAGGATTGCTTCAACCAATAAAGATTCCGCAGTGGAAGTGGGAGAGAATCACCATGGACTTCGTTAGTGGGTTTCCCCTTACGCCTACTAAGAAGGACTCGGTGTGGGTGATACTGGATCGATTGACAAAGTCCGCGTATTTCATTCCAATGCGGGTTGATTATTCTTTGCAGAAGTTGGCGAAGTTATATGTGGCGGAGATTGTGAGGTTGCATGGAGTGCCGGTATCAATTATCTCGGATAGGGATTCGAGGTTTACTTCACGGTTTTGGAAAGCGTTACATCAAGCTTTAGGCACCAGATTGGATTTCAGCACGGCTTTCCATCCACAGTCGGACGGTCAGTCCGAACGAGTGATCCAAGTGTTAGAGGATATGCTGAGAGGCTGTGTAATAGACTTCAGAGGAAGTTGGGAAGAATATTTGCCGTTAGCGAAATTTGCATACAACAACAGCTATCAAGCTAGTATTCGGATGGCACCGTATGAAGCACTGTATGGACGAAAGTGTCGAACTCCTACGTGCTGGACGGAATTGGGGGAACGTCGAGTTTTGGGTCCAGAGATTGTGGCAGAATCCGAGGAGAAGGTTGAGGTAATTCAAGCACGGTTGAAGGAAGCATCTGATAGACAGAAGTCGTACGTGGATCTCAAGCGAAAGGAAATAGAATTTGATGTGGGAGATCAAGTGTTCCTTAAAGTGTCGCCTTGGAAGAAGGTAATGAGATTTGGTCGTAAAGGGAAGTTAAGTCCAAGGTTTATTGGACCTTATCGGGTATTGAAGCGAGTTGGACCAGTGGCATATCAGTTGGAGTTGTCACCAGAGTTGAAGCATATGCACGACGTATTCCATGTTTCCATGCTACGTCGTTACCGATCGGATCCATCTCATGTAGTACCGGTTGAAGAAGTGGAGCTAAGGTCAGATTTGTCCTACGAGGAGGAGCCGATTCAGATTTTAGAACGAGATGTAAAAGTGTTACGAAGGAAGTCAGTTCCTCTAGTCAAAGTATTAAGGAGAAATCATGGAACGGAAGAAGCTTCGTGGGAGCCAGAAGAAGCAATGCGACAGCAATACCCTCACTTATTTTAGCCAGGTAATTTCGAGGACGAAATTATTTTAAGGGGGTAGAACTGTAATATCCTGGATTATGGCTTATGCATTAATACTAAATTATAAGAATTAGCATGCTTATGTGTGTTGTGAATGTGTATTATGAATTTTGTGAACCTTAGTGTGTAGGGGAATAGCTTAAAAATTATTTGATTTTAAGTTTAAAAGAGGAAGCTAGGCAGAGTAGGCCTTAAGAGAAATAGTAGGGAAAATAAGACATGGAAATGGGCTTGGTAAAGTGGCTGCAAGGCGCCACTTAAGGCCTAGTAGGTGACGCCACAAGCAAGGGAGAAGGGCTTGAGTTCGAATCACAAGGGAAGCAAAAGGGGAGTTTTATTTTGCAGCCAAGGGAAGCAGTGATGGACTGCATAGGGAGACTTGATGGATGAGATTTGGATGTGGATTAATTCCTTTTAAAGTTCGGCTAAGGTAGGGAGATAATGGTAGGTTTATTTGGATTATTTTGAGGAATAAAGAAGAGGAAAAATAGGAGAAAAGGAAGGGATGAGATAGGGGAGAGGAGAGTTGGCCGAATAGGGGGGATCTAGGAGTGTTATTTTCGGCAAAAGGGAGGAGAGGAAGGCCATTTGCTTCTTTTCTTCTCATTTGTGTCTCTGCCGAATTCTCTAAGCAAATCCTCTCTTTTCTTTTATTTTGTCAAGCCGAAAACACAAGTAGCCTAGCCGTTTTCTTCCACTTTTCCTTCTTCAAGTTTATCACCATTGCCGAATCTCTCAACCTTTCTTCTTCTTCTCACAAGTTTCATAAAAGCCGAAAGTAATATCTTCCTAGCCCCTAGCCGATTGTTCATTAGACCTCAACCTGAAGCAAAGCAATCACTATCTAGCATAGATAGTCGAAACTCTTTGGGACTTCAAGCAAGGGGGTTGTCGACTTGTGTACTAAGGGTAAGGACCAATTGTCATTTGATTTCCATTCTTTTTCTTCTAGACTAAGCCGAAACTAGGAAATCTAATCCTATTATTGTTTCTAGCCAAAACTTGGAAAGAGGCTTCGGGATTGGCCTATTGTCGACTATAAGAAGGGATCTTTCGGGACTTCAAAATCGCAAGGTAAGAATAGGTGATATTCGGCCATAGGCCACTTTTATGAGTTTTGGGTTGAAAGCGATTTTAACAAGGGTTATGCAGAGATTTCGACATCTTCATTAGCAGATAGCAACTTCGGGATTTAAGATTTGGAAGGTAAGTGAACATGCATATTCGGCCAAGGCCCTATTTAGTAATTGGGATATGTTTCTTATTTATTCAAAAGCCGGAAACTAACTAGTTCAATGATTAAGTGTATAGCTGATTGCAAGAAGAGTCATCACAAAGTTTTCGGGATTTGATTAGTAGTCAAATCGGCAGCAAGGTAAGATTTTGGTTGCGTTAATCCTTCGGGATTTGATGATTTGGCCGAATGGCCTATAGCTAAAATGATTGGTGTTGGTCGAATGTAGGAACTCGAGATATAGAGGATTAGATCGGGATTCTTTGGGATTCCAGTGGAAGCGTTAAGTATACCAGGTGTGTACCCCACACTAAGCCTTAATAGATTTATGGTTATGTTTAATAAATGTGTTAATATGAAAGTGTAAGAATATGGCTAAAGTACCATGTAATGGTACAAAGTACTCAGGTACGTTTACCTACTCCTACTATGAGTATAATATATGGCACATATGTGAATGTGATAAGAATGTGAAATAAGGCATAAGGCATGATATTGCATGATTTGTATGACATGGGGCATATGGGAAATTATGATAAGGGGAAGTGATCTGGTGGTTTATACCACAAATATCTGAATGTGGTGACTTCTGTCACGTAATCTGAATGTGGTGATTTATGTTCTGAATAATTATCTGGTGGCTATGCCACAATATATAAGGGCGATGAGCACGTCGACTGTAGCGACTGCCTTCGATGGTGTGTAGCGGATGGAGGGTCGACTTAGTAGTCCCCACGGTGTGATGGTTGGTACGGGTGATGTGTAGCGGACGGTATCTAGGCTTGGGTTCGGGATTGCATCATTATCCCTACTTGTTATGTATGTATGATATGTTATGATATGCCTAAATCATTGGGACTTAGTGTTGGTTATACACACTGAGTCTGTTGACTCACCCCGTTGTGGGAATATTTTTCATGTGACGCTCAGTGATGGACCAGGTCGGTAGGAACTTAGTGGTGGCCATGCTCAGCTCAGAAGTTATTTTGGACTAATTTATTTCTAAGCATTTTTTTTAAATTTATTCGGGATTTGTTTTGATGTAATAAGGCCAGTAGTATTGAACTATTTGATGCATGCATGTTATTTATTTCGATATGATACAATTTTTATCAATTCAAAGTTTAAGTAATGTTTTCAAAAAAAATAAATAAATTCTAAATGTTTTGATAACTTATCACGAATTCGGCAATACTTCTAATTTATGATTTTCAAGTACGAAATTAAAGCTTTAATAAAACTTAGACTTTTCAATTCGAACCTAACACAATACAATTTTATTCAAAAACATCCAAGTTTTCCAAAGTGACAACCAAGTTTTGAACCGCTTTACTTGAGGAACATACTAGATCTAGTCGAGACTCGTGGGCCGGGTTTGGGGTGTTTCAAGTACGCAATGGGGCGTCCTTCTTGCATAAGTACAACTTCAAGGCCTTCCGAACTGACAACAAAACCTAAAAACACAACTTTGTTAGTACAAAAATCACATTTTTGTAAATTTGCATATAAGGTTTCTATGCGCAAAACTTCTAGGATAAACTTTAAGTGTTTCACGTGCTCATCCAAAGTTTTACTATAGACAAGTATGCCGTCAAAGTATACGACACAAAATCTACCGATGAATGATCGCAACACGTGGTTCATGAGTCGCATGAACGTGCTTGGGGCATTTGTTTGCCCGAATGGCATAACGAGCCATTCATAGAGTCCTTACTTCGTCTTGAAAACAGTGTTCCACTCGTCACCCTCGCGCATACGTATTTGATGATATTCGCTTTCGAGGTCGATCTTTGAAAATAAGCTCGCTCCACTCAATTCGTCGTGCATGCCATCCAATCGCGGGATAGGGTGTCGGTACTTGATCGTGATCTTGTTGATGGCTCGGTAATCTACACACATCCTCCATGTTCCATCTTTCTTGGGAACCAACAAGACGGGCACAGCACAAGGGGTTAAGCTCTTGCGTACATACCCCTTTTCAAGAAGTTCATTCACTTGTTTTTGAAGTTCCTTCGTCTCTTCTGGATTGCTTTGGTAAGCTGGTCTATTTGGAATTGCGGCTCTCGGCACAAAGTCTATTTGATGTTCTATTCCACGAATAGGAGGTAGTCCGCTTGGAATCTCTTCCGGGAATATGTCTCGGAATTCCTGTAACAAAGACAAAATAGGGGAAGGTAACTTGTCATCAAAATCGTTAGTTCCAAAGAAACTTTCCTTGTACATAAGTACCAACAGAGGCTATTTTAACAACATAGACTTCCGGATTTCTTTCTCTTTGACATAAAAACTTTCCTTTTCACTCTCGTCTTTCGTTTCCTTTTCTTTTTGTTCCCACTCTCTTTTTTTATCACTCATTTTCTTGCCCCTCTTTTTTTCTAAATTCTTTTCTTTTTCTTTCTTATTTTTCTGCTCACTTTCTTTTGATTTTTCTATTGAAGCCTTCATCTTCAATTGATCTTCGTAAACTTGCTTGGGTGTTAGCGGAGCTAGTGTCACGTCCCGACCCAAGTATTTGAAAGTGTACCGATTAGTGTAGCCATCATGGATCGCTCGCTTGTCAAATTGCCAATGTCGCCCAAGCAGGAGATGTCCCGCTTGCATCGGAACCACATCGCGCAAGACCTCATCTTGATACTTCCCTACTGCAAAGGAAACCAAAACTTGTTTTGTGACCTTAAGTTCTCCCTCGTCGTTAAGCCATTGTAGTTTATACGGATGGGGATGTTTGGTGGTAAACAATCTGAGTTTCTCCACCAATATGGTGCTGGCCACATTAGTACAGCTTCCTCCGTCAATAATGACGCAACAAATCTTCCCTTGTACTTGGCAACGCGTATGGAAGATGTTTTCGCGTTGTTGTTCATTTTCGACGCCTTGTAAGCTAAGGCTCCTTTTTACCACTAAGATCTCTCCATTTTCGGCTTGTTCTACTTCTTCCTCATCTTGGGACGTCTCACTGGCATCATCTTCCTTTTCACTTTCAGATTTAATCTCGCCATTATCTCGAATAAACATAGTGTTTCGGTTTGGACATTGACTTGCAATATGGCCCCGACCCAAAAATTTGAAACACTTAATGTCTCGGGATCGATTCAAAATATCTTCCATTTTGCCCTTGCTCGTCTCACCGCTTGGCTTGTTAAACTTGGGTGCGCCACCTACTTCTTTGGTTCGGTTCGGTAGGTCCCGTTTGTTGGTCACTTGCCCCCACTTAGATGTTGAAGCATGATTGGGGATCGTTCTAGACGTAGCTTTGCATTTTAACTGCTTTTTGACCTTTATTGCCATGTGAACCATATTGATGATATCGATGTAATGGTGTAGTTCTACAACATTTGCGATATCTCGATTGAGGCCAGCGCTAACGCGTGCCATTGTGGCTTCTTGTTCTTCTTCTACATTGGCTCGAATCATGGCCACTTCCATTTCCTTGTAGTAATCTTCCACACTACGGTGGCCCTGAGTTAGGCTTTGCAACTTTTGATGCAATTCGCGGTGATAGTAGGTTGGGATGAACCTTTTTCGCATTAGTGCCTTCATTTCCGCCCATGTAGATATTGGATGTTCACCATTCCGTCTTCGGTTTGTTGTTAATTGATCCCACCAAATAATGGAATAATCAGAAAATTCGATGGCGGCAAGTTTCACCTTCTTATTTTCTGAGTAATTATGGCATTCGAAGATTAAGTCCACCTTCTTTTCCCACTCAAGGTAGGCTTTTGGATCGGACCGCCCTTGGAAAGCAGGGATCACCATTTTAATATTCTTCAAGTCGTCATCATCCCATTCTCGATCTCTTCGCTCACGGACTCGTGGACCTCCTCTCCGTTCATTGTGTTCGAAAGCTGGATTGCTGTCGGCTTCACTCGGTTCGTAGATGTCATTGTCATGTAACCAAGGTTGTTCTCGTCCCCTTCTCAGAATTGGAGGGGTGTTTGTTCGAGGTCTCCGTTCATTTCTTCGGTCCAATCATTCGTTGATTGATTGGAACAGTCGTGTGATTTCTCGCATTACAGTTTACAAATCAGAATCTCTCCCTTCAGGATCATTCCTTCGGGGTTGCAAACCTCTTCCACCCCCGGCGGCATCTGATGCTTCGTCGCTTACTATTCGACATTTGGGGCTTCTAAACATGTTAAACAAAAAAATTAATGAATCCTCACTACAATCCTCACTTGTTCACTTACAAAGAAATACTCACACTCGTGTTTCACTCAATTTCCGGCTTTTCTTTCAATGCAATCTCTCTCGCCTTTTACCGCTCGAATTCACTCTTCTAGATTCTAGAAGGTTGTCTTCGACTTACTAGCAACTCGTAGGTCATTTTCAAAGAGTTAACAGGGTAAAATTGTTTCGGAAAAAGGTAGGTTTTGAAAGGGTAGAAAGGTAGGTTGGTGCGTCGGAAAATAAGGCTCGATAGTAGAGGTGGTGAATTATGAAGAGTTTGAAAATCCCGATACTTCGATAAGTTTTTTTTAACTTACTCAAAAAAACTCGAGATGATAAAAAACGTGCCTAATTTAATTGGCTCTGATACCAACTGATACGAATCGTCTCGGGATTGAAAATGAATCGTAAATGTTGCCCGATCGTAAATTAGGTAGTTTTTCATTTATATAACAAAAGGAGTAATTTTATTGAAATAATGTCTTCGAAAATAAAGATAGGTGAGAGGTTGAGGTGGATACGTATTTGAAACAAGAAAGAACCTTTAATAAAAATTAAAGACCCGATTCTTATAAGTTTCAATTTGATAAAAGGAGTTTTGAATAAAAATTGAGACCCACTATCTAGCAAGATAGGAACCAACGGTATAGATAAATGAATGCCACACCCGAAAGGATGATAAGTTCGAAACAAGGATAGAACGACGCCATTAGGAACTAGATAAGTCAATCGAACCTTGAGAATTAGGAGAGTGAATTAAACTCACCCAAAGAAAAATATTCATTCATAAAAATTTAAAAAAAAAAAGTCCCTTACAAAGGGAAAAATAGCAAATATTTATAGGCTAAAGCTAGGTAGCCAAATGTTCAAAACAAATTAAAAAAAAAGAAAATTAAAATCCACTCTCCAAACTGTGGCCGTCCAAGCTTCCATTAACATGCCGTCCAACAACCCACTAGCCAAGTAAATGCTCTATTTTAATGTTTCATAAGCACATGTCTCAATAGCTTCATAGTTGTGTCGTTTGCTCCACTAACTATTGTCCTCATGTTTAATTAATCCAAAGTCACACACCTTGTTATATTACTTTGCCGTTCATACTTCCACTAGTTGCACTCATGCATTATTTTAATTCATGCTTTGCTTTCTGTTGTGTGTGCCGTCCATGCTAGTTAATTAAAAGAATTCACTTCATAATTTGGCTTCACCTTTGCCGTCCAAGTGGTTGATCTCCCAAGCCACTCACATGTCAATTTTCCTTTTTTTTATTCCAAGCCACACGCCTAGTGCAAGAGTATGCCCAAAGATCAATCATGAGATGGTTGTAATAACATACTTAATTTACCATGTTTATTAATATAAAGCGTTGTCATTATTATTTCAGTATTTCTTTCTATGTGTATAGATAAACTGTTTTATAATAATGTCCTGAGAATAATATCATTATTTTTAAAAGATCCTTAGTCGAGTATTATTGTTGACTAGGACAACAATAATGCATTAAGACTAACATGTAGTTGATTGATGATAAAGAGTTGTCATTGATATGGAGTGTCAAAATCAATGCATGGATATGTGTGTTAGAGAACAACATATTGGATTGACCCGCTATGAGTATGTTTCTTGGATTATTATGTAATTGTCACAACATTACTCATAGTGATTAATATGTATATGATCCTCAGACTTGAGATCATTATTATCCCAGCATCGTGAGTTGTATATTTTGATACAGTCAAACGTACACCGTAACAGGTTGTTCTATAAAGGCTGATGTTGGATATACCACAATCTATGTAAAGGGATATGGTTGATCAATAAAGGATAAGTCCCTCCTACATAATAGGAGTAATATCTTAGGCCACTTGATTGAGTGAGACTAGAAATGCATGGCCATGCTCAAATAAGTTGATATGAGATGTCATACTAATTTGTATATCATAGTCTACTCAAGATATCAAGAAACATGGGATGGACTATACAAGTGTGACTATCCCATGACTTGTATCTGTTCCAGAGATAAAGGACTTAAGGATTAATGCATGAAAGGTTAATCACAAAAGATTATGTCGAATCATGATTTCTTGTAACTTAGGTAGCAATGATGCATTGCTAGATGCCACTCATTGTCTGTGACAATAGAATCATTCTAGTATTACTGCTAGCGTTGCAAGAACCTACAGGGTCACACCCTATGGTTGAAATGAACGGAATAAAATATAGTTGGTATTGTACTTGGTTGTCACATAAATTAAATTAATTAAAGAATTAATTTAATTGGGCAATCAAATATTGAACGTATTATATGTACAAGGATGTTGTACACATAATGATAACATAAATTTATTAATATATGAATTTGATTCATATATAAATTTAAATAAATATAGTTTACCGAAATCCTTATTATAATTAATGTAATTATAAATTTCGGATATAATTAATGTAATTATAATTTTTGGTTAAAAAATTTATTATATTTATTTAATCTTATAATACATTCAAGAGATACCAATTATAAAAGGCCCAATTAAAAGGATACCAATTATAAAAGGCCCAATGAAAAAGACACCCATTACAAAAGGTATTAAAATGAGACAAAGAAAAAGATGAAAACCCTAAGTGATTGCTTGTTAGGTCTAGCAGCCGTCAAGCAAATAAACCTCTAAAACAGTTTTGGAGATTTCTTCCGTTCATAGTCAAACCGGGTGGATTACGTAGAGGCCGACATCGGAAAAGGTTGTGGCTTGATTCGACAGTAGATCAAAACTCTTGTTGCCAAGGCGTCGCTGTCTACTCAGATTGAAGTTTTGGTAATTTTGAAACCTTTATTTCACCCCGATTCATCCTCACACATGGATTCATGGTTTGGATCGCCGGATCTAATTTTATTCTGCTGCGCCATGGGGTTCCGGCGTTCCAACAGTGGTATCAGAGCCACTTGTGTGAAACGAACTCGGGTTTAAATACTTGGGTGATGCAATTGTATGAGATGCATGTTTTGATCTTATTGTATTTTTGATTGTTTAAATCGTTGAAGCATAACCTGATAACTGTTCCTTTCGGTAATTAATTAAATGTTAATCATGGTGTTGTGGCCTATTCGATTTTATGTTATTACTGTTAAGTATTAACAAATCTGTAATATTGCGACAGTGGTATTTATAGTTTCCAGTAAGTGTTAACTGGCTAGTGGAACAAGGGTTGTTCCGATATGAAACCTCAAGGATTAAAATCCTAATATAAAAAAACACGATTCTGTTGATAAAAGTTATCAAATTGTGAGGTTTCATTTGACTGGGATATGCGATTCGGCCCACTTCCTTCGACCTCCTCAGACCCCCGCAAAAAGTTTTGTTAATAAAAGAAATTTATAAACTTGATAGGCCACAAAAGGTTGAAAGGATATTTTATAATTCACCTTAGCAAAAAGCATTGAATTATGTATGCTATTTTTTGACATGCACGGTGTTTGAAATGCATAGTTATAGCCCAATGACCCATTCGATAAAAGGTTGTATTTTTTTTAATACGGCCTGCGTGTCGTACGTTACTACTATTCTCTTGTATTTCTCTTCTCATCTTATTCCCTCGTATGTAAAACGAGTTTCTGCATATTGTAATTTGCAAGAGTTGCTGTGGGCCAAACGAGAAGGAAGGTGGGACAATGGTTGTGAATGATAGCTTGTGAAATGGCTTGCACCTTTAGGTTTCCTTTTGGTTTTCCCATTGGCTTGGGTTGAACCACTTTAGTTTATGGGCTATAACTATTGCATTTATTTATTGCTTTATTTATTCATGTATGAGATGCTATGGATGTCTAAAGCATGCCAAATATATATATTAAAACTTGATGATAATAAACCCTATTAATTGATGAGATCGATTAGAAGACTAAATGGGCTAAAGTAGACCATAATTGGTGAGATGCAACAACCTTAATAAAATCCCTCTATTAAAATATTAAGTCAACATGGCCTTCCAATTTTGCCCTCGTTAAGGCCTCGATCAATACTATGTAGGTTCTGCCAAAGCGAAGTACTAGTATTTATCTTGGTTAAACGCGAAGAATAAACAAGTGATATTCGCTGGTTAAAAAAAATTGGTTAATGACTTAACTAGGTTACTCTAACAGGATTAGAAACCTAGAGGCAAGCAAATTGGATAAATCATAAGATGATTAGAACAAGAGTTCTTCACCAAATATTAGGAGTTACATATGATGTAATTAGCAAATGTTGCTTACCTAAATAACCATAATCTTAAGAGTAAAGCCAAAGCTGACTTAAGAGGTGGTGAAATATGGATCCTTAACCTACTAGAAATACTTTTGAGAAAGTTATTCCGAAATTAATATACGAGGGTTATTAATTTTGAAATAAAATAGTGGGAATATCATTTAATAAAGGCTTTTTAATGATTGATATAAAATTGGTAAATTTACTCACATGCATATTTAATTGTTGTAGATATATTATGGTTGCAAACACTAGCACACTCTCATTGCGATCGGTCCTTGAGAAGGACAAATTGAATGGTTTGAATTTTCTTGATTGGTTCCGTAACTTGAGGATTGTCCTTAAACAAGAACGGAAATTATATGTCATTGAACAACCACTTCCTAATGAACCACCCGCTAATGCCTCAAGGACTGATAGAGATGCTTACAAGAAGTATCTCGATGACATGATAGATGTTGGATGTCTTATGCTTGCCACTATGAATCCTGAACTTCAGAAGCAACATGAGGACATGGTTGCTTATGATATGATCGAGCACCTGAAAGAACTTTATCAGGGACAAGCACGGCAAGAGAGGTTTGATATCTCTAAGGCCCTATTCCAATGTAAGTTGGCTGAAGGAAGCCCAGTAGGACCTCATGTCCTTAAGATGATTGGCTATATTAAAAGCCTGTCTAAGCTTGGGTTTCCATTGAGCCAAGAGTTGGCCACTGATGTTATTTTACAATCGTTGCCGGATAGCTACAGCCAGTTTGTCCTCAATTTCAATATGAATGAAATTAACAAGACTCTACCACAATTGCTCAGTATGTTACGAACTGTTGAAGGCAACTTGAAAAAGGTTGGACCCAAGCCCATACTGATGGTCCGTAATAACAAGGGCAAGGGAAAGGCAAAAGTTCAAACAAAGCCCAAGGGCAAAGGTAAGCCCAAATTTGGAAAAGGAAAGGCTGCACTGAAACCTAAAGGTGGGGTGTCTAAGGAAGGAAACTGTTTTCATTGTGGTGTGACTGGACATTGGAAATGGAACTGCCCTGTCTATCTTGAAGAAGTCAAGAAGGCTAAAGCAAGCGGAATGTCTGCTTCAGGTATTTATGTTATTGATATTAATTTATCAACTACTACTTCTTGGGTATTAGATACTGGTTGTGGTTCTCATATTTGTACTTCTGTACAGGGACTACAAAGGAGTAGGACTTTGGCTAGAGGAGATGTGGACCTACGAGTTGGAAATGGAGCAAAAGTTGCTGTATTAGCTGTGGGAACATATACTTTATCTTTGCCTAGTGGACTTGATTTATGTTTAGAGAATTGTTATTTTGTGCCCAGTTTGACTAAAAACATTATTTCAATTTCTTGTTTAGACAAAATTGGTTTTGAGATAATTATTAAGAATAATTGTTGTTCATTTTATCTCAATAATGTTTTCTATGGTTCGGCACAATTAATTAATGGCCTCTATATTTTAGATCAAACGAATCTCATTTACAACATAAATACTAAAAGATCTAAAATAAATGACTCAAATCAAACTTATCTTTGGCATTGTCGTTTGGGCCACATAAGTGAGAAACGCATATCCAAACTCCATAAAGATGGTTTCTTGAATTCATTTGTTTTTGAACAATTTGAAGTATGTGAATCTTGCTTATTGGGAAAAATGACTAAATCTCCTTTTACTGGTAAAAGTGAACGAGCTAGTGATTTATTGGACCTAATACATTCTGATGTATGTGGACCAATAAATACACAGGCCAGAGGTGGATTTAACTACTTCATTACTTTCACTGATGATTTCAGTAGATATGGGTATGTTTATCTTATGCGCCATAAGTCTGAGTCCCTTGAAAAGTTCAAGGAATTCAAAAATGAAGTACAAAATCAACTAGGCAAACTATCAAGTCACTTCGATCTGATCGAGGTGGAGAGTACTTGAGCCTAGAGTTTGATGATCTTTTGAAAGAATGTGGGATTGTCTCACAACTTACTCCTTCTGGTACTCCTCAATAGAATGGAGTATCTGAGAGAAGAAATCGAACTTTGTTAGACATGGTTCGATCCATGATGAGTCATGCTGATCTACCGACTTCCTTTTGGGGACATGCACTTGAGATAGCTGCTTTCACACTAAATCGTGTTCCATCTAAATCGGTTCAAAAGACGCCATATGAGATGTGGACTGGGAAACGTCCTAGTATGTCTTTTATGAAAATTTGGGGCTGTGAAGCTTATGTTAAACGTCAGACGTCTACTAAGCTTGAACCCAGATCTGAAAGGTGTATTTTTGTGGGGTATCCAAAAGAAACCAAAGGATATTATTTCTTTAATCCCACTGAGAATAAAACGTTTGTTGCTCGGACTGGTGTCTTCTTAGAGAGAGAATTTACTTCTAGAAAAGGAAGTGGGAGAAAGATTGAACTTGAAGAAATTCGAGAATCACAAGATACCACTGAACCAGAGATTGAACAACAACAAATTCCACAAAAAATTGAGGAACAAACAACTGCTGTAGAAACACAACCACCGCGCAGATCTTTAAGAGAACGCCGCGCACCTGAGAGATATGGATTTCTCATTACAACGCATGGTGACATTCTTCTTATAGATCAAGATGAGCCTAGGACTTATCAGGAAGCGGTGACGAGCCCGGACTCTGAGAAATGGCTTGAGGCCATGAGATCTGAGATGGATTCCATGTATGAAAACCAAGTATGGACTTTGATTGACCCACCCGAAGAGGTTAAACCTATAGGGTGCAAATAGGTTTTCAAAAAGAAAACAGACATGGATGGTAATGTACAAACATATAAAAGACGATTAGTCACTAAAGGTTTTCGCCAAATTCATGGTATTGACTATGATGAAACCTTTTCTCCTGTAGCTATGTTTAAATCCATCAGGATCCTACTCGCCATAGCTGCATTTCATGATTATGAAATCTGGCAGATGGACGTCAAAACGACTTTCCTTAACGGGAAACTTGAAGAGGATGTGTATATGACACAACCTGAAGGTTTTGTAAACCCAAAGGATGCTAGAAAGATATGTAAGCTACAAAGATCCATTTATGGATTAAAGTAAGCTTCTCGAAGTTGGAATCTTCATTTTAACGATGCAATCAAAGAGTTTGGTTTTATCAAAAATGAAGATGAACCATGTGTTTACAAGAAAGTTAGTGGGAGCACTATCACATTCTTGGTACTATATGTGGATGACATACTTATCATGGGAAATGACATACCTACCTTGCAGTCTATTAAGACTTGGTTAAGAAGTTGTTTTTCTATGAAGGACTTGGGCGAAGCCACTTATATCTTAGGAGTCAAGATCTATAGAGATAGATCAAGACGACTACTAGGTCTAAGCCAAAGTACATACATAGATAAAGTACTGAAAAGGTTCAGTATGGAAGAATCTAAAAGAGGATTCCTACCTATGAGACATGGTATTTCACTCTCGAAGGAAATGTGTCCTTCAACTCCACAAGAGAGAGAACGTATGAGTAAAATTCCATATGCTTCCGCTATTGGATCTATCATGTATGTTATGTTATGTACCCGTCCAGATGTCTCATATGCCTTAAGTATGACGAGCAGGTATCAAGTAGATCCCGGTGAAGGTCATTGGACCACAGTCAAGAGTATCCTTAAGTATTTAAGAAGAACTAAGGATATGTTCCTATTATATGGAGGTGAGGAAGAGTTAAGTGTAAAAGTTTATACTGATGCCAGCTTCCAAACCGACAAGGATGATTCTCGATCGCAATCAGGTTTTGTGTTTTACCTTAATGGTGGTGCTGTGAGCTGGAAGAGTTCAAAGCAAAGTACAATAGCCGATTCTACAACAGAGGCTGAGTATATTGCAGCCAGTGAGGCAGCAAAGGAAGCGGTTTGGATCAAGAAGTTCATTACTGGACTAGGGGTTGTGCCTAGCATATCAGATGCTATAGAACTCCGATGTGATAACAATGGAGCTATTGCACAAGCTAAAGAACCCAGATCTCACCAGCGATCCAAACATATACTTAGACGCTACCATCTTATTCGAGAGATTATCGATCGAGGGGATGTAGAGATATGTAGAGTACCTTCAGATGATAGCATTGCTGATCCCCTGACCAAGCCTCTGACACAGCAGAAGCATGATCGTCACACTAAGTCACTTGGTATTAGATATATGAGTGATTGGTCTTAGTGCTAGTGGGAGATTGTAAGAGTATGCCTAAAGATCAATCATGAGATGGTTGTAATAACATACTTAATTTACCATGTTTATTAATATAAAGCGTTGTCATTATTATTTCAATTTTTCTTTCTATGTGTATAGATAAACTGTTTTATAATAATGTCCTGAGAATAATATGATTATTCTTAAAAGATCCTTAGTCGAGTATTATTGTTGAATATGTGTTAGAGAACAACATATTGGATTGACCTACTATGAGTATGTTTCTTGGATTATTATGTAATTGTCACAACATTACTCATAGTGATTAATATGTATATGATCCTCAGACTTGAGATCATTATTATCCCAGCATCGTGAGTTGTATATTTTGATACTGTCAAACGTACACCGTAACAGGTTGTTCTATAAAGGCTGATGTTGTACACATAATGATAACATAAATTTATTAATATATGAATTTGATTCATATATAAATTTAAATAAATATAGTTTACCGAAATCCTTATTATAATTAATGTAATTATAAATTTAGGATATAATTAATGTAATTATAATTTTCGGTTAAAAACTTTATTATATTTATTTAATCTTATAATACATTCAAGAGATACCAATTATAAAAGGCCCAATGAAAAAGACACCCATTATAAAAGGTATTAAAAGGAGACAAAGAAAAAGATGAAAACCCTAAGTGATTGCTTGTTAGGTCTAGCAGCCGTCAAGCAAATAAACCTCCAAAACAGTTTTGGAGATTTCTTCCGTTCATAGTCAAACCGGGTGGATTACGTAGAGGCCGACATCGAAAAAGGTTGTGGCTTGATTCGACAGTAGATCAAAACTCTTGTTGCCAAGGCGTCGCTGTCTACTCAGATTGAAGTTTTGGTAATTTCGAAACCTTTATTTCACCTCGATTCGTTCCTCACACATGGATTCATGGTTTGGATCGCCGAATCTAATTTTATTCTGCTGCGCCATGGGGTTCCGGCGTTCCAACACCTAGACCATGCTCCATATTCTTTATTTAACCTTTAGCATACTCCAAGTCTCTATGCCATCCACCAATATCTTTGTGGTCTCAATTATGTATTTCTTTGATTATTCCCATGCATGGAAATAAGAAATGGCATGAGATTCCTTTGTATCCTACTTGTGCCGTCCACCATATTCACAAGAGGACAAAGATTGTGTTTGCTTATTTTATTCAAAACAAGCATGCCGCCCATCCTCCTTAATCAACACATGTCCTTCCATTGTTTATTTAATTTATGCCTAACACCACCATGAAGATGCCGTCCATCACTAGCACCACACACTTGCACATTTCTCAATTGTTTATGGTTTCCTCATAGCCTTTCACGCATGCTCTCCATAGTGCTATTATTTTACTCCATCTTTGCTTCATCCATCAATCTACTTGCATCAAAACATGGAGCAACTACAAAACATATAAACCAACATTATTAGCAAAATTCGGCTGACCATAGTTAGCACAAATTTTAATCAATTTATTTAAACACTAGTTAAAACACACTAACATTCAACTTCGACAAAGGACTTATTAAAAACTCGTACTATCTGAACAAATTAATATGAACTAAGAAAATGCAGCAACTACTGAAAATAAATCAAACATGCGTAATTTAAAGTGTTAAATAAACTAGCAGTCGGACTAGCTAGTATATTCAACTTCAAATAAGTTGTAAGAGTTCAGCATGTTCTTGGGCACTTTTCTATCTGTATTCCAAATTTGTGTCACCAAAACCGACGCAGCATTTTTGAATTGTTTAGCAGGGGCATGCGTAATTGGCCCATTAGGTAGCTCGATTGGTCTTGGTTGACTTCTGTCACAGGCTTCTTAGGTGAGTTCGTATCATTATGAGCCCTGGCCCATACATAAAGGCAACAATCATAATTACATGATAAATAATAAATGATGAATAGCCCAACCCATCCTAGAATTCCATCATCTACACACCATCCCGTACCAACCATCACACCTCGGGGATTTCTACAATCGACCCTCCATCCGCTACACACCATAACAATAGCCGTACTGCCTATTCCTTTTATTCAGGAATCATTAAGCGTGGCATAGCCACCAATCACTGTGTGACCTAACGTTTGAATTTGTGGTTTAACCACCGATCACCAAGTGACCTATCATGCACTTCCCCTTCATTATCATAGTCCCACCCCATGCATACACACATGAAAAATCGAAAACATCATACCATCTTTAAAAAGAAACAGGCTCTCATATATTTCGATACACATAGAGATTTCTATGATTACGTACCTGACATCCTTTGCCTAACCCTGCTAGGGTTTTATTCGACTGTCAACACAGCCACTTTCCGGCTTTTTAGCCCATAACACATATAAATTAGAGTTAACCAGTGTGTTAGAGATCTACACACTTGATTACCGTTAGAACGAGACTCTCTAAGTCCAAGCTATCCGTAGCCAACACCACCGCTATCTGCCTAAGGTGTTGTTCAGAAGCCGGTCCACAACCCGGTGGCTAATCTCGAACGGCAGATACAACGCGCTTCTTAAACTTAGGGATTGGTTTTACGGACCCAATCCTCTCCTTTGCCTGATCCATATTTAATTCCATCACAAGCCATTGTCAAAACTACTATCACAACATATGGTCGTTAATCCACATCATAGGGTTAAGATCTCACATAAGATAAACGAGTCTAACAAAAATTTAGGGAAAACCACCTTACCTTAAAATCCCGAAAAGAGGTATGATACTTAGAGACTAACGATTTTCAGCTTTTAGATCTAGATGATCAGGTCTCCTTCAAATCCCGGAATAACGCCCTCAAGAGTAATACAAGATTAGTGAGAACATCAATCTAATGATGGCCCTTAGCAACCAACTAGCCATACGGCTTTGGTGTCCAAAAACCGAAAGAAAACATGAGAAACTAACAGAAGTCGACACTTACCTCAACATAGGGAATCCGGCTAACACTTGAGAGAAGATTCTGGCTTTTATGGAGAAATCGGCACAAGAGGAAAAAGAATGGAAAAGAGAGAAAAGTGAGAGGTTTCGGCTTTTGAAGAAATCAGAAGAAAAGATTGCAGAGAATGGCTAAGGGTTTCGGCACAGAGAATGAAGAAAAAAATAGGGTTCAAATGCCAGAATTGAAGAGATAACCCCCCTTTTTTATAGAGAATTTCGGCACTTACCTATCAAAAACCGAAAGTGTCCTTCCTGATAACTAATAACTAAACAAATAGTAGGGGAAATTTCGGCACCCCTTTGCCATAAAGAAACCGATTTCTTCCCTCCTCTAGGTGATGGAATTTCGGCCAACACTGCACTTAGCTGATAGCTCCTATCTTTTCTCCTTTATCTTAATCTATCCACATCTCCAAAAGAAGCCTAGGTAGCACCACCTCTTCCTTCTTTTATCAGCACCTTATCCACCTTATTATCACATTAAATAAATTCCTATTTTTAAGCCCTATTTCCGTCCAATCTACTCCTCCTTTAAGTGCCGAAAATGGCCCAAATACATGGGCTCCAAGCGGCCAAAACTTGGGCCTCTTCAGCTGTAAATGGCGCCAACTTATAACTCCTTTGCAGTGCCACTTGCTACTGGGCCACAAGCCCACTTTGTAATTTAAACCCCAGATACTATCTTTTAAACCCTATAGTGCCCAAACAGAAAATTTAACCAAGGCCCTGACCACATCCTGAGCCCAATTTGGACCCCTAACAGTTAAATTAACACATTAAACATATCGACACACTAAACGTATAGGCCCATTAATTTAGGATGTTACAGTTCTACCCCCTTAAAGAAATTTCGTCCTAAAAATTACCTGGTCAGAAAAGATGGGGGTATTGCTGCCGCATCGCTTCCTCTGGTTCCCACGTAGCCTCCTCAGAACCATGATTCCGCCACAGCACCTTAACCAACGGAATCGTCTTCCTCCGTAATACTTTGACATCACGATCCAGGATTTCCACTGGTTCCTCTTCAAAGGATAGATCGGGTCTTACCTCGATTTCTTCCACAGGCACCACATGAGATGGATCCGAACGATATCGTCTCAACATAGAGACATGAAACACGTCGTGAATCTGGCTTAGCTTAGAAGGTAGTTCAAGCTGATAAGCTACTAGTCCTACTCCTTTCAACAACATGGCAGCACCTTCAGGAACACATTGTCGCCCACTGCAAACTCTATGTCCTTACGCTTCAAATCGCATAGGACTTCTGTCTGTTTGACGCTTCCTTTAGTCGAGCCTGAATTATCTCAACCTTTTCCTCCGTCTTGGTGACTAAGTTTGGACCCATAATCTGACGTTCCTCTAATTCCGTCCAACAGGTAGGAGTACGACACTTCCACCCGTACAAAGCTTCATAGGGCGCCATCTGAATACTAGACTGGTAGCTGTTGTTGTAAGCAAACTCCGCTATGGGTATAAATTCTTCCCAACTACCTCTGAAATCAATGACACATCCTCTCAACATGTCTTCCAAGTTCTGGATCACCCGCTCAGACTATCCATCGGTCTGAGGGTGAAACGCTGTACTGAAATCTAACTTCGTACCCAACGCATGATGCAACGCCTTCCAAAATCGCGACGTGAACCTAGGGTCCCTATCTGATATGATCGATACCGGTACTCTATGCAACCTCACTACCTCCGCTATGTATAGCTTAGCCAATTTCTGCAAGGAGTAATCGACCCGTACTGATATGGAGTGAGCAGACTTTGTCAAGCGATCTACAATTACCCAAACTGAATCTTTCTTAGTGGGCGTGAGGGGTAGCCCACTAACAAAGTCCATTGTGATCCTTTCCCACTTCCATTGCGGAATCTTTACTAGCTGTAATAACCCTGATGGTAACTGATGTTCCGCCTTTACCTGCTGACAGGTCAAACACCTACTCACAAACTCAGTTACCTCCCACTTTAAATCCGACCACCAGAACTATTCCTGCAAATCTCGATACATCTTGCTCCCTCCCGGGTCCATAGCGTATGGGCTGCCATGCGCCTCTTGCAAAATCCTACGCCTCAATTCAGGGTCCTTTGGCATACAAACTCTCCCTTGAAAACATAGTAATCCTTCCTCATTTACCTTGAATTCTGTTGGCTCATTACTTGGAATCAGCTGTAACTTCTCTCTAAGCAATCCATCGGTCTGCTGCTTCTCCCTAACTTGACTGATCCAAGAGGGTTTCACTTGAAGTTCAGCTAATAGACTTCCATCATCATATAAGCTAAGGTGAGCAAACATCGCTCTCAAGTCAGTGATCACCTTACGGCTTAGAGCATCCGCCACCACATTAGCCTTACCCAGGTGATACTCGATCGAGCAGTCATAATCCTTTAACAACTCGATCCACCTCCTCTGCCTCAGATTCAACTCCTTCTGAGTCAAAAGGTACTTTAAACTCCTATGATCCGTATAAATTACAGATTTCTCCCCGTACAAGTAATGCTTCCAGATCTTCAAATCAAAAACCACCACTGCCAACTCCAAGTCATGAGTGGGATAATTTGACTTGTGCGGTCTCAACTGCCGAGACGCATATGCCACCACCTTTCCATCTTACATCAACACACATCCTAATCCCGTGTGTGACGCATCACAGTAAATTATGAACTCCTTCCCCGCCTTCGGCTGAATCAACACCGGAGCCTCCGTCAAAATCCTTTTTAACTTCTCGAAACTCTCCTGCTGCTTATCAGACCAAACAAACGGAACTCCTTTCCGTAGCAACTTAGTCAACGGTGCCGCAATCAGACAAAATCCTTCAACAAATCTTCTGTAGTACCCTGGCAGACCAAGGAAACTCTGAAATCTCTGCCACCGACTTAGGCGACTTCCAATCTAACACCGCTTCAATTTTTAGAGGGTCAACCCGAATCCCCTCTGCCGACACCAAGTGGCCTAGGAAAGTAACCTCATTCAGCCAAAACTCACACTTACTGTGTAACACCCTGGTTTTAGGGGTTGGTTTTTTTTTGGTGCTTAGCTCGGGTGTTGGCACACTTTAGGGTGTGGTTGGGTAAGTTTTAGGGGCCCGGAGAACCCTAGGTAGTGGGGGAACGCTTTGGAAAATTTTTAGTTTTAGGGGTTAAAAGGGGAGATTGGCGAGGGGTGTCTTAAGAGAATTATTTGGGAGTTTATGTCACAAGAAAGGAGCTGGTGGAGTGGCAGGATAGGCGCCACTAAGGCCTTGTGGGTGTGACGCCATTTGCAGGGGGGAAGGGGCTCAGGTTCGATTCGCAAGAGCAGCAGATGGGCATTGTTTTTGCGTCATCTTGGTGGGGTGGATGGACGGTTTTGAAAGGCTTAAAAGGTGGAGAAGACTTGGTCATCTTTTTTTTGAATTTGGCTAGATAGGTTTGACTTTTTCAAAGTTTTTGAATGGGTGGAAGGGAGGTATTTTAGGAGAGTTTTGAGGATTATTTTTGGGGGGTTGGAGCTTGGCCTTCTAGTATAAATAGGGGGGGAGGTGTTCATTCCATTCATCTTTTTGGCTTTCTCTCCCTTGCCACTTTTTAGCCTTTCCTTTTAGCCTCCATTTTCATTTCCTCCTCATACCTCAACCACACCAAAACGCCTCTCTCTCTCACTTATTCATCTGAGCCGAAACTTCAAGTCCCTTTCTCCTTCCATTTTTCTTATCCATTTCACTCGTTGCTAGACCATAAACTCTCCTCATTTCTCTGATTGCCGCAACACCTTTTGAAGCACCCTAGCACCCACTTCTTTGTCTTCTAGTTTTGCAAAGCCGAACCTACACCTTACCTCTGTGCCAAAATCACTTTCTTTTATTTAAACTTAACGTTACCAAATATTGGAAGTAGATCTCTTCTGGCCTTGGTGTGCAATCAGTTAGTGAAGGCACTTTGGGGATTTGTAGTATTCAGTCAAGCTTCCGCAACCGAACTCGGTAAGAAGGAGGTGGTGTTTCGGAGAGAGTTAGTCAAGTAGCACTTCGGGATTAGATCGTTTGTGCTATTAAGGTGCGTAATCATCGCACAATTCCTCGGTTTGATTGCTAACGTTTAAAACTATGTATAATGTCTTAAGTGATGAGAACTGGTGATGGTAAGATTATTTATGATGTATTTATGTATGTATATATATTTATATACTTGTGTGATATGATGATTTAACATGTAACATCTGCATAATTGCATGAGGTTGGGTTTGATTCGATGAAGGAGGAAGTGTACACAAGGTGTACGTGGTCTAATGATAGCTCCGGCTACATTAGCGCTTGATGGTTAGCTTTGTGCTACCTCAAGGGAGATGTTGGCTAGGTGCCCGTCTCGGCGGTTGATTGCTATGTGCATCACCGTAGGCAGATTGCGATATTGTGATCACTTGGGTTGATCGGTGGCTCAGCCACGGCCTTGAGCAGCGAGCTTGCCAAGGTAAGACGTTTTGGATCACGATGTGATCGGTGGGTTAGCCACGGCCTTAGGCAGGGAGTCTGCTAAGGTTGGTGTTCGGTTGGACAATGGGTTGGGCTGAGATGCACATGGGCATGACTTGCTATGTGAATTGTTTGGTATGGGGCCAAGCCCATACGCGAGAAATCTGTGTTGTGATTATGCACTGAGTCATTAAGACTCACCCTATTATTTTTTCTAACATTTCAGGTGACACGTAGTTTGGACCGGGATCGGAGAGGACACATGGTGGCCCATGCAGAAGAAGGGATTAAACGTTTTAGGCTTACTTTAAGTATTTGGTTTTAAATAGAATATGTAATAAAGGCCTTTTGACTCTTATTTGTTTTTTTGTAATTATTTTATTAGTATTTATTATGGTTTGAAGAATTTGAAACACTATGTGAAGATGATTATATTTTTCCAACCTACCTATTCAATTTGGCTTGTATATATTAATCTTTTAGTATGAGTATATTTTAATAACAAAGTTTTAATCATAAGTTTAAATAAACATGGATTTTTCAAAAGTTAGCAAGTTTTAAATTTTTCTAAGTTAAATAGATTTTCCACCGACTTTTCCGCACTAACATAACCAGATTCGGTCGTAGTGAATGGGCCGGGTTTGGTTACATACTGAACTTGGCATACAATTGATTCTCCCGTAGAATCTGCAAAACCACTCGCAGATGAGCATCATGCTCCTTCTCCGACTTTGAATAATCTAAGATATCGACTATAAACAACACGACACACCGATCTAGGTAGGGTTGGAACACTCGATTCATCATGTCCATGAACGCTGCTGGCGCGTTGGTCAATCCAAAAGGCATCACCATGAATTCGTAGTGACCATAGTGAGTCCTAAAAGCCGTCTTATGGATATCCGCCTCCTTGACCTTAAGTTGATGGTGCCCTGACCTCAGATCTATCTTCTAAAAGACTAAGGCCCCCTTCAAGTGATTGAACAAGTCCTCGATCCTCGACAACGGGTATTTGTTCTTGATTGTTAACTTATTCAACTATCGATAGTCAATGCACATACGCATTGATCCATCTTTCTTCTTAACGAATAACACCGGCGCTCCCCAGGGCGACACACTTGGTCGAATAAACCCTCTATCTAGCAATTCCTGAATCTGCGCTTTCAATTCCATCAACTCCTTTGGCGCCATTCTATAGGGAGCAATAGATACTGGCGCTGTTCTCGGAAGAAGATCGATACCAAACTCCACTTCACGATCCGGAGGTAATCCCGGAAGTTCTTCTGGGAAAACATCAAGAAATTCCTTCACCGTTCTAACGTCCCCAACAGTCAATTCCTTGGCTTCCAGAGCCCAGACAAACAGTAAAACTGCCTCACATCCTTTTCTCACCATCCTTTCTGCTCTTAGGGCAGTCACCACATTCGATAGATAGTTCACCCTTTCTCCTATCACCAACACTTCGTCACCCTCGGGGGTTTTTAACACCATACGCTTGGCTACACAGTCTAAGTTTGCTTGATACCTCACCAGCCAATCCATGCCTAAAATTAAATCGAATTCCCCAAACGGTAATTCCATTAGATCCACTAGGAAAGTTATTCCGTGAACTTCTAAAGGTACCTCCCGATAGAGTTTATCCACTACTACAGATTGTCCTAACGGGCTAATTACAGTCATTGCCCTAGGGGTAATCTTAGATTCTAATCTTAAAGTTCTAGATACACCACTAGCTACATACGAATGTGTCAACCCAATGTCAATTAAGGCAGTGTAAGGCAAGCCAAGAATTAAAAACGTACCGGTTAGGACATCCGGTACGTCTGCCTCCTCTCGACGTCTGGCAACATAGACTAACCCCGGTTGTCTCGCCTCAGTGTTTCCTGCCCCCTGCCTGGAGCTCCACGACCCTAACCAAAACCATTACCACCTCTGGCTGGACCACGACCTCTCTGTGGCTGCTGACCTGTGGGCCCCTCACTGCCCCATTGCTGCGGACAGTTTCTAACTTGGTGGTTCGTAGATCCACACCTAAAGCACTTCCCACTGCCCGCCCAACACTCACCAATATGGAATTTACCACATCGAGCACACCTTTGTGTCTGGTTAGCAGCAGGTCTCTCCTCCCGTTTCGGCCCATCTGACCTAAATCTCTTCTGATTACGCCCGGCTGACCCTGACGGTCCAACATTCCTCTTATTCCCACTCCTATCTCTATCCCAATTCAGTTTCTCGGTCCGCTTTACTTCCTCGGCTATCTTAGCCTTTTCCACTAGGACAGCAAATTCCCTCTCCCGCTGTGGGGCTATCAGAACACGCAAATCATCCCTCAGACCATCTTCGAACCGGACGCAACGTTCATGTTCCGTGGCCACAATCCCTCAGGCATATCAGCTAAGGCGTAAGAATTTCACTTCATACGCAGCCACTGATCTACTCCCTTGAACCAGATTCAGAAATGCTCTGCGCTGCGCATCGACATAGCTCGATCCAATGTACTTACTCTGAAACGCCATTTTGAAGAGATCCCAGGTGATACGGTCAGCTACCGCACCATCCTTAACCGTAAGCCACCATTGATACGCTTCGTCTCGCAGGAGGGATACAACCCCTTTCAACTTCTCCTCCTCCGTGAAATCGAAATCATCCATTATGCGTTCCATTGCCTCCAACCAATACTCAGCTGAACTCGGGGCTATACCAAAAATTCCCCTAAACACTTCTGCCCTATTGGCTCTAAGCCGCTCCGGCACAGATTCCGGGCTTCTGTGCCCATGCCTACCCCAGCAACCCTCTCTAAAACCCTTAACATCGCCTAAGATACTGCATCATCTCCGGCCATCTGATCCTGAAATTCCACCTCCGCAGCTGGTGGTTCTGGCATCTCGTTTCCTGACCCATGGCCAGATCCTACTGGTTCCGACACGGCCATTCTACCCCTACCACGGCCACGCGCTGGACGTCCACGACCCCTTGTACTCATTCTACCGATTTGCGTTTATTTGATTAGAAATTTTATGAATTGTTAATTTCTTCCACCAATTAACCATGATTAATCTTACGGAAAGTAGTTTTAAGAGTAGTTCTTTCGAATTCGAAACTATCTACAGTTTCAGTCTCAAGTTTATCTCCTAATCCTAGAAACCACATACATCCAACCATCATACATCAACATACATATATCATTCATGAACTCACATTCATCACATAAGGGTATTTTTGTCATTTCACTACCTAGGGGTTTTTCCGTAGTTTTGCCCTACAGGGTATTTTCAAAATAGAGTATCTTGGTGATTTTTTTCGAATTAGAGGTACTCTGGTACATTTTTTTTAAAATGAAGGTATTTTGGTAATTTCCTCAAAATGGGGTATCTTGGGTTTTTTTAAAGCAGGGGTACTTTGGAAAATCTAATTTTGCAATTCGGGTTACTCTTGTAAATATAGGGTTTTCGGGTAAATTTCCAAAACATAGGTGTTTTATAAAATCACGGTTGTTTTGGAAATTTTCACAAACCAAGGGTATTTTGGAAATTTTGCCAACCGGAGTGTTTCGATAATTTTCACAAATTTTGGTAGTTTTATAATTCTGGGGTATTCTGGAAATTTTCACAAATCAAGTGTATTTTTTGGAAATTTTACAAAACTTGGAGGTTTTTTTTTTTATTGTGAAATAGGGTGGCTGGTCCCTTTCGGGTTTTAATTGTAGGTTTTGGCCCATCAACAAGTCCTCGAAGCTAAGGTGAACAGTCACTACGGACCAGGTAGGATTCTAGCGAAGAGGAGGTGAGTCACTAGGACTGCTTAAATATCAAGCTCTTCCTGAATCCAATCCTAGACATGCGTATGCCTATTGCCACACCCTAACCCATTGACTCGTTCACGGGTTTGTTTAGTTGGATTAAGTCTTATGGAATTGAAGAGTTGTTTAACTAGGCCTAAGGTCCATTAGTACTATCATACTAGTCTACGTCCATCAAGCCCATCAACCCCACATGCATATCACATCAGAAGTTAGAATACTTACCTGCGTGGATTGGGTGCCGGTAGACTCGAAGGCCATATCTTCTTCAAAATTTTTTTTTTCCCAAATTCACATCAACTTTTCAAAACATTACTAGGCTCATTTCATAGCCCGAGTTTTGAACTGGGCTATGATACCAAAATGTAACACCCCAAACCTGGCCCATACGTTTCGACCAGATCTGGTATGCTACGGGTTGTACATTGAAAACTTTTGCTTTGTTGGTTTTGAAAATCGTAAGTTAATTAGACAATATTTGAATAAATAAGTGACATTTGAAAAAAAAAACCTTGTATTATTATTATTTCGTATAATAAGACCTTTGACATAATTTCTTAAGTTGCAAATACTAAAAACTACTTAGTTGAATATAAACTATGGGCCCTTATTACATAAATATCCCCAAAATAATAAAAAAAACTCAAGGAAAACCGAAATAATCTATAGAAATAAAAACTTGAAGGCCCCTCGAGTCCGTCTCGGCTCCCATGTCCACGATCTACTGCTCATCTGAAAGAGTAGAGAAAAATGAAAGGGTGAGTCACCAAGACTCAGTGTATAAATCCCGAAGCACACAACGACCTGAGGCCCATAAACAAATTATGAGCCCTGGCCCATACATAAAGGCAACAATCATAATTACATGATAAATAATAAATGATGAATAGCCCAACCCATCCTAGAATTCCATCCTCTACACACCATCCCGTACCAACCATCACACCTCGGGGACTTCTACAATTGACCCTCCATCCGCTACACACCATAACGACAGCCGTACTGCCTATTCCTTTTATTTAGGAATCATTAAGCGTGGCATAGCCACCGATCACTGTGTGACCCAACGTTTGAATTTGTGGTTTAACCACTGATCACCAAGTGACCTATCATGCACTTCCCCTTCATTATCATAGTCCCACCCCATGCATACACATATGAAAAATCGAAAACATCATACCATCTTTAAAAAGAAACAGGCTCTTATATATTTCGATACACATAGAGATTTCTATGATTACGTACCTGGCATCCTTTGCCTAACCCTGCTAGGGTTTTATTCGACTGTCAACACAGCCACTTTCCGGCTTTTTAGCCCATAACACATATAAATTAGAGTTAACTAGTGTGTTAGAGATCTACACACTTGATTACCGTTAGAACGAGACTCTCTAAGTCCAAGCTATCCGTAGCCAACACCACTGCTATCTGCCTAAGGTGTTGTTCAGAAGTCGGTCCACAACCCGGTGGCCAATCTCGAACGGCAGATACAACGCGCTTCTTAAACTTAGAGATTGGTTTTACGGACCCAATCCTCTCCTTTGCCTGATCCATATTTAATTCCATCACAAGCCATTGTCAAAACTACTATCACAACATATGGTCGTTAATCCACATCATAGGGTTAAGATCTCACATAAGATAAACGAGTCTAACAAAAATTTAGGGAAAACCACCTTACCTTAAAATCCCGAAAAGAGGTATGATACTTAGAGACTAACGATTTTCAGCTTTTAGATCTAGATGATCAGGTCTCCTTCAAATCCCGGAATAACGCCCTCAAGAGTAATACAAGATTAGTGAGAACATCAATCTAATGATGACCCTTAGCAACCAACTAGCCATTCGGCTTTGGTGTTGAAAGAAAACATGAGAAACTAACAGAAGTCGACACTTACCTCAACACAGGGAATTCGGCTAATACTTGATAGAAGATTCTGGCTTTTATGGAGAAATCGGCACAAGAGGAAAAAGAATGGAAAAGAGAGAAAAGTGAGAGGTTTTGGCTTTTGAAGAAATCAAAAGAAAAGATTGCAGAGAATGGCGAAGGGTTTCGGCATAGAGAATGAAGAAAAAAAATAGGGTTCAAATGCAGGAATTGAAGAGATACCCCCTTATTTATAAAGAATTTCGGCACTTACCTACCAAAAACCGAAAGTGCCCTTCCTGATAACTAATAACTAAACAAATAGTAGGGGAAATTTTGGCACCCCTTTGCCATAAAGAAACCGATTTCTTCCCTCCTCTAGGTGATGGAATTTCGGCCAACATTGCACTCAGCTGATAGCTCCTATCTTTTCTCCTTTATCTTAATCTATCCACATCTCCAAAAGAAGCCTAGATAGCACCACCTCTTCCTTCTTTTATTAGCACCTTATCCACCTTATTATCACATTAAATAAATTCCTACTTTTAAGCCCTATTGTCGTCTAACCTACTCCTCCTTTAAGTGCCGAAAATGGCCCAAATACATGGGCTCCAAGCTGCCAAAACTTGGGCCTCTTCAGTTGTAAATGGCGCCATCTTATAACTCCTTTGCAGCGCCACTTGCTCTTGGGCCAGAAGCCCACTTTGTAATTTAAACCCCAGATACTATCTTTTTAACCCTATAGTGCCCAAACAGAAAATTTAAGCAAGGCCCTGACCACATCCTGAGCCCAATTTGGACCCCTAACAGTTAAATTAACACATTAAACATATCCACACACTAAACGCATAGGCCCATTAATTTAGGATGTTACATGACCCTAATCAAAATGGTGGTTTCAGAACCACGAATTTGAGCCGGAAAAAAATTTCCTAATATTATTTTGTTTTCGTGTGCAATAATTATGAATGGGTATGTGTTGAAAATTGTGAATTTAATTGCTTTGGTGTGCTTAAACTAAGAGAAAGGACCAAATAGTTAAAGTAGTATAAGTAGCCTGTATTAAGTGGGATGGTTTAATTGATTTGTTCCTTGAATGAATGGACTTGCATGTCAAATAGCCCATTTCTTATAGTAGTGGACGACATGATGATTAATTCCTTTATTAAATTCATTTGTTTTAGCTAGTGGTATGATATTAGTATTATAATTTGATTAAAATAATAAAAAGATAAAAAGATGATAGAAAACTCATCTTCCATCTTTGTTCTTCATCTTGCCGAATCTTAACAAAAAAAAAAGGGAAAAATTTAGCTCCATATTCGGCCATTGCATATTACTTTGAGGCCAGTAATTGAGTTTGAATTTTTGTAATTTATACATTTTTGAGTTAGCTATTCCAAATACTATCAAATCCATGTGAAAAATTTTGAGAATTAAACATGCCATAGATTCGGCCATGAATGGATATTTTTGCTTTGTTAAGTTTGATAGTTATATGTTATATCTATGCTTGAAATCAACATATTTGAGTAGGAAATTTTATATTTGAGGGTGTAAAATGCAAAATGAATGAGTGGTAAAGATTTGTATATAGATGGGGAAAATTCAGCTCTTGAGAGAGGAGTCCAAATTTCATGAATTTTGTGTTTTATGATTTGGGGATTTAATTGCAAAAGATGTGAGTTCTAGGGATAAAAGGGTAGATTTCATAATTAGATGTTAAGATCAAATTGAATAGCATTTTAAGGCTTTAAGGAGCTTAAGGGACATTCGGCCTTAGCTCAATAATGTGAAAATTTTCCTAGTTAGAATGACTAGAAAATTGTATTAAATTGTGAAAATTTCAAACTATGATTGATAGATTGGAAGAATGGTGAAATTATGAGTTTCGAATTAAAAATGAATGAAATTTTATTTGAATGGGCTCTTTTTGAACTTTATTTTAGATCAAGGACGGAAAGAACTGCAATCGGATCGGGGTAAAGCTGAATTAATAGAGTTGCCGGAAGATTTTAACTTCTCAACTACCAAGTAAGTTTATAAGCAAACAGTTTAATTGAGTGGTTTTTATAAACAAATATATATATATATATATATATATATATATGTGCAAATGAATTTAAGGTTTAATTGTTATATTGTTGAATGAGATATGGATTTTTGAGTATGAAGACGAATTGTGATTTATTATGCACATGTAGATGGATTTACATCTTGGACTAATTGAAATTTGTTATAAAAAAAATTCAATGTTGCCGAATCTGATAGGGTATGAGAACAAGTATATTTATAGGTTGGCCGAATGCTAAGTTGAATAGTATATACATGTATAAGTGTGGATGCATTGAGTGCTTTAAATATATATATGTATATATATATATATATATGATTTAGAAAGGAGCTAAATATGAATATGTAATGTGATGGATATTTGTACCGAACGTATGATTAATAATACATATTTGTGTATATGTATTTGGTTTGTGCCGAATGTGAAAGCATGACATATGGAAATTGGATTGTTGTTATTGGGTAATTGTATAATGGATATATATATATATATACACATGAGTCTAAAATTTTGATATGTTTGGATTGGATAAATAATTATGGGTTGATTAGTATTTAATTGTGGAACACGAAGTGAGCGATACGTTACGAGAAGTGGCACTGTGTGTGCTAAAATATTAAGTAACGGCTCTAAGTGAGCGATACATTACGGAAAGTGGCACTGTATGTGCAGAAATATTAAGTAACGGCTCTAAGTGAGCAATACGTTACGGGAAGTGGCACTGTGTGTGCGGAAAATGCTTAGTAACGGCTCTATGTGAGCTATACGTTACGGGAAGTGGCACTGTGTGTGCGGACATGTTAAGTAATGGCTCTATGTGAGCGAAACGTTACGGGCTTGTACTACGTGTATGGGTTTTCAGATTTTCCTAAAAGACGAAAACACTTAGTGGAGGTAAACGGGAGTGTCAGGTATTTATATGTTATATGATAGTTCACTTTCGATGTAAATCGGGTAAGTTATTTTGGTGTGGAAATTCAATATGAGATTACTTGGATTTATTTGGTGACCAAATAGGTATGATATTGATTAATGATGATATATTATGTGTATGGATGTTGCAACCTAATCCATGTTTAAGTTAAGTAAATTAGAAACTATTAAGTTGCTAGTATATAAATATACTACCTCTTTGCTTATAACTTACTAAGCTATAATAGCTTACATAGTGTGTTTGCTATAATGTGCCATAGGTTTTTCAAAGTGAAAGCTCTAGCTATGGAATCCCTGTCGAAGTCAAGCATACTATCAACTATTTTGGTACCTCTTTTTGAGAATGAACTTAAAAAAAAACTATGGCATGTATAGGCTAAATTACTTTTGAGTGGACTCAACAATATTTTGGTGAATGTATTTATATATTCAAATGCCATGCGAAAATGGCAAAATTCCTACGACTTTGGTTGATTGATTTTGTTTTGTTTAATCATATATGTATGGTTGCATTATAGGTCCGGCTTAAGCAGGTTTTAAAAGAAAATGAATGAGTTGGTTTGATGTTATTAAATATGAAGTGTTCTTTTTTAGCATATCACATTTATGGTCTTATGAAATGTGATGAATTAGCATACATATTCGGTCATGTCTAAATCTTAATATTATGAATACTTGTGGAGTCTGTTATGGTATTTGTTAATATGGAAGTAAATTACATTGAGAGTGTATATATGTTTATGGTTAATGAAATGCGTGAATGCTTTGGACAGTTGGTATTGAATTTGTTGTACCTTAGATTCGGTTAAGAAGACTTTTTGCCATATGTGTATATTTGGCATTAGTTTTGATAACTTGTTTCGGTAATGCAATTATACGATTGTGCATGTATGGTTGCTATAACTTAATGACCAAATGAATAGTACTTTTGCTATTTGATTAAAATTTCTTTCATGTGAAGTTGATAATATAGATTTGTGAAATATTCATTAAGTTTTAAACTTACTATGATAGTGTAACTTTATTTATAGTACTTTCAAATATGACAGTTTAATTTATAGATAATGCCCTGTAACCCTAATCCTGCGACGGATATGGGTTAGGGGTGTTACATTTGATTGGTATCAGAGCTACGGTTTAGTCGGTTCTCGGACTAACGTAGCGCATGTGAGTCTAGCTATAGATGCCTTATTTTATGATGTGATAGTATGATGACTTTTGGAAGTGAAATGTGTTTATTTCTTTCATATAGTAATGGATCCCGATCCAAAGCGAGCGGTAACTGATGATGTCGAGAGTGTGGCGCCCGCTCCCGTGCAAGGGACCGCGCCAAAGGAATCTCGACCGGCTACGAGTAATCCGGATCACGGGGCCAGAAAAGCCTTCTATAGCATGATGAATGATTGGTTCAGTCAATACATACGAACCAATCCGGCTGTTCAACCACCCCTAAATCCGAATGTACCCCCTGTAATACCGATGGTACCTCCAATTGCCAATCCTAAAAGAATAACCAAACCTCCTGTTGATCGCATTAGGAAGCACGAAGTTCAGGAATTTAGAGCTGAGGATGACGACGATGCGGAGAGAGCTGAATTTTGGCTTGATAGTACTGTTCATGTTTTTGAACATTGAGAATGTGTATTGACTATCGATAGCTCAATAAGGTGACCATAAAGAACAAATACACGCTGTCGCGTATCGACAATTTGTTTGGTCAACTTAAAGAAGCATCTGTGTTCTCGAAAATTGATTCAAGGTCGGGATATTATCAACTGTGAGTCAGGGAATCGGATATACCAAAGATGACTTTTCGAACGAGATATGGTCACTATGAGTTCTTAGTGATGTCGTTTGGGCTCACTAATGCCCCGGCAGTGTTCATGGATCTGATGAATCGGGTATTCAGACCGTATTTAGATCAGTTCGTAGTTGTATTCCTAGATGATATACTGATTTATTCGTGAGACGAAACTGAGTACGCTGAGCATTTGAGGCTAGTGTTACAGATTTTACGTGACAAGCTATTGTATGCAAAATTCAGTAAATGTGAGTTTTGGTTGAAAGAAGTCAGCTTTTGGGGGCATGTAATTTCAGCAGCGGGTATTCGGGTTGACACGAGTAAAATCTCTGCTATTTTAAATTGGAAACCTCCGCGGAATGTTTCTGAGGTGCGTAGTTTTTTGGGGCTTGCTGGATATTACAATGTTTTGTGAAAGGATTCTCGATGATAGCAACCCCAATGACAAAACTATTACAAAAAGATGTTAAATTCGAGTGGTCAGAACGGTGTCAGAAGAGTTTTGATCAGCTGAAGACTTTGGTAACGGAAGCTCCAGTGCTTGTTCAACTAGAGTCGGGTAAAGAGTTTGTTATTTCTAGTGATGCATCTTTAAATGGACTCGATTGTGTATTGATACAGGAGGGTAGAGTCGTAGATTATGCCTCGAGACAGTTGAAACCGCATGAGGGAGATTATCCAACACACGACCTTGAGTTGGCCGCTATAGTCGTTGCTTTGAAGATATGGCGACACTATCTATTCGGTGAGAAATGCCACGTCTATTCATATCATAAGAGTCTAAAGTATTTAATGACTCAAGAGGATTTGAATTTGAGACAGCAACGATGGTTAGAATTGTTGAAAGATTACGAGCTCGTGATTGATTATCATCCGGGAAAGGCTAACGTGGTTGCTGATGCACTTAGCCGAAAGTCGTTATTTGCTCTACGGGCAATGAATGCGGATATAGCTATGACTGAGGATGGTGCGATCATTGCTGAGTTGAAAGTAAGACCATTATTTGAGCAGCAGATTCGAGAAGCTCAAGAATTCGATGATGATTTAAAAGCAAAAAGGAGTCATTGTGGCTCATGTACAGATTCAGATTTTTAGATAGATGCTGAAGGGTGCCTACGATTCAAGAATCGGGTATGTGTGCCTAAGAAACCCGAATTAATTCAAATGATTTGTGATGAAGCTCATGATAGTAAGTTGTCGATTCATCCGGGTAGCACGAAAATGTATAACGACCTGAAACAATATTATTGGTGGCAAGGTATGAAGCGAGACATCTCAGACTATGTATCGAAGTGTTCAGTATGCCAACAAGTGAAAGCTGAGCATCAAGTGCCATCGGGACTACTTCAGCCGATTATGATACCTGAATGGAAGTGGGATCGAGTCACCATGGACTTCGTATCGGGTCTACCTTTGACGCCAAGTAAAAAGGATTCAATCTGGGTTATTGTAGATAGATTGACGAAATTGGCTCATTTTATTCCGGTGCGTATGGATTTCTCACTTGATAAGTTGGCTGAGTTGCACGTATCGCAGATTGTACGGTTACACGGAGTACCTATTTCTATTGTTTCGGATAGAGATCCAAGGTTTACATCACGGTTTTGGAAGAAACTGCAGGATGCTTTGGGTACTAAATTACATTTCAGTACAGCTTTTCACCCTCAGTTGGATGGTCAATCTGAATGTGTTATTCAAATACTCGAGGATATGTTGAGATGTTGCATTCTTGAGTTCGAGGGTACGTGGGAACGATACTTACTGTTGATTGAATTTGCTTATAATAACATTTTTCAATCAAGCATTAAAATGGTCCCTTACGAGGCTTTGTACGGTCGAAAATGTCGAACACCGCTATACTGGTTTGAGCTAAGTGAAGGTAAGATACACGGGGTTGATTTGATCAGAGAGACGGAGCAGAAAGTTAAAGTAATTTGAGAAAGTTTAAAAACCGCATCAGATCGTCAGAATTCGTACGCGGATTTGAAAAGAAAGGATATAGAGTTTCAAGTGGGTGATCAAGTGTTCTTGAAAGTATCACCATGGAAAAAGATACTTAGATTTGGTCGTAAGGGAAAACTGAGTCCGAGATTTATTGGGCCGTATGAGGTTATCGAACGTATTGGGTCGGTTGCGTACAAATTGAAGTTGCCATCTGAGTTAGACAAGATCCATAATGTTTTTCATGAGTCGATGCTTCAACGATACAGATCTGATCATTCTCATGTGATCAATCCAACAGAGATTGAAATTCAGCCTGATTTGACTTATGTAGAAGAACTGATTCGCATCTTAGCTCGTGGAGTGAAAGAGTTGCGAAATAAGAAGATATCGCTAGTTAAAGTTATGTTGTAACACCCCAAACCCGGCCCAAACACCACGGCCGGATCTGGTATGTCACTAAGAAAATTTTGGAAAACATGTCGTATTTTCAGAAAATATTTTTCTAAAGTTTATCCTTTTATTCGAAAAAATAAATAGTTGATAGTTTAAATAAAATATGCCTTTATGAATTAAAAACCCAAATTTAAATACATGCATTAGTTCAATAAGAATTTAAATAACTAAAAGTAATTAAAGCCCAAAATAAAACAAAATATAAACTAGTGGCCCATGGCCTTATTACAACGAGATTTAAAATCCATTAATTAAAAATATAAAATAATAACTTGAGTCTTTTTGTTGGATCCAGATGTTCTTTTTCATGGCCACCTTGCGCTCCTATCCAGCCCGGTCCAATGCACTAAGTGCTACCTAAAATATTAATTAATTGGTTGAGTCGCGAGACTCAGTGTGCAACCTTCATGCACCATTAGATGTGGGCCTTAGCCCCATAAAACAAAATAAACAGTTTAATATACATAATAAAAATTAATATGCAAGCCCAACCCAAATCTTAGGTTTCCATCCGCTACACGCCCCCGTACCAGCCATTCACACCATTGGGGATTTCTACAACCAACCCACACCGCTACACGCCTTGATGGCAGTCTTGCCGCTCATCATCAGATCATGGCCGTAGCCACTACAACAGATCACAGCAAAAGCCACTACAACAGATCACGGTAAAAACTGCTACAACAGATCACGGTAAAAACCGCTACAACAGATCACGGTAAAAACCGCTACAACAGATCATGGTAAAAACCGCTACAACGTATAACTTCCTCCTTTCATCAACCCAACCCATGCAATCACAAAAAATCAATATACTTATATCATTTAATCAGAACATTCACTAACCTGGTGATTTGCTTTTACCCCTTTGGGTTTCCATCATTAAGCCGGAATTTTGGCATTTATCAAGACATATAAAACTTATAATCATATATTTATCAAACAGATCTAGGTGGTGTGGAGAATTACACACCTGATTAATGTAGATACCCTTGCTAAACCGATCTACGCTTTGCTTCAAAAAGCCAGAAAGATGTGAAAATAGGCCTCTACTTGAAATTCCGAATGTAACACGATTCTATAGCTTAGAGATCTATGAGTTTCGGCTTCTAGAAAAAATACCGGAAAGATGATCTATTGCGCTTTCGGCTTTTGAAAGAACTAAAAATAAAAAAGATGGCTAAGGGAGATTCGATCAATGAATATTAAGGAGAAGAATAGGTGTAGTTTTGACTTTTGAATCAAAGTGAAGATGAGGGAATAGGCTTAGAGATTTCGGCTTTTGCAGAGAATGAAGAAGAAGATGGAACTTTAGGAGTTTTCGGCTTTTACTCAGAGAAGAAGAGAAAAGAATGAGAGAAAAACCCCAAATGCCGAAATTGAAGAGATATTCCCCCTATTTATAGAAATTTCGGCACTTACCTAACCTTGCAGATAAATCCTATCTTTTCTCCTTTATCTTAATCTACTAGCTCATCTAAAAGAGACTTAATTATCTCTAACTCCTCCCTCCTTTATCAGCATATTATCCACATATTCTAAACATTAAAATCCCTAAATTTTAGCCTTTATCTGCTTATTATCCTCATAAAATAAATTCCTAAATAATAGCCTTTATCTGCTTATTATCCACATATTTTAAACATTAAAACCCCTAAATTTTAGCCTTGTTGCCATCCACTGCACCTAATCCTAATGCCCAAAATTTAGCTAACTTAAATTTGGGCCCCTTACTCCCTTGTGTGGCGTCATGTAACATCCTAAAAATTTGAGTATCATCTGGTTACTTGTGTTAGCTCGGGTAGGATTGTTTGTGTGCTTAACATAGTCTTGTGAAGGTTTGGATTTATTTACGAAGTTAGAATAATTTTTAGTTTGAAGAATTTAGTGAAGTGAATTAGGTGAACCTGACACTTAAGTTAATTTAAGTGTCTAAATTTAGCACATGAGGAGTTAGTGGCATAGTGGATATGGCGCATGAAGGGTTGCTTGAGGGAAGTGGTTCGAATAGTATGGAGTGCATTTTGAAGACTGTTTTTATGCATCCTTACATTAAGTGTCGGTCAAGCTATACATATGGTAAGTTGGACTTTAAATTTTATGGCAAGTTGAATAATAGATTAGGAAAGCTTGTATTTTGGGATAAGAATCTTATGGATTAAGGAAGGATAGGGGGCAAAAGGCTTGAATTTTGGAGAGTTGTTTTGGAAACTCTTCTATGGCCATTAGTCCATGTATGTGGACGGCATATTGGTCTAGGGGGGTTGATCGAATTTGTTGAAGGCTTGGTAGGTTGGTAGTTTTGTTAGTAAAAATTCCCTTAGCATTTGAGCATTATTTACTTTTCTCTCCAAAAACACTCTACCTAGCCGAATGTGTTCTTGGCAATAAGGTGAGTTTTTGTTTTAGTTTTGGCCTTCATTCTTTGTTTTGTGTCATAACCGAAAACCCTTTGAGTTTTGCAAATTTCTCCCTAGTGCACCAAAGTGAACCAAAAGCCGAATGTCCATAGTTGTTTTCCGAATTTTCTCTTAGGCATTTGGCCGAATCTCCATTTGAGCCTCTCTCATATTTTATTTTCTTTGTAGCCGAAAACCAACCCTCTCCCCTGCATCTTTTTCTTCTTTAGTGGTTGGCCGAATCTTCCTTCTCTCTAATTCAACTTTTCTTTTCCTTTCTCTTTCTCCACTCTAGTCAAATTCATTTGATTGTCTTCTATCCACCATAGCCGAATCTTCTTTATTTCTTTTTGTTTTGTCTTGGCCGAATATCAACAAGGGTAGATTTTCTTTGGGTTCATCTATAATCAGTTTTGGAAGATAGGTAAGTGTCTTGGCCGAATTTCCTTTTCGTTTCTCTCTATCGTTTCTCATGAGGGCAAAAGCCAAATTTTGGGCATTTGTTAGTAAGGTTTTAACCATAGGAACTTATTTCTTTTAGGCTATTCGGGACTTTGGAAGCAATCGATTTAACCCTATTTCTCTAGCAATCGAAGTTGGTAAGTCAAGTGGTAAGGATTTATGTTGGTTCATTATTCTTTAAGAGGATGTAAAGCCGAAAGCTTTTGAGACTAAGGTTTGTTGTTGGCCGAATGGTCTATGGTATTGATCTAAGTGTTGGCCGAATGTAGGGCAAAGAGATCTAGTGCGGTAGATCGGGTCTTCGGGATTTAGTGATTTCGCTAGTGACAGGTGTGTACCTTACACACTTTATAACTCGGTATATATATTATTAAACTAATCATGTTATTAAAGCCGAAAACTGTGAGATCTTGATATGATACCTTGATGGGTATGAGCAAGGATTCGGGTAAGTCCGTTTCGATATGATGTTGTTATATGTTGATTGATATCATGATCTACGATATATAAATGTTATATGTTCATATCAAAGTATGATGGCATGATTTATACTGGTAATACACTGGTTTGGGTAATATGAGTGGAGGGGGAAGGATTTGATATCTGTGTCTTTGGGACACCAGAGGTTTGGCACCTCCAGTGGTTTGGTACCACAGTTTATTTTGTGTCTTTGGGACACTAGAGGTTTGGCACCTCATAGCGACTCGTCCTAGTGGCTTAGTACCACAGTAGGTTGGCCCCACATTTGATATTATGGGATCGTCGCCAGTGATTTGGTATCACACGTGGGTTGGCCCCACAAATGGATTATTCGTGACTTTGGGTCACCAGTGGTTTGGCACCACATTATTGGATATCGTGACTTTGGGTCACCAGTGGTTTGGCACCACCAGTGGTTGGTACCACACGGGGTAGAAAATGAGTTATGGATGGCTAGGTTTGGGTGCATTATATATATTGCTTGGTTATAAATTGTGTAAGTATGTTGCATCAACCGGGGGAAGGATTTATGCACTGAGTCTTGGTGACTCACCTTCTCCCTTATCTTTTCAGGTGATTCGTAGATCGCGAATGAGGAGCCGGATGATCTCAAGGAGGCCATGCAATAAAAATTCGATTTACACGGACTTTGGTTTGGGTACTATATTTTATTTAAATTTGGTTTTTCATCTTTATTTGGAATTGTAATAAGGCCTCTTTAATTATGTTTTTGGATTATTTATATGCTTTGGACTTGTTTTTTTTTTTTAAATATGGATTATAAATTACATGGTTGATATAATAAATTGAGTAAAAAGATTTCTAAACTACAAAATGCAATGGTTTTGAAAACGTTACCATCGGGTAATATAAATCATTTGATAATATTTAACAACTTAAGTGTTTTCGATAACTCATACTATTTTCCAAAACTCAAGTTTCCAAATTTCAATTAGAAATGGTTTTCAAACTAATCGCTTTGGTTTCTTTTAAAATTATAAAAGGTTTTCTAATCTATGGATCTGCAACTATGTTTTAAAGATTTATTTACGGAATTTCAAAGTGAATTATCAGTTTTTAACTTATTATATACCTGATTTCTACAAACATGGAAGAACAAAGAGTTTTTCACTAAAATTTAATTGTTAACTCGATTTTCTTCAAAACGTTTTCCTCTGTGGCATGCCAGATTCGATCATGGCGTATTGATTGGGTTTGGGGTGTTACAAATTGGTATCAGAGCCAAGTTCAAAGGCTCGGCTGTGGGCCCGAGGCCCAAAATGTTTTAAAGTATGGTCTTAAAATGTTTTTGTTTGAAAAGCATGGCACCGAGTCTCCGGCACCAATCCGCCCAGGTAAGTACTTCAAACTATTGATTTTGATGATATGATGATGATGGTATGACTGTATAGTAGTAGGAACTACTCTAGAGACCCAAAATTATAGGTTGGATGTACTCGCGAAACAACCTCTTATTAAAAAATTATTCATAAAACTGTGTTTTAAAGATAGTGGAATAATGATTAATGCATAAAACTTTTAAATCAGATAAGTCGAGACTTTAGACATGAGCACTCGTGGTCGGGGTCGTATTCTGCGTGGACGCGATCGAGGTAGGATGGTTGTGTCTGAACCAGTGAGGTCTGGTCAAGGGTCAGAAAATGAGGTACCACCACCCCCACTACCAGCGGTTGGAGTTGAGCATCAGGATCAAACGGGGGATGACGCAGTGTCTCAAGCGATGCTGCGAGTTCTTGAGAGGGTAGCTAGAGTAGGTGGAGGCGCGGGAGCTCGGAAATCTGTACCTGAGCGACTCCGAGCCAATGGAGCTGAAGTATTTCAAGGTGTTTCTGGTGTGGCTCCCAGTACGGCTGAGTATTGGTTAGAGGCGACGGAGCGAATCATGGATGATTTGGATCTGAATGTTGAGGAAAAGTTGAAAGGGATAGTTTCGCTTCTTCGGGATGAGTCATATCAGTGGTGGCTCACGGTGCGGAATAGTGCTGCAGCGGAGGATCTCACTTGGGATTATTTTAAAGCAGCGTATCAGAAGAAATATGTTGGGTCTAGTTACATTGATGCGCAGCGGAAGGCATTTCTAAGTTTGGTTCAGGGGAGTAAGTCCGTATCAGAATATGAGGCAGAATTTTTAAGATTGAGCCGGTATGCTAGAGGTATCGTGGCTTTGGAGCACGAGCGATGTGTCCGGTTCGAGGATGGATTGAGGGACGAGCTGAGATTGCTGATTACTCCACATCAGGAGTGAGAGTTTGCTGCGCTAGTTGAAAAGACTAAGATAGCTGAAGGGATAAAGGAATCTGTAAGGCAGAGTCACGACAGGAATAAACATAAGAGAGGTTTTGGATCATCCGGGTCAGCCGGTAATTCTCAGAAGAGGGTTAGGCAGAGTGGTCCGAATCAGTCTGGAAGGTCTGTTACTGCTAATCAGGGACCAGCACAGTGTAACCGATGTGGGAAATCTCATTGGGGCGAATGTTGGACCGGGGGGAAAGGATGTTTTGAGTGTGGCTCGCTGGATCATCGTGTGAGGGACTATCTACGTAAGCTAGCCAGGAATCAGTCTGAGGGTCAAGGTCGTGCTCAGTTCAGAAAGGAGGGACCGTCACTGCAGAGGGGTCGTGGTAATGGTAGAGGAAGTAATGGTTCTGGTTGAGGCCGCGGAGTATCGGGCAGAGGTGCACGCAACACTGAGGCAAGACAGCCTGGGTTGGTGTATGTAGCGAGGCGTCGAGAGGAGGGCGATGCACCGGACGTCATAACTGGTACGTTCTTAATCTTTGGTGTACCATATACTGCTTTGATAGATGTGGGTTCGACGCATTCGTATGTTGCTAGTAGCATAGTAAAGACCATGGATTTAGACTTTGAGACTACTTCTAGGGAGATGATAGTAATTAGCCCTCTAGGTCACTCTGTAGAAGTAAATAAGCTGTATAGGGATGTACCCCTAGTACTCCAAGGGGTAGTGTTTGTAGCTGATCTGATGGAACTGCCATTTGGGGAGTTCGATCTGATTCTTGGGATGGACTGGTTGGTCAAGTACCGGGCAAGTCTGGATTGTGCTGCTAAGCGCATGGTTTTGAAGACAGCTGAGGGTGAAGAGGTGGTTATGATAGGTAATAGAAGAGATTATCTATCCAACGTGGTATCTGCGTTGAAAGCTGAGAGGATGGTCAGGAAGGGTTGTGAGGCATTTGTAGTTCATGTGTGTGCGTTGGAGGTTAAGGAGTCTACTGTGGGGAATGTTCGAACAGTAAAGGAATATGCTGACGTATTTCCAGAAGAACTTCCGGGACTGCCTCCGGATCGTGAAGTTGAATTTGGTATAGATCTGTTACCCGAAACTGCGCCAGTGTCTATCGCTCCATATAGGATGGCACCGAAGGAATTAGTGGAATTGAAGGCTCAGATTCAGGAGTTGTTGGATCGAGGTTTTATCCGACCAAGTGTTTCGCCTTGGGGAGCGCTAGTACTTTTTGTCAAGAAGAAGGATGGTACGATGCGGATGTGTATAGACTACTGCCAGTTGAACTAGCTGACGATCAAGAACAAGTATCCATTGCCGAGGATAGATGACTTGTTTGATCAGCTTAAAGGGGCAGCGGTTTTCTCCAAGATTGATTTAAGGTCTGGGTATCATCAGCTAAAGGTGAAAGAGGCTGATATCCATAAGACGGCATTTCGCACTCGGTATGGGCACTACGAGTTTTTGGTAATGCCGTTTGGGTTGACTAACGCGCCGGCAGCATTCATGGACATGATGAATCGGGTATTTCAGCAATTTTTGGATCAGTTTGTCATAGTATTTATAGACGATATTTTGGTATACTCAAAGTCAGAGGAGGAGCATGATGCGCATTTGCGAGTAGTGTTGCAGATTCTGAGGGAAAAGCAGCTTTATGCTAAATTTAGTAAGTGCGAGTTTTGGCTTAGGGAGGTGACTTTCTTGGGTCATGTAGTATCAGCTGAAGGGATTAGAGTGGATCCTCAGAAAATTGAGGCAGTGTTGGAGTGGAAGCCGCATAAGTCAGTGGCTGAGATTCGGAGTTTTCTAGGTCTGGCGGGGTATTACCAAAGATTTGTAGAGGGATTTTCTTTGATCGCAGCACTAATGACTAAGTTATTGAGGAAAGGAGTACCATTTGTGTGGACTGAGAAGCAGCAAGAAAGTTTCGACAAGTTGAAGAAGATTTTGGCTAAAGCTTCGGTTTTGATTCAACCTGAGACAGGCAAGGAATTCACGGTTTACTGTGATGCATCACATACTGGTTTGGGATGTGTGCTGATGCAGGAAGGGAAGGTAGTGGCTTATGCATCTTGTCAGTTGAGACCACATGAGGTTAACTATCCGACGCATGACTTGGAATTAGCAGCAGTGGTTTTCGCTTTGAAGATTTGGAGACACTATTTGTACGGAGAGAAATCGATAGTCTACACGGATCACAAGAGTCTTAAGTATCTTTTGACTCAGAAGGATTTGAACTTGAGGCAGCACAGATGGATTGAGTTGTTGAAGGATTACGACTGTTCGATTGAGTATCATCCGGGCAAGGCTAACGTGGTGACAGACGCGTTAAGCCGTAAGGTTGTATCAGATTTAAGAGCGATGTTTGCCCATCTAAGCCTGTATGACGATGGGAGTCTGTTGGCAGAACTGCAAGTCAAGCCGACTTGGTTAGAGCAGATCAAGAAGAAACAGTTAGAGGATGAGGGTTTGAACGATCAGAGATTACAGGTTCAGAATGATGGTTTAGAGGATTATAGTTTGTCCAGTGATGGAGTATTGTGTTTTCAAGGGAGAGCTTGTATGCCAAAGGATGTCGAGTTGAGGCAGAGAATTCTTCGGGACGCACATAGCATCCCATACGCTATGCATCCTGGAGGTAGCAAGATGTATCGGGATTTAAGAGAGCAGTTTTGGTGGCCAGGTCTGAAGCGGGAGATAACTGACTTTGTGGGTAAATGTCTGACTTGTCAGCAGGTCAAGGCTGAACATCAGTTGCCGTCTGGGTTACTTCAGCCGGTGAGGATTCCACAGTGGAAGTGGGAAATAATCACTATGGACTTTGTCAGTGGATTACCCCTTACACCTAGTAAGAAAGATTCAGTTTGGGTGATTGTGGATCGTCTGACTAAGTCAGCTCATTTCATTCCGGTAAGGGTAGATTACTCGCTTCAGAAGTTAGCTAAGTTGTATGTGGCGGAGATAGTGAGGTTGCACGGTGTACCAGTGTCGATCATCTCGGACAGAGATCCCAGATTTACGTCGAGGTTTTGGAGAGCGTTACATCAGGCTTTGGGTACGCGGTTGGATTTCAGTACGGCATTTCATCCACAGTCTGACGGGCAGTCGGAAAGGGTTATACAGATTTTAGAGGATATGTTGAGAGGTTGTGTTTTGGATTTCAGAGGTAGCTGGGAAGAGTTTTTACCATTAGCTGAGTTCGCATACAACAATAGTTATCAAGCAAGCATTAAGATGGCACCATATGAGGCGTTGTATGGTAGGAGGTGTCACACACCTACATGCTGGACAGAGTTGGGTGAGTGTCAGATGTTAGAATCAGAGTTGGTTGCAGAGACTGAGGATAAGGTTAAGTTGATTCAGGCTCGTCTGAAGGAAGCTTCGGATAGGCAGAAGTCATATGCCGATCTCAAGCGGAGGGATATAGAGTTTGCCGTGGGTGACAAGGTCTTTCTGAAGGTCTCGCCATGGAAGAAAGTGTTAAGATTTGGGAGAAAAGGCAAGTTAAGTCCAAGGTTTATTGGGCCGTATAAGGTGTTGAGACGAGTGGGACCAGTAGCTTATCAGCTCGAGTTGCCAGTAAAACTGAGTCAGATACATGATGTGTTCCATGTCTCCATGCTTAGACGCTATCGTTCTGATCCATCGCATGTCGTGGCAGTAGAGGAAATAGAGGTGAGTCCAGATTTGACAATAGAAGAAGAACCAGTGCAGATTCTAGATCGAGATGTGAAAGTGTTGCGCAGGAAGTTAGTTCCATTAGTGAAGGTATTATGGCAGAATCATGGCGTAGAAGAAGCTACGTGGGAACCGGAGGATGTGATGAGACAGCAGTTCCCTCAACTCTTTTGATCAGGTAATTTCGAGGACGTAATTTTCTTTAAGGGGGTAGAATTGTAACATCCTAAAAATTTGAGTATCATCTGGTTACTTGTGTTAGCTCGGGTAGGATTGTTTGTGTGCTTAGCATAGTCTTGTGAAGGTTTGGATTTATTTACGAAGTTAGAATAGTTTTTAGTTTGAAGAATTTAGTGAAGTGAATTAAGTGAACCTGACACTTAAGTTAATTTAAGTGTCTAAATTTAGCACATGAGGAGTTAGTGGCATAGTGGATATGGCGCATGAAGGGTTGCTTGAGGGAAGTGGTTCGAATAGTATGGAGTGCATTTTGAAGACTATATTTTTATGCAGCCTTACATTAAGTGTCGGTCAAGCTATACATATGGTAAGTTGGACTTTAAATTTTATGGCAAGTTGAATAATAGATTAGGAAAGCTTGTATTTTGGGATAAGAATCTTATGGATTAAGGAAGAATAGAGGGACAAAAGGCTTGAATTTTGGAGAGTTGTTTTGGAAACTCTTCTATGGCCATTAGTCCATGTATGTGGACGGCATATTGGTCTAGGGGGGGTTGACCGAATTTGTTGAAGGCTTGGTAGGTTGGTAGTTTTGTTAGTAAAAATTCCCTTAGCATTTGAGCATTATTTTCTTTTCTCTCCAAAAACACTCTCCCTAGCCGAATGTGTTCTTGGCAATAAGGTGAGTTTTTGTTTTAGTTTTGGCCTTCATTCTTTGTTTTGTGTCATAACCGAAAACCCTTTGAGTTTTGCAAATTTCTCCCTAGTGCACCAAAGTGAACCAAAAGCCGAATGTCCATAGTTGTTTGCCGAATTTTCTCTTAGGCATTTGGCCGAATCTCCATTTGAGCCTCTCTCATATTTTATTTTCTTTGTAGCCGAAAACCAACCCTCTCCCCTTCATCTTTTTCTTCTTTAGTGGTTGGCGGAATCTTCCTTCTCTCTAATTTTCTTTTCTTTTCCTTTTTCTTTCTCCACTCTAGTCAAATTCATTTGATTGTCTTCTATCCACCATAGCCGAATCTTCTTTATTTCTTTTTGTTTTGTCTTGGCCGAATATCAACAAGGGTAGATTTTCTTTGGGTTCATCTATAATCGGTTTTGGAAGATAGGTAAGTGTCTTGGCCGAATTTTCTTTTCTTTTCTCTCTATCGTTTCTCATAAGGGAAAAAGCCAAATTTTGGGCATTTGTTAGTAAGGTTTTAACCATAGGAACTTATTTCTTTTAGGCTCTTCGGGACTTTGGAAGTAATCGATTTAACCCTATTTCTCTAGCAAACGAAGTTGGTAAGTCAAGTGGTAAGGATTTATGTTGGTTCATTATTCTTTAAGAGGATGTAAAGCCAAAAGCTTTTGAGACTAAGGTTTGTTGTTGGCCGAATGGTCTATGGTATCGATCTAAGTGTTGGCCGAATGTAGGGCAAAGAGATCTAGTGCGGTAGATCGGGTCTTCGGGATTTAGTGATTTCGCTAGTGACAGGTGTGTACCTTACACACTTTATAACTCGGTATATATATATTATTAAACTAATCATGTTATTAAAGTCGAAAACTGTGAGATCTTGATATGATACCTTGATGGGTGTGAGCAAGGATTCGGGTAAGTCCGTTTCGATATGATGTTGTTATATGTTGATTGATATCATGATCTACGATATATAAATGTTATATGTTCATATCAAAGTATGATGGCATGATTTATACTCGTAATACATTGGTTTGGGTAATATGAGTGGAGGGGGAAGGATTTGATATCTGTGTCTTTGGGACACCAGAGGTTTGGCACCTCATAGCGACTCGTCCTAGTGGCTTAGTACCACAGTAGGTTGGCCCCACATTTGATATTATGGGATCGTCGCCAGTGATTTGGTATCACACGTGGGTTGGCCCCACAAATGGATTATTCGTGACTTTGGGTCACCAGTGGTTTGGCACCACATTATTGGATATCGTGACTTTGGGTCACCAGTGGTTTGGCACCACCAGTGGTTGGTACCACACGGGGTAGAAAATGAGTTATGGATGGCTAGGTTTGGGTGCATTATATATATATTGCTTGGTTATAAATTGTGTAAGTATGTTGCATCAACCGGGGGAAGGATTTATGCACTGAGTCTTGGTGACTCACCTTCTCCCTTATCTTTTCAGGTGATTCGTAGATCGCGGATGAGGAGCCGGATGATCTCAAGGAAGCCATGCAATAAAAATTCGATTTACACGGACTTTGGTTTGGGTACTATATTTTATTTAAATTTGGTTTTTCATCTTTATTTGGAATTGTAATAAGGCCTCTTTAATTATGTTTTTGGATTATTTATATGCTTTGGACTTGTTTTTTTTAAATATGCATTATAAATTACATGGTTGATATAATAAATTGAGTACAAAGTTTTCTAAACTACAAAATGCAATGGTTTTCAAAACGTTACCTTCGGGTAATATAAATCATTTGATAATATTTAACAACTTAAGTGTTTTCGATAACTCATACTATTTTCCAAAACTCAAGTTTCCAAATTTCAATTAGAAACGGTTTTCAAACTAATCGCTTTGGTTTCTTTTAAAATTATAAAAGGTTTTCTAATCTATGGATCTGCAACTATGTTTTAAAGATTTATTTACAGAATTTCAAAGTGAATTATCAGTTTTTAACTTATTATACACCTGATTTCTACAAACATGGAACAACAAAGAGTTTTTCACTAAAATTTAATTGTTAACTCGATTTTCTTCAAAACGTTTTCCTCTGTGGCATGCCAGATTCAGTCATGGCGTATTGACCGGGTTTGGGGTGTTACACGTCACCTCCTAAGATTGGGCCACAAGCCCACTTTGGTATTTTAAACGTAGATACTACCTTTTAAACCCCTATAATGCCCAAACATAAAATTTTAATCAAGGCCTCTACCTAAGCCTGAGCCCAATTTGGACCCCTAACACTTAAATTAACACATTAAATATATCCTACCTATTAAACGCATAGGCCCAAAAATTCAGGATGTTACATATGTGGCTTAAGCACGGAGTAGAAGAAGCAACCTGGGAGACCGAGGAATCAATGAAAGAACGCTATCCACAATTATTCGTCGGTAAGATTTTCGGGGACGAAAATTACTTAAAGGGGGGAGTTGTAACAGCCCAATTACGACCCTAATTGGAACGGTGGTTTCGGAACCATGAATCCGAGCCGAAAAAAATTTCCTAATATTATTTTGTTTTCGTGTGCAATAATTATGAATGGGTATGTGTTGAAAATTGTGGATTTAATTGCTTTGGTGTGCTTAAACTAAGAGAAAGGACCAAATAGTTAAAGTAGTAAAAGTAGCCTGTATTAAGTGGAATGGTATTACAAGATTAGTGAGAACATCAATCTAATGATGACCCTTAGCAACCAACTAGCCATTCGGCTTTGGTGTTGAAAGAAAACATGAGAAACTAACAGAAGTCGACACTTACCTCAACACAGGGAATTCGGCTAATACTTGATAGAAGATTCTGGCTTTTATGGAGAAATCGGCACAAGAGGAAAAAGAATGGAAAAGAGAGAAAAGTGAGAGGTTTTGGCTTTTGAAGAAATCAAAAGAAAAGATTGCAGAGAATGGCGAAGGGTTTCGGCATAGAGAATGAAGAAAAAAAAATAGGGTTCAAATGTAGGAATTGAAGAGATACCCCCCTTATTTATAAAGAATTTCGGCACTTACCTACCAAAAACCGAAAGTGCCCTTCCTGATAACTAATAACTAAACAAATAGTAGGGGAAATTTTGGCACCCCTTTGCCATAAAGAAACCGATTTCTTCCCTCCTCTAGGTGATGGAATTTCGGCCAACATTGCACTCAGCTGATAGCTCCTATCTTTTCTCCTTTATCTTAATCTATCCACATCTCCAAAAGAAGCCTAGATAGCACCACCTCTTCCTTCTTTTATTAGCACCTTATCCACCTTATTATCACATTAAATAAATTCCTATTTTTAAGCCCTATTGTCGTCTAACCTACTCCTCCTTTAAGTGCCGAAAATGGCCCAAATACATGGGCTCCAAGCGGCCAAAACTTGGGCCTCTTCAGCTGTAAATGGCGCCATCTTATAACTCCTTTGCAGCGCCACTTGCTCTTGGGCCAGAAGCCCACTTTGTAATTTAAACCCCAGATACTATCTTTTTAACCCTATAGTGCCCAAACAGAAAATTTAAGCAAGGCCCTGACCACATCCTGAGCCCAATTTGGACCCCTAACAGTTAAATTAACACATTAAACATATCCACACACTAAACGCATAGGCCCATTAATTTAGGATGTTACACGACCCTAATCGAAATGGTGGTTTCAGAACCACGAATTTGAGCCGGAAAAAAATTTCCTAATATTATTTTGTTTTCGTGTGCAATAATTATGAATGGGTATGTGTTGAAAATTGTGAATTTAATTGCTTTGGTGTGCTTAAACTAAGAGAAAGGACCAAATAGTTAAAGTAGTATAAGTTGCCTGTATTAAGTGGGATGGTTTAATTGATTTGTTCCTTGAATGAATGGACTTGCATGTCAAATAGCCCATTTCTTATAGTAGTGGACGACATGATGATTAATTCCTTTATTAAATTCATTTGTTTTAGCTAGTGGTATGATATTAGTATTATAATTTGATTAAAATAATAAAAAGATAAAAAGATGATAGAAAACTCATCTTCCATCTTTGTTCTTCATCTTGCCGAATCTTAACAAAAAAAAAGGGAAAAATTTAGCTCCATATTCGGCCATTGCATATTACTTTGAGGCCAGTAATTGAGTTTGAATTTTTGTAATTTATACATTTTTGAGTTAGCTATTCCAAATACTATCAAATCCATGTGAAAAATTTTGAGAATTAAACATGCCATAGATTCGGCCATGAATGGATATTTTTGCTTTGTTAAGTTTGATAGTTATATGTTACATCTATGCTTGAAATCAACATATTTGAGTAGGAAATTTTATATTTGAGGGTGTAAAATGCAAAATGAATGAGTGGTAAAGATTTGTATATAGATGGGGAAAATTCAGCTCTTGAGAGAGGAGTCTAAATTTCATGAATTTTGTGTTTTATGATTTGGGGATTTAATTGCAAAAGATGTGAGTTCTAGGGATAAAAGGGTAGATTTCATAATTAGATGTTAAGATCAAATTGAATAGCATTTTAAGGCTTTAAGGAGCTTAAGGGACATTCGGCCTTAGCTCAATAATGTGAAAATTTTCCTAGTTAGAATGACTAGAAAATTATATTAAATTGTGAAAATTTCAAACTATGATTGATAGATTGGAAGAATGGTGAAATTATGAGTTTCGAATTAAAAATGAATGAAATTTTATTTGAATGGCCTCTCTTTGAACTTTATTTTAGAATAAGGACGAAAAGAACCGCAATCGGGTTGGGGTAAAGCTGAATTAATCGAGTAGCCGGAAGATTTTAACTTCTCAACCACCAAGTAAGTTTATAAGCAAACGGTTTAATTGAGTGGTTTTTATAAACAAATATATATATATGTGTGTGTGTGTGTGTGTGTGTGTGTGTGTGTGTGCGCAAATGAATTTAAGGTATAATTGTTATATTGTCGAATGAGATATGGATTTTTGAGTATGAAGACGAATTGTGATTTATTATGCACATGTAGGTGGATTTACCTCTTGGACTAATTGAAATTTGTTATAAAAAATTCAATGTTGCCGAATCTTATGGGGTATGAGAACAAGTATATTTATAGGTTGGCTGAATGCTAAGTTGAATAATATATACATGTATAAGTGTGGATGCATTGAGTGCTTTGAATATATATATGTATATATATATATGATTTAGAAAGGAGCTAAATATGAATATGTAATGAGATGGATATTTGTACCGAATGTATGATTAATAATACATATTTGTGTATATGTATTTAGTTTGTGCCAAATGTGAAAGTATGACATATGGAAATTGGATTGTTGTTATTGGGTAATTGTATAATGGATATATATATATATATACACATGAGTCTGAAATTTTGATATGTTTGGATTGGATAAATAATTATGGGTTGATTAGTATTTAATTGTGGAACACAAAGTGAGCGATACGTTACGGGAAGTGGCACTGTGTGTGCGGAAAATGCTTAATAACAGCTCTATGTGAGTGATACGTTACGGGAAGTGGCACTGTGTGTGCAGACATGTTAAGTAACGGATCTATGTGAGCGAAACGTTACGGGCTTGTACTACGTGTACGGGTTTTCAGATTTTCCTAAAAGACGAAAACACTTAGTGGCGGTAAACGAGAGTGTCAGGTATTTATATGTTGTATGATAGTTCACTTTTGATGTAAATCGGGTAAGTTATTTTGGTGTGGAAATTCAATATGTGATTACTTGGATTTATTTGGTGACCAAATAGGTATGATATTGATTAATGATGATATATTATGTGTATGGATGTTGCAACCTAATCCATGTTTAAGTTAAGTAAATTAGAAACTATTAAGTTGCTAGTATATAAATATACTACCTCTTTGCTTATAACTTACTAAGCTATAATAGCTTACATAGTGTGTTTGCTATAATGTACCATAGGTTTTTCAAAGTGAAAGCTCCAGCTCGGGAATCCCTGTCGAAGTCAAGCATACTATCATTATTTGCTTTGCGTGCAATGAATGCACATATGGTTATATCTGATGATGGTTCGATAATAGCCGAATTAAAAGCAAGATCGTTATTTGTTCAACAAGTTTGTGATGCTCAGAAAGTTGATAATGATCTGATAGCAAAGTGAGTTTAGTGTGAAACGAATGTTGAATCTGAATTCCGATTTGATGAAAATGGTTGTTTGAGGTTTAGAAACTGAATATGTGTTCTGAGAAACTCAGAGTTGATTAAGATGATTTTGAATGAAGCTCACAATAGTTGGTTATTTGTTCATCCAGGTAGCACAAAAATGTATAATAATCTGAAACAGTTCTATTGGTGGCCTGGTATGAAACGAGACATATATGACTTTGTTTCGAAATGGTTAGTCTGTCAACAAGTAAAAGCCGAGCATCAGGTACCTTTTGGGTTACTTCAGCCGATTATGATACCCAAGTGGAAATGGGATAGAGTCACGATGGATTTTGCATCTAGTTTACTGTTGACACCGAGCAGGAAAGATGCAATCTGGGTTATTGTGGATAGATTGACTAAATCTGCTCATTTTGTTCCGATTCGCACAAATTATTCACTTGATAAATTGGCTGAATTATATGTTTCTCAGATTGTGAATTATTCACTTGATGAAAATTTTTAAGAGAAATTTCCGAGTTAAAATATATTTATGAAAGTTTGTTATGAAACCCTTTTTGTATATCCATTTTAAGAAAATGCTTATTTAAATTTTTAGAAAACAATCTGAATTTGAAGTACTTAGAGCAAATTATAAATTTGTCAAACAATAAACAAAACAAAAATTAATCCAGAGGCCTTATTACAACCTTAACTCAAAATAGTAAAGTAATTAAAGGACTAAAAGAAATCCAAATTTCAAATTAATCCTTTTTTGTAGTATGGCCTCCACCGTGTCATCCATGGCCCAAGTCTCCATCACTGATCATTACCTGAAAGGGTAAGGAAAAACGGGGTGAGTTACTAGAACTCAGTGTATAACCCCCTTACCGTTGTCCACTGGGCCAAAATCCCATTAAGCAATAATTTGGGCCAAGCCCATTTACAATAATAATAATGTATCAAATATAACATGTGTATGAAATGCAATTCCCAAACCAAACCTAGTAATCCATCCGCTACACACCACCCGTACCAACCAACACACATGTGGGGATCAAGTCAACCCACCCCGCTAACACACCAAAAGCAGGCATTAAGCCATTTATAACAAATTTAATTATGGACAAGCCACCAGAATAACAGAATTTACGTGGCATTGCCACTATACAGATTTGTAGCAGAGCCACCAAAATTATGTGGCAGAGTCACCAGAACTTCTCTTCAATATTATCCCATCCCATGCAAAATCATGTATATAATGCATAACAATTCATGATTTTTTTTACAATAACAACAGTAATCTATTTGGATATTCATTATAAAAAGTACGGCCCATTATAACAAATTATCAAATTGGCCCATATAGCAAATTATCAGATCGGCCCATATAGCAAATTATCAAATCGGCCCATATAGGAAATTATCAAATTGGCCCATATAGCAAATTATCAAATCGGCCCAAATAGCAAATTATATCGATTTGGCCCATTAGGGGCATTTTCGTAATCTTTCACAGTGTTAATACCTGTTTTTGTCAAATTTATCAAAATAGTGAGATCTAAGCCAATTTTCCCGGTTTCACCATAATACGATTTTAGTCAAGCGATTTACTACCAATATGATATTAATATTTAACCCACGAAAAACGGTGTGAGATTACACACCTGATTACGGTAAGCACTAAGCTCTCTTGATCGTTGACACCTAAAATATTATAACGCTTGATTAGTCGACATACGCGATTTATTAATCAACACTAAAATGAACGATCTACGGTGCTTACCCTTGGAATCGTGGATGACCACGATTTGTCGGTTTTCCCCGGTTGGCAGTCCACAACCCAGTGGAAAATCCCGAATCGTTGATGCCTCAAAATTGCAAACGACCTCGAATAGTCGATTCTCACTGGATGAGGGTCCATAACCCGGTGGAAAGTCCCGGATCGCCGATACCGCCCTTCGCTTGAATTTAGGAGTAGGGATCGCTAATCCGCTCCTTCTGAGATCTCCACTCGACTTTCCTTTCGAATCAGTACCACAAGCCTCCATTTGATTAGATCTTATATAGATCGATATTACGATAAAATATGGATTGTCAAAAGGGTAAAGATCGACTTACCACTAATTTCGAGTGATCAACTGTTGGATAGATCAAGTTATTTAATCCCTATAATTATAATCGGTTAATTATCACTATACCAATAACGTCTTAACGAATAAAGAACGATTTTATAGAATCCTTGAAGAACTCCTTACCCTAAAGATTTTTAGGACCAATTCCCAACTATTGTATGATAACTCCGGAAGAATCAAAGTTTCGACCCTCAAATATATCACTACGAAGAAGAAACTGATCTCGTTTGAAAGAGAATAAGGTGATGGTTTCGGTCAATATGACCACCCCAAACCAAAGCATAAAATCGGCACAGATAAAGAAAATAAAATATTGAAAAGAACACTTACCGATTGATCAAGGAATGAGTGATAACTCGAATGAAAAAGAAAGATTAATGAAAAGATGAAAGGTTTTGGCTATGGAGGAATAATGGGCAAAATATTCGGCTATGGTGAAAAAGATTAGAAAAGAAGAGATGCTTGAAAGATTCTGTGAAAAAAAAGAAAAGGAAGAAGAAAAATGTTTGCCTAGCTTCGATTTTCAAGAAAGATGAGTGAACAAATTTTTGGTCTTAATGTTGTGGGTACATTCAGCAAGAAGGAAGAAAAGAAGAGAATATGCACCCTCAAAGTTTGAAGATTCGGCAAGGAGGAGAAGGAAATTTGGAGAGAAGAGAAAAAAATGACACCAAAGTTGCAAACAGGGATTTGGCCAAAACAACACCAAAACTTTTACCAATTGCCAAAGACAAAATTCGGCTAAGAGAATAGTAATTTGGAGAAAATGGCACTCTTGATGCTAAAGGAATTTTACCAAAACAAGTACTAAAGCTTTACCAAAACACCAAGGAAAATTCGGCTACCCCTCTTACACCCAAAACCGTCCACATTCATGCCCCTAATGGTCAAAAATTTGCCAACCATACTTTCCATAACACTTCCCTTGAAAAAGGCCACTTGTTCCCCTTACTTTCCCCTTTCTCTTGATTTCTTTCCTCACCTTCAACCTTTCCTATTTTTCTTAGCCATCTTGCCAAAAATAAAAAGTCCACCTTGCCTTATTTACATGCTTGGCCAACACTTAGGGAAAGAAAGCAAAAATAAAAGTAAAACATTTACACACAATGGGATTTGAACCTCTTCCCTCAAGGTACTTCATGTGGCGCCATAACCTCTTTACTAATTGCTCATTTATGCTAGCAATTTACTCTTTTATGTCCATAAGCTTTAAGGTCACTTACTCTATCTCCTTAAAGTGCTAAATGCCAAAATTTTTACTAGGACCAAATAAACCCCGAGCCTTCTTAGGATCCCCTAAACATACACAATTGATAATTTAACTAGCTTAGCACCAAAAATAATGCAACACATAAAATTCCAAATTTTAGGATGTTACAATTCTACCCCATTAAAGAAAATTTCGTCCTCGAAATTTACCTGATTAAAAGAAGTGAGGATATTGCTGCCGAATCACGTCCTTAGGCTCCCATGTTGCTTCCTCCGATCCGTGATTGCGTCATAAAACCTTGACTAACGGTACCGACTTCCTTCTCAGCAACTTAACGTCCCGATCTAAAATTTGTACTGGCTCCTCTTCGAAAGACAAGTCAGGTCTTATCTCAACTTCTTCTACCGGTACTATATGAGACGGATCTGATTGGTAACGCCTTAATAATGAGAATGAAAAACACTATGTATCTGACTCAATTCCGGAGGTAACTCAAGCTGATAAGCTATTGGTAATTCCGGAGGTAACTCAAGCTGATAAGCTACTGGCCCAACACGTTTCAACACACGGTACAGTCCGATAAATCTAGGGCTCAACTTGCCCTTCCTTCCAAATTTGAAGATATTCTTCCAGGGTGAGACCTTTAGAAAGACTTGATCTCCCACTGCAAACTCAATATCCTTACGCTTCAAATCCGCATACGATTTTTGTCTATCCGAAACTTCCTTTAACCGTGCCTGAATTACCTTTACTTTTTCCTCCGTCTCTGATATCAGCTCAGGACCCAATAACTGTCTCTCCCCCAATTCAGTCCAACAAGTAGGAGTACGACACCTACGACCATACAACGCCTCGTAGGGTGCCATCTGGATGCTGGATTGATAGCTATTGTTATAAACAAACTCTGCCAACGATAAGAAATCCTCCCAACTGCCCCTGAAGTCAATCACACAGCCTCTTAACATGTCTTCCAGAATCTGGATTACTCGCTCTGACTGACCATCCGTCTGAGGATGAAATGCCGTACTGAAACTAAACTTGGTTCCCAAAGCTTCATGTAAGGCTTTCCAAAAACGTGATGTAAACCTAGGGTCCCTATCCGATATAATAGACTCTGGTACCCCATGCAACCTTACTATCTCTGCTACATACAACTTGGCCAACTTCTGCAATAAGTAATCCGTACGAACAAGTAGGAAATGGGCAGTCTTCGTCAACCGATCCACTATTACCCAGACATTATCTTTCTTAGTAGGTGATAAGGGTAACCCACTAACAAAGTCCATCGTTATTCTTTCCCATTTCCATAATGGAATCTTCACAAGTTGTAGCAATCCCGACGGTAATTGATGTTCCGCCTTCACTTGCTGATATGTCAAGCATTTACCCACGAAATCAGTAACCTCCCGTTTCAACCCTGGCCACCAATACTGCTTACGGAGATCTCGATACATTTTATTTCCCCCGGGGTGCATAGCATATGGGCTACTATGTGCCTCACATAGAATCATTTGCCTCGATTCCGAATCTTTGGGCATACAGATTCTTCTGCGGAAACACAATACTCTACCACTTTTCAATCCAAAATCCCCTATCATACCACCTTCCACTTGCTGAAGTAAGGAACCCAACTTTTCATCTAATAACTGCTTTTCCTTAATCTGACTTACCCACGCAGGCTTCACTTGAAGTTCGGCTAGCAGACTACCATCTTCATACAAGCTGAGATGAGCGAACATCGCTCTCAAATCTGATATCACTTTACGACTCAAAGCGTCTACCACCACGTTAGCCTTTCTGGGATGATACTCGATTGATAAGCCATAATCCTTCAACAGTTCTATCCACCTCCGCTGTCTTAAGTTCAACTCCTTTTGGGTAAGGAGGTACTTTAGACTCTTATGATCCGTATAGATGATCGACTTCTCACCATACAGGTAGTGTTTCCAAATCTTCAAAGCAAACACCACTGCAGCCAACTCCAAATCATGAGTCGGATAATTCACTTCGTGCAGCCTTAACTGATGAGATGCATAAGCCACCACTTTTCCACCTTGCATCAACACCCATCCCAAGCCCGTGTGTGACGCATCGCAGTAAACAATAAACTCTTTTCCAGCCTCAGGTTGAATCAATACTGGCGCTTCCGTCAGAATCTTCTTCAATTTCTCAAAGCTCTCTTACTGCTGATCTGACCACACAAATGATACTCCCTTGTGGAACAGTTTAGTTAGGGGTGTGGCAATCAACGAAAACCCCTCAACAAAACGCCTGTAATAACCAGCCAACCCTAAGAAACTCCGAATTTCGGCCACTGACTTCAGTGGTTTCCAATCCAGCACAGCCTCTACCTTCCGAGGATCAACTCTAATTCCTTCAGCCGACACAACATGTTCCAAGAAGGTCACTTCCTTCAGCCAAAACTCGCATTTACTGAATTTGGCATAAAGTTGCTTTTCCCGCAATATCTGCAATACTACCCGCAGATGCGAATCGTGCTCCTCTTCATTCTTCGAATACACCAAGATGTCATCTATGAACACCACCACAAACTGGTCTAAACAGGGTTGGAAGACCCGGTTCATCATGTCCATAAATGCAGTTGGTGCATTGGTCAACCCAAACGGCATCACCAAGAACTCATAATGCCCATAACGAGTTCGAAACGTCGTCTTAAAAATATCTGCCTCCTTGACTTTAAGTTGATGATAACCCGATCTCAAATCTATCTTCGAGAAAACCGAAGCTCCTTGCAATTGATCAAACAGATCGTCAATTCTCGGCAACGGATATCTATTCTTGATCGTCAACTTATTCAACTGCCTATAATCGATGAACATACGCATTGACCCATCCTTCTTCTTGACGAACAAGACCGGCGCTCCCCATGGTGACACACTCGGTCGAATGAATCCTCGATCCAACAACTCCTGAATTTGAGCTTTAAGCTCCACTAACTCCTTCGGCGCCATTCTATAAGGAGCAATGGACACCGGAGCCATTCCTGGCAATAGCTCAATGCCAAACTTAACCTCCCGATCCATAGGCAATCCAGGAAGTTCCTCGGGAAAGACGTCTGAAAACTCTTTCACCATTCTAACACCTTCCACCGACAATTCCGTGGCATCCAACGCACTAATGAAGGCTAGGAATGCTCCATACCCTTTTCGCACCAACTTTTCTGCCTTTAAAGCAGATACCACATTTGACAAATAGTTTCTTCTTCCACCTATCATCACCACTTTCTTATCTTCCGAAGTTCTTAGTGTCATCCGCTTTGCAGCACAATCCAAGTTCGCACGATGTTTCACCAACCAGTCCATGCCCAAAATAAGGTCGAACTCACCGAAAGGCAGTTCCATCAAATCCGCCAAAAATGTTTCTCCCTGAATTTCTAAGGGCACATCTCTAAACAATCTATTCACTATCACAAACTGTCCTAAAAGACTAATTACCGTAATCTCTCTAGCAGTAATCTCAATTCTAATGTTCAAATTTCTAGATATAGCACTAGCAACATACGAATGGGTGGATCCGATATCTATCAAAGCAGTAATAGGTACATCAGATATGAAGAATGTACCAATTATCACATCAGGTGCATCGCCATACTCTCGGCGTCTGACCGCATAAACCAACCCTGGCTGCCTCGCCTCCGCATTACCCCTGAAACCAGTACCTTTACCCGATGCACCCTGACCTCGTCCTGCGCCATTACCACCTCGATCTGGCTCACGACTTCTCGGTGCCTGCTGAGCACCTCTAGCTGGTTGTGCATCATAGTTACGAGAATCCTCAGTCTGAGCAGTCTGTCGAGGATAATTTTTAAGCTGATGGTCCTTAGAACCACATTTGAAACAACCACCGGTTCTCTTCTAGCATTCACCCGGGTGTCATTTTCTGCAATCCGCACATGGCTGTATCTGATTGGTAGCAGCTGGTACTTTAGCTCGAGCTGGCTCAACATTCTTGCGCCTCTTCTGAAACCCTCTAGCAGGACCTGAGTACTTAAAGTCCCTCTTGCTCTAGCCTCTATCTTTTTCTCGGTTTTGCCTCTCTGAGTGCTTAGCCTCTTCAGCTATCTTCGCTTTCTCCACCAGTGTGGCAAAATTCCTTTCTTGTTGTGGGGCTATCAGTACCCGCAACTCATCACGAAACCCGTCCTCAAAACGCACGCAGCGTTCGTAGTCAGTTGGCATTATGCCCTGGGCATAATGACTCAAACGCAGAAATTCTGCCTCGTAAGCTACCACAGTCTTACCTCCTTGGATCAGATTTAAGAATTCCTTCCTTCGGGTATCCACACAGCTAGCCCTGACATACTTTTCTTGGAATGTAGTTTTGAAGAAATCCCAAGTAACACGATCGGCCTGAGTGCCTTCCCGAACAGTGAGCCACCATTGATATGCCTCGTCTCTCAACAAGGACACAACTCCCTTAAGTTTCTGCTTGGCGGTGCAATCCAGATCATCCATGATCTGCTCCACAACCTCAAGCCAGTACTCCGCGACATTTGGGGCTACACCTGAGATACCCCTAAAAACCTCAGCCCTATTTGATCTGAGTCGTTCCGAAATTGACCCACGAGCTACTGGCCCAGTTCTAGCTCCAGTAACCCTTTCCAAGACTCGCAACATTGCTTGAGACAGAGTGATGTCCTCCCTCATACGGTCATGTGATCCAGTTTCCGTCACGGGTGACGCAGGTGCGTCTATTTTCGGCATATGTTCCGACGCTTCCGACGCAAGTCTAGTACCTCGGCCTCTACCACGGCCAAGTCTACCGCGTCCACGTCCTCTAGCGCTCATATTGGCTAATTCAATTTAATCTGATTAAGAGTCTTATGAATCAGTATACTATTTCGATATTTATTAAACAATATTTTATGAGGTATAAGGAGTAAAGTCGTTTTCGTAAACGCATCCTATAGTCTCAATCTCTATAGTTTCAACACCTAAAACTAAAAGTTCTAGAGTGTTCCTATAGTCATATCACAATAATCATAATTATACAATAACATACTTACTTGACTTGGTGCTGGATACCCACGGTGCCATACTTCTTTTAAAACATACGTTTAGATTCAAAACAACTTTAGAAAATGTTTTTGAACCCAAACCACGGCCGAGTTTTGAATCGAGCTCTGATACCATAAAATGTAACACCCCAAACTCGGCCCATGCGCTAAGGCCATATCTGATATGTCACATGAGGAAAATACTACTAAGTCCTTTTTTATTTGTACATAAATAGATTTAGATTTAAAATCAATTAAAACAACTCCCATTTTAAAAAAAAAAATATTATTGAATAAAAGGTTGATTGATAAATCGATAGATTTTGAGATATAAAAATCTTATAAACCGTGACTTTGAAAATATCGTTAATAGTTCGAGAAGAATTTGAAAATAATTTTCAAAAAGTGTTTGATGAAAATTTTTAAGGGAAATTTCCGAGTTAAAATATATTTATGAAAGTTTGTTATGAAACCCTTTTTGTATATCCATTTTAAGAAAACGCTTATTTAAATTTCTAGAAAAAAATCTCAATTTGTAGTACTTAGAGCAAATTATAAATTCGTCAAATAATAAACAAAACAAAAATTAATCCAGTGGCCTTATTACAACCTTAACTCAAAATAGTAAGGTAATTAAAGTAATAAAAGAAATCCAAATTCCAAATTAAACCGTTTTTGTAGTATGGCCTCCACCGGGTCATCCATGGCCCAAGTCTCCATCACTGATCATTACCTGAAAGGGTAAGGAAAAACGGGGTGAGTTATCAGAACTCAGTGTATAACCCCCTTACCGTTGTCCACTGGGCCAAAATCCCATTAAGCAATAATTTGGGCCTAAGCCCATTTACAATAATAATAATGTATCAAATATAACATGTGTATGAAATGCAATTCCCAAACCAAACCTAGTAATCCATCCGCTACACACCACCCGTACCAACCAACACACCTGTGGGGATCAAGTCAACCCACCTCGCCAACACTCCAATCGCAGGCATTAAGCCATTTATAACAAATTTAATTGTGGACAAGCCACCAGAATAACAGAATTTACGTGGCATTGCCACTATATAGATTTGTGGCAGAACCACCAAAATTATGTGGCAGAGCCACCAGAACTTCTCTTCAATATTATCCAATCCCATGCAAAATCATGTATATAATGCATAACAATTCATGATTTTTTTTACAATAACAACAGTAATTTATTTGGATATTCAGTATCAAAAGTACGACCCATTATAACAAATTATCAAATCGGCCCATATAGCAAATTATCAAATCGACCCATATAACAAATTATCAGATCGGCCCATATAGCAAATTATGAAATCGGCCCATATAGCAAATTATCAAATCGACCCACATAGCAAATTATCAGATCGGCCCATATAGCGAATTATCAAATCAGCCCATATAGCAAATTATCAAATTGTCTCATATAGCAAATTATATCGATTTGGCCCATTAGGGGCATTTTCGTAATCTTTCACAGTGTTAATATCGATTTTTGTCAATTTTATCAAAATAATGAGATCTAAGCCAATTTTTTCGGTTTCACCATAATACGACTTTAGTCAAGCGATTTACTACCAATATGATATTAATCTTTAACCCACGAAAAACGGTGTGAGATTACACACCTGATTACGGTAAGCACTAGGCTCTCTTGATCGTCGACACCTAAAATATTATAACGCTTGATTAGTCGACATACGCGATTTATTAATCAACACTAAAATGAACGATCTACGGTGCTTACCCTTGGAATCGTGAATGACCATGATTTGTCAGTTTTCCCCAGTTGACGGTCCACAATTCGGTGGAAAATCCCGAATCGCTGATGCCTCAAAATTGCGAACGACCTCGAATGGTCGATTCTCACCGGATGAGGGTCCACAACCCAGTGGAAAGTCCCGAATCGCCAATACCGCCCTTCGCTTGAATTTAGGAGTAAGGATCGCTAATCTGCTCCTTTTGAGATCTCCACTCGACTTTCCTTTCGAATCAGTACCACAAGCCTCCATTTGATTAGATCTTATATAGATCGATATTACGATAAAATATGGATTGTCAAAAAGGTAAAGATCGACTTACCACTAATTCCGAGTGATCAACTGTTGGATAGATCAAGCGATTTAATCCCTATAATTATAATCGGTTAATTATTACTATACCAATAACGTCTTAACGAATAAAGAACGATTTTATAGAATCTTTGAAGAACTCCTTACCTTAAAGACTTTTAGGACTGGTTCCCAACTATTGTATGATAACTCCAGAAGAATCAAAGTTTTTGCCCTCCAATATATCACTACAAAGAAGAAAATGATCTCGTTTGAAAGAGAATAAGGTGATGGTTTCGGTCAATATGACCAGCCCAAACCAAAGCATAAATTTGGCATAGATAAAGAAAATAAAATGTTGAAAAGAACACTTACCGATTGATCAAGGAATGAGTGATAACTCGAATGAAAAAGAAAGATTAATGAAGAGATGAAAGGTCTTGACTATGGAGGAATAATGGGCAAAATATTCGGCTATGGTGAAAAAGATTAGAAAAGAAGAGATGCTTGAAAGATTTTGTGAAAAAAAGAAAAGGAAGAAGAAGAAAACTGTTTGCCTAGCTTCGGTTTTCAAGAAAGATGAGTGAACAAATTTTTGGTCTTAATGTTGTGGGTACATTCGGCAAGAAGGAAGAAAAGAAGAGAATATGCACCCTCAAAGTTTGAAGATTCGGCAAGGAGGAGAAGGAAATTTGGAGAGAAAAGAAAAAAATGACACCAAAGTTGCAAATAGGGATTTGGCCAAAACAACACCAAAACTTTTACCAATTGCCAAAGACAAAATTCGGCTAAGAGAATAGTAATTTGGAGAAAATGGCACTCTTGATGCTAAAGGAATTTTACCAAAACAAGCACTAAAGCTTTACCAAAACACCAAGGAAAATTCAGCTACCCCTCTTACACCCAAAACCGTCCACATTCATGCCCCTAATGGTCAAAAATTTGCAAACCATACTTTCCATAACACTTCCCTTGAAAAAGGACACATGTTCCCCTTACTTTCCCCTTTGTCTTGATTTCTTTCCTCACCTTCAACCTTTCCTATTTTTCTTAGCCATCTTGCCAAAAACATAAAGGCCACCTTGCCTTATTTATATGCTTGGCCGATACTTAGGGAAAGAATGCAAAAATAAAAGTCAAAAATTTACACACAATGGGATTTGAACCTCTTCCCTCAAGGTACTTCATGTGGCGCCATAACCTCTTTACTAATTGCTCATTTATGCTAGCAATTTACTCTTTTATTTCCATAAGATTTAAGGTCACTGACACTATCTCTTTAAAGTGCTTAATGCCAAAATTTTTACTAGGACCAAATAAACCCCTAGCCTTCGTAGGATCCCCTAAACATACACAATTGATAATTTAACTAGCTTAGCACAAAAAATAATGCAACACATAAAATTCCAAATTTTAGGATGTTACATTAAGTGTAAAATGTGTTTGAAATATGCTTAAGGTTTAAGTAAGATTAAGTAAACCTCATGATGGTTTAGTTGATAAATTTGATATATGAGGTTGATGGATATATTTAGGTTATGCATAGTAAATGAATTATTATATGTGATGCATAGTTTATAACATGAGTTGGTTTGAACATTGTCTATAAATGTATTATACGTTGCATGTTATATAGATTGTTTGAATATGAAACAATTCAACTTGGTTGTGTGAATGAAATTTTAGCATGAATTAAAGCATATAAAATTAGCATGTGTATTATATGTACTCTTACTTGTTATTTGTACTTAAAATATCAAGGTCATATGCGCATTGTTTTGTGTTAATTTATGTATGTTTTGGTTTTATAATTGTCTTGAAAATGTGGTCCAAGTTAACAAATGATGTATATGCTAATTTGTCTATGCTAGTTAATTGGGTAATAAAAGTTTGAGGTTATGTTTTATATTTTATAAATGGTTAACCGAATAGGTATAGGTGATATAATGAGAAGTTATTTATAAGTATGTTATGCATATTAATTAATAAGTGAATTGATTGAATTCTTGTTAATTATTTGTACTCAAATTGATTCTAATGGTTTGATTTTATGCGCATATGTTTGTGTTTAATGAAGATGTAGTTGGTTTTGAAATGATGAATGTCTATGTATAAAATTTACTTAATTATATACTTAATATGCATGTGGATAAATTAAAGTGTGTAATATATTAGCCAAAAGTTCAAAAGATGAATGACTAAGTATTTGAATACCAAGTATATACTAATTGTATGTTTTAATATTATATGGAAATGACATGTGAGTATATGAAATTGATCTGAAGTGATGTCTTATCCGGTAATGCCTTGTAACCCTAATCTGGCGACGGATACAGGTTAGGGTGTTACAATGAGAACCAATGTCAAGCAAATGCAGCCTGAGTGTACCAATTCAACAAGAATATTGACTAAGCTCGAAGATCAAATGAGCCAATTGATGAGCATGATAGGCAACATCAAAAGACAAATTGGCACAGGTATTCCCAGCAATACAGAAGACAATCCATGGAGGGAAGGTAAGGAGCACGTGGAAGCGATAGCACTTCGATCAACAATAGTACTAAGTAGCCCGAAAACCTTACTTCGAAGGTAATTATGGAGAATATTGATGACCCTCAAGAGGAATCTTCAGAAGCTGAAGATGAACATAAGCCATAAAAGGTAATGATAATGGCGATTGAACTAGAAAAAGAACTACCTAAAGATGCCAAAATCACAAAGATCCCATTCCCTTTGAAACTTGAAGAAAAACAAAAGCGGGATGAGGATGAATTTGTAAGTTTCGTGAACCTATTTAAAGCATTAAATGTTAACCTACCTTTAATTGATTTTATTGAAAAGGTTCCCAAGTACGCTAAGTTTTTAAAGGAGATGATGGCAAGGCATAAGAAAATTAAGGTAGGAGAACAAGTTAACTTAAATGCTTAATGTAGTGTGATTATTTCAAGACAACTACCTCAAAAATTTAAAGACCTCGGGAGTTTTACTATGCCTATAGGGATAGAGAGTATTCATTTTAATAGAGCTCTATGTGATTTAGAAGCTAGTATTAATTTGATGCCTCTATCAATTTTTGAAAAACTCGGGTTAGGGGATTTTAAAACTACTCAGATAACATTACAGTTGGCTGATAGGTCTTCAATACATCTGAAAGGGGTATTAGAAGATGTGTTAGTCAAGGTGCGAAGTTTCATTATCCTCGCAGATTTTGTGGTGCTTGATTTAGAAGAAGATCGTGAGATACTGATCTTATTTGGAAGACCCTTTTTGGCTACTTCTAGGTCTACCATTGATTTAGAAAAGAACGAATTGACCATGAAAATCAATAGTGAGACAAAAATATTTAAATGTAGCCATCAATCGAGTGAAGAGGAATGTAAGAGGAAGTTAGGAGAGTAGTGTAAAAAATTATCTATTTCTAACATTCCCAGATCAAGGGACACAATTCCTCTTATGCATGCAGAAAGAATAAATAGGTTCAAGGAAAGGGATATGTAGGAGAAGGTGAAATGGCACGACGGACAATGGACTAATATTGATAGAACGAGAAGATCGTCCATCTGTGAACTGACAATACTACTGGATGAATCTGGTACCAAAACTTAAAATTATTTGAATTACCTAATTTTTGTAATGTAACAACCCAAACCCAGTCTATGCGTTTATACGAGATTTGGTTTGTCACACCAAACATACATTCGTTTATTCTCGAGTGATTAAAGTAAAATTTGCTACAAAACGTTTTGAAAATAGAGTTTTAATAAAATTTAATTCGAGAATTTGAAAGAGTTGTGACCTAAAGAAAATACTTGTTTGAAAATCTTATTATTTAAAAATATATTTGTAGAAACCTTAAGAAAATTTTGAAAGAATTTAAAAGAGTAATTTAGGTGTTCAAAATGTTATAAATCACAAAGTTTTTAAGAAAACCATATAGTTTTAACATAAGCCCATAATAAGAGTCTTAAAACGAAATTTAAATCCATCCACACAATAAAATCCATAAAAACATAATAAGAGGCCTTATTACATAAAACCCATAATAGTAATTAAAATATTAACTTAAATAAAGTTCATAGTTTATAAAACCCAAGTTCGTAGTATGGCCTCCACCAAGTCATCTCCGACCCAAGTCCACATCAATTTCCATTACCTGAAAAGGTTGATAAAAATTGGGTGAGTTACAAAGAACTCAGTGTGCAACTCACTTACCACCATTATTGGGCCAGGTCGTCAAGATATTATACGGGGCTTGAGCCCATTTACAGAATTCAACAATATATCATAAGATGAAATAAAATAATTTAACAATGCATGTAAAATGAATTTCCCAAACCAACCTAATATCCATCCGCTAACACCCCCGTACCAACCAACACACCTGTGGGGGTCAAGTCAACCCACCCTGCCAAACACACCAGTCATAGGCTTTAAGCCTTTAATAATATTGTAGTGCACTACCGAACTAGATTGTGACATTGTCACCGAACTAGAGGCATTGAGCCAAATTTGTGGCAGGGCCACCGAACTAGATTTTTGGCAACTGGCCATTCTTCTCTTCATATCCCCCACCCCATGCAATCATGCGTGTATAACAAAATATAGTCATATAACAATTTTTCAATTAATCCATAACATCGGTGGGTTTATCATTAATGTAACATCCCCAAACCCGGCCCATCCACTACGACCGAATCTGGTTATGTTAGTGCGGAAAAGTCGGTGGAAAATCTATTTAACTTAGAAAAATTTAGTAAAACTTGCTAACTTTTGAAAAATCCATGTTTATTTAAACTTATGTTCAAAACTTTGTTATTAAAATATACTCATTCTAAAAGTTTAGTATATACAAGCCAAATTGAATAAGTAGGTTGGAAAAATATAATCATCTTCACAAAGTGTTTCAAATTCTTCAAATCATAATAAATACTAATAAAATAATAACAAAAATAAATAAGAGTCAAAAGGCCTTTATTACATATTCTATTTAAACCCAAATACTTAAAGTAAGCCTAAAACATTTAATCTCTTCTTCTGCATGGGCCACCATGTGTCCACTCCAGCCCGGTCCGATCGACGTGTCACCTGCGATGCTTAAAAAGTTGGGTGAGTCATACAGACTCAGTGTGTAACCAAACCATCGAAATCCACCCACATGCTAACCACATAACATCCCAATTATCAAATGCAACATGCAAGTATAATTATTAGACATTACCACAATCTGGGCTTGGCCCACCTTCAAATTATAACAATTACTGGGCTAGGCCCTTTTCACATTAGTCCACTGATCACTGGGTTTGGCCCATGTCCACGTATGTTCCCAAAACATACCTATTCATTGGGCTTGGCCCATTTTCATATTATTTCATAAACGGAATAATGCAATCATGAAACCCACCCAAACCTAGGGTCCATCCGCTACATGCACATGTAACATAAAATGATGATAAGGTGGTGCATGTACATATTAAACACAATCATAGGCATACTCACATAATAAAATCAATGATCATATTTACAAACTTTGCTACTAACCTGATCATCTTCATACCCCTTAAGGGTACCATTTTCACATTTAACTGCACTTATTAGCATCATACAACATAAGCAGATATACTCAAATCCTGGAAACAATGGTTTAACTACACACCTTATAACCTGGAGCTCTAAACCCTCGATCCCGACGCTATCAACTAGCGAAACTACCGCTATCTGCCTATAGCTATCTCCTGCCGCTGGCCCACACCCCGGTGGCCAATCCCGAACTGCTGAAACCGCTCTTTTCTTAAACTTCGGAATAGAGACCTTCCCTTGCCTACTCTGACTGGTTGTGGCCTCCATCAAAAAGCTTAATCAGGTAAACAGGTTAACCCCCAAAACACCACCTAAGTACTTAATCTTAAAAAATAACCTTACCTCCACTTGATCAAACCGACTGCTACAAACGGAGGCTTGGCTAACCACTAAAACCTCAGAGTATCTCAGCCACGGAACCCGAAGAGATCTAAGCTAACATTCGGCCCAAGTGCTATCAAGTTGAGAGAAAGAAATTCGGCAAAGGGGTGATGGATGTAGATTCGGCTATTAAATCAAGGGGTAGAGAACAGTGGTTTCGGCCAAAGAGAGGAGAAAGAAAGGTGTGGGGTGTACTTTCGGTTTTGAAGTGAAAAGGAAGGGAAATAGGGAGAGTGAAGGGTTCGGCCACTTGGAAAAATGTGAGAGAAGAAGAACAACAAGCTTTGGAGAAAAAGGTTTCGGCAACCAAGGAAATGGGGAACAAAATTCGGCAAGGGAGAGAAGGCAAATGGTGAATGAATAATGAGCACTTCCCCCCCTATTTATACTAAAAGGCCAAGCTCCAGCCCCCCAAAAATAATCCTCAAAATTCTCCTAAAATACCTCCCTTCCACCCATTCAAAAAGCTTTGAAAAAGTCAAACCTAACTAGCCAAATTCAAAAAAAAAGATGACCAAGTCTTCTCCACCTTTTAAGCCTTTCAAACCGTCCATCCACCCCACCAAGATGACGCAAAAACAATGCCCATCTGCTGCTTCCGCGAATCGAACATGAGACCCTTCCTCCTGCAAATGGCGTCACCTTCCAAGCTCTAAAGTGGCGCCTTCCTACCACTTTGCCAAGCCTATCTTTGTGCCATATTTCCACCAAAAATTCTCTTAAGGCCCCCTCTATCCAAGCTCCCCTTTTTAGCCCCTAAAACTAAAACTTTTCTAAGGCAACCTACCACCACCTAGGGTTCTCAGGACCCCTAAAACTTACCCAAACACACACTGAAGTGTGCCAACACCCGAGCTAAGCACCAGAAATCCAACCCCTAAAACCAGGGTGTTACAATTCTACCCTCCTTAAAATAATTTCGTCCCTGAAATTACTTGTCTAAACTAACAGTCCAATTCCTCCCGCTACGCTATGGCTGCGCACTCTGATCTTAAAGAGCTAACATACTTCCCAATCATAGCCTCTAAGTTCGCACTCAAAATTCAAAGCAACTCAGAAAAGAGCTATTCCCACAAGCAAGCAAAGCAATTAAAGCATGCACCAAAGCAGAGGAGCTTACCCGATATCACCTCCTTGGTTGATTCTGACTGGAACCATTCCCTCCATGGCTTGAACCATGACCCCTCGTTGATCGAGGACAGTTCTTAACCAGATGTGCCTTAGATCCGCACCGAAAGCATGTTTTACTATTCCCCCAACACTCTCCTGTGTGAGGTCTTCCACATCGAGCACAGAGACAATTCCGATTCTCAGCAACTGGCACGGGTGTAAGTACCGTATTCCCAACTCTTGGTCTTTTCTGAGCATCTCCAAACGATGCTGACCATCCAACACTTCTCTTATTCTCGTTCCTATTCTTTCCTCGGTTTTCCCTTACCGTCCTCTTAACTTCTTCGGCTATACGAGCTTTCTCCACTAGCACCGCGAAATCTCTTTCCCTCTGCAGAGCGATCAGCACTCGAAGTTCATCTCGCAATCCGTCTTCAAACCGGACGCACCTCTCATAGTCAGTGGCCACAATTCCCTTAGCATACTGACTTAGCCGTACAAATTCTGCTTCGTATTCCGCTATCGACTTATTTCCTTGCACCAGATTTAGAAACGCCTTCCTTTGCGCATCTAAGTAGCTTGCTCCAACGTATTTTCCTTCAAACTTTTCCTTAAAGTAATCCCAATCCAATCGATCTGCCGGTACACCTTGTTTGACAGTGAGCCACCATCGATAAGCCTCGTCCCGAAGTAGCGAAACAGCACCTTTCAACTTTTCCTCTGGGGCACAATCCAAGTCGTCCATAATTCTCTCGACTCCTTCTAGCCAATACTCCGCTACGTTCGGAGCCGTTCCCGACACTCCTCTAAAAACTTCAGCCCCGTTCGACCTAAGTCTCTCGGACACTGACTTCCGAGCTCCATTTCCCCTACTAGCTCTTACCACTTGCTGAAGCACGAGTAACATAGCCTGCGACACTGCGTCCTCTTCACTTATCGAATCTTGTTCCTCTACATCCACCGCTGGCGGCACTTCGCTTTCTGACCCATAGTCAGACCCTACTGGTTCCGAAGCTGTCATTCTACCTCTACCGCGTCCCCTAGAACTCATCTCTAGCGCTTCGATTTAATCTGTTTAGAAAGTTTTATGGATTAGAAATTATTGTTTCACTGTTTTATCCACGAGCAATTTTATGCAATGAAGGTTCCGAGAGTAGTTCTTTCGAGCAATCAAGTTTCCTTTTCCTACCCAGGGGTAATTTCGTCATTTTTCCTAAAGAGATATTTCGGTAATAACTCAGGGTCAATTTTGAAAATAGTTTTTCCAACTTAGAGATTTTTCAAAATTTGCAAATCTCAAGAGTCATCTTGAAAATTTTGTTTCTCAAACGAAGTGTGTTGCAAAAATTTCAGAAAGTAGGGTCATTTTCGTAATTTTGGAAATCATGGGCATTTTCGTAAATTCTCAAAATCGAGATATCACCACATTTTACAAAATAGAATTTTCTGATATTTAGTAAAGTAGGAATATTTCAGTAGAAGTTGAGAGAAATTTGAAAATTTAGAAACCAAGGGCATTTCGGTAATTTTGTCAACCAGGGGTATTTTCGTAAATTTCCACAAGTCAGAGTATCCTAATATTTTGAAAACTCGGATTTTAGTATTTTGCAAGGTAAAGAGCATTTTATCAAAATTTGAGGGTAGTACAGTAATTTTGCAATACAGGGGCATTTTGGTAATTTTGCCACTAAGGGCATTTTGGTAATTTTGTAAATCGAAAGAAAAACGTCCTTCAAAATCAGATTTAAGGTTTCACAAACCAGAGGGGTAAATTTGAAAATTTAAAAACAGGGAATTTAGGAAACAGCAAGGCTAATTCCCTTTCGGGTTTTAATAATTAGTTCAGCCTGTGAACAAATCCTCTTGGTTAAGGTGAACCGTAGCTACGCACCAGGTAGGATTCGAGTAAAGAGGAGGTGAGTCGCTAGGACTGCTTAAATACCAAGCTCTTACTGAATACCACTCCTAGACATGCGTACAGTGGTTACCACACCTTAACTCGGCGACTTACTTCACAGGTTTGTTTAAGAGCTTTAAGTTTTATGCAAGTGTTTGAGTAGACTAATCCTAGGGTCCAATAGCCTTAATATTCTAAACTACGAGCCCAACTAAGCCCATAACAGTTCATAATAACAAATCACTTCCAAAGTTCGAAGTACTTACCTGGTGGACTTCGGGTCGGAGGTACAGGTGCCATGCCAAAATATCCTGAAAACCTTTTTATAAAAGCCCATTTTTTTTCAAAAAGTCCATTTTGAAAACTGTTTCGGGCCCAAAAACCCTCAAAGCCGAGTTTTGAACTTGGCTCTGATACCAAACTGTAACATCCCCAATCCCGGCCCATCCACTACGACCGAATCTGGTTATGTTAGTGCGGAAAAGTCGGTGGAAAATCTATTTAACTTAGAAAAATTTAGTAAAACTTGCTAACTTTTGAAAAATCCATGTTTATTTAAACTTATGTTCAAAACTTTGTTATTAAAATATACTCATTCTAAAAGTTTAGTATATACAAGCCAAATTGAATAAGTAGGTTGGAAAATATAATCATCTTCACAAAGTGTTTCAAATTCTTCAAATCATAATAAATACTAATAAAATAATAACAAAAATAAATAAGAGTCAAAAGGCCTTTATTACATATTCTATTTAAACCCAAATACTTAAAGTAAGCCTAAAACATTTAATCTCTTCTTCTGCATGGGCCACCATGTGTCCACTCCAACCCGGTCCGATCGACGTGTCACCTGCGATGCTTAAAAAGTTGGGTGAGTCATACAGACTCAGTGTGTAACCAAACCATCGAAATCCACCCACATGCTAACCACATAACATCCCAATTATCAAATGCAACATGCAAGTATAATTATTAGACATTACCACAATCTTGGCTTGGCCCACCTTCAAATTATAACAATTACTGGGCTAGGCCCTTTTCACATTAGTCCACTGATCACTGGGTTTGGCCCATGTCCACGTATGTTCCCAAAACATACCTATTCATTGGGCTTGGCCCATTTTCATATTATTTCATAAACGGAATAATGCAATCATGAAACCCACCCAAACCTAGGGTCCATCTGCTACACACCCCCTTATCCAGCCTACCACACACCAGGGGACTATCGAGTCACCCTCTCCTTTTCCCTCCAAAAAGGCAACCAATGCCATCCACGATGTAGCGTATAGCTAACATCAAACCACGATGGAGCACATAGCAATCCATCAAGCCACGATATGGCATAAGCCGATATCAATCAAGGTAACCACGCGAACTAAATCGCAAAGATCCACAACGCGACCTCAGTCAGCGCCAATCCACGATGTAGCACAAAGCTGACATCAACCACGTACTCGAAGTACACCCGTACCTTCTTTTCATAACCCGTCCATGCACATGTAACATAAAATGATGATAAGGTGGTGCATGTACATATTAAACACAATCATAGGCATACTCACATAATAAAATCAGTGATCATATTTACAAACTTTGCTACTAACCTGATCATCTTCATACCCCTTAAGGGTACCATTTTCACATTTAACTGCACTTATTAGCATCATACAACATAAGCAGATATACTCAAATCCTGGAAACAATGGTTTAACTACACACCTTATAACCTGGAGCTCTAAACCCTCGATCCCGACGCTATCAACTAGCGAAACTACCGCTATCTGCCTATAGCTATCTCCTGCCGCTGGCCCACACCCCGGTGGCCAATCCTGAACTGCTGAAACTGCTCTTTTCTTGAACTTCGAAATAGAGACCTTCCCTTGCCTACTCTGACTGGTTGTGGCCTCCATCAAAAAGCTTAATCAGGTAAACAGGTTAACCCCCAAAACACCACCTAAGTACTTAATCTTAAAAAATAACCTTACCTCCACTTGATCAAACCGACTGCTACAAACGGAGGCTTGGCTAACCACTAAAACCTCAGAGTATCTCAGCCACGGAACCTGAAGAGATCTAAGCTAACATTCGGCCCAAGTGCTATCAAGTTGAGAGAAAGAAATTCGGCAAAGGGGTGATGGATGTAGATTCGGCTATTAAATCAAGGGGTAGAGAACAGTGGTTTCGGCCAAAGAGAGGAGAAAGAAAGGTGTGGGGTGTACTTTCGGTTTTGAAGTGAAAAGGAAGGGAAATAGGGAGAGTGAAGGGTTCGGCCACTTGGAAAAATGTGAGAGAAGAAGAACAACAAGCTTTGGAGAAAAAGGTTTCGGCAACCAAGGAAATGGGGAACAAAATTCGGCAAGGGAGAGAAGGCAAATGGTGAATGAATAATGAGCACTTCCCCCCCTATTTATACTAAAAGGCCAAGCTCCAACCCCCCAAAAATAATCCTCAAAATTCTCCTAAAATACCTCCCTTCCACCCATTCAAAAAGCTTTGAAAAAGTCAAACCTAACTAGCCAAATTCAAAAAATAGATGACCAAGTCTTCTCCACCTTTTAAGCCTTTCAAACCGTCCATCCACCCCACCAAGATGACGCAAAAATAATGCCCATCTGCTGCTTCCGCGAATCGAACATGAGACCCTTCCTCCTGCAAATGGCGTCACCTTCCAAGCTCTAAAGTGGCGCCTTCCTACCACTTTGCCAAGCCTATCTTTGTGCCATATTTCCACCAAAAATTCTCTTAAGGCCCCCTCTATCCAAGCTCCCCTTTTTAGCCCCTAAAACTAAAAATTTTCTAAGGCAACCTACCACCACCTAGGGTTCTCAGGACCCCTAAAACTTACCCAAACACACACTGAAGTGTGCCAACACCCGAGCTAAGCACCAGAAATCCAACCCCTAAAACCAGGGTGTTACAATTAAACATTTCATTTGGCCCATAAAAATAGTTTAGCAACTAGCCCATTTAACAGTTTAGTGAACTTTGGCCCATATATCGAACTAGAGTATTTTGGCCCAATTTATCGAACTAGAGTATTTTGGCCCAATTTATCGAACTAGATTATTTTGGCCCAATTTATCGAACTAGAGTATTTTGGCCCAATTTATCGAACTAGAGTATTTTGGCCCAATTTATCGAACTAGAGTATTTTGGCCCAATTTATCGAACTAGAGTATTTTTCGCAATTTTTCCAACTTTAACCATTTTCATGTATTTACTCAAAAGTATTAACATCACCAAATTTCTGATTTTACCATTTTTACGGTTTTATCACGTTACTTACGATTTGATATCTAACCCGAAAATGAGTGTGAAGTTACACACCTGGTTATGGAGTGAACTAAACTTTCCCGCTCTTCAACACCTATTCGTATCATGATGATTAGAACATTATAATCTAATAATAAAATCAATCTAAACATAACGATCTAGAATTATACCCTCGGATTTCCGTAGTACTTCTACTTGCGATTTCTCCCCGATTGATGGTTCGCTAACCGAATCGAACCCACGAACGAATAATGGTTCGGGAGTACGAACGACTTCGAACAGTTGATTTTCCTCGGTTGAACGTCCGCAACCCGGTGGAAAATCCCGGATTCCCGAAATAGTCCTTTGCTTTTACTTAGGGGGAATAACGGAACCTCCCCTCCTCCGAAGACTAAACACCGCCCTCTTCTTCCCTATCTTGATTGTCTTCAAAGACAAAGATCGTTAGCACATCCTAAACATATATATCGATTATGGCTAAAGGTTTTGAGAACGAGATTTCCTTACCACAAATATTCTTGTTCCACAAGGGAAATCGATCCAAGCGTTCTATGTCACACACGACCTCTTGATTTCCAACCTTCCGTTATCGCTAAAGTATAACAAAAATAAACGTTAATAGAATGAACGTTTATTTTGATCTAATAAAGCCTTCAAACCACCATCAATATTCGGCCATAACTACTTTTAACTAATCGAAACTAAAAAGAATTCTTACCCTTTTATCCACGATTTGAAAAGAAAGGATTGTAAACGATGCTTTATGAGTGATGGGGATTTCGGCTATGTATGATCAAAGAAAAGAAAGAAAGATTCGGCTATGGGCACTCTAGCATTCGGCCTTGAGAGTGTAATTGGAGAAAATTTCGATTGAAAGGAAATAAAAGAAAGAGATGAAAGATGGAAGAAAAGATGATGATGATGTTTCGGTTTTCGAAGAGAAGAAAAGAAAAAGATGGGTTTAGAAGCTAGGTACAATCGGCAATGGTAAAAAGAAAAGAAAAAGAATGGCTTTTGGTATAGGTGATTTCGGCACTCAAAGAAAAAGGCAAACAAAGAGTACCAAATGATGTGTAAAAATGACCAAATGGTCAAAATAATCAAGGCTTACCAAGGAGCAAATTCGGCCAAAGGAAAAGTTGAGAAGAGGAATGCAAAATTTTGCACAAAGTTGCTAGGAATGACCAAAAGGAAACTTCAAATCCTAGCCAAACTATCACCAAAAATTCGGCTCCCCCTTTAGTCCATATTGCCGTCCCTATGCATGGTCAAATGGCCATGATATTGTTTCCATAAAAATTTCCTTGATACTTGCCTCATATCTTCATATCTTTCCTTAATTTATTGATTCCCTTCCTTAAGTTAACAATTTCCTTATTCCTTTGATATACTAACCAAAAATAACAAGTCAACACTTACCATATATGCTCTTGGCCGACACTTGCTATACATGTGCAGAAAAATTAAAAATAAAATTCACCTAGATGCTAAACAAGGGATTCGAACCTTCTCCCTCATGCTCTAACTCTTGCGCCATTACCACCTTGCCATTAACTCATCTTATGCTTCACTTTGACACTTAAATTAACTTATGTGTCAATGCCACTTAATCCATTTCCATAAATTCTCAAAAATTAAAATTATTCCATTCCCAATAAATTCTAATTCTTCTTCAGGACTAAATTAAACACGAAAATAAATAAGAAAAATTTCACTTACTAGATTAATTACTCAAAGCACACGATGAAACAATACTCGAATTTTCAGGGTGTTACAACTCTACCCTCCTTAAAGAAAATTTCGTCCTCGAAATTTACCTGGTTGAAAAAGGTGAGGGTATTGATGCCGAATTGTATCCTCAGGTTCCCACGTAGCTTCCTCCACTCCGTGGTTACGCCATAACACTTTGACCAACGGCACAGTCTTCTTTCTTAGTACCTTAACATCTCGGTCTAAGATTTCCACTGGTTCTTCCTCAAAAGACAAGTCTGACTTCAACTCCACTTCTTCTACCGGTACTATGTGCGAAGGATCCGATCTATAGCGCCTCAACATGGATACATGAAAAACATTATGAATTTGGCTCAATTCTGGAGGTAATTCGATCTGATAAGCCACTGGACCAACTCGCTTCACCACACGATATGGTCCAATATATCTCGGACTCAATTTGCCCTTCTTCTCGAATCTGAAAATCTTCTTCCAAGGTGAGACCTTCAAGAAAACTTGATCCCCCACGGCATACTCGATATCCTTACGCTTCAGATCCGCATACGACTTTTGTCTATCCGAAGCTTCCTTTAACCGTACTCGAATAGCTTTCACTTTTTCTTCTGTTTCAGAAATCATCTCAGGACCTAACATCTGCCGATCGCCCAACTCAGTCCAACAGATAGGAGAATGACACCTACGACCATACAATGCCTCGTAGGGTGCCATCTGAATGCTAGACTGATAGCTATTGTTATACGCAAATTCTGCCAACGGTAGAAAATCCTCCCAACTACCTTTGAAGTCGATTACACATCCTCTTAACATGTCTTCCAGAATTTGAATCACTCTCTCCGACTGACCATCTGACTGAGGATGAAAAGCCGTACTGAAATTAAGCTTTGTTCCCAGAGCTTCATGCAAAGCTTTCCAAAATCGAGATGTAAACCTAGGATCCCTATCCGATATGATCGATACGGGTACCCCATGCAACCTCACGATTTCAGATATATACAGCTTCGCCAACTTCTGCAACGAGTAATCCGTACGAACTGGTAGAAAATGAGCAGTCTTCGTCAAACGATCAACAACTACCCAAACAGAATTTTTCTTAGTAGGTGTTAAGGGTAACCCACTAACAAAATCCATTGTTATCCGCTCCCATTTCCAAAGAGGAATCTTTACCGGTTGCAAAAGACCTGGCGGCAATTGATGCTCCGCCTTCACTTGCTGACAAGTTAAACATTTTCCCACAAATTCTGAAATCTCACGCTTCAACCCAGGCCACCAGTACTGTTCACGAAGATCCCGATACATCTTATTTCCTCCGGGGTGCATAGCATAAGGGCTACTATGCGCCTCCCGTAGAATCATTTGCCTCAGATCTGAGTCCTTAGGCACACAGGCTCTTCCATGAAAGCACAACACACCTTCCGTGTTTATTCCAAAATCCTCTATTTCACCATTTTTAACTTGCTGATGTAAAGGTCCCAACTTCTCATCTATTCTTTGTTTTTCCTTGATTTGCTCCAACCACTGAGGCTTCACCTGAAGTTCCGCTATCAAACTACCATCCTCATACAAACTCAAATGGGCAAACATAGCTCTCAAATCAGATACCATCTTATGACTTAATGCGTCTGCCACCACATTAGCCTTTCCAGGATGATACTCGATTGAGAAATCATAATCCTTTAACAGCTCCACCCATCTTCGTTGTCTCAAGTTTAATTCCTTCTGAGTAAGAAGATACTTAAGACTCTTGTGATCCGTATAGATGATAGACTTTTCACCATATAGGTAATGCCTCCAAATCTTTAAGGCAAACACCACTGCTGCTAACTCCAAATCATGAGTAGGGTAGTTTACTTCGTGCGGTCTCAACTGACGAGAAGCATAAGCTACCACTTTTCCATTTTGCATCAATACGCAACCTAATCCCGTATGTGACGCATCACAATAAACTGTAAACTCCTTTCCAGCCTCAGGTTGAATCAGAACTGGCGCTTCCGTCAAAATCTTCTTCAATTTCTCGAAACTTTCTTGCTGTTTATCAGCCCATATAAACGATACTCCCTTTCGCAAAAGCTTAGTTAGGGGTGCAGCAATCAACGAAAACCCCTCAACAAAGCGTCTATAGTAACCAGCCAAACCCAAGAAACTCCGAATCTCAGCTACTGACTTTGGTGGTTTCCAATCCAAAACAGCTTCAATCTTCCGAGGATCCACCCTTATTCCTTCGGCTGATATCACATGACCCAAGAAAGTCACTTCTCTTAACCAAAATTCACATTTACTGAATTTGGCATACAATTGATTATCTCGAAGCAATTGCAATACAATTCGCAAATGCGAGTCATGCTCTTCTTCATTCCTTGAATAAACCAGAATGTCATCTATGAATACCACCACAAACCGGTCTAAAAATGGTTGAAAGACCCGGTTCATCATATCCATAAATGCAGCTGGTGTATTGGTTAACCCAAACGGCATCACCAAAAACTCATAGTGTCCGTAACGGGTTCGGAACACCGTCTTGTGAATATCCGCTTCTTTCACCTTAAGCTGGTGATAACCCGACCTTAAATCAATTTTGGAGAAAACAGAAGCTCCCTTCAATTGATCAAACAGGTCATCAATTCTCGACAGAGGGTACCGATTCTTGATCGTCAGCTTATTCAATTGCCTATAATCGATACACATACGCATTGACCCATCCTTCTTTTTAACAAACAAAACCGGTGCTCCCCACGGAGACACACTCGGTCGAATAAAACCCCGATCTAGCAGTTCTTGAATTTGAGCTTTAAGCTCCGACAACTCCTTCGGTGCCATTCTATAAGGAGCAATGGACACTGGAGCAGTTCCGGGCAAAAGCTCAATACCAAATTCCACTTCCCGATCTGGAGGTACACCAGGAAGTTCTTCGGGAAAAAATCAGGGAACTCCTTTACAGTTCTCACATCTTCTACTGACAGCTCTTTGGCATCTAAAGCACTAATAAATGCTAAAAATGCTCCGTACCCTTTTCGCACCAACTTCTCCGCCTTTAACGCAGAAATCACGTTTGCCAAGTAATTTCTCCGCTCGCCTATCATAACTATCTCATTATCCTCCGAAGTTCTTATTGACATCCGCTTTTCAGCACAGTCCAATTGCGCTCGGTGCTTAGCCAACCAATCCATGCCCAAAATGATATCGAATTCGCCAAAAGGCAATTCCATCAAATTTGCCAGGAATGTTTCTCCTTGAATTTCTAAGGGTACGTCTCTAAATAGTTTATTAACCAATACCGACTGTCCTAAGGGACTAATTACCCTCATCTCACTATCGGAAATTTCAGATTCTAAATTCAAGTTCCCAGTTATGGTGCTAGCAACGTACGAATAGGTAGAACCAATATCAATCAAGGCAATAACGGGTACATCAGAAATGAAGAACGTACCAGTTATCACATCAGGTGCATTTCCATCCTCACGACGTCTGACTGCATACACCAATCCTGGCTGTCTTGCATCCGTGTTGCCTCTAGGACCATTTCCTCGACCCGCTGCACCTTGACCACGTCCAGCCCCATTACCACCACGACCTGGTCCACGACCTCTCGGTGGTTGCTGAGCTCCTCTTGCCAGTGGTGCATCAGTAGTACAAACTTCTTGAGTTGTATCCATACGTCAAGGACAACTCCTATATTGATGATCCGTCGATCCACATTTATAGCAAGCACCCGTTTTCTTCCAACATTCTCCCGAATGCCTTTTTCCACATTCAGCACAGTCTCGACTCTGGTTAACAGCTACAGGTGTTCTTCCTTGAGCTGGTTCCTCATTCCGAGGCCTCTTCAAAAACCTTTTTGGAGTACCTGAATACTTCATATCTCTCTTGCTTCGAACTTGCTCCCGATTCTGATGTTCCGAATTCTTAGCCTCTTCGGCTATCTTGGCCTTCTCCACCAGCGTGGCAAAAGTTCTAACTTGCTGTGGGGCTATCAGAACCCGCAACTCATCTTTTAAACCATCCTCAAAGCGTACACAACGCTCATGATCTGTTGCCACTATCGTTCGAGCGTAGCGACTCAAACGTAAGAACTCAGCCTCATATGCTGCCACTGTCTTATTTCCTTGCACCAGGTTCAAGAATTCCTTCCTTCGGGCATCCACATAGCTTGTTCCTACATATTTCCCTTGAAAGGAAGCCTTGAAGAATTCCCAATTAACTAATGCCGCTTCAGTGCCTTCTCGGACAGTAAGCCACCATTGGTATGCTTCGTCCCTTAACAGAGATACCACTCCTCTTAGCTTTTGTTCCACGGTGCACTCAAGATCGTCCATAATTCGCTCCACTGCCTCAAGCCAATATTCAGCGACATTGGGAGCTACACCAGAGATACCTCTGAAAACCTCAGCTCCACTTGATTTCAGTCGCTCCGATATCGACCCACGAGCTGTTGGCCCAGTTCTGGATCCAGCGACCCTTTCAAGTACTCGCAACATTGCTCGTGTCACAGCATTATCTTTATCCATATGGTCATGTGATCCTGTCTCACTCTCGAGTGACGCAGGTGCATCCATTTCCGGTATATGACCCGGTGCTTCAGTTGCGCCTCTAACACCTCGTCCTCTACCACGGCCACGTCTACCACGTCCACGACCACGTCCTCTAGTGCTCATAGCGACTAATTCAATTTAATCTGATTAAGAGTTTTATGAATCAGAATAATATTTCAGTTGTTTATTAACGATGTTTTATGATATGAAAGTGATAGAGTTGTTTTCGCAACCATATCCTATTGTCTCAATCTCTACGGTTTTCAACACCTAAAACTAAAAGTTCTAGAGTGTTTCTTACATTCATATCACAATGATAATAAACAATCAGTATACAGATACTTACTTGACTTGGCGCGGGATGCTCATGGTGCCATACTACCTTTAAAAATCTAGAAATTAAAATTATTCTTCAAACAGATTTCATTGTTGAACCCAAACCACAGCCGAGTTTTGAAACTGGGCTCTGATACCATTAAATGTAACAACCCAAACCCAGTCTATGCGTTTAGACGAGATTTGGTTTGTCACACCAAACATACATTCGTTTATTCTCGAGTGATTAAAGTAAAATTTGCTACAAAATGTTTTGAAAATAGAGTTTTAATAAAATTTAATTCGAGAATTTGAAAGAGTTGTGACCTAAAGAAAATACTTGTTTGAAAATCTTATTATTTAAAAATATATTTGTAGAAACCTTAAGAAAATTTTGAAAGAATTTAAAAGAGTAATTTAGGTGTTCAAAATGTTATAAATCACAAAGTTTTTAAGAAAACCATATAGTTTCAACATAAGCCCATAATAAGAGTCTTAAAACGAAATTTAAATCCATCCACACAATAAAATCCATAAAAACATAATAAGAGGCCTTATTACATAAAACCCATAACAGTAATTAAAATATTAACTTAAATAAAGTTCATAGTTTATAAAACCCAAGTTCGTAGTATGGCCTCCACCAAGTCATCTCCGACCCAAGTCCACATCAATTTCCATTACCTGAAAAGGTTGATAAAAATTGGGTGAGTTACAAAGAACTCAGTGTGCAACTCACTTACCACCATTATTGGGCCAGGTCGTCAAGATATTATACTGGGCTTGAGCCCATTTACAGAATTCAACAATATATCATAAGATGAAATAAAATAATTTAACAATGCATGTAAAATGAATTTCCCAAACCAACCTAATATCCATCCGCTAACACCCCCGTACCAACCAACACACCTGTGGGGATCAAGTCAACCCACCCCGCCAAACACACCAATCATAGGCTTTAAGCCTTTAATAATATTGTAGTGCACTACCGAACTAGATTGTGACATTGTCACCGAACTAGAGGCATTGAGCCAAATTTGTGGCAGGGCCACCGAACTAGATTTTTGGCAACTGGCCATTCTTCTCTTCATATGCCCCACTCCATGCAATCATGCGTGTATAACAAAATATAGTCATATAACAATTTTTCAATTAATCCATAACATCGGTGGGTTTATCATTAAACATTTCATTTGGCCCATAAAAATAGTTTAGCAACTAGCCCATTTAACAGTTTAGTGAACTTTGGCCCATATATCGAACTAGAGTATTTTGGCCCAATTTATCGAACTAGAGTATTTTGGCCCAATTTATCGAACTAGAGTATTTTGGCCCAATTTATCGAACTAGAGTATTTTGGCCCAATTTATCGAACTAGAGTATTTTGGCCCAATTTATCGAACTAGAGTATTTTTCGCAATTTTTCCAACTTTAACCATTTTCATGTATTTACTCAAAAGTATTAACATCACCAAATTTCCGATTTTACCATTTTTACGGTTTTATCACGTTACTTACGATTTGATATCTAACCCGAAAATGAGTGTGAAGTTACACACCTGGTTATGGAGTGAACTAAACTTTCCCGCTCTTCAACACCTATTCGTATCATGATGATTAGAACATTATAATCTAATAATAAAATCAATCTAAACATAACGATCTAGAATTATACCCTCGGATTTCCGTAGTACTTCTACTTGCGATTTCTCCCCGATTGATGGTTCGCTAACCGAATCGAACCCACGAACGAATAATGGTTCGGGAGTACGAACGACTTCGAACAGTTGATTTTCCTCGGTTGAACGTCCGCAACCCGGTGGAAAATCCCGGATTCCCGAAATAGTCCTTTGCTTATACTTAGGGGGAATAACGGAACCTCCCCTCTTCCGAAGACTAAACACCGCCCTCTTCTTCCCTATCTTGATTGTCTTCAAAGACAAAGATCGTTAGCACATCCTAAACATATATATCGATTATGGCTAAAGGTTTTGAGAACGAGATTTCCTTACCACAAATATTCTTGTTCCACAAGGGAAATCGATCCAAGCGTTCTATGTCACACACGACCTCTTGATTTCCAACCTTCCGTTATCGCTAAAGTATAACAAAAATAAACGTTAATAGAATGAACGTTTATTTTGATCTAATAAAGCCTTCAAACCACCATCAATATTCGGCCATAACTACTTTTAACTAATCGAAACTAAAAAGAATTCTTACCCTTTTATCCACGATTTGAAAAGAAAGGATTGTAAACGATGCTTTATGAGTGATGGGGATTTCGGCTATGTATGATCAATGAAAAGAAAGAAAGATTCGGCTATGGGCACTCTAGCATTCGGCCTTGAGAGTGTAATTGGAGAAAATTTCGATTGAAAGGAAATAAAAGAAAGAGATGAAAGATGGAAGAAAAGATGATGATGATGTTTCGGTTTTCAAAGAGAAGAAAAGAAAAAGATGGGTTTAGAAGCTAGGTACAATCGGCAATGGTAAAAAGAAAAGAAAAAGAATGGCTTTTGGTATAGGTGATTTCGGCACTCAAAGAAAAAGGCAAACAAAGAGTACCAAATGATGTGTAAAAATGACCAAATGGTCAAAATAATCAAGGCTTACCAAGGAGCAAATTCGGCCAAAGGAAAAGTTGAGAAGAGGAATGCAAAATTTTGCACAAAGTTGCTAGGAATGACCAAAAGGAAACTTCAAATCCTAGCCAAACTATCACCAAAAATTCGGCTCCCCCTTTAGTCCATATTGCCGTCCCTATGCATGGTCAAATGGCCATGATATTGTTTCCATAAAAATTTCCTTGATACTTGCCTCATATCTTCATATCTTTCCTTAATTTATTGATTCCCTTCCTTAAGTTAACAATTTCCTTATTCCTTTGATATACTAACCAAAAATAACAAGTCAACACTTACCATATATGCTCTTGGCCGACACTTGCTATACATGTGCAGAAAAATTAAAAATAAAATTCACCTAGATGCTAAACAAGGGATTCGAACCTTCTCCCTCATGCTCTAACTCTTGCGCCATTACCACCTTGCCATTAACTCATCTTATGCTTCACTTTGACACTTAAATTAACTTATGTGTCAATGCCACTTAATCCATTTCCATAAATTCTCAAAAATTAAAATTATTCCATTCCCAATAAATTCTAATTCTTCTTCAGGACTAAATTAAACACGAAAATAAATAAGAAAAATTTCACTTACTAGATTAATTACTCAAAGCACACGATGAAACAATACTCGAATTTTCAGGGTGTTACAACTCTACCCTCCTTAAAGAAAATTTCGTCCTCGAAATTTACCTGGTTGAAAAAGGTGAGGGTATTGATGCCGAATTGTATCCTCAGGTTCCCACGTAGCTTCCTCCACTCCGTGGTTACGCCATAACACTTTGACCAACGGCACAGTCTTCTTTCTTAGTACCTTAACATCTCGGTCTAAGATTTCCACTGGTTCTTCCTCAAAAGACAAGTCTGACTTCAACTCCACTTCTTCTACCGGTACTATGTGCGAAGGATCCGATCTATAGCGCCTCAACATGGACACATGAAAAACATTATGAATTTGGCTCAATTCTGGAGGTAATTCGATCTGATAAGCCACTGGACCAACTCGCTTCACCACACGATATGGTCCAATATATCTCGGACTCAATTTGCCCTTCTTCTCGAATCTGAAAATCTTCTTCCAAGGTGAGACCTTCAAGAAAACTTGATCCCCCACGGCATACTCGATATCCTTACGCTTCAGATCCGCATACGACTTTTGTCTATCCGAAGCTTCCTTTAACCGTACTCGAATAGCTTTCACTTTTTCTTCTATTTCAGAAATCATCTCAGGACCTAACATCTGCCGATCGCCCAACTCAGTCCAACAGATAGGAGAATGACACCTACGACCATACAATGCCTCGTAGGGTGCCATCTGAATGCTAGACTGATAGCTATTGTTATACGCAAATTCTGCCAACGGTAGAAAATCCTCCCAACTACCTTTGAAGTCGATTACACATCCTCTTAACATGTCTTCCAGAATTTGAATCACTCTCTCCGACTGACCATCTGACTGAGGATGAAAAGCCGTACTGAAATTAAGCTTTGTTCCCAGAGCTTCATGCAAAGCTTTCCAAAATCGAGATGTAAACCTAGGATCCCTATCCGATATGATCGATACGGGTACCCCATGCAACCTCACGATTTCAGATATATACAGCTTCGCCAACTTCTGCAACGAGTAATCCGTACGAACTGGTAGAAAATGAGCAGTCTTCGTCAAACGATCAACAACTACCCAAACAAATTTTTCTTAGTAGGTGTTAAGGGTAACCCACTAACAAAATCCATTGTTATCCGCTCCCATTTCCAAAGAGGAATCTTTACCGGTTGCAAAAGACCTGGCGGCAATTGATGCTCCGCCTTCACTTGCTGACAAGTTAAACATTTTCCCACAAATTCTGAAATCTCACGCTTCAACCCAGGCCACCAGTACTGTTCACGAAGATCCCGATACATCTTATTTCCTCCGGGGTGCATAGCATAAGGGCTACTATGCGCCTCCCGTAGAATCATTTGCCTCAGATCTGAGTCCTTAGGCACACAGGCTCTTCCATGAAAGCACAACACACCTTCCGTGTTTATTCCAAAATCCTCTATTTCACCATTTTTAACTTGCTGATGTAAAGGTCCCAACTTCTCATCTATTCTTTGTTTTTCCTTGATTTGCTCCAACCACTGAGGCTTCACCTGAAGTTCCGCTATCAAACTACCATCCTCATACAAACTCAAATGGGTAAACATAGCTCTCAAATCAGATACCATCTTATGACTTAATGCGTCTGCCACCACATTAGCCTTTCCAGGATGATACTCGATTGAGAAATCATAATCCTTTAACAGCTCCACCCATCTTCGTTGTCTCAAGTTTAATTCCTTCTGAGTAAGAAGATACTTAAGACTCTTGTGATCCGTATAGATGATAGACTTTTCACCATATAGGTAATGCCTCCAAATCTTTAAGGCAAACACCACTGCTGCTAACTCCAAATCATGAGTAGGGTAGTTTACTTCGTGCGGTCTCAACTGACGAGAAGCATAAGCTACCACTTTTCCATTTTGCATCAATACGCAACCTAATCCCGTATGTGACGCATCACAATAAACTGTAAACTCCTTTCCAGCCTCAGGTTGAATCAGAACTGGCGCTTCCGTCAAAATCTTCTTCAATTTCTCGAAACTTTCTTGCTGTTTATCAGCCCATATAAACGATACTCCCTTTCGCAAAAGCTTAGTTAGGGGTGCAGCAATCAACGAAAACCCCTCAACAAAGCGTCTATAGTAACCAGCCAAACCCAAGAAACTCCGAATCTCAGCTACTGACTTTGGTGGTTTCCAATCCAAAACAGCTTCAATCTTCCGAGGATCCACCCTTATTCCTTCGGCTGATATCACATGACCCAAGAAGTCACTTCTCTTAACCAAAATTCACATTTACTGAATTTGGCATACAATTGATTATCTCGAAGCAATTGCAATACAATTCGCAAATGCGAGTCATGCTCTTCTTCATTCCTTGAATAAACCAGAATGTCATCTATGAATACCACCACAAACCGGTCTAAAAATGGTTGAAAGACCCGGTTCATCATATCCATAAATGCAGCTGGTGTATTGGTCAACCCAAACGGCATCACCAAAAACTCATAGTGTCCGTAACGGGTTCGGAACACCGTCTTGTGAATATCCGCTTCTTTCACCTTAAGCTGGTGATAACCCGACCTTAAATCAATTTTGGAGAAAACAGAAGCTCCCTTCAATTGATCAAACAGGTCATCAATTCTCGGCAGAGGGTACCGATTCTTGATCGTCAGCTTATTCAATTGCCTATAATCGATACACATACGCATTGACCCATCCTTCTTTTTAACAAACAAAACCGGTGCTCCCCACGGAGACACACTCGGTCGAATAAAACCCCGATCTAGCAGTTCTTGAATTTGAGCTTTAAGCTCCGACAACTCCTTCGGTGCCATTCTATAAGGAGCAATGGACACTGGAGCAGTTCCGGGCAAAAGCTCAATACCAAATTCCACTTCCCGATCTGGAGGTACACCAGGAAGTTCTTCGGGAAAAAATCAGGGAACTCCTTTACAGTTCTCACATCTTCTACTGACAGCTCTTTGGCATCTAAAGCACTAATAAATGCTAAAAATGCTCCGTACCCTTTTCGCACCAACTTCTCCGCCTTTAACGCAGAAATCACGTTTGCCAAGTAATTTCTCCGCTCGCCTATCATAACTATCTCATTATCCTCTGAAGTTCTTATTAACATCCGCTTTTCAGCACAGTCCAATTGCGCTCGGTGCTTAGCCAACCAATCCATGCCCAAAATGATATCGAATTCGCCAAAAGGCAATTCCATCAAATTTGCCAGGAATGTTTCTCCTTGAATTTCTAAGGGTACGTCTCTAAATAGTTTATTAACCAATACCGACTGTCCTAAGGGACTAATTACCCTCATCTCACTATCGGAAATTTCAGATTCTAAATTCAAGTTCCCAGTTATGGTGCTAGCAACGTACGAATGGGTAGAACCAATATCAATCAAGGCAATAACGGGTACATCAGAAATGAAGAACGTACCAGTTATCACATCAGGTGCATTTCCATCCTCACGACGTCTGACTGCATACACCAATCCTGGCTGTCTTGCATCCGTGTTGCCTCTAGGACCATTTCCTCGACCCGCTGCACCTTGACCAGGTCCAGCCCCATTACCACCACGACCTGGTCCACGACCTCTCGGTGGTTGCTGAGCTCCTCTTGCCAGTGGTGCATCAGTAGTACGAACTTCTTGAGTTGTATCCATACGTCAAGGACAACTCCTATATTGATGATCCATCGATCCACATTTATAGCAAGCACCCGTTTTCCTCCAACATTCTCCCGAATGCCTTTTTCCACATTCAGCACAGTCTCGACTCTGGTTAACAGCTACAGGTGTTCTTCCTTGAGCTGGTTCCTCATTCCGAGGCCTCTTCAAAAACCTTTTTGGAGTACCTGAATACTTCATATCTCTCTTGCTTCGAACTTGCTCCCGATTCTAACGTTCCGAATTCTTAGCCTCTTCGGCTATCTTGGCCTTCTCCACCAGCGTGGCAAAAGTTCTAACTTGCTGTGGGGCTATCAGAACCCGCAACTCATCTTTTAAACCATCCTCAAAGCGTACACAACGCTCATGATCCGTTGCCACTATCGTTCGAGCGTAGCGACTCAAACGTAAGAACTCAGCCTCATATGCTGCCACTGTCTTATTTCCTTGCACCAGGTTCAAGAATTCCTTCCTTCGGGCATCCACATAGCTTGTTCCTACATATTTCCCTTGAAAGGAAGCCTTGAAGAATTCCCAATTAACTAATGCCGCTTCAGTGCCTTCTCGGACAGTAAGCCACCATTGGTATGCTTCGTCCCTTAACAAAGATACCACTCCTCTTAGCTTTTGTTCCACGGTGCACTCAAGATCGTCCATAATTCGCTCCACTGCCTCAAGCCAATATTCAGCGACATTGGGAGCTACACCAGAGATACCTCTGAAAACCTCAGCTCCACTTGATTTCAGTCGCTCCGATATCGACCCACGAGCTGTTGGCCCAGTTCTGGATCCAGCGACCCTTTCAAGTACTCGCAACATTGCTCGTGTCACAGCATTATCTTTATCCATATGGTCATGTGATCCTGTCTCACTCTCGAGTGACGCAGGTGCATCCATTTCCGGCATATGACCCGGTGCTTCAGTTGCGCCTCTAACACCTCGTCCTCTACCACGGCCACGTCTACCACGTCCACGACCACGTCCTCTAGTGCTCATAGCGACTAATTCGATTTAATCTGATTAAGAGTTTTATGAATCAGAATAATATTTCAGTTGTTTATTAACGATGTTTTATGATATGAAAGTGATAGAGTTGTTTTCGCAACCATATCCTATTGTCTCAATCTCTACGGTTTTCAACACCTAAAACTAAAAGTTCTAGAGTGTTTCTTACATTCATATCACAATGATAATAAACAATCAGTATACAGATACTTACTTGACTTGGCGCGGGATGCTCATGGTGCCATACTACCTTCAAAAATCTAGAAATTAAAATTATTCTTCAAACAGATTTCATTGTTGAACCCAAACCACAGCCGAGTTTTGAAACTGGGCTCTGATACCATTAAATGTAACAACCCAAACCCAGTCTATGCGTTTAGACGAGATTTGGTTTGTCACACCAAACATACATTCGTTTATTCTCGAGTGATTAAAGTAAAATTTGCTACAAAATGTTTTGAAAATAGAGTTTAATAAAATTTAATTCGAGAATTTGAAAGAGTTGTGACCTAAAGAAAATACTTGTTTGAAAATCTTATTATTTAAAAATATTTGTAGAAACCTTAAGAAAATTTTGAAAGAATTTAAAAGAGTAATTTAGGTGTTCAAAATGTTATAAATCACAAAGTTTTTAAGAAAACCATATAGTTTCAACATAAGCCCATAATAAGAGTCTTAAAACGAAATTTAAATCCATCCACACAATAAAATCCATAAAAACATAATAAGAGGCCTTATTACATAAAACCCATAACAGTAATTAAAATATTAACTTAAATAAAGTTCATAGTTTATAAAACCCAAGTTCGTAGTATGGCCTCCACCAAGTCATCTCCGACCCAAGTCCACATCAATTTCCATTACCTGAAAAGGTTGATAAAAATTGGGTGAGTTACAAAGAACTCAGTGTGCAACTCACTTACCACCATTATTGGGCCAGGTCGTCAAGATATTATACTGGGCTTGAGCCCATTTACAGAATTCAACAATATATCATAAGATGAAATAAAATAATTTAACAATGCATGTAAAATGAATTTCCCAAACCAACCTAATATCCATCCGCTAACACCCCCGTACCAACCAACACACCTGTGGGGATCAAGTCAACCCACCCCGCCAAACACACCAATCATAGGCTTTAAGCCTTTAATAATATTGTAGTGCACTACCGAACTAGATTGTGACATTGTCACCGAACTAGAGGCATTGAGCCAAATTTGTGGCAGGGCCACCGAACTAGATTTTTGGCAACTGGCCATTCTTCTCTTCATATGCCCCACTCCATGCAATCATGCGTGTATAACAAAATATAGTCATATAACAATTTTTCAATTAATCCATAACATCGGTGGGTTTATCATTAAACATTTCATTTGGCCCATAAAAATAGTTTAGCAACTAGCCCATTTAACAGTTTAGTGAACTTTGGCCCATATATCGAACTAGAGTATTTTGGCCCAATTTATCGAACTAGAGTATTTTGGCCCAATTTATCGAACTAGAGTATTTTGGCCCAATTTATCGAACTAGAGTATTTTTTGCAATTTTTCCAACTTTAACCATTTTCATGTATTTACTCCAAAGTATTAACATCACCAAATTTCCGATTTTACCATTTTTATGGTTTTATCACGTTACTTACAATTTGATATCTAACCCGAAAATGAGTGTGAAGTTACACACCTGGTTATGGAGAGAACTAAACTTTCCCGCTCTTCAACACCTATTCGTATCATGATGATTCGAACATTATAATCTAATAATAAAATCGATCTAAACATAACGATCTAGAATTATACCCTCGGATTTCCGTAGTACTTCTACTTGCGATTTCTCCCCGATTGATGGTTCTCTAACCGAATCGAACCCATGAATGAATAATGGTTCGGGAGTACGAACGACTTCGAACAGTTGATTTTCCTCGGTTGAATGTCCGCAACCCGGTGGAAAATCCCGGATTCCCGAAATAGTCCTTTGCTTATACTTAGGGGGAATAACGGAACCTCCCCTCTTCCGAAGACTAAACACCGCCCTCTTCTTCCCTATCTTGATTGTCTTCAAAGACAAAGATCGTTAGCACATCCTAAACATATATATCGATTATGGCTAAAGGTTTTGAGAACGAGATTTCCTTACCACAAATATTCTTGTTCCACAAGGGAAATCGATCCAAGCGTTCTATGTCACACACGACCTCTTGATTTCCAACCTTCCGTTATCGCTAAAGTATAACAAAAATAAACGTTAATAGAATGAACGTTTATTTTGATCTAATAAAGCTTTCAAACCACCATCAATATTCGGCCATAACTACTTTTAACTAATCGAAACTAAAAAGAATTCTTACCCTTTTATCCACGATTTGAAAAGAAAGGATTGTAAACGATGCTTTATGAGTGATGGGGATTTCGGCTATGTATGATCAAAGAAAAGAAAGAAAGATTCGGCTATGGGCACTCTAGCATTCGGCCTTGAGAGTGTAATTGGAGAAAATTTCGATTGAAAGGAAATAAAAGAAAGAGATGAAAGATGGAAGAAAAGATGATGATGATGTTTCGGTTTTCAAAGAGAAAAAGATGGGTTTAGAAGCTAGGTACAATCGGCAATGGTAAAAAGAAAAGAAAAAGAATGGCTTTTGGTATAGGTGATTTCGGCACTCAAAGAAAAAGGCAAACAAAGAGTACCAAATGATGTGCAAAAATGACCAAATGGTCAAAATAATCAAGGCTTACCAAGGAGCAAATTTGGCCAAAGGAAAAGTTGAGAAGAGGAATGCAAAATTTTGCACAAAGTTGCTAGGAATGACCAAAAAGAAACTTCAAATCCTAGCCAAACTATCACCAAAAATTCGGCTCCCCCTTTAGTCCATATTGCCGTCCCTATGCATGGTCAAATGGCCATGATATTGTTTCCATAAAAATTTCCTTGATACTTGCCTCATATCTTCATATCTTTCCTTAATTTATTGATTCCCTTCCTTAAGTTAACAATTTCCTTATTCCTTTGATATACTAACCAAAAATAACAAGTCAACACTTACCATATATGCTCTTGGCAGACACTTGCTATACATGTGCAGAAAAATTAAAAATAAAATTCACCTAGATGTTAAACAAGGGATTCGAACCTTCTCCCTCATGCTCTAACTCATGCGCCATTACCACCTTGCCATTAACTCATCTTATGCTTCACTTTGACACTTAAATTAACTTATGAGTCAATGCCACTTAATCCATTTCCATAAATTCTCAAAAATTAAAATTATTCCATTCCCAATAAATTCTAATTCTTCTTCAGGACTAAATTAAACACGAAAATAAATAAGAAAAATTTCACTTACTAGATTAATTACTCAAAGCACACAATGAAACAATACTCGAATTTTCAGGGTGTTACATGTAAATTACTGTATATTTAACTAACCCCATAGTTTAGATTCTAACTTCTATTTGATACATGTTTATTTTTAGACCGAGAATCCCCAAGATGGAAATTTGGGCTGAAATAGAGTTAGTGTTGCAACATGGCAACCCTGTGTCGCGACACTATGCACATAATACAGAAATTAATGAAAAGCACATCGATGTCGCGACATGGCCCCAACGAGTCGCGACATAGCAGATAGTTTCCCAAAGAACTCCAAATTAATGGGTGTGTCGTGACACGGAATCCCTGCGTCACAACAACAGTACACTGCATGGATGTCATGACGCGGAACCCTGTGTCGCGACACTGCTGCCAATTTCTGTAGGGTTGACCCGACCTAATTGCACAACTCAATGGCTAAAACCTTAAGTTTTCCCAATTTTTAAAATTTAAAACACCTATTTTTAACCATAATACTCATTATAAACATATTTTACACTTCCTTAACACCTTAATCCTCTCAAATCTCCCAAAACCTCTTAAACCCTAAAATTTTAATTTTCACCCCTTTCTTGCAACTTGTGTGAAATCCACCATCATTCAAGATCTTTTGGTGCAGTAAAGAGGAGAACACTTAAAGGACCGATAAACCAACAAAGACAAAAAATATTGCAAGACTTCTTCAAGGTTAAATGTTCCAAACTCAAATTTGTTCTTAATCTATTGAATATTGTTTAATATTGGTTCTTAGTTTAAACATGCCTCCTAGAAAAGTTAGACGAACTATTGTGTAATAGCCCGCTTTTGACCCTAATCGAAACGGTTGTTTTGGGACCACAAATCCGAGTCGGAAAAATATTTAAATATTATTTTCTATGCTCATTATGTGTGAATTGGTGTGTGTGAAAATTTCATATTAAAATTTGATAGTTTTGGTGCTTAATTGTGAAAAAGTGTTTAATCGCATAAAAAGAAAAATTTGGTGGTTAAATGTGTAAGTACTGAATTGATGATATCTTTATAAACTGGAGGTTTAAAATAGCAAATTGACCATAAAATGGACATAGTGGCTGGTCATGATTTGCATGTAATAGTGATTGGAAATTTTTATTATATTTTATGTTATAATGTATTATTTTAATATATGTTATAATAATATAATTGATAAAAGATGAAAGTGCTCATCTTTTCTCATTATTCATGGCCGAAACTTAGAGAAAATAAAAGAGAGAAAGCTTTGTAATGTTCGGCCCTTTGCTAGCTCAATAGATAAGTGATTTGAGTTCGGTTTTTGATAAACTTTGAATTTTTGAATTTGATGAAGTATTCATGAAATGCCATTATTAATAGTTTGATGAAATTTGTGTTTAATAATGGAAAATAAATATAGGATGTTAGATTGTTAAGTTTAATTAAGGCATTTTGATGGAAATGTTTAAATAGGATTAAATTGTGAGATTTTTAAATTGTGGAGGTCAAAATGTGAGAACAAATGAATTGTATGATCTTGAATTAAGGCTAGAAATATTCGGCCCTTAAGAAGTTTAGTCCAATTTTGAGTATTTTGTGTTTTATGCAATAAGGACTAAATTGTAAAAATTGTAAATGTCAGAGGTAAAATAGTAATTTGCCCATTTATGTGTTTTTGGATTAAATTGAATGGAAATTTGTTTGAATGAGCTAAATTTGAAATTTTTTAGATCAAGAACAAAACGGATCAGGATTGGATCGGGGAAAGAAGAAGTTAACTGAATAGCCAGAAAACGAAGCCCGTCGATACTCCAGGTAAGTTTTTAAGCAATTGGGTTGAATTGAATTTTTATCTATAATAATGTACATAAATTTAATAGAGGTAAATATGTACAATATACTAATGCCGAATGTAATATTGGTTGGAAGATGAATTTAGTTGAATGTGAAGTATAAGTATAAGTTAATAATATAGCTATATGTGACATTGATATAAGAGATGAAATTGGCCGGATGTGATGTATATTTGTGTATCATAAATATAGTCGAATGTGAAGTTGATATATAGATGTAATAAGCTAAATTATATGTATATATAAGTGTTTATCGAAGTGAGTAACAGGTTCAAGTAAAGCACTAAGTGTGCGAACTTAAATACCGAGCACTGTGTGTGCGAAATTAGTCATTTGGCACTAAGTGTGCAGAATATTAATGTAATGGCACTAAGTGTGTGATACATTACAAGTATTTGGCACTACGTGTGCGATATATTAAGGTAACTACACTAAGTGTGCGATACGTTACATGTTTTGGCACTGATATTGCGGGTTTGCAGATTTTCCGAGGATATCGGTTAGTGAAATATATTAAACAAAATAAATGATCAGGTATGTAATTCATGATGGTTTGCAAATTTAGTACATAATTTGGTATGTGATATTTGCAAATTAAATTAAAGAAATGTGATGTATTTGTTCGCTTATGATTTTGTTTTGAGATGAGAAAATGGTTTATAGTTTAAGGTGAAACCTAATATTGAATGTTTGAGTATTCGGTCTTAAGGCTATGAATTATGATTGTTTATTAATGGTGTTATGATCTTTACCTATGGTTATAAATTTTAGTGATGATTGAAATAATATTGACCTAATTAGTATATGTTAAATTGTATACTTTTATAATTGCTTATAACTTACTAAGCTGCTAAAGCTTACTTGTTTCTTGGTTGTTCTCGTGTTTTAGATTTCTTTTGAGTGATCGTCACGTGCTCGAGGATTGTCGTTGAAGCTCATCACACTATCGTCAATATTTTGGTATCTTTTTTATAATGAACTCAAAGTCAATGGCATGTATAGGCTATGTTCCTCTTTTGAATTTACTGTGAACATAATGTGTTTAATGCCATGCGAAAATGGCTAGATCTTGATATTATGGATATTATGTGAAGTTGGTATGGTAATAGTTTATAATGGAAGTATATTATATGAAGCATTTATATGCTTGTGGTTGGTATTATGGCGTGATAATGATGATATATATATATATATATATATATATATATGATGTATAATTGATCAAATATATTTGGTTGATTTTAGAGATATGCCATATAGTATATTATGGATGTTGGATGTCTTTTTATTAATTAGTTTAAACTATTGAGGTAATTAATATATGATACTTCGATTGTAGCATGGCTTTATATGTTTTGTAATAAAAAATTCAATAGGCATTTGAGTAGTATAATAGGTATAATTATTAAAGTAAATATGATAGCCGAATATGTAATGATTAGTTGATTGTTTTTGGTAATTTTTGGTATAATGTTTAAACATGTTATTTGACTTGAAAACCATAATGGCTATCATTTACCATTTGTGACCGAAAGTGATTATAGGTTTCATATTGAAATGTGTTTTCATTTAGTAAGTATAGAATCGTTTTGGTCTATTTGACAATGTTTGCTAATCTTTTATAAATAAAAGTCATATTTTGGATAGTTGGTTTATGAATCGAAATAAGCTTACTTATACTCTAGATATTCAAATAACATGTATGTAATGCTTATTTGTGCCAAACATTAAGTCTATTATGAGTAAGTATTCTAGCTTTGATGTATGTAAATTGGTTTCAAATTTTAATTTAATAAATAATCAATATATGTTTGAATTTGAAAGCATGGATTGTTTATGTTTTATTGTAATAAGATGATTTTTATGAGTGTACTGAATTGTGGTTACTTTGGTTATGCCTTGTAACCCTAATCCGACAACGGATTCGAGTTGGGGGTGTTACATTTGATTGGTATCAGAGCTATGGTTTAGTCGGTTCTCGGACTAACGTAGCGCGTGTGAGTATAGCTATGCATGTCATTCTTTTTATTGTGATAGTGTGATGACTTCTGACAATGAAATATGTTTTTTCTCCTTTTTTATATAGTAAATGGATTTTGATTTCGAGCAGGTAGTAGCTGATTATGTCGAGAGTGTGGCGCCTGCTCCCGTGCAAGGGACCGCGCCGGTTGAATCTCGACCAGCTACGAGTAATCAAGATGAGAGGGCTCAGCAAGCCTTCTTTAGTATAATGAATGATTGGTTTAACTAATATATCCGGACCAATCCAGCTGTTCAACAACCCCCGAACCATAATAATCCACCTGTAGTACCTGTGGTACCTTCAATCATTAATCCCGAGAGGTTGAATAAGCCTCCTGTTGAAAAAATCAAAAAGTACGGAGCTGAAGAGTTTAGAGGTGCAGCTACTGATGATGCTGAACGGGCTGAATTTTGGCTCGATAATACTATTCGTGTCTTTGATGAACTATCTTGTACACCCGAAGAGTGCTTGAAATGTGCTATATCTTTATTACGGGATTCTGCCTATTATTGGTGGAACATTTTAGTTTCGGTTGTTCCGAAGGAACATGTCACTTGGGATTTCTTTCAGACAGAGTTTTGCAAAAAGTATATCAGTCAGTGATTCATTGATCAGAAACGTAAAGAGTTTCTCGAGTTAAAACAGGGTCGTATGACCGTATCTGATTATGAGTGTGAGTTTGTGAGACTCAGCCGTTATGCTCGAGAGTGTGTTGCAACCAAGGATGCTATGTGTAAAAGATACGAGGAGGGACTGAACGAAGACATAAAATTGCTTGTCAGTATACTTGAAATAAAAGAGTTCGTAAAAATTGTCGAGCGAGCTTGCAAGGCTGAAGAGCTAGGAAAAGAGAAAAGAAAAGCTGAATTCGAAGCCAGAGATTTTGGCAAGAGATCAGCAAGTAAAACTTCTCAGATGACATCAAAGAAGTTCCGAAATGACAGTAACTGATCTAAGACTAATGTTGGGATTTCCATACGAGAGCGACCACCAGTGAGTTCACATGCTACCTCGATTGCTAGTGTTGGCAATTCTTGACCGAATAAACCCGAGTGTCAACAATGTGGTAGGCGACATTTTGGTGAATGTTGGGGCAAGTCCAACAACTGAGCTTGCTACAAGTGTGGTTCGCAGGATCACTTCATTCGGGATTGCCTGGAGTTAGCTGAGAAGGATAATGCTCAGAGTGCAAGACCGAGCAGTACTGCAGCTAGAGGTAGACCACCCCGAAATGCGGGAGGTAGGAGTGGCACTCAGAGAGGGATTTCGGATACAGCTATTCGATCAGAGGCTCGTGTGCCAGCTAGAGCCTATACCATTCATGCCCGAGAGGAGGCTTCATCTCCAGATGTCATCACCGGTATATTTACTCTCTTTAATACTAGTGTAATTGCTCTGATTGACCCCGGTTCAACTTATTCTTATGCGTGTGAAACATTAGTATTTAGTAAGACTTTACCTGTTGAGTCTACTGAATTTGTGATTCGGGTTTCGAACCCCCTGGGCCGGTGTGTGCTAGTTGATAAAATGTGCAAGAATTGTCCTTTGATGATTCGAGATTCATGTTTTTCGGCTGATTTGATGTTACTACCATTTGATGAGTTCGATATCATCCTCGGTATGGATTGGTTAACTGTGTATGATGACGTAGTGAATTGCAGATGAAAGACTATTGATCTGCGGTGCCAGAATAATGAGATAATTCGAATTGAATATGCAGATTTAAATGCGCTACCAGCAGTGATATCTTCGATGTTGGCTCGAAAGTATATGAGAAAAGGTTGCGAATCTTACTTTGCTTATGTAATTGATAGTAAAGTGACCGAAAAGAAGATTGAATCTGTACTTGTTGTATGTGAGTATCCGGATGTGTTTCTGGAAGAATTGTCGGGATTGCCACCTGTTCAGGAAGTAGAGTTTGGTATTGAATTAGTACCAGGGACGACCCCGATTTTGATAGCTCCGTATAGAATGGCATCGACTGAATTAAAAGAGTTGAAAGCCTAGTTGCAAGAGTTGACAGATAGAGGTTTTGCTCGACCAAGTTTTTCTCCCTGGGGTGCACCAGTGTTATTTGTGAAGAAGAAAGATAGAACTTTGAGGATGTGCATCGACTATCGACAGCATGACAAAGTAACCATAAAGAATAAATACCCGTTGCCACGTATTGATGATCTATTTGATCAGTTAAAGGGAGCCTCAGTATTTTCGAAGATTGATTTAAGACCGGGTTATTATCAGTTGCGAGTTAGAGATTCTGATGTGCCTAAAACTGCTTTCCGAACGAGATAAGACCATTATGAGTTTTTGGTGATGTCGTTCGGACTCACTAATGCCCCTACTGTTTTAATGGATTTGATGAATTGGGTATTCAGATAGTATCTAGATAGGTTTGTAGTTGTATTTAGAGATGACATTCTGATCTATTCGCGCGATGAAACCGAGCATGCCGAACACTTGAGACTTGTGTTACAGATTTTGAGTGATAAGCAATTGTACGCGAAATTTAGTAAATGTGAGCTCTGGTTACGTGAAGTTAGCTTCTTAGGGCATGTTATTTCAGTGTCAAGTATTCGGGTAGATCCGAGTAAAGTTTCGACTATACTTGATTGGAAACCCACGCGTAATGTTTTTGAAGTTCAGAGTTTTCTGGGACTAGCCGATTATTATAGACGTTTCGTGAAAGATTTCTCAATGATTGCAACTCCAATGACAAAGCTACTTCAAAAAGATGTTAGATTCGAGTGGACGGAGAAGTGCCAGAAGAGTTTCAATCGGCTGAAAACTTTGTTGACTGAAGCTCTAGTGCTTGTTCAGCCAGAGTCGGGTAAAGAGTTTGTTATCTTCAGTGATGCATCCTTGAATGGTTTGGGTTGTGTTTTGATGCAGGAGGGTAAGGTTGTAGCCTAAGCCTCAAGACAATTAAAGCAGCATAAAAAGAACTATCCGACGCATGATCTCGAATTAACCGCTATAGTTTTTGCTCTGAAGATATGTTGCCACTATCTGTTTGGTGAAAAATGTCATGTTTATTCTGATCACAAAAGTCTAAAGTACTTAATGATTCAGAAAGATCTGAATCTGAGACAACGTTAATGGTTGGAATTATTAAAAGATTATGAACTTGTGATTGATTATCACCCGGGGAAGGCTAATGTGGTTGCTGATGCATTAAGCCGAAAATCACTATTTGCTTTGCGCATGATGAACGTAGATATGGCTATGACTGAAAATGGTGCAATTATAACAGAATTGAAAGCGAGACCGTTATTTGTTCAATAAATTTGCGAAGCTCAAAGGGCTAACGATAATTTGATGGCAAAAAGGAATCAATGTGGTTCGAATGCAGACTCAGAATTTCAAATTGATGCCGAGGGATGTTTGCGGTTTAGAAACTGAATATGTGTACCAAAGGATCCTGAGTTGATTCGAATGATTTGTAATGAAGCTCATAATAGTAGATTTTCTGTTCACCCGGGTAGCACGGAGATGTATAATGATTTGAAACAGCATTACTGGTGGCACGGTATGAAGCGAGATATTTCAGACTTTGTGTCAAAATGTTTGAAATGTCAACAAGTAAAAGCCGAGCATCAGATGTCATCGGGATTACTTCAGCCGATTATGATACCCGAGTGGCAATGGGATCGAGTCACGATGGATTTCGTATCTGGATTACCGTTAACATCGAGCAAGAAAGATGCAATCTGGGTTATTGTTTATAGATTGATGAAATCGGCTCACTTTATTCCAGTCCGTACAGATTATACGCTTGATAAGCTAGCTGAGTTGTATATTTCTCAGATTGTACGACTACACAAAATACCTATTTCTATTGTTTTGGATAGAGATCCGAGGTTTACATCGCGGTTTTGGAAGAAACTACAAGATGCATTAGGTACTAAATTGCATTTTAGCACCGCTTTCCACCCTCAAACGGATGGTCAATCCGAGAGAATTATTCAAATACTTGAGGATATGTTGGGATGTTGTGTTCTCCAGCTCGAGGGTACGTGGGAACGATACTTGTCTTTGATTGAATTTGCGTACAATAATAGTTTTCAATCGAGTATCAAAATGGCACCTTACGAGGCTTTGTATGGTCGTAAATGTCGTACACCTTTGTATTTGACCGAGATAAGTGAAAGCAAGATACACGGGGTTGATCTAATCAAAGAGACTAAACAGAAAGTAAAAGTGATCCGCGAAATTTTAAAAGCAGCGTCAGACCATCAGAACTCTTATGCGAATTTGAAATGTAAAGATATAGAGTTTCAGATTGGTGATCGAGTATTTTTGAAAGTCTCGCCGTGGAAGAAAATACTTAGATTCGGTCACAAAGGAAAGCTGAGTCCGAGATTTATTGGGCTATACGAGATTATTGTGCATACCGGGCCGGTTGCGTACAGGTTGATGTTGCCACCTGAGTTAGAAAAGATTCACAATGTTTTCCATGTTTCGATGCTTCGACTATATAGATCCGATCCCTTCTCATGTGATTAGTCCATCAGAGATTGAGATTCAGTCGGATTTGAACTATGAGGAAGAACCGATACGTATTTTGGCTCGCGAAGTGAAAGAGTTGCGTAATAAGAAAATCTCTTTGGTGAAAGTACTGTGGCATAAGCACAGGGTCGAGGAAGCAACTTGGGATCTTGAATGAAAGAACGTTATCCTAAACTATTCACCGGTAACATTTTCGAGGAGAAAAATCCCTAAGGGGGAGAGAGTTGTAACAACCCGATTTTGACCCTAATCGAAACGGTGGTTTTAGGACCACAAATCTGAGTCGAAAAAATATTTTAATATTATTTTCTATGCTCATTATGTGTGAATTGGTGTGTGTGAAAATTTCGTATTAAAATTTGATCGTTTTGGTGCCTAATTGTGAAAAAGGGCTTAATTGCATAAAAAGAAAAATTTGGTGGTTAAATGTGTAAGTACTGATTTGATGATGTCTTTATAAATTAGAGGTTTAAAATAACAAATTGACCATAAAATGGACATAGTGGCTGGTCATGATTTGCATGTAATAGTGATTAGAAATTTTTATTATATTTTATGTTATAATGTATTATTTTAATATATGTTATAATAATATAATTGATAAAAGATGAAAGTGCTCATCTTTTCTCATTATTCATGGCCGAAACTTAGAGAAAATAAAAGAGAGAAAGCTTTGTAATGTTCGCCCCTTTGCAAGCTCAATAGGTAAGTGATTTGAGTTCGATTTTTGATAATTTTTATGTTTTTGTGATCGTTGCTTTGAATACTAGCTAGCCCAAGCTTGAATTTTTGAATTTGATGAAGTATTCGTGAAATGCCATTGTTAATAGTTTGATGAAATTTGTGTTTAATAATCGAAAATAAATATAGGATTGTTAGATTGTTAAGTTTAATTAAGGCATTTTCTTGGAAATGTTTAAATAGGATTAAATTGTGAGATTTTTAAATTGAGGAGGTCAAAATGTGAGAACAAATGAATTGTATGAGCTTGAATTAAGGCTAGGAATATTCAGACCTTAAGAAGTTTATTCTAATTTTGAGTATTTTGTGTTTTATGCAATAGGGACTAAATTGTAAAAATTGTAAATGTTAGGGGTAAAATAGTAATTTGCCTATTTTTGTGTTTTTGGATTAAATTGAATGAAAATTTGTTTGAATGAGCTAAATTTGAAATTTATTAGATCAAGAACAAAAAGGATCGGGGTTGGATCGGGGAAAGGAGAAGTTAATTGAATAGTCAGAAAACGGAGTCCGTCGATACTCCAGGTAAGTTTTTAAGCAATTGGGTTGAATTGAATTTTTATCTATAATGATGTACATGAATTTAATAGAGGTAAATATGTACAATATACTAATGCCGAATGTAATATTGGTTGGAAGATGAATTTAGTTGAATGTGAATTATAAGTATAAGTTAATAATATAGCTATATGTGACATTGATTTAAGAGATCAAATTGGCCGAATGTGAAGTTGATACATAGATGTAATAAGCTAAATTATATGTATATATAAGTTTTTATCGAAGTGAGTAACAGGTTCAAGTAAAGCACTAAGTGTGCGAACTTAAATACCGAGCACTATGTGTGCAAAATCAGTCATTTGGCACTAAGTGTGCGGAATATTAATGTAATGGCACTAAGCGTGTGATACATTACAAGTATTTGGCACTATGTGTACGATATATTAAGGTAACGACACTAAGTGTGCGATACGTTACATGTTTTGGCACTGAGAGTGAGGGTTTGCGGATTTTCCAAGGATATCGGTTAGTGAAATGTATTAAACAAAATAAATGATCAGGTATGTAATTCATGATGGTTTGTAAATTTAGTACAAAATTCGGTATGTGATATTTGCAAATTAAATTAAAGAAATGTGATGTATTTATTTGCTTATGAATTTGTTTTAAGATGAGAAAATGGTTTATAGTTTAAGGTGAAACCTAATATTGAATGTTTGAGTATTCGGTCTTAAGGCTATGAATTATGATTGTTTATGAATGGTGTTATGATCTTTACCTATGGTTATAAATTTTAGTGATGATTGAAATAATATTGACCTAATTAGTATATGTTAAATTGTATACTTTTACAATTGCTTATAACTTACTAAGCTGCTAAGCTTACTTGTTTCTTGGTTGTTCTCATGTTTTAGATTTCTTTTGAGTGATCGTCACGTGCTCGGGGATCGTCGTTGAAGCTCATCACACTATCGTCAATATTTTGGTATCTTTTTGATAATGAACTCCAAGTCAATGGCATGTATAGGCTATGTTCCTCTTTTGAATTTACTATGAACATAATGTGTTTAATGCCATGCGAAAATGGCTAAATCTTGATATTATGGATATTATGTAAAGTTGGTATGGTAATAGTTTATAATGGAAGTATATTATATGAAGCATTTATATGCTTGTGGTTGGTATTCTGTAGTGATAATGATGATATATATATGATGTATAATCGATCAAATATATTTGGTTCATTTTAGAGATATGCCATATAGTATATTATGGATGTTGGATTTTTTTTAATTAGTTTAAATTATTGAGGTAATTAATATATGATACTTCGATTGTAGCATGGCTTTATATGTTTTGTAATAAAAAATTCAATAGGCATTTGAGTAGTATAATAGGTATAATTATTAAAGTAAATATGATAGCCAAATATGTGATGAGTGAGTTGATTGTTTTAGGTAATTTTTGGTATAATGTTTAAACATGTTATTTGACTTGAAAACCATAATGGCTATCATTTACCATTTGTGACCGAAAGTGATTATAGGTTTCATATTGAAATGTGTTTTCATTTAGTAAGTATAGAATCGTTTTGTTCTATTTGACAATGTTTGCTAATCTTTTATAAATAAAAGTCATAATATGGATAGTTGGTTTATGAATCGAAATGAGCTTACTTATAATCTAGATATTCGAATAACATGTATGTAATGCTTATTTGTGCCAAACATTAAGTCTATTATTAGTAAGTATTTTAGCTTTGATGTATGTAAATTGGTTTCAAAATTTAATTAAATAAATAATCAATATATGTTTGAATTTGAAAGCATGGATTGTTTATGTTTTATTGTAATAAAATGATTTTTATGAGTGTACTGAATTGTGGTTAGTTTTGTAACACCCTGAAAATTTGAGTAATTTATTTTCATTGTGTGCTTTGAATAATTATTCTAGAAGGTGGAATTTCTTTATTTATTTTTGTGTTTAGTATAGTCCTGAAGAAGAATTTAAAATTTATTGGGATGGAATAATATTAATTTTGAGAATTTATGGAAGTGAATTAAGTGGCTATGACACATAAATTAATTTAAGTGTCAAAGTGAAGCATGAGATGAGTTAATGGCCAAGTGGTGTTGGCGCATGAGCTAGTGCATGAGGGTGAAGGTTCGAATCCCTTAAATAACAATTAGGTGGCTTTTATTTTTGGTTTTCCTAGCATGTGTCGGCCAAGCTTATTTATGGAAAGAGTTGACCATGTTATTTTTGGTTAGTATATCAAGGGAATAAGGAAATAGTTAACTTAAGGAAGGGAATCAAGAAAATAAGGAAAGTTGTAAAGATATGAGGCAAGAATCAAGGAATTGTTTATGGAAACAATATCTTGGCCAATAGACCAAGCATATGGACGGCAATATGGCTAGGGGGGAGCCGAATTTTTGGTGATAGTTTGGCTAGGAATTTTAGTCTTTTGTTTTCGTCATTTTCTTAGTTTTTGGCATAGTTTTGCAAATTCTCTCAACCTCTCTCCCTTGGCCGAATTTGTGCATTTGGTAAGCCTTGATTCTTTTGATCAATTGGTTATTTTCCTTTTCACTTTAGTGTCAATTTTGATCAATAGTGGTTATGGCCAAATATTGATGATGGTTTGAAGGCTTTATTAGATCAAAATAAACGTTCATTCTATTAACGTTTATTTTGTTATACCTTAGTGCGATAACGGAAGTTTGGAAATCAAGAAGTCGTGGGTGACACAAATCGTTGGAATCGATTTTTGTGGTAAGGAAATCACATCTTTAAAACCTTAGAATTATTTCGAAATTATGTTAGATTGGATTAATGTTCCTTTGTCTTTGAAGACATTCAAAATAGGGAAGAAAAGGGCGGTGTTTAGTCTTCGGAAGAGGGGAGGTTCTGTTATTCCCCCTAAGTACAAGCAAAGGACTATTTCGGGAATCCGGGATTTTCCACCGGGTTGCGGACGTTCAACCGAGGAAAATCAACTGTTCGAAGTCGTTTGTACTCCTGAACCATTATTCGTTCGTGGATTCGATTCGGTTAGCGAACCATCAATCGGGGAGAAATCGCAAGTAGAAGTACTACGGAAATCCGAGGGTAAATTCTAGATCGCTATATTTAGACCGATTTTATTATTAGATTATAGTGTTCTAATTATCGCGATACGTATAGGTGTTGAAGAGCGGGAAAGTGTAGTTCTCTCAATAACCAGGTGTGTAATTTCACACTCATTTCGGGTTAGATTTCTAATCATAAGTATTGCGATAAAATCGTGAAAATGGTAAATTCGGAAATTATGTAGTAATTGATACCTTTGTGAAAATGCATGAAAACGGTTAAAACCGAGAAATATGCGAAAAACTGTTAAATAGATAAATTGGGCCAAAATACTCTAGTTCGATAAATTGGGCCAAAATACTCTAGTTCGATAAATTGGGCCAAAATACTCTAGTTCGATAAATGGGCCAAAGCCCACTAAACTGTTAAATGGGCAAATTGCTAAATTATTATTTTTATGGGCCAAATGAAATGATTAATGATAAACCCACCGATGTTATGGATTAATTGAAAATTTGTTATATGACTATATTTTGTTATACACGTATGATTGCATGGGGTGGGGTATATGAAGAGAAGAATGGCCAGTTGCCAAAAATCTAGTTCGGTGGTTCTGCCACAATTTGGCTCAATGCCTCTAGTTCGGTGGCTCTGCCACAAATTCGGCTAAATGCCTCTAGTTCGGTGACAATGTCACAATCTAGTTCGGTAGTGCACTACAAAATTATTTAAAGGCTTAAAGCCTATAATTGGTGTGTTTGGCGGGGTGGGTTAACTTGATCCCCACAGGTGTGTTGGTTGGTACGGGGGTGTTAGCGGATGGATATTAGGTTGGTTTGGGAAATTTCATTTTTTTTTTTACATGCATTTTAAATTTTGTTATTTCATTTTATGTTATATTGTTGAAATCTGTAAATGGGCTCAAGCCCAGCATGATATCTTGACGATCTGGCCCAATAATGGTGGTAAGTGAGTTGCACACTGAGTTCTTTGTAACTCACCCAATTTTACTAACCATTTCAGGTAATGGAAATTGACGTGGACTTGGGCCGGAGATGACTTGGTGGAGGCCATACGACAAACTTGGGTTTTTATAAACTATGACTTTATTTAAATTATTATCTTAAATTTCTGTTATGGGTTTGATGTAATAAGGCCTCTAGTTACATTTTTATAAATTTTATTGTGTGGATGGTTTAAATTTTATTTCCAAACTTTTAATATGGTTTTATCATAAATATGTTAAGTTTTCTTAAAAACATTGGTTTTATAAAAATTTTTGGACACTTTAATTATTTTAAATTCTTTCAAAGTTCTTTTAAACTATCTTAAGATTTTGACATTTATATTTTGACGATAAGTTTTCAAACAAGTATTTTCTCGAAACATCAAATTTCAAATCCTCGAACTTAATTTTATTAAACTCTATTTTCAAAAAGTTTTTGTAGCACTATATTATCTTAATCACTTGAAAATAAACGAATGTATGATTGGTGTGACAAACCAAATCTCGTCTAAACGCATAGACCGGGTTTGGGTTGTTACATTTAATGGTATCAGAGCTTTGTTCAAAACTCGGCTGTGGTTTGGGTTCGACAATGAAATCTGTTTGAAAAATAATTTAAATTTCTAGACTTTTTGATTTAAAGGTAGTATGGCACCATGAGCATCCCGCGCCAAATCAAGTAAGTATTTGTATACTGATTGTCTGTTATGATTATGATATGATTATAAGAAACACTCTAGAACTTCTAGTTTTAGGTGTTAAAACCGTAGAGATTGAGACAATAGGATATTGTTGCGAAAACAACTCTATCTCCTTCATATCATAAAACATCGTTAATAAACAACTGAAATATTATTCTGATTCATAAAACTCTTAACCAGATCAAATCGAATTAGTCGCTATGAGCACTAGAGGACGTGGTCGTGGACGCGGTAGACGTGGCCGTGGTAGAGGACGAGGTGTTAGGGGCACAATTGAAGCACCGGGTCATATGCCGGAAATGGATGCACCTGCGTCGCTCGAGAGTGAGACGGGATCGCACGACCATATGGAAGAGGATAATGCTGTGACACGTGCAATGCTGCGAGTACTTGAAAGGGGCGCTGGATCCAGAACTGGGCCAACAGCTCGTGGGTCGATATCGGAGCGATTGAAATCCAGTGGAGCTGAGGTTTTCAGAGGTGTCTCTGGTGTAGCTCCCAATGTCGCTGAATATTGGCTTGAGGCAGTGGAGCGAATTATGGACGATCTTGAGTGCACTGTGGAACAAAAGCTAAGAGGAGCGGTATCTTTGTTAAGGGATGAAGCTTACCAATGGTGGCTTACTATCCGAGAAGGCACTGATGCTGCATTAGTTAATTGGGAATTCTTCAAGGCTTCCTTTCAAGGGAAATATGTGGGAACAAGCTATGTGGATGCTCGAAGGAAGGAATTCTTGAACCTGGTGCAAGGAAATAAGATGGTGGCAGCATATGAGGCTGAGTTCTTACGTTTGAGTCGCTATGCTCGAACGATAGTGGCAACGGATCATGAGCGTTGTGTGCGCTTTGAGCATGGCTTGAAAGATGAGTTGCGGGTTCTGATAGCCCCACAGCAAGTTAGAAATTTTTCCACGCTCGTGGAGAAGGCCAAGATAGCGAAGAGGTTAAGAACTCGGAACGTCAAAATCGGGAGCAAGTTCGAAGCAAGAGAGATCTGAAGAATTCGGGTTCTTCAAAAAGGTTTCCGAAGAGGCCTCGGAATGGGGAAACAGCTCAAGGTAGAACACCTGTAGCTGTTAATTAGAGTCGAGATTGTGCTGATTGTGGGAAAAGGCATTCCGGAGAATGTTGGAGGAAGACGGGTGCTTGCTATAAATGTGGATCGACGGATCATCAATATAGGAGTTGCCCTCGACGTATGGATACAACTCAAGAAGTTCGTGCTACTGATGCACCACCGGCAAGAGGAGCTCAGCAACCACCGAGAGGTCGGGGACCGGGTCGTGGTGGTAATGGGGCTGGACGTGGTCAAGGTGCAGCGGGTCGAGGCAATGGTCCTAGAGGCATCGCGGATGCAAGACAGCCAGGACTGGTGTATGCAGTCAGACGCCGTGAGGATGGCAATGCACCTGATGTGATAACTGGTACGTTCTTCGTCTCTGATGTACCCGTTATTGCCTTGATAGACATTGGTTCTACTCATTCGTACGTTGCTAGCACCATAACTGGAAACTTGAAATTAGAATCTGAAATTTCCGATAGTGAGATGAAGGTAATTAGTCCCTTAGGACAGTCGGTGTTGGTTAATAAACTATTTAGAGACGTGCCCTTAGTAATTCAAGGAGAAACATTCCTGGCAAATTTGATGGAATTGCCATTTGGTGAATTTGATATCATTCTGGGCATGGATTGGTTGGTTAAACATCGGGCGCAATTGGACTGTGCTGAAAAGCGAATGTCGATAAAAACTGTGGAGGATAAGGAGATAATTATGATAGGCGAGCGGAGAAATTACTTGGCAAACGTGATTTCTGCGTTAAAAGCGGAGAAGTTGGTGCGAAAAGGGTACGGAGCATTTTTAGCATTTATTAGTGCTTTAGATGCCAAAGAGCTGTCAGTGGAAGATGTAAGAACTGTGAAGGAGTTCCCTGATGTTTTTCCCGAAGAACTTCCTGGTGTACCTCCAGATCGGGAAGTGGAATTTGGTATTGAGCTTTTGCCCGGAACTGCCCCAGTGTCCATTGCTCCTTATAGAATGGCACCGAAGGAGTTGTCGGAGCTTAAGGCCCAAATTCAAGAACTACTAGATCGGGGTTTTATTCGACCGAGTGTGTCTCCGTGGGGAGCACCGGTTTTGTTTGTTAAGAAGAAGGATGGGTCTATGCGTATGTGTATCGATTACAGGCAATTGAATAAGCTGACGATCAAGAATCGGTACCCTTTGCCGAGGATTGATGACCTATTTGATCAATTGAAGGGAGCTTCAGTTTTCTCCAAAATTGATTTAAGGTCGGGTTACCACCAGCTTAAGGTGAAAGAAGCGGATATTCACAAGACGGCATTTCGAACCCGTTACAGACACTATGAATTTTTGGTGATGCCGTTTGGGTTGACCAATGCACCAGCTGCATTTATGGATATGATGAACCGGGTCTTTCAACCATTTTTAGACCGGTTTGTGGTGGTATTCATAGATGACATTCTGGTTTATTCGAGGAATGAAGAAGAGCATGACTCGCATTTGCGAATTGTATTGCAAGTGCTTCGAGATAATCAGTTGTATGCCAAATTCAGTAAATGTGAATTTTGGTTAAGAGAAGTGACTTTCTTGGGTCATGTGGTATCAGCCGAAGGAATAAGGGTGGATTCTCGGAAGATTGAAGCTGTATTGGATTGGAAACCACCAAAGTCGGTAGCTGAGATTCAGAGTTTCTTAGGTTTGGCTGGTTACTATAGACGCTTTGTTGAGGGGTTCTCGTTGATTGCTGCACCCCTAACTAAGCTTTTGCGGAAGGGAGTGCCGTTTGTATGGACCGACAAACAGCAAGAAAGTCTCGAGAGATTGAAGAAGGTTTTAACGGAAGCGCCTGTATTGATTCAACCTGAGGCTGGGAAGGAGTTTATAGTTTATTGTGATGCGTCACATACGGGTTTAGGTTGCGTATTGATGCAAAGTGGGAAAGTGGTAGCTTATGCTTCTCGTCAGTTGAGACCGCACGAAGTAAACTACCCTACTCATGATTTGGAGTTAGCAGCAGTGGTGTTTGCCTTAACGATTTGGAGGCATTACCTCTATGGTGAAAAGTCTATCATCTATACGGATCACAAGAGTCTTAAGTATCTTCTTACTTAGAAGGAATTAAACTTGAGACAACGAAGATGGGTGGAGCTGTTAAAGGACTATGATTTCTCAATTGAGTATCATCCTGGAAAGGCTAATGTGGTGGCGGACGCATTAAGTCGTAAGGCGGTATCTGATTTGAGAGCTTTGTTTGCCCATTTGAGTTTGTATGATGATGGTAGTCTGATAGCGGAACTTCAGGTGAAGCCTCTGTGGTTGGATCAAATCAAGGAAAAACAGATATTAGATGAGAAGTTGGGACTTTTACTTCAGCAAGTTAAAAATGGTGAAATAGAGGATTTTGGAATAAACCCGGAAGGTGTGTTGTGTTTTCGTGGAAGGGTCTGTATGCCTAAGGACTCAGATCTGAGGCAAATGATTTTGAGGGAGGCGCATAGTAGCCCTTATGCTATGCACCCCGGAGGAAATAAGATGTATCGGGATCTTCGTGAACTGTATTGGTGGCCTGGGTTGAAGCGTGAGATTTCAGAATTTGTGGGAAAATGTTTAACTTGTCAGCAAGTGAAAGCGGAGCATCAATTGCCGTCAGGGCTTTTACATCCGGTAAAGATTCCCCTTTGGAAATGGGAGCGGATAACCATGGATTTTGTTAGTGGGTTACCTTTAACACCTACTAAGAAAAACTCTATTTGGGTAATTGTTGATCGTTTGACGAAGACTGCTCATTTCCTACCAGTGCGTACAGATTACTCGTTGCAGAAGTTGGCGAAGCTGTATGTATCTGAAATCGTGAGGTTGCATGGGGTACCCATGTCGATTATATCGGATCGGGATCCTAGGTTTACATCTCGATTTTGGAAAGCTTTACATGAAGCTCTGGGAACAAAGCTAAACTTCAGTACGGCTTTTCATCCTCAGTCAGATGGTCAGTCGGAGAGAGTGATTCAGATTCTGGAAGACATGTTAAGGGGATGTGTGATTGATTTCAAGGGTAGTTAGGAGGATTTTCTACCGTTGGCAGAATTTGCGTATAACAACAGCTACCAGTCTAGCATTCAGATGGCACCCTACGAGGCATTGTATGGTCGTAGATGTCGTTCTCCTATTTGTTGGACTGAGTTGGGCGATCGGCAGATGTTAGGTCCTGAGATGATTTCTGAAACGGAAGAAAAAGTGAAAGTTATTTGAGCACGGTTAAAGGAAGCTTCGGATAGACAGAAGTCGTATGCGGATCTGAAGCGTAAGGATATCGAGTATGTCGTAGGAGATCAAGTTTTCTTGAAGGTCTCACCTTGGAAGAAGATTTTCAGATTCGGGAAGAAGGGCAAGTTGAGTCCCAGATACATTGGACCATATCGTGTGGTGAAGCGAGTTGGTCCAGTGGCCTATCAAATTGAATTACCTCCAGAATTGAGCCAAATTCATAATGTTTTTCATGTTTCCATGCTGAGGCGCTATAGATCGGATCCTTCGCACATAGTACCGGTAGAAGAAGTGGAGTTGAATTCGGACTTGTCTTTTGAGGAGGATCCAGTGGAAATCTTAGACCGAGATGTTAAGGTGCTAAGAAGGAAGACTGTGCCGTTGGTCAAAGTGTTATGGCGTAACCACGGAGTGGAGGAAGCTACGTGGGAGCCTGAGGATGCAATTCGACAACAATACCCTCACCTTTTTCAGCCAGGAAAATTTCGAGGACGAAATTTTCTTTTAGGGGGGTAGAGTTGTAACACCCTGAAAATTTGAGTAATTTATTTTCATTGTGTGCTTTGAATAATTATTCTAGAAGGTGGAATTTCTTTATTTATTTTTGTGTTTAGTATAGTCCTGAAGAAGAATTTAAAATTTATTGGGATGGAATAATATTAATTTTGAGAATTTATGGAAGTGAATTAAGTGGCTATGACACATAAATTAATTTAAGTGTCAAAGTGAAGCATAAGATGAGTTAATGGCCAAGTGGTGTTGGCGCATGAGCTAGTGCATGAGGGTGAAGGTTCGAATCCCTTAAATAACAATTAGGTGGCTTTTATTTTTGGTTTTCCTAGCATGTGTCGGCCAAGCTTATTTATGGAAAGAGTTGACCATGTTATTTTTGGTTAGTATATCAAGGGAATAAGGAAATAGTTAACTTAAGGAAGGGAATCAAGAAAATAAGGAAAGTTGTAAAGATATGAGGCAAGAATCAAGGAATTGTTTATAGAAACAATATCTTGGCCAATAGACCAAGCATATGGACGGCAATATGGCTAGGGGGAGCTGAATTTTTGGTGATAGTTTGGCTAGGAATTTTAGTCTTTTGTTTTGGTCATTTTCTTAGTTTTTGGCATAGTTTTGCAAATTCTCTCAACCTCTCTCCCTTGGCCGAATTTGTGCATTTGGTAAGCCTTGATTCTTTTGATCAATTGGTTATTTTCCTTTTCACTTTAGTGTCAATTTTGTGCCTTTCTCTTTGTGCCGATTTTGCCAATACCTAAAAGGCTTTTCTTTTCTTTTCTTTTTACCATTGCCGAATATACACCTATCTTAAAGCTCATCTCTTTCATTCTTTTCTTCTCCATTCTCTTTGAAAATCAAAACAATATCATCATTATTCTTCTCTCTTTTTCTTTCTTTTCACTCATAATTTCTTTCTTTTTCTCCAATGGCCGAATATTAGTGTACCTTAACCGAACCATTTTCTCTTTTTCTTTGATTCTTCATAGCCGAATCCTTCATCAATCAATACCATTCTAAATCCTTTCTTTTCGACGTGGAAAATAGGTAAGAGATTCTTTTCGTTTCGATTAGTTAATAGTGGTTATGGCCGAATATTGATGATGGTTTGAAGGCTTTATTAGATCAAAATAAACGTTCATTCTATTAACGTTTATTTTGTTATACCTTAGTGCGATAACGGAAGTTTGGAAATCAAGAAGTCGTGGGTGACACAAATCGTTGGAATCGATTTTTGTGGTAAGGAAATCACATCTTTAAAACCTTAGAATTATTTCGAAATTATGTTAGATTGGATTAATGTTCCTTTGTCTTTGAAGACATTCAAAATAGGGAAGAAAAGGGCGGTGTTTAGTCTTCGGAAGAGGGGAGGTTCTGTTATTCCCCCTAAGTACAAGCAAAGGACTATTTCGGGAATCCGGGATTTTCCACCGGGTTGCGGACGTTCAACCGAGGAAAATCAACTGTTCGAAGTCGTTCGTACTCCCGAACCATTATTTGTTCGTGGATTCGATTCGGTTAGCGAACCATCAATCGGGGAGAAATCGCAAGTAGAAGTACTATGGAAATCCGAGGGTAAATTCTAGATCGCTATATTTAGACCGATTTTATTATTAGATTATAGTGTTCTAATTATCGCGATACGTATAGGTGTTGAAGAGCGGGAAAGTGTAGTTCTCTCAATAACCAGGTGTGTAATTTCACACTCATTTCGGGTTAGATTTCTAATCATAAGTATTGCGATAAAATCGTGAAAATGGTAAATTCAGAAATTATGTAGTAATTGATACTTTTGTGAAAATGCATGAAAACGGTTAAAACCGAGAAATATGCGAAAAACTGTTAAATAGATAAATTGGGCCAAAATACTCTAGTTCGATAAATTGGGCCAAAATACTCTAGTTCGATAAATGGGCCAAAGCCCACTAAACTGTTAAATGGGCAAATTGCTAAATTATTATTTTTATGGGCCAAATGAAATGATTAATGATAAACCCACCGATGTTATGGATTAATTGAAAATTTGTTATATGACTATATTTTGTTATACACGTATGATTGCATGGGGTGGGGTATATGAAGAGAAGAATGGCCAGTTGCCAAAAATCTAGTTCGGTGGTTCTGCCACAATTCGGCTCAATGCCTCTAGTTCGGTGGCTCTGCCACAAATTCGGCTAAATGCCTCTAGTTCGGTGACAATGTCACAATCTAGTTTGGTAGTGCACTACAAAATTATTTAAAGGCTTAAAGCCTATAATTGGTGTGTTTGGCGGGGTGGGTTGACTTGATCCCCACAGGTGTGTTGGTTGGTACGGGGGTGTTAGCGGATGGATATTAGGTTGGTTTGGGAAATTTCATTTTTTTTACATGCATTTTAAATTATGTTATTTCATTTTATGTTATATTGTTGAAATCTGTAAATGGGCTCAAGCCCAGCATGATATCTTGACGATCTGGCCCAATAATGGTGGTAAGTGAGTTGCACACTGAGTTCTTTGTAACTCACCCAATTTTATTAACCATTTCAGGTAATGGAAATTGACGTGGACTTGGGCCGGAGATGACTTGGTGGAGGCCATACTACAAAGTTGGGTTTTTATAAACTATGACTTTATTTAAATTATTATCTTAAATTTCTGTTATGGGTTTGATGTAATAAGACCTCTAGTTACATTTTTATAAATTTTATTGTGTGGATGGTTTAAATTTTATTTCCAAACTTTTAATATGGTTTTATCATAAATATGTTAAGTTTTCTTAAAAACATTGGTTTTATAAAAATTTTTGGACACTTTAATTATTTTAAATTCTTTCAAAGTTCTTTTAAACTATCTTAAGATTTTGACATTTATATTTTGACGATAAGTTTTCAAACAAGTATTTTCTCGAAACATCAAATTTCAAATCCTCGAACTTAATTTTATTAAACTCTATTTTCAAAAAGTTTTTGTAGCACTATATTATCTTAACCACTTGAAAATAAACGAATGTATGATTGGTGTGACAAACCAAATCTCGTCTAAACGCATAGACCGGGTTTGGGTTGTTACAAGTTTGGTGATGCCTTGTAACCCTAATCCAACGACGGATGTGGGTTAGGGGTGTTTCACATTGAACTTGAACCATCGACGCTTCCAAACCCCTCTAATTTCACAAACCCAAATATTAGAAAATATTTTGCTGAACTACAAGGAAAAACCTTTATCCAATAAAAGGGATTTGATCCATCGATGATTTTGTGTAAGGAAATATGGACTTTACTCATATATCATAGGTGGGAATGTTTTTGGACGATCTTAAAAGAAAATGTTGTGGTCCTTACTGTTTAAGAATTTTATGCCTCTTTATGAGACTTAAAGTTTAGAAATGCCGAAGGCTATATGTGAGAATCGGTGCTTTTGCGAGGGAAAGAGGTGCGAGTAACCCCTCAAATAATTTGTGACTTTTATAATGCTTCATACTATGAGAATGATTTTATTGATGAAACTAATTTAGAATATTTCCGAGATATAGATATAGATATAGATATAGATATAGATAATATTATAAACCTTTTAACTGAAGGAAGGGTGAATGGAAATATCACTCCGACACTAATATCTCAGTATCCTTTTGTCAAGCCATTATGTTTCCTGAGGCTAAGATGTGGATTCAATTTGTGTGCACATGAACAATACCTACTTTAAATGTTTCTAACATTAATACCTTTAGAGTAGTTTTACTCTATGCTATTTTGTAGAAAAAGCAGGTATGTATCAGCAAATGGATCCACCAGAACATGAGGATGTGCATTAGTGGCCAAAAGGTGAGATTTTTCTTTCCCCATCTAGTGACAGGCTTATGAAAAAAGACGGGTGTACCTATGACATCCACAGAGCAGTCACTAAAACCTTCCCGAAACATTATAGGGGACACCTTGTCCCAAAAATTCATTGAGTTGCAATCCAAATAGATAAAAAGATTGTAACAAGCAACTACAAGAAGCAACAGCTAGACCAACTTCGTCACAAAGGGTGACATGAGCTCAATAGGAAGTTGGTGAAAGCAGCCATACAAATTTTCAACATTTCACAATTTAATCCCTAATTTGCATTTTTACTAAAAATCACTTAACAAAACTTGTATAACTATCATCAAACATTCAAAATCTATCATTAAACATCAAAATACTCATGTATTCAACAATGGAAAACTCTAAACCTGTAACCGTTTTGCAAAATAGTCCCTGGGCTAGCTAGACTAAGCTGAAACGATCTCAAAAACATAAAAATCATTAAAAACGGAGCAAAAATACATACCAATGCAAGGAAATAACTTGGTCGAACCTTAGTTATGGCTTCCTTGACAATTTCGGCTATGGATGATGCAAAATGAAGAAGATGGACATATTTTACTTTAGTTATTTTTAACATTATTTACTAAATTACAGTGTTAACCTTAAAAATATTCAATAATTACACCAAATGCCATGCCACTATCATCGACTATGTTATAAATGGGCTAATATCCACATAAGGACCTTTACTTTAAAGTTCTATAGCTATTAGACACCTTTAGCTATTATAACATCACTTTTGGACTTTACGCGATTTAGTCCTTTTTATTAAATTGACTAATTAAATGATAAAATTTCTTAACAAAATTTTCACACAAACATGTTATCATACTGTGGACATTAATATAATCATGAAATGATTATTTTGACTTTGGATTTGTGGTCCCAAAACCACTGTTTTGATTTGACTAAAAAAGGGTTGTTACAGTGTGTCCCCTGTAGGTTTTTAAAGGTTTCATTTCGAGAGTACATGACCTGAAACATGCGCGTGTGACTTGGCCGCGTGACCCAAGTCAAAGAGTTACATGGGCATGGACACGTGCTGGGACGCGGCCGTGTGTTCCTACTTTGAATGCCCATACGGTCCAAAGCACGGGCGTGTGTTTTAGCCATGTGAGTCACACGGCCTGGCCACACGACCATGTGACCCATGCAGTATGAAAATTTTCTAGCTTTTCCATGAAGTTCTAAATGTTTTCAATTTAGTCCCAAATCTTTTCCAAAGTGCTTCTAAGGCCTCGAGGGCTCGAAAAAGGGACGTTATGCATTTGTTTGAATAGAATATGATGTGTTTTATAAATGATTTTAATTGAATGTTTTAAGTTAAAAGTTTTCGATAATGCTCCGTAACCCTATTCTGGCGACGGATACGGGTTAAGGGTTTTACACATTTACTACAATCTAATAATTTCATAATACTCAATAATCTCAATTCACAATTAGTATAACATTTACGAACTTACCAGGGCTAAACTGCAGTTATAGCAAAAGTTTAGAGACTACTCAACAATTTTCCCTTTTCCTCTGTTATCAACTTCTTCTTGATCTATAAAATATTTTATTTCAATTATCAGCTTAAATTTCATATAATATTCAATTTAGTGCTTATGTTTTCCCCTATTTACAATTTTCACAATTGCCCTAAACTTTTACACTTTATTCAATTTAGTCCTGTAATATCCGGGATTTAGGGGTTGTGCATTTTGCTTAAATATATGTGGAAGCATGCCTGTGTGGATTTTGAATGTGTTTTATAGATTTTGAGAACTTTAGAGTGTAGGGGAATGCCTTAGAAAATATTGTATTTTAAGTCTGGAAGTGGAGCTAAGCATGTTAGGCCTTAAGAGAATTTGTATGGGAAATTGGACATAAAAATGGGCTTGTTAAAGTGGCAAGGAGGCGCCACTTAGGGCCTTGGTAAGTGACGCCTCAAGCAGTGCAAGAAGGGCCTAGGTTCGAGCAGCAAGGGGAGCACTTTTGGAGTTGTTTTTGCGTCAGGCTAGAGAGGAGTTGGACGGCACTAAAACACTAAGGAGATGAGCATTAGATGTGGTCAGATTCCTTTAAAAATTCGGGTAAGGTAGGAAGATAATTGTTGTTTTATTTAATTTATTTTGAATGGGTAAAGAAGAGAAGTTTTAGGAGGAAAAAATGGGATTTGATCGGGGAAGGAGTGTTGGCCGGCCAAGGGATTCTTTTGGTGGTCATTTTCGGTCATATTGAAGGGAGGAGAGGCCGAATATGCATAGTGGATTTAGGCATTTTTCTTCGGTTCCCTTTCTCTTCTGACATCTTTCTCTTTTACCTTGCCAAGGCCGAAATCTTCTTCTTCCTATTTCACCATTGCCGCAACCTCTTCAACCCAAAGCACCCCATTGCCGAATCTCTCTGCACTTCATTCTCTTCTTCTTTCCACAATTCTCCAAAAGCCGAAAGTAAGTCTTTCCTAGCCATAACCGATTGTTCACTTCTTGCATAAGCCGAATTCCTTATTTTGTGGCCATAGCCAAATGCTCCTCTACCCTCTTGGAGCCGATTTGATCATTTAGTCAAGAGCTGAATCTCTCTGTTCCAAGCAAGGACATTCGATTGAGTTGGTAAGGGATTCTTGGCATGTAATTTTCCTATCTCTTTCTTTTGATTTAGTCGAAATTTGGAATCTAATCCCTTTCCCTCTCTTTGGCCGAAACTTTGAAGGTGAGTTTCGGGATTTGTTTGAAGCAGCCTATAAGGGAGATCATCCGAGATTTGATTAGCTAAGGTAAGAGAAGTATGATATTAGGTCGAAGGCCATTTGCTTTGGTTCATTAAATGTTAGAAGTGAATCTAACATAAGGCTTGTAGGGATTTCGACATCTCCATAGACAAGTGACGATTTCGGGATTTAGATCTGCAAGGTAAGGGAGTATTAACATTCGGCCAAAGGCCATATGGTTTATGGATGTTAGCCGAATCTGACTATGGTCATTTAGGGGCAGTTCGACAGTGGTATTCAAGCAGTTTCGGGATTCTGATCCATTTCGGTAAGAGTGTTAAGTTGTAGATTTTATTCATTTAAGATCTCATATGTAGTTGACTGTGTTTCCTGATTAAGTGTTGACTCGATGGATGCGAATATCAGTGGAAGGGATGAAGGGGTAGTGCCTACCCCTAAGTTCAAGAAACGCTCGGTTTCTGCTATTCGTGATTGGCCACAGGGGTGTGGGCCAGCGTCGGAAAGGGATAAGCAGTTCACTGTTATCCCTGCTAGCGAGAGTGTCGCAATCGATAGTATTGTACTTACGGTTATCAGGTGTGTAGCCCTACACTAGTTCTTGATAGATTTACGATATTGACTTAATACATGTGTTAATGGAAATATGAAAAATGTGGCTAAGGGTACCATTCATTGGTACAGAGTATTCAGGTACGTTAACAGTTACTACTATGTTAATAGTGTTATGAATATTGAATATGACATATATGTGAATTCGTTATGAACATGGAATAAGGTATATGGCATGATTTCTGCATGTTTTGTATTATGCATGGGCATATGGGTGATTATGAAAAGGGGAAGTGATCTGGTGGTCTTTACCACATTATCTGGTGACACATGTCACATAATCTGAATCTGGTGACTAATGTCACATATTATTATCTGGTGACTCTGTCACATTATTTGGTGGCTATGCCACGATTATAAGGGCGATGTGCAGTTGACTGCAACGACTGCCTTCGATGGTGTGTAGCGGATGGAGGGTCGATTTAGTAATACCCACGGTGTGATTGGCAGGTACGGGTGATGTGTAGAGGATGGATATTTAGGTGGGGTTGGGTTTGCATCATCGCTTATATTTGTTACATATGATTTGATATGCCTAAATCGTTTGGGAGTTCGTGTTGGTTGCTATACACTGAGTCTGTTTGACTCACCCTTCGTGGGCTAACATTTTGCAGGTGACACTCAGTAATTGGACCGGGTCGGTAAGGACTTAGTGGTGGCCATGCTCAGCTCAGAGTTTTCTTTATTTTGGACTTTTATATTAAGTTTGGATTTATTTCGGGTTTTGCTTTGATGTAATAAGGCCATTACTATTAAACTGTTTTATGCATGTTTTTTTTATTCGTTTTTATTATAATACGATTATTGTCAAATCAAATGTTAAAGTACTTCTTTTTAAAAATAATTTCAAATGGGTAGTCACCTAAACACCAACTATTTTCGACTTAATGTTAAACTCTGAAATTCGGCATCTCTTTTAACTTATAGTTTTGAAGCATGAAAATAACATTTTAATAAAATCTTGACTTCAAAAATAACACCGTTTTCAATTTAGTCACAACACAAATCGATCTTTCTTCAAACCTACCCAAATCTTCTGAATTGACAAACAAACTTTTGAAATGTTTTACTCAAGGAGCATGCTAGATCCGGTCGAGGCTCGTGGGCCGGGTTTGGGGTGTTTCAAGTCCCTAAAATTGAAAGAAGATTATTTTCAAAATTAAACCCTATACCCATAGAACCGAATTTTAAGTACTCCAAATCAGCCTACAAATTCTAAAATTTCACAAGAAAACCAAGTAATTTCAACATTTTATCTATTTAGTCCCTAAACACCAAAACTATTAAAATTACTTTACAAAATAGTTCAAATCCATCATTTAGCTTCAAACCAAAGCATAAACAACAAGAAAACATCAAGAGCATCAATGGTAATTTTTCTAAACTTTGACAGTTTCACAAAATAGTCCTCAAGCTAGCTAGATTAAGCTACATCAATTTCAAAAACATAAAATTTACAAGAAACGAGTTCAAAACGGACTTCCATGTAACACCTTAATTAACGAAACATTCAAGCTACTTGCATGGCTCTTTTTATTGGAAAAGAACAAGAAGAAAGATGATAGCATTGTTTGTTTCATTTTTTTTATGTTTTAATTAATTAATTACCATATTTCCCTTAATTAAATCATGTAAAGCTTAACATTACAACCCATATCCGTCCATATTTAAATGTTATGGTCTAATTACAAAATAAATCCTCCTACTTTAAATATTTAGGCCATTATGTTAAGAAAATCAATAGTAAGCAACTTTTCCATCTTTTACGATTTAGCCGTTTTTCTTTATATAACTGTCCAAAAGTTAAAATTATTGGACCAAAATTTAATACGATACTAATGAATTTTTAAATATTAAATAATTAACATTTACAGACTGACACGTCAGAATTGTGGCCTTAAAACCACTATTTTTGACACCATTGAATTATGGGCTATTACAAGTCTTCATTAGGCCAACTAAATAGTTTAATCAGAGAATAAGATAACAATATATTTATCGTTCCTGTCAGACTAGGGGTTTAACAATAGAACTCATTACTTCCATCTATTCGCTAGGGCAGTGTAAACTTTATCAAAGAGTCTGCCAAACCTTAGAGCTCATTTTAATCAAGGCTTCGTCGAAGGGTGCATTAGTAGACCTTAAGTACTTAATAAATTTCTAACCCTTTCCTTACTCGTGGATCACATTATAAGCCTTAGTTCAATTAACAATAATCGAGGACTACACTTCACCGGGCAAGATGCTACACCATATCTGTAACAACTCGATTTTTAGTGGTGACGGAACAGTGGTTTCAGGACCACAAATTCCATCTGTCGACTTGTAAATTTTATTTTTAGAATATTTATGAAGTCATTAGAGTCATATTAAAATTTGGTTCGGAAATATTAACGTTTAATTAGCTAATTAAGTAAAAAGGACTAAATTCTAAAAGGTACAAAATATAGTAATTATAGCATCTAAGTTATCAAATAGCCTATTAGTTAAATGAGAAAGGACTTAAGAGGTAATTTAAGCTTAGTTAATTTGTTTGGACGGCACTAGCATTAAAAATGATAGAAATGTTAAACATTTTATGGTAATTTTGTAATTATAAGAAAATTAAAACAAATTTAAGTAAAGAAAAGAGATTTTCTTCTTCATTTTGTTTCCTCCATAGCCAAATATATCAGAAGCCAAGCTTGGAGAATTGGTCAAGCTAATTTCTTTGCATGTGAGTGATTCTCTTACCCGTTTCTTGTAATTCTTATGTTTTTGAGATCATTGTAACTAAGCCTAGCTAGCCCTTATCTTCTTTTTTGATTCTGTTAAAAATTTTACAAGTTTCCATTGATGAATATTGAATATTTTTTTTATGAATACCATTTATTTCGAGCTTTGATTGTGTTGTTTGATGAATTTGTAAAGTGATTTTTTGTTTATTTTGATTTTAGGATTAAATTGTGAAAATGTCAAAATTTTAGGGTTTGATTGTGAATTTAATGTTCAGTAGGGACTATTTAAGGTCCTAGTATATTTGAATGGGATATTGACTTGAGAAAAATGGCTAATTTGATGAATTTTGGGTTAAGGGACTAAATTGCAAAAATTGTAAAAGTTTGGGGATTGTGTAAATTTGAAAAATAATTGGGTATTAATCGAAAAATGGATTGGAATGTGAGATGTAAGTTGATAATTGAGGAAATTTATATTTTGGATCAAGATACCGTAGATACTCGTGAAAAAGGAAAAATTACGGAATAGTCCCTAAACTTCTACAACTACTATAATTCAGTCTAGGTAAGTTCGTACGATTTAAGAATTTAAATTCTATATGAATTTTTGAATTGTATAACATGGTATAACAGATATATTCGATTATTGGTGATGAAAGGTTAATTGTGAAATGTTATTGAAATTGATGTTTGGATCTGTTTGAACACGGGATAGAGTACAGTCGAGATATGGTGTGTTATGGGGGATTTGAGTAGAGATGATTATGGAGTTATGTATATATGTTTTCTGAGTAAACAGAGGTTTAGCATCTATTCCAAACTCTCGTGTTATACTCTTTGTTTTGGTGTGTTTTGGTTAGACTAGCTCTTTCGAGCATTGGTGTGTTTAGGAGGGATTAACTGTTATGAGAATTGGTGTGCTTTGGAGGGATTAGCTCTTATGAGCATTGGTGTTTTTTGATGGATTGGCTCTTATGAGCATTTGGTGTGTTTTGGTTGGATTGTCGATATACTCTTATCCGTAAGATGTTCATCAAATTCAAAATCTTGGTAAGGTATCTTGTTTCATGATTTTGATAGAATTGCTATATATACATTGAGTATTGAATTGATTGTTGGTGATTTATCGGTTGAGGTTGTCAATGACAGGAAATATTCATGGTTGGCTTATTATTATTTGAATCATTGTACTTACTTCGGTAAGATTTATCATTTTAATACGTCAAGCTTACTAAGCTTCATTTAGCTTACTTGTGTTATTTGTTGTTCTAGTAGATACTCGGAAGGTTAGTTGATCGGATCGGCACTCAAGTCACACTATCCAACTTAATTTGGTATTTTGGGATTTTGTTTCAGATTATATGGCATGTAATAGGCTTTTGTGTTCTTATTACTAATGTTTTTGTAACACCCCAAACCCGGCCCATGCATTATGACCGGATCTGACATGTCACATGAGAAAAACATAATAAGTCATTTGTGTTCATACTAAAAAGGATTGTTTGTTAAAATCAAGAAAATAAATTTGATTTGAAATATTTGATAAAGTTTTATAAACCTTGAAGGTTGATTTGATAAATCAATAAATTCAAACTAATAATTTTACAAACCGTGACTTTTAAAAATGTCGTTGATAATTTGAAAGAAAGTCCGAGTTAAATCATTTGTAAAAGTTTGTTATAAAATCCGTTTATTAATCAATTTTGGGAAACCGTTATTTATATTTTTAGAAAATCCCCATTTAAAACAATTTAAGAAAAGTAATAAATATGTCCAAACATACAGCAAATTAAAGTTTACCCCAGAGGCCTTATTACAACTTTAAACCCAAAATAGTAAAAGTAATGAAATAAAGTGAAAACATGAGACTTTACTAAAGTTCGAAAGCACCATTTCTAGGTATGGCCTCCACTGAGTCATCCACGGCCCCAAGTCCTCGTCACTGAGCATTACCTACAAGGGTTAAAAAAGGGGGTGAGTTACAAGAACTCAGTGTATAATCCCCTTACCATCATCCACTGGGTCTGAACCCGTATATCAAAAACTTGGGCCTAAGTCCATTCACACAACATTATGAAATGAATTGAATGCAATGTATGTAAATGTATGAACCCAACCCATCCAGCCAATCTCTCCCCCGACCAGCCAATCTCTCCTGTGGGGATCAAGTCAACCCACCCCGCTAGTCTCTCCAATTTGCAGTCAAGCTGCCATTTATAATATTTGTGGCTGGGCCACCAGATTCATATACGGTAAAATGATCGACACAGAGTCGTTAATTCATAGTTAGGCACATAACCATTATCAGAATTTGTGGCAATGCCACCGGTCTATACTTCTCTTCATTCAAATTTCCCCATCCCATGCAATATGTAAAAATGCATCATACATAATCGTAAAACATCCATATAAAAATAACATCCATATAACCTATTGAATACTTTTTATGAATCAGCCCAATAAAGCAATACGATCATTCGGCCCATAGGGGCATTTCAGTAATTTGGTCCATAAGGACATTTCGATAATTTGGCCCATAGGGGCATTTTTGGTAAATCGGCCCATAATAACACTTTACATATCGGCCCATTATAACAATCCATCAAATCGACCCATTAAGGCAATCTATCAAATCAGCCCATTAAGGCAATCTATCGAATCGGCCCATTAAGGCAATCCATCAAATCGGCCCATTAAGGCAATCCATCAAATCGGCCCATTAAGGCAATCTATCAAATCGGCCAATTAAGGCAATCTATCAAATCGGCCCATTAAGGCATTTTCACAATTCGGCCCATAAGGGCATTTTCGCAATTCGGTAATTTCGCAATCCAGACTTAACTACTAATGTGGGGCATAAACATTGAAACTGTCCATCTGCGTCATATTGACTAAATTCACTATAACTTGAGTTAGGAATCTTAAAATCTAAATCCGTAAATTTTCCTTGAAACTAAACTCGTATATCTTTCTACTATAATGTTCCCAGAATTTTTGACATAACCAATTAGTACAGTTTATTCCTTAAAGTTTCCCTTATTTCATTGTGCAACGATTCTGACCTCTCTTAACTTACTTTCAAATATCTCACTGTACAGTTTTCATATACTGCTCCCACTTATTTCTAATGAAAATAGGCTCAAAGGAATCTATACATATAAAGTATAACCCATAATTCACTTTGTACCATTGTATATGATTTTTCAAAGATAGATCAGAGAACCACGAAGTCAATCAGAACCAGTCTCACTAAAATTAGAATATCACAGAAAATAAAATTCCTTTTCCTTCTCTGTTTCTTTCATCTCGAAATACACACAGTAAGCTTTTATTCGATATCTTATTCACTTTCTAATTCCCTTTCTCTTATTTTTCATGATTTTTCGAAGTCACATCACTGCTACTGACCAAAACTCTTTCATTGCAAAAATATGGTTACCACTATGAACCTACGCACGCCCGAGTGATCACGGATGCCGGTTTTCGGTTTTCTTTGGTATTTCGACCAAATCACAGAACATTTTATGCAAATTTTCAGAGAAGCGTGAGATTACACACCATTTCAAACATGTATTCGGAAGGGTACGGGATTACACACCTTATTCAGAATCCGTAACACGATATTCTCCGCGGCACCTAAAGATACAACCGGTCAACAATTAGTCCAAAGCCCAATTACAACTTCATCCAAGTATTGCGATTGATTAACAATCTATATAACTTACCAACAATCCAAGTCTTTTATTACGAGGGATAGGTGTTCGACTTTAACACTATTTCTGAAAAATCCACAAGTAGAGAGTATCGAGTGATTTTGTGCCTAACAACATAATCAATTAGCCAAACTTTCAATCCGATTAACACCATAACCGTGTAGCGATATCGAATGGACTATGAAAAGACTCCTTACCTTGATCGATGATAATCTCGTTTCCCACCAATTGGCTTATGACTACAAATGAATCGACAAGGATTTGGTATTCGGCCACCCACTAGAACTCTGATTCAACCAAGGAGAGATGTCCAACACATAAAAATGGGGAAGATAGAAGATGATAGAAATTCAACTATTGAAGAGAAAATAATAAAGAAGATTCGATCATATGTAATGTCGATTTAGGAAAAAGGAAGAAAGGTTGAAGGAATGATAAAAAGAAGAGAAGAGATATGAGAAGAAATGTTAGGTAATTCGGCTAACACAAAGGAAAAAGGTTGGAAAAGAGTACCAAAAATGTTCAAAAGAGAAAATAGGCTTTTTCAAGCACAAACTTGCAAATAGGCTAGGAAAATTCAGCTCCTCCTTTTTCCCCAACAAAACCTTGTATTCATCTTTTCGAAAAAGATGAACATTGACCAAAATAAAGTCTTTCCAAAACATCTTCCACACTATATGCCAACATGTTCCCTTATCCTTCCTTTTCTTTCCCTCTTTTTCCCTAGTCTTTCTCCTTACCATAATCTTTAGCCATCTTTCCAAAAATTAAAAAGTCTTCCTTACCTTATTAAAACTTTAACTGACACATGGATGAAAAGCACAAAAATAAATCCAAAAGTTTACAATAGATGGGATTCAAACCTCAGACCATTAGTACACTTCACACGCCACTTTCCACCTTTACCAATAGACTCCTTGTGCTAGCAAAATGCACACTTATTCCCTTAAGTCTTGATGCCATTTAACTTCTCTCCTTTAAGTGCTTAAACACGAAAATTTTGCTAAGGCCCAACTTGAACCCGAAACTTCCTAGAACCCCGTAACTTTCTAAAATCACCTTCCTAATAAGTCCAACTTGAAATAATGCCATTCTTTTGTTCTCAAAATTTTAAAACACTTCTACGCTCAAGGCCCAATGGGCCCAATCCTACTAGGCCCAATTTCGGGTCGTTACAATTCTACCCTCCTTAAAGAAATTTTGTCCTCAAAATTTCCAACCAACTACTAAACGCACCGTTCAAATCACACCACTATGCTTTCGCTCCGCGCTCTGATCTTAATAACACTAATGTACTTTTAACATAATCTTGAATCCTCTTTCGCACAACCAAACATCTAGCCACAGAAGCAAGCAGTTATCTACCACTTATACCTAAAATTTTCTACCTTCAATCATCACGTCCAACCAAAACATACCTGACTTGATGGTGATACAATCCCGAGCCTTATCCTCCTTAGACCCGCATCTCACGCATGCTCCTGACCTCCTCCAGCATTCTCCCGGATGACACCTTCTGCAATAATCACAACCCGGAAAGTTTGGACGTGTCTTAACACGCTTCACGGAATGAGACTGCGACCCTAGAGAACCGAGATCTATTTTCTTCTTACAGTCCACAGACCCAACTCGAAGTGCTTCACCGATTCCTTTAACCTCCTCCAATACTTCCTTAACTATCTGAGTCAGCTCATCAACCCCAGCTCGATCATGAGATCCTGTCTCAGCTACTGCCGATGCCAACGCCTCCTTTTCGGAAACATACCTCGATGCTGAAGATCTAGCCCTAGCACCTCGACCTCTTCCACGTCTACGTCTACCGCGTCCACGTCCTCTAGCGCTCATGATTGCTAAATGGATTTAATCTGATTAAGAGTTTTATGAATCATTATGCTATTCAATGTTTATTAACCAGTGTTTTATGAAGTGTGAGTAGAAAAGTTGTTTTCGAGAGTCGAATCCGCATCCTAGAGTCTCAGTCTCTATAGTTTCAAATCCTAAAGCTAACAGTTCTAGAGTATTCTATTTTGTGGAATTTTCTTACCACAGTAACAACACAATAATCATAAAATGAAAACAAATACTTACTTGACTTGGTGCCGGATACCCGCGGTGTCATACTTCCTTTTAGAACATACATCTATAAATTAAAATTTTAAACAGCTTTGAAAACGTTTTTGAACCTAAACCAGAGCCGAGTTTTAAAAATGGGCTTTGATACCATGAAATGTGACACCCCAAACCCGGCCCATGCGTTACGAGTGGATTTGGTATGTCACACGAGCAAAACATGTTAATCCCTTTTTATTCGTACTAAAATATTGCTTTGTTAAAATCAAGAAAACAAGTTTGATTTGATAAAATACTACTAACCTCGAAGATTTGATTGTTAAATCGATAAATACAAACTAATAATTTTACAAATCGTGACTTTTAAAAATGTCGTTGATATTTTGAAAGAAAGTCCGAGTTAAATCATTTGTAAAAGTTTGTTATAAAATCCGTTTATTAATCAATTTTTGGGAAACCGTTACTTATATTTTTAGAAAATCCCCATTTAAAACAATTTAAGAAAAGTAATAAATATGTCCAAACATAAAGCAAATTAAAGTTTATCCCAGAGGACTTATTACAACTTTAAACCCAGAATAGTAAAAGTAATGAAATAAAGCGAAAACATGAGACTTTACTAAAGTTCGAAAACACCATTTCTAAGTATGGCCTCCACCGAGTCATCCACGGTCCCAAGTTCTCGTCACTGAGCATTACCTACAAGGGTTAAAAAAAGGGGATGAGTTACAAGAACTCAATGTATAATCCCCTTACCGTCATCCACTGGGTCTGAACCCGTATATCAAAAACTTGGGCCTAAGCCCATTCACACAACATTATGAAATGAATTGAATGCAATGTATGTAAATGTATGAACCCAACCCATCCAGCCAATCACTCCCCCGACCAGCCAATCTCTCCTGTGGGGATCAAGTCAACCCACCCCGCTAGTCTCTCCAATTTGTAGTCAAGTTGCCATTTATAATATTTGTGGCTGGGCCACCAGATTCATATACGGTAAAATGATCAACACAGAGTCGTTAATTCATATGTTAGGCACATAACCATTATCAGAATTTGTGGCAATGCCACCGGTCTATACTTCTCTTCATTCAAATTTCCCCATCCCATGCAATATGTAAAGATGCATCATACATAATCGTAAAACATCCATATAAAAATAAAATCCATATAACCTATTGATTACTTTTTATGAATCAGCCCAATAAAGCAATACGATCATTCGGCCCATAGGGGCATTTTGGTAATTTGGTCCATAAGGACATTTCGGTAATTTGGCCCATAGGGGCATTTTCGATAAATCGGGCCATAATAACACTTTACGTATAGGCCCCTTATAACAATCTATCAAATCGGCCCATTAAGGCAATCTATCAAATCGGCCCATTAAGGCAATCTATCAAATTGGCCCGTTAAGGCAATCTATCGAATCGGCCCATTAAGGCAATCCATCAAATCGGCCCATTAAGGCAATCTATCGAATCGGCCCATTAAGGCAATCCATCAAATCGGCCCATTAAGGCAATCTATCAAATCGGCCGATTAAGGCAATCTGTAACACCCCAAACCCGGCCCACAAGCCCTGACCGGATCTGGTATGTCACTGCGGAAGAACGGTTGAAAATCTTTTTGACTTAAGATAAAACATTAAATATTTATTAACTTTTGAAAACCATGTCCATTTAAAAAAATATGTAACACTTTGATGTTATAAAATGTTTGAATTAAAACTTTATTAAACATATATATATCTATAATTAAAATAAATAAGTTGCTAAAACAAATCATCTTCACATGGTAACTCAAATTAATCAGGCCATAATTAAAATAATACCAAAAATTAATAATAAGGCCCTTATTACAACCCAATGTTTAAACAAAATACTTAATATTAAAAGCCATAAAATAATCCAAATATATTCTTCTGCATGGCCACCTCGTATCCACTCCAACCCGGTCCAAGCTCATGAATCACCTGAAATGGTTAAGAAAAATTGGGTGAGTCCACAGACTCAGTGCATAATCATTACACATGTTTCCACACGTATGGGCTTAACCCATACCCACACAGTCCATACTGATAGATATGCAAAATGTATCCCAGCCCAATCCTAAGTCCATCCGTTACACCAATCTTAGCAGACTCCCTGCCCAAGGCCGTGGCTAATCCACCGATCACAACCGAGTGATCCCACATATCCTACCTCGGCAGACCTGCTGCACAAGGCCGTGGCTGAGCCACCGATCACATCGTGATCATCAAATCCTACCTTGGCAGACTTGCTACTCAAGGCCGTGGCGGAGCCACCGATCACATAAGTGATCCCAACATTAATGCGTCTACGGTGATGCACTCAGCTATCAACCGCCGAGATGGGCACCTAGCCAACATCTCCCTTGATGAAGCACACAGCTAATCATCAAGCGCTAATGTAGCACGAGGCTAACATTAGACCACGTACATAATATGTACACCCCGTCCTTCCTTGATCAAATCCAATCCCCATGCACATATGCAAATGTATCATATCAAATCAACATATAGAATGAATAAACATCACATGTTCATTACCATATCACGTATACATCATAAATAATTTAATATCACAATATACTAACCTGTTAACCGATTACCTCCAACATGGGTATCCATCACTTTAGCCTTTATTGTCGGCTACCACACATCATACACAAATATATATATATACATCAATACACAACCAACAGGGAAACAGTGCGATAATTACGCACTTGATTGATACAATCAACTAAATCTCGAAGTCACACGCTGCACCCAGAAGTCTTCCGAAATCACTAAGGAAACCATATTAGTTTCGGCCTCTATACCCAAAAACATCAAAAAGTACCTTTGGCCGAACACTACCCTTACCTTGAGTAATCGGTCCTAAGAGCCCCCTTCTAATGCTCCTCCTCGCTGGTACCAAACGCTCCAAAAAGACTAAGGGAGAGTATCTGACGGCCTCAAGAATCGGCTTTAGCAATATAACAAGGGAAGAGCAAGGTTTCGGCTAAGAGTACTTTCGGCTTTGATTAAAAATGAAGAAAAAGGAAAGTTGATTGGGGCTTAAAGAGATGCTACGGCAACAGGAAATGGAGAGGGATTTCGGTGAAGTGAAGAAGAAAAATGGAAGGGCTTCAAAGGTCTACTTGAAGTTTCGGCCTAGTGAGCAAGTGAAGAGGAGGACGTTTTTGGTGTTGGTAGAGTATGGGAAGAAAAAGGATGAAGGCTTTAGAAGTAAAGGCTAAAATTCGGCAAAAAGAAGCTCACCACCCTTTAAATAGAATTCGGCTACTCCCCCCTAACCTTCATGGCCGAAAATGCCAACATGAAACCCCTTAGCCATCCAACTCTTTTACCTCTCACCCAATCCCTTGATTCCTTCCTAAAATCACTCTACACCCACCTTTCAAACCAATTCAAACTAAAGCCAACTCATCTCTTCTCCTAGCCACACATTCAAAACAATTTGACCCATTCAAATCCTTCTTTTAAGTGCCATGGCCGAATCCAACTCCTCCCCTTCTCATGACGCAAAACAAAACAAAAATGCTGCCTTCGCAGCTCGAACTCTGGCCCCCTTTGCTCCTTGAGGCGTCACTTCTCCATGCTCTAAGTGGCGTCTCCCTTGCCACTCTGCCAAGCCTTCTCTTGTGTCTTAACTTCCCAAATAATTCTCTTAAGACCTCTAAAGCCAAGCTCCCGCTTCTTAACACTAAAAATTCAAAAATTTCCTAAGGCATCTCTTACCTTCTAGGGTTCTCCAAACCCCTCAAAACTCATCCAACCTCACCATAAGCCTACTATCACTTGAGTTATGCTCTAAATGCATAACCCCTAGAACCCGGATGTTACACAATCCATCAAATTGGCCCATTAAGGCATTTTCACAATTCGGACCATAAGAGCATTTTCGCAATTCGGTGATTTCGCAATCCAGACTTAACTACTAATGTGGGGCATAAACATTGAAACTGTCCATATGCGTCATATTGACTAAATTCACTATAACTTGAGTTAGGAATCTCGGAATCTAAATCCGTAAATTTTCCTTGAAACTAGACTCGTATATCTTTTTACTATAATATTTCCAGAATTTCTGACTTAACCAATTAGTACAGTTTATTCCTTAAAGTTTCCCTTGTTTCACTGTCCAACGATTCTGACCTATCTTACCTTACTTTCAAATTTCTCACTGTACGGTTTTCATATACTGCTCCCACTTGTTTCTAATGAAAATAGGCTCACTAAGGAATCTCTAGATATAAATTATAACCCATAATTCACTTTGTACAATTTTATATGATTTTTCCATATAGATCAGGGAATCACAGAGTCAATCAGAACCCGTCTCACTAAAATTAGAATATCACAGAAAATAAAATTCCTTTTCCTTCTCTCTTTCTTTCATCTCGAAATAGACACAGTAAGCTTTTATTCGATATCTTATTCACTTTCTAAATTCCTTTCTCTTATTTTTCATGATTTTTTTGAAGTCACATCACTGCTACTGACCAAAACTGTTTCATTGCAAAAATATGGTTACCACTATGAACCTACGCACGCCCGAGTGATCACGGATGCCGATTTTCGGTTTTCTTTGGTATTTCGACCAAATCACAGAGCATTTCATGCAAATCTTCAGAGAAGCGTGAGATTACATACCATTTCAAACATGTATTCGGAAGGGTACGGGATTACACACCTTATTCGGAATCCGTAACACGATATTCTCCGCGGCACCTAAAGATACAATCGGTCAACAATTAGTCCAAAGCCCAATTACAACTTCATCCAAGTATTGCGATTGATTAACAATCTATATCACTTACCAACAATCCAAGTCTCTTATTACGAGGGATAGGTGTTCGACTTTACCACTATTTCCGAAAAATCCACAAGTAGAGAGTATCGAGTGATTTTGTGCCTAACAACATAATCGATTAGCCAAACTTTCAATCCGATTAACACCATAACTGAGCAGTGATATCGAATGGACTATGAAAAGACTCCTTACCTTGATCGATGATAATCCCGTTTCCCTCCAATTGGCTTATGACTACGAATGAATCGACAATGATTTGGTATTCGGCCACCCACTAGAACTCCGATTCAACCAAGGAGAGATGTCCAACACATAAAAATGGGGAAGATAAAAGATGATAGAAATTTGGCTATTGAAGAGAAAATAATAAAGAAGATTCGATCATATGGTAATGTCGATTTAGGAAAAAGGAAGAAAGGTTGAATGAATGATAAAAAGAAGAGTAGAGATATAAGAAGAAATGTTAAGTAATTCAGCTAACACAAAGGAAAAAGGTTGGAAAAGAGTGCAAAAATGTTCAAAAGAGAAAATAGGCTTTTTCAAGCACAAACTTGCAAATAGGCTAGGAAAATTCAGCTCCTCTTTTTTCCCCAACAAAACCTTGTATTCATCATTTCCAAAAAGATGAACATTGACCAAAATAAAGTCTTTCCAAAACACCTTCCACACTATATGCCGACATGTTCCCTTATCCTTCCTTTTCTTTCCCTCTTTTTCCCTAGTTTTTCTCCTTACCATAATCCTTAGCCATCTTTCCAAAAATTAAAAAGTCTTCCTTACCTTATTAAAACTTTAACTGACACATGGATGAGAAGCACAAAAATAAATCCAAAAGTTTGCAATAGATGGGATTCAAACCTCAGACCATTAGTACACTTCACACGCCACTTTCCACCTTACCAATAGACTCCTTGTGCTAGCAAAATGCACACTTATTTCCTTAAGTCTTGATGCCATTTAACTTCTCTCCTTTAAGTGCTTAAACATGAAAATTTTGCTAAGGCCCAACTTGAACCCGGAACTTCCTAGAACTCTGTAACTTTCTAAAATCACCTTCCTAATAAGTCCAACTTGAAATAATGTCGTTCTCTTGTTCTCAAAATTTTAAAACGCTTCTACGCTCAAGGCCCAATGGGCCCAATCCTACTAGGCCCAATTTTGGGTCGTTACAGTTTTGGGAATAAGTAAAATGCTAAGTATGATATTATGTGTAAATTGCCAACTTATATAGTGTATGTGATTGAGGTAAGGTTCTAATGCAAATATTAATGTATGTGTGTCAATGGTATTAGAGTGGATGATTTGATAAGTTGTGTTTGATGTTTTATTTTACTGTGTAATTGTATATACTTGTGGAATTAAAGAGGATACATTAGTTAGGCACTTAGGATGTAGATTTGGCATGTTTTGGTGTGTTTAAATGTCAATTTGAATAGGTCATTTGGTTGGTAAATGGATTGCTTAGAGCCCAAGTAAGCTTGAAATGGTAAACTTGTTGATCAAGGTTCATTTTAGGTCCACACAGCTTGAGACAAGGGCGTGTGACTCAGCTGTGTGTCCCCTATATGTTTCATTGCATGCAAGTTAGCTAGCAAATGGCTTGGCACACGGGCATGTGACACGCCCGTGCGACCCTACTTAGAGAGTTACACGGGTAAGAACACGAGCTGGGATATGGCCGTGTGTCCCTATTTTAATTATTACACGGCTTGAGACACGGGTGTGTGTCTCCTCTAGGTTTCATTACATTCAAGTTAGGTAGCACACGGCTTGGCACACGGGCGAGTGACACGGGCATGTGACCCTACTCAGAGAGTTACACAGGTAAGGACACAAGCTGGGACACGGTCGTGAGTCCCTATTTCGATTATTACTGTAAAAACCCGATGTTGACCCTAATCGGAATAGTGGTTTTAGGACCACAAATCTGAGTCTGAAAAATATTTTAATATAATTTTTGAAAAATATTTTAATATAATTTTTGTAACACCCCAAACCAGGTCTATGCGTTAAGACAAGATTTGGTTTGTCACACAGATCGAACATCCATTAAATTCTCTAATGATTTAGGTAAAACAGTTCTACAAAACCTTTTGAAAATGAAGTTTAGTAAAAATTAAGAAAAATGATTTAAAATCGATGAATTAAGAAATACTAGTTTGAAATTTTATCATTTAGTATTTAATTGTCAAAAACCTTAAAGTAGTTTTTAAAGAGTCCAAAAGAATTTGAAATCAAGAATAGTTAAAGTATCTCAAATGTTTTAAAACAAAATTAAATCCATCCACACATAAAAATCCATAAAAATATTAATAAAGGCCTTATTACATCATACCCAAAATAGTAATTAAAAGTAATCACTTAATAAACGTTCATAGTTTATTAAACCCATATTCGCAGTATGGCCTCCACGAAATCATCCTCGGCCCAAGCCTCCGTCAATTTCCATTACCTAAGATGGATAATTAAACAGAGTGAGTTACTCAGAACTCAGTGTATAACTCACTTACCACATTCATTGGGCCAGGTCATCAAGATATTATTTTGGGCGTGAGCCCATTTACGGATTTAACAATATAATAAATGAAATGCATGTAAAATGAAATTTCCCAACCAAACCTAATTTCCATCAGCTACACACCACCCGTACCAACCAACACACCTGTGGGGATCAAGTCAACCCACCCCGCCAACACACCAATCGTAGGCATAAAGCCATTTTTAAATAATATTGTGGTGCACCATCGAACTAGATTGTGAGAAAGTCACCGAACTAGAGGCATTAAGCCATTAAAAATTTGTGGCAGAGCCACCGAACTAGATTTTCGCAACAGGCCTTTCTTCTCTTCATCAATTATCCCAACCCATGCAATCATGTATGCATAACAATCTATATCCATATGATAATTTAACAAGAAGCCCATAATACATGTGAGTCTATATTTCAAATTTTCATTTTGGCCTATAAGACAAAATAGCATATAGCCCATTCCATTTAACGATCTAGAAGTTTTTCTGTCCATTTTAACGATCTAGCAGTTTTTCGGCCCATTTAACGATCTAGCAGTTTTTCGGTCCATTTTTACGATCTAGCAGTTTTTCGGCCCATTTTTACGATCTAGCAGTTTTTCAGCCCATTTAACAATCTAGCAGTTTTTCGGCCCATTTAACGATCTAGCAGTTTTTCGTAAATTTCACGACTTTAACTGTTTTCATGCATTTACACAAAAGTGTTAATTACTACGTATTTTCCGATTTTGCCATCTTTACGATTTTATCCCAATACTTACGGTATAGTATCTAACCCGAGATAAGTGTGAAGTTACACACCTGTTTACTGTGAGAACTAGACTTTCCCGCTCGTCGATACCTAAACGCATCACGATAAATTAGAATTATATAATTTATTTACAAATCGAATCTTAGAAATAATGATCTAGACTTTTTACCCTCAGAATTTCGAACTACTTCTCTTTGCGGTTTCTCCCCGATTGTTGGTTCGTTACCCGATGAAAATCCACGAACAAACAAAGGTTCGGGAGTACGAATGACTTCAAACAACTGATTCTCCTCGGATGAGCGTCCACAACCCGGTGGAAAATCTCGGATTCCCAAAACAGCCCTTCGCTTAAACTTAGGGGGAATAGCGGAACCACCCCTCTTCCGAACACTATTCACCGCCCTTTTCGTCCCTATCTTGATTGTCTCCATTGACAAAAGATCATCAGTCCGACTTAATAATATATCGAAATTATGACTAATGGCTTTAAGGGTGAGATTGGCTTACCACAAATATCCTTGTTCCACAATATGTAAATCGAGCGATAACGTCCCCTAAATCGAAATCGATTAATAATCCATCTATATCAATATGACGAGTAATATGAGAATCCTTGAATAAACTCCTTACCTTAACTCTTTAGATCGATTCCAACGATTCACGATGCTCACGATCCACAGTTGAAAAAGAAATGATTGAGAAGAATACTTATGTATAATGGGAGATTCGGCTATGAATAAACAAAGAAAAGAAAAAAAGATTTGGCAATGGAGTAAACTAACATTCAGCCATAAGAGAAAAATAATGAAGAAAGTGTTTGAATGATAAAAATGAAGAAAAAGAGAGAATGGGAAGAAGGTGTTAAAATTCGGTTTTCAAAGAGAAGAAAAAAGAATGAGTTTAGGAACAATGTTTATTCGGCAATGGGGGACGAGAAGGAAAAGAAAATGATCTTGGCTTTGGTATTTCGGCAAAAAGAGAAAAGTGTCTTGAGATGCTAAACAAAAATGTGCCCAAATGGTAACATGAAAATGAAATGGTCAAAAGAACAAGGCTTACCAAAAGCTCAAATTCGTCTAAGAGAAAAGGTTGAGAAGAGAATTGCAAATTTTGCACAAAAATGCTAGGAATGACCAAAGGCTAACTCCTAATCCTAGCCAAGCTACTAACATATTCGGCCAACCCCCTTAGTCCACAATGCCGTCCATGTTCATGGTCAAAATGGCCATGAAAAAGTTACCTAAACATCAACCTTGATTCAAGCCTTGCAATCCTCCATTTTCCTAAAGTTTGAGAATCCTATCCCCAAAATCAAGCAATTTCATCCCTAAAATCATGCTTGCCATAAACTTTAGTCTTCTTACCATAAAAAAAATTAGTCCATCTTATCCATGAATGATGCTTGGCCGACACATGCTAGGAAAAAGCAAAAATAAAAGCTCCCAATTTGCATGCTAGGATATTCGAACCTCTCCCCTCAAGTACAACTTATTGCGCCATCACCACTTTGCCAATTGCTCATCTTATGCCATCTTTTATCACTTAATTAACTTAAACTTCAAGGTCACCTGATTCCTCTACAGTAAAGTACTCTTTACTAAAATTTATTCTAACTCTAATTAAACCCGAGCCTTCTCAAGACTATATTAAGCACACAATAAAATCATGCTCGAGCTAACACAAGCAACATAATGATACTCAAATTTTTAGGATGTTACAATTCTACCCCTCTTAAAGAAACTTTCGTCCTCAAAATTTACCTGATTAAAAGAGGTGAGGATATTGTTGCCGAATTGCATCCTCAGGCTCCCACGTAGCTTCCTTCGCTCCGTGATTACGCCATAAAACCTTGACCAATGGCACGGTCTTCTTTCTTAGCACCTTAACATCTCGGTCTAAGATTTCCACTGGTTCCTCCTCGAAAGACAAATCTGATCTCAACTCCACTTCTTCTACCGGTTCTATGTGAGACGGATCCGATCTATAGCGCCTCAGCATGGAAACATGGAAAACATTATGAATTTGACTCAACTCCAGAGGTAATTCAACCTGATAGGCCACTGGACCAACATGCTTCATCACACGATATGGTCCAATAAACCTAGGGCTCAACTTGCCCTTCCTTCCAAATCTGAAAATCTTCTTCCAGGGTGAGACTTTCAGAAAACCTGATCCCCCACAGCAAATCGATATCCTTACGTTTCAGATCTGCATACGACTTCTGTCTATCCGAAGCTTCCTTTAACCGTGCTCGAATAACTTTTACCTTTTCTTCCATCTCAGATATCAATTTAGGACCCAACATCTGCCGTTCGCCCAATTCAGTCCAACAAGTAGGAGTACGACACCTACAACCATACAATGCCTCGTAGGGTGCCATGTAAATGCTAGACTTATAGCTGTTGTTATACGCAAATTCTGTCAACGGTAGAAAATCCTCCCAACTACCTTTGTAATCAATCACACATCCCCTTAACATGTCTTCCAATAACAGAATTACTCTTTCCGGCTGACCATCTGACTGAGGATGAAAAGCCATACTGAAGTTTAACTTTGTTCCCAAAGCTTCATGCAGAGCTTTCCAAAATCGTGATGTAAACCTAGGATCCCTATCTGATATAATAGACACTGGTACCCCATGCAACCTCACGATTTCAGATACATACAGCTTAGCCAACTTCTGTATATGAACTGGTAGAAAATGAGCAGTCTTCGTCAATCGATCAACTATTACCCAAACAGAATTTTTCTTAGTAGCTGTTAAAGGTAACCCACTAACAAAATCCATTGTTATATGCTCCCATTTCCAAAGAGGAATCTTTACCGGTTGTAATAAGCTTGACGGCAATTGATGCTCCGCCTTCACTTGTTGACAAGCCAAACATTTTCCTACAAACTCAGAAATCTCACGCTTCAACCTGGCCACCAATACTATTCACGGAGATCTCGGTACATCTTATTTCCTCTGGGGTGCATAGCATAAGGGCTACTATGCGCCTCCCGCAGAATCATTTGATTCAAATCTGAATCCTTAGGCATACAAACTCTTCCATGAAAACACAGCACTCCATCCGTGTTTATACCAAAATCCCCTATTTCACCACTTTCAACTTGCTGAATTAAGGGTCCCAACTCTTTATCTGATATCTGCTTTTCCTTGATTTGTTCTAACCACAGAGGCTTCACCTGAAGTTCCGCTAATAGACTACCATCCTCATACAAACTCAGATGAGCAAACATTGCTCTCAAATCAGATACCACCTTACGACTTAACGCGTCAGCTACCACATTAGCCTTTCCAGAATGATACTCGATTGAGAAATCATAATCCTTTAATAGTTCTACCCATCTTCTCTGACTCAAGTTTAACTCCTTCTGAGTAAGAAGATACTTAAGACTCTTGTGATCCGTATAGATGATAGACTTCTCACCGTAGAGATAGTGCCTCCAAATCTTTAAAGCAAACACTACCGCAGCTAACTCCATGTCATGAGTAGGGTAGTTTTCTTCGTGCGGTCTCAACTGACGAGAAGCATAAGCCACCACTTTTCCATTTTGCATTAGCACACAATGTAAACCCGTGTGAGACGCATCACAATAAACGATAAATTCTTTTCCAGCCTCAGGCTGAATCAAAACTGGTGCTTCCGTCAGAATCTTCTTCAATTTCTCAAAAATCTCTTGTTGTTTTTCAGTCCATATATGCGGTACTCCCTTCCAGAACAGCTTAGTTAGGGGTGCAGCAATCAGCGAAAACCCCTCAACAAAGCGTCTATAATAACCAGCCAAACCCAAGAAACTATGAATCTCAGTTACTGACTTTGGTGGTTTCCAATCCAGTATAGCCTCAATCTTCCGAGGATCCACCCTTATTCCTTCGGCTGATACCACATGACCCAAGAAAGTCACTTCCCTTAACCAGAATTCACATTTACTGAATTTGGCATAAAGTTGCTTATCTCGAAGTAACTACAATACTATACGCAAATGCGAGTCATGTACCTCTTCATTCCTTGAATATACCAAAATGTCATCTATGAACACTACCACAAACCGGTCTAAATGTGGTTGAAAGACCCGGTTCATCATGTCCATAAATGCAGCTGGTGCATTGGTCAACCCAAACGGCATCATCAAAAACTCATAATGTCCATAACGAGTTTGGAATGCCGTCGTATGAATATCTGATTCTTTCACCTTAAGTTGGTGATAACCCGATCTCAAATCAATTTTGGAGAAAACTAAAGCTCCTTTCAATTGATCAAACAGGTCATCAATTCTCGGCAAAGGATACCTATTCTTGATCGTCAATTTATTCAACTACCTGTAATCATTGCACATACGCATCAACCCATCCTTCTTCTTAACGAACAAAACCGGTGCTCCCCACAGAGACACACTCGGTCGAATAAAACCCCGATCCAGCAATTCTTGAATTTGAGCTTGAAGCTCCGCCAACTCCTTCGGTGTCATTCTATAAGGAGCAATGGACACTGGAGCCGTTCCGGGCAAAAGCTCAATACCAAATTCTACTTCCCGATCTGGAGGTATACCAGGAAGTTCTTCGGGAAATACATCTGGAAATTCCTTCACCGTTCTCACATCTTCCACTGATAACTCTTTGGCATCCAAAGTACTAATAAAAGCTAGGAATGCTGCATACCCTTTCCGCACCAGCTTTTCTGCCTTTAACGCAGATACCACATTTGCCAAGTAATTCCTTCGTTCGCCTATCATTACTACTTCCTTATCATCCGAAGTCCTTATTGACATCCGCTTTTCAGCACAATCCAAATGCCCCCGGTGCTTAACTAACCAATCCATGCCCAGAATGAGATCGAACTCACCGAAAGGCAATTCCATCAAATTCGCCAAAAATATTTCTCTTTGGATTTCTAAGGGCACGTCTCTAAATAGTTTATTTACAAATACCGACTGTCCTAAAGGACTAATTACTGTCATCTCACTATTGGTAATTTCAGATTCTAGATTTCAGTTTCCAGATATGGCACTAGCAACATACGAGTGGGTAGAACCAATATCTATCAAAGCAGTAACAGGTACCTCAAAGATGAAGAACGTACCAGTTATCACATCAGGTGCATTGCCATCCTCGCGGCGTTTAACTGCATATACCAATCCTGGCTATCTTGCATCCGCGTTACCTCTAGAACCATTGCCTCGACCCGGTGCACCTTGACCACGTCCAGCCCCATTACCACCACGACTTGGTCCACGGCCTCCCGGTGGCTGCTGAATTCCTCTGGCCGGCTGTGCATCAGGATTACGAGCTTTCTGAATTCCTCGAGGGCAATTTTTATATTGATGATCCATTGAACCACATTTATAACAAGCACCAGTTTTCCTCCAGCACTCTCCAAAATGTCGTTTCCCACATTCAGTACAGTTTCGACTTACAGGTGCTCTACCTTGAGCTGGCTCATCATTCCGAGGCCTCTTCTGAAACCTTTTTGAAGAATCCGAATACTTTATATCTCTCTTGCCTCTTACTCTTTTCCGATTCTGACGTTCTGAGCTCTTAGCCTCTTCGGCTATCTTGGCTTTCTCCACAAGCGTGGCAAAAGTTCTAACTTGTTGTGGGGCTATCAGAACCCACAACTCATCATTCAACCCATCTTCAAAGCGTACATAATGCTCATGATCCGTTGGCACTATTGTCCGAGCATAGCGACTTAAGCGTAAAAACTCAGCCTCATACGCTGCCACCGTCTTATTTCCTTGAACCAGATTCAGAAATTCCTTCCTTCGGGCATCCACATAACTTGTTCTTACATATTTCCCCTGAAAGGCAGCTTTGAAGAATTCCCAAGTAACTAATGCAGCTTCAGTGCCTTTGTAACACCCCAAACCCGGCCCAAACGCTACGACCAGATTTAGAATGCCACTGTGGAAAACGTTTAGAAAATCGTTTGTCTTAAAGGTAAAAACTTAAAAAAAAATTCGTGGTTATAAAAATTAACTTATTTGCAAACCAGTTTATAAAATTTTGTCATTACGAAATTATCCGGATTTAAAACTTATAACTTTATCTTATAAGTTGTTAAAAATAAAAATATCTTCAAATAGTAATTTAATCGTCAATCCATCTTAGAAATAATAATAAACCTCAAATAATTTAAGTGGCCCTTATTACAATAAACTAATACTTAAAAGTAGTAAAAATATAAAATGCTAAAACAATGAAACATCTTCTGCATGGGCCATCTCATATCCCCTCCAACCCGGTCCAAGCATCACGTATCACCTGCGATGTTGGTAAAAATTTGGGTGAGTCAACAGACTCAGTGTGTAATTAGTCCACAGATTTCCACCCACGTGGCATAGCCCACAACCACATTAAATCACATATCAGATAATAAAGCAATCTATCCACATAATTCCACATATTGGGCTTGGCCCATTACCATACCAGATATCATATAATAAGGCAATTTATCCACATAATTCCATATACTGGGCTTGGCCCATTACCACACCAATCCATATACCACATATGATTATGCAAAGTGCACCCAACCAAGCCTAGGGTCCATCCTCTACACACCCCCGTACCCAGCCACCACACACCAGGGGATTACTAAATCGCCCTCCAGCCTCTACACACCAATTTGGCAATTTATGCCGTCCACGCGAACTAAATCGCAAATAATCCACAACGCGACCTCAGTCTACACCAATCCACGATGTAGCTCGTAGCTAACATCAAAACCACGATGAGGCACATAGCCACCATCATCCACGATATGGCACAAAGCCTATACCAACCATGATGAGGCACAGAGCCACTCATCAAGCCACGTGAGGCTCGTAGCTTTCACTAAACCACGTACTTAAAGTACACCCTGTCCTTCTTTCATATTCATTTCCCATCCCATGCACATGCAACATACGATAGTGCCATGATAAATAATGCATGTACATGTTATTCAGGCATTCAATCACATTTCATAGGCATATTCATAGTCTCATCAATAATTAACACTGACCTGATTATCGACATACCCCTTAAGGGTATCCATTTCATAATTGTCACTGCACTTATATACTTAACACATACAAATATAATCATATACCCAAAAAACGGTGGGTTAATCACACACCTTATGACCTGAAGCACTATGCCCTCAATACCGATGCTATCACTTATCGAAACTACAGCTATCTGCCTACGCTCCTGCTCAGACGCTGGTCCACACCCTGGTGGCCAATCCCGCACTGCAGAGACTGATCTCCTCTTAAACTTAGGGATAGGGGTTACCCCTTGTCCTCCTTGACTGGTATTCGCATCCATTAGTGATATCTTAATCAGAATCAATCGGTTAACCATCAATATACGAGATCTAAATCAAATAAACCACAACTTAACATCCTTACCAAAATGATCTTGAATCTCGAAACCTCAGCTTACTTCTGTCGATTTGCTCCTAAGAACCAAAGTTAGAATCGGCTAACTTTAATAACCAAAAGGCTTATGGCCGAATATTAGCAACCACTTACCTAGCTTACCAAATCCCGAAACCTTTGCTTGCACCTGAAGTTGTCGAAATCCCTACTAAACCACATGTTAGATTCGACTTTAAACATAATTCCATGGAAAATGGCCCTTGGCCGAATATTACCTTGGCTTACCTTGATGAATCGAATCCTTATAATCTTCTTTGAGGCTCCTTACCGTTGGCTACACAAAAGAAACACAATATTATGGCTTTACATACATTCGGCCATCCTTTAGAAACCAAGGCCAACCCTTGATTTCGACACACCCATGAAGAAGAACCCAAAACCGATTACTAAGGGAGAAATACTTACCACCACACGTTGTTTACCACTCCTAAAGCACCCTCAGAGAATCGACTTCAAGACCCCAAAGAGAAAGGTTTCAGCACTTAGTGGTGAAGAGAGAAAACGCAATAGTGGAGAGGGTTTAATGATTAGAGAAATCGGCCATGGATTGAAATAGATCAAAGTTTCGGCTTTTGAGACTTGCGGCAAAGAAAAGAGAATAAGACACCTTGAGATTCGGCTATGGTGTTTCTTTATGGTTTCAACAAAGAAAAGAAGGAAAAAAAAATACCAGGTTCGACTATGGCTCTCAAAAGGGAGATGAAATATTCGGCTATCAAATAGGATAGGTATGGAGTTGAAGTTATAAGAAAGAAAAGAAGAGAAGAGGAGGCTTAGGAGAATTTGGCAATGGTGGCAAAGGAGAATTCGGTCTTAAATGAAAAAGAAGAAAAAGGGAGAATTCACTCAAAATTTCGGCAGCAAGATAGACACACTTACTAACTGAAATTCGGCACTTATGCCTCCCCTACATGACCGAATTTTACCAACCAAAGAGTCCCTTGGCCGGCCACTATATCCTTCCTTATCAAATCCCACTTTTTTCTCCTACTTTTCCTCCATGCTACTCATTCAAAATAAGTTGAATTAATCAACACTTATCCCTTACCTTATAGCCGAATTTAAAAGAAAATCAAGCCTTATCTCATCCTTTTGGAAGTCCAAATGCCGTCCAACTCCTCCCCCCTTCTCTTGACGCCACCATGCAAAATAAAACAACACTCCCATGCTGCCAACACGACTCGAACATGATCCCTTCCCCCTTGCTTGAGGTGTCACTTACCAAGACCCTAAGTGGCGCCTTCAAGCCACTTTACCAAGGCACTTTTTGTGTCATACATCCCCACAACTTCTCTTAAGGCCTCCCTAGCCTAGCTCCCCATTAACACTTAAAATCCAATATTTTCCAAGGCATTCCCTTATCCTAGAGTTTTAGGAACCCCTAAAACACATCCAACCATACACTAAGCCCACTAACACTTGAGTTATGCACCAAATGCATAACCCCTAAATCCTGGATGTTACAGCCTTCTCGGACAGTAAGCCACCATTGATATGCTTCATCCCTTAACAAGGACACCGCTCCTTTTAGTTTCTGTTCTACAGTGCACTCTAGGTCGTCCATAATTCACTCCACCGCCTCAAGCCAATATTCAGCAACATTTGGAGCTACACCTGAGACACCTCTGAAAACCTCAGCACCACTTGATTTCAGTCGCTCCGATATCAACCCACGAGCTGCTGGCCCAGCTCTAGTTCCAGCGACCCTTTCAAGGACTCGCAACATTGCTCGTGTCAAAGCATTATCTTCTCTCTTATTCTCTTGTGATTCATTTTCTGACACTGGTGATGCCGCTACATCCATTTCTGGAATATGTCCCGATTCTGCAGACACAACTCTAGCTCCTCGGCCTCTACCACGGCCACATCTACCACGTCTGCGTCCTTCGGCGCTCATACTGACTAATTCGTTTTAATCTGATTACGAATTTTATGAATTAGAAAACTGTTTCAGTGTTTATTAAGGATATTTTATGAGATTCAAGAGATAAAGTTGTTTTTCGCAAACACGTCCTATAGTCTCAATCTCTACGATTTTCAACATCTAAAACTAAAAGTACTAGAGTGTTCCTATGATCATATCATCATAATAATCATTCAGTAATGAATACTTACTTGACTTGGTGCCGGATGCTTGTGGTGCCATACTAACTTTAAAACATAATTAAAATAATTTCATACGGAAGTTATTTGTTGAACCCAACCACAGACGAGTTTTGAAACTGGCTCTGATACCATTAAATGTAACACCCCAAACCAGGTCTATGCGTTAAGACAAGATTTGGTTTGTCACACAGATCAAACATCCATTAAATTCTCTAATGATTTAGGTAAAATAGTTCTACAAAACCTTTTGAAAATGAAGTTTAGTAAAAAATAAGAAAAATGATTTAAAATTGATGAATTAAGAAATACTAGTTTGAAATTTTATCATTTAGTATTTAATTGTCAAAAACCTTAAAGTAGTTTTTAAAGAGTCCAAAAGAATTTGAAATCAAGAATAGTTAAAGCATCTCAAATGTTTTAAAACAAAATTAAATCCATCCACACATAAAAATCCATAAAAATATTAATAAATGCCTTATTACATCATACCCAAAATAGTAATTAAAAGTAATCACTTAATAAAAGTTCATAGTTTATTAAACCCATATTCGCAGTATGGCCTCCACGAAATCATCCTCGGCCCAAGCCTCCGTCAATTTCCATTACCTGAGATGGATAATTAAACAGAGTGAGTTACTCAGAATCAGTGTATAACTAACTTACCACATTCATTGGGCCAGGTCATCAAGATATTATTTTGGGCTTGAGCCCATTTACGGATTTAACAATATAATAAATGAAATGCATGTAAAATTAAATTTCCCAACCAAACCTAATTTCCATCCGCTACACACCACCCGTACCAACCAACACACCTGTGGGGATCAAGTCAACCCACCCCGCCAACACACCAATCGTAGGCATAAAGCCATTTTTAAATAATATTGTGGTGCACCACCGAACTAGATTGTGACAAAGTCACTGAACTAGAGGCATTAAGCCATTAAAAATTTGTGGCAGAGCCACCGAACTAGATTTTGGCAACAGGCCTTTCTTCTCTTCATCAATTATCCCAACCCATGCAATCATGTATGCATAACAATCTATATCCACATGATAATTTAACAAGAAGCCCATAATCATGTGAGTCTATATTTCAAATTTTCATTTTGGCCCATAAGACAAAATAGCATTTAGCCCATTCCATTTAACAATCTAGAAGTTTTTCGGCCCATTTTAACGATCTAGCAGTTTTTTGGCCCATTTTAACGATCTAGCAGTTTTTCGGCCCATTTAACGATCTAGCAGGTTTTCGGTAACGATATAAGCAGTTTTTCGGTCCATTTTAACGATCTAGCAGTTTTTCGACCCATTTTAACGATCTAGCAGTTTTTCGGCCCATTTAACGATCTAGCAATTTTTCGTAAATTTCACGACTTTAACTGTTTTCATGCATTTACACAAAAGTGTTAATTACTACGTATTTTCTGATTTTGCCATCTTTACGATTTTATCCCAATACTTACGGTATAGTATCTAACCCGAGATAAGTGTGAAGTTACACACCTGGTTACTGTGAGAACTAGACTTTCCCGCTCGTCGATACCTAAACGCATCACGATAAATTAGAACACTATAATTTATTTACAAATCGAATCTTAGAAATAACGATCTAGACTTTTTACCCTCATAATTTCGAACTACTTCTCTTTGCGGTTTCTCCCCGATTGTAGGTTCGTTACCTGATGAAAATCCACGAACAGACAAAGGTTCGAGAGTACGAACGACTTCAAACAACTGATTCTCGTCGGATGAGCGTCTACAACCCGGTGGAAAATCTCGGATTCCCGAAACAGCCCTTCGCTTAAACTTAGGGGGAATAGCGGAACCACCTCTTCCGAACACTATTCACCGCCCTTTTCGTCCCTATCTTGATTGTCTCCATTGACAAAAGATCATCAGTCCGACTTAATAATATATCGAAATTATGACTAATGGTTTTAAGGGTGAGATTGGCTTACCACAAATATCCTTGTTCCACAATATGTAAATCGAGCGATAACGTCCCCTAAATCGAAATCGATTAATAATCCATCTATATCAATATGACGAGTAATATGAGAATCCTTGAATAAGCTCCTTACCTTAACTCTTTAGATCGATTCCAACGATTCACGATGCTCACGAACACTTGAGTTTCAGCCTTCCAAAATCACACTAAAATATAACGAAAGGAAACGTTTAAGAGAATGAACGATGATTCCGATCAAAGAGATTCTCCCTATCATCATTAAGATTCGACCAAAGCAACTAATAACCAACATAAACTAAAAAGAAACTCTTACCTATTGTCCGTAGTTGAAAAAGAAATGATTGAGAAGAATACTTATGTGTAATGGGAGATTCGGCTATGAATAAACAAAGAAAAGAAAAAAGGATTCGGCAATGGAGTAAACTAACATTCGGCCATAAGAGAAAAATAATAAAGAAAGTGTTTGAATGATAAAAATGAAGAAAAAGAGAGAGTGGGAAGGTGTTAAAATTTGGTTTTTAAAGAGAAAAAAAGAGAATGAGTTTTGGAACAATGTGCATTCGGCAATGGGGGAGGAGAAAGAAAAGAAAATGATATTGGCTTTGGTATTTCGGCAAAAAGAGAAAAGTGTCTTGAGATGCTAAACAAAAATGTGCCCAAATGGTAACATGAAAATGAAATGGTCAAAAGAACAAGGCTTACCAAAAGCTCAAATTCGTCTAAGAGAAAAGGTTGAGAAGAGAATTGCAAATTTTGCACAAAAATGCTAGGAATGACCAAAGGCTAACTCCTAATCCTAGCCAAGCTACTAACACATTCGGCCAACCCCCTTAGTCCACAATGTCATCCATGTTCATGGTCAAAATGGCCATGAAAAAGTTACCAAAACATCAACCTTGATTCAAGCCTTGCAATCCTCCATTTTCCTAAAGTTTGAGAATCCTATCCTCAAAATCAAGCAATTCCGTCCCTAAAATCATGTTTGCCATAAACTTTAGTCTTCTTACCATAAAAAAAAATTAGTTCATCTTAACCATGAATGATGCCTGGCCGACACATGCTAGGAAAAAGCAAAAATAAAAGCTCCCAATTTGCATGCTAGGAGATTCGAACCTCTCCCCTCAAGTCCAACTTATGGCGCCATCACCACTTTGCCAATTGCTCATCTTATGCCATCTTTTATCACTTAATTAACTTAAACTTCAAGGTCACCTAATTCCTCTACAGTAAAGTACTCTTTGCTAAAATTTATTCTAACTCTAATTAAACCCGAGCCTTCTCAAGACTATATTAAGGACACAATAAAATCATACCCGAGCTAACACAAGCAACATAATGATACTCAAATTTTTAGGATGTTACAATTTTTTTGTGTTAATTATGTGTGAATTTACATGTGTGAAAGTTTCGTGAATTAATTTTATTGTTTGTGTGCATAATTTGATAAAATGACTTAATTGCGTAAAATGTAAAAGTGCCTAATTAATGTGTAAATGCTAAATTGCTAATGTCTTTATAATATAAAGTCCTTAATAGGAAATTCGACCACTATTAAGGTTAGTGGACGGCAATGGACAAGAATGACCTTATTATATATATGTTTTATATATTAATTAAAAGGTTAATTTAGTAATTAAGTTAATAATATCATTATAACAAAATAAAACACAAATTAAAAGCCATTCTCATCTTTTTCAACTAGCCGAATGTGAAAGAAAAGAAAAAGAATAGAACAAGCTAGGTTTCGGCACTTGTTTATCTTGATTAAGGTACGTATCTATCTCATTTTTTTGATAATTTTTATGTTTTTGAGATCGTTGCTAAGTTATCTTCAAAGCCCATGTCTTAATTTTTGAATTTGATGATGATTTTGTGTTTTGCCATTGATGATAGCTTGTGATTTTTGTTGTTTGATGATGAAATATTAAAGACATGTGTTAAATTATCATGTTTTGTCTTTGGATTTTTGATGAAATTGAGTAATTTGGACTAAATTGTGAAAATAAATTTTTGAGGGACTACAATGTAAAATAAATGAAATGTATGGACTTGTAAGGGCATGGGTGATGTTCGACCTAGCTATGGTGATGTGAAATTTTGTGTATTTTGTGTTTTATGCAATAGGGACTAAATTGCAAAAAGGTAAAATGTCAGTGGCAAAATGGTAATTTTCCCATTTATGTGTTTTTGGATTAAATTGAATGAATATGTGGTTAAAGTAGTTAAATTTGAATTTATTTATATCAAGAATGGAAGAAAACATAATTAGATCGAGGGAAATCGAAAGTAGACGAATAGTCGATTAAACCGTTCAACAACATCCGAGGTAAGTCTATAAGCATATAAATGATGTTAAATTTGTTAATATATATATGTTATATGATGAATGAAATTTTTGTGAATATATTTAAGTATGGTCGAATGTGTATTAAGCAAAGGAGATATATTTCGAGCTCAATCCGATTGAGATTCTATGTCCGAAAGCCCCGTACGAACCCTAGGAATAGTTAGGATACATATGTCATGACATAGGATTTTCGATATGTGTTTTCATGTAAGACCACGTCTGGGACGTTGGCATCGATTTGTGTTTACGTGTAAGACCATGTCTGGGACATTGGCATCGTATTTGATTCGTGTAAGACCCTGCCTGGGATAGTGGCATCGATATGTGATTACATGTAAGACCACGTCTGGGACATTGGCGTTGTACTAGCTTTTCGATTATCCGCGTATCCTTTTTAATTTTGAACGGTTCAACAGGCAATGTTAAGTGAAGACCAAATGTGAAATCGAATTGAAAGGCTCAGGTATGTAGTTATACAAAGTTGTGAAAATAAGGTAAGTCAGTTGTTGAATTGATTGTATAAATGCTAAAGTTATAAATGTGAACAATGTGTATGCATATGTGATTGTGTATATTCGGCCAAATGTGGTATATGTGATTTTAATAGTGAGACTTATATAAGTTCATATGTATTTGTACAATTAGCGATATGGTATTTGTATGAAAGATTTGAATGATAACCTTGTATTTGAGAATATGTATATTCGGCCTTATTAACTTAGTGTTAAAATACAACCGTTGATATATATTTTGCTTATGACTTACTAAGCTTAAATAGCTTACTCTGTGTGTGTTTTTGTTTACCTTTGTTTTATAAATTTTGAAGTCACGTTACTGTAAGTGTATGCCCAAAGATCAATCATGAGATGGTTGTAATAACATACTTAATTTACCATGTTTATTAATATAAAGCATTGTCATTATTATTTCAGTTTTTCTTTCTGTGTGTATAGATAAACTGTTTTATAATAATGTCCTGAGAATAATATGATTATTCTTAAAAGATCTTTAGTCGAGTATTATTGTTGACTAGGACAATAATAATGCATTAAGACTAACATGTAGTTGATTGATGATAAAGAGTTGTCATTGATATGGAGTGGCAAAATCAATGCATGAATATGTGTGTTAGAGAACAACATATTGGATTGACCCGCTATGAGTATGTTTCTTGGATTATTATGTAATTGTCACAACATTACTCATAGTGATTAATATGTATATGATCCTCAGACTTGAGATCATTATTATCACAGCATCGTGAGTTGTATATTTTGAGACAGTCAAACGTACACCGTAACAGGTTGTTCTATAAAGGCTGATGTTGGATATACCACAATCTATGTAGAGGGATATGGTTGATCAATAAAGGATAAGTCCCTCCTACATAATAGGAGTAATATCTTAGGCCACTTGATTGAGTGAGACTAGAAATGCATGGCCATGCTCAAATAGGTTGATATGAGATGTCATACTAATTTGTATATCATAGTCTACTCAAGATATCAAGAAACATGGGATGGACTATGCAAGTGTGACTATCCCATGACTTGTATCCGTTCCAGAGATAAAGGACTTAAGGATTAATGCATGAAAGGTTAATCACGAAAGGTTATGTCGAATCATGACTTCTTGTAACTTAGGTAGCAATGATGCATTGCTAGATGCCACTCATTGTCTGTGACAATAGAATCGTTCTAGTATTACTGCTAACGTTGCAAGAACCTACAGGGTCACACCCTATGGTTGAAATGAACGGAATAAAATATAGTTGGTATTGTGCTTGGTTGTCACATAAATTAAATTAATTAAAGAATTAATTTAATTGGGCAATCAAATATTGAACATATTATATGTACAAGGATGTTGTACACATAATGATAACATAATTTTATTAATATATGAATTTGATTCATATATAAATTTAAATAAATATAGTTTACCGGAATCCTTATTATAATTAATGTAATTATAATTTTTAGATATAATTAATGTAATTATAATTTTCGGTTAAAAACTTTATTGTATTTATTTAATCTTGTAATACATTCAAGAGATACCAATTATAAAAGGCCCAATTAAGAGGATACCTATTATAAAAGGCCTAATGAGAAAGGCACCCATTATAAAAGGTATTAAAAGGAGACAAAACTCAATATGAAAACCCTAAGTGATTGCTTGTTAGGTCTAGCAGCCGTCAAGCAAATAAGCCTCCAAAATAGTTTTGGAGATTTCTTCCGTTCATAGTCAAACCGGGTGGATTACGAAGAGGCCGACATCGGAAAAGGTTGAGGCTTGATTCGACAGTAGATCAAAACTCTTGTTGCCAAGGCGTCGCTGTCTACTCAGATTGAAGTTTTGGTAATGTCAAAACCTTTATTTCACCACGATTCATTCCTCACACATGGATCCATGATTTGGATCGCCGGATCTAATTTTTTTTTCTGCTGCGCCATGGGGTACCGGCGTTCCAACAGTGGTATCAGAGCCACTTGTGTGATATGAACTCGGGTTTAAATACTTGGGTGATGCAATTGTATGAGATACATGTTTTGATCTTATTATATTTTCGATTGTTTAAATCGTTTAAGCATAATCTGATAATTGTTCCTTTTGGTAATTGATTAAATGTTAATCATGGTGTTGTGGCCTATTCGATGTTATGTTATTACTGTTAACTATTAACAAATCTGTAATAATGCGGCGGTGGTATTTATAGTTTCCAGTAAGTGTTAACTGGCTAGTGGAACAAGGGTTGTTCCGATATGAAACCTCAAGGATTAAAATCCTAAAAACACGATTCTGTTGATAAAAATTTATCAAATCGTGAGGCTTCATTTGACTGGGGTATGCGATTCGTGCCACGGGGGCTCCGGGATCCTCCGATCCCCGCAAAAAAAATTGTTAAAAAAAGAAATTTATAAACTTGATGGGCCACAAAAGGTTGAAAGGATATTTTATAATTCACCTTAGCAAAAAAAAAAGCATTGAATTATGTATGCTATTTTTGAGATGCACGGTGTTTGAAATGCATAGTTATAGCCCAATGACCCATTCGATAAAAGGTTGTATTTTTTTTAAAATACGGCCTGTGTGTCGTGCCTTACTACTATTCTCTTATATTTCTCTTCTCATCTTATTCCCTCGTATGTAAAAACGAGTTTCTGCATATTGTAATTTGCAAGAGTTGCTGTGGGCCAAACAAGAAGGAAGGTAGGACAATGATTGTGAATGATAGCTTGTGAAAGGGCTTACACCTTTAGGTTTCCTTTTGGCTTTCCCATTGGCTTGGGTTGAACCACTTTAGTTTATGGGCTATAACTATTGCATTTATTTATTGCTTTATTTATTCATGTATGAGATGCTATGGATGATAGTAAACCTTATTGATAATAAACCCTATTAATTGATGAGATCGATTAGAAGACTAAATGGGCTAAAGTAGACCATAATTGGTGAGATGCAACAACCTTAATAAAATCCCTCTATTAAAATATTAAGTCAACATGGCCTTCCAATTTTGCCCTCGTTAAGGCCTCGATCAATACTATGTAGGTTCTGCCAAAGCGAAGTACTAGTATTTATCTTGGTTAAACGCGAAGAATAAACAAGTGATATTCGCTGGTTAAAAAATTGGTTAATGACTTAACTAGGTTACTCTAATAGGATTAGAAACCTAGAGGCAAGTAAATTGGATAAATCATAAGATGATTAGAACAAGAGTTGTTCACCAAATATTAGGAGTTACATATGATGTAATTAGCAAATGTTGCTTACCTAAATAACCATAATCTTAAGAGTAAAGCCAAAGCCGAAATTAATATACGAGGGTTATTAATTTTGAAATAAAATAGTGGGAATATCATTTAATAAAGTCTTTTTAATGATTGATATAAAATTGGTAAATTTACTCACATGTATATTTAATTGTTGTAGATATATTATGGCTGCAAACACTAGCACACTCTCATTGCGATCGGTCATTGAGAAGGACAAATTGAATGGTTTGAATTTTCTTGATTGGTTCCGTAACTTGAGGATTGTCCTTAAACAAGAACGGAAATTATATGTCATTGAACAACCACTTCCTAATGAACCACCCGCTAATGCCTCAAGGACTGATAGAGATGCTTACAAGAAGTATCTCGATGACATGATAGATGTTGGATGTCTTATGCTTGCCACTATGAATCCTGAACTTCAGAAGCAACATGAGGATATGGTTGCTTATGATATGATCGAGCACCTGAAAGAACTTTATCAGGGACAAGCACGGCAAGAGAGGTTTGATATTTCTAAGGCCTTATTCCAATGTAAGTTGGCTGAAGGAAGCCCAGTAGGACCTCATGTCCTTAAGATGATTGGCTATATTGAAAGCCTATCTAAGCTTGGGTTTCCATTGAGCCAAGAGTTGGCCACTGATGTTATTTTACAATCGTTGCCGGATAGCTACAGCCAGTTTGTCCTCAATTTCATTATGAATGAAATTGACAAGACTCTACCACAATTGCTCAGTATGTTACGAACTGCTGAAGGCAACTTGAAAAAGGTTGGACCCAAGTTCATACTGATGGTCCGTAATAACAAGGGCAAGGGAAAGGCCAAAGTTCAAACAAAGCCCAAGGGCAAAGGTAAGCCCAAATTTGGAAAAGGAAAGGCTGCACTGAAACCTAAAGGTGGGGTGTCTAAGGAAGGAAACTGTTTTCATTGTGGTGTGACTGGACATTGGAAACGGAACTGCCCTACCTATCTTGAAGAAGTCAAGAAGGCTAAAGCAAGCGGAATGTCTGCTTCAGGTATTTATGTTATTGATATTAATTTATCAACTACTACTTCTTGGGTATTAGATACTGGTTGTGGTTTTCATATTTGTACTTCTGTACAGGGACTACAAAGGAGTAGGACTTTGGCTAGAGGAGATGTGGACCTACGAGTTGGAAATGGAGCAAAAGTTGCTGCATTAGCTGTGGGAATATATACTTTATCTTTGCCTAGTGGACTTGATTTATGTTTAGAGGATTGTTATTTTGTGCCCAGTTTGACTAAAAACATTATTTCAATTTCTTGTTTAGACAAAATTGGTTTTGAGATAATTATTAAGAATAATTGTTGTTCATTTTATCTCAATAATGTTTTCTATGGTTCGGCACAATTGATTAATGGCCTCTATATTTTAGATCAAACGAATCCCATTTACAACATAAAAACTAAAAGATCTAAAATAAATGACTCAAATCAAACTTATCTTTGGCATTGTCGTTTGGGCCACATAAGTGAGAAACGCATATCCAAACTCCATAGAGATGGTCTCTTGAATTCATTTGTTTTTGAATAATTTGAAGTATGTGAATCTTGCTTATTGGGAAAAATGACTAAATCTCCTTTTTCTGGAAAAGGTGAACGAGCTAGTGATTTATTGGGCCTAATACATTCTGATGTATGTGGACCAATAAATACACAGGCCAGAGGTGGATTTCACTACTTCATTACTTTCACTGATGATTTCAGTAGATATGGGTATGTTTATCTCATGCGCCATAAGTCTGAGTCCCTTGAAAAGTTCAAGGAATTTAAAAATGAAGTACAAAATCAACTAGGTAAAGCTATCAAGTCACTTCGATCTGATCGAGGTGGAGAGTATTTGAGCCTAGAGTTTGATGATCTTTTGAAAGAATGTGGGATTGTCTCACAACTTACTCCTCCTGGTACTCCTCAATTGAATGGAGTATCTGAGAGAAGAAATCGAACTTTGTTAGACATGGTTCGATCCATGATGAGTCATGCTGATCTACCGACTTCCTTTTGGGGACATGCACTTGAGACTGCTGCCTTCACACTAAATCGTGTTCCATCTAAATCGGTTCAAAAGATGCCATATGAGATGTGGACTGGGAAACGTCCTAGTATGTCCTTTATGAAAATTTGGGGTTGTGAAGCTTATGTTAAACGTCAGACGTCTACTAAGCTTGAACCCAAATCTGAAAGGTGTATTTTTGTGAGGTATCCAAAAGAAAACAAAGGATATTATTTTTTTAATCCCACTGAGAACAAAATTTTTGTTGCTCGGACTGGTGTCTTCCTAGAGAAAGAATTTACTTCTAGAAAAGGAAGTGGGAGAAAGATTGAACTTGAAGAAATTCAATAATCACAAGATACCACTGAACCAGAGATTGAACAAAACCAAATTCCACAAGAAATTGAGGAACAAACAACTGCTATAGAAACACAACCACGGTGTAGATCTTTAAGAGAACACCGTGCGCCTGAGAGATATGGATTTCTCATTACAACGCATGGTGACGTTCTTCTTATAGATCAAGATGAGCCTAGGACTTATCAAGAAGCAGTGACGAGCCCAGACTCTGAGAAATGGCTTGAGGCCATGAGATCTGAGATGGATTCCATGTATGAAAACCAAGTATGGACTTTGATTGACCCACCCGAAGGGGTTAAACCTATAGGGTGCAAATGGGTTTCCAAAAAGAAAATAGACATGGATGGTAATGTACAAACATACAAAGGGCGATTAGTCGCTAAAGGTTTTCGCCAAATTCATGGTGTTGACTATGATGAAACCTTTTCTCCTGTAGCTATGTTTAAATCCATCAGGATCTTGCTCGCCATAGCTGCATTTCATGATTATGAAATCTGGCAGATGGACGTCAAAACAGCTTTCCTTAACGGGAAACTTGAAGAGGATATGTATATGACACAACCTGAAGGTTTTGTAAATCCAAAGGATGCTAGAAAGATATGTAAGCTACAAAGATCCATTTATGGATTAAAGCAAGCTTCTCGAAGTTGGAATATTCGTTTTAACGATGCAATCAAAGAGTTTGGTTTTATCAAAAATGAAGATGAACCATGTGTTTACAAGAAAGTTAGTGGGAGCACTATCATATTCTTGGTACTATATGTGGATGACATACTTATCATGGGAAATGACATACCTACCTTGCAGTCTATTAAGACTTGGTTAAGAAGTTGTTTTTCTATGAAGGACTTGGGCGAAGCCACTTATATCTTAGGAGTCAAGATCTATAGAGATAGATCAAGACGACTACTAGGTCTAAGCCAAAGTACATACATAGATAAAGTACTGAAAAGGTTCAGTATGGAAGAATCTAAAAGAGGATTCCTACCTATGAGACATGGTATTTCACTCTCGAAGGAAATGTGTCCTTCAACTCCACAAAAGAGAGAACGTATGAGTAAAATTCCATATGCTTCCGCTATTGGATCTATCATGTATGCTATGTTATGTACCTGTCCAGATGTCTCGTATGCCTTAAGTATGACGAGCAAGTATCAAGTAGATCCCGGTGAAGGTCACTGGACCACAGTCAAGAGTATCCTTAAGTACTTAAGAAGAACTAAGGATACATTCCTATTATATGGAGGTGAGGAAGAGTTAAGTGTAAAAGGTTACACTGATGCCAGCTTCCAAACCGACAAGGATGATTCTCGATCGCAATCAGGTTTTGTGTTTTGCCTTAATGGTGGTGCTGTGAGCTGGAAGAGTTCAAAGCAAAGTACAGTAGCCGATTCTACAACAGAGGCCGAGTATATTGCAGCCAATGAGGCAGCAAAAGAAGCAGTTTGGATCAAGAAGTTCATTACTGGACTAGGGGTTGTGCCTAGCATATCAGATGCTATAGAACCCAGATCTCACCAGCGATCCAAACATATACTTAGACGCTACCATCTTATTCGAGAGATTATCGATCGAGGGGATGTAGAGATATGTAGAGTACCTTCAGATGATAACATCGCTGATCCCCTGACCAAGCCTCTGACACAGCAGAAGCATGATCGTCACACTTAGTCACTTGGTATTAGATATATGAGTGATTGGTCTTAGTGCTAGTGGGAGATTGTAAGAGTATGCCCAAAGATCAATCATGAGATGGTTGTAATAACATACTTAATTTACCATGTTTATTAATATAAAGCATTGTCATTATTATTTCAGTTTTTCTTTCTGTGTGTATAGATAAACTGTTTTATAATAATGTCCTGAGAATAATATGATTATTCTTAAAAGATCTTTAGTCGAGTATTATTGTTGACTAGGACAATAATAATGCATTAAGACTAACATGTAGTTGATTGATGATAAAGAGTTGTCATTGATATGGAGTGTCAAAATCAATGCATGAATATGTGTGTCAGAGAACAACATATTGGATTGACCCGCTATGAGTATGTTTCTTGGATTATTATGTAATTGTCACAGCATTACTCATAGTGATTAATATGTATATGATCCTCAGACTTGAGATCATTATTATCACAGCATCGTGAGTTGTATATTTTGATACAGTCAAACGTACACCGTAACAGGTTGTTCTATAAAGGCTGATGTTGGATATACCACAATCTATGTAGAGGGATATGGTTGATCAATAAAGGATAAGTCCCTCCTACATAATAGGAGTAATATCTTAGGCCACTTGATTGAGTGAGACTAGAAATGCATGGCCATGCTCAAATAGGTTGATATGAGATGTCATACTAATTTGTATATCATAGTCTACTCAAGATATCAAGAAACATGGGATGGACTATGCAAGTGTGACTATCCCATGACTTGTATCCGTTCCAAAGATAAAGGACTTAAGGATTAATGCATGAAAGGTTAATCACGAAAGGTTATGTCGAATCATGACTTCTTGTAACTTAGGTAGCAATGATGCATTGCTAGATGCCACTCATTGTCTGTGACAATAGAATCGTTCTAGTATTACTGCTAACGTTGCAAGAACCTACAGGGTCACACCCTATGGTTGAAATGAACGGAATAAAATATAGTTGGTATTGTGCTTGGTTGTCACATAAATTAAATTAATTAATGAATTAATTTAATTGGGCAATCAAATATTGAACATATTATATGTACAAGGATGTTGTACACATAATGATAACATAATTTTATTAATATATGAATTTGATTCATATATAAATTTAAATAAATATAGTTTACCGGAATCCTTATTATAATTAATGTAATTATAATTTTTAGATATAATTAATGTAATTATAATTTTCGGTTAAAAACTTTATTGTATTTATTTAATCTTGTAATACATTCAAGAGATACCAATTATAAAAGGCCCAATTAAGAGGATACCTATTATAAAAGGCCCAATGGGAAAGGCACCCATTATAAAAGGTATTAAAAGGAGACAAAACTCAATATGAAAACCCTAAGTGATTGCTTGTTAGGTCTAGCAGCCGTCAAGCAAATAAGCCTCCAAAACAGTTTTGGAGATTTCTTCCATTCATAGTCAAACCGGGTGGAATACGTAGAGGCCGACATCGGAAAAGGTTGAGGCTTGATTCGACAGTAGATCAAAACTATTGTTGCCAAGGCGTCGCTGTCTACTCAGATTGAAGTTTTGGTAATTTCGAAACCTTTATTTCACCCGGATTCGTTCCTCACACATGGATCCATGATTTGGATCGCCGGATCTAATTTTTTTCTGCTGCGCCATGGGGTACCGGCATTCCAACAGTTACGAGCTCAGGGATCGTCAGCAAAGTCTATCACACTATCGACTGCTTCTTTCGGTATTTTACTAAGTTGATTTTGGGCATATGGCATGTATAGCATAGTTGAAATGTTTGATTTTTGGGCTTTTATATATATATATATATATATAGCCATGCGAAAATGGCTTAATCATGATATTAAGGCTTATGTGTATTCGGTCATGGCAATAGCTTATTATGGAAGTATCTTTTTCATGGTGTGTTTATGCGTGGTATTTGGTTATATGGTTTTGGTTTAATTATGGCTTAAGTTTATTTTGGTCATGGTTTAATCTTATATGGATAGTAATCACATGGTATGGCATATATATATAGTGGTGTTTTATTCATGTGTTTCGGCAATAAGGTAAATGAGGTATGTTTGATGTATTTTAGTAGAATAAATAATGTTAAGTTTAAGTGATTTTGGTTATGTGTTACATATATATATATATATATATATGTATGATATGTGTGGTGTGTTTGGATTTGGTATTTAAGTGAGTTTGGGTTATGACATATAAATTGAAATATGCATATAAAGGTTAGAAACTATCTATATTTCGGCTTATTAATGGGGTAAAAGAATGATTATATGTTTGAGTGTGTATTGGATTAAGGTTTGTGGTTTTATTATTGAGTTGAAATGGCATGTTTTAAATGGGTAATTTGGTTTAGAAATGATAATTTAAGTGTATATGTATATTAGGCTAAGGAGATGGCCTAAAATGATAAGCATGATATTTGGTTTATAGCATTATATATATACTATGGATTGGATGATATATATACAATACCGAATATGTAATGACTACCTTTGTAGTGATGATAAAATATGGACATTCGGAAATGGCTCAATTGTGTACACATATACGCAGCTTGTAAATGGAAAATATGCATGTTTTTGGTCTTGGAAAGGTTAAATAATCATGTATGTTACTTATGATCTTGGTCATTAAGCTTTATGTTATGACTTGTTAAATCTACTAAAAGTAGGTATCCTATTAAGAAAAAAAAGGTTTTTTTAGTAATTATTTTATTCGAATATCATTGTAATGGTGACTACATATTTCGTACAGTGTATCTGCATAAAATATGCTAGTAGATTATGTATATATCATTAATCTATTATTTGTGGTTAAATATGGTGCATTATTCTATGATTTAAGTAATTGTATATAATGTGTTTGATTATGGTATTATATTAATTAATGACGCATATATGAATAAGAACAAAATAAAAACTAGGCCATGTAATATGGTTGTTATGTTTTTAATATGTGCATGTACATAAATTTATAAAAATGATATGATTAACAGTTAGTCTATGAGATAATTGTATTGACATTTTGTAACACCCCAAACCTGGCCTAAACGTCATGACCGGATCTGGCATGTCACATGGAAGGGTTGTTAAAGAAAGTTGCATGTTTGTTAAAATGTTCGTATTCTCTTTAAAACTTCGAGTTTAGGTGTTTGTTTATAAAAACCCGTTTAACTCCATGTCCATTTTAGAAAAGTTGCGATTAATTTGAAAACTACTTTTATTAGGAGATTTGAGTTTGAATTGTTGGTAAAATCTTGTTTATATCAGAAATCAGCTTTAGTCAATTTCGAACATGTGATATCTTGAAAACTGTTTCGACGTTTAAGAGAACCTAGTGTTTCATCAATTATAGTTTGAAAAACTATTCGTTAACATTTTGGGAAAGAACAGGTATCAAGGTTTTAGGAAAATCCCGTATTGAACATTTAATAAGAAGCAGCAACCGAGTTAAAAGTTAAAACCAAATAAAATACCAAAGGCCTTATTACAAAACATAAACCCAAATTGAAATAAAAATTTAAAGTACAGTAAAATGGGATTTACTAAAGAAACGATGTATGGCCACCACAGAGTCCACCTCGGCTCCAAATCCTCAATGCTGGGGATCACCTGCAAGATTAAGCAGGGGGTGAGTTACGAGAACTCAGTGTGTAATCCCCTTAATCGGACATTAATTGGGCCTTAGCCCTTACGGAAATAAAATGGGCCTTAGCCCATATGAAGACAAACTGGGCCTTAGCCCTATCAGCATGATAATACAGACAATGCATGCAATGCAAACCAGCCCAGCCTAATATTTCGTCCGCTACACACCACCTGTATCCAGCCTAACACACCTGTGGGGATTTCTACAATCAACCCTCCATCCGCTACACACCTCGATGGCAGTCACGCTGCTCATCACCGAAATTGTGGCAACGCCATCAAAATATGTGGCAGAGCCACCGAAATATGTGGCAGAGCCACCGAAATACACTTCCCCGATCATCAATATCCCGATCCCATGCAATATATCATGACATAATAATTTAGTGCAGGCATGAACGTACCAATATAGCAGATAACAGAATACACAGTCATGCCACATCTACCTGAAAGGGTATAATCGTAAATTTACTCACCTGGGCTATTTCCACACTCACCCGATAGGTGTATCTCATTAGTTTACCCATTAAGGGTATTTCGACTCTCAACCGACACATAGAATAGTACATAGCAAAACGAATAAAGATGTGAGATTACACACCTGATTACGTAGAGTACTAAATAATCACTAGCGCCTTCACCTATACAAAACATAACACACAATTAACACATTCCACACTAGTACTACCACGAGGGTACAACGGTCATTTTTCGTTTAGGGGTAAAACGGTAATTACACACTAAGGGTATTTCGGTAATTTTGTAAATCAAGAGTATTTCGGTAATTTTGCAAATCGAGGGTATTTCGGTAATTTTGCAAACCAGAGGTATTTCAGTAATTTTGCAAAACTAGGGGTATTTCGATAATTTTGCAAACCAGGGGTATTTTGGTAATTTTGCAAACCAGGGGTATTTCAGTAATTTTGCAACCCAGGGGTATTTCAGTAATTTTGCAAACCAAGGGTATTTCAGTAATTTCGTAAACCAGGGGTATTTCAGTAATTTTGTAAACCAAGGGTATTCTAAACAGAGATAACGATGCGAATGGGCCTCAGACCCATTCTCGGCCCAAATAGGTCTACACGCTCGTGTGGCCCGTTTAGCCCAAATTTAGCCACATCTATGAGGTTCACATAGTCTAATCCAACATCTACTACACAATCGTACAACCTAATCATATGGGCCCACGGGCCCATTGGGCCCACTTAGCCCCTTTCGACCCATCGTGGCCTAAACAACATCAACCCACAAGAATACTCATGGTGGCCTCAACTATCGCGTCGAAGCTCCCACACGTGCGCTCGCACGCTTGTGTGGCTACCATTGCCGTGTGACCGGCATTTTGGCACTTGCCGCTCTACAGCTAGAGTAGGGCGAAATACACACCTGATAGGAGTCTGAAGCTAATCTGCGCTCCAAATGCTCCTATGCCCAGACGCCCACTGAGGTATGCTTCCTCTCATCATAGACAGCTCCATTTATAGCCAGCTTCTCACCTTCCCTCTTGCTAGCTTTCTGATGTGGGATCCCTCCTTCAGTAGAGTTTAAATCCAACACAACTCTGGCCATCCAATCCGCAGAATAAACACTCCCTTGCTTGTCATAAGATTCGAACCCAGGCTACCCTGTAGCATAATCCACACCACTAGCCACTTTACCAACTAGCTTCATGTTGTTTTAAAACATGCACAACTAAATATAAGTCTATGGCCAAAGTCTAAAGTCCATTTAAAAAGAAAATCAAAATGCAAGCACCAAGACTTGAACCTTGGACCCCTTGCTTCCTTGTGGCGTCATTCCCTTGTCTTTTATGTGGCGTCATTTGCCACTAGACCACAACTTCTTTTTGTGTCATCTTTCTCCACATTTTATTCTTAAAGCTTACCTGCTAACTCCCAGGGTTTTATTCACCTAAAACCAAAATTTTGCTAAAGCCCAAGTTTGATCCCGGGACTTCATAGAAGCCCCCTAACCTTCCAAAATCACTCACCTAATAGGTCCAACTTGCATAAATGTCGTTCTCATGTTCTCAAAATTTTTAAACGCTCCCACGCCTAAGGCCCAATGGGCCTAATTCTACTAGGCCGAAATTCGGGTCGTTACACATTTATTCGATGCATGAAATGTAAGGATATATGTTTGAACATGTATTCAGGAAGCAAATGCCAATACTATTGAAGTCATATTGTTCGAACCTTATATGTATTAAGTACATGTAACATGGCTTTGTTGCACACTAGTTATTTTGAAGATGTGGATAAATAATTGATATTGACATGCTTAAAGTTTTAAAGCATGATTTGCTTATGAAATTTTAAGTAGTGAAGCATGATTGGGTTTTAGTTGGTTAAGTGAACTATATGTATAATAAATATTTGAATGTGTTTTGATTTATAAGTTGTGTGATATTGTTATTAAATATAAAATGTATGTGTATTGATGTGATTGAATTACGAAAAAATAGTAAATGTCTGTCCTGATCTGTGCTATGTCCAGTAATACCTTGTAACCTTAATCCGGCGACCGATATGGTTAGGGGTGTTACATTTGATTGGTATCAGAGCTACCGTTTAGTCGATTCTAGGACTAACATAACGCGTGTGAGTTTAGCTATACATGCCATATTAAATCTACAATAGTGTGATATCTCCCGACTTTGACGAAGATTGTTTTGATGAGATAGATAAGTTTTCCAATTGAGTTAATTCTAATAGTACAGAAGTAAATACTCAAATATTGAGTGGAAATGTGTTGATGATGAGTTGAGACTCATAAAGACAAGAATTAAATTGTATGACATGTTGTTATTGATAAATGTTGTAATTATATGAGCTTATGAGATATGATATTTGAGTTATGATTGCTATCTGAAATGCTCTGATTGTGAAATAGTGATTTGAGTTGGCATATGAACAATGTGTGAAGAATAAAAGTGATTAAAAGCAAAAGTTTATGAAATCATTTGAGAATGTGAAATTAGTAATGAACTGACTATTTGTGATAGTATGTATTATGTGCATTTATGTGAGAGTTAAATTTGAGGCTTTACTACCCTTACTCTCTTATCAGAAAAATGTTACAATTTTATTATAAGAGTTGGAATGAATAAGCTCCCGAGTGTGGAGTTATAGAAATCCGTGTTTGAAAGATTAGTAATATGGTCAGAAAGGAGAATGAATCAGCAAATGAAGATAGTACTAACAGAGATATTGGATAGTTTTGAAGACTATTCAGATTATGCAAAGTCACTGTTAAAGAAGAAGTTAACTCCGATTAAATGACTTATTCAGGTATGTTATCTAAAGAAAGTATTAACTGGAAGCTTTTCTAAATTGATTTCTGTTAGTGATGGGATAATATGAAAATTTCTGATGACAGAATTAGACAGTGGATAAATGTTTGAATTGCATTGATGGTTGGATGCAATGGTTATAGTCAGGCAGTTATTATGATTCCATCTGGACATTCTATGTGTACATTTATCCTCAGAAGTATATGTGACTGTTTAATTTCAGAAAGAAAGTTTTATTGTATGATAACATTAGCTAAACATATTAACAGAAGAAAGCATCATTGATCTATTTGGGTTATATTCGACATTGTTATGTCTTTCTCTGATAATTTATTACATTATGTGGATATGAAAGTCGACGGTAAAATCTGTATGAGGCTAATATTCTGTTTCTACTGGTTATTATTCTGTTGAATATACGTGAAGATTATATTACTTCTGTTACTATGGATTTAGTATTTATGAGTGACATTGTTCTTTCTGGACATTTCTGGGATACCATCGGAACTAATATCATTCTATATGAGTTTTAATTTTCAGATATCCTGTGTAACTCCAAATTTTGAAATTTTGCTATTCCGGTATTCTTATGATTCCATGTGATTATCTGCAAGAGACCTCTATTTGATAGAGATGACTATGTCTATTATGATTATAATTTCTGGCTTGAAATGTGTGAGTACAGTGGTACCGTCCTCAGAGTTATAGAAGTTGTGTTTCTACAATGGTTGCTATTTAAATCATATTTAATTCCTTTCTGTGTTCAAATGCTTCATTAACAGCTGGGATAATATTTATTATAGGATTGAGACATTGTTTCTATTAAGGCCCAATGATTTCTATTTGGTTAAGGTGATTTCAATATAATTCAGAGTTTCGATGATTAATATATGAGACAACTTTATTATAAACACTTTTCTAGTTCTCATGAAGGTTCGACATTGATAAAAGTGAAAATGATAGAAGATTAAGATCAATCTGTATAATGATATGTCTGGGGTTATCCTTCTAATGAGAAGAAAGATTTCTTTGAAAAGACCGATTCAGTAATTAGTATGATTTGAATTATTTGATTGAAAAGTTAATTGGGTTATATGTGTTTGAATCTATCTATGAACTGGAAATAAACTTTTAACGTACATGTATGAATTGAAGGATAGTTTGGAAGAAGAATTTGTATTCTTGAAGACTTGATACAGAATTATATTTATCGGAATGATTCTAACTGAGAAATATTATGGTAAATTAAAGTTAGTTCGATTGTTGAAGCTTTCTTTTGCACAAAGATATTTTCAACCGAAACACCAGTTCTGGTTCAGTCTGAGTTAAATAAAGAGATTATGATTTTCGGCCATACATTATTGAATGGATCGAAATGTGTTCTAATACAGGAATGTGCAGAGATATCTTGTGATTCTATACAGTTAAAGCTGCATAAGAAAAAGAGTTATGTGACATATTTGATGACTACAAGAGTTTAAAATGTTTAATGTCAGAGAAAGATCCGAACTGAGCACAACAAGGTTAGCTTGAATCGTCGAGAAAAAAAACTTTTGAGTCTGTAAGTAATTATTATCCGAGGAAAACAATTATAGTTTCGGATGTTCCAAATGGGAAACTCTTGTATGCTTTCTGAGCGATGAATATGTGATTGATCTTATCAGGTAATGAATAGTTGTTAGTTGAATTAGAGGCTAAATAAATGTTTATATAGTGAAGTTGTGAAATTCAGAAATGTGTCAGCAAATTATAAGTTAAAAAGGAGTTCAATATAAATTGATTTTTGATTTAGAACCTCAGATGTGGTATTGATGATTATTTGTTATTTTGAGATAGAGTGTGCATACTGAAAAAGTTCTACGAATATACAACAACTGCTACAAGAAACTCTCTGTGGTGTTCATATGGGATTAACAAGATGCACAATAGTGTGAGATATAATATAGATGATAAGTGTGAAATGTGATATTTCTGACTTTGTTGATTATAGAAATGGAGGGTTAATGAATTTTGAATTGGGATTATCTTTATCATTTAAAAAGATGGAGTTATCTGAAATATGGTTAACTGTTTGAAGAAATCTCTCTGTAAGTACAAATTTTCTCTTTTGATAAAATAGTTAAGTAATTCGTTTCTGTGTTGGTAAATATGTCTATAGTGTCAGTTAGCATTGTTTTGGATTGAGATTTGAAATTTATATGGTAATTCTAAGAGAGAGATTATAGCAATATGTGAGTATGAAATTGCATTGAAATCAGGAAACATAAACCAAATTCTCAAAATATTTATTTGTCACTATGTTTTAGAATTGCAAAGTAACTAAAAAACACTGTTGCTATTATAATCGGTTATTGAACTCCGTTACTTCAAGATCGAGTTTCGTGAGAAAATGATTCACAGGATCAAAATCGTCAAAGAATGTGAGTAGAAAACGGAAACAATTTAATACAGTTATAAGCAGTTTCAGCTAGGGATGATGTACAGTAAAAGTCAGATCAGAATTTTAGTTGTAAGATTAGAGAGATTTGAAATTCAAAGCTATGTGTGAATTTGAAATATATGATGTGAAAGTGATTCGCGATAGTCTAAAAACAACATTGAATCATCAGAAATCGTATGCAGACTTGAAACAAAAAGATATAGAGTTTCAGATTGAAAATAAAGTGCTTTTGAAAGTCTCACTGTGGAAGAAAACACTCAGATTTTGGTCGTAAAGGCAAGTTGAGTGTAACACCCCTTACCCGTATTCTACGCCGGAATCGGGCCCGGGGCATTACCGAATTAAAACCTCATGTTCGCTACTTAGGCTCATCGTGATTACTCTCTTAAGTCACCTCAACAACCTCTCTATCGACATACGAGGCCTCACTCACATACACGAGGGCTCTCAAGACTATCTCGGAACTTTTTCCCAATCTTAAAATTTTTCTCTTTTATACAGGGCTCACACGCCCGTGCAAGATGAGACACACCCGTGCATAGACCCACACGCCCATGCTCCACAACCGTGGTGAATACTGACTATATACACATGGCCTCAAAGCCTAGTCACACGCCCGTGTGGCTAGCCCGTGGACAACACTGACTAAACTCACACGGCCTATGCACACGCCCGTGTGGCTAGTCTGTGGTCCATTCTGACTTAAAGTGTTAACATGCAGGGGACACACAGCCAAGTCACACGTCCGTGGGCTGACCATGTGTCACACATGGTCTAGACACACGCCTGTGTGTCTATCCACAGGGACAAGAACAAAGCTATATGCTAAGCTCTTCCCAGCCCTATAGTACTCATAACATATATACATTCAACACATCCATAATTAACTCAAATTGAAGTGTAACTTCTCACAGATAACTACATCTTCGTATAATAGAATAGCCAACAACTATGACATTATACAAAATAAGCTATTCATCTAAAGGCCAACACAACTTAGCCATTTATAACAAAAATTCACTAACTTGTCTAGCCCCTATACATGCCATATATAAAACATTGAGTCTCATGTACCAGAGTGTGCTGATAGTGTGGGCGATCTTCTAATTTGTCCTCGTATCTCAATTCAACACTTTTAACTCTATAAGACAAGGGAAAAAAAAGAGAGTAAGCTTTGAGCTTAGTAAGTTGACACATAACCAATTAAGCATCATAGTATAAACTAAACAACAATTAGCATTATACTAACATATAATACAAAACTATGCTTACTCTCTCTATCCCTTACCACATTTCCAACACATCATGAGTCATATACTCATAACCATTGAAATGCACCCCTGCATTCAATATCACATTTATATAATATACAATACAACATCATTTCTCGATAATTAATCTACACAGCTAATTAACTCAATAATACAACCACACAGCTAATCTACACAACTAGTTTCCCAGTGGTTTCGCACTTAGCCCACCACAATCAATTTATAAGGTAGTATCGCACTTAGTCTACCTTAAAGGTAATCATAGTGGTTTCGCACATAGCCCACTAGACAATATACCTAACGATAGCATCGCACATAGCCAGCTCATCGTCAATATGCATTAGGATGGTATCGCACTTAGCCCACCATTTAGCATTGTCACTACACATTCTCATATCTATTTACTCAATCATTCATCCATTCATAATAGCTACCACATTCATTCCACATAGGTTCTCAAACATGCTACACACTAACTAGAATTAACAAATTGTAAGTATGAGTGCATTGTTTATGCATAGACTTACCTCGGTACTTAAAAGTATAGAAACGTGCAATTTAGTCCACCACTTTTCTCTTGCCTTGGTTTAGATCCGGGCTTCGTCTTTCTTGATCTATAATGAATAAATCAGCTTATTCAATACACACATTGACTAAATTGACCCACATCTCATACTTTAGCAAAATTACTATATTACCCCTAAACTTCCTCATATTTACACTTTAGCCCCAAGGCTCGTAAAGTGATTTTTATTCAACTTTCTAGCTTTTCATGCTTAGCCCAATCACTTACTCAACTAAAGCATTCATCAATTCTCACTAAATCACACATGTATGACCAAACTTAAGACTTTCACAAACTAGTCCCTACATGCATTTTCCATGGAAATTCATTTAGCAAAAGATGTTTCCACTACATCGAGCTAGCATATTCTTCCATAAAACATCAAAATGCATGCATGTCATACATGGGTACATTTTTGAACATCCATCATAGCTCATCAAATAGCTAAAAATAGCTTACTCATGCTACTAGGACTTCAAAAATACGAAGAATATCAAAAACGGGGCTTAGATGCACTTACTAGCAAGCTTGTAAAATTTGAAGAACCCTAACAATGGCTCATGAAAATTTCTACAGCCTTGGAGAAGAAGATGAGTGAATTTTGTCATCTTTTCTCCTATTTTAATCATTTAATAGCCAAATGACCAAAATGCCCTTTTTGATAAACTTCCTATTTTAACTCATCCATGCCCAATTTTGTCCAAAAACTAAAAATTGGGAAAATTACTCATTAAGGACCTCTAATTAATATTCTAAAGCTGTTTCACAAAAATAGCTTCTAGAATCTCACATTTTGCAACTTTTGCTTAGTCCTTTTGGACAGTTTAACCGCAATTTCACAAAATTACTTCATGAAACTTTCACACTAGCATGCATACATAGCATAAACCTCAAAAACTCATACATATAGCTCGGATTTGTGGTCTCGCACCACTATTCTGACTAGGCCCTAAACCGGGATGTTACAACTCTCCCGCCTTTAGAGATTTCCGCCCTAGAAAATCTTATCAGTAAAGAGGTTTGGATGTTACTCTCTCATAGCTTCTTCCATTTCCCACGTAGCCTCTTCTACACGTATTTCTGCCACAACACTTTCACTAATGCTATGCTCTTATTTCTCAACTGTTTCACTTCTCGAGCCAAGATCTTAATCGACTCCTCTTCATAAGACATATCCGGTCTTATTTCAATTTTTGTCGAAGGAATCATGTGAAGGATCAGAGCGATACCGTTGAAACATCGACACATGGAACACATTATGAATCTTTTCCAACTCTACTGGTAAAATCAACCGATACGCTACAGGCCCAACTCTGTCTGTAATCTCATACAGACCTATGAATCTTGGACTCAATTTCCTTTTTGGTCCAAATCTCATAATCTTTTTCCACGGGGACACTTTCAAAAATACTTTGTCACCCACCTCAAACTCAAACTCTTTTCTTTTTAAATCCGCGTATGACTTCTGTCGCTCTGAAGCAGCTTTCAGACTATTACAGATTACTCTCACTTTTTCCTCAATTTCTTTCACTAGATCGACCCCATGGATCCGCTTTTCACTAAGCTCGGTCCAATACAATGGAGTCCGACACTTACGACCATACAAAGCTTCATACGATGCCATCTGTATACTCGACTGATAACTGTTGTTGTAAGCAAATTCGACCAAAGGTAGATATCTCTCCCAACTACCCTAGAATTCTAACACACAGCATCGGAGCATCCTCAAGAACTTGAATCATTCTTTCAGACTGACCATCGGTTTGTGGATGGAACGCAGTACTGAAATGTAAACTAGTACCCATAGCCTCTTGCAACTTCTTCCAAAACCTTGAAGTAAATCTCGGATCTCTATCCGATATAATAGACATAGGCACACCATGCAATCTCACTATCTCTACCACATACAACTCAGCTAGCTTATCCAGTGAATAATCAACACGTACTGGGATAAAGTGAGCCGACTTCGTCAGTCTATCCACAACACCCCACACAACATCTTTCTTTTTCAGAGTCATCAGCAACCCCGTCACAAAATCCATGGTATTTTGATCCCACTTCCATTTGGGTACCATCATTAGCTGAAGCAATCCTGAAGGCACTTGATGTTCAGCTTTCACTTGTTGACAAATCATACACTTTGACACAAATTCTGAAATGTCTCTTTTCATACCTAGCCACCAATATAACTTCTTCAAGTCATTGTACATTTTCGTACTGCCCGGATGTACTGACAAACATCCACTGTGGGCCTCATGCAAAACCTTTCGAATCAACTCCTCATCTTTAGGTACACAAATTCTGTCATGGTACAATAAACAACCATTTGAACCCACTTGAAAATCAGAATCACTTTCAGATCTGCACTTAGCTCTCTTAGCTCGCATCCCACTGTCATTCCTCTAAGCCTCACATATTGTTGAACAAATAGTGGCTTAGCTCTCAACTCTGCCAAAATAGCACCATCATCGGCTAATGCTAAACTTGTGCTCGTAACTCTTAGAACATACAAGGATTTCCTACTCAAGGCATCCGCAACCTCATTCACTTTTCCAGGGTGGTAATCAATGACTAACTCATAGTCTTTCAACAACTCAAGCCAACACCTCTGTCTCAAATTCAGATCCTTTTGATCCATCAAATATCTCAAACTCTTGTGATTCGTAAAGATTCGACACTTCTCACTATATAAGTAATGTCGCCAAATCTTTAACGCGAAAACAATCGCAGCCAACTCCAAATCATGAGTCGAATAATTCTTCTCGTTCAGTTTTAGCTATCTCGAGGCGTAAGTGACTACCTTACCCTCTTGCATCAACACGCAACCGAGACCATTAAACGACGCATCACTGTAAACTACAAACTCCTTCCCTGATTCTAGTTGAACAAAAGCCGGTGCCTCAGCCAACATTGTTCCCAGTCTCTCAAAATTCTGTTGACATGTCTCTGTCCATTCAAACTTGACATCTTTTTGCAATAGTTTAGTCATTGGGGTAGCAATCACTGAGAACCCCTTTACAAAACGTCTGTAATATCTTGCTAATCCCAAGAAACTTTTGATTTCTGACACGTTCCTCGGCGGTTTCCAATCCACAACAGTCGATACCTTACTCGGGTCAACTCTGACACCATTACTCGACACAATGTGTTCTAAGAATCCAACCTCTATGAGCCAAAATTCGCTCTTGCTAAACTTAGCATACAACTTCTTATCTCTTAAAGTTCACAAGACAATTCTCAAATGCTCTTTGTGATCATTCTCATCCCGAGAATAGATCAATATGTAGTCAATGAAGACAACTACAAACTTGTCCACATATGGTCTAAAAACACGATTCATCAGATCCATAAAAATTGCAGGTGCATTTGTTAAACCAAACGGCATGACTAAAAACTCGTAATGACCATATCTTGTTCGAAATGCAGTTTTCAACACATCTTGTTCTTTCACTCTCAACTGATAGTAACCAGACCTCAGGTCTATCTTGGAGAACACTGTAGCTCCTTTCAGTTGATCAAAAAGATCATCTATCCTTGGTAAAGGATACTTATTCTTCACTGTCACCTTATTCAGTTGCCAATAGTCTATGCACAGCCTCATAGACCCATCTTTCTTCTTCACAAATAATACCGGAGCAGCTCACGGTGAGTAGCTCGGTCTTACAAAACCCTTATCTGTCAACTTTTGCAACTGAACTTTTAGTTCTTTCAACTCTAAAAGTGCCATTCTAGTTGGAGCAATTAAAATAGGTGTCGTTCCCGGAATCAACTCAATCCCAAACTCGACCTCTCTTACTGAAGGTAATCCGGGTAACTCTTCCGGGAACACATCTGGATACTCGCATACTATCGGTACTGTTTCAAACTTCACTCCAATCTCTTGAGTATTCAACACAAAAGCGAGATAGGACTCACATCCTTTTCTCAAACATTTCTCAGCCACTAGAGAAGAAATCATCACTGGTAGACTATCTAATCCACCTGATTCAACCCGAACAACATCTCCACTCTCAAGAAATCATCACTGGTAGACTATATGATCCACCTGATTCAACCCGAACAACATCTCCACTCTCACAAATCAATTCAGTAAACTTACTACCACAGTTCACTAAGACACTATGGGTAGTCAACCAATCCATGCCTAGGATTAAGTCAAACTCATCAAACGACAACAACATCAGATTTGCCGGAAAACAATAACCTCTAATTGTCAAAGGACAACTCTTACACACCTTGTCCACCAACATATGCTTTCCTAACGGGTTTGACACCTTAACCATAATATCTGTAGACTCAACGGTCATACTCAAACTAGATGCCAATCTCATGCAAATATAAGAATGAGTAGAACCTGGATCGATTAAAGCAATAACAAAGGTCCTTGCATATGCGAATAAAAGTACCCGTTATAACATCTGGGGAGGATGCCTCTTCGCGAGTGCGAGTAGCATACGTCCTTGCAGGTGCTCGACCCTTCGGTCTAACAGTAGAGTCTTTGGATGCACCTCTACCACTAACCCCACTTCTTGGGTTTCTTGGTGGTCTACCCCTTGTAGGCACATCACTTGGTCTCATCTCTTGCTTCTCTTCCTTATCATCCCTCTCGGGGCAGTTTTGGATAAAATGGTCGGGGGAACCACACTTATAACATTTTCAACTATTTCCCCAACATTCTCCGGTGTAATACCTACCACAACTTGGACACTCCGGTTTACTCTTTGTATTGCCCACACTTTCTATTGAGGTAGCTTGGCCTCTCGAACCTGAACGAGTATTGCCCAAGTCTTGATGCGAATAACCCACTGGTGACGTCATTTGAGGATTCACTTCCTTGGACCTTTTCGACTGGGGTTGATACGACTTGCATCGCGCATAGCCAGCTCATCGTCAATATGCATTAGGATGGTATCGCACTTAGCCCACCATTTAGCATTGTCACTACACATTCTCATATCTATTTACTCAATCATTCATCCATTCACAATAGCTACCACATTCATTCCACATAGGTTCTCAATCATGCTGCACACTAACTAGCATTAACAAATTGTAAGTATGAGTGCATTGTTTATGCATAGACTTACCTCGATACTCAAAAGTATAGAAACGTGCAATTTAGTCCACCACTTTGCTCTTGCCTCAGTTTAGATCCGGGCTTCATCTTTCTTGATCTATAATGAATAAATCAGCTTATTCAATACACACATTTTACGCGATTAAGTTCTATTATTAAATTAAGCATACAAACAATCAAATTCTCATACGAAACTTTCATACATGAAATTTCACATATAATAAACACGGAAAATAATATATAAAAATTTTTCTGACTCGGATTCGTGGTCCCGAAACCACCGTTTCGATTAGGGTCAAAATCAGGCTGTTACAAAATAACTATCAGTGGAAAGTCATGAGGACAAAGCCGACAAAAGCTGCCAGTGTTTTCAACCTTGACGCAGTCACTATACTATCAAACAAGGTAGAGCATTTGAATAAAAAGATTGATGGTTTGTATAGTTCTTCGCAGGTACATCCAGTAATGAAGTGCGACATGAACAGAGGGGGGATGAGCAATACAGAATACCCACCTTACAACCCGAGCGCTGAAAATGAACAAGTTCACTATATGGGTAATAATTCTAGATCTCAAAATAACCCGTATAGTAATACTTATAATCCAGGTTAGAGGAACCACCCCAATTTCTCATGGGGTGGCCAAGGAAATCAGAGCCAACAACCCCTCCCAGGATTTCAACAGCAACCTTACTCACAAAAGAAGAAGACGAACCTTGAGGATATACTAGCAAAGTTTATTTCAGCATCAGAAACTCATTCTCAGAATACCGAAACGATGTTGAATAATCAGCAAACATTAATCCAAGGGCTTAAAAATCAATTAGGACAACGGACCAAGTTAGTTTCTGCAAGGCAACCAGGTCGTTTACCTAATAATATCAAACCTAAACCACAAGAGCAAGTGAAGGCAGTAACATTAAGGAATGAGAAGGTATTGGGTGAAACAGAAAAGAAGATACCACAAGAAACTAATAAGAAAAAAAGTGACGAAATTGATGATGTAACACCGGTACATGAAGAATATAAGCAGCGGATCCCATATCCGGAAAAGTTGAATACAGATCGCTTAGACGCACAATGCGATAAATTTCTTGAACTTTTTAAACAGTTACATATTAACTTACCTTTTGTTGAAGCTATTTCGCAGATGCCGACGTACGCAAAATTCCTGAAAGAGCTTCTAACAAATAAAAGGAAGTTTGAAGATGTAACACCCCAAACCCGGCCCAAACACCACGACCGGATCTGGCATGTCACTGAGAAGATTTATTAAAACATGTCACATCTTTGGAAAATCATTTGTTGAGTTTATACATTTTAACCGGAAAAACTTTGTAATTTGATAATGTACTCAAAATATAAATTTTATACAAAGCCTTTATGAATTAAAAACCGAAATTTAGTATATGCTTTAGTCTCAATTAAAACGTAAAATCCAAATATTTAATAATAATAAAAGCCCAAAATAAAACCCGAATAACAAAAGAAAATCTAATGCCCCATGGCCTTATTACAATAAAATATAACCCAAACTTAATTCAAAATATTAAATGTAATTAAATAAAATAAAGTCTTTTGCAGTATCCAAAATGAGCTCGTGTATGGCCACCTTGCGTTCCTCTCCAGCCCGGTCCAATGCTTTAAGTGTCTCCTGAAAAATGTTAAATAATAGGGTGAGTCACGAGACTCAGTGTGCAACCCTCATGCACCATCAGATTGGGCCTTAGCCCCACAGAACAGATATCAAAACAGGGAATAAAAGAAATTATGCAAAGCCCAACCCAAATCCTAGGTTTCTATCCGCTACACGCCACCCTTACCTGCCAGTCACACCATTGGGGATTTCTACAATCAACCCACATCGCTACACACCATTGATGGCAGACATGCTGCTCATCGTCAGATCATGGCCGTAGCCACTGCAACAGACCATGGAAAAAGCCACTACAACAGGTCACGGCAGAAGCCGCTACAACAGGTCACGGCAGAAGCCGCTACAACAGGTCACGGCAGAAGCCGCTACAACAGAACACTTCCCCTTTCAATAAACCCAACCCCACGCAATCACAGAAAACAGCATATTTATCACTTATGTCACCTTAACAGGAACATTCACTTAGGAATGACAGAGATCACTAACCTGGTGATTCGCTTTTACCCTCCTCGTGTTTCAACCATGATGCCGGGATTTCAGCATTTATCAGAATATAATAGATTTATAACTTATTTTAACAGGCAATCTAAATGGTGTGGAAGTGTTACACACCTAATATTGCATAGTTTTACTCCCTTAGTTAAATCCTTACAATCTGGATCTACAACCCTTAGTCTAAAACCTTGCTCAAAAGCCGGAAGAATACGAAGATTTGGGCTCCCCTACATTCGGCCAAGGATTAATAAATACCCGAATTTACATGCTAAATACAATAGATCTCCTTACCTTGAAATCCTGAAAGTAACACGATTCGAGTGTTACTGAGCTCTGACTTAGAGATCTAAGCAAATGAATCCCCTTCAAATCCCGGAATGTCGCAAATAAAGGAAAAACTTAAGATTAGTTCCCTTATAGCCATTCGGCTAAAGTCCCTAAAAAGCCGGAAAAGATTGAAATCTTACGAATCAATACTTACCTTCAGTTTCTTTCTAGATTCGGCACAAGCAGATACCCTAGAGAGGATTCGGCAAACACAGGAGATGAGATCTAAGGATTTCGGCTTTTATGGAAATCCCAGAAAAGATGAACAGATGCGTTTTCAGCTTTTAGAAGATCTGAATAGAGTGTTTCAGCTTTGGCTTAGAAAGAAAGTAAAAAGAAATCAAAGAAAGGCTTAGAATTTTCGGCTAAAGTATTTGAAAGAGATGAGAAAGAGATTGTCAGAGAGTTCGACCAATAAGGGAAAAAAGAAAATAAAGAAAGTTGAGAGGGAGAATGGAGTAGAGGTTTCGGCAGAGAAAAGAAAAAAGATGAAGAGAACTATACAGCAAATTTCAGCACAAGAAAAGAAGAAAAGAGTAGGGTTCAATTGCCGGAATTGATGAGATATCCCCCCTACTTATAGAAATTTCGGCACTTACCTAACCTTGCAGATAAATCCTATCGTTTCTCCTTTATCTTAATCTACTAACTCATCCAAAAGAGTCTTAATTAGCTCTAACTCCTCCCTCCTTTATCAACTTATTATCCACAAATTAAAAACATTAAAATTTTCCTAAATTATAGCCTTGTGCCGTCCCCCCTAGCTCCTCTTTAAATGCCGAATTTGGCCCAAAAACATGGACTCCAAGTGGCCAAAACTTGGGCCTCCTTCTTTGCCAGTGACGCCAACTCCCTTCCCTCTTAGTGGCGCCATTTTGCCACTGGGCCACAAGCCCAATCTTGATATTTTTAACATAGATAACTATCTTTAGAACTTATAATGCCCAATTAGAATATTTTAACTGAGGTCTCAGCCCATTCCCAAGCCCAATTAATACCTCAATTCTCAATTTAACATATTTAAGCATTCATTACACAAAATGCACAGGCCCTAGAATTCAGGATGTTACAGTTCTACCCTCCTTAAAGAAATTTCGTCCTCAAAATTTCCAACTAACTAGTAATCGTACTACCTAAGTCATACCACTATGCTTTCGCTGCGCACTCTAATTCTAGAGCCAAAATAAACATTTAGTATACTATGGCAGGGTACGCACCATTGTTCACATCTGGAGCGTCTCCTTCCTCTTGGCGATGTGCTGCATAGACCAACGCTAGCTGCCTCGCCTCGGCATAACCTGCACCCCTACCTGGTGCTCCACGACAGTGTTCATTACCATTATCGCTTCTGGCTTGTCCACGGCCCCTTGTTGGTTGTTGATCACCTATCCCAGCCTGATCAGAACCTCATCCTGTGAGCTGTGCTTGATCCACCTGCCGACAGTCCTTAATCATATGCTCCATGGATCCACACCTAAAGCATCTACTGGTGCCTTTTCTGCACTCCCCATAATGCATCTTTCCACACGAAGGACATGATCGATTCTGACCCGTCGGAGCACGAGTTGGCCCATCGGACCTAGGCTTTTTCTGGAAATTTCCAGATGATCCTGACTGCTCAAAATTCCTCTCATTCCTATTCCTATCTTTATCCTTATTCTATTTCTCAGTCCGTTTAACCTCCTCAGATATCTTAGCTTTCTCAACCAAAACCGCAAAGTCCTTTTCCCGCTGCGGTGCTACTAACACCCTCAGCTCATCCATTAGTCCATCCTCGAACCGTACGCAACGCTCATAGTCAGTCGCCACAATCCCTTGAGCGTAACGGCTCAACCGCAGAAACTCCGCCTTGTATTCAGATACAGACTTACTTCCCTGTACCAAATTCAGAAATGCCTTCCTCTGGCCGTCCACATAGCTGGCCCCAACATACTTTCCTTGAAATGATTCCTTAAAGTAATCCCAGTCAATCCGATCTGCGGCAGTACCCTCCTTCACCGTGAGCCACCACTAGAAAGCCTCGTCTCGAAGAAGAGACACGACCCCTTTCAACTTCTCCTCCACCATGAAATCCAAGTCATCCATTATACGCTCAGTTGCTTCCAACCAACACTCAGCTGTGTTAGGGGCTACGTCAGAAATACCCCTAAACACTTCCGCTCTGTTGGCTCGGAGTCGTTCAGATACCGATTTCCGAGCTCCTAAACCCGTGCCTACCCCAGTAACTCTTTCGAGAACCCGCAGCATCGCCTGAGATACTGCATCATCTTCGGCCGCCTAATCTTGTAACTCTCCTTCCATAGCCGGCATATCCGGCATCTCGTTTCCTGACCCGTGGCCAGACCCTATTGGTTCTGACACGGTCATCCTACCCCCACCGTGTCCACGCGGCGGACGTCCTCGACCCCTTGTACTCATTCTTCCGATTGGCGTTTATTTAATTAAGAATTTTATGAACCATTAATTCTTTCCACTGATTAACCACGAACAGTCTTATGAATAGTAATTATAAGAGTAGTTCTTTCGAATCTACAATTCAGTCTCAAGTTCACATCTCCTAGTTCTAGAAACTACGTACATTCAATAATCAACATACAGACAACACCATACATCCACATTCAATACATAGGGGTATTTTCGTTATTCCACTACCCAGGGGTATTTTCGTAATTTTATCCTATAGGGGTATTTTCGTAATTTTCAAAAAAATAGAGTTCCTTGTTGATTTCATAAAATAAGGGTATTTTGTTAATTTTGAAATTTGGAGGGTATTTCGGTAATTTTTACAAATCAGGGATATTTTCAATTTGTTTTTAAAACAGGGGTATCTTGGAGGATTTGATTTCAAAAGAAAATAGCAGTGTTCAGGTGTTTGTGAGTTTTTGGTTGTTGTCGTGTGTTGTGTGAGTTTTTTTTTTAAGGAAAAATTTAGTTGACTTTGTAAATCGGGGTATATTTGCAAATCATGGGTATTTTTTTCAAGCTAAGTGTATTTTAGCAATTTTGTAAAAATAAGGTGACTGGTCCCTTCTGTGTTTTAATTATAAGGTTTAGCCTGTCGACAAGTCCTCATGATTAGGGTGAACAGTCACTACGCACCAGGTACGATTCCAGCGAAGAGGAGGTGAGTCACTAGGACTGCTTAAATACCAAGCTCTTCCGGATCCAATCCTAGACATGCGCATGCCTGTTGCTACACCCTAGTCTTGCGACTCGTTCACGGGTTTGTTTAGTGAAATTAAGTCTTATGAGATTTAAGAAGTTGTTTAAGATAAGCCTAAAGTCCATCAATTTCTAATCTAAATAGTCTACGTCCCATTAAGCCCATCAAGCCCACATACATATATAACACACAGGGAGTTCAGAATACTTATCTGGCGGACTTGGGCCGGAGACGCAGGTGCCATGCCGAGTCCTGTATCATTTATAAATATACATGTTTCAAAAACCCATTTTTGGAAAACGTTTTGAGCCCAAAAACCCCAAAGCCGAGTTTTGAATCGGGCTCTGATACTAATTTGTAACACCCCAAACCCCGCCCAAACACCACGACCGAATCTGGCATGTCACTGAGAAGATTTATTAAAACATGTCACACCTTTGGAAAATCATTTGTTGAGTTTATACATTTTAACCGGAAAAACTTTGTAATTTGATAATGTACTCAAAATATAAATTTTATACAAAGCCTTTATGAATTAAAAACCGAAATTTAGTATATGCTTTAGTCTCAATTAAAACGTAAAATCCAAATATTTAATAATAATAAAAGCCCAAAATAAAACCAGAATAATAAAAGAAAATCTAATGGCCCATGGCCTTATTACAATAAAATATAACCCAAACTTAATTCAAAATATTAAATGTAATTAAATAAAATAAAGTCTTTTGCAGTATCCAAAATGAGCTCGTGTATGGCCACCTTGCGTTCCTCTCCAGCCTGGTCCGATGCTTTAAGTGTCTCCTGAAAAATGTTAAATAATAGGGTGAGTCATGAGACTCAGTGTGCAACCCTCATGCACCGTCAGATTGGGCCTTAGCCCCACGGAACAGATATCAAAACATGGAATAATAGAAATTATGCAAAGCCCAACCCAAATCCTAGGTTTCCATCCGCTACACGCCACCTTTACCTGCCAGTCACACCATTGGGGATTTCTACAATCAACCCACACCGCTACACACCATTGATGGCAGACATGCTGCTCATCGTCAGATCATGGCCGTAGCCACTACAACAGATCATGGCAAAAGCCACTACAACAGGTCACGGCAGAAGCCGCTACAACAGGTCACGGTAGAAGCCGCTACAACAGGTCACGGCAGAAGCCGCTACAACAGAACACTTCCCCTTTCAATAAACCCAACCCCACGCAATCACAGAAAACAGCATATTTATCACTTATGTCACCTTAACAGGAACATTCACTTAGGAATGACAGAGATCACTAACCTGGTGATTCACTTTTACCCTCCTCGAGTTTCGACCATGATGCCGGGATTTTGGCATTTATCAGAATATAACAGATTTATAACATGATGTCGGGATTTCGGCATTTATCAGAATATAACAGATTTATAACTTATTTTAACAGGCAATCTAAATGGTGTGGAAGTGTTACACACCTAATATCGCGTAGTTTTACTCCCTTAGTTAAATCCTTACTATCTGGATCTACAACCCTTAGTCTAAAACCTTGCTCAAAAGCCGGTAGAATACGAAGATTTGGGCTCCCCTACATTCGGCCAAGGATTAATAAATACCCGAATTTACATGCTAAAAACAATAGATCTCCTTACCTTAAAATCTCGAAAGTAACACGATTTGAGTGTTACTGAGCTCTGACTTAGAGATCTAAGCAAATGAATCCCCTTCAAATCCCGGAATGTCACAAATAAGAGAAAAACTTAAGATTAGTTCCCTTATAGCCATTCGGCTAAAGTCCCTAAAAAGCTGGAAAAGAATGAAATCTTACGAATCAATACTTACCTTCAGTTTCTTTCGAGATTTGGCACAAGCAGATACCCTAGAGAGGATTCGGCAAACACAAGAGATGAGATCTAAGGATTTCGGCTTTTATGGAAATCCCAGAAAAGATGAACAGATGCGTTTTCAGCTTTTAGAAGATCTTAATAGAGTGTTTCAGCTTTGGCTTAGAAAGAAAGTAAAAAGAAATCAAAGAAAGGCTTAGAATTTTCGGCTAAAGTATTTGAAAGAGATGAGAAAGAGATTGTCAGAGAGTTCGACCAATAAGGGAAAAAAGAAAATAAAGAAAGTTGAGAGGGAGAATGGAGTGGAGGTTTCGGCAGAGAAAAGAAAAAAGATGAAGAGAACTATACAGCAAATTTCGGCACAAGGAAAGAAGAAAAGAGTAGGTTCAATTGCAGGAATTGATGAGATATCCCCCCTATTTATAGTAATTTCGGCACTTACCTAACCTTGCAGATAAATCCTATTTTTTCTCCTTTATCTTAATCTACTAACTCATCCAAAAGAGTCTTAATTAGCTCCAACTCCTCCCTCCTTTATCAGCTTATTATCCACAAATTAAAAACATTAAAATTTTCCTAAATTATAGCCTTGTGCTGTCCCCCCAGCTCCTCTTTAAATGCCGAATTTGGTCCAAAAACATGGGCTCCAAGTGGCCAAAACTTGGGCCTCCTTCTTTGCCAGTGACTCCAACTCCCTTCCCTCTTAGTGGCGCCATTTTGCCACTGGGCCACAAGCCCAATCTTGATATTTTTAACGTAAATAACTATCTTTAGAACTTATAATTCCCAAACAGAATATTTTAACTGAGGT